>OY756969.1:0-2400000 GCA_963580455.1 Euonymus europaeus | reverse complement strand
CCCAGCTTAAAACTCTAAACTCATAAAATATTGTGTCAATCAAACTTTACATTTTATTGACAGTTTAAAATTATGAGCTCACAGTATTTTACAACTATATTATATAATTGTCATTCTGTATCTATAAAAGTTCCCAATTATTTTATTATAATTTTTTTTTTTGTAATTTTATCAACAAAATTAATTTAACAAAAAGAAATCAAACATTCCATAACATTTTATATAGTTTAAAGTTGTGAATTTCATAATATTTTTGACAATTTAAAATTGTGAAATATAATTGTGAAAAAATGAACCCTTAATCATTTTAGTATTAGGTCACCTCTTTAATAAGGAGGCAATTAAATCATTATGCACTTTTATTTTATTTAAAAGAGACTTCTAAAGCATCATAAAAGGAAAAGTACATCTCTCTTTTTTTTCTGGTAAAGAACAAAGGATGCTTCTTTGTCTCCATCATATATTAATTGGGGGACTGTTGCAAAAGAGGAGGCTTTTACATTTAATAATAAAAAAATCCTTTATTAAAGAAGGGATTAAACAATACCCCTTAAATCAAAATTGCTTTTCCTTTCAAAATTTGCAATTGGAAAGCAAAAAATGGCGCCACGACCCAAAAATCCCAAGGAATAAAAGGAACCATGAAAAGTGATCCCCAATTTCAAATCCATTGAAACTGAAAAAATGAATACATCATTTTTCACTTGCTATGAAATTACAAATCCTAGATTTTGGTGCAATCTTATTCTAATTCAACGAATGTGAACATTTGATTTTTTCTTATTAACCTACATTACATAAATTATAAATTAACTAAGTGGATCTTAGAGGGCTGGACATGGTCAGATTGGTTGATTATCGATCGATAATGCAACCAATCTAACCAACCAATTTTGTTAAATATCTTAAATTATTATATGTTCGACTATCGTGGATCGATTGACAACTGATTTTTTTCGACTGATAATGGGTCAATAATGACCAACTGCAAGGGATTCTAGGCTTTTGGCCCAATTGCTATTAATGGATAGTTATTATTGACCAATCGAATTTGGACATATTAACAACCACCAACCGACCCAAATATACATAGGTCAGTTGATTTTTTTTTTGATTTATAGGTCAGTTGATATTATTGACTCAATTTCGTGGATCGATTGTCAGGCGATAATATTCCGTCGATATTAAATCGGTTGACCGGTAAAATCGACTGATGCTCAGCACACTCATCTAGCTGTAAGAGAATATCATTGTTCAACTATGCATACTTTGCTCGTTTAAAACGATAGATAGTGATTAATCGTGAAGAAAACACGATTCACATTTATTTGTATAGAAGAATTGTACATCAAACTCTTGAAAATTAACAAATAGATGATCTCCTACCACGGTTCACTCACGCCATGACGTGGCAACTCAATCCAATAAAGTAAAAGCATACCATATAAATAGGAGACTTTTGAAAGGCCAAAGTGATAATTTCTTTTTCTTTAGACAACAGAAGAATATAAAGAAAAAAAATTAACAAAATCAAGCCTTTTTCTCACTTTTGATGATGATGACGACTTGGAGCAATGATGTGTAGAAAAAGGTAATCTTCAGCTTTTCCACGCCACCTACCAACCTTGCTCGATTGCTCGTATATATATATATATGTGTGTGTGTGTGTGCGCTATGTCAATCTATGAATACATAACTGTAACTCTCTCTATTATGGCAAGCAAAGAAGAGGGTATCAAGCTATTTGGGACAATAATCACGTTGCATGGAAGACAAGTCGTGAGATCAGAAGATCAGAAAAGGCCAGCTGATCAGACGGTGGAGAAGAGGCCAGACAAGATCATACCATGCCCAAGATGCAAGAGTATGGAGACCAAATTTTGTTACTTCAATAACTACAATGTTAATCAGCCAAGGCATTTCTGCAAGGGCTGCCAGAGGTACTGGACGGCTGGTGGGGTCCTACGGAACGTGCCGGTGGGGGCTGGTCGCCAGAAAAACAAGCCACCGGGCAGAGAGTTCGGCGGCGGTTTCTCGGTTGATGGGGGTTTCTATGATGGCTCAACCGGGGTGCAACAACTTGAGTTGCATGGGGTAATGGTGGAGGAGTGGCACGTGGCGGCGGCTCATGGTAGTTTTCAGCATGTTTTCCCAGTGAAGCGGCGGAGGAGCAGCTCAGGTGGTCAAACTTATTGATCTCTTCATTTTTTGTATTGTTCTCTCCCCCCTTTGTATAATACTGATCCAGGCGAACTGTTTATGTACAATTTGGTTTATAGTTGGGATACCTAGTAAAACCGTCTGGTTTAATATTAATTAATTAATTAGCTATCTCATACAAGGTCAAATAAATTATTTACGGTTATTTCTTCCAAAATTTTTTTTTGTTTATGCACAAAAATAATTAGCTACATAATCTAAGGAACGAAATTACATGTTCATGGTCGTCTCCAATTGACGCTTTGAAAATCTGCCTGGAATGTCTTTCCGAAAAGAGACTGCTTCCATGAGCAATTTATCGGTTGCCTCATTTCCGTCTCTAAAAGTGTCTTTTCTTATAGTGATTAGTTCTATTAGTAAATCTTAAACCTTAAATATAACCCCTAACCTAACTCTAAACCTTAATTATTTTTTTGTAAGCCCGGAGTCCTAAACTCTACACTCTAAACTAGGGCTTTAAAAAATTTAACAAAATCAAAACCGACTAAAATTGAACCATTTATTCCATTTTTTAAGAAAAATTTACTTATTTTTCATTAAAATCGACGTAACCAATCAATAATAAACTAAAAAGTTTGGCCAAAATATGTCAAAAAATTGATCAAACAGGCAGTTAACACCCCCACTTTAAATCCTGAGGCCTAAACTTAAAAACTCTAACCTGAAACCTGAAACTTTTTATTTTTATTTTTTTGATAAGCCCTGAATCTTAATCTTTAAGTTCTAAATCCTAACCGTAAACCTAAAACTTACATCTTAAATTTCAAACCCTAAAATTTAAGCTCTAATCCGTAACCCCCATATACTGATCCTCAAATTCAAAAACCTAACACTAAATCCTAATCCCCTAACCAATTTTATTTACGATTATTTGTTCAAAAAACAATTGTTTATGCACAAAAATGATTAGGCAAAATCCAAGGGCCAGTTTTCTTCTCTGATGGGCCGTAAAAATGAGAAGGCCAGCCCACACGTTTCAAAGTCCAGGGAACCCAAACCTAAAGGGTTTATTACCAACTAGTCACTTGTAGTGACATGCTTCACCAATAAGTCACACAGTAAATTTTTTTACCAATAAGTCATAACTTTCATCAATTTCAAGGCAAGTGGTAATAAGCTTTTTTTCAAAATGACAATACTGCCCTTATTTGTGTGTTTTGAATGAAGTCAAATATGTAGGATTTCTCTCTCTTCTTCTTCTGGATTTCTCTCTCCATTTCGTCTGTGTGAGCTTCGACCGAACAAAGCTACCTCATTTTCAACCATTATTCTCCGGTTAGTTTAGGCGAAGCTTTATTTTTATAGTATCGCTATCTCATGGTTTCTCTCTTTCAAAAATTTTAGTTATTTTAGATCTAAGAGTTCTTTTTCAAGATCTATAAAAAATTTCAAGATTTCTAGTTCTTTTTTCAACATCTATGAAATTTTTGAAATTTTCAAAAATTTTGGTATTGTCGATGAAATTTTTGAAGTTGTTGTTCCCATTGTTAATGTTGATACTGTCGGTGTTGATACTGTCAGTGTTGGTACTCGTGATGTTCTGATAGTATAAATGTTGATGCTCGTGATGTTATGATACTCTAAGTGTTGATACTTGTGATGTTATGATACTGTAAGTGTTGATACTCGTGATGTTGTCATACTGTCAATATTGATACTGTCTGGTGTTTGATACTGTCTGTGACTGATACTGTCTTATTCATTGTGAGGTATTGATTATACTGGTGATACTATATATACTGCATTGAGTTTGACAGTATATATTATTGGTCATTGATTATACTGGTGATACTAGATATACTGTACTGGTTGATGCTCGTGATGTTCTGATACTGTAAGTGTTGATACTAGCGATGTTATGATACTATCAATGTTGATACTTTATTGTCTTTGATACTATCTTATGATTGATACTGCCTCATACTCTATGTTTCTGATACTATGAAATTCTCATACTACTCTACAAATGGGTTTTCTCAGTCTGGTATTATGAAATTCTGATACTACTACACAAATGAGTTTTATTCTGATACTATTAAATTCTCATACTACTCTATAAATGGGTTTTTATCATTCTGATACTATGAAATTCGGATACTACTGTACGAAATGTATTATGTTGATGCTGTCATTCTGCTGATGATAATGTTGATACTGTCATTGTTGTTCCCATTGTTAATGTTGATACTGTCGGTGTTGATACTGTCAGTGTTAATACTGTCAATATTGATACTGTCAGTGTTGATACTCGTGATGTTCTGATACTATAAGTGTTGATGCTCATGATGTTATGATACTCTAAGTGTTGATACTCGTGATGTTATGATACTGTAAGTGTTGATACTCGTGATGTTGTCATACTGTCAATATTGATACTGTCTGGTGTTTGATACTGTCGTATGACTGATACTGCATTATTCATTGTGAGGTATTGATTATACTGGTGATACTATATATACTGCACTGAGTTTGACAGTATATATTATTGGTTATTGATTATACTGGTGATACTAGATATACTGTACTGGTTGATGCTCGTAATGTTCTGATACTGTAAGTGTTGATACTAGCGATGTTCTGATACTATCTTATGATTGATACTGGTTGGTGCAGGTGACCCACATTTTGTACTGTCCGTGCAGTTTGAAAATCAAACTGCTGAGGGTATTTTTGGAAGTGGAGCTGGCCCACTGACAGTATCACAAGCCAGTATCAACATTGACAGTATCACGAGTATCAACACTGACAGTATCAACATTGACAGTATCACAAGCCAGTATGAACATTGACAGTATCACGAGTATCAACACTGACAGGCGCGTGGTTCAAAGCTGCAGGTGGTCCACTTTTTGTACTGACAGTATCAGTTTGATTTTCAAACTGCTAAGGGTATTTTTGGAAGCTTCAAATTGTGTTGTGACTGAATTGGTAATGAATACATAAAATGTGACTAAATGGTAAAATTGGTCACTGTTGATGACCGGCCAGTAATTCACCCAAACCTAAACCCCAGTAGGGCGAATCAGCTTGCGAGCCTGAATTGATATATGAGCAATTTATTTTTTTCGCCTCTGAAATTTACATGTTCATGCCCGTCTCCATTTGATGCTTTGGAAATCTGCCTGCAATGTTTTGCCTACAGAGAGCGATTGTCATCCATTCTAGAAAATCTGCAGTTGTGCCCAATTTGTGATTCGGCCGGCACTTGGGATCCCGAAGGAAGAATGCCAAGAAATCCAGCTGTTGGCTTTGGATTATAAACAGTTGCTGAATTGGATGTAGTCACCATACCCAACCATGTAAGAACAACTTGAATATTGTATATAACATCAATAACACATACCGAAACCCATGTCAGAATCCCTTTTGCATTTCTTGTAAATTTCGGTTTTCCCGTTACAGTGAACACTAATACTAACAAATGATCGAGCAGAATGCCCTAGTTGGAAGAACATATGTATTTCTCTCCATTAATGTGTCTGCAAAAGGGAAATTTATTCATAATTTTAAGGCGGAAATGATTTGATTGATTGATTGATCGATCATGTGATTTAAACGAGGCCGGCGGAGGTGATTCCCAGTTCCCTGAGCACCTCAGTGCACTCAGGAATGGGTTCCTTAACCATGAAGCCTAGAGGATTGGCCTCGCGAACAGGAGACAAGATCCCATTGTTGGTTGTGAGGCTAATTCTAGCACTCTTCCTGAGGAACTCCGCTGTGGATTCCTCGGTACATTCAGGCATGCTAGATTTCACGAGCACAACTTCGCAAAGCTCCTCCTCATGGTCTCCTGTTACAGTGAGACGGTAACCTCCATTTGCATCGGTCTCACCCTCCACACTGTAGGTTAATTCCCCGCCTTCACGGATTCTGCATTCCAATCTCACCTTTGCACCTGAATGTATCGCAGTTCAACACAAGTTATTATTGAACACAGCATAAAGAAAACAGCACCAAGTTCCTCGAGAGTTTGTGTAATGGTGATGTTAGGAAGGACAAAATGGATGCAGTCTTTACCTTTCATGAACTTGCTGACTCGGGTGAGGAATTGGGCACGGCATGTGTCACAATACACCTTGCCCTCCACATCAAAAGTAGGCTCAGCGTTTGCCATCCCCAGGAGTAGGAGGGACAATAAGCAAATGGCAGAGACCAGGAAGATGATAGCCTTGAGAGACTTCGCCATTGTTCCTGTTTTCTTTTCTTCTTTCTTTTTGTTGTTTGTATAGAAATATGGTTTTAGTTTTAGAGGACAATGTATGGAGCATACAGGGCTGTCTTTTATAGGGCAAAGCTTTATAGATTTTGATGGAGACTTTTGTTTCTCTTTTTGAGGTTGTCATTTCTCTCTAATTTTACTCTGTGGTCGTAAAATGTTTGTTGACCCACTATTGTCTCTCAAATCAATGACCAAGAGATGGATACTAATTATAGGTTGGCGTAACGGATCCAGGACTCCACAGTCTGTTTAGAATACGAGAGCCTATAACTTAATCCAATGGTTTGAAATTGAGTTACTTTTTAACTCAGACTCAGACGAATTCAGGTATACGAGTAACTCCAAAAAATCCCCAGCAGATATATAAGCAAACCCAATAGAGACGTAAAAAATGTCGATCAACTAGAGGAATCTAGAAATTCTAGAAGAAAAAAAAGAGCATCCTGGAGCAATCATTATAATTTGTTCAGTTTGGTCAACAGAAAGAAAAGCCTTTCAGAGTTTCAGGATCCAAAATAAACCAACCAGTCAAAAGATCTAGTAACCATAAAGATCGGATTTTTCATGAGAATATGGATAAATCCTATGCTATAAAACCACCAAACCTTCTGCACATTAACGAGCCCCAACGAATCCTCAATCTCACTGCAAGGATCAAATTGAGACAAAAATGAACATAAACAAAAGAAGGAAATAAGGATAAACATGATAATGCAGTGTGAGGTATTATCGACTCTTATAAGTTTAGCAGAAGCAATAAACAATATACCTCCACATCTTCTGGACCACCAGCTTTGCCGATAATGTCTGGCTTATGGGCATCATCTGCTGTATTGAGCCAAATAAATAATATATCAATTACTATCAACTGACATCGGAATCATGGACATGAGCTCCAAAGAGAAATGGGAGGATACAAATATTAACGAACTAATATCAAGTTGAAACCACAACTTTTTTCAGATAAACCTGGACGCAGATTTTCCACACAGAATAGCGTCCCATAACTTATCCATGAGCAAGTCAAGCATGATAATGTATGAAGGTGGTCACATAAATTACTTACAAAATAAATGATGCCCACGAAAAAGAAGAAAAGGATACTTGAGGATAAAGTTTGAAATTATTCTAAAAATCACTTATTTTGCTTTTAATATCTAAATTGGCTAACATAATTGAAAAAAAATCTTCAAACTAGAGGCTGCAAACGAACATCTTTATGTAAACAGCTGTTTCCTTTGAGAAAAATAAGTCGTCTATTTCAAATTTTCAAGTGAGATACTAACTAAAGCAAAACCTACCATCATAAGGAAACAAATCATGGAAATAGCTTCCACCAGGAGAAAAAAGACATTCACTACCACAATCATAAAGCCCTAGATGACTCTGGTTATAAATTTTTTATCTACATGTGAACTTAACACTTCATTTATAATCACTTCCTAGCAACGCAAAACCCAAGTTCCGTTTCTTTTTATCACAAAAGCCAAGGTAATTGGAGTAGTTCATAAGCAGTGAATGCATAAAAACGTATACTAAAGTTTGAGGATCACATATAAATGTCAGACAAGCTCAGAAATACTTCAAACCAAGCTCCGGCCAACTTATACGAACTCCAGAGTCAACTGAAACCCAATTCTGATATATCACCTCCAGAGCCTAACTATCAGCAACATTGAATTTTCAGATAAAACAAACTACAAAGTAATCACAAAGAATTCACAAACAAGCCATGGAAATGTAAATGAATCCTCTGATGTCTTACATGTGATGCATATAAAAAACTGCTGACATTTTATCTATAATGTGCAAGAGCTTTATGCAAATAAATACTAAGACTTGTAAAGATATTGCCAACATCAACATGCCTCTGACATCCTCATATTGTTTAGAAGTTGCCCCAAATATTATATTCACCACTATCAAAGCGAAGAATCTCTAAACTGAAATCAATTTCAAAGTAATTCAAACTGATTAACGATGCATAAATCAATTGCAAACAGAAATATAACCAATGTGCTTATATAACACTTGAGAAGGACTCTGACTGCATGAATCTAGGCAGGTCATGCCTATTAGGCTCAAAAAGCAGAGAAAAATATAAGGTGGAAAGTAAAAAAGGAACTTGTTTAAGCTGTATTCTTTCCCGGTAGTCATAATGTATAACGCAAGGAAAATAATTACTTTCTCTTGGCAAGAGTAATGAGTTACCTCCATCCTCTGGGATATCAGAGGTCCACAAAGTGAGATTGTCTCTCAAAAGTTGCATGATCAATGTACTGTCTTTATAAGATTCCTCACTTAAGCTATCCAACTCTGAGATGGCTCCATCAAAAGTTTGCTTTGCAAGGTGACAGGCCCTGCATAGCAAATTACCAGGTTAATATTGCAACTACAGCATACCAACAAAAAGGAGGAAGAGAAAAAGTGATATCACAGATGTCCTACATCCTAAAAGATAAGACAATTACCTTTCAGGAGAGTTCAAAATTTCATAGAAAAACACAGAAAAGTTCAAGGCCAAGCCCAGTCTGATGGGATGAGTAGGAGGTAATTCAGACTCCGCTGTAGATGTAGCTGTCTGCAAAGATAAAGCATCAATTGAGCAAATTGACATCTTTAGTGAACAATAAAACCATTCGAGGAAAGGATGGCCAACTACGCAGTTAATAACAGATTGAAGACTGCTACAGTATACAAGCTTATGAGATTTTTCTCAGATGCCATAGTCCAATGTCCAAAGCACTAAAAGAACTCGAGATCTATTCATAGACATAATTGACAATGAATACATATGACAAGGGCGTACTTAAGGGCATTAAGAAAATCATTAAAGAAAATGAGATCAATGTGTCATTTCTGGCAAAACGGATGAAATTAAACATTGCATTTCTCTCCAAGAAAGGGATCATTAGAAGAGAAAAAATTATCAATTCAATAAAGTGCAAACACATCCTTACACAAATACAGCTCAGACGACACATTCTTTAGAACAAAAATATCATCATCATGTGAACGCTCACTAATTACTTGTATGGGTTCATGAAGCTGACCCCAACATTGTTTGGGATAAAGGCTCTAATGATAATGACAAAAGTATGTAATGCTGAAAAATAAAAGCTGAACTCATCTATACCCAAGGTAATGGGGTTCACTGGTTCACAAAAAATTGTACCATAAACCTTGATTAACTCAAGGACAAAGAAAAGCTTAGGCAAAACACAAATATTGCACAGCAATTTAAAGACTACCATCAATAAAGGAGGCTTTGGGCCTCAAATATTGCATAGCATTTTTATTTTCAAGACTACCATCCCGAAAGGAAACTTTAGGCCCCAAGGCAAATGAAATGAAGTCTCTTGATATCATAATTATAATTGCTTTCTCATAAGATGCTAAGCTCAACATCAATGTCTTCTTTCAAGCCAATGCTCTAGTTAAAATAGTCCCAAATGAGCTATATGAATTAATAAATCTCAATTATCACCCTCTGCTTTGTAGGGAAAACACCAAAGGAGGCATAATTCAATATAAAATCAAGATCATTTCATCATTGCACCTCATAGGCTTTCATAGACTTGTCAGCAACCTCCTTCCTCTCTTCAGCAAACTTAAACTCCGCCAGATACCTATAATAATCGCCTTTCCTGTAAAAAATATCTCAAAAGTATCAAAATCCTCCGTGCATAGAAACAACAGGCAGGCAGAAAATACAAGACAGAAAAACCGCCCACATTTTGTAAAAGAACACGGTAGACTCTTCAGTTGAACAGGAAGGGATCAAATGCTCGTCAATTACACTCATAATATCACTGCAAATGCTCGACAGTTCTGATTCCACCTTCTGTCTGTATCCCTTGATCCGCTTTGCGTTCTGTTCATTTCCTTTTGCCTCCTCCTTTTGCTCGATCGATGATAAGATCCTCCACGATGCTCTGCGCGAACCGATCACATTCTTGTAGCCAACTGAGAGGAGATTTCGCTCCTCCACAGTCAATTCCATATCAAGTTTCGCTACTTTGGTCATCGCATCCACCATCTCTGTAAATAGTTGAAGGAACAAAAAAATCGCCGCATGTAAGTTTCTGTTTGGTTGGCGAGAAAATGTAGGCAGGGAATATTTAAGTTTAAACAGTAGATCATCGATATATCTCGTTTCCGCTAACCAAAGTGAACCAAGCATAACGAGTAGCTCTGTTAGATAGTGATCTGATAATTTTCATACCTAGAATTAAACTAATCATAACGCGCCGTTTGGATGCCATGAAAATTCAGCGGAAGATACTAGAACGTAGATCTTCATGGACTCAATTCAGTGAACAAAACTAAACCAGATTTCCGTCTCTAAATCAGTATAATAGAAGCACTAGTATTATTGTTTACTACTTTACTTAGCTCGATCTGTTTGGTTCCCGAGAAAATGCAGTAAACAGTTGAGAGAGTGTAGCGTGTTTGTCAGTACCATCATAACGCTCGGCCTGTTCAGCGAGCTTGGCTACGTAGACGAGGCTCTCTCTTTCCTTGGTAGCTGCCATGGCTGCTGATCTATCTATGCGAGTCTCTCTCTCCAACAATTTCTCGCCCACTGCAAATGGAGGAAAAACTTGTGCGGGGACAGGGCATGACAGGACGAAGCGGTTTTGTGAGAAAGCTGTCCACGCGCGTCTGACGCGTAGAGTAATAGCTTTTTTTAGCAGGAAACGGTTTCGTCTACCGGCAGTAAAACAATTCCTTATTAGGCAAACCGAATCCTAAGAGAATAAATACTCCTTAAACGTACGTTCGGTCGAGGGTAATGTATGACATAATAATATAAATTGACGTGGAGACTAATGACTCACACTCTGTTTGGATGAGAGTATGATGGTATTTGGTAAATAATTTCATTCAACATGCATGCTAGACTTGAGTCGGACCTAGGCCAAGGCAGAACAAGCAGTTGCCTTTGCCCATGTCTGATGGGGCCCATTTTTTAATTTAAAAGAAAAAAATTAGGGATAATTAAATAATCAACTTATGTGTTATTATTTGACAAAAATAAATGGTTATTTTCAAATGCTTATATTATTTATAAAATCTTGCTAATTATACCAGTTATAGTTGCATAGACAAAAAAGAGTTTCTTCAAACTGAAGTTGATAAAAAGTTATCTCCGATCAAATATGTCGTAGAAAAGACTGAATAGACTTGCTATGTTATCAATTGAGAAATAAATGGTAGAACAACTAGATAACACTAATTTGATTAATATTTTTGCCTCTAAAACCGCAAGAGGATAATATTTACATGATTTTATTGGACTTTTTTAGTTTTGTTATTTTATTATAATACAAATATTTTGAACTAGTTAATATTTTTATAACAAAATATCCACCATTAAGAACATTTACTTAGCAGATATGAGGGCCCAATTTATACAGTTTGTTTTGGGGCCCGACAAGTACAGGTCCGGCCCTGGCTAGACTATGTTAGCTAAGAGCAACCACAATGGTTGCTTTTTATTGGCCCAACAAACTCATATTTTGGGTTCCACTTCTATTACATAAATTCAAACTACAAACATTTTTCACACAATCATATCAACAAAACACATTTTTCAATACAGCCACATCAACAAAACACAAATCCCAAAACATTTTATTCTCTCAAGTTTAGTCAAGCCAACCACTTTCCTATTCTCCATACTATTTCTATCAAATTTATATCAAAATCAAGACTGGGTCCCATTTTTATTACAAAAAGTCAAGTCGCATCACCATCCATATCACCAAAACACATATCTCAATAGACCCACATCAATAAAATACACTTTTTAATATTACCACATCAACAAAAACACACATTTCCACACAATTTATTGGCTCAGCAAAATGCAATCATTATGGTTGCTCTAAAGCTAGCTTATACGTTGGATAGCTTATAACCTCAATTTCATTAATTATTAATCACATCAATCACATACCAAAAAAATTCCCTTAATTTTTCTTATTGTTCCCGTTCTTTTACACATTTGTCCTTTTATCTCTCAAAATATATGTTAAATTTTGAAAAAAATTACATATTCAAACTCAACGCATAAAGCTCTTTCCAACAAGACTCATATTCAATAGTTTTTATTTCGTTATTAAACTAATTTACATACTTCTCATAATAAATTGACAGCTTATACGCTATTAAAACTTACGCTCTACCAAACAGTACATAGCTTATTTGATAGCTTATACGCTACCTAGCTTATATGTTAGTTTATACGCTATCAGACATATAAGCTATACAAACGCTCAACCACATAGACCAAATTCGCAGAAGGATAATGCTTCACAGCTTGAGTTGGATCACATCTCACTCTTAATTAATGTGAAATGCGGGTTATATATTTTCAACTATCCTTCAATTTTGGTCAACATATTTTTGACCATATTTTTCCAGGTATAAGATATCCACACCCCATACTTTTATCTCTTAATTATGCAATAACAAGAACAAAAAACCTACACCGTTGTTTCTGTGGTTGGCCAACATCATCATTGACCACGTTGTTCCCCCAACCACGCTCTCCCCGACAAGTGAGACTATCACAATGATGAATTTTTGGATATACAATATCACGCTGACAAGTAGTTCATATACCTTTCCGTAGAAATAGAGTTAAAAATACAATGCTAGCTGCGAAAAACATCATGAAGAAAAAGAAGCCCATTAAGATAGTCATGGATGGAAGCCATGAGCTATATTTTTTGCTTTTGAAATATATTGCATAAATGTGTGAATTTTTTATTATTTAGAGTGTAATTATATATTTGTCAATTTATGTGGGGTATAGATATAATAGGGTGTAGTTAGAAAACAATGGAGTATAAATAAAACTCACAGTTTAAAGGTTTGACGCCTATTTCATGTACAAATATATGTGAAACCCAATAAACTCAATCAGTGATAAATCTTTTGTAGGAATTCAGGCACTTCAAATTTATTTATTTTTAAAAAATTGGCTTACATGTAACTATATTTTTAATTTAATAGTCCTCCCTTGAAGTCAAAGCCTCTCAAAAGTTAAAGTTTAAAATTAAACATATTTGAAGTAGATTAAGTCCTAAAATTCTAATTCCAATTCCAATTCCAATTCTTAGTCCTATTTCAAACTTTGGACCTATAAAATTATCATTACATCAATAACCAAGCTCCCCTCAATTTATGAATTCGCCCCTGAACGTTGGACAAGAAGACCCAGCCCATCAATGCAGCTTACAACTCAGCATTCAAGTTTCTTGTTGAGCCACAGCGCAAAACAAAATTAAAAAGTTTATATGACAACTACCAACAGAAAGAATTTCCATTATCTTCGAATACTGAATGGTTCAATTATTTTACAACATGAAGTTCAGTCTCATATACTTCTTAGCTACAAGCTAGCAGTAAATGCAGTGAAGGATTCTTCCCGCTCTAGGCTGTCGGCAACATGAGCAACCACTCCAGTACCAGCATTGTGGAACCATTCATTTTTCACCTAAATTCAGAGAAACTTGAGCACCGTACTGAAATAAAAAATGCAAACATGTATGTCCAGGAGGGAGTCGAGAGTACATACATGTATATTGTTGTGGGCAAAGAAGGGCCAGAATGCTGAGTGAAAGCTCACGTCAACTTTCTTCCATCCTAGCAGCTGGAGGCCACGTATCATTTCCTCTGTCAACAAAACAAAGCAAATCATTCCTCTTCATCATGAACCGATATGCTACCACGGGCAATCGCAGACATGGTCAGGAGGGCCAGAAAAGTTACCTTCCAAAATTTCATGATACTCCGCTGTATTCTGAGTGCTAGGTGTCTTCTGTGCTGCCTCCTTTGCTTTGGCAGCTTCTGGAGGAAAATGAGGACCGTCAGATGGCACTGGTGGACAATACTCCACATCCACCACATGCCTGTAACCATCCAACGAACGGCGAGGTGGCTGCCAATCAAGCAACAGAGGTACAAATGATACATATGCATTGCAAGAATAAAATCCTTTATAATATTCAAGTTTAAGCCATATGAAAATCCCTTGTAATATTCAAGTTTAAGCCATATTTCATTTGCTTTATTACTCTAGCTGCTCTTTCAAGACTCACCGGCAAGATTCCATTTGAAACTTGTAAAGGCATACCAAAACCATATACAGTTTCCATTACATAACTTGAAAATAAAGGAAAGAAAAAAGGAGAAGTCAAACATTTAAAATCTTTCAAGCTATTGACTCTCTAGCCGCCAGAGAGGTAGCATATGGACTGACTGACACTGAAAACTTGAAGTCAACCAACCCTGACCTCCTACTACCAACTTGCCATTCCACGAAAAGACCATTTTTGCTAATGAATAAAAATATTATATTTGCTTCTTTGTGTACTAAATGGGTTACGTCTACCTGGACTGCAAGAGTTTAAACTTCAACCATCCTAAAAGTCGTAATTAATCATTAGTTGACTGCTCTCACCTCCAAAAAGAGTAGACAAATGACCAATATATTATATAAATGCAATTGAAGAGAAACCATCAAACTGACCTTGACAAGTTCTGTCTCTCTCCTTATGGAGGACGTCCTCCAACCTACCATATCTAGCCATGTCAAAGAAACTGATTCGGGAAACCAAGAGTGACAAGTAAATAAAATGCTAGCGTAAATAAGGCATTAATAAAAGATGATGTGCAAATGGATACGATCATAAGAAACATTGGCATAAACAATGCGACATTTAAAACAACCCAAGGCTGATCTGCAAGAGAAGGGAAAAAAATAATCAGATAACTTTCACAAAGATAATATAAGGTCCAATCACTTCTGATCTTTTTTCACTTGGACTTACATAAATTTTATATCTTGATGGTCTGATGTCATTCTTAGAAGAAGAGGAGGTTTGTCAGGTTTACCATCAGCAAGGAACAGTTGACTACCAGTTCGGCCAGTTAAAATAGGAGCAATTGGCGCAGCAAGTTTTTCTAATAGGGGAACTCCAAGGAGAAATGGAAGCTGTGGACGATGGAACAAATGGAATAACTAAATTGTGCAAAGTTCAGGTGCATTTACTACCAATATCTAACCATAAACAATGTTACTCCAATACAAAAACTGCAGTAGGAAACGAAAACAAGCATAAATTAAGAGAGCAATACCCTCATACTCCAATCCCTTCCATGCATTGAAAGACCAGCCTTCACTTTTATGTTTCCACTTATTCAAAAACAAGCTTAAATTTTTATTATTTTTTCCAAAATTCAACCATTTCAAAAGAAAGACAGTAAAAAAGTGAGTACGTATCTTCAGCTTCTCTAAATAAAGGTTCGGAAGTGCAATACAAGACGCATGAGAGAGACGGAACAAATAATATGAGGAGAATTCAGAGGAGAATGCCAAACTGGAACTTTATTGCCATATACATTGGTAATTATTGCATAGAACAAAATCAAATTAAGAGAGCAATACCCTCAAGAACAAACCTGCTTTTTCCCTCTAACTCCAAGATGCGGAGTTGCCAATGTAATAAAATTGATTGGCTCCAATCCAGCTATTGTACCTGGTCTTGAACAAAGTTCTGCTGGTGAGTTTACTATCACTGAATTGGCAGAATCACCTGCTTGTGATTTAGTTATAGGTGAATACAGAACAGCAACAGCATATCTTGCAAATAAGCCACCGAGAGAATGGGCAAGAAAAGAGATTCTTTTAAGGCCCTCTGTCTTTTGTACAACTTGCAAAACCTATTTCATACTAAAGAAATCAGTAAATATGCACATGCCGAATAAGTCAAAACTGTAAGGAAAAGGAAGGATCTATGCTAAAAACGTGAGTCAAACTATTTAACCAAAAGTGCTAGCAAGGATTCCAAGACACACCTCATCTGCCAATCTCTTTCCAGCTCCATCAATCCCAGAAAAGGTTTTAGTGTATGTGTTACATGAACTTGCTGCATAGAAAACAAACCTTACTGCCATAATTTCTTAGAATCCAAGCTATCAAATGAAGTAAAAAAAAAAGGTAAACAACTCCCACAGTTCCATGCACAAGACTCCAGCGATGGTTGGGGTCAAGAAAGGATATACGTAGACCTTACTCCAATATGTGGAAAGACTATTTTCAGGAATTAAACTTGAGCTCTAGGTTGCACTACTACAACTCTACCAAGCGATCAAATGAAGTACGACTATGGAATTTTCATAATAACTTCATCCTTGACACTTCCATAAATAAACCATGACAATAGGTCCCCTATTGTAACATTTAACTAAAACCAATAACTTTTGTTAATTGTGTCACTATTGGTCCTTTCTGGGAGTCAAATATAGCTCAAATGACCACCCCCTATTAACATTGCCAGTTGAGACAATCTCGGTTGTCCCTTCAATAATGTTGAAAATGCACTTAAAATAAATGAGAACCTATACATGTTCAGTAAGAAAATGAAATGAGAAAAATTTATATATTTTACGAAGTACGTACATGGTATGCAGGAGCAGGAGACTGAAAAAAAATGGAGGAAAAGTGTTACCATATATTAGAAAGTTTCCTCCAAGACGCCTTTTCAATTCTGCTTCTACATATGTCCAGTCACTAGGGCTGCAATGTGAAGAGTATCCATAATTTGACATCAATTTGGATCAGAGAATAAATGGAATCGCTGCAACTGAAACACCAACATAAGTTAACTTCTTTTAAGCCTTTGGATTTAAGCATAAATATAACTGCAGCGAATTATTTTGTCTTTGGATCTCATAAGACAGTAGCATATGTGCTCCATGAATTAGTATGTGCCAATGTTTGCTTTGGTACATAGCATTTGAAGCCCAGGTATGACAATTAGAAAAGGCAAAGCCAATATCCTTGAAGCTTTATTACTTTAGCTATACTGTTGAAAGTAGAGATAACATACAGATACATGAATATGAGAAGGACCTTTAGAAGTTAGAACATAAGGAAAGTAGGAAACTGGCCCAAACTGAAGCAATTTAATCTGCAAGTTTTAGATTGCAATCTAAAGGAAGACAGGCAAGTAGCATAACTGTGCCCTTCATTTCATGTTCTAGTTCTCTATGTTGGTGCAAATGGATTGGTCCAAAGTGCTAGTTTAACATACCTAGCGAATATACCATGAACAAGAACAAGAAGGTGATCAGGTTTTTTATTCCCATTAACGATCAGTCTTGATGATGCAAAATTTCCTTCTGTGGCAGTACTCATGGCTTGAGCTCTCAGACCTCGATGTTTCCAATGACTATTTGTGCCTGTACATATTCATGACATCCTCAATTTCACATACAAAGGAAAACCAATGCATAGCCACTTGCTGAAAATGAACACAAAATTGTACATAAACAGATAGGATAGTTCATGTTTCATGTTAGATGTCATGTATACAAAAGGGGCCATTCTAGAGAGAGAAATGAAATGCATACAAAAGGATAAGAGGCCCTTCTAAATTCAAATTCAATTGTCCATATGGACTCATATTAAGTTATTTGCACAACCTACATCAAATCTTGAGGTGAGGTGAAGTTTTGTTAAAGCTCATTCTCATTCTCAAATACTAAATGTAAAAAGTCGGTCCAATTCTGGACATGCTGTTTATTTAACAACAGATTTCAAGAAGGCAATTCGTTTTTGTTTGGCTAGGTTTCATTGTCCTTCGGAGTTCCAACCTCTACTTCCAAACAAAACTAAATGCCTCCACATGAGTCTTATCCCTTTTTATTCATAAATTCTATCCACCTTGAACAAAAACGGGGTGAATTGAACTCAAATACTATTCATAAACTTTAATTCCAAAATACAATAAAACACTCTCTTAAACCACAAAACTTTGATAAGGAGCCATTGCTTCAATTGCCTACATGTCCTGCCATTAATATAAGTGCTATTTATACCCCCTGGAGCCCCAATAGTTCGATAATGACTGGAAAAATAAACATACGAGTACTCAACAGCTTTTTAAGAAACTCTATGATCAAATCTGAAATCAATTTGTAACTATTCAACAATTGAAATATTCCACCCAATACTGATTGAATCCTGAATCACGTAATTCATACAGATAGGAGCTATTATTGCCTGAACAAAGAATCAAAATAACGCGCCATATTTTACAATTATCCTCAAAAATTCTTCTTCCTAGACGAAACGAAGAGAAATCTCATTCCCTCCGATATCAAATCAAATTATTTGTCATTCGTGAATGAATGGAAACGAATTATGATACTGGAAACGAAAACAAAAGTCATTGAAATAAACAAGTACCCGAAGAGAAGCTCACACCGTGCGACGACGAACACGAACACGAAGACGAAGAGGAGGAAGATCCTAGACGGCCATTTGTCCCGCCATTTCGGATATTGTAACTCAATCTGGGAGAATAACTGCATGGAGTATACACAAAAGCAGCCGGTACGATATACATATATAATAAATGAGGGAGGTGAGGGGATGCTACAGCGAGAGAGAGAGAGAGAGAGAGAGATCCTAAAAATTATCGCAGAAGTATTATGTCAACATCGTCACCGTATACAAATCCCCATGCCCTGGCTCATGCTAGCGAACACCATCCTGCCTCACAAGTCAAAATCGGCTAATAAATAGGGCAAAAACAGATCCGCGGACATGGCCGTAAATATCGATAAGACTGGCAGAGAAAATCGGAACAAAAAAATTGGATTTGGATGGGGGGAGGAAATCTAGAAGAGGTGGATGAAGGTGGGAGAGTAATAAGATACGTCAATACGTTACGAATATGGATCACCAACCAACGAGAGTTATTGCGTGAGGGGTGTTGACCAACTTAGATGACGTGCAATAAAGTGGCCCCAACGACAGCAATCACTGTGCTGGCCCCACTCTCATGGGGACTGTCAGGTTGGACTACAAAGGCAAACCCCCAAATTAGGAAAATTGCCAGAAAGTCAAACAAATTAATATATAGTGGGCCGAGGGCCCAGCCCACAGTCAACGTTAATGGAATACGATTGTCATGATTTGTGTTTGGGTTGATTTATGGACTGGGCTTGTTTTAATAAGGCCTTAATCAACAGTCAAAACAACACTAAAAATATGAACGGATCGGAGGCGTGCGGGATATAGTCGAGTTTGTGATTCCCCTCGGCTATTCCCGTACAAGAGTCCACAAAACAGTTGGGGCCCGAATGGATAATTGATGACGCTATTATAATAGATAGGTACAAAAGTCCAAAAGCATTTGTTTGGGCTTTTCTCGGGCCCATTTTGATTGTTCTAGGTGCTTTACAAAAAGAGAGTTTATATAGCACAATACAAACAAAACTTGCGACCGGAACCACGATTGATATATGTTGAACTTATATATATTATTTGTGGGAATATCATGATTGATATATATAGGTTTGTGACAAACTCAAACAGTTTAGTTGATGAATTTAATCGTATATAATTTTGAATCTCGAATTCGAGCCGTATCTTATATCCCCAGCCCTGATAAAAATAAGATATATATATATATGTGTGTGTGTGTGGGTTTGTCATCGGAGGTCAATGATCCTGAATTTGTAATTCATGGGCTGAGCATCTATACTAATCATTATGCAGCTACAAAATCCACTTCGGTTTTAGTTAGATAATCCAATGAATTATAGTTTGACTTAGGATTTTAAATTAAGTTTTTAGTCAGATGTTAGTTTGAGTTGACACTGACAAACATTTTGTATCGATGCCTTGTATCAATCAGCCAAGATTAGTTAAGGAAATCATATATAGGTTGACTTCCTAATTTTAAACATAAATTAAGAATAGTCTGTGGCAACACAACATTGACTTCTTTTGGGCAGGTACTAAAAAGTAAATAGAAAAAGTACTTAAATATTTAGGACCCCACGGAGATGACGACACATGGCGTGGAATAAGACACGTGGTGCAATGATATAAATCTGTCACGCTATTGAAGTATCGAAATTCGAAACCGAGCTACTGATCAAGCCATCTCCACCGGTCCAGGTCGAGCGAACCATACCGGAGTACTACACTCGAAAAGATAAGACATATGGGTACAAAATCGAGATGAGCAACCTCATGATCTTAGGTGACATCAAAGGGAACCGAGGATCATGAGAGAACTAAGAGAAGATTCACTATCCGAGGAATCCTTTTCAAAAATTTAAAAAAATTCATGTATGTAAATGATTTTGAACGTTGCACTCTTGATTGCTATAAGTGGAAGCTTCAAGCACAACTGCGCTTTCTACATAATAAATTTCAATTGATTAGAGTGACAAAACGTTCTTCTTAAGAACTCACCTCAGACACCGTACTTCGTACTATTTAATTAACTCATATTTTCTCTTGTGCTCATTACTAAAGTTCATCTTAAAAATTGTTTATCGACGCTAACTCAACGACCTGTTACGTTCTCAATACAAAGTCAGTTTTGGACATCATATAAAATAATATTCTATGGTAAAAATCTATGAAGTTGAAGTTACCATAAAACAATTTTTACTACTCATCAAAGATTGTATACACGTATAGCCTGTAGAATATACCATTAGTGATGGTGTAGTAGGTAATGTATGAGCAAACTTGTAGCTCACAATGCTTATAGTAATCGTAGTGTTTATCTTGATAAGTTGAATCTAGACAATGATCTAATTACGAAAGTCCACTTATTAAATTCCGACATATGAAATAGTGTGTGTCATCGTAGTAGCGATCACTTCGACTCTTCAAGTGGTAAGATGATGACGAACCACAATAAATCCTAAATAAAAGAAAATCGGTTGAGAAACCCATTGGACAATTATGTGTGGGGAGGCAGAATTGTGTGTTTTTGCTCTTGTTGTCTATCAAGAGTTGGAATCTCTAGGTCAAATATCAAAGGTGTTTAGAGGGGCCGCTCTTCTTCATCTCCATCTAGGTTTTGTCTTTTGGCTTCGTCCAAGACGACATTAACAAATTCAAATATTTATTATCGATTAATTACCCCTACAAAATGCCAAAACAAGATTAGGATGTCGAATCAATCCTCACTATATGACTAGAGTTGTAATTAAAATAATTCTATTAGCGTTTTTTACTTCCACGACACAAGATCATACAAGTTTATCATTTAAACATCGACTTTAACTTGAATCATTAGTAGCCTGGATGGACAAAATTTCTATTTATATATGAAGTCCATGGAATTATCAATTTTAATTTAGTTCAAATAAAATATTTTTATTTTATTTTATTGAGGTGGAGTGGTAAACGCTAAGCTCACTCATATAAAAAATGTTCATTTTAGATTGTTTAATTCCCGTGAATGCATCAAATTCGTAGATTTTGTTCATTTGAACCGTCTTACTTGATGATACTTAGATAAAAAAAAAACTAGTGATAGACATAAGTTTTTCTTTATAAACCCCACATAATTTTGGTTATCCAATGGACGTGAGACAATAATTTATAACGAATTTTGATAAAATGCAGAGTTAGAGCTTGAATTTCACAACTACAATAATTTATTGAGAATACTGTTTACATTTATTTGTTTGATAGAGAATATGTTTAACAAAATATAAATTGATGTGTAAAGAGAAGCTGCTATATTATCTCCGTCCAAATTACATGTTTAAATTAAATAAATGAACGAACTATGTTTTTTGGATTTTTTTTATAACCTTAATCAAGGCTAGATTAGTCCTTTGACCCGCAACGTCGTTTTTATATAAAGTCAGTCAGTCTGGCCTAATAACATACTCACAAAAACCTTTCAGGTCCAAAAACCAATTTGCCTCTTCTCTCTGCTCTACTGATTCGTTGACCCGTTTGTCCTGTCTCTTGATCTCTTCCCTCCTCCTAAATATTCATCGGAATCCCTTGAAGGATTCACGGACTAAATAAAAAAAAACCTCTCATCTTCGCTCTACAGAGCACACAGTCTATCAATTCCCCAGAATCTTCACACATCTCGAAGAGATGCCCCAATTCAAGACCATCAAAAAGAAAATGTGGATGTTCTCTCAGTAATCTCTTGTCTTCTTCAGCCCTGCTTGTCTTCTTTCGTTATGGAAGGTATGAACAAAACCAAAACAACCATAGTCAACACCACAACAACAATCGTCTACAAAGCCGTCAAACAGCAGAACTTCCCTCTCCAAAAGCTTTCTTTCTGGTTCGCCCCCACCACCCGCCCTCCCGGAATCCTCTCCTCCACTTCCGACCCGTAAATATTCAATTGATTAACTCAAATTTTATTTCTTTACATGGCTGCCTACTCACAAAACCCGAATTCTAATAATGGGTCGGACTATTTTAAGATGTTGGATCCGTTTTTGCGCGATATGGGGGGTCTTAGCGGGGTTTTGCCTGGTGGGTCGTTGATAGGATCTCAGTCATTGGTGTTGGATAACGTCAGAGGAGAACTCGTGAAGGCCCCACCCAGAGTGGGGAAGAAGGCAATGCCAGAAGCCAAGACTTTAGCGGCTTTAAAGAGTCACAGCGAGGCAGAGAGGAGGAGGAGAGAGAGGATCAATGCCCATCTCGCTACACTTCGTGGTCTTGTGCCTTGCACAGAAAAGGTACACCTATACTCTCTTACCTGCTGATCTAATTATGCTCACTTAACGGCTGATATAATTATGCTCTCTTAACGGCTGATATAATTATGCTCTCTTAACGGCTGATATAATTATGGCTTGTTAAATTTTGTTATAGTCTCTTAAATTTACTCTCTTGGTGCTGTTCAACTTTATGAACACATGCCCTGTTTTATCTTGCTCCAAATTTGCCTTGAACTTCAGTGTATTTCACACACTCGAGATGGATTCTTCTATTTCAATGAAAGCTGAGAATGGCAAACATAAGACTCATAATTTTTGGAAAGTTTATCGGGAACGGCTGATAGATTATGATTATCATCATCTATCTTCAGAAATTTATTTTGTTTTTGAGTTATAGGTGCACAAATTCTTTAAATTTTTGTTTGTTGATGGGGTGGGAGATTGCTGATCATTTAGCTCGTCCCATTAAGTTTGACTAGAGCCTTCATATGATTATTGATGCCTAAATCATCGAGTCCAATCCAAGCCTTTAATAAGATTTTAACTCTCTGCTACGATTTTCTTTGCCTTCTTGACTGAAAACGGGGAGTTTGCCTGTCATATCCTGCAATAAGTTGACTTTACTCTTAACTTTTTTTAGGGACTATACTCTTAAGTTGCTGTGCAAATAAAGAAATTAAATAATAAGATTCATGCATAACATAGTTGTTAATTTTGGAACTAATTCATTTTGGCGGTATTGTGATGTCAGTTCTAATACTATGAAATTGTGTTTGTGTATTGAATTGGCTCTTGGTGACCTAGAAGATATTCCACAATTCAACTTGGAAAAGCACTTTACATTTACCCACATTTATCAATCACGAGAAGCATTTAATTTGCTGGATATTCATTTTACTATGAATGAACTTGGTTTCTGAACATTGCTCTAAACTGCTGGCATACGTTAGGGATTTGGGTAGAATGGATTAATAGAAGTCTTTCAAATTAGCAAAATGAAATAGAAACAGAAACAGAAAGAAAATCGTAAAACAGGAGTGGTGGATGCTGATGCTGTGGTGTACACTCTTGATATAGGAGCTGTTGCAATCTTTAATCTGTTATTATCCAAAGTCCAAGCAGCCTTAATAATAAAAAGGGTTGGTAACTATTTATTCCATAGGTGATCAAACATTATTTTGTTGGATGGTGCTACATTGTTTAAGGCAGAAACCGACTGGTCGATTTGCAGACATAAATTAATATTTCAGGGAGTCAAAACCAAGCTTGTGTGTTGTACATTTATATAAGAGAGCGATTATTGATGATTTTTTTTAATGGTGAGGAACAATGCCAGCTTTTGTGTGGTGGATCCCGGACCGATTTCAATGCTAAAAAAATATTAGCATATGACTTAGATGTGTGTTATCTAATCATATGGTTCCTTTTCTTGCTTTGATAAGCAATCAAAATCATATCTCTAAGGGAAGAAACATAGTTTTTCTAACTTGAAGCTTAACCAGATTTGGGCGGTTATTTACAATAAAAGAATGTGGGCGGTTATAAAATTTATTTCATCATCTTTGTCACAGTCTATTTTAAGTATTTTTCGTCCAACAAGCTTGTCGGTGTCAGACAAATTTAAAAGAATTATTTTGCTAGATGGAGTCTGTGCATTTGCGATACATCTTGGTATAGCTTGCACCTTTCTATCAGTATTATGGTATTGACTCTGGTCTTTTAAAGCATGCTTTTCCCCATTGTAATGCTAATTAGATTCGATGTTATGATGTTTTTGTTGGTATTGCATTAGTAGTAATTTATCTTAAGGATTCAACTGTAGCTGGCCCCATACTATCTGCTGCAACAGCTTTGATGATTATATATGTGAATATATATTGCATCTTGTGCTCCTGTGGGATTAGATCATTAGATTATCTTTTGTTTATTTACTTGGGTTTTGACATTTGGTTTTATGATTTTATATGCTATTTCTAGATGGATAAAGCCACGTTGCTTGCTGAAGTCATTAGCCAAGTGAAAGAACTGAAGAAGAATGCGATAGATGCCGCCAAAGGGCTTCTCATTCCTATGGATGATGATGAAGTGATTGTTGAACCATATAATGATGGACCAGGCGATGGAACCTTGTTTATCAGGGCATCTCTCTGCTGTGATTATCGACCTGACCTCCTCTCTGATCTAAGACAAGCTCTTGATGCCCTTCATCTGAAGATGGTGAAGTCTGAAGTTTCAACCTTGGCAGGTCGGTTGAAGAATTCATTCATTTTCACAACTTGCACGGAAAAGAATGCCGATGATGCTGAGACAAAACAACTTGTGAGTTCAGTTCAACAAGCCTTGAATTCTGTACTGGATAAAGGCTCTTCCTCACCTGAATACTCACCAAGAACAACTCTGCCAAACAAGAGGAGGAGGATCTCTTTCTTTGATTCCTCCGGCTCACTCTTATGAGAACTAAGTTGGTATAGCTCAGGAAACTGATGAGCAAGTTTATGTATTGTATTCTGTTGATGGTACATATTAGGAATCGGGGTGTGTATTTTGTGCAATAATAAATGAAAATCCTTGCTTGGATGGCTTAATCAGAAAAATAAACAGAAAAAAGTTTGAAGAAATGTAAATACTTAAATTGCTTATAATCTGTAATTTCCAAAAGGGGCAGAATTGTAAATTAAGGTACCTTACTGTTGCACCACTCATTAGGGTATAAAAATGACGCCGGCATAGCTCGAGCTTTAATCTAGTTGGAAGTATTGTGCCAGGTGCAACAACTTATATTGAACGCGATAGCACGTTAAACGCTTAGTATATGATGCAGGGCAACAAGCCAAAGCTTTGGCCTTCATGGAGCACTGGGACAAGCAGTAGGAATAGTTCTTATTTTAGTTCAATTGTAATGTGTTTGTTATGGACCTGTATTGTTTGTTTGTTCGGCCCATTGTCTTTAGTGGCCCATTTTATTATTTGCCTTTTGTGTGTGCTAGGGTTGGAACAAAACTTTTGGCTTGATTTTTATTGAAATTGGAAGAAGCACGCAGCTTCCTTCTCTGGTTCTTGTTCTTGTATGAACTTTAACTGTTCTTCCTATAACCTGGGCATTCATTGATTAAACAGGTTCATAGGAATTATCCTATGTTTATTACAAGTTGGTGGTGCCATTTGTGTGTAGTTTTGGATTGTAATTGGTGGTTGCTGGAATTGTCTTAATCAGTGTTGACTGTAGAGGCTGTGGTTCTCAATTGTAAGCTATGGCTGCGCCAGCTATCATACATATAAGTTATCATACGCTCAATCAAACCGACGTCTGAAATGAAATTTTGGTTGTTAAGTTTTTGAGTTGGAGTTCTCGTCTTTTTTTTTCATTGGTTTTTTTTTGTCTTAGTTTGCCAACGCTTGCATTTGTGTTACCAGAAAGGAAAAAAAAATGAACTGAAGAGTGAGTTTGTTGTTCATGAAGAGCCTCCTAAAGAAATGTGTGATAAATAATTGTGTTAAGTTCAACGGATTGTCGCACAATATGCATGATGAATACGTATAATAAAATTAAGAGGATGAACCTTCTGTTTTGCAGATCATTATTCTTGTTGCTCTCATTTGCAAGTGTCAAATCATTTGACTCTGCTGGCCGAGTCTCTGCTACGGTGCGACCCAATCCGAATGAGCAAGTATCGGAGCCAACAGACACTAACAAGTATAGATGACCCAGGTACACTCTACAGTAAAAATACATTGGAAGACTTTCACTCCCTTGATAAACCGAGCTCGCTTGAAGGCAGAAGCAAAGAATGTATCTTTCTTAAAATGGTTTCACTTCTTGAGTTATGCATGTGCATTGTGCTCCGTCTTTGTTTCTTCTTCTTCTTCTTCCTGGTAAGGTCGTGGAGGACAGTACAATTGCCCATCTTAAGTTATGTGTTTGGGTGGTATCAGAGTATCGGAAAAGGGTAAATTCATTTAGGGTGCATGGAGATCTATAGTTCATTGAAGATTTCTACATTGTGAAGTTATCTAGGTTACTGGAAGTGCACTGTTATTTTTCTATTTGAATTTTACCTGCCTTATTGGTGCCTATTGCATATTTATAGGATATTTGCTAAAGCGAAGCTGAAGAATTCAAATTATGGGGAAAGCAGCAAGCAGCCTTTTGGCATTTTAGTACATCAAATTCGAGGCTTCCTCTCTCAGTTTTTTCAAATGACACTTGTTGGTCACTTATCAAACAGTTGCACTACTTGTTGCAACACAATAAGTTTCCCAACACATTGAAGGCTTCTCTAATACTTTAATCTTCCTGCTTTATGTGACACACCGTCAATTTGTTTGAACCCCAAAATATTAGCATTTAGTGAATAGGTTTTTCTTTCTGGTGCAAATGATTACAATTGAATAGAGATGAATTCTAAGAGTATTTACTTTCCTCAATTTCCATAACTGCCACACCTTTTTTTTTGTTGTGAAATCTGTTGTTCGGAGAATGTGGCATTGGATAAGAATAAATTGCCAAAAGTATGTGAATTCACATTGATTTCTTCGACGGATTCATGTAACCGACCCTAAGCTTTGAAACAAGGCTTGGAGGGTGACAATGATGAATGTCTTGTTTATTGTCCCTATGATTACAACTGACTCTGATAAAATTATGTGTTTGGGTGGTATCAAAGTATCGTAAAAGAGGAATGAAATTCCTAATCCAAGCAATTAACCATCCAACATATCTTGAGAATTTGAGTGAGTTGATGAAATCAACCAACTCCTTTAAATTAGACTGGGACAAGATGGATGAGGGGGAAATGCACAAAAAAAAAAGTTGAATAATGAATAATTATATTAGCTGACCTCCATAACTTCGTTGGCCATGGATTTGAAAACTCTTACAAATTATGAGGGGCATAACGTCTATCTTGTATAAATAAATCACCGTGGAACTGCCAGTTCATGAAGCACCAGTGGTCTAGTGGTAGAATAGTACCCTGCCACGGTACAGACCCGGGTTCGATTCCCGGCTGGTGCATGTGTTTTAAATTTTTATTTTTTTTTTAAAAATAATTGTTTTGTTCGAGAATTAGGTCCCAGACCACAAGGAGCAAAGCTTCAAAAAAATTAAGATTAGTAAGCAATGTTAGGCACAATTACAAATTGGGCAAACCTTGACCCGAAACAGCTTATCCATCTTTTGTACTCTTGACATTTCTTGTCCTTTTTAAGCAGAAAATCAAACTCCCAAGACCATATTTCTATATTAGTGGGCTCACAAGGCGGAAAAGCAACAGTTTTCTCCAACAAAATACCAGACCAGACCAGACCAGTCACAAGTCCGCCACCACAAAGACTTGCAAAAAAGCGTTTATTAGTGGTCTAAACACCATCTCAAAATTATCATTACTTCTACCTCCCCCCTCTACGAAAGTCCTCTCAACGTACGCTTTTCTGGATCATCCAATAAGTTTTTATCCAATATTCAGTTGTTCTTGGTAACCCAGTCCACCTTTTGTTGGTTGTGAGTTCTGGGTTGTGATCTCATCTTATACGTTAGTGGAACCCCCATTGTCAATCCTTTGAAACCTGTCCAAGAACACGACATAGGTCGCCCGCCAGCACGTGTGTTCACAGCTCACTACGAACAACGACAGAACACGAGTTGAACATTAGACAAACAATTAAGTACGTGGCCTGTACTCCTAGAAAGACCAATTCATACGACAAATTTTACATTCCATATTTCAATTTGTGACAATCGTTGTTGTCCTCCTATCACCTATGTACACGTGTTATATATATATATCGATTTGTGGTGGTACACCTCA
The DNA here is from genome assembly GCA_963580455.1 of Euonymus europaeus. Taxonomy (NCBI): domain Eukaryota; kingdom Viridiplantae; phylum Streptophyta; class Magnoliopsida; order Celastrales; family Celastraceae; genus Euonymus; species Euonymus europaeus. The sequence goes on along the minus strand of OY756969.1, from coordinate 2,371,224 downwards.
GCTAAACACCTATATGTTGCGTTTTTGGGTTCAACACTTCATCCGCAAGGCAAGTTCCACACGTGGGGATAATTAAGCCCGAATTAATTCCATTTCCAATTTTCCATTACCATATATTATCCATAGTGGAAGCTGACTTGGCGGTGATGTAATTCTTGCACGATTGCACCACAATGTAATTCCACCAAAGCCCATAAAAAATTAGTAAAAAAAAAATCAATAATTTAACATCGTATGTAGGTACCCTAAAATAGATAGCAACAGTATGTCACCCTAAATATATGATAGTTGGCTGCAGCCCGTTCTAATGCATGCTTGACACGTACCAAAAATATCATTAGTTTTTAATTATCGATGTGCCATAAATGTGGATAACATAAATCAATGGTTTTATTTTACCATATTAAACAAATTGGCTTAAACCCATACAGTGCAATGTGCCCAAATATGTAGTAACAGTCAACAAAGGTTCATAGCCGTCTGATTTTGACACCATCCATGAAAGTTCCCAAATTGGAACAGCAAACAAAAAGTGGGTCCATTAACACCTACCACCGTTGATCTACATATCATAATAAATTCTAAATAAAATAAGAAAACAAAAAGTTTAGTGCCCATGTCTCACTAATTTGACTCAATTTTTGGTATATACATATTTAAGAAAAAAAACAATTAAGTTCTAAATCCTGTGTCTTATAAATCGATGACAACACTGTTACTCTGCATGTGTTTTGTGATCTCTCTCTCTCTCTCTCTCTCTCTCTCTCTCTCATAGTCTTCTTGCTTCTTTGCTTCCTAATATTCTAGTGGTAGTTATATATAGAAACGTCAAGAGTGTATATATATGTGTATGTTTATATAAACACAAGTCCTAGCACAAACTAGTTGCTCCAAATTTTTTCTCTCAAAACATACAAAAACATGTCCAATTCTTCCTCTCATATCCCTGTACGGTCACGGAGCTCCCACAGAGGTCTTCCATTTTTCGTCCGAATCAAGCGGTTCTTGCGATCCAAAGCGGCTCGGAAACGATACGAATCGAAGGTCCTGCAGTACGATAAATCGAGAATTGGAGTTGTGAATAACAGAGTAGAGGCCGAAATGGAAGATGATTCGGTTGTGTTACAAAGATCCGTGAAGAGGCTTCACTTTGGTAGTTGTGAAGATAAAGAGATGGCTGCTATGGAAATCGAGAAGCTCGCGAGAGATGACGTCAAGACGAGGAAGTTAATGGCGGAGCTCGGCGTTATTCCGGTGCTGGTACCGATGGCGGTGTCGGAAAAAGTTAATCGGCGAAGTGTGGCCGTGAAGGCCTTGGTTGAGCTTGCTAATGGAACATACACGTAAGTTCAATTTTATTAATTAATTCTCTTATTTTGATTTAAATTAAAATTTATAACTGGGTCAGTTATCTCTAGCAAATTATTATTATCTTGAAAAAATCAGAAATAATTTATTAAAAGAATTGCTGTGGGTGGAGCTTTATTTCAACGGGGTGAGTTGCATTTTTGGCACCATCTTCAATTCTTCATTCTTGGTATTATTCAAGCTAACGGGGTCCCCATACCATGTTTCTCAAAATATTCAATTAATAATGATTACAAACAAACAGTTGGTCTAGGTTAGGTTGATTTCAATAATAAATAATAATAATATATATGGAGAAATTAAAAAATATGAAGTATATATCAACAACATATGCATTGAAACCGTTCCGTCTTATTTGATTTTGATACACTACATCGGAGAAATTTAAAAAAATGAACCAACAGTCAGACCATTAAATGAATTTAAGTATATATGTGTCATTCGTGGATAAATTTTTAGGGTGAAAATGTCAATTATATTTCAAATCAACTGGCCCGAAAGGTATGCAAAATCTTCACTAGGAGAGATACTAATGAGGCAAGGAAGCCGACATTGCTGCCCTAAGAAAAATGAAATTCAATGCAGAACATGAGATTTGCAGTAGTTGATCAGATTCCACGTGATGTTTGAAAAAATAGCTAAAAAGATCAAAGAATCTCGTTGACCTCCCCAACCGTATCTTTATTGGTTAGATTTGAAAATAATTTGTTGACTTAAAAATATTATCTCAATTTTGTTTTATTTACAGCACAAGTTACACAGAAAATGGCATTCCCTAAATTAACCATTGTCTGTTCTTACTTCAGGAACAAGGCTTTAATGGTAGAGGCAGGACTATTGTCAAAATTACCAAGAAATGTCGATGTTCTTGATAATTCAACTCAGCAGGATTTTGCAGAACTCTTGTTATCTTTATCATCTCTAGCGAACACCCAATTCGCTCTCGACACGTCGAAAATTCTCCCATTCGTGATGAACATTCTTGAGTCAAGCTCAAGAGTTGAAACCGAGGAGCCATGTTTAGGGATTTTGTACAATCTCTCTCTAGTGCTAGAAAATGCAGGGTCCTTGGTCTCTAATGGTGTTGTGCACATTCTGCTAAGACTATCCTCTGTCAAGGACTTATCAGAGAAAGCACTTGCAACATTAGGCCACTTAGTGGTGACATTAATGGGAAAAAAGGCTATGGAGGATAGTGAACTGGTGCCAGAGAGTTTGATAGAGATACTGACATGGGAGGACAAACCAAAATGCCAGGAATTATCAGCTTACATTCTGATGATCTTGGCACACCAGAGTTCAGTTCAGCGCGATAAAATGGCGAAATCTGGGATCGTTCCTGTACTTGTTGAAGTGTCATTGTTAGGGAGTGCTTTAGCACAAAAGAGAGCAGTGAAATTGTTACAGTGGTTTAAGGATGAGAGGCAAGCGAGAATGGGGCCTCATTCAGGGCCACAGACTGCAGGGAGGGTTGTAATCGGTTCACCTGTAAATGACAGAGTGGCTCAAGAAGGGAAAAAATTGATGAAGAATTTGGTGAAGCAGAGTTTGTATAAGAACATGGAGATGATCACGAGAAGAGCTAGTGCTGCTGGAGAGACTTCTAAGGTTAAGGCCTTGGTGATTAGCACAAGTTCTAAGAGCTTGCCTTACTGATTTAAGTTCTTAAACATACCATTGATTATTTTTGGTTTCCGTTTGGAATTGAATTCTTTTTTTTCCCGACATATGAATTTGCCGTGCAGTTGCTTATTTTTGACTAGTTTGTATGATGAAACAGAGGGAATTTTTTTTTTTTTTTTTTGTAAAATAAGGAAGCAACTTTACAATTTTATTGTATTCAAGTAGAATATATATATAAACTCTATTCATATTAAATCATGTTTTGATATAAGTTATGTGTCATAAATTTGAGTGTAAACACAAAAATTTATCCAATTTAAAATCAAATTCGGGCCTAAATACAAAAATTTTATGCGGATCATAACCCAGATTAAATTATTATCCGATTTACATGTTAGGATTTAACAATCCAGATCCAAGTATATGATTATCTCGTAAAGACCTTATATTATTCTATCTAATTCAGATCCAATTTTTTGCCACCCCAACATTCAAGTAGAATATATACAAATTCCTTGGTTTGTTTTTATCTTGATTTAGGTTATCTCCCCTAATCGAGCAATCCTCTGTAACTTCGAAAATCTATCATTAGGGTTTTCATATGAACCCTAATCCCCTCCTTTAACACTTGAAATCCTTAATTTGTGCACTGGAATTCATCGATTCTCCATCGCAGCAGTCATGGAATTTCCCAAGAAACGGAAAAAACTCAATCCAAGCACAGTCTAAAGGTTATGTTTTTGTTACTTTAAGTCATGTAGATGGAGCTCTTCTTGCGCTTAAAGAACCGAGAAAAAATTTGATGGGCGGGTCACTGTTACTCAACTAGCCTCTGCAGGAATGTCTGTGAATTCCAGCGCGGTTGACGTGTCTTTGAGGAAGATTTATGTGGGCAGCGTGACTTATGATATGCCTGGGGAGAAATTGTTGCAACATTTCTCCATGTACGGCAAGATTGAGGAAGGGCCGCTAGGGCACTAGTGGAACAAATTAAGAATATTGATGGACACAAACAAATTGTGTGTAAATTTGCTGAGGATAATAAGTAAGTGAAGCCACAAGGCCAAGTTACCCCTGGAGTTGCAGAAAATGGTGCTGCCCGACCACGACAACAGACTTCAGTGCCTGGTTCTATTTCTGGCTCTCAGCATGGTGTGCCTGGTGGCTTGTATCAGGGCCACGGCTTCCCCACTAGTACTTACGGGTCTCCAATTGGTGGTGGTGCTGGATTTCCGTCCAGTGGTATTAATGGTGGGTTTGCTGCTGGCATAGGAGGGCCATATGGAGGTTCACAATATGGGAGCCCAGCGGGTTTGACTGAGGTTAGCAGATTGGGCAATGCAGGGTCTTCAATGTATCGGATGCCCCCACCAGGTTCTGTAGGAGTGCCCTCGTGACACGGTTTCAATTTTCAAACCACGGAATCAACCTCTCTGTGATCCCCTTATGAATTAGTGTTGGTATGTGGTAAAGGTTATGCATGTTTGCCGGTCTATAATGCATGGGTGGGTTGTCTTGCTATTAATTGAACTTAAATATAAAGGAAAATTTCTGTGAGGTATTTTTCCTTTATATTTAGAGGATTCTAGAATTGATTTTCCTAGTGGGCTTTACTGTTTGAGGAGCCCTTCTTGAATTCGTGGTTTTTTGACAACATTCACAGTATTTAGTATTTAGTTGGTAGTGGCTTCTGTTTATTGGACTGGTAGCAACCTTCGTTTGCTTATGTACTGAGTTATCTTTTGTAAATCGTAACCCACGAGATTATGGGCTTTGGCCACTGGCCAGTGAGTAGTATTGGGTATTGGGCCTTGCTCGTGGGCGGGCTCAATTCTCTCTCTTTCTACAACAGTAAGCCCTACGATAGATACGCATATTTTCAATTCAGTCCCATAGGTTTAAAAGTTTTCAATTTAATCACTCAACAAATAATTTCTCTCCGGGGTCACTCCGGCTGTCCGACATCAGGATTGCATATGTAGAAGTCGGAGGGCCTATTTGGCATTAATAATTACTCTATAATAGCAGTTAGTTATAAATGTATTTATTCATAATAAATATCCAAATCCAAATACATAGTTTATGAAGTTGACGATGAAGGCTTCAATGTTTATGAGTTTTGAACTTACAGGGTGACTGCATAAAAGAGAGTACTTTTTTAGTTTTGGGTGACTAAATTGTAAATATTTAAATATAAGTGATTGAGTTGAAAAAAGCTTTTTCTTTATGATCAAAATATGACTATACTCTTATTTTCATTAACGCCTAATAAACTACATGATATGCTTATGAAAAAGCAAAAATAAAATAAAAAATTACATGGTATTTTCAACCACGATATATCAATAATGGAAGAAATGCTTGAAACCTTCAAAATATAACTATTGTTTTACTTACACATGATGTATATTTATAATCAAATGACTATTTCGCATGTCATTTTAATTTCGGTTAAATTAGGATTATGTTTTTTGGGTGGTGGCATTAATTGAGTAGTAAAATAATTTGTTGATTAAACCAATAAAATAATTGATAAGATTGATTCATACTAAACGGATGTTATTGTTAGTTTCACTTCCAATAATTTAAGCAGTAAAAAAAAGCTTCATGCACAAAGGAAGTGGCAAACCCTACTATTATGGTTGATTTAATTTTTGAATTGCCCCGTATTTAATTGAATAAGGTAATTGGAAATCCAAAATTTAGTTGGAGTTTTTGGTTTATAAAATTGAAAGAAACGATCTTTGACAAGCAGTCAACCACTTCAAGGAGACTTGCTCTTGATAGGAAAGTAGAAGTCCTTGCCACACTCACTAACAATAACACCTTTTGAACCATGTCGTTCTTCAAAGTTTAAAGTTTAGGCTTCAAGCAATAAGCGTCAAAGCCTCAAAGCGTAAGTTCTCTTTCCCCTTCTTCCACTCTTTGCTTCTGCTCTTGTCATCAGTGGGTTGGGGGACCTCTTCTTCCTCAACCACTATATCATCATCCATGTCTTTGCTTTCTTTTACTCTTTCTTTTTGGGGTTTGATTATTCTATTTGAATATTTTATGTTTTTTTGTGTCTGATGCTCTTGGGTTCCACGAAATTTCCGTTTTACAAGGATTTTGTTTTCTGGGTAACCATTAATTTCAGCGTGCCAGTGTCGAACCTCGATTTCACGAAATTCTTGAATTATTTATCTTTTTTTTGATTTCTTTTTCGGTTTTGCATCAATTACTGACCTTGGATACCAGTTAATCACATACATGCATTTGTATCAATATTCTGATGGCGGGTGCTTGTTCATTAGTCATTAAAAGAGGTTTTGCTTGCCGATCATCAGAAGTTTTGCATGTGAACTTTAGTTGCTTTGGGCAATTTAAACGAGTAGTAGTCTTCACTTGTGGATTCTTTATTTGTTTGTGTTGACGGGTTCTCTGTCGTTGTTTCTCAATCTGGGTAATTGCTGTAACATTAAAGGAAAGGAGAGAAAACATTGTTCTTATTTTTTTTTTAGTTGATAAAAATATATGAAATTGCATACTAGAAGGATCTTTGTTTTGCTTAGTCATGTTTTTCGAATAATTTTAGGCCGAGGCATAAAAAGAAGAGAGAATCTTTCTTGTTGTTTATTTTGTTGATTCATGAAGTTCTAATCATGTAATGGCTGGCTGCCCCCACTTGACCATGCTGTTTGCTTCGGTTAAAGCTCTCATGGTCATTGTAGATTCAAGAATATTTAAAACTTAAGATTTAAGGTTTAATATTAGGGTTATCTTATGAAGTTTTGTTAAATGCGGTGTTGTTTTGTGAAAATAAATTTTCTGTGGTAGCCATGCCAGTCATTATTTTTTGCAATTTCAAGCATTAAGTTCTGCAAGTGTTCATCTGGGAGCATATTGTCATAGAGATATAGAGAGAGTTGCATTATGTTATTGTTAGGGCTTGCTTTTGAGTTTATCTAGCACAAATGCATATCCATATATCTCTGCAATTGCAACTATTTAAGATAACATTGGAAGAATTTGAATATTTACTTTTCGAGAGTGAGAGGGGTGGCTTTAACATACTTAGCTAACAACTTCTGGTGGTGTTAAGAATGGTATTTGGTGGACTCGTGCCTGATTTGACGGCTCTTAACGGCTTTAGCGTCTTTGCTATATGAATCTACCCTTTGTTTAGGCCACCTTTCCGATACTATCTGATACTCTCGGACACTCTTCTTGGTTGGTGACATTTGTGTAATAAAGTTGTTTTGAGGCTGCTATGTTAATTTGGGTGGTAAATGGCACTGGTTCCCTTTTACTGTTGTGATATGTTTTGCCTATAACTGCATATGCACGGCTTGCAGGTTTGACGTGTTTCCTTAGCTGAAATTTTATGCTGATGTCCCGTGATAATGTGCTGATTTGACTTTTGTTCTGATTAATTACAGTTGCAGCTGTTCACCACTATTTGTGCCCAAATTGGAGAAATATATCCAACAACCAGATTGCAGGTGTCCAATATGGATAGATTTAACTATATAGCCTGGGTAGACAATGTGTGCCAGAAGTTTGAAGATGTGTGCTTGGAGGTGGATAATATCAGGCCAGAGGTATTTTTTGTCACCTTCCACTTGTTAACCGCTTCAAGATGCCATCCATCTGTTGGTTGCATGATGGATTCCAACTGCTGTTGTTAGTAATACTTTCGATTTAACTGGTCAATTTATAGGCTACCATTACGCACACATTTTTATGCACGAGAAAATAACTATTTGACATTTTTTTTCCATAGAGGAAACATGTTTACTTGGCCTCTCTTTTCTTGTAACATGTTTGTTTCGTTTGTGGATATGTTGCTTTTGCTTCTTCATCTTGTCTGGTTGTTGCGTCATTCCTTGTTTAGCTTTGCCTTACGTTACATGTATCTGCTTCTGGTGTTGCCAACAGTATTTCTATCATTGTTTGATTTCATTCTTTATAGGAAATAATTGGAGCTGCCGAGACTCAGTTGCAAACAATGGGTGCCAGCATAACGAAGTTCTTCTCTGATCTTGTTGATGATGTTGTCCCTCAACGTCCTGCTGATCATGTGGTGGAAGAGGAAGTTTCTGACTTGTCTCCTGTACAGAAAGATTCAGAGGTTAGTATGGATGATGGTCACTGTGAAAAGGTACCTTTCTTTCCTCACTTGAAGCAGAATAATGGTGTCACAGTACATGAAAAATCAAGGATGATTATTAGGAGAAATCCTATTAAGGAAAAAGAAAATCAGCTCGAGAGTTTGGATATCCATGAGAAGAAAGATTCAGTCACGACAGCATTATCCTTACCTTTAGATAATGATCCTGAGAGTTCAGATATCCTTGAGACGAAATATTCCATCACGCGGCTCACGGCAGCATCATCCCCACCCTTAGATAATACTGAGAGTTTGGATATCCTTGAGATGAAAGATTCAGTCATGGCAGCATTATCCTTGCCCTTAGAGATCAGTAATGAGAGTTTGGATATCCTCGAGAAGAAAGACCCAGTCATGGAAGCATTGTCCTCAGCTTTAGATGATGATACAGAGAGTAATTCTGGAGCATGGGAGGGGAGCCTGTATGCGGATTCTTCTTCTTTGATGGGATCCCATGGCAGTGAAATTTTGGACATTGAGGTTGCTCTTAATGTTGCCTTGACAGAATCAACTGGTAAGTATTTATTTCTTATATCTTCTTGTTCATTCAACTTGTTTTATCATTGGATATTTAACTTTTGCCTTGGCTTCCATAGAAACCCCTGCATCTTGCTGTGAGACTAGTGTTTTTCTTTCGCCAATGCAGGCTTCATGATGAAGTTCGTGACCCATATCTTATAGTATCTCTACGTACAATTGGTGCAAATTTACTTTCTTTGAAATTGACTTTTATTCAGTTGTTCTCTATATTTCTTGTGTGCTTTATTTTCTTCCTGTACAAACAGCACTATAACATTTTACCTGCTATGCTCTTAGTCTTTTATTAATTTGAGCATTTGGAGGTTTGGCCTTGTAATTGTCTGGCTTGGTTTACTGAGAGAGTGGCGATTACTTCGCCTATTGAGGTGCATTTATTCAAATATTGAACTTTCTTGACTTGGTCTCTAGACTTCAGTTAAACTTGGCATATTTTTCTCACCTGAATCCCTGGCTGGGAAGAATTGTTGGAAAGCCTTCACTGTCAATTTCATGAACTAACTAAATCTAAACATTTCTGCAATCTATGTATCGTGACCCACCACATCTCATACCTTTTTCATTTTAACAGATCCTTGCAGGCAGCAGCTTGATGCCCCATCCACTAGCGTATAACACACTATTCACATTTCACTTGTTGCTTAGAAAAGCGAAAATTTGGGTTTAACTAATAAAAGCTTCATTTATGGTAGCTTCATGTGCATATTTTTCTTGCGTTGCAAATGTATTTACATACTCAATAATCTTCATTACTGTCAACTGCGACATCAGGTGATTCCGTTGATGATGTTCGCAAGGTAGAATTAGAAACCATTCAACCACTGACTAAGGCAAGGCTTGATGAGAGTTGCATCATGGTAGATAGCAGTGAACTTTGTGCTATCTCTAGGGACGTGAGAAGAAGCGGGTCGGACAAGGAGGTACGTCTCATATTTCTCTCTCTTAAATTTTCTAACAGAACTCAATCTTACATATCAAAACATGAGTTAAAAAATGAGCACTTGTCTTCAATCATCAACACTTGCTCTCAACTTTCTTTATATAACAGTTCCTCTCTTTTTTTCCAGAAAAAGTTGTTGAGGTTGAAGAGCATTTTCGCTCTGAGAAAGAAAGTTGGAGATTGGGAGTGTGATCACAGTCATCTTGATGTGGGATGCTATCAACAGAAAGGAAAAGGTGGAAAAGGTTTAGCCGCATACGATAACTCTGAATTACTAGATGATGGATTCAGCGAGTCTGAGTGGGAGATTATTTAAGCAGAAATTAGAAATCTGGAAATAAGTTTGGCCAAGCCAATTGGCTTTGTGGCCTTAATTGTGATGAATAAGGAATTTTGTTTCAATTGCTTCAAACCATGATGAATGTGGCTTTCATGCCTCCGGTTGAATGTACACAGAGAATGAGGTATTTGTTAGGTTGGGAAAATCTAATTACTGGACATTATGTTTCCTTCCTTCAACTGAAGTGTCTGAACCAGGAATCTTGCTTTTAACTTTTCTAATGAGCTTTTGTTTCAGCTCTTGTTCATAAATCTGGTTCTTCCCTTTCTTCAACTGAACCAGAAATCTAGTTGTTACTTTTCTAACGACCATTTGTTTCAGCCCTTGTTCATAATTCTGGTGCTTTAGTGCTTTGACTGGTTTGTAGTGCAATAATTATTCCCATTTCATCAACATCCATCACTGGAGCAAATTAATCCTCCGTGCACAACTTAGGTCCAAAATTTTCCCACTGCGGTTATGGACTAAAAAACGCATGACAAATGAAGCAATGAAAAGAACTGAGAATAAATATAACTTGACCATTCAGAAACTTCATGTTTTTTTACCTAAAGCCCACTTAAAAACCCATTAAGCATCGATGAGATGACAGGTTAGTGAATGATAGAGTGATGAACTGCTGAACCAATAATAGTACATTGGGTTCCAGTTTGATGAGGGAAAAATCAAGAAGACAGAATGGATCAACAAATCAATCTTATGAGAGATGGGCCTCAGCCATAGTTATTCACTTACATTATTTTTTATCTTTACAACAAAAAAGGTAGCAATTCTGAAGCTGAGGTTGCTACTTGCTACAGATTAAGAGGTAGTAGACCTGCATACAAGTCTCTGATGTTGCTGATTCTGGCATTGTATATGGCAAGATCTGGCTTTGTCTCTCAGCTCCTGGAATGCCCTCATTGTTTCAACATCAAAACCTCCAGCAAACTGCCATTGAAAGGAAAGCAAATGAGATTGCACTCCATTTAACAGCACAATAAAATAGTGAAAGTCCAAGCACATGATTTCCAAAATGTTTTACCTGATGCACCCGGAAAGCGAATCTAACGCCCTGGACAATCAGTTCCTCCTCTTCAGGACTACCCCCAACATTTTCAAGTTCAGCGGATACTCTCTTCATATACTTCATTGCTAATTTTACTGATGCCAGCTTCATCTGCAACACAACATAAAGAGATCAAAGACATGAACATAAGAGAAAGAAAAGCTTTTAAGAACAATCAAGTAGCAGTAAGAAATTTCAAAAATGGATCTATTACATTTCGACCAAAGTGCAGCCAATCAGAGGCTATCACGCAATTTAAAACTTGATATCGCAAGCCAACAAAAGCAATAGCCTAAATAATGCATAAAAGGTCAACTTGAGGAAACACTTTTTTCCTTCCTGTTCTTAGCCTCGGGAACATTTAAAGAGCTTCTCATTAAAAGGAGAAGAATATTATCAAGTGAAAACTAAGTTAAGAAAGAAACAGACGAGAAGATACATGTAGACTTCTGGGAGCTCACATGTGCCCTATGCAGGCATGGGCCTCTTAAAAGAGTGCAAGATTCTAACTTTCTTTTTGTCCTCTTGCAACCTACCCGCAATTCAAAGTATAATAATTTAATAAAACATTATATTTAAACAAAGTTCCCCTGACTTTCTTTTTGTCCTCTTGCAACCTACCAGCAATTCAAAGTACAATAATTTAATCAACCATTACGTTTAAACAAAGTTCCCCTGACTCGATATCTAATTCTATAAACAATTCAAAATTCTATTAGTCTCAAAATTTTATTAGTAAATGGAAACCATAGATCTTTATGATTATATCAGTACAGATCACGGACCAAGCAGTATCCCAGTCCACACCATTCCATAAGCACATTATTGTTAATATATAGCCAATATTGAAACAGGAAATTCACCTGGCTTACAATCCCAGTGTCAAGCATCCAATCTGTAGGAATTTGGAAAGCTTTAAATCTGTTGGTACCAGATTCCCTCATTCGGGAGAGGTTGTAGACTCCATGCTCCAATCTGTATAATTTAAGATAAAGGATGACAATAAGCTAATAAATTTGAGATAAAAGATCTAAATGTGACCACAATTTACAGCAAGTCCAGTCCTTTTGCTGGAAACAAAGTATATTTAGCATACTTTTCAAGTATAGACTGCATTTTCTTGAGAGCTGGACCACATTGCTGACGAGGATCATCGCGAAAAGACAAAGCCTCGGATTCAAGCTTTTTGAGATCACAATAACCAAATGCAGCCTCACGCAATGCATCTGCCTTGTGCTCCGGCCACTCGAAGTGCTTAAGCACTGCCCTTTCATCCACCTTATACAACGAAACAAGCCAGTACCAATACTATTTGTTGACAAAAATTATGCATAACAATGAAATTACTGCAAATAAAACTGAAATTAGAGTATACCAAGTAAGAGAGCTCATCATCGAGCCACTTAACAAAAAGCACCACATCGTCAATGTTGGTGAAGGCTGCATTCTCAACCTCTTTGATCAAAAACCTTATAAAATCTCCCTGTGTTTCCACATCTGTTTTAATCTGTAAAATCATGATTAACACCAAAAATTAACTCAATCAAAGAACGAGGGAGAACAATGCGCTTGTTCAATCAATGTAAGCTCTAGAGTATGAGTTGTCAAATGGTAATGCTATTATCGAAATTGCCACTGAATTTTAACGTATTTACAAAAATCTTTTTTGTTTGAATACAAAAGTTCGAATCTAGAGACTGTCCTGTCTATCGAGCAAAAACGAAAATCCAAGAAAACAAATAGGGGCAACTATAAAGGCGCTTGACCTGTCAGTTGTCACTGACCAAAACCCACAGTGGTAAAACTGTAATTACAGGAAACCGGTACTTACCGCGAGCAAGTGAGTCGACCGGTTCTCGATCTCCCCTATCATATCTCGGGAGTTGAGCGACGCCATTACCAGCTCCGTCGTGCCGCTGCCTAAGTCCCGTCGAGAATCCCTCCGCATCAAGGAATGATAAAACTCCACAACCTCAGGCACCCTCCTTACCTTCGCTTGCCCGCCTTTTATTCCCTTCAGCGGAGGTGGAGGAGGTGCTGGAGGCGCAGTTTTAACCGGAGGCGGTGGAGGCTCTGATTTCATAGCCTGTTGAAGTGGAAGTCGAGGTGGAGGTGGTGGAATCGATGGACAAGAACCGTCAGATGATGTTGGCGAGGACAAGGACGACGACGGCCTTGGTGGTGGTTTGGGAACTCGTGCAACTCTAGATCTCAGATTAATGAGAGTAGACTCAGCGAGTTCCTCCGAGTTACACCTGGAGTGGCTTGGTCTCTCACTTTCGGCCTCCTCTCTCCTTAAATCCACAGTCTCCGCCCTGTGATTTTCTTGGTTTGTACTAACAGTAATTTGGCTGCACTTGTTTACTTTCTTCAGGTTTCTTATAATATTCGATTTCACAGAAAGCTCCATTAATCCTTTAAACCTCTGAGATAAGGAGAGCTCGTCACTCTCCACATTCATTTCCACTCTATTACAATCCGATGCCGTTTTCTTGAGCTCCGTAATCTCCTTTTCCATCTCTTCAACTTTCCTTTCGCTCTCTCCCCTATATTCCTCGAACTTCTTCTTCATTTCCCGGAGCTCATTTTTGAGTCTCTCATTCTCAACTCCTAACCTCTCGATCTTCTCATTCGCCACTCCAAGCTCAGTGGTTTTTCGAGAGATTTCGCTATCGAGTACAGGAATGATCGCCACGGACTCTCTGAGCAGCTTGTGTCCAAGGAGCTCAGTTTTTAATAGAGATTCTCGCTCACGAAGCTCCTCGATTAGACGGAGGAGCTCATTGACGTCCGGCGGCCGTGGCTGTACCTGCGCTGAGGAGCGTGGGAAGTAGTCGCCGAATGAACGTAAGAAAACGGCCTTCTGAGATCCAGACTTCCCGGAGCTCGGCGAAGGCAGCGGCGTCTTTGGCTTTGGCGGTGTTTCTTGCTTCTTGTTGGCAGGGGATTTTTGCAGCCCCATTGCCACTCTCACCTTCCCAGCGACCATTGTAGTCCCCTCTTCTCTTCTCTTCTCTTTTGTTTTTCTTACGATGGGAGGGGAGTCGCGTAGAGAGAGAAAATATGGAGTATTTAAGGCTTTAAACCCATGGAACCCGACCTACAGACTAACTAAAAGGAAATGACACGGATTACGATGAACGGTCTTCTTTTCTGGGATTCGGATTTGAAAAATTTACCATACAAAGTTGAATAAAATCATTTTTGATAGGGGGTGTTTCCATTTTGGTCAATGTCTCTCATATATATTTTGACCTAATTATTTAATTTTTATTTGATACATTTAATAAGGTATAAATTGTGAAATTATTAGCTAATATAAAATAAGCTATATTCGTGTGTGATATAATTGAAATTATGACAACATATGAATTGTCAAATGAGTTTGTCAAATGTGTAAGATAACTCACTGTTGTACACGTGTTACGTGAATATTGACACATAAATGATAGAGCGTTTAAACTTGTGACTCATGCATAATCTTTGAAACACTGCTATCAAACAAAAGCTTTGCGGGAGTTTTTGATCGATTCTTTAATTTTCTTTCTATTTTTGACTGTCTTAGTTGAAATATGTGATTTTTTCCCGAAAACAATAGTTCAAAGGATGCCATTTTGATCCGTTTCGAATTTATCAAATTTTTTTTGTATAACCCTAAATTATTAGAGAGAGCAGGTGGAGTCGTCGAATTTATCAAATTTTTTTTGTATAACCCTAAATTATTAGAGAGAGCAGGTGGAGTCGTTGTGAGGATGATAACAACATGCGTTCATTTCGAATTAAAAGGCTAGGCGCGTGTTTTCATGGGAGATGCAAGTTTGCAAGCACGGCTGTTTTGGAATTTCTGGCGAGTATAGACTGGCGCGTGGTTCAACATTGAAGAATTATTGGGAGTCAAGCAATTAGTTAAGCGGAGAAAGCAAAAGGAGTGGAATGAAATCAAATTTGGAAAAGTGGGGAATTTGGAAAGTGAGAAAGGTACCGCTAACGGTGACTCTATTAATATTAACTCGTCAACTCAGTTTCTCGCGAGTTTGTTTGAAAATTTAACTGTAGGTTAAGGTTTGATTTAATTAAACTAGGTCCGTTCTTAACGTTACTAATATGTTAACGAAAATGCTTAATGAAGATAAAATAGGAATTAGGACTTACTAGTTGACAATCCCATCCAAGAAGGATTCCTTGCACCATGTTTGGATGAATTGTAGTATTCTTACATAAATGTATGACCATGGGCAACCATAACTTAATCTAAAATTTTGGGAATTGGACCCCATAATTAAATCTATTTATTACTTCACACACACACACACATATATATATATATATAATTAATCTCATCCATATCATATACATCGATTTTATTTGAAAAAAATGTGCATCTTCCCAAATGGATGTATGCTTGTAAGTTGAATAGGTTGTCCATAATATTAATTTGGATGTGAGATTTAGTTTTTAACACAACACTCAAGCCACGTTTCCTGCCCAAAGTCCATAATAATATTTGTCTCTTCCTTCTTCTATTTTATTATTAGTTGATGTTGAGTTGTTAACAAAGGGAAAAAATACAACAAAAAGATGCTAACTTGAGGCAAGTAGAATCGTTTTGTTACATTGAGCTACTTTGATCAATAATTGCTGCATTTTTTGTAAGGTAGCTGTTATACATTTGTCATTGCTGAACATGCATGGTTGCCTAGTTGGCTGTTGGTACTTGGTACATCACTTTCACATATACATATACATTTACATATACATATACATATACATTTACATATACATATACATATATATATATATATATATGAATATATGTGTGTGTCTATTGCTGAATGCGGACCATTAACAGATTTGGTGAGATCGTTCTTTCGAGCATATATCATGTAGCTCTATGCCTCCATCGATCGAAGCATATACTAGCATGTGTTGGCGCAATCAGTGGCAGCGAAAAGTATCATATAGAAGTTAGTGTAAGAAGAACTCATGAGAATCTCCTCACCAGGGATTTGTTTCATTCATTTTGCTATGGCCATGGCCCGTGAACTGACCTCACATCACGACCTGGACAGTTGTATTTTTGCATATATTCGTGTAATGTCTTCCCTTTCATATTGAAGTTACCAAGCAGAGAATAATCACGAATCCCGAATATTTAAGTTAATGAACTAGAATCTCGAACCCTAGTTGGAGCCACATCTCTCTCCTCTTATTAAAAAAAACCAGAGAATAATCATAGCTCATTAATCAAATTAAGAGGGTAATAATTAATTAAGCCGGCCAGGGAATAGAAATTGAAGGAGGAGGAGACAGATTAGAGAAATGAATGTGATCGAGCTAGCTAGCATGAAAGGAATGTAACGGGAGGGTGGAGTAAATGTGTGAACTGAGAGTGGTCCTTGAAACCCTATCCTTCTAAACCATCACAGAATTGTTAGAGATGGAGCTACCAGAATAAGCTAGATGTCACACAAAGCCAACAAAGCATCAGACATCGGTTAGTGTCGACAGGAATGCGATTACGACCCGGACTCCATGTTGCGTATTAGTAATGCATAATTGGTTGGTAGGTTTGTCCATGATCATAAGTTCATTCCATGCCCGACCCGACCGGAATGAAGTTAGATACATTTTCATTTTCGTATAATATGTGTCGATCTATAATATCATGTCATTTTTCTTAAGAAAAATCTCGCATCGCTTGAATACTAATCGTTGATCTATAGTATCAGTGGCGGAACCAGGAATTTTAATTACCCTGGGCTAAGTCTAACCATAATGGACTACTCTTTAGATAAAAAAATCAAACAAATAATTATAAAAGTTTTTTTATTGAACCAGAAAACAAAGGAAAATACATACCACCAAAGCTATTGAAGTTGTGCTCTACGATGCTTCAAGGTGTAGAATTCATCAATTATCGAATCAGAATCGATATTTTCAGCAAGTTCTCGTTCAATGTAGATAATCAAAGAATCTGCTAAGAACTCCTCTTCCATTTTATTTCGAAGAGCAGATTTAACATGCTTCATAGCTGAGAATGATCGTTCTGTTGTGGCAGTGGAAACAGGAAGAGTTAAAACAAGACGTACCAACCTATCGATAAGATTGTAGTGTTCAGACTTCTTTGTTTCAGCTAATCTTTGACATAGCTCGGAAATGGTTGATATATTCTGAAACTTCTCATGGCGAGCTATATCAAGCTTATAATGCTCCAACTGACTTCTCAAGTAATGCATTTCCTGTTCACTAAAATCACCAGGATAAAATTTCTCTGCAAGACTGCAAATATGTTCAACTTGAAACAACTTAAAGTTGTCTCTAGGTTCCAAAGCAGAGCTCAGCATTAGGAGTTCTACAGCCCCGTCATTGAATCTACTATTTAGCTCTTCCACCTGAAAGTCAATTGCAGCATTAAATATATCGAAATGATAGTGATGCTCAACTGTGATGGAATCCTTTTGCTGACATGAACGACCGGTAGCCCCTCTATAACAAGCATCCATATTAGGTATCTCAACATTGTACTTTGTACAAACTGATTTCATATGCATCAACAGACTATCAAAACCTTCTTCTCTCAAAGTCTGAAGCAATGCTTTGGTTGATGAGACAAGATCCATCGCATTTAAAATGTCTAAAGACTTATGTTGCAAGGCTCGACAAAGCATATCTGTAATCGCCATTATTTTATGCATCAAATACAAGATGAATATGAAATCAAAAGACTTCATCACAATTAAAGAACCACCAGCTTCACCACGTATAGAGTTAGAGGACCCCTCATTCACTATGCATTCAAGCACAGTAATTACGGCATTGTACATATCTATCAAGCTGCAAATAGAATCAAAATGAGAACTCCAACGAGTAGTTCCAGCTCGATGCAAAGTACCAATTTGATTAGCCCCTCTACCAGTCTCACGCTCACCGGTAGCTACCATATGTGCAATTTCAATTGCTTGAGCAGAATGCAACTCAGTGTGACGTTTAGGAGAAGCACTTATTAGATTGACAATGCAAGTAAGTTTTGAAAAGAACAACCAAATTGAAATCTCCTTTTCAGCAGCAGCAACTAGTGCTAGTTGTAGTCGATGGGCAAAACAGTGCACATAATATGCATATGGACACTCTCTCAAGAACAGAGCCTGCAAACCATTCCATGCACCACGCATATTGCTAGCACCATCATACCCTTGACCTCGCATATCACAAATCTGTAAGTCATATTGACCCAAGACATTAGAAATTTCCTTTTTAAGTGTTGAAGCAGTGGTATCTGTAACATGCACAATTGCAAAAAAGCGCTCTTTCAAAAAACCATCGACATCAACAAACCTCAAGACAATAGCCATTTGTTCTTTGCTAGATATATCTTTGGCTTCATCAACTAGAATACAGAATTTTGCATCCCCAACTTCTTGGCGAATTTTATTTCTCACTCTGTTAGCAATGATATGCAAAATCTCTTTCTGAATCTTTGGTGAAGTATATTTCGCATTTTTTGGAGCTTTCTCTAAGACAACATCATCAATCTCGACATTCATTCTTCCCATAAGCCTTATCATCTCTATAACATTACCCTGATTAATCGAAGTTGAGGATTCATCATGACCTCTAAAAGCACATGCCTGCATACTAAGCCATCGAACACTCTCAATTGTTGCCTTAAGACGCAACCGATTCTTTTGCACCTCTTCTGAAGATTGTGTATTCATCACTCTATCAATATGCTGAGTAACCTTCATCAAAGCATCAATAGAACTAACAACATTATTATGTGGTGAAGTGGGACCTCCCACATGCATAAGAAATGAACATCTAGGCCCATCATTTACTCTCTTCCAACTTCTAAACCCCTCAGTAGTAAATGCAGGGTAATGAGCCTTCTTATTTTCAAAAAGGAAACATGGAAAGCAAAATACTACATCCTTTGAAGGAGAGTACTCTATCCATGGAAATTGCTTAAACCAAGAGGAATTAAATCGACGATATTGCTGTCCTGTTTCGGTTCGCGGGTACACAGGCAAATTAGGTTGATATGGCCCCATTTTAATATAAGCTCGCCTAATTTCATCCATTTGGTTAACAGGATGTTGCCATATTGGAATACGTGTACCCGGATCACGTTCAAGAGAGCTGAGATCAATTTCAACTCTTTGAGATTTGGAAGGATGTTCGTCGGTACTATTTGAGATGTCAACATTGGATTCTCTAGGCCCCTTACTTGTTGATGTAGGTTCTCTTGGTTTAAAGAATGAAAAAATAGTTTTTCCTCTCTTGTTTCCTTGAGTTTCCATGATAGTTTAAAACCTATTAGATTGTTATATGAGAGAACATTAGCTTATTAACACATATCAAATTAAACAAAATAATTCATATGCAAATATACAATCAATTTACACACATAATTCAACCAATTATCCCTCACACTCATCCCCCACCAACATAAATGTGGGTCCATGAGTCGGGATCTACCAATTGCACATTCATTCTCCCTCAGTTCCTCAACTTAAATTTCAAGAATTAACATCCTAAAAAAACTATCATATATCCATAATATAGGTTTAGAAATAACTTACCTAGAAATTGTCAATTGCCAATTGGTTAGGGCTGCAAAACTAATTGATTGAATCCGGGCTGCCGGCTCCAAATCTGTAGAGTTACTGATGAATCCGGGTCTTGCAATCACAAAGATCCAATCTGCGATTTAGAAAAAGAAAAGAAAATCTATAATAAACTGAAAACTGCAAACTCAACTAAGAAAAAATTCCACAAAGATAAAGTGCCACTTCAAAAACCGTATTCGAATCCAAATTGGGCAGCAACTTCCAAGGAAACATATGTCCTGAAGGCTGACTCAGTGACTCTGTGGATGTTGTACTTGCTAGTGAAGTGATCAACTCCTTCCACGGTTCCACCTTATAGAGGCAAGGCCAGGAACAGGAAGTCCAACCCCAACCTTCAATGGTCCCCCCACGGGCCCCACCCAACCAGAAAAGAAAGGAACAAAAATCCTCACTCGATTTCCCAGCAATTAGCAAACAAGTTGATTTGCCATTTGCCAAAATCGTGCTTATAATCAAAATCAACTAATACAGAGACTAAACTAAATGACAATTGCGCCAAAATCAATTTCCAGAAGAAAAGAAAACAATATTGCAAGAAGGGACTCATTACGAACCAGGGGTGAGTACGTTTGCTGGTGAATTTACAAGCTCTCTTCCAAAAATGATGGCAGAAGACACATCCTCAGCATATTTAAGCTTCTTCACTATTTCAGGTCCAGCTCCAAGACCAAGAACATCCACAGATTTAAGAGAGAGGAGTGGTGACTGGCGACTGGCGAGTGGCGACGGCGAGTGGAATTGTGGAAGGGACGATTGCAAAATCGCATGTAGGGCTAGGCTAGGGCTTATTTTCACTGGGCTGGACTGGGCTGGGCTTATATGTATATTTAGTAAAAAAATTTCATTTTTTTACCCCGGGCTACAGCCCACCCCAGCCCAGCCCAAGTTCCGCCCCTGTACAGTATATTAGATGGGGTGTCTAGTGTCCCTCATTCCCTTGTACGCCACTTTGCAAAGGAGACATGGGGCTCACATTTTTTTACATGTTATCGAAGTAGGTCTAGAGTTTTGAGGGAGACGATAACCTCCATCTTATTCACGTGTTAGACCTAACATAATCCAATCCACATATGCCCGAGATAGTGTATAAATAAAATACAATCCTTGCGAAGGTCCATTTATTTTTAGTATTGAAGTGGGCTGGCCCACGACCTTGCTACATGGGCCATGAAAAATGAACACTGTCTGTTTAGATTATTGCGGGATTCGAATACCGCCCTAGACTAGTTGTACTTGATGACTGGAAAATGAGACTAATGTTCGACTACATGTGGGCAAAATACTTTTTCTCGTATCTTCTGCTCCTTCCGTCTCATTTTAATTGTCTTTAATTTCTTTTTTAGATGTCTCAAAATACATGTTGATTTCAATTAATGAAAGTTATTTTTTCTCATTTTACCCTTAACTTGAAAAGTTCAACAAATAACTCAATAACCATGCACATTATAAATAAGGGTATAAACGTCAAATTGAAAGATAATTAAATACGTTTTTAAACTGTGTGAAAAAATAAATGAAACAATTAAAATGAGACAAAAAAAAAATATTTGATGAGTTTTTGCCAATTACGCGCATGTCTGGTAGAGAGTATATGTGATAGAGTATAAACTATCGTAAAACGTAAAAATTGAGAGTGTCTGAGAGTATGTCTGACAGAGTATAAGCTTTGTACCAAACATCGGCTTCAAATTGAATCTTGGGCCTGCGACTTTATGCAAAAGACTACACAGGAAATGTACGAATATCAATGTAACCGCAACATCGGCTTCAAATTGAATCTTGGGCCTGCGACTTTATGCAAAAGACTACACAGGAAATGTACGAATATCAATGTAACCGCACTATTGTCAAGGAATATCAACAAACCAAAATGATCTACTAGTCATATTCACACGTTTAGACCCTATAAAAAATTAGAGAGTAAAGTACAAAATTTTAAAACGAATTTTTTTTTGAAATTCCAAATTATATTCACACGCCAATAAACCATGAATATATGAAATCTAATATCTAACAAAGTTTTTATGTATTATTTTTAAATATAATTTTTTTTAAAATGGGTCAATATTGAAGTCCAATATCCAACAAAGATTTTATGCATTATTAATATATATATATATATGCACCATGTTGGGGATGTTTTCGTTTGAGAATTTTTATGGAGTCAAATCGTATGAGTTTGAAAATTTTTGAGTTTAATTCCTATTAAAAATAAAATTATTATGATTATGTGTTGGATTTTGCCCCAACCGACTCTCAACTGATGAATTTTGTGTGCATGTGATCACCTGAGTTGAAGTCTATATTAATTCTTCAAATTACAAACTTACTTATATATAAAAAAAATTATGAAGAAGGGCGATCGTTTTATTATTGCTTCCCTTTGTTCCCCTGAACCAAATCAAGCTGTTCCCGTGACCGTTTCTGCATGGACCAGACATGCAGACACTGGTCCCACTCCCTCACTGATTGACATATATATTATATATTTATATATATATATATATATATAGAGAGAGAGAGAACATTAATAATTGTAAACAAATGCAATTCAAGTCAAACAAACCAAGACTTGCCGATATTAATCTATTATTAATGATGAGATTATTTAACTTGTCACCACATGCACGTAAACTTCAAGACAGCGAACCTACTGCTCTGAACTCGAGTGGACTCATTGTAGGCCCATGTCAATATAGTTGCTTTACAGATGTTTTTGTCTCACTCCATGTTGTATACTTGTATGAGTTACGACAATGATATGTGGGCCATAGACGAATTGTGTTATTGCCATGTCATTGCTTCTAATGTTACTTGCAATGGTGCAAAGTTAATGGGTCAATAAAGTTAATTTGCTTTGCTGATTTGGTTGTATTGAAAAATGTGTTTTGTTGATGTGATTGTATTGATATATGTATTTTGGTGATGTGGATGATGATGTTGCTTGACTTTTTGTAATAAAGGTGGGACCCACCCTTGATTTTGGTGTAAATTTGATGGGGATAGTATGAAGGATAGGAAAATAGTTGGGTTGAAATGGTTTTGTATTGGGAGATGTGTTTTGCTTATGTGACAGTATTGAAATATGTGTTATGTTGATTTGATTGTATTGAGAGTTGTGTTTTTGTGAAATAGATGTGGGACCGAAAAACAAAATTGTTGGGTCATTAGATGTGGAACCATTGTGGTTGCCCATCCAGTGGACCGTCATGGGTCTTAACTTGGGCCAGTCTGAAGATTGCATGAGCTTAGGCCTAATTACCAAAGCCCAAAAGACTTGCCGGCTATACTTGACAATACAGCCCATTTTGATTAAAAGGAGTCCAAACATACCAACAGATGAATCACGGGCCTCACAGTTTAATGGGTTGAATGGTTCCATTTTGAACTTTGGAGCTTATATTGTTTAAAAAATGTAAAACAATTTGATGTCCAAGAATACATTAAAAAAAGTTAATGCTGACTTCAATCTTGTAAATTTCTTCAATGGAACATATTACTGTTAGGGATAATTGTGATCGGAACTCAACGTAGTCGCAAATTATCAATTAGCATTAACACCCCTCGTGAAGGTTTGCTACCGCCTCCAAAACTCGAACCCCTTATCTAGCGATAACCGAGTTGAGCCTTTATCACTACACAGACCGCAAGTCGCCAATTAACACTAACAATTACTCATCAGAGTTATTGTCCGATTGGAACTTTAAAGGTGTGTTTGAATTGAGAAAAGGGAAGACGAAAATGTATTTAAATTTCCGACAAAAATGTTTCCATGCAATCTCATGCTCGATTTTAACGACAAAATTACAGAATATTCAAGTTTATTATGTAAAAAGTACCTATATATAGTTGTATTGTTGTTCTTCTTTTCGTCTGAACTTGTACTGAACAGTCCGACTGGAAAGATATTCCTACTTGTCACTACTGTCAATGTTTTGTCAAATTTCAATTCTTTATATATATACAAGTATGTTTACGATTTCTAACAAAACTACCTGGCTCTGTAAATGATCCTTATCGTTGTCATTTACAGATCCATGGGTCAAAAAAAAAAAAAGAGTTCGGGTCGGATGACATAGTAATATTTATCATCTGGACTTTGATTGATTTAGATTTCCTTAAATACTTAATTGATTATGTATTAATTAGTTTAAATTCAAACAAGTAAATCAGACAATAATATAATCCAATTAGGGTTCGTACAACAAAATTGGATAATTTTTTTATTTATTTTATGTTTGAACCCAGATTTCCAATATATAAATTAAGTCAAAATTTGATTTTCATCATCTGAGATTCTGAATCCAACATTATTTTGACATCCCTCTATGATTTGTAAATGATTCTTGTTGTTGTTATTTACGATTGGATATATTCTGGAAAATTTTGAATTTTTTTTTGATGCAAAAATTTTGAAATTTAATAAAAGAAGGAATGTCACTATTTTATATTAATTGGACCCCAAAAATGTACCCAGCAATGCAAATCTGCCGCCCAAAATAATCCTATATATAGGGACCCGCACGAGCTTTCATTGCATGCAGAGAAGGAAACACAACTACTTTCTCGAGCTCGAAACCTGCATCCTTCTTGTGGCTCATCTTCAGAGAAAACCATGCAAACCCCAGTGAGGTTTTCGAGCTGCCGAGGAGTGGCCTTTGAAATCAAGCCTCGTGAAGACCCTTTTTCAATCACGGACGCCGCTGAAGTTGAACCCCAAGGAAGCAAGAGGTTTTGGCTTCCATGGCTTCAGAGGAACTCCTTCAAAATATTTCCCTCTTCAATTCAGAGGTCAGTGACTCGACCGAGTAGCCATTTTTGCGACCTTGATATTGATGAAAAAGATGAATCTGAATATGAAAATGACTCTGCCTTGGAAATACTAGAAGAAGTCACTGATGAGGAGAAAGGGAAACCGATTCCATTACCAACTAGTCTGAGTAAGCGCGAACAAGCATCCAAGGCTCCTCCTCGAAAGCCGGATTCGAGATTATCAGTAATTCTGCTGGACCAAGGTTTGTTTACGGTGTATAAGCGACTCTTCGTGGCTTGCTTGGCCTTGAACATATCAGTTTTGGTTCTAGCCGCAACTGGGAATTTCGCTTATGCAAGAAACAGAGCTGCTCTGTTCTCAATAGCAAATATTCTTGCCCTGACACTGTGCAGGAGTGAGGCCTTTCTCCGAGTCGTGTTCTTCCTTGCAGTGAAAATCTTGGGGAGGTCATGGATTCCTCTACCAATCAAGACTGCCGCCACATCACTGTTACAATCTCTTGGTGGAATACATAGCAGTTGTGGCATCTCTTCAATTGCTTGGCTAGTATATGCATTAGTCCTTACTCTCAAAAACAGAGAAGACACTTCGCCTGAGATCATAGCCGTGGCTAGTACTATCCTTTCTCTTCTCTGCTTCTCTTGCTTGGCTGCATTCCCTCTCGTTCGCCATCTCCATCACAATGTCTTCGAGAGAACTCACCGTTTCGCTGGATGGACTGCTCTTGGTCTAGTCTGGGTGTTCGTTATCCTCACCATATCTTACGACCCGAAAACCAAATCATATAGTGACCGAATTGGATCCAAATTGGTAAAACAACAAGAATTCTGGTTCACGTTGGCAATCACAGTACTAATCATCATTCCTTGGGCGACAGTGAGACGTGTGCCGGTGAAAGTCTCGGCTCCTTCTGGTCATGCCTCCATAATCAAATTCGAGGGAGGTGTGAAATCTGGTATATTAGGAAGGATTAGTCCTTCTCCATTTTCGGAATGGCACGCTTTTGGTATAATTTCTGACGGGAAATCAGAGCACATGATGCTTGCTGGTGCTGTTGGTGACTTCACAAAGTCATTAGTCTCCAACCCACCAAGTCATTTGTGGGTTAGACAAGTTCACTTTGCTGGATTGCCTTATTTGGTGAACATGTATGACAGAGTTCTGTTGGTGGCGACAGGTTCAGGGATATGCGTGTTCTTGTCCTTTCTACTGCAACCCAGCTCGGCTAATGTGTGTGTGCTGTGGGTGGCCAAGGGAATTGAACAAAACTTTGGGAAAGAAATTAAGGAAATGATGAGTGGTCATCCTAAAGACAAGGTGATTGTTCATGATACAGCTGTGCTTGGTCGACCCAATGTGTCTGAAATGAGTGTTGATGCCGCCAAACAGTGGGGTGCTGAAGTGGTCATAGTTACAAGTAATCCTGAAGGAAGCAGGGATGTTGTTGATTCATGTAGAGCTGCAGGAATTCCAGCCTTTGGTCCCATCTGGGACTCTTAATTTCCTACAATTTAAAGCACCAAGTTTCTGGATCGTGGTCTACTGAAGAGAGAGACTCATTTGCGTTATGGTCTTGTCCTTGTTTTTTGTATTTTCCGTGAAAAACAACAGTATTGTACGACTGTTGATTCTTTCTAATGAATACAGTACGATATTAATTTTGTGTGTGAGAGATTCGAACATTCAACCTATTCAAAATCCTAATGAATGATTACCAGTTTACCACTGTCAAAACTGGTCCACTAGATGTATATATACATATAAGAATTGCAACTATATTGGATACATCGCTGATGCTTCCAATATAGTTGCAATTTTTACCCCTTACTGAAGTTGCAAGCATCGGCCAAACCTTCCATACATATATAAACTTTCTTGTAGTGAAAATGGACTTTGGTGGAGTCCACGCTAATGGGCCTAAGAACTTGGAAGTTTAGTGTTGGATGAGTCAACTATCTCAAAAGTGAGAGAGCCCATACTAATGGGCCTAATTACGGTTTTATAAGATGTTGAAAAAGAGTCAAATGTCCCTAAAGTTAATGCCTCATGAGACTAGATCCATCCCAACACTTATAAACTACTCACATCACCTTACATTTTAAGGTGTGTGGGACTCGTGTGGAGGAGGCTACATTTCCAACAATCTCTCCTCACATATACCCCACATTGAACCACACATGGGGCCTTCCGCTTGGGCCAATATCGAACATCTTCATTTTTCAACTAACACACGAGTTTTTCTTGGGCCTCACATATTTTTCAAAACTCACTTCCGATATCTTCTTGTTCATACGACATTGGATGAGAGCCCATCACATATTAAATCACTAATTAATCAAGCCTACTTGGGCCGATATCAAACATACTTTTTTTTTTCTTTTCTTTCATCAAACATGTTGGCCTCACATCTTCTCCCAACAATTTGGATTTATAAGGCGGTGGATAGAGCCCACCATCTCAAAAATATTGATATCAATGAATTCTGAAACAAGAAAAAGGGATCAAATTATGACTAGAGAATTTAATTTCTAAACATATCATACAATGTGAGGTGGCGTACGTTGTTTGTGAGTCATGTGATGTAGTCTTGTGTCTTGAACTTTAAAGCCAAGAATATAAAAGATGGAAGGGAAGGTAGCATTCTTTGAAGCCAAGAATAAATAAAAACCTTCTCATATGTCCACGATTGCTTGACTTAATCGTCATGCCAGCTTAATAATTCGACCGCAGGTATCATTTGATCATTAATTAATTCAATATCAGGCTCAATAGCATGAGCTGTAGATCTGCTTATATTACGGGTAAACGATTTGCATATTTAATTATTTTTACAAGTAATGGCCTTATTATATCATTCTTTTATCTAGCAGTACTAGGAAGAGTTGACATTCATACAAGATGAAATGACACGACTAATTATAAACAAATGGGCTAAAATGTTGTGCTTGTCAATTATGGGGATACGGATCGAGGGCTCTACGATTCTCCAGAGACTATGAAATTCGTATCACTCCATATACTCACTCTCTCCCGTAGAGGTGGTCTTACTTTTTATATTTATCTGTCACAAATTATAGTATAATTTTATTTTTTAGAATGTAGTTAATTAAATAAATTTCTAAAAGACTCTTATTTAATCTATTTTGTAAACCTTTCCATCTTCTTATGAGTATTTGGGCTTAAAAAAAATCAATTAAGGGTATATTAAGAAGTATACAAATAAAACTTAATTTTCTTAATCTGTGTGTAAAAAAAAGTAAGAATATCTTTATGAGACGGATGAAGTATTATTTCTAAATGATGTGAATTTCAGACTCCGTCGAATGACGTAATAATTTTTAAATTTGTTGCTTTTATAGTACTCTTTTTTCCATTAATAAATATTAAATAGACTCATTTGCCCAAAATTTTGGACAAAAGCTCTCAGGAAACGTGAATGGATCAAACAATGTTAGAGAATGCCATGGTCAACTGGACAGAAAGGCATTGCATCAAATAATGGTAAGAGATATATACACACACACACATAAGTTTGGACAATTAAAATATAAGGTCGTGCGATTCAAATACTTGATAAATTAAGTACAACCACCAGTACTCTTTTAAGTTTTGCCAAGCACGGCATGAAGAAACATCCCATTTTCAGCATTAGCAGGTGGTGTGGGAAGAAAAAAATGGACAAGATAACAAGAAAATGGAGAGATTTGAGCGGAGAAAGCAATTGGGAGGGCCTATTGGATCCTCTCGATATCGATCTTCGTCGGTACATCATACACTATGGAGAAATGGCTCAAGCTACATATGACACATTCAATTCACAGAAGGAATCCAGGTATGCTGGTAGCAGCATATACTCCAAGCAGAATTTCTTCTCCAAAATTGGTCTAGAGAACGGCAATCCCTACAAGTACACCGTGACAAAATTCTTTTACGCCACGTCGGAAATCGATCTTCCGGAGGCATTCATTGTGAAATCAATGTCAAGGGAGGCTTGGAGCAAGGAATCAAACTGGATGGGGTATGTTGCTGTGGCCACAGATGAAGGAAAGACTGTTTTGGGGAGAAGGGATATTGTGGTTGCTTGGAGAGGAACTATAAGGACCTTGGAGTGGGTTAATGATTTTAATTTCCTTCTCGTCTCCGTTCCAAAGATACTTGGACATCAAGCCAGTGATCCTAAGGTGCATCAAGGTTGGTATTCCATCTACACTTCTGATGATCCGCGTTCACCCTTCAACAAAACCAGTGTTCGAGATCAGGTGAGTCGTAGCTCGAGTTTAGTTCCATTAAAAAGAAAGGTCACATCTATGATTAAATTTACCGCCTTTTTTATGTTTTGAAAATTTTAGATGGATAAATTCATAAAAATTAGATTGCAATTAAATAATATTCAAGGCATTGTTGCAATCTTAATTAACTAATTATGATGTTTTGTAAAGTCTAATTCTTGTTATAATTAATCAGGTCCTTGAGGAGGTTAAGAGACTAGTGGAACTCTACAAGAATGAAGAGATCAGCATTACTGTGACTGGACACAGCTTAGGTGCAGCAGTTGCAACCCTAAACGCAATCGATATAGTTGCTAATGGATTCAACAAACCAACATCAAAGCTCCACGCATCATGTCCAGTTACAGCAATCATCTTCGCCAGTCCTCGCGTCGGGGACTCAAACTTCAAGAAGTTGTTCTCCAGCTACAAAGATCTCCGCGCCCTACGTGTTCGAAATGCTTTAGATATAGTACCAAATTATCCATTAATAGGGTTTGTAGATGTTGGAGAAGAGCTTGGGATTGATACTACTAAATCAAAGTTCTTGAAGAGTCCAGGAAATGTGTCCAATTGGCATAATCTGGAGGCTTATTTACATGGAGTGGCAGGAACGCATGGGCCCAAAGGAGGCTTTAGTTTGGAGGTTAATCGTGAGATTGCTCTTGTGAATAAAACAATTGATGGATTAAAGGATGAGTATTCAATTCCTGCGGCATGGAGGGTTTTGAAGAATAAAGGCATGGCGCAACAGAGTGATGGGTCTTGGAAGTTGATGGATCATGAAGAAGATATTGATTGATAGGATAATTACATCAATTTATTATCATATTCGTATATGAGTTTGAAGGCAGAGAGCCATATGAATCTGGGACTCGATCTACAATTTTCAGAGTGTATAAATCTTCGCTAATGATTTGGAAGGTGTACATATATCACATGACACTTTCAAATGCATGTTCCATCATTATATGAGAATTGTAAACCCGGGTAATTCCAATATTCTCTCATCCGAGCTATACATGCTCATTAAAAATTGGTTCAAGATGGTAGGAGGGAAGTTGCTTTGTATGAAATTCTTAGAGTTTGCTTTTGTATGAAATAAATTGTCCATGGATTTGGAATTGCACCAAATTCAATTTTATTGTTTCTTATAGAAGAAAAAAAAAATTGTCCATGGGTTTGGAATTGCACCAAATTCAATTTTATAGTTTCTTATAAAAAAAAAGGTTCAATTTTATGATTTATTAGATAGATAGGCCTAGTTTTTTTCTTTCTTTCTTCCATACTATCATTAATCACTTGTGCAAAGCCCATTTTTTGAATTTAAGGCCCAATAAGCCCCATCCGAGATTGGTCCTTAGGATCAATCAAATCCCTTGAGCCCAACCTTATTAAACTGCGCTTAATTTGGCCCATTTCGGGGGTATGGCCTTAGGCCTATGTGTTTCAAATCAAGAGAAAACAGATAACAGAAATTCATATTTTAAAATAAATATCTTCAAACCCACAATCAGTCATCTTCTGATCTTCATAACATTCTCGTCAGAACAAAAAAAATCTTTGAAATAATTCTGTTCCCTTCAGTTTCCGAGAAGCTATATATAATTGGGATACCTAATATCCCATGCACATATATAGATATAAAATCAGCACTATCCCTGTAAACTAATTAAGGCCTATAAAGGACACTTATATAATTGTTAAGATGAAAATGTCTCACATCAAAAAAGTTCAGGGAAAATAAAATATTTTATAAGCTAAGCATCTACCTTTTAAGGACAAAACTAACGTGGACCTAAGTACTAAAACGGACAATACTTTACAAGGTAGTTAGTGGAATTACGAAAATTGTTTAGCTATGGGTTATTTTTCGTGATTGATTCGATTTTGTCTGTCAATCATATTTTTTTATGATTCTACATTAATCTATGGTTCCACCAAACATTCAAACCGTATTTAAGACATAGTTAGTTGGCATTTTGTCTCTGTAGTTGCCCTTCTTCGGGTAACCCTTTCAAGTTGTTACTTTAATTATATGGTTTATATAGTCTAAGAGAGCAACTAGATCTACCTCATAAAATAAACATAGGAAGTTAGGAACCACCCACGACAATCCCTACAAACCTAATTTTTTATTCTAGTAATTGAAAATGATATTATACATACTTGCATAAGTTTCACACCTGACGACAAGGTAAGTTGTGTCAAAGCCCAGAACGTGACCACGAAAATATATTGTTTCCAGTGAAAATCTAATTCAAGATCTTCCGAGTTCATATTATCTGACTCCATCGAGATTCACCAGTCATATCTACACCAAATGAACTTTATATATGCACACACTAATACATACATACGTACATTAATGAAAAAAAAACGTATATACACATTTGACCGAGAAAATATATACATGTTGGTCGAAGTCTCGAAGAAAGTATGATAGTAATAAGAATTTGCGCTGGAGATGCTTTTACAAGTTGGCATAATCATGTAAACGAATACTTGACATTAACACGTCCAATTATTATGTATATGTATTTGGAATTTCAAAGAAACGAATTCCATGAAGCGCGTAAACATTTGATCATGATTTTTAGTTCATGCATTTCTTATCCCAGTAGAATGCATGGACAATGACCAATGGCCGTATATACTTTACAATTGTCTCTGTTTGTTGAAGTAAAGGTCAAAGTAGAGTGTCAAGAGAATTGGTCATCTCCCATATTTGGTAAACAATAGTTGCATTGGAGGAATCCTAATTTGGAAGATGTGAGAATGATAGGAATCGGAGAGAACATTATAGAAGCACGCAAACATGAATAAATAACTCAGTTACTATCGTTGAAAAGTCAAAACTGAAAAAGTCCACAATGAAAACTAAAGTGACCGTTAGTGCTGCTTTTCGCCTTCAATAATGGTGGTTTATCACAAAAACATTTAGCAATTGTGTGTGATGAGATCATAATAATAAATTCATTCAAAATCACACACAATTAGGATTGTGCAAATCGGACCGTAAATCGTTAGAAAATCAAAAATTGGACCAGACCAAATTCTAGTCGAAGGTTTGAAAAACAGGACCGGACCAAGATATATGGTTCGGTCTCTGGTTTCATTTTCTTGAACCGCGGTTAAATCGGACTAGACCATTTAATTTTAAATATATTTAAAATTTAAATAAATATATGTAGGTCTAATGACATAAATATTTTTAATTTTATGTTCGTTACACATTATTTTATATAAATATTTTTTATTTAATAATTCATTATCCATTACACATTTTTATAATTATTAATCATTGATTACAAAATCGTAACCGAACCAGACCTGACTGTTAAAATCGGTTAACTGAATTAACGGTTAACCGAAAATATGATTCCATTTGGGTTTCAATTTTTTCAAATCTGTCATTTTCGATTTTGGTTTCGGTTTGGGGTGTACGGTCCGGTTACACCCATACACCCAATAATTAAATGACACATATTGCTGAGATAATTTTGTAATAAAAATAACTGAAATCTTTACATTTTTGTTCCCCTTTGTCCCCAACATTATTTTTATATGGGAAGTATGCTCAACTCGCCAAAAATGCACCTCCTTATCCAGCTGAGCTGGGCTCATGGGCGCTTTTGTCTTAAAGTTAAAGACTTGACTTTGAATCAACAAAACTGAAAAAATGGTTTGTTGATAATTCAATAAAACAATTAGAAAATCAGTTTGACCATATCAAACAACTGAACAAGGGTTGTGGTAAGCACTGTCAACTCTGCCTCCCAAAATAATGTATATATAAATGGCCGCACGTCATATTCTCATGCAGAGCAAAACACACACTATCCTCCCAAGCTCTAATTATTCTCTTAATAACCATTTCTCTCGAGCTCTAAATAATTATTCTCTTCAACTTCAATTTCTTCTTCTTCTACAGCTATTGCCTTCATTGAAAAGAAAAAAAACAATGCAAAGCCCGGTGAGGTTTTCGAGCTGCCGCGGTGTGGCCTTTGAAATCAAACCTCATGCAGACCCATTTTCCATCACACAACCCACTGAAGCTGAGCCCCAAGGAAGCAAGAGATTTTGGCTTCCATGGGTTCAAAGGAACTCCTCCAAAATATTTCCTTCTTCAATCCAGAGATCCGTGAGTCGACCAAGTAGTCATTTTTGTGACCTTGACATTGATGATGAAGATGCAGACGACAATGCCCTCGAAATACTAGAAGAGGGCAGTACTTATGAAGAAAAAGATAAACCAAATATCAGAACCAGTAAGTGCGAACAAGCGCCAAAGGCTCCTCCTCGAAAGCCGGATACCAAGGTTTGTTCACGGTGTACAAGCGACTCTTCGTGGTTTGCTTGGCCTTGAACACAACCGCTTTGGCTCTAGCAGCGACTGGGAATTTCTCTTATGCAAGAAATAGAGCTGCTTTGTTTTCAATAGCAAACATTCTTGCCCTGACACTGTGCAGGAGTGAGGCCTTTCTCCGAGTCGTGTTCTTCCTTGCAGTGAAAATCTTGGGGAGGTCATGGATT
Source organism: Euonymus europaeus (assembly GCA_963580455.1). Taxonomy (NCBI): domain Eukaryota; kingdom Viridiplantae; phylum Streptophyta; class Magnoliopsida; order Celastrales; family Celastraceae; genus Euonymus; species Euonymus europaeus. The sequence goes on along the minus strand of OY756969.1, from coordinate 2,338,014 downwards.
CCTCTACCAATCAAGACTGCCGCCACATCACTGCTACAATCACTTGGTGGAATACATAGCAGTTGTGGCATCTCTTCAATTGCTTGGCTAGTATATGCATTAGTCCTTACCCTCAAAAACAGAGAAGACACTTCGCCTGAGATCATAGCCGTGGCTAGTACTATCCTTTCTCTTCTCTGCTTCTCTTGTTTGGCTGCATTCCCTCTTGTTCGCCATCTCCATCACAATGTCTTCGAGAGAACTCACCGTTTCGCTGGATGGACTGCTCTTGGCCTAGTCTGGGTGTTCGTTATCCTCACAATATCTTACGACCCAAAAACCAAATCATATAGTGACCGAATTGGATCCAAATTGGTCAAGCAACAAGAATTTTGGTTCACATTGGCAATCACAGTACTAATTATCATTCCCTGGGTGACAGTGAGGCGTGTACCGGTCAAAGTTTCCGCTCCTTCTGGTCATGCCTCTATAATCAAATTCGAGGGTGGTGTGAAATCTGGTATATTAGGAAGGATTAGTCCTTCTCCATTTTCGGAATGGCACGCATTTGGTATAATTTCTGATGGGAAATCAGAGTACATGATGCTTGCTGGTGCTGTTGGTGACTTCACAAAGTCACTAGTCTCCAACCCACCAAGTCATTTGTGGGTTAGACAAGTTCACTTTGCTGGATTGCCTTATTTGGTGAACATGTATGACAGAGTTCTGTTGGTGGCGACAGGTTCAGGGATATGTGTGTTCTTGTCCTTCCTACTGCAACCCAGTTCGGCTAATGTGTGTGTGCTGTGGGTGGCCAAGGGAATTGAACAAAACTTTGGGATAGAAATTAAGGAAATGATGAGTGGTCATCCTAAAGACAAGGTGATTGTTCATGATACAGCTGTGCTTGGTCGGCCCAACGTGTCTCAAATGAGTGTTGAAGCTGCCAAAAAGTGGGGAGCTGAAGTGGTCATTGTTACAAGCAATCCCGAAGGAAGCAGGGACGTTGTTAATTCGTGCAAAAGTGCAGGAATTCCAGCTTTTGGTCCTATTTGGGACTCGTAATTTCAATTGTGATTTATTTCTTTTATTTATTTTCAAATGTTCATGGTCGGGGTCGGGTGTTTGTTCTAGAAGTTCTAAACGTCCGACTTTATTTGTTTTCTATATTATACACATCTAGTCCATTCTAGCAAGACCTATGCACGCTAAGAAGTTGACATGAGAAAGATCTTGAGCAAACAATTGCTAATGTACAAAGACATGTAGACACCTACTAGATTAAGTTAATATAATGCACGGTTATATAGGAATCCACGATATATCCAATAAAATCGTGCTTATTTAAGAAAAAGAACATAAAAATACAATACAAGAACACAAAAATCCAATACATGAATACAAAGATAGAGAGATGCAAGACGTATTGCCACTTGGTTCGAAGGAAAATGTGCACTAATTGGAGATTATTACCCTCCCAACCCCCAATCGGGATTACAATTATCATTTAATGATAATAGTGTAGGAGATTATTCTAACTTAAAATCAAACAAAGTATACAATGATTTTACTGCACTTAATCCTCCTTATTTAACCATCTAATACTTTAATCCAAGCAGACCCGTAGAGTTGATCTTGAAGAATCGGGAAAATTCATTAACGTTTTCCGCTCACCCAAAGCCGCCTTGTCCAGAGAATTGTTTAATACTTTAATTAACGAGGAGAAACACCAATGTATACGTGCTACAGCCTACAGCTGCTTAGAAGTTAGAAGTTACACGTCGCATAGGTCAGCAAGTCAACGTCTCTGGTTAGTTGTTGCAATTTTTATTTATTTATGGTGACAAGGCGTCACTACTACTGTAGAAATTAGTTCGATCAAAAACAAAGAAACAAGAATATAAAAAATTGATTGAAAAATCCTTAAATGAAAAAATCACAGGTAAAACATGAGGATTTATGTACGGAGAAAATAGGCACAAAAGAGTTTTGAATGACGATTTTATAAAAAATATGTATTTAGTCAAAATCTTAATTTCAAAGGCCAATCTCTCTACTCTCTTCATAGATCCTCAAAAAAATTTTAAAAAATTATTCATCAAATTTTATCGCACCACAAAATTTTAGTTTATGTTTAATAAATTTTTTATAAAAGTGAATATTTATTTAATATTAATATTATGAGAGATTGAGAAAAAAAATGTTAAAAAGGGATTCACAAACAGCTTCGAATATCTTGAGATATTCACCAAATAAAAAATCGACAAGATTCGTTTGTTCGTAAATTCATCCCAATCTTTCCCAACATCTCTCGCGCATGCCCTTCGAATCAGACCAAACTAAATTTGGTGCAAAGTCTAACCATCACTTTGAAAGCAAAAGTTGTTGAACTTGAAAGTCAAGGCCATGGCATGCTCCACGACAACAGCTTCAGCACCACCACCTAGCTCCGAAGCATTAATCATTCCCTCTCACCAACCCATCCTCGCAACCCAAGGATAAAGCTGCATCAAATCATCCAAGAGTGGCGAACTTCCCTGCAAAGCCCCAGATAACAAGAAATGGAAGTCAATGTCAAAGAAACCGCTCTCGTTCTTCCCTCTACGCCGCCCTTCAACGGCGACCATGTTCTCCCTCTTTCACACCTCGACAACGACCCGAATATGAACGTAATCTTCCGATACCTTCGCGTTTATGTGAGTAACAACACTCTCACTGCCAGTCACCCCTTTCACGTTATCTCCGATTCCCTCTCATCCGCTCTTCTCCATTACTTCCCTCTCGCCGCCACTCTTCGCCGCCGTGATTTGGACCGCCGACTGGAGCTATTTTGTGCCGCTGACCAAGCTGTCCCCTTAATCAATGCCACTGCAAATTGTACACTCGAATCGCTTCACTACCTAGATGATCCGGACCCGCATTTCGTTGAAAGGCTGGTCCCAAACCCGGATCTAGTTGAGGCGCTGGTCAACCCATGCATGCTTCAAGTGACAGTGTTCCAGTGTGGAGGATTTTGCCTTGGAGCGGCTATACACCACGTCCTGTGTGATGGGCTCGGGGCGACCCAGTTTTTCAATGCGGTAGCAGAATTGGCTCGCGGGGCGAGTAAGATATCAATTGAGCCAGTTTGGGATCGGGCAAGTTTACTAGGGCCAAGAGACCCGCCCCAGGTTCAGGCTCCTGTACAGGAGGTTCTGAGTTTAGAGAAGGGGTTTGAACCCTACAATCAGGACATTGGTCCGATCGTTAGTGGGTGTTTCAATGTGATGGAGGAGTATCTGGACCGGTTCAAAAAAGTGCTGTTTGAGCAATGTGGATCAAACTTCACCACTTTTGAGGCTCTAGGTGCATTCATATGGAGGGCCAAGTAAGTTCATATTCAGGGAAAGAAATAAGTAGGTTTATGTGTGGTCTACTGGTATTGATGATATTGAATTAAACATTGATTTCATATAGGCTGATAAAATTCTATCCAGTTCAGATGATCCTTTTTTTATTCAGATTAAATAAAGTTTGGATTTAAATTATATATTCAAAATCCGATCTTAATACAAAGTTTTGTCCAGTTTAAAATTGATGCTAGATTCATAAACAAAAATCTTGTCCGATTTAGTTGTTCGGACCCTAATGTGAATTGGATTATTGTCAAGTACGTTTGAAATCCAATCTGAGTTACGTTACGGATATACAAATATTTCATATAACATCTTATGTTTCCCTCCGAAACCATTTTTTCTCTCTAGTTTCTTATATTGAATTAACTTGACATTTGATTTAACAGGGTTAAAGCATCAGGATCTCCAGGTGATGAGAAGGTGAAGTTTGCATATTCAATGAACATACGCAAAATTGCAAAGCCACCATTACCGGCTGGTTATTGGGGCAATGGTTGTGTCGCAATATATGTGCAGCTTAGTGTCAAAGAACTACTTGAGCAACCCATTTGGAGAACAGTCGAGCTAATCAAGAAAAGCAAAAGTAATGCAAGCAATGAATACGTTCGATCTTTTATTGACTTCCAGGAGATACATTATGCTGATGGAATCACAGCAGGGAAAGGAGTAAGTGGATTCACAGATTGGAGACACTTGGGCCATTCTAGTGTTGATTTTGGATGGGGAGGTCCCGTGACTGTATTGCCACTCTCAAAGAACCTGCTTGGGGGTGTTGAGCCTTGCTTTTTCTTGCCTTACTCTTCTGCAAATGCTAGGAAGAAAAATGGGTTCAAGGTTTTAGTGAATTTGAGAGAGACTGCCATGCCTGCTTTTAAGAAAGAGATGGAGAAGTTCAGTAACCAAGAATTTGAAGACCTCTTATCATAGGGTTTTCTTTCCCTTTTGGGTGAAGACTGGTGGGCTTGGGGTTTCTAGTGCTGTATAGTGTGGCGATGCTGATGTTTTTGTGGTTTTTCAGGGCAGAGCTATTGAAAGAATTTATATAGAGCGATTGGGATACATGTCAACAAGGAGGTCTCAGTTTCGTGTTGCAGTTACCAATGTTGCTACTGAAATTAACTCTGTTGAACAAGTGTGTAATCTTTATGTTAATAATCTACGGTAATGCCTTTTGATTTCAAAGTTATAGTTTTTTATGCCAACAATAGTTCGTGTGGTTGATTAATGAGAAAATTTGTTGGATTGTTTGGCTGGATATTTTAGGTGCACTCTAGGTACTGATTGGAAGCTATTCATCAAGAAATCATGACATTTACAACTAAAATCGAGATTTATGTTAAAATGTAAAAGCCAATTCAATGGCTTTTTGCCAGTGAGGAAGTTGTTTAGAAGAGACTGCATACAGAAAAAGTTTTCTGTTTCTTCACACCAAAAACACAGAATTTGAATAAAGCAAGTAATGTTTGTGAACTTTGATTGGCAGGCTCAGAAAATTGCTTCTAAATAGAGCCAGGGCCTGTATATCCATTTGCTGTGATTGTAGGTCAGGATGAGACGAAACCATGCCTTCTGTTAAATGTGATTGATCCTAATTCCTAAGATTGGTGGTGTTATGATCATGGGTGACAGAGGAACGGGGAAATCTACAACTGTTCTAGCCTTGGTTGATTTGATCAAGGTAGTTTCTGGTGGCCCATACAACTCTGATCCAGCAGATCCGGAGTCGATGGGTATGGAATTCAGAGAGAGTATTTTGAAAGGGGGAGAACTTTCAGTTGTGCTTACCAAAATCAACATGGTTGATTTGCCATTGGGTGTTACAGAAGATAGGGTGTGCTGGACAATTGACATCGAGAAAGCTCTCGTCGAGGGAGTTATGGCGTTTGAGCCTGGCTTGCTTGCTAAAGCCAATATTCTTATTGGATCAGGCAATCCGTGAAGAAGGGGAGCTCAGGCCTCAGCTGCTTGACCGGTTCGGGATGCATGCAGAAGTCGGGACTGTAAAGGATGCATAACTTAGAGTGAAGATTGTGCGGGAGAGGGCCCGATTTGACAAAAATCCCAAGGAGTTCAGGGATTTGTACAAGGCTGAGCAAGAGAAGAAGCTCGAAAGCCAAATTGCCTCAGCTATGAGCTCTCTTTCCAGTGTTCAGATTGTTCGTGATCTAAAGGTGAAAATCTCCAAGGTTTGTTCAGAGATGAATGTAGATGGATTAAGAGGTGACATGGTGACTAATAGAGCTGCAAAAGCTTTGGCTGCAATGAAGGGTAAAAGATAAAGTATCTGCCACTATCATCCCCAACTGTTCAAGCCACCATCTTTTCAATGATCCTTTGGAGTCTATTTACTTGCTGAAGAGAAATTCTACGAGATTTTCAGTTAAGTGAGGAGTCATTTATGATGTAGGACGGACCCAGTGCCTCAGAGGCGGCGCACCGTATGGGTATGGGCTGTCAGCCTTAGAGGCCAGCGTATTGGCATGGGTCTAGACCCGCCTACGTTAGGACTGTAGCCCGTACACCCCAAGGCACCATTGACATCCTTTGACGGGGCAGACCAATTTTTTTATTATTTCCTTCAGTAGAGTGGCCATTCAAGACTCATGATCCATGAAGAACGTTGTGCAGTACATTTCAGGGGGAGAGATCAAGCTAGCAGACTCATCTTTCTATTATTCCTCTGGTATTTTGAATACGGATCATATTTTGTTATGAATAAATCTTGCATCTTTTGAAGCAGTTGCTTTTGACAGTAAAATTTCTTATGATGTCCCACGTTGATTATTCTTCAAGCCTGGATCACACAATTTTGTCGTCCTCAAACTCTCTAGGGTTTTCTCTTACTCATCGCATCTTGGAATTGCAGGAAGGCACAAAGGGTATTGAAACAACAGCTAAAACCTTCATTTTGTATATATTTAAAGAACGAGATACTGTTGCCCCACAATAGCCCATTGATTCTGCCGAAAAAAACCCTCAATAGATTTCACAAAACTCCGAACAAATCCTTCAATAGCAATCTAGCAGTTGAAAATTAAAATGACAAACAGAAATTTTCAATACATTCAGCAATTTTGTTTCTGCTACATGGGAAACCGTAAAACCCAGGCCCCTCGTCCCAAGCATCACTGAATATAAAAGACCAGAAGGAAGTCAATTGCGACTGCTCCAGAATTTCGCTCATAGTAATTTAGGCTCACCCCAATAATCTCTTGATGCCCGGGATCTCCAGAGGACCAGTTTTTCTTAGCCTGTAAAGAACCAAGAAGATGAAATAGAAATGAACAACAAAATGCAGAACCAATTCCGCAAGTTTTATTGATGGCTCAAGAAACAGTCATTGAACAAGAAGATTACAGGAAAACTCCAATTCTCAAAGATATCTCTCTATACATTTGATACTAGTATTTATACACAACTGAACTATAATCTCCACCCTTGAGCCTTAACCGACCTTTAACAATGTATGTGCATCGTTGGATGAGAATCAGAATTTGCATGGCGCCAGAATTGTTATAAGTTGCCAGCTGTACTAACTGTCAAACAAGTTGTTACAAATCGCCAACTGTACTACTGTCAAAATAAGGTCCATAACATAGCCTCAGATTAATAACGTACTCCGCCTTAACAATGCTATTATTTCAGTGAACATAACTTGTTACTTTTACCATGTAATAACTTCCACCAGGTCCGCGTTGTGATAGATATAAGCTCTACTTCGAGCATTCGGAGCAAGATTCAAATTACCTTGTAATGTCTAGCGCATAACAGTATCTTTATCTACAACTCTAGGGATACTGAAGTTAGGTTTCTGCTCGATAAATGTCGGTGGTCGCTGGTAAATCACTGATGCAGCCCGAATCAAAATCCCAGCTGTTAAACCCCATATCAAGTACTTCTTATTCTCAATTTTGTAGTCAAAGAAATGGATCAAGTACTTCTCTCCCATCCACTCACGCTCCTCTTCTCTTCGATTTTCATCCTGATAAAACCATTACATGCATACATTTTTTAAGCAGGAAAAACATATAAATAGATAATATAGTCAGTGTAAATCAACAAGGGTTACCTTGATGAACATTTCCAATGGCGCATCAAATACCGCTTCCACTTCAGCTGGATTTGGAGTGGGTATGAATGCTTTCTTATTACTAAGTAAGCCAACTACGGGAACCACCCTCAAGAGGTGCTGCACATAAAAACAACAATTGTGAGAAACTGAAGATAGAAGATTTCAATTCTGTTATGTCAAGAGATAATTTTTTGCCAGATACTAACACCTTAAAAAGTAATGTAAAACCATCCAAAAGAGTTTAGGTTGGCAGTTATTCTTGAACCAAAAACCAAAGTACTTTAACGCCAGTTCTAGGGTTCTTTTCTAATTTATCTTGTTATTGACTTTACACAATGAAACTAGAAATTTAAATTCCTACTGAAATACAATGGAAAGTAATATTCTGAAAATTAGCTGTGAAAATCAGCCCTTATTTTATCTATAGAACCATAGAAGGCTGAATTCCTGCAACTCACAGAAGAGATGACTCAGAAGCCATAAAGTTTACACTTCCAAAATCACTGCCCAACAAATTTATCCATGCCTCATCTAGCAGTCTCCTAAATTACTCATATTCGAAATCAATTGTTGTCATATCAAGCAAGGCACAGAAGTAAAAAACAAATCTAGAGGCAGTGAGAGCACAAAAGTGGAGAAAAATGATCTCATCATACCTTGGACAAAAATGGTTCAAGAACAGTAACCACATCAACAAGGGAAGGATCCAAACCAATCTCCTCCTTTGCCTCCCTTGTTGCAGTCTCTCCATCATCCTTATCATCCTCGTCTGCTTTACCACCCGGCAATGAAATTTCACCTGAAATCACACAACAATCCAGTGACCAGTAGTCAAACCACTACATCCCACACCAGTTGATCAAAACCACTTCTTTGGAGGGCCACCAGTTGAACTGGTCAAGCTCCTCACAGCCCGCCTAAGGGCAGGGTTTGAATCCCCATCCACAGTAGACATTCGAGAAAAAAGACATTGCTTCTGTAGAACAATGTGAAAGCTTAAAATAAATGATATTTGCATTTTACATGTTGGTCGCACTCATACCATCTCTGACAATATGAGATCAGTTTTCATACTTTCTCCGAGGAAGAAAGGACCACAAAGAAAAAATAAATCTTCCCTGAATTAACCAATTCTTAAAGGGCCACAACAACAATAGTTCCATATAAGTCGAAAGCTGGTTCCCTTCATAATAATTCAGTTCCAGACAAACAATACGAACCTTCAGTGATTACTACTAAATTCTGACCATTTCTAAAGATCCCAAGCAAAGGGTGTCCAAAATCTAATTTTCACCCAACATTCATCGCCGCTACTTTATTTCAATCCCAATAGAAGCAACAAAAGAAATCAATTACTCAACTTTATTTACCCCACTTAACCATAACAGTAAACTGAATTGAGTGATTGAGATTTCAATCATTTTCTGACCAGTTCCCTAATTTTCCTGATCAACCAAATAAAATGTCTCAAACCCACTTACCCGAATGAGTAGACAATCTAGAAGACCTCTTGGTCAATATGACACGCAAGTCCCCAGCATCACCTTCAAAGAGGCAGATCAAAACCGCAGCTCGTTTAGGTCTAAACCTCTCTGGGTCTGCGGCAACAGGAGTGACCGATTCTTGAAATCCCACTTGGGACACAACTTTCCCTGCAGTCTCCTCGATGCGTCTTTCCTCAATTTCATCGTCGGAGGGAGACGGTGCCCTGTATAGGCGAAGTTGCTGGGCCAGATCAAGCAGCCTCCGGGACCCACAAGCGAACGAGGTTGTTGAAGAAGAGTCCATGAGCGAAAAGATCGGTGCCTTGTAAGTTGGTAATGATGGTGGTATGGAGAATCGTTTCAGGATCAATGAGATCATCAGTTGATGATGTTATATGCATGTCCAAATGAAGTTCTTCATAAACGGGATAAACCACACAATGTGCTCTATTTGCTTGCTGGCTCGCTCAACCAGACCACCTGTTAACCATGGAGCCCACTATCGAGGAAGCCCGTAATGATTCTTTAGTCTTTCGCAGCATGGACTCGCAATCGCAATCATGCAAGCGTTAACAGGCTCCTATTCTTGGGCCCATAAAATGGTTTGATGGGCCAAAAATGGGCCTTAAATGAGGTTGCATTCCAAGAGCATCAGAGCTTTTGCTTCCCTGCTGATATCGGACGAATTATGAACCAGCCAATCCAACAGTCCACATTTGTTTGCAAACTCAAATTTGGATCAACAGAGGTAAACCGTTGGAAAATTTTATAATAATAAATACTATTAATCAAACGAGATTACAATCAGAAGTAAAGCTTGAATGAAGGGGCAACTGAACTAGATTATAGATATATACGTTTTATAGTTTATACGCTATTAAAACTTACGATCTGTCAAACGACCACCGAATGCCCTCAACAATAAAATCATGGATAATTCAGAATAATAAAGGCATGACCCTCCAACAAAATATAGGAGAAATTGTGATCTAAGGACAATTGAACCTAAAATTTCATAAAATAAAAGTAATAAGAACATTCAGAAGTCTTCTTCACCTGTGCCTCATTAGAGAGGTCTTCTAGAGAGAACCAAAAATGAAATAGTGACTAAGGCTGCCTGCCTGGGTGCTAACAGTAGATAGATATACCAGGAGTGACCAAAACGAAAAAATTACAGCATTGCGCACATTTTCTATTTACAGTAGAAATAATGCATATTTTCAATTTACAAACATATGATATAAAATCACAAATGGCTAATACCCCATGTATATAAAATCACAAATGGCTATATAAATTAAAGAACATGATGGACTTTCCCTCACTTGTCTACAATGCAATCCACCGCAAACCCAAATATATTTTTCTCCATATCATTGGCTGGACACTGCAACACCAATGGTTTCCTTTTAAGGCTTCACTTCTTCAGTTTTAGCTCTCACTCCATTAGCAGCAGGCTTGTCAGCGGGAGCGTAAGACAATTTTCGCACATTTATGTTCCCCTTTCCATTGGGCCAAGAAGGCTTAGGAGAAATTGCAGTCTTTTTTACTGGCGTAGAAATTGATGGTTTTTTTACGGGTACGGGTGAAGGTTTTGATGGCTTTTTTGCAGGTGATTTTATCTTTTCAGAAACATTACTAGCCTGTTTATTCTGCAATTTCTTGGGGCTAATGGGTTTGTTATGGATGCGGATTTCCCATGGGCGAGCAGCAATCCATCTTTCCTTCCAGCTCCAGCCCCAGTTAGCTTTGCCGAGTTCACAGTTATTCAGCCCAAGGTGCTGACTGGAGTTAGCTCTCCACTGTAATAATGAACTTTCTATCAGTCATTTTCAAGTTCACCGGGATAGACGAAGCAATATAATTCATATGCAGGGCTTAAAACTACCTGATGAGAAAAGGCATATGCCATAGCTCGCTCCCTCTTAACTGCTGCTTCTTCCCTCTGATGTATTTTAGCAAGAGTTTCCTCCATTGTTTCAGGGCCACCACACCATTCAACCTGTCATTACGTAACTCTGATTTTAGCGAGGAGATAATGTAGGACATACATACCAAGTTCTTAATTTTTATTTTTATTTTTATGGGGCAGGGAAGGGCTGGAAAGAAACTATAAAAATAGTATTATTCTCAAATCCACTATTAGTTGTAACCCATATATCTAACCTCTAGGTCATGAAGCTTTGCCTCTAGTTTTAGTTGATCCTCCAATTTCTTCTGTCTTAGCCGGCCTTCTGTTACCATACAGTGGCGGCGGGCTCTAATATGGGCCTGAATTCTGCTCCAGGTATGAAGATAGCTCAGTGTAGTCACTGCTTGCTTTTTCACAGAATGATTTAGGGTCATATTCTGAAGTCTAACCGTTCCTTTCATGCGACGGAAATTCTTCCTGGCCTGCATCATGGAGTGAGATTTTTATACTACAAATAAAACAAGAAAAATAAATCATTTATCTATTACTTTATGTAGACGCATGGTTAAGGTTTTCCTCTTTATTTTCAAGGACTTTTGGTGTATTTGACTCAAGAAGAGAAACAGAAAACAACTTGAGCAGAACGGAAGCACTAGTTCCACCTCCATTGTACCAAAAAAAGCCAATAACAGGCAAGGATGATTGCTAATGCACCAATAAAATACTGTCAGTAAATGCATTCTTTCATAACTCCTTCACCACAAAGAATGACCCAATCAATTGCCGAGTACCCAAAGTAGTCATTGGGACTCTTCTTCTTGCGCAGTTCATTTTCCTCATTACCGTACCAATGCACCATGGGGATTGAGTGCACAGGTAAGTTGGGATTGAGGCATTTTTAGTAGAGAACTACAGATGGGGCAGTACAAAAGTTTAAATACAGACATTTTAAGATTTGGCCATACCTGAAAAATAAAAGGATTTCTTCGAAAGCAAATCAAACATGAAGACAGATAGAAGCATGCAAGCGAATAAATATACATAATGAACTCAGTGAGTTCTCACTTTACATACCAAGTAGGCCCGTAAAGCTGTTTGGATTTGAGTTGTGGCCAAATTCTTATCTTGGATAGCAAGAACTTCATGATTTCTACTGGTAGAGCCATTAACCAGTCTAACAGACTCTTTCTTTAGCCGGTTCTTTCCTTTGAAGCCATTGGATTTTGCTGCAGCTGAAGCGCCCTGTGTCACAGTGGGGAGAAGAAGATAACCTTTATCACAGTAACGACAGTACCTAGAAATGTAGTAAATAGGGCTAGTTTATTCTTTTGTTCTCATCTCCTTGCCCTTAGGGTGGGAAGAAAACTGCCTTTTTTATAGATCTAGGTGGGATCGAAATAGTGGATTTAAACTGATTTCTCTGATGGATTAATGTAACTGTCCCCAAACTATTTGGAACAATTGAACAAAGACTTTTGATGACGACTTTTTGTTTGCAGTAGTGCCTCTAGATATAACATCTCTACACACGTTTATGACTCAGAAAGAACTCTGGAATCATGAAAGACAAAGGAATATTCTATATATGCTCATCCAGTGATAATAAAAGTAGTACTTTTCAATTAGCAGTAATGCTAAAAACAGAAGAATATTCCACTCCTTCATTTCAGTATATTTATGCAAAAAACTTTGGCAATTTAACAATAGTAGTCAGAAACTGCATTAGCCTGGTTTTCCAATCAATGTAAACAAAGTTAAGAGGGCTTGATACCTTGGCTCGTTTTGAAGTGTTGACCTTCACCTTCTTTAAGCTAATTATCGTCTTGAACCAATCTCCAGAACCCATTTCTGATCTTGAGGTATGTATTTTACTTAAACCTGACTAGCATCAGTGCAATATGGACACGATTAATATCAGCTCGAAGCAGACATCCAACAACAGGACCCTTTGAAAGCAATTAACCAACACTGACATAAAGTTAAAATCTTCACCTACCTCATGATGTGAAGAAAATTGTACAGGAAGCCACTGAGTTGCAGTAATCAGTACACTAATAAGTAATACCAACATAAAATGCCTATTACTGAAAAGACCCTAACATTGATTGCATTCCATTAACAACAGAGTGGCAACATACACATCATGATTTTTAACTAACGATTTTTTAACTTCTCTGCCCCAGTCTATGCCGTCTATCAAGAGTTATTCCGCAACTACCCTTCCTCCCAGAGAAAACTATAAGTGCCCAATTCAACAAGTATATTCAATAAGACAAAAAAAAAACTCAGTATCAAACAAAACAAAGCTTCAGTTCCCACAAAACAGGAATACTTGCTAAGAATAAAACAATAACCAGTTCATATAAGAAGCAACATAAACCCTTGACTAAAGAAATCCAGCAATCTGATTAAATTCAATGAGGCTCGCCACTTACCATAACCCAGATCCAAGATAAGCTTCCAATTAAAGAAAAGGGTACCCACAAAATCAAATTTGTTGACTAAAATTTGGAAGCAAACAAAATATCAAATATTGGAGAAACAACATACGAGTCTAGAAACAATACCGGAGAAGAAGCTGCAAAAGACACTGAAAGTACTCCTAATCGGGCAAATGGACAATCGAGATTTTGGACAAAAGCAAAGGTGGTGAGCCCGGTACTTGTAGTAAAGGAGAAGGAAAGCTTGAAACTTGAAAAAACAAAAGGTGGGCGTGCAATGCTGATTGCCATGGCCCAGTATCTGCCTTTTGTGGATACTATATTAAGAATTACAAAAAAAAATCATATAAAATCCCCTTTGTAGTCTCAGTCTCCTTAATTAAAGCTCAACAACCAAATAATAGGAGGGATTGAGGTGAGTTCTGTAGTGTAGGCTGCGTAGCTTTAGTTGGTCTGCTTTTTTGTTTGAAAAAATTAATTTGAGGCAAAAGTTGATAGGAGAACAAACCATGACAAGAATTTGATAAAGATGGCCTTTTTTTTTTTCCTTTTTTTTTGAAAGCTGATAAAGATGAAATGGCTTTCATACAACTCTCCGGTTTTTTTTTCTCTTTTTTTTTTAACTTGTTTATTTATATCCTGAGTTTTTTTTTTTGAAAAAAAAAATTTGTTTATTTTAATTCTGATTAAAAAAAGACTTGTTTATATTGATAGCTGGGTGATTTGGGCATGGGCTAGGCCGGGCCATTCAGGGATCGGCCCGTCTTGTTAAAACACAGACAAGTACGGTATCCGAAAAATGGATCCGCCCAGGCTCGAGGTCGCTGCTTTTGAGCGAACGGGAATTGACGAATTGTGGGTGACGTGGGTCAGGGCCTAGATTCGAATTTCGTCTAGGACGGAAGGCCCTGATCTAGGCCCAGTCCAACAAAGGAATTGAAGCCTCGCCGAGATGGTCTAGTCGAAAATATTATAAAATGTAGTCCCGGCGAGATGGTCTAGTTGAAGCCTCGCCGATACCTGATCTGGGCCCAGTCCAACAAAGGAATTGAAGCCTGGCCGAGATGGTCTAGTCGAAAATATTATAAAATGTAGTCCCGGCGAGGCTCGAACTCGCGACCTCCGGCTCATAAGACCAGCGCTCTAACCAACTGAGCTACGGGACTTGCTTGGCTCTTGTGCAATCATTAATATAATCAATTTTTGATTTAGCCATAATCGAAACGGATAAGACAGAACAATTTTCCACCATAATTATTGTGAGTGCAATCTCTTGATGCATTTCGCTTCATGAACTTAAAGATTTTCGAAATAATTACATATGCATTTCATTTTGAAAAAAAAATAATTGCTACGAAGCAAATTAACATGCAGTTGATAGTTTTCACCTGGCGCCAACAAAGTGAATCTCATAGTTTTGATATATATGGCTCTGAACAAAAGTGCTAGATATACTGATCGCCACATTTTGTTTGGAAGTAATGTAAGGGAGAAGAGTAATAATACAAACAAGTCTGGATGGATGTGGAAAGTCTGTTGGGCATATGGCATAGTGGGAAAGGAAAGCCTTTTGTTGACGGTGCTCTCATGCCATAGATGGACGTAGGCAAGCTACTTGGGTCTATAATCCCAAGTCTTCCATGTGGAAAAATAATGTATTCATGATATCGCTCCGTTAGTTTAAAAAAAAAATTAAAAAGTTTCGAAAATTCATAATTTTAATGGGAAAGAATAGTTATTTTTTTAACATATGTTTTATGAAAATATGTTACGAAAAATTATATTATGAGTTCTCCTAATACTTATTTTCCTCGAAACAAACATAACATTTAATCACTACAAGAAAACTGCATTTTAGTGACGGAAATTTCCGCCACTAAACATGAATTTTCCGTCACTAAATTATTTAGAGACGGAATTTGGGACGGAAAATTTTCCGTCGCAAAAACAACTGTCGCAAAATTTTGTGACGGAATTTTGCGACGGAAAATTTTGCGACGAAAATTCGTGACGGAAAATTTCCGTCCCTAAATTAGTGACGGAATTTTAGTGACGGAAAATTTCCGTAACTAAATTAGAGACGGAAATTTAGGGACAGGAAATTTCCGTCCCTAAATAAATAAAATATTATTAAAATTTATATAATAAAACATATTAATTATATAATTAGAGACGGGAATTTCCGTCGTAGGATTTCCGTCTCTAATATCCTTTCATAATTATATAATAAAAAATTTATTTAATAATATTTAATAAATATTTAAACTGATTATTTTTAAAATACTAATTTATTGTTAATAATTTAACCCTTTTTTATTTAATTATTCTGCATATAATTAAAACCCATATAATTAAATTATTATAATAGAATTAAAATGCAAAGAAGCATTTCCGATAAAATTTAAAAATGTTAAATTTACAATTAGTTTTATTATACAAAAACGACATATGCATCTAATCATCCTTCCTAGAGAGATTGACTTCCTCAACGACATCATTATTGGGGTCGATCTTGTCCTAAATCTTGAAGCTCTTGCCTCGGATGCAATACCATTGAAATATTGAATAGCATATAAAATATGAATCGAGAAAAAAATGATCTAAAGAATCCACGATCTATTGATGATTGGTTCGTGATGACTGAATCTTCTCGGTTGCATCTAGAATTGCTGGCAATGGCAACAATTGACAGAATCTTATCATCCATGAACCTATGAAAACAAATGGACATGATGAGTTAGTGACATGGATAACATAAGACCATATACCGTCGACAACCTCAATGAAAACAAAATGGTGAACTGCTGTGAAATAATACCTTTTGAAAAGAGAAATATTCCTAAAAAGAGGGGGATACAGATAAGGATCATCTTTCACTTCTGGGGCAAGCTCCATTTCCTTTCTAGTGTACACAAGAGCCTCAGGAGGCAAGGACCAAATGTGTCTCTGCACAATATAATGATACAATAAAAATATTACATATAACATTTCTATATTTGCTTCAAAGAAGTTAGAATTCACAATAACTCCACCTGCAAACGTTATGGCACAGTTTCACGAGGAGGAAGAATAACCTTTAGATCATCATTTACCTTGCTTTTCTTCCCTCTCTTCCTCGACAGAGGATTCCTGCCTGTAGAAACAGGACGAAATGATTGCTCAATTCTCATGTATTATGAGAGCAAACTAAGGGAAGAAAAGACAGAAAGACAGAATATTCATCTAACATATTCAAAGCCTAAGAACAAGAACAAACAAAGAATTAGAAACAGAGTATGTCTATTCATGAGAAGACAGAGTATATTCACTCGAATGAAAGTTCCACCTCTACTTCAACTAGTGAATAAAACCACTTCAGAATCAAATACATACAATCATTGGATTAAATCAAAGAAGCTATAGAAGTTAATCTATGAAAAAACAACCTGACTTTGTATTGGAAGATACTCTATAAATCGAAGGCTCCCATCCACACCAGCAGTTTCCCATTACACCAAACCAAACAAAATAAAACGAAAAAGAAAGAAAAAGAAAACCCAGCACAACCCAATCTCTCACCAAAAACCCATCTTTCCTTTACTAAAATGAAGCAAATCCGGATTGGGCAAATGGGAAAGAGAAACAGAGAGATGGAAATGCAAAGTACATCATAGAATATTTGGGTATGAGAGTGGGAGATTGTTGTTTGTGGGTGAAAGAAGGAAGGGAAAAGGGAGAGTTCTTGATGCCTTGATGGCAATGATGGGTAGAGTGTTGAGGTATTAGCTCTTGGCTATGGCGAAGATGGACCCACCCACAAAGCAAAGAGAATTCAGAGTTGTTTTTCATTTTATGAAAAAGGTGGTGCTTTTGTGCGCTTTCCTTTTAGTGCTTTTGACTTCAAATGAAATCGGGCGGCTTAATGAAATTTTCGGGCGGCTTAATGAAATTTTTGAACGAGGAGCTGGGCGGCTAGGTTTTGACAATTTTGGAGTCAAAATTCTTATAATTAATTAAACAATTTTAATAAATTAAATTATAAGACAAGTTTAGTTACAGGTTTAGTTATAGGATTGTTTGGTAAAATATAATACAATTTTATAAGGCTGGTTTAGTAAATTAATTAGCTTATAATATATTAAATTATAAAACAATTTTTGAAGTAAATTTTCGATCAATTTTGATTGCGTGATCGATCAAATGAACTCTAAATGAATTGAAACTTGACATGTAGCTACATTTAATCACTCTAAGAGTATCTTGTGAAGGAGCCATTGGCAAATGAAGTTCGAATGAGTTGAAACTTTACATGTAGCTACATTTAATCATTATAAGAATATTCCGTGAAGGAACCTAACCCCAAGTTTGAACTTTAATTGGTTAATTTTTTGAAAAACCTAAAATTTTACTTAGGTAACTCACTCGAAGTTAAATCTCTCATTTTGATTGTGTGATTGCTCAAACGAACTCCGAATGAGTTGAAACGTTACATGTAGCTACATTCAATCATTATAAGCATTTTTCGTGAGGGAACCTTCGACTAATTTTAAACTTCAATCGGTTAATTTTTCAAAAAACCTAAATTTTATATTTTGGTATCTCACTCGAAGTTAAATCCCTCATTTTGATCAGATGATCGCTCAAACAAACTCCAAGTGAGTTAAAACTTGATATGTAGCTACATTTAGTCATTCTAAGCATATTTTGTGAAGGAACCTTCCACCAAGTTTGAACTTCAGTCGGTCAATATTACAAAAAACTTAAATTGTACACTTAGATATCTCGTTTGAAGTTAAATATCTCATTTTGATCATGTGATTGCTCAAACGAACTCTGAATGAGTTGAAACTTTACATGTAGCTACATTTAATCATTATAAGTATATTTCGTGAAGAAACCTTCGACCAATTTCGAACTTCAATTGCTTAATTTTTCAAAAAAAACATAAATTGTATACTTAGGTATCTTGTTCAAAGTTAAATCCCTCGTTTTGAACGTGTAATGGATCAAACGAACTCTGAATGAGCTAAACCTTGACATGTTACTACATTTAGTCATTCTAAGCATATTTTGTGAAGGAACCTTCGATTAATTTTGAACTTTAATCAATCAATTATTCGAAAAACTTAAATTGTACACTTAAATATCTCGTTCGAAATTAAATCTCTCGTTTTGATCAATTGATCGATCAAACAAACTTCAAATGGGCTAAAACTTGACATGTAACTACATTTAGTTATTCTAAGCATATTTCGTGAAAGGGCCTTTGGCCAATTTTGGGTTTTAGTCGATCAATTATTCGAGAAATCTAAATTGAGTAATTAGCGACGGAATTAGGGTTGGATTAATATTTCCGTCCCTAATTAGGGACGGAATTAGGAAGTTAAAACGTTCAATTTTTGCAACGGAATTAGTGACGGAAATATATTTCCATCCCTAATTAGTGACGGATTTAGGGACGGAAATTTTTCCATCCCAAATTAGTGACGGATTTAGGGACGGAATAAATTTCCGTCCCTAAAAAGTCAAAAAGTTCACTTTTTGCAACGGAATTAGTGACGGAAATTTTTTCCGTCCCAAATTAGTGACGGATTTAGGGACGGAATAAATTTCCGTCCCAAATTAGCGACGGATTTAGGGACGGAAATATATTTCCGTCCCTAAAAAGTCAAAAAGTCAAAAAGTTCAATTTTTGCGACGGAATTAGTAACGGAAATATATTTCCGTCCCTAATTAGTGACGGAATATTTTCCGTCACTAATTTCCGTCTCTAAAAGTGTGTTTTCTTGTAGTGAATATTCGGTCAAGGGTTAATTGGTCGGTTCAATATTAATGATTCAGAATAAATTGATAATTAGTGAAGATAATTAGGGTTTCATAGGAGACTGAAACTCAAATTAATATTGGTTCAAGTCTTGGAGAATTCTATAGATATATCATAGGTGTCTTATTCAGTTTACACAACCTTTCAAAAAACCCCAGTGAAATTTCCACATATGGTAAAGCCTTTTTTTCCCAATTAGATTAGGATTGCATGATAATGGAGAAATGTCTTCCAGCAGTGCACTAGTATTGGATAACGTGTGATAGGAGCTTGAAATTAAAGGAAATATTATGATCACCTAAGATATTAATAGTTTTGAAAATTGGCTTGAGGGACCATATTAATATTAAGACATACACCTTCTAAGGTGTGAAATAGTTTTAATATTCTACGTTGGTATTCTAATGAGCTGTACTTGTGTATTAGGTAATCTAACAAGAAGAAACTATATATATATATATATATATATATTTTTTTTTTTTTTGGGTGTGCTACCCAATACACATTGTGTCATGTGTCCCCTCGTGGGCCCATGTAGAAGTAGAGCCCTATATAAATTAAGTCCTTCTATGATATGATTGATATGTTGGGTATTTGGAAATATGGAGGTGTTGATCCACCATAATTGAATTTCGTTGTTTTGATGACTTCTAATTTGGATGTCATACCATTAATTTGAATGAAAGTTTGATGGTAAATCCTTATATAATTAAATAACATAGATTCCAGAGGTCCTGAATTCGATGATCGTTGAGAACCATCTTTTTCTTTTTTATAATTACCAGTTAAATTTTAACTCAACTTATCTTATAATAATATAATAAACTTTTATCCGTAATTTTTTATAATGTCAGTTATCTTCGGTTTAAAAAAAAGGGAATTTTCGATGCCCAATCTTATTTTCAAAAAAACGTAATCGGAGGACTTGTAGTTTTGTTGAAAATAAACCAACTACGTACGGCCACTAATCCCAAAGTCAATACACTTGAAAACGAAATGCGAACAAAGACTCTGACTTGAATAAATATATATATATATATATATATATATATATATATATATATATATATATATTGAGAGAGCGTAAGCAAAATGCAGGTGAAGAAACAATCATGAGTTCCGAAGATGATGAAACCACCAGCTTCAGCCCCAGCCATAAGATCTTGCTCATATCTATCATTTCCTTGCTGGTGATCACAATCCTCATCGTCATACTTCATTTCTACTCACGACATCTCCAACGACGACAGCTCCGAGAGATCAGACGACGCCGTACCACTCTCAATCGCCTTATAAGCGCTCAAATTTCACCGGACGAACCGCCCAAGATCGGACTCAGCCCATCGGTCATAGCGTCACTGCCTAGGCTCGTGTACAAGCCAACCAATGATCAAAACAAGGAATCGATCATAGAGTGTTCGGTCTGTTTGGCGAACATAGTTGATCAGACTCTGGTTAGGGTTTTACCAAATTGTAAGCACATGTTTCACGTCGAGTGTATTGATATGTGGCTTGCTTCAAACACCACTTGTCCAATATGTCGGACCACGGTCGAGCCCGTCACAGTCCAGCAAGAGGAAAATGAGTTGGGCCCAGATCGGGCCCAACCTTCTGCTCCACCAATGGACCAAAATGTGTCACTGGGTCCACGAGAATCGGACAAGGGGAGCGGGTCGGTTTCGCGGATAAGCTCGTTTCGAAGGATGCTTAGTAGGGATAGATCGTCTACGAGGGTCCAGAGTTGTGCAGATGATGATGTTTGTGTTGAAGATTTGGAGAGGCAGTGACGTGTCTCTCAGTATATTTTTTTAGGTATATTTTACTTATGCGTGTTAAGTTGAGTTTGTTTATTAATTATAAATTAATTAGGTGTAGAAAGTTATGGAGTAGGTATAATTCATAGTTGGAAAATTCAACTTTGTTGGATTTGAGTTGGAGGTATTGGTTTCTTTATTTATGTATAGCACATCACTTGGTATCGTGCTCTTCATTAATCTTTTATCAACACAAGATTAAAACTAATTAATACAAACAACCAATAATTCTCTAGTAATGATGCCCTTATTGTAGTTTATATAAGTACCTTTATTTTTAAGCCCCTACATCTTATCAAATGACCAAGTTAAGAAAAAATTATTTATAAAATTAAAATACAATAACATGTCTTCCACATTCCTATAATTAATAGGAATCTAATCATGATAGTAATAGGTTGATATCTTCACCGGCCGCTTCAACCGGAAAGAAAAAAAAAAGGAAAAACTTTTAGAGAGTGTGTGTATAAGTTATATATATATATATATGTATGTATAAATAGATGAATTCTCCCATGAGATCTTAAAATAAGGTCCTAACTTTTGAATTTACTTTTAGGATCCAAATATTTTTAAAAATTATATTTGTCTTTTGATCGGTATAATATATTTTGTTCGAAACAAAAATCAAATTCAACTTGAGTGTATGATATATATATATATTTTTTATATCAAATGATCCAGAATTATCATGCACTTTTCATGTTGAATTTAACTTTATTTCAAACAAAATATATATCGTTGGATTTGTAAAGTCGATCAAAGTACAACTATATTTTTTCAGATTGTAAAAAAAATATTTTGGATCCCAAAAACTAGGACCTCATAAGAGAATATATTATTGTATTTTGAGATAAAAATATTTTCTTTTAAATCCGAAAAAATTACAATTTTATTTTGATCGATTTTACGAATTAATGATATTTCAAAAAAGCAGCCACGGCTACAGCCGCCCCTCCTCGGCCCCTGTATATAAAATTTAATATCTGTGTTGACCAATTAACTAAACAAAATAGACAAAACAATAACATAAGCCTTCTCCTACACGATATGGACCATATGATCACGTCAAGAAAGTCTATTTTATTAATGCTTTCAAACTATAGCTATCAAAGACTATGCCCCTTAATTTCCAAGGAAAAACAAGGACAAATATCGCAGGCTCCATCAACCCAAAAGCAAAATAATAAACTCCCTATCTTGCATATATATACCCATCACAAGTTAAAAGCATTCACAAGTACAGATAGATAGATAGATATAGATTAGAATCACTAATCTATATCTATATCTATATCTATAATAATATAAAGTATGTGGATTTTGGGCCCTTAGTTGGTGAGTTGTAGTTTTGGTGTTGAACTTGTGCAATCATGGTGTTAGATAATACTATTGTGGATTGATGTTTCTCACCAAAATCGTTAGTCAAAAATATATGGAAACTTAATGCGGAAAATAAAAACAAATCAAAACACCACAATTTTAACGAGGAAACCCAACCTGGGAAAAACCTCGAGTCTATGAGTGACTAACCTTGAGGAACAATCCATTAAAACGAATCAGGAGTTACAACCCTATCTTTGAACTAAAGACATGGAGTATTGCTTCAACCTCACTCAGCTTAAACAAGGTAGAGTCCACTCTCGAATCCTTCAAGAGTCTTACCACATACGAAACTCTCAAACGATAATCTCCAATATAAATCTCCTCACTACAAATCACTCATTTAAACACTCAAGATCACACATGAAACAAAAAGTGATTTGCTTTTCAAAAACCCAACACGCTCAACACTCTCCCAAAGATAGTTTCGGTAATCTTCAAAACGGTAAGCCCTTTTAACGAACGTGAATGAAGTATATATATATAAGTCCAGGTTGTCTTGTGTATGAAGACTTCTTCTCTTACCAGCATTCTTAGCATTCTATCACCTGAAGAGATATATCATACATCCAATACTGGGATTGATAATATAAGAATAATCAAAGATAATCCACGTTAGTTACATGTTTAACTTCCAATATAACTCTTATGTGGCTATCCATATATGAATAGACTTCCTATCCCAATTTTATAGGACAGTCTATTAATTATAAAACACTTCCATAAAGCCCACCATGCAATAAAAATTAAAAGCCCATAAGTTAAAATCTTAAAACCCGTATAGATGAAGTAACTTACTTCACTACCGTAGTAACTTACTTCACTGTTATCAAAATTCAATTGGTTAAATATATCTCACAATTGTCAATTAAGTTTTTCTTAAATTAAAAACCAACAACTATAGTATAATATAATATGACAGTGAATGCTTTAACTTGTGAAAGCTATATTATAGTATAGATAGATATTAATGCCTAAGCTTGATATATGGACTGAATTAAGTGAGATTTATGCAGAACTATCTGCGATGAATTAATTTCATATATTTTCTTTTCACCTGCTTAATTATCGAAGCTCTTGAGGCATTTTTGAAGTTTGAACTACCTTCCCTTAGGTGATAGGCCGGGGTCTTTCTCGGTGCATGGTGAGTTTAATCATGGAAACTCTCATGCTTCGTTGTCGTCTTTCGATATGAATCATTCGTCTTGCGCTGGCATGTTGAAGCTAAGTTTAATCCGATTCTTTTTCTCAGATTGTTTTCAAGTCCGTTGCATATATGCGAACCCCTGTCTTCTATCTCTCTTCTTTCAATCTCTACTCTGGTATACTGCTGGTTTAAAGATGTTTTTCTTTGCAAGAGGTGTTATTCATACAGTTGTTTGACCCACGTCTGTCTGTTTTTTTTGTGTGTGCAGGCTACTGTTAATTATTATCTGTTGTTTCTTCTCTGTGATCAGGTAAAATTTGTATCTCTATAGTATCAGTTGTTTTTCCATTACTGTTTATCATTTTTCTATTTTAATTGTTGTTACCTTTTGCTATATGAGTTCTTTCAATTTCCCAACATGCTTTTTTAGACTTAAAAAAAATCTTCTATTTTGCGAAATTTACTTTGATTTCAATTGAACTTCAATACTCTAATATTTAGTTTTTTTTATACCACCGAGGAGGGGAATATTCAACATAAATAAGGAGGTCCAATGGACGAGGTAACCCTCTCATTTTTTACAAATCTCATCATAATGATGATAAATCTCACTCAAATTGTATGGTAATAGGAGAAATTCAAACAAAAGACCTCCCACTCCCTACACAGTATAGGAAAACTAATCAGGCTATCACATGTTGGTAATCTTATATTTATATTATCTCAAATGAAAATTAAATTGAATATAAAAAGTAATAAAAATTATGGACAGTTAAATATATACCTGCAACATTTTATGTCTTTTTTTTACGTCCAATTTATTTATTTTGTTCAAGACCAAAAAATATACCATTCAACTAATAAATCCGATCAAAATACATCAAGGCACCCTTGAGGTGGGCGAGATGAACCGCCGCTTAGGATCCCCTATTTCCAGGGTCCCATATTTTTTATTATAAAATATTAGTATTATAATAATAGTTCCAAACTCATTTAAGCTCCATTTAGAAAAAAAATTAACCCAATAACTCTTATAGTTTGTTTCAACTTAAAAATAAATAAGAACTCATTTAACCTCTTTTTTATTTTTTTAAAAGAGGACCCATACATAATTTTCCCAAGGCCTTTAATAATTGAAATTACAATGAGTCCGCTGTACAATTTTTAAAGGGGGTGAGCTAAAAAAAAAGCCTAAAATCACTTTCTTTTGTCCCTTCACACCCCATACTAGAAAACTCCATTTAAAATTTACCTCAATCTGAGTAAACGACCATTTTATGGTAGACCTCGCAGACCGAAGTTAATAATTATACATGATGGTGGACTTAAAGTCGCAGACACAATGTCCTTTTCCATTGTCACATTTTTGACTCCATACTAGAAAGGTTGTATAAGCAAAGACATTGCTTATTGCCCTCTCCCTCTCAAATGAATATCAACTCTAAAACATTCTACTATAAATAGATTAGAGATGTTATAGACATCTCACATCTCCAGCTACCTGGTTCTGTGATCCACTTACTTTATCAAGTTTCATATTCGTATACCAAATATATGTGAGTGAAGATGTGAACACAGCTAACAATAACAACTATAGTTATATCAACTTGTCGGTGTTTAATTGAGCTGCTTAACCATTGTGTATTTCTTTCTATTGTGCAGGACTTGAATCCTGCATACAGTATTTTAGTGCATATTTATTTATGAGTATATGTGTATGTGCGCGCGCAGCCTTCAGGTTGCATGTATTTGAGTGTGTAAATTTCATGAGTCAGGAAAAAAAAACTAGTGATATCAATTCATTCATTCACTGCGGAGGTTTGGGGTAAAAAATCAAATCTCAAAAGGTAGGTTGCTCTGGCGAGGTTGATTAAGTGGACAGTAGGAGGTAAATTTTCCTTTTTAGGGAAATTTATCAAATAACTGTTAATTTACTCTTATTGCAACGTTACATATTAAAAAAAATCATATTATCATTTAACTAATCAGTTTATATATAATATTTTGATTTAATTTCTTTGGTCTTTAAATGTTCCTAATTAGTACCCAAAAAAAAAAAAACCAATTGCACAACGGACGTGTAGAGGCCGGTGATGTTTATCTTAAGAAATGTTGACATCGTCTGACTTTCTCTTTTATGACTGGAGAAATGATACTGAGGCCTCTTAATGGACCACCTACCTTAATAAGAAATAATAAATAAATGAACCACTCTAGTCGTACCTCTAAATTCTAATACCCATCAGGCCATCAGTCCACAAACCATGAAATTTGTTTAATAGATGATATATATGACAAAGTATAAATCAATTTAAAAAATAATATCTTAATATGAACAAAATATGCGTATTTTGGCACAAGTCTTTGTTACATTTTACATTTGAAAGACATTGATGATGAGAGCATATACAGCCCATTGGATCATTTTGACCCATTTTAGTCGATTGGGCTATCCTAAATTTCAAATTATAAATCCTACCTTAAACTCTAAATTATAAATTTTACTGTAAATTTTAAGCAGTCAATCCTAATAACACACAAAAAAAAAAAAAAAAAATTTAAAAAATGATTTGGGAAAAGGTTAGGGGTAATTACCCCACGCACCTACCCATTTCAGCCATGCCAGCCTGGAGATTACAAACCCATCATTGTCCTTGTATCCAGTAGCTCCCAAGATGGCCTCACTGTGTTCATACACTGAAAAAGGACAAGAAGGCGGCAAGAACTGCTTATATAAAAGGCAAATTTTAGGACACGTTTACAGTACAGAACAACAACGCTTGCTACTTGATAGCACTACATTATTCCACCTTCCAACCTCGAAGAATTCCCAGAAACACATAAACCCGCGGAGAGAGATGAGCGTGAAACCCGAGAAATGAGAAGATTCTGAGGAATGCTTGGATTTCCGGGCTTTGGAAGTCACTCCCTGTGTATTATTCTTTCTCGGACAACCAAAAAATTATTCCCGAGAAAATCACGAAAAGTCAAGTAAATACTCTCTATATTTTGAGTGTGGATGTAATTTTTTTTTCTTCAATTAATATAGCCGATTTCAGCTCCACATTCTCAGAGATCTGCTTACCATATATCTAGCTTGTTTTTGAATGATTTTTTTGCTACTCTGGTTTGTGGATCTTAAAAACAGGGATTCTTGTTACTCTCGCGAATTCTCCCCGGTTTGGTTAAATTTGTGTTGAAGTGTCCTCTAAAAAAAACCAGCACTAGCAAGAGATGAGTTGCAATACTAGCACAAACGGCGGCGATAATAGAAATGATGGAGGAGGAGGAGATGATAGTTTATATTCGAAGAAATTGAAGAGGCAAAAGATCCCAAAGAGAGGGCCAGGAGTGGCAGAGTTAGAGAAGATCTTGAGAGATCAGGAGAGACAAGATGGTCATCTGGGTGGTTCTTCATCCTTAAAAAATTCTGTTCCTTTCGGTGTTGATAGTGAGCAATTCATCACCCCATCTTATGGCGGGAATGTTAGAGGTAGCTCATTGTCATTAGGAGTCAATAATCATGTTGGTGAAGGTAATGGTGGTGCCCATGGTAGGAGATCAGAAATTGCCTCGTCGCCTGCAATGTGGAGTTCTCATGAGATCAATAGTACTGATCGTGAAGGTACAAAGTTCACATTTTCTACCCAGATTACAGATGGATCCAGTCCAATAATTCCTTCCCTTGTTATACCACAGAAACACAGGCAATATTTACCTGCAATGGTGAGAAAAGAAACTGGGAAATATTGTGCTACTACCTTATGTCATTTCATGCACAAAAGTCAAAAATATGTTGTAATTGTTTGCAGCTAAATCCTTTTGGGCACTCAAGGTTATCCTCTTCAATCCAATCAGCAGTTGCAGAAGCTAATTACCATCATATAGAGCCCCCTTCAAACCAAATATCATGTTGTCAGTATTCAAATGCTTGGCCAGAGCAAGAGAAGGCATGGATAGATCCATTACTTTATATTGTGTTTCTTTCCTTTGGACTTGAGTTTTTCCTTTCCTCTCACCCACTCTATGAGAAGATCCAGAATACTTGAGATATGGATTGTTTTGTCTTTCTATTTCTTTTCCCTTCAATTTTAGTCAACTTGTTTTACAGATGGTTCATACAAAACGAAAGTGGCCGTTCTCTACGAACTATCCTGTGGATTCTCCATTGCTCTACCAATTCTTTTCATATCTCCCTTACAAGCACCAGATAGAGCAGTCCCCCTCATGTGGTAATGAAAGAGCATTTAACCTTGAAGGATGTGTGGAATTCTCCAGGTTAGCTTAAGCTTGATATCCTAAACCCTGTCACAAGTTTTTTTTTAGGCATTTTTAGGCTAAAATTACACTCATTATTCTAGTATTTTTAGAGAGATCAAGTCCAAATCTTCAGTCACAGCGAAGAGATGTTTAACAGATCATACCTACAGAGCACCGGATGGTAGTATTTTCATGTTTGGCTCTCCAGAAACTCCAATAATCAATGAAGGTTCTGGACAAGAAGTCATCAAATTTGAAGCACTTCCTTTCCAAGTAAGATACTTGATTCTTAAAAAATTTATTTACCTTTTCCTTCTTAATGTTTTTTTAGTGTGTGTTTTTGAAATTCTTTTTTGACAATAATTATATGAAGGGAACAATTTTATCAAGCCAAAGCAGCATGGAGAGACAGCAAAGTTCAGGGCCAGGGCAAGCTGGATTAGTACATAAGAAGCCCTTCTATAGCTTCTTTGCACCAGAGAAGGTGATGCACATGGTGGATGCCAGTATAAGATTGAAGACCGAGAGAGTTGAAGTAAGAGGAGATGGCATTGATCTCAACTTGAGGCTTTAACCTGGTAGCAATAAATATCTGCATATTACTTAATGTTCTTCTTTTTCACCTTTCACTTTAATTCTTCAAGTCTCAGTTGGATTTTGTATAAATTCTGATACATTATAGGAGACACTAATGTATATATATATAGATGTAATATTTCATGTCACAATTTGAGTTAATTCCGGCTCCCAATTAAAAAAAAGAGGCATATTTTTAACTCCAAACATATTTGGAACATTAAGGAAGCATGATAAGACTAACCTTTAGGATCATCCGATCCGAGTCCTGAAAATCCACAGTGCATACTCGTGACACGAATTGTTGACTATAGATAAAGAGATGGAATCAAATGCTGCTCCCACCTGTTAATTCAAAATTGAACCTCACATGTCAGATGGAATCAATTCAACTAATAATCTCCATGCTTTCAAATTAAGGAGGAAGTTGAAACACACCACTAGTGTCTTCTGGAGTTGGGCTGTATTTTAAATCCAAATTATTTATGAAGAAAAATATATGTAACTCCAAATTTTGTCTTTAAAGAGATGGCTCATAAGAGTGAACACTTAAATTGATCTATGTAAAAGCATGCATTGCAGGGTATGGGAAGAGCGCACTCAGTATTCAGGCAACCATTTTTAAGCAGTTTAAGTAAAGGGATTAAAATACAAAAAACAAAAAAGCATGCGACATACGCGCTTCACATAAGTACAACCGCATCTGTGCAGATTCAAAAGGCGAGAAAAGTACGAAGAAGTTTCTCTTTACTGAAGTTCAACGAGTTCAGTAAATAACACAGGTATTATTATCCTTCCAATGTAATATGTACACAAGTTTCCAGGACAACGAAGAAAGAAAAGATGAAAATTTTGCTCCTTAAAATAACAAGTAGTAACACAACCATGAGCCATGGTTGCGTGGCTTCTCTATCTATATAGTTAAGCAATTCACCAGGGACTTAGTGGGTCGCAGGATTGGGTCCTTGATGATGGTAAAAATGTGGGGCAATCTCCGTTAGCCAAGACGGTTCAATGGTGATAACATTGCGTATATATTGTCGGTCAGTTGAGACAAGAGAATGATATAAAACCCACTTAGGGTTAACTCTGCAAAAAGTAAAAGTCAAATAAAAAGGACAAATCAGATTTTGCATTTCAATGATACAAAATGAATGACAATGACGCAATGCAAACAAAGAACAGAAGTGATACCTATGAACCCCAAAAGAAGTCAGTAAAAACATAATGGTTACACAAATAAAACAATAGTATCCCTAAAATGATATTTTATGATGTTTTCCTTTTCTTTTTCTCGGTCAAAAGCATATGAAAGTGTGCACTGTATATCAATGAAAAGTACACGATCAAAAGCCTGAGCTAGGAGATTTATTCCCCACCCCTTCTTTCTGAGCAGGAGCTCGAGGATTTCCTTTTAGTAACAGTCATTTACTACAAAAAATATGGCTCGAGAAACCTAGTTATTCAATAGTGCTTAAAGCCTCAAACAGGAAGAATTTTCAGAAGTGATTCTCATGCAGTTGCATGAACGAGATATTTTGCCAGAGCCGCCCCTCTTCATTACCACATTCTCTAACTTGTCAGTTGTGAAATCTATACATATTCACCCAACCAAATAGCACATGCACTACACAACATCCTCTCTCAAATCCACCCATTACATCTGCTCTTCTCCTAGAAGCATTACTACCGCTAGCAAAACATGATCATGAATCTATATAATTTTATTCCAGATACTAGACGCAGTATAGTAATAAAAGATTGATCTTGTCACAAAGTGCCTAAGAATAGTAAACTAAATGAAAGTTCAGGCTTTCAGTACCCGCAACAAGGCCTTTTGATTTTAACAGTCCCTCATTGATTAACAATAAAACAACATGACACACAAGAACCAGAAAGTTTTTCAGAATATAAATTCTGTCAAATATCAATCAAGTTTCTTATACTAACCTGAACAATACAGATGAGGGATGAATAAAAACTTCTTGAGAGCCTCTAAGAGTCTTGTACATACCGTTATGACTGTAAGCCTTTTGACAGAATAAGAACCACAGGTATTATTAGGATATCCAATAAAAATAATCCTTGAAAAACATTGCCGTTACATTAAACAAAGCATGCAGAAAATAAAATACAGCGCTCCACCTTCCAGATGACAAATCGTAGAATTTATTGCACAAAAACGATTACTTACCTCTAAGCGACAGGCATTTGCAAAAAATCCAGTAGTTATAGCCTTTCTTATTACCTGCAAGAAAGAAAAAAAAAGTCAAACTATGAAGAAATATGCCATTTTCAAAATACAATAATCAAGCAAAGGTATACGAAAGAATGGCTTAGATGCTAAGCAAGTTTTACTGACACATCTTCGCATCGATCAATAGCTATGATGCCAATAATTCATGTCAATGCAATCTTTTGAAATTCCCTGGCATCTATAGAATTAACTCAAAGTTGGCCACAATGCACGAAATGGGTTGAACAGTGTCATCCAATCCAGCTACATATGATTTCAAAATGCCTTCAGCTCTAAAGCTTATTTAATACCAGTGACAACAAAACATAAACCTTCAGCTGAACTCCATGCAGGGATTCTTTCATGATTGTATATGGTTTTAAGCTGCCCCCAAAATAAGTTTCCATGAAAAGGAAACTTTCAATCCTATTTGAAAACAACAATCCTATTTGTAAACTTTCTTCCAATAAATTAAGAGTTACAGAACTGGGAAAACTCACCTCCATGTCCTTCTCACAAGATTTTAAGACAATGCCTAATCTTTTTGCAATCTTTCTTAATTGTTCTCTAACTTCCATAACTTTCTTCTGCACAAAAATTGCAAACTAGCATTAGGGTTAATGATTCATTAATCAAATGCAGCTCAAATTAGCGACTAGACTCCATTTATATAAGATAATTAATCAAAAATACATAGTAACCAATAAAAATAGGCTGAAAACTTGAGCAATTTATAACTTCTAAATTGCTAAACAACTTACGCACCATTGCCTGGTAGTTAATAAAGTTCTTGTGACACCACTGTGAAGATTTACCAGACTGAAGAAACCCTTTGTAAACATTTAGGAAAGTAACATGGTCACCCTGCATCGTATCACGGAAATTAAACAGTTAAAAGAGAAATAGCTATAAAGATATAGGAACTTAAAACTTTATAAAGAGAGAAATCATAACATAAGAATAACAAGGTGGAAAGTTCAGCAAATATTTGACAGTGTAACAAGGAAGAAAATAGATACATTCAACATGCATGTATATACGAGCAATGTACCTAGAGTTGATAGTTTATAATGTGAAGACTCGATATGATGCAGGAGCACAGAGTGAACTGTTCACGTCACTGTAACGTGAACAGTGCGAAATTTCTGTTATATTTCTGTTAAGTTTTATTTAATTTCCTAAACTATATTTAATATTAGGCTTAATATTTAGGTTTTAAGTGAGTCATGTGACTAGCATGTGGCTTTTAATATTATTGTATGGTTGAGATTTGTTTTGTTGAATGGCTAGGATTTAGGGTTTTGCAGGAGCTTATGTAGACTCCTCTTTGGGTTGTACCCGACAGTCTTCTCATATTCCATCAAACAAAATTTACAAAATTGATTCTCAGTCTCTTTGGAGTCAAGAATTGACATCTTGTAGTTCCATCTTCAATTAAACCTTGAAATATTGCTGTCACTGCAGTAGTTTGTGGATTTCCGACTTACACGCTGCGTCACAATATTATTTGCATGATGTTGACATGTTGTATCAACTTAATTAGCATAAAATGGAAGAGTATACCGTCTTAAGTTGTAGACCAACTAAAGGGTAAATATAACTGTAATCGCTCAAGGTGATGGGCTGCGATAGCTCAATGGTCATATGACTAATTGTACTATAAGCGCATCAGATCATGTATTAATGAAGGATAAAAATTCAACACAGGAGGATTCATGCAGCTGATCCAGGTAGTTTGGGGATTAAGCACTGTTGAGGTTCAATACAGAAAATAAGACTGGCCTGGCAGATGCAGATTTTGTTGGGCTGACAGGCTTAACAAATAAAGAAAAAAAAATCCAAATTGTATAACTTGAAAATTTTAAAGTGACATCACAAGCAACAGATGTTTAAATCATGGAAATTAGAGTGAATCTTCTCCGACATATTAAGTTCGTAAGTAGATTGTGTACCTCAGCGGCAGCAAATCTCAACTTGGCTTCATCCAGTTCCTTCTTAGCACTCCCACTAGAAAACCAAATCGACTGCAACAAGGCATGTATTATATCAACAAAATTTGTATGGAAGAATTCCCTTCTGTAGTCACTAGTCACATGAATAATAAAATTTACAGAAATGACAACCCTTGGCCATTTCTTTGGGACATGGTGTATCCTCTTATTTCAGGAGAAACTTTAAATTGGGCTAGCTTAAAATTTCTTATTTCTAGCTTTTGGATCCAAGAGATCAACGCATTATAACAATCAGCCACAAAGAATGAGACACTGAAACTTTACTTGTACAGAGAGAACAGCAGCAATGGTAATCATCTCCTCTGAACATCCAAGTTGGTTTGAAGATAAGATCATTTTTGAGACCATCGGATCCTACAAATAATGAAAATTTAGAAGAAGTTCAACTAAAAAAGTTAAAAATAACAAAGTAAAATCAGAAGGATTCCCAACATGCACACATCTGAAACTAACTAAAACGTATCTGATATTACAATTTACAATAACCATATGCAAAATAAAACTAACTAATTACAATATGTACCAGTAGCGTTTGGTCAGTCACAAAAAATTGTAATATAAAAATGAAAAGAACAAAAATGCATTGGTGACAATGTTTTCATCTTTGGCGAGAATTAATAAGATGAAGAAAATTTAATGATGTATAATTCAAAAAATATATATATATATTTTCATGTTTAGGTCCTTTATACAATTTTTATCACAAATAAAATTTATTGCCTAAGGTAATACAATCAAAGATCATTTTTTGGCTGATTCATCATACTTTTCTGGGCTTGAGCTTAGATACAGCCATCTGCTAGCCATAAATAAGCCTTGAGAAACCAGAAATATAATGCCCCCATAAAAAATCAATGTCTATTCAACCTGATGAAAAACGAAAAAAAGTTTGCTACAAAGAATCCTTTATTGTAGAAGCACTAAAGAGTTTTTTGCCTGAAAAATATCTAACACATATGTAAAAAGCCTCTCATATCATGTGGGGGTAAGGTTTGAGTACAACTTGTCCATCCCCGACCCCTTCCACTACAGGATCCTTGTGCAAGGGAGTTGTTTACCTTTATAAGCGAACATGTGACCTATTGGTAGAGTTGCAAAGGTGCAACCTAAAGATCACAGTCTCACAGATTCAATTCCTATAAACAAGTCACTCCACACATCATGTGAAGGCAAGACAGCATACATCATTACATCCTACCTGTCCCCGACTCACCCACGGGTGCACAAGAACTGTTTACCTTTACATATAAAAAGCAATGAACAATAGCAGATGGTGCTAGGTATTCATGCATTTAAACATCATTCTCACAGCCAGTTTCAACTTTCAACAATAGAAACAAATTTCAAAATATTGTAGAGAACAAATGAAAATTTATTTTAAAAAGGGAAAGACAATGTTCTAAGAATTGAAAATAGGTAGACACTTCAAATTGGATTAGAGAGGGTAAGGCAACCCACCAACGGAATCTCTGCAACTTGAAAACCAACTGGTGAAGTGAGTTTAGCATCACCATCAAGGACTCCTAGTGAATAAAGAACTTCAAGCGCTCGGATCATTGCTTCAGGAGATGGAGATGCAGGCCAATCAAAGCCCAATATATTATCTATGCCTAGAGCTTTTAACTGAGATCAACACAAGAACCGACATTTACAGGGAAAATACTTTATGTAGTAAAATCAGAAGTATGACAATGTATACAGAAATCTTACAATAAAAGTACATACCTGAATCACACAAGAAACAAGGTTTGACCTCTGTATTTCGGGAATTCCCTCAGCAGACATTACGTTAACAAAATATTCTTCCGTATATAGCCTGAAAGCAACCACAAACATCGGTTAGCTACCTGTGTTGTATATCAATTAAGACAGTTAACATGCCTACAAGAAGGGTCCTAATACAATACATCAAGAATACAACATGAGAACTTCAGCCAAAACAATTTGCATCAGGGAAATGGGAAACAAAAAAGCTGCATCAAATTTACACAAGAAAATGTTGAGGAGCACCACTGGTTTAATGGTTGTTGTCTCACCATCCTACCATGAAGGGCAACCCTGGTCATCCATGTTCAACAGTCAAAAAACAAATTTAAAAATAAATAAATAACAAAGGCTGATGTTTCCTCTGGTGAATGATGACATGATGTAGGAAAATCCATGAAGAGGATTCAAACTAATTTTTCTCATGGAATTCACTTATGCAACATCACATTGCTAAGGATTAAGACTCTGAAGATGATAATGATGATGCTCTCTTGAGGAAGATAAATGTAGAATGAGGTCATGCACTCGAACCTAATTCAGTTTGTGGTTACATTTATCAACAAACTAAAAATGAATAACGGAAAATAGATGGCCGAATGCCTCATCGGGAGAATATGAACTGATAACGTATTTACGTAAACATGCTGACTAGCGTATTAAACTGATAGGCACAACTAAATGGAAACAATATTTCAGCAGGAAAAAGACTGGTTTTATATCATTGTGTAAGGCATTTAATTGCAAGAGCAAGTAATGTTATAATAAAAATTTTACTGAAAAGAATGCCTTAACATACTCACTACAGTTCTATCATTATTCTTGCTCCTCCTTACAGAATTGTGCAACTTGTCCATTATTAGCAGACATCTAGGAGCATAAGAATACATGTGGCAGGTTTTAGATGATGGTAGAGATAAATACAACCTACAGTTAAATTCAAATAAATATAAAGGCAAGTTTTGTATTCCCGGTCTTTCTACATTGGAATGGAAGGATCAGAGAATTGAGAAAAGCTGTAATTTATGCTGCCCAATCTAAGTTAGATACCTATAACACTTCCCAGGTCGAACTCTTCCAGCCCTGCCAGCCCTTTGTCTGGCAGATGCCTTGGATATTGGTGCCACCACCAGATTTTCGATATCAGTGATCTGTAGTAAAATAAGTAACAGAATTCAAAGAAATTAATATAGAAAACAGGTAACTGCTGTATAGCAACACCACCTTGCGCCACCAAACGAAGAAATCAAACACATTCAATAGATTAAACTCATAACAGTAAAGACATGTACAGGAAAGAAACTTGCATATAAATATGTTTGGAGGGAGTGTTCTGAACAATCAAAATTAACCTTATCATCCTAATCAAGAGACCGACATGCTGATCCAAGACCAAAATCACAAGTAAATCGACAACTTGATGAATGAACGAAACTCATTATATAGGGGAAGAGCATAAATTATATATTAATGTACATCCATCGGCATGCAGGTAACTCCTATATGTACTTGGCTAATTATTCAAAACCTCGTGAATAATACATACATATATAACTAAGGATTGAGGAACACAAGTCCTCTCGCAGAAACTGGCAATTTATACCAGGACCACAGAACATAAATTTAGTCATGATCTTATGTTTATCACAGTAACAGAGGCCACCACGAAATTGGTCCAGATAAAGTCTCAACTTTCAACATTATCATTACAAAGGCACTCAAAACTTATACATTTTCACCTGGAAGTCGAAGACTTTTGTTATCAAGCATAATGATGCCAAGTCACTTATCAAGTTATCATCAATAAAATAACTGAATCAACCAAATAAAGACAAAGCAAATACCGGGTCATAAAATCTTTGTTTTGAGAATCCACTGTCAACAACATAAACAACTCCCTGGAAGTCAATCAAAGGAATTAAGGTGAATTTCATTTACTCTGCGAGAAGCTACAAAGTTGTCGAATCTCAAAAAATAGGAGCACCAAAATGTTACCTCCAAAGTCACTGATGTTTCTGCTATATTTGTTGATATCACAACTTTTCTCTTACCTCTAGGAGTGGGGGAAAAAACCAGCTCCTGTAAAGAAAGCAGATATGTAAACTTCGTGAGTCAGATATTTGATGACAAATGATTCAAAGACATCAAATAATTGCATACAGAAATCTTGAAGTCACTCTGGCTATAATAGTTGTGAAACAGGGGTGTCCAATTAATATACTTCCAATCTTATTATGAGCAATGTTCCTACACATTAATGGTCACAGGGAATAAATATAATTTACAAGATCCCAGTAACTTTTCTTTTGCTCTTGAACATTATAGCCGAAAATCTTGTGAAATGGAAATTATTTACCACATGCCAGTTTTAAATGCGTAAAAAAGATTCTTCATGGAGTGGTTTCATAAATAAATAACATTACTTAAAATGGCTAAGGTTGCTCACTGTCTTTTCTGGAGTTTCCAAGTGAGAGGAATAGGTCAGTCTACAGGATAAAACACTGTTGTCAGTGTTAAAAGCTCACTATTGGCAAATCTATTTTTGTTTCATTGGTCTACAAATTCCCACCCACCTGCCACTTATTCAAATTTCACAGCAATTCTAGAAAACTATATAACCATCTTCTTGAATCTTTATCTCCCTCCACACACTTTCACACGTACAATAATCAATTAAAAACGACAAATCATATCATCTAAAATAAATCCATGACCTGTTCTGCACGTGAAATTCCAGAGTACAAAGGCAAAACAATTAACCCTGCAATGGGAAGATCAGAGTTAACTTATATCCAATGAAAATGGCACAGTGTTGCATTATATCAAATAAAAGACCTGAAAACCTATAATTCATCACATTGGGAATCACGATTCACAAAGCAAAGAGTGACATTAGGGGATAGATTGAGCTTTCAGTGACAGTTTCAACCTTACAAAACACAAGTTAATAGAAGCTGCAAACAAATGTTGAAACAGCATCAATCATTCCGTGAGTCAGTGACTATTACTAGATAGTTCCGATACAAAAGCTGAACAAGTAATACCTATGATGGAAACTTAATCCCTAATGCCTTTTGTTAGAAGGGTAACTTGGGTATTCTCTATTATTAGGGTGTATTTTGTAATTAGTATTAGGGTGTGGAACATGAGAGTTAGGGTTGTATGTAAAAACCAGAGAATTGTATTCTGGAGCATAATAGAAAAAGACTGTCGACACTGCTTCTCCTCCCCTTTCTTATTCCTTCTTCAATTTCTTCACTAAACACTTCTACTTCTACATGGTATCGGAGCCGCTGCATTAGCGTCTATTTCTGGGGTTTTCCGGTGGCTGTTCTGTGGTGGTTTCCGGCGCTGTTTGTGATGATTTCCGGCGAAGTAATTTTTATCAAAATCTCTGATTTACGTTGACTGGTAAGTCTGTTTGCGACACCTCCTGCCCAGAAGCAATCACCGGCGTCAGGCGCTCCAGTCTGGGCTGGCCGGACTTCGATCGGAGCCGCGCGTGGTCCTCACGCGCCCACGCGCCACTGCACGCGCCTCTGCCGGACTTCCAGAATTCTTCTGTGGTCATTCTGGTACTGGGTCTTCAATTTTCAGATGTGTTTTGCCTAATTTTTCAGTTATGGGTCTTGGTTCTTCTTTTGATGATTGATGTGATTTGGTGATATTCTTGGGTCTTCTTTTGGATGATTTGTTGCTGTTGATATCACTTTTATTATGAGTGGGGAAAATCAGAAAGTTGTTACTGATGTGGTGGCCACATCCACTAAACTCACTGATCAGAAATTGAGTGGTTCCAACTATCAGCATTGGCGGAAAATTGTGCTGATTACCATTCGGGGAATGGACTTGGAGGATCATCTTATTAATGTTCCACCTGATTCTACTAAGGAGGCTGCTGAGTATAAGATATGGATGCGTGCTGATGCACGTCTCTATGGTCAGTTGTTGAATTCTATGGATTCCAAAATATCTGAGTTGGTGACTCATTGTGACACTGTGCAACAAATATGGGAGTATCTTGCTGTTCTATACTCTGGGAAAAATGATATGAATAGGCTATATGATGTGGCTTTGTCATTCTTTCGACCGGAACAGAAAGATGTTCCTCTTGGTGATTATTTTGCATCCTTCAAGAAAGTTTATGAAGAATTTAATTCGCTGTTGTCTTTGGACCTTGATCTTAAGAAGCGACGTCAGCAAAGAGAGCAGTTGGCGATTATTGCTTTTCTCAGTGGTATGCGGTTTGATTATGAGTCTGCTCGTTCACAGATTCTTGCTAGTGGCGAGACCTCTCTCACTGAGGCTTTCTCTCGTGCCAACCGCTCTGTGAGGCCTACTTCTTTATTACCAGATCTTACTGAACGGTCTGGTCTAGTTGGTCATTCTTCTTATGATATGAGTGGTGGCCGTAATAGCAGCCGTGGTGGTCGTGGTAGCAGTCGTGGTGGCCGTAGTAGTCGTGGAGGGTCAGATACCAAATTTACATGCTATTATTGTGGTGGAGTGGGACACACTCGTGACCGTTGTTGGAAGTTGCATGGAAAACCATCACAGACTCGCTCTGCTCATGTTGCTTCTGGTATTGATATGAGTGTGTCGGATTTGCGTACTTTTTCTGACACCTCTCTCTCTAATGATGGGCGTGTCAGTATTTCAGCTGCAAAATATTCTCGTCTCATGAGTCAGATTTCTGCTACTAGTACTACTTCAGTGAATCCCAGTGCTTCTGCTTGTTTATCGGTTTCTCCTCATACTTGGGTTATTGATTCTGGGGCTTCAGATCACATGACTGGAAATACAGGTACTCTTGATACATACTCTTCTACCTCGTCCTATCCTGATGTGAGGGTGGCTAATGGTACCCTGGTGGAGGTAAAGGGAATTGGCACTGCATCTCCGACTCCATCTTTGCACCTAGATTCGGTTTTGGCGCTATCCTCATTTCCATTCAATTTATTATCTATTAGTGCTATTACAAAAGCTCTCAAGTGCTCAGTGACATTTTATGATGATCATTGTATTTTTCAGGATCGATCGACGAGCAGGATGATTGGTAGGGGTCACCTTAATTCCAAAGGCCTATATGTGTTGGACAATCAACCTTCTTCCCTGATGGTGTTTGGTCCTCCATCTCCTTTGGATCTTCATTGTCGTCTTGGTCATCCAGCGCTTCCCAGTTTGAAACTTTTGTGTCCATCTTTGTCTTCCTTACAGCAGTTATTTTGTGAGTCATGTCAGTTTGCGAAACATCATCGTCGAGTTTATGTGTCTAGAAGTCTTAAACGAGCTTCTGCTCCATTTTCCTTAGTTCATTCTGATATTTGGGGTCCCTGTCCTGTAATGTCTAAGTCTGGCTATCGTTATTTTGTAACTTTTGTTGATGATTTCTCTCGAACTACTTGGGTTTATTTAATGAAAAAGCGTTCGGATTTATTTTCGATCTTTTGTTCATTTGTTACTGAAATTCAAACTCAGTTTGATATGTGTATCCGCATTCTTCGTAGTGACAATGCTAGAGAGTATCTTTCCAATGACATGTCTTCGTTTCTTTCTAGTAAGGGTATGCTTCATCAATCCTCTTGTCCTGACACACCTCAACAAAATGGGGTGACTGAACGTAAAAATCGTCATCTTTTAGAAGTTGCCCGTGCTCTTCTCTTTCACATGCAGGTTCCTCCAATATTCTGGGGCGATGCTATCTTGACAGCCACTTACCTTATTAATCGTATGCCTTCATCTGTTCTTGGTGGTCAGATTCCCTATCAACTTCTTTTTCCTACGGATGCACTTCATTCTATTCCCGTTCGTATGTTTGGTTGTACTTGTTATGTCCGGGATATTCGACCTCACCTCACTAAACTTGATCCTAAATCATTACGATGTATTTTTCTTGGATATTCTCGCACTCAAAAAGGATATCGGTGTTTCTCTCCTGACTTAGGACGGTATCTCGTGTCCTCTGATGTCGCTTTTGATGAGTCTACTGCGTATTCCTCTCATGATATCCTTGTGTCTTCTCCTGCTTCCTTATCAGTTCCTGATGAGTTCCTGGTTTATGACATCGAGTCCTTATCCTCTCCATCTTCACCACCACCACCTCCCCCCCTCCCCCTATCTTGAAGACATTTATTCGTGGTCCTCGTTCTGTATATCGTTGTTCTCCATCAGTCCCCTCTGCTGTGCTGACCCCTCCATCTCCTGTCGCGGCGACTGATCCTGTTATAGTACCTGCTCCTGCTCCTGCACTTGACCATGATATTCCGATTGCTCTCCGGAAAGGTAGACGCCAGTGTGCTACATATCCTTTATCTGCTACTATATCTTATGCAGGGCTTTCTCAGTCTCTCCGTCGTTTTGCTTTGGCTATTGATTCCATCACCACTCCTCGCTCTTTATCTGAGGCTCTTAAGTCTCCTGGGTGGCTTACTGCTATGCACGAAGAAATGAGAGCCTTGGAGCTTAATCATACCTGGGATTTGGTGCCTTTGCCTCCGGGTAAGACGCCTATTGGTAGCAAATGGGTTTTTACTGTTAAGACTAAGTCTGATGGGTCTGTTGATCGTCTGAAGGCACGGTTGGTGGCCAAAGGCTATGCTCAGACTTATGGTGTTGATTATACCGACACTTTTTCTCCGGTTGCGAAGTTCACCTCTATTCGCTTACTTCTCTCTCTTGCTGCTACATATGGCTGGTCTTTACATCAATTGGATGTGAAAAATGCTTTTCTTCATGGCAACCTACATGAAGAGGTTTATTTGGAGCAACCTCCTGGTTTTGTTGCTCAGGGGGAGTCTGGTATGGTGTGTAAGTTGAAGAAATCTTTATATGGCTTGAAACAGTCTCCTCGGGCCTGGTTTGGTCGGTTTTCTGATGTGGTACGGACATTTGGACTGAAACGGTCGGAAAAAGACCATTCTGTCTTTTACCATCGATCTAGTGCAGGGAATATCCTATTAGTAGTATATGTGGATGATATAGTTATCACTGGAAGTAATGGAGATGGTATATCCTCATTGAAAATGTTCTTGCAACGTAATTTTCACACTAAGGACCTTGGTCCTCTAAGGTATTTTTTAGGTGTTGAAGTTGCTCGCTGTTGGCGTGGGATATTCTTGTCTCAACGGAAGTATGTTGTGGATTTATTAAATGAGACCGGGATGAGTGGTGCAAAGCCTTGTGATTCTCCCATGATCTCTGGGATGAAACTTTATCCTGATGAGGGCGTTATGTTTGATGATCCTGAACGATATCGGCGGCTGGTGGGAAAGTTGAATTACCTTGGAGTAACTTGCCCTGATATAGCATTCTCAGTGAGTGTAGTTAGTCAATTTATGTCGAATCCTCGTGTTCCTCATTGGGAAGCTGTATTACGTATTCTACGGTACCTTAAAGGTGCTCCAAGTCGAGGTTTGCTATATGCAAATCATAATCATGTGAATATTGAAGCATTTTCTGATTCTGATTGGGCGGGATCTCCTTTTGATAGAAAATCCACCACTGGCTATTGTGTGTTTGTTGGTGGTAATTTGATTGGTTGGAAGAGTAAGAAGCAATCTGTGGTAGCTCGGTCTAGTGCTAAAGCTGAATATAGAGCAATGGCTCACACTGCTAGTGAAATCTGTTATGTGAGACAACTAATGCATGAATTGGGTTTTCTTCCGTCGGAAGAGACTCAGTTATGGTGTGATAATCAAGCTGCTATCCATATCGCCTCAAATCCTGTTTTTCATGAGAGAACGAAACATATTGAGGTAGATTGTCATTTTGTGCGTGAGAAGGTGCAATTAAAGGAGGTCCGATTGAAGCATGTGAGGACTCATGATCAGTTAGCTGATATTCTTACTAAGGCTCTAGCGGGAGTTTGGGTTGAATTTATTTGTAACAAGCTGGGCATGATTAACATCTATGCTCCAGCTTGAGGGGGAGTGTTAGAAGGGTAACTTGGGTATTCTCTATTATTAGGGTGTATTTTGTAATTAGTATTAGGGTGTGGAACATGAGAGTTAGGGTTGTATGTAAAAACCAGAGAATTGTATTCTGGAGCATAATAGAAAAAGACTGTCGACACTGCTTCTCCTCCCCTTTCTTATTCCTTCTTCAATTTCTTCACTAAACACTTCTACTTCTACACCTTTCATTAACCAAAAATGAAAGCTATAGAATAAAACCACTACAGTATAATTTGTCCCAGATAGCAAGAACTCATCTAGGTATCAAATTATCAATGGAGAAAGGACCCTTCAGGCCTTCAGTGCCTCCTCCAGTATCTCACAACTTCAGGACACGTAATTTCATGTAAGTGTATGTCTGTGCTTAAAGACAACATTTTTGCATATGCAGACACAAAAAAGTAAAGACAGAAACTACTTTGAAAGAAATCTAAACAGCTGCAAGTCCTAATAGCTATACTACGTCATTCATATTTCATACCAGAAGAGTTCTTCCCAACAGCTTGAGCTGCCTCAGTAATCAATTGAACGGCAGCATCAATATCATCTTGACCCGTAAGAAATACCAAAATATCACCAGGGGGTTCCTAAGTGACACATGAGACACACATAAATCATATTATCAGAATACATGAATTCTTTCCACAATCAAATTATCAAGAAGCACTCTGATGGAGTATTGCCCAAATACCAATTATATTTTTCAAGAGATCTCCAAATCAAAATCATTTAGGTTCTAGATCCATGAGAGAAAATCAGAAATGAAAAGGAAAAGAACTCTCTGCCCGTCAAACTTCACCTATATTTTCAAATAGAACTTTTGGAAAGTTTAGCGGGTCCAAATGATTTCAACTGCGACTACATCTATATCTATATTCTCTATGTGTGCATTTGTGTGTGTATATATATCTGGTATGCAACAGTCTCTCTCTTGGAAGAGTCTGGAAGGAGAGATATATAGTAGGGCAAGCCATGATGCAATAGTGAATTTCTCCATTGCCACACAAATTCCACAGGTTAAAACATGAGAACAACCTCTGTTTAAATATAGAGAGAAGGCTGCATACATCTCCAGTCTTGAGACATGAATTCAGATCAAACATTCAGTGTGTATTTATATGCATAGTTGTATGTATGTACACCAACAAATACACATGAGCATATACATACACAGACACATGTAAACTTGCAATTTATTAGCCACAACAACGATTCAGATGAAGACAGTTATGTAGTCTATTCTTTATGGTCAAGTAGCATCAAATGCCACTTGGCAAGTAGAAAGAGCTTTCAAACAATTGTCTATAAATCTTCTACAAGTCTAACAGATACATTTCATGCAATAATATGTTTCTTCAACCTTCTTCAAGATGACATTCAATACCTGCTCATGAATCAACATAACTGTTGAAACAGAAGCCTTGACATAGTCTGCAACGGGCTCTTCAACATTATGAATTCCTACATCGAACCCTCTACCCTGAAAGTTACGTAGAAACATTAATACCTCAATGTTTTCATATAGATGTCAAGTATATTGTCGCCAGCAAGAAATCTTCAATGGCCTCAAATTAATTTACATGCATACAAATATATATATATATATATATATATATATATATGTAGCCATACAACACACCTCAACTGATAGGATTGCAGGTTCCTTCCTAGGACTAAGTTCCTGACCTTCTAGTCCACCATGTCTTTTGCTAGTATACAACAAATCCAAAGATTTTAAATTAGTCTTTGGGCCGAAGACAACTTTCTTCTGACTGGTAAAAAAATTATTAAAAATGCAGGGAGACACAAAGGAGGAACAACAATCTTCTATACTTCATAGTATTTGGGCCAACCAATGCAAATTAGAAACTTGAGAAGCATTAAAAAGGACAAAAACATAGATCCACAGTTACAATCACTATGGTTTCATCTTCACTACTAACTTTTGGATATCATTAAATGATATGCGCTGCTAACCAATGCAAAATGTGAACTTGACAAAAAGTTAAGAAAATTTAAGGAGGACAATGGTTCCGTTTGGGTGGCTGACCACAAACTAAGTGCAGCTCAGGCATTGGTTCGTGGGATTACTGGGATCATTGATACACCAAATCTTTTACGCATATAGAAGCAGGGATAAGCAAGGTACCAGAATATAAAGACAAAGCATATTTCACAATTTCACATCCAGAAAAGGGAGTTGAATGAATTCATGCCAACTGAGATTTTTCTTTCCTGGATGCCAAGCACTGCTGGGACTAAGAGAATTATTTAAAGATAAGTACTAACTGATTAACCAA
This sequence comes from Euonymus europaeus, assembly GCA_963580455.1. Classification (NCBI taxonomy): domain Eukaryota; kingdom Viridiplantae; phylum Streptophyta; class Magnoliopsida; order Celastrales; family Celastraceae; genus Euonymus; species Euonymus europaeus. The sequence goes on along the minus strand of OY756969.1, from coordinate 2,293,484 downwards.
ACCAAGGGAAAAAATCTCATTTGAGTAAAGTTTCGAATTCTAAGTTCAAATAAACACCATTGAATGAATTGTTTCAAAATTAAAATTGATTTCGACTTTGAAATAACACCATTGAATAGAGTATGAATTGTTTCAAATGAAAATTGATTATCAAATTTGAAATTTATACTGTAGAATTTCCGAAGGGAGAGTATCCCAAAAAATGCTAATATCCTACAGTAACAAATCAGAAAAGAAACAGATCCAACTTTATTCAAGCAACCAGAAGAAAACCTGGGCTGGAAGAAAGCAGACATCGATTTTGCATCAATTGTAGCAGATGAGATGATCAGACGCAGCTCAGGTCTACGCCTTTGGATCTGGAATTTAAATAAGTTTATGGAAAAGACTGTATAAACTCAATAACGCAATGATTTGAGGCTCATTGTTTCAAAAAGCATCACAAATATGCCATGGCCATTCAAAATGATACCTTTTTCAGGAGACCCAGTAAAATGTCAGTTGAAATGGACCTCTCATGTGCTTCATCTACCATTATGACACTGAAACATTCAATTCCCAAAATTATTTAAAACAACAATCAGCGACAGGCGACTGCTGCATACAAGGTAAAAACTTCAATAAAATGTGTCTCAATTATTGCAGAACAACATATTGCCTAGGTTATTGTGAAAAGAAACCAGTCAAACCACATAAGAGCAGTATAATTTTTTTTTTTTTGTAGTCTAGAGCAACACCCATATTTGGATGTTAATCAATTTCCTTTTAAAAATTTTCTCAATTAATATTTGAGTCAGGACTCAGGAAGACCCAGAAAAATTGATGTTCATACATATGTCTTGTGTCATAATCCATATCAAGGATTATACATAGATGAATGTGGGGTGTGTCTTTGCCAAATGCTACAAGCCTACAACTGTAGATTTGCCTTTTAGGAATCAATTAGTTTCTGGCATCGATCATTATAAGAATTAAGAAATAAAGCAAAAAAAAGTACAGTCATGATCAACAATATATCTGAACATGAAGTTAGATCCTATACTTCAGCTTTTGGAAGTTAAAACAAATTTTTTCGAAGTTAAAAACAAAAAAGCCCCCAACAAAAAATGAACTCTCACATAAAGTAACAGAGGGATGAAAAGATTTCGGTGGTGGGGATAGGGTTTGGGAAACATAGCCAAAAATAAAACAGATGGTACCTATACTTGGTCAAAAGGGGATCATCCATCATTTCCCTAAGTAGAACCCCGTCTGTTAGAAATTTTATCATAGTTACACTCTGCATTGCCAAAACAAAAGCTCAGAAAGCATGGCATGAAACTACCAGCAAAACGAAAAAAATTCAGACAAATTCTATCTCTAAAGACTTAATAAATAAAAAGGGGATAAATAAAATTAAAAGTATGAAGATAGTATGGTCCAGTATGAAGCATCCACATGTAGCAATGCCAAAAGATGACATTGCAATAGAGAAATAAGATGTCTCACTGTATTTGTGATATCTTCAAATCGAATGGTGTAACCAACTTCGTCTCCAAGTTTCACTCCCATCTCTTCTGCCACCCTTGAAGCAACTGCCTGTAATCAAGTACCACCTTGTGCTTATGAGAAATTATTGGGAAAAATGGATTGTATGAACTAAAGTGAACTGACCAACTGGAAAAAGGAGTTGTGCAAAACAATATAAAATAAGTACACTTGGGAACTTCATAGATGAGAATTAGCAGAAACTTCATTTTCTCAAATCAAGGATAAGGAGGCCACTAAAATCAATTGAAGTTATACATCCCTCATCTTCTATTTGAGCAATACATATAAATGTATCCTCTAACAAAAGAGCCAAAAAAATAGAGAAAGTAGAGAATAACATTTTATTTGAAGCTGGAATTGTCAAAAGAAAATAAAAATTAGCACAATGTCCTTCGCACGGATATTTCAATTTTCAAGGCAGTAACTAACTTCAGAGCTACCCAAACGACTGTTAGTAGCAGAAGGAACAACACACCTGGACAGCCAGTCGTCTTGGTTGTGTACAAGCAATAGCACGCCCTCCATCGGCCCAACCTGCTTCCTTAAGGAACTGAAATTCGAAAAATGTAAATTAATCTTTAGTCCTTTAACAAAATACAATATATATATTCAAAATCATTTCATTTGTTTCTTCAGACTTCGAATACTCTCCAGCGTCTATGGAAGTATTAAAGCCCCGTGAGGCCGTGAACTAGGATTAATTGTAAATGCAATTGAATAAACACGGAAAAAATCTCAGAGAACCTGAGGAATCTGAGTGGTTTTGCCGCTACCAGTCTCTCCCACAATGACTGTAGTGGCGTGAGTTTCCACTAAATAAAGAATTGTCGTTCTATACTTGTGAACAGGCAGCCTCTGCCTCTGCTTGTCGATGCTCACGTACCCATATCTGTCAAACACAACCGCATAAATTTATGATGCATAAGTATACAATTGGGCAAGCAATAGACTCAAAGTAGTGGAACACACCTTGACGAAGAGGAAGAGGACTGAGAAGACGAGAGAAAAAGAACACCGCCTTCTTCGTCGTCGAGGAGTTGAGGTTTTTCCGTGCCCGGTTTCCAAAACATCGACATTATTTGCTCTTGCTCTAGCTCTAGCTCTAGCTCTAGCTCTTCTTCCTGAGTCGAGTCGAGGTAAACATTACGGGCTGTGGTTCGGGTCACCCGTTAATCGGTTATGTATTATTTTCTTGGGTAAGGCCATATAGTTGGGCTGGGCCTGAGAGAGGGAATGCTAATTTGGACCTGACTTTTTGTGTGTGTTTAATTTTGGGTAAGGCCTGCAATCAAATTTAGTCTTCTCCCATCTCCAGTTGGCTAGGTGGAGGTGTGAGAATATAAAATTGTTTGTAGATTGGAAAAATATACACTTGTATAAAATTTAATATGGTCATAATTTACAAATAATCCCTCCATTATTCTTTGGAGGTAGGAATTATTATATATATCAACCAACCTAATTGGTTAACTTGCATAAAAAAAAAAAATTAATTGGTTAACTTACCATTCCTTTTCATATGCACTAAAAAGTTTTGAATTTTGGGGTTTGTTTGGTATACTCGTTCTTCATACATTTTTTTCGAAAAATAATCGAAAACCTGATTAGTTGGTTAAAAAACACAGGAAATAGAAAATCAATAAAAACCAACCTGAAAACATAAAAAAATAGAAAAAGCAGGAAATAAAATAACTGAAAACAAACCAGCCAAAGTTTCTTGCAGTGCAAATATCATCTGCTTTGACCCCTTGAAACTTTGACATTCCAAACTTTGCAGTCAAAATAAAACAACTCAAGCACTATTATTTACTAAAACTTCAGCATCCAAAGGCAGATAGATAGTTTGATTTAGTCCCTGGAGACTAATCCAATACAAAGTACGCGCTAGCGTCTTAAAACTTCTTGTCTTACTCTTCAACACACGACACGCTATTACACAAACCATATAAGTTCCGATCATATGCTTTTACTAATTAATGCTATGTTGTCCACAAAAAAATTTCTGCATAATTTCTTATCCAAGATAACTAAACTAACAGAATGTATTCAACTCCTTCCTCTTTCGTTTCTGTTAATTCTGTTTCTCAAGCTTGCTTCCTTTTGTGTCTCTTCATCTCACATGGAGCTGAAGCCGCCTCCAATAGCAGCAGCGACAAAATCACAGCCATCGGTGCAATCATTGATGTCAGCTCTCGTATTGGAAAAGAAGAGAAGATTGCCATGGAAATCGCAGTTGAAAGCTTCAACAACAACTCCAAAGACAACAAACTAGAACTTTTCATCAGGGACTCTGTGGGAGGAGGACCCCTCAAAGCTGCTTTTGCAGGTTTGTACGAAGAATTTAAGGACATGGATACTTTCTTTTAGTACTAATAATTTCTGCTGATTGTGTTCATTTTTTTTATGGCAGCTGAGGATCTGATTAAACAGAACAAAGTGAAGGTGATTATTGGGATGGAAACATGGGAGCAAGCAGCTCTGGTGGCTGATGTTGGAAGTGAAGCAGAGATTCCTATCATTTCTCTGGCTTCGGCAGCCTCAACACCCCCACTGATGCCGGTCCGATGGCCTTACTTGGTAAGAATGGTTGGAGATGGTGTTGAACAAATGAGATGTATTGCATCTATTGTTCATTCCTATAGCTGGAGAAGAGTTGTGGCTATATATGAAGACGATGCGTACGGTGGTAGTTCTGGCAAGCTAGATCTTTTATCCGAGGCACTACAAAATGATGGTTCAGAGATCGAGTACCGGTTGGTTCTTCCACCATTTTCTTCAATGTCTAATCCAAAAGAAGCCATACATGAAGAGCTAACAAAGCTACTGGAGGTACAATCTCGGGTTTTTATAGTTCTTAAGTCATCGTTGCCTGGAACAACTCATTTGTTTAAAGAAGCCAAGGAGATGGGACTCGTAGGGATAGACTCAGTGTGGATAGTTGCGGACACTATTACAGATTTACTTGACTCTGTTGATTATTCTGTTATATCATCCATGGAAGGTGTTTTAGGAATCAAGACTTCTTATGATGAGAATAGTGTCTCTTACAAAAAGTTGAGGACTCAATTCCGGAAAAGTTTCTGGAGCAATTATCCGGAAGAAGATGATCTTCAGCTAGGAATTCATGCTTTAAGAGCTTATGATAGCATCAGTACTGTCGCAGATGCGGTGAAGAGAATGACTAACTCTACTAATCCAAAAATGTTCTTAGAAACTATTTTATCAACCAATTTCACAGGTTTGAGTGGCGAAATAAATTTCAGCTCCGGCCAGCTTTCTTATACACCGGAATTGAAGATTATCAATGTGGTTGGAAAGAAATATAAGGAAATAGACTTCTGGGTACCCCCTAATGGAACTTTGGCCATAAGGGGAAATGGTGAAGCTGCTGATGGCAAGGGAGGCTTGGCAGGTCCAGTGATTTGGCCCGGGGATCTAAAGCGCTCGCCCAAAGGATGGGCTATGCCTACTACTGTGAAGCCTTTGAGGATTGCAGTACCAAGTAAAACCCAATTTGACAAATTTGTGAAGACTAGTGAAGAATCAGGGGAGATAAAATATGATGGTTTCTGCATTAAATTATTCGAGCAGGTGATAGAAGTATTGGGCTATCATCTACCATATGAGTTCGAGCTGTACGCTGGAATATATGATGATCTAGTTCTTGATGTCTATAACAAGGTAATTACTTGATCCTGAAGTTACAGTTACAATTAAGTTTCACATTATTACTTTTTCTTGTCATATAGAAATCCTAGTCTGGATTTTTTCCTAAATCCTGCAACCTTGCCTTCCAAGAAAAGTCTATTTTCTAGAGCTGACATTCCAAACTCGGATTTCTCATGGAATTTTTCTGTGAGACTTTTCTCATGGTTTCTCAATGAATACACATCTGTAGCAGATAGCAGCAGCATTATTTTGACTCTGACCACCAGAGATTCCCTTCTAATTGTATGATTTTTGGATTCTAATGGTTTAATTTTCTTTTGATGATATTTATTTCTTGTGGTGACAGAAATATGATGCTGTTGTTGGTGACATAACCATATTGGCAGAAAGAACGCGAATCGTGGAGTTTACGCAGCCATATATGGAGTCTGGGTTGTCAATGATAGTTCCAGCTAAGGTTGAGTCAAACTGGATGTTTTTGAAGCCATTCTCCTTGGAAATGTGGATAATGACTGTTATCATTTTCATTTACACGACATCGATTGTTTGGTTCTTGGAGCACCGATCCAATCCAGAATTCGGAGGCACCAGGAAGAATCAGATTAGCACTGCACTTTGGTTCACTTCTTCTTCTTTGTTCTTTGCTCAGAGTAAGTATCAGTACTATCAGAAATGTAAATCCAGATACTTCACACTTTGCTATAGGTATTCAAGCATCTATCTATTTTTTGTAGGGGAGACTGTTCATAGCAACTTCACCAAGGTGGTGGTCATGGTGTGGCTGATGGTTGTGTTTGTATTAACCTCAAGCTACACTGCTAGTCTTTCTTCACTGCTTACTGTAAATAAACTGGAGCCGAATTTCGATTCCAACATACGCGGAGTCAAAGTAGGCAGTGATAATGATTCATTCGTGAAGAATTATTTGCAAGAAGTACTCAAAATCAACCCAGTTAACATCTTTACCTTTACGGGCGACGACGACTATGCAAAACAACTTGACAGCAAGAGCATCGGTGCAGCCTTTCTTGAACAGCCCTATGCAAGAGTTTTCATGAGTCGGAACTGCAAAAAATACACTACCGTTACTGACAATTATAGATTTGGAGGTCTAGCCTTTGTAAGTAAAGCTGTAGCTATTTCATTGCAACTCAGACATCAGATATGTTCATATCAGTAAAACTGATTTTCTCACTTCAATTTTGTCTTTGCAGGCATTCCAGAAAGGCTCCCCGGTGGCCACCGACGTTTCCAGGGCCATTCTCGAGCTATCAGAGAATGGAAAACTTAAGGAATTAGAAGAAGCCTGGTTTGAACCTGCGACTGGGTGCACAGGCACAGCCAAAGGAGAAGAATCTGATATTGAGAGTCTGAGCCTCCGCAGCTTCTGGGGTCTCTATCTTTTCACTGGCATTGCTTCTACTCTGTGTGTGCTAATCTTTATAGCTCGCTTGCTAATAAATTTTCGACGACATCAACGAGAATATGCAAATTCAAGTAACAATAGTATTTTGAAGAAAGCACGTAGCGTCGCAAGCTTTATTCTTAGAGGAGAGTACTCCATTACTCCAAGAACTGATCCTGCAACAGGTCAAGCACCAGATATGGCAGAAGGCAACTCCAAGAGTTGGGAACATGCGGGTACTGACGGCAGTAAGAATAATGGGCTCTCCTTACCAGCTGGACTTCAAATGCTACAGATTTCCAGAGTCTAGAGCAGACAGAAAGTATCTTTAATAGAAGTATAGAACTGCTGACTTTGTAGGTGACTAGAGCAGGGGCGAAGCCACCCCTGGCTGAGGGAGTCCACCGACCCCCTAAAAAAGATTAGTGTCAAGTGTAAGTAAATTTTTAAATAGATCTTCCTAAACTTCTAATTTTGACTCTTCTAAAATTTAAAAATACTTGTTCAATTAAGTTTTCACTTGGTTGATTCATGCTTGATCTATGTAAATCTATATTCTCAAACATGTATAACAAGTTTTCATTGGTTGATTCATTATTGATCTATGTTAATCTATATTCTCAAACATATATAAACTCAATGTCTTTACCAATTTAGTTTGAGTAAATTAATATGACTCCTTGTTAACTTAATCATACCATACTGAATTTAAGACTAATTGTGAGACCCCCACATTTTCTTATCTTCTAAATTGGCCCTTGGCCCTTGGCCCCTGGCCCCTGGACTAGAGTAATGTAAATCGACTCTGCCACGGGAAGGAAAATATTTGTATAGTCTTGGTCAAGCAATTTTGAATATCTTTGGCACATTAATAGAACCAGCTCTAAGTAAAAACTTGAACCAGCTCCATATCAATCATTGTTGTTAGTCCACAAGAAATTTTAAAAATGGTCTGCCGCCCGTTAAGTATCAAATCTCATTCCTACAGGAAAAAATTTAATACACGAATAAATTTTATTTCCATTCTTGTGGTACATATTAACTCTTTGAAACTCTGTTCTTCCTCTTTGAACGTGAATCAAATCTACCAGAAACCCCGTCCACGTCCACCCCAGCCTCTACCCCTGCCCCTGCGACCGCCCCTGCCCCTGCCCCTTCCTCCATGAGAAATGTCTTCCAATGCCCTGTTAACAAGCTGATTTTGCATGCCACCAGCACCACGGCCCTTTTTGACCATTCTACCGGATCCATTGGCGGCAGCAGTAACAGGCCGTTTCCATCTGTCCAAAAGATGCACCAGAGTAAGAATATATCAATATCCGTCTACTTGGTAGTTATCAAAAATGCTGATGAAGTTATCCAGTTCTCCTGATATGATGATTGACTGATATGATGATTGACTGATATGATGATTGGAAGAATATCACCAATCACAGTGGCAAAAGTTCAGAAAATGTTTTGACAGCAATCCACTATTCAAAAATAAAAATAATATGTTTGCAGTGCACATACCAATCACAAGAAATACACAGATCATTGGATGACCCAAAAAAATGTTAATGACAGGAGATGGGAAAAAGGAATTAACAATGTTAAACACAGTATACAAGTAGAGGGACAGGCATTTCACGTACGCAGCAGTAGTGCTGGTGGAAGACACAGAAGGTTTCACTGCTTCTTTCCAAGAGAGATTGGCACTTTTGTCTCCTATAAATGAAGGTGTTTTCGAATACAGAGGCTGAAATATTAAATAAGAATCAATACTTATCGGAGATATATACAGGCATACACAAATCCTTTATTAAAAGAAAATCATTCCTATCTCACCTTTGTCATTGCCAATATGTTACTGCAGGTCCGCAGCCCAATTGTAGTATTCTGTTTTTGAGTTTTCTGCACGTTAAGCGAAAGAATCTAGTTAAAAGTTACAACTCACAAAGACCATTGAATATCCTAATAATCCACTCACAATGCTATCCTTTGCTTCATCAGATTTAGCTGCTGCCATTGCTTTGCTTTGCTCAGCCATTCCCTGAGTTAAATTTTTCACGGTAGCCTTAGTTAGCTCTTCTACATTTCTCAACCTGCATTATTGACACAAAAATGCCAACTAAAAAGCTATGTTCAAGAAACAAGAATAAATTATGTGAAAATAGCATTATTGGAAGGAAAAGAGTAAAAAATAACCAGGCACTCAAAACGAAAACCATGTCGCATATCAACTATTGCACCAGAATCTAATATACATACATCAGTACCCAAAAATTCTCTGTACTGAAAATAATAATAATGCTGATTCTAAGTCTCGAATCAATATTAATTCAAATATCAATAGAATACAAGGATCCACAAATAAAATGACCGACAATATATAACGATCTTATAATAGATACTCAATAATATCCCACCCTAGTTTGGACCAAAAGATGGTTGCAGGAATCTGTTGGGAAATTGTTTTCGCCATAGATCTTTGATCTTAAATCAACATCCAATTTGTTTGGCAAAGGCAAGAGCATGCTGCCTCTATGCTTTACCAAAGAGCAAGTGCCGACTATTCCATCACATTAGATGTCCACTGAAATGCAACCACTGTGAATTGTCGTATCTCCAAGGTAGCTAACAGATAAGTATTGTAACTTCCTTTACTGTATTGGCTAGCGATGCCTACAGTTAAGTTTAAGAAACAAGGAACCTAAACAAGGTATTACCTTTCAGTGAAGTCCTTGTAATTTTCTGAGAAATCCTCACCAAGTCTATCTGATGGTTGGCCAGTCACTATCTTATAACCACATAAACTGTTGGTTGCATTTGGAACCTATACAATAACAGAAGCATATAAGCCCATGCGAAAGTAACTAACTGACCTACAGCGCATCCGTAAACATGGATCAAATTGATAACCTTGTGAGCTAAATGGTGGAATGCATACAACAAACACTCCACATAAGTAAAGTTCATCTCTTCCCCAGTCTTCCTCCGAGCCATATACTTCTGAGAAAGAAAAAACAGCATGGCTTTAGACACAGGAAATCTATACAAATATGAAAGTTGAACCCAATTATTTTATCTATAGAATTTACTTCAACAAAGGATGTGTTTTTCATTTTGAAAGTAACTGAAACTCTTACTAAATGAATGTACAGATAATAAAAATAGGAAAAACAGCAGCAGCATGCCCAGCCATGTCAAAGCTCATAATAAATTATTCTATCAGCCAGAAAGTAATTTATGTACCTGTAGTAGCTGAACAATAGACGGAAGAATCTGCCTTGAATCTTGTGGCGTTGTATAGGGTGAAATTTCAGCAAGGGCTTTGAGTAAATCAAGTTTGCGTTCCTCCGGAAGCTACGGGAAGAAGCATTATTAGAATATTTGTCATAAGAAAATAAGAAGTGACTCTACAACTGCAGGGGCTAATTGCAATAATATAGATTATGATCTGATAGAAAGATATTAAAATCACCATAAATACCATACAGGCGGAAGAAGTAGAATCAGCATGCATAAGGTTTTTTGTTTCCTTTTTGAGAAGAAAAGGAAGTTGGATGCTGGGCGAAGCAAACAAAAGTAAAACTAAAATACAACAAACACTCAAATAAGAGTAGATATAAAAGGGACATTACCTGGTCAAAAACGTGTATGATGTGTTTGTTCAAATAATTGAGGAATTTGCTGCTTGATGCATTCCTCTACACTCAATCAAAGGGCATGGCAGCAGTCAGTTGAGAAAATAAGATACCACGTACAGTTAATCATTCAACACAGGATGCGATACACGTACCAGGAAAAATGGAAGAGCCATATAAAGGCATGATATCAACCTGTCGATATGATCTGTATCTGACACCTGTGTAGCCATTCAAATAAAACACATAATGATTAATGGTTCAAAAGTAATACAAACTATTCAAGTTAGAGGATTTAATTATGAAAAAATATTCTACATTGACATGTACATGTTGCTGATAGTTATAATGACCTGAGTTAAGCCTCTATATTCGAACATACAAATATTTTTGTGGCAATCCATAACAAAGTAGTCAAGGGTTTAGATTTTCTACAGCCTCCTTAAACCAGTAAATGTAATGGGAACTCACATTGAATTGTGCATCTAAATCTGCCTGTCCTTCAATTATTCCAACAAGCTCCTTCATACGCTCAGGAGGAGCTTTTTCTCCAAACAAGCTCAAACTTTTTAGGAAGTCCATAAACATTCTAAACTCTGCTCCAGTTACATCTTCTAAACTCTGCAATGGATCTAAGTCTAATTAGTCATGCATCTTCATGTACGTTAACATATGCACATCAAAACATTTAACATCGACTGACTAAACAATTCAAAATTTCAGGGAGGAAAAACATTCAGAAAAATGTAATATATATAGACAGAAGTTACAATAAAAGAATTCAAAATCATACCTTCTTTATCAAATCAGTTATATGTCTTTCCATTTGCTCTTGAGGCTTCAAGAGTTCAGATTTAAGAGGGAAAACCTGTGATTGGATTTAACTCCCCATCATCATGTGTAAAAAGAAGTATACTAAAAATAGTGATAATAATTGTAAAGGATGATCCCCAGACCTTATCTCTTATAAAGCTTAAAACTTTCTCACGGATAAATTCATCTGTAGACGGTTCATCAACACTCCCAATATGCTTAAATAAGGCAGACAAAGAAGCTGCAACAACAAGAAGCAAACATTTCTTAGAACATAAGAACCAGAGGAAAAAAACTTATTAATTCCTGATAAAGTTATAAATCATCGGAGTTTTAGTAAATCACCACTTTCACATGCACACCATGTCGGTAGTACCCTTGTAGCTTCTATTGAATTTAACTTTATGTAATGTAAATAACTCTCATGCACAAAGCTCTCACAGTGAGCGGGGTTGACAGATAAATGTACGCATATTTTATCCCCACATAATATGTACAGAGGTTATTTCTAGGAATTAAACATGTAACTTTTAGATTGCACCAATGCAACTCTACCACTAGACCACATATTTATCAGTTGAATTTCCCTTTCTGTGTAAAAGAGAGAACAAGTTTCTAATTGTGGACATCAAACCAAACAAAACAAGCACTTTATCGTCTTCTAAATCTTAAAAACCAGATCAGACTTCATATTTCTCCTATTTTTTTCTTCCGGAAAGTGAAAATTTATCACAAGGGACACCAAGCAGGTGAACAAAAAGGAGTCAGGTTATAAATTACAGACATCATAAACGTATTGGAAGCCGTCAAAATCTGACAATTATGATGCAAATCTGATTTCAAATTTCCTAATATTTACAAGTCAATTGTTACAACAAGACACCGATATCGATGGAGGTCCACCAGAGAATCAATATTAAATTTTGTGCCTGCTTTCATGAATACTTGCCATAAACAAGTTTCATAGATCCAACAATTTCCTTACATACAGAAACTGTTTTACAAAATAAGCATCACAACCACGTAGGACATACAAAAATTTTAAAAATATGCATGCTGAGACTTGAGACTCCCGTTCAAGTTTCCAGAGAATAATTAGGAAAGATGCATATAGAAGTCAGGTACAAAACAATGTTCACTTCTCTCGAAACAAAAGCAGCAAAAATAAACGAACATGTGTACGGCAAGCAGACAACAAATGCATCAAAATTCAAGGGCTAAATTCAAACTCTTTCCTTCTAATCTCAGAAAAGCATAATTACCTTTCACATCCTGCCTCAGGTACAAAACAATGTTCACTTCTCTCGAAACAAAAGCAGCAAAAATAAACGAACATGTGTACGGCAAGCAGACAACAAATGCATCAAAATTCAAGGGCTAAATTCAAACTCTTTCCTTCTAATCTCAGAAAAGCATAATTACCTTTCACATCCTGCCTCAGTAAGGACATAATGGCTTTATGCACAGCATCTCGCTCCAAAAATTCCTCTAAAACCATTTTAAGCCAACATCAGGATCGGGACTCAAAAAAAAATCATAACCAACCAAACTTCAGAAAGGAAGAAAAAAAATTACCAGCTGCAAGTAGTTGTACAAGAATGTCTACAATTTTTGGAAGATACTCAGGGGTATCCTTGCAGAAAAGGGGAAGCCCACGAATTGCATGTACTCTAACCTGAAAATCAAGGGGAAAGCAAGTTTAAATCTCATGCAAAAAAAATTAAAAAATTCAGAAATAACAACAAAAATTACTACTACAATTCATTTCATTTATCCCTTAAATGCATCAACTATGATCAATTAGAAAATACATACTCTGAATATGAATTAAATTAAATTATTCAGCAGACTCAAATAATCCATCTCATAGAATTACAGCTTAAATATAATCATACTATATTTGTTGAAAAATGCGTATTCTTAAATATTTACATGTGTATCTCCTTCCTCGATCAAGTCGAGATGAGCGTCCACGGCCTGGCTGGAGAATTCGGGGAAGAACTTGAAGAACCGTGGAATAAGCTGCGCCACCAACTGCTTGGTCTTTATGCTCGTCTTGGTAGCCTCGATAATTCCCTTGTAGTCACTGGCATTCTGCACCAAATCCCCCACCGAACTAACGTTATCAAAACGCAGGCCCTTTTTGTTGTGCAATTCAACAACAGCGAAAATAGAAAAGGAACCCTAGAGTGGAGACCTGAGACTTGTCCTTGGCCTCATTGAGGCGCTCGCCAAACTCGTAGAGCTTCTCGATTTGCTCGGCCTCGATTCGCTTCTCCTCCTCATTTTGTTCGGCCATTGTTAAGACTGGATTTAGGAACTGGGACGGAAATTTAAACAATACATCAACAAACAATATGAGTAATACTTGATTCGAACTTCCGTTCGGAGTAACAAGCACAGATGTAGAGAGACTGAAAGCAATATTAGGTGCTGTACAAGATGGTGGAGCTTAGTGAGAGATGCAGTTGAGGAATAGAAGAGTGTAGAGGGAGAGAGGAGCAGGGATCGATCACGGAGTCCTCAAGAAAGGATTTTGGTGCTTCTGCCCACTGAAAACAGCTCTTCGTTCTCGGTCCCAAAAATTTTTTATGACTTCTGAGTGCCTTGATGGGTTGGATTTTGGAAACTAATGGGCCTCATTGGCTCATTGGACATTGGAGAAAGATTCAATTTAATGCGGATAGAGGTGGGCCTAGGCAAATGCACCGATCAGGCCTCAAGTCTTAACTCATATTTTGCAAAACGTGCCTCATTAGCTCAACATTGGAGAAAGACATTAGAAAGTCAACATTATAGAGAATAATGTCTGAAAATATTTTTGACATATTAGAGCATCTTCAATAGTGGATGTATATGAGTGTATATACGGCTCAACTATCATTATATACACTCATATATTTAAATTGGTCATTTCAACCGAAGATGTATATCGAGTTGTAAAAGATATCTCCACGAGTTGGAGATGTAAATATACAACCCAAGCTTCCAATTATAACAAGGATGGATAAAAATGTATGAAACGTAACTACTATTTTCACCTCAAAGAGTTAAGAATATTGAAGATAATTAAGAAAATGTAATATACATCTTACTATTGCAACACAAAAAAATTACATCACAAAAAATAATTATTCAAATATGTATATATCACTTTACATCCTCAAATATACACATTTGCATTGACGATGTTCTTATAAGTTGTATAAACACTTAACACTTGACCAAACAAACGCTAAGCTTTAAGCTTTAGTGCTATGCGAGCTCTTAGCCAGTTATTGTATTTCTTCCTGACAAATTTTTTTTCAAGGGGACAACATGGTTTGTTCTTAAAGTTCCATATTGAAACCAATTTCATGACCACTAAGTTGCACTCCAGCAATTCTACCACCGGACAACATAACCACCAGTAAAAGAAAAATAATAAAAAGACAAAAAAACACCACCACAAACAAACTTCTTAATGCTTTCATTCCTAAAAATTGATCGTGTTGCACGGGCCCTGCAAATGATTATGCTGACAGACAACAAAGCAATAAAAGAATGTGTTTATACAAGTTTCTCTGTAACAGAGATACAATGACATTGATCAAGTTACCTCTGGTTTGGCGGCCTAAAAAATGAGTGATCGAATATGCAACAGTTAGTAAATTGTAAGCCCATTATTTTCTGAATAACAAGCCCGGGTCTGGAACTAAATCTCTGAGAACAAGCCTAAATAGAAGGTCAAAAGCAATCTTTTTCACCCTTGGGTTATGCCCAAAAAGTAAAAACAACATGATTAGTATCTAATCACAACATGGGCATATCCAAAGCTCGCAGGACATCCTTGAACTCAAAACTACGAGCTTCTTTATTGAACCGTTCAACCAGTTTATACCTCACATCATTTAAATAAAATGATTGAATAGTCTCTAAAAGCCATTTCGCATCTGCGTCACTGAGCTTGCTGGTGAAAACAACATCTCCACGGATAAGAACCAGATCCTTGTCCTCTGCAAATTCATTGTAAAAAGTTGCTGTGAAATATGGTGAAGCTTGAGTTCCTCTCGCCTTGTAATCCTCCAGACCAGTGAAAATCATATGTGGCATTTGCACTGCAATAAAGGCTTGTGTTAGTTGTGTAAGTTGGCTGATTGTATATGGTAACAATTGTGGAAAAACTTTTAACTATATTAAATCCCAGAAAAGCTGTTTCACTTTCAATAAATTGTTAAGTGTGGATCATCAAACTGCTTTCCCTCTCAAATCCTCGACACAAGAGCAAAGAAGATGCTGATCGAGATATCATTCGTCGAAATGTAAACACAGCTAGTTCAAAAATCAGTTGTATGTGATCTTGCAGTGTTGTGACTTCTACAATTTCATTCAGATACATAGATTTGATTAACTTGATTCAGTGATAACAGCAGTAAAATTAGAAGACTATTAAGTCAAGAGCATGTCTACATGATTTTTCTATAAATAAACTGCACCTAAAGTTGTGAACTTGCACCTACGTCCCAAGTGTTGGGAAATGAATATGCTCACACTTGAACCATTCAGCATACACATGTTACTATACTAATCATTCTCGCACCTTTTTTGCTATCCACCATCTAACTAATAAAGACAAGCAAGAAAATTTGTGCACTCTAAAAATATAAAATTATTTATAAATTGACACAAGTTCAACATCCAATGATCAATCACTATCACACTATGACATGTTCTATAGATGAAGTTCGGAGATCTAACCTTGAGCAAACATTGTCGTATAACCACTTCCTCTCCACAGGGGTATAACAAAATACTTGCTGCAAGATAAAGTAGTAATCATCGGGAAAAATTAAATCAAAAGACATGTCTATGACATAACGATGATGGGATAAGTTACCAATCTGCTGCTCTTTGCTCCAACAAGTGATAGAGTTTGGCTTTCATAGATGCACCGATATGACCTCGTCCCAAGTGATACTGACATCAGACATGCACATGCATGACCAAATTGTCTACATAATGAAAACTAGTTTTGGGAGGGGTGTTCTTTCCCCTCATAATGCTTAAACCCACAATTAAACATTACAAACGCATATCAACGGAAAAAGAAATCAAAGATACAATTTTGAAAGATTGATAAAGGAATGCTGCTCATTGTGGAGTGAAACACAAGTGTTTGGTCAAAGATCCCAATTGTCTGTAAACTAACACACACACACACTTATGCCCGGATGGAACTTTAAATGCAACAGTAAGCAAACCAAAAGAAACCATGATTTGTTTTCAGCTCATTGATTATGCAAACCCATAAAAACAGAAGCAAATCCACATTACGTGCAACAACTAGTGAGTGTCTTTAGCTAGATGGAGAATAAGAAAATAAATAAATACCTCCTAAACCAAAGCTAATGGCAAAGGAAAACATCATACCCAGCTTGAAACTACAGGACAATTGATGCATCTACCCTTTATTTACTCAAAAGAACATTATTCAGATTAGCATAACTACAATCAATTGTTAACAGATTAAACCTATAATAACATGTTCATAAGGATTGCACATACGCTCAAAATTATGTTCTGCTGTGGCCACCCACATTCGGCAACCATATTAAAAAGCATCAGCATTTGATCCACGTAATCCCTTCAACAATGAAATGATTATAAGCAGTTCTTTAGGTTTCTATAACCTTTTGCTTCCAAATAAATTGTTCGCACAATTAACCAATAATAACCAACCACCGCTACCTACTAGAAAATTACAATCCTAAAAGAATAGCCGTCCAATTTCATGCAAAAGAAGAATTCCGCGACGAATTTTTTACACTTGTAACACACTCTGTAATCCATATCTTCTCATACGGCGCTCTAATTAAGAAGCAGCAATGCTAGATAAGTTAGAAGCCACAATATATATACCAAAAAAAAATACAATAACAGAGTGAGAAAATGGATAATTACATCGTCCCATATCGAAGCAAGGTCCTCAGGTGACCGGTTCTTAGCCCGTTCAATATCAATAATTGAATCCAATGACTTCTGCTGCAACGGCTTGAACCCTGTGGCGAAGCTCGAACTCCTGCTGGATCCGAGCGATACCCATTTAAGGAAATTTCCTGGAATGGGTTCAGCTTGCACCGTTCGGAGCTTTGGTTGCTCAGATAATTGTGAAAGATCTCTTTTTGATGCCAGCAGAGAGAGTATTCTGGAGCGTGTAGACGATAAACGTTGCATCGTGTAAAATGTAGGAACTATTTTGCTTCTGCGCTGCTTTATTTTAAGTGCGAGGCCTGCTACTAACTCGATGGAGAACGTCGGTTTGGGCTTGCCCTAACAGGCCTACAGACTTTAATTGGTGGTTAGTGGTTACCGAGACTGTTGTTGTTATTGGGCTAACTGAGATTCGGACCAAATAAACCCAATTGTACCAATCGAGCCCAATTCAAATTCCAGCCCATCAATCGTTTGCGGGCTTTCCATTTACCAATTGCCCTTGTCTTACTCGTTGCTATAATTGAGTCACAAGAGAAAGGTCCGCCCAGTAACAGCATTTAATGCAGTCACAATAAAAAGCTTCCTCCACTTGAGACAAAAAATAAAAAAACTGAAAATAACATGTACGCTGTACCTCACTGATGTATTCTTGTGACAGAATTGAAGAAATGCAAGCAAGTTGTTCTTACATTATAGGAATAACACACGCACGAACTTGCTTTATATATCCCTAATTATAGGGATCATAATTGTTAACAACTCCACACAAGATAATCATGGAACGTTGATCTTGATCTCCATCACTCTCACTCACTCAAGTTGAGGGGGAATACATATCTTTCATACCCAACTTGATAAGTGAGTTGGAGAAAATGTTACTTGAAATTGCCTTGGTCGGAACATCTGTCAATTATTCTTCAAATTTAACAAATCGTACTTTAATAATCTGAGCCTCTAATTTCTCTTTAATAAAATGTCTATAAACTTTAAAATACTTGTTACAATCATGTTGCACCGAATTGTGGGATATGGCAATTGCAGCTTTGTTGTTGGGTTTCACATAACTTAACTCATAATACATGTGGTTTGGACCAAATTTATTTCTCAACTTCTTCTACTTCTCTACTCACAAGGTGAGAGATACCACATAGATTCTAACTCATATAATTTAATTGTTGCGTGTCGCATAACCTTGCTCGATCACAAGTGTGGAGAGTATTAGACAATATCTCACATCGATTTGATAAAGACAAACTAGCTAATCTTAATAGATTGTCCAATATCACACACTTGAGGACTCTTTTAGAAGCATAAAACTCAGCCTTTAGGCTCAATGTGGTATAATACCTCAAATGCACTTTGGATCAAATCTTATTTCTCACCTTCTTTAATATCTCTATCCCTTCTTCAAATTACAACAAATGTAATTGCACTTGCCCATGCCCTGCATCTCAGAACTTCCCTTTAAATCGCAAGTGGGGCTCACTCTGTGCTTCATCAGTCCCAATTTTGTAGTCAGTGACATTGTTAACTTTTATTTTTTCAGCTTAAAGCCTTAAACAATTATTTAATTTTCACAAAACAACTAAACAATTAATCTGCAAAACAATCACAACTATCTAGAGACCTTAGTGTAAAATGAGTAGATTAACGTAAAGAACACTTTTCATATACTAATTATTGCTTAAGAGGGCTATGATTCCATCACTGTCACTGAAAACTAAGGTATGCTTCACATAATGACTAGTACTTCAATAGAAAATAATAAAAAAAATTCTTCGTTCCTTTTTGGCTTCACGGGTCTTGATTATTATCTAATATGACAATCTGTAACTTCTAACATCTGGTCTCTTCACTTTTATATTCTCTTCTACTATACTTGTTTGTCCTAAGCTGGCCTGCTACAATCATGCCTGTCCTTTCTCCTCCTCCTCCTCCCCCTCCTCCCCCTTCCCCTTCTCCAGCTACTTTTGTTTTTACTTATTATTTGGTCATTGTCTTGCTGCTTCTGGTTTCCACAGAATGTCAAGCCAAAACTACCAACAATGACACTCACAGTCCACGAAAACTCTCCATCGATTACTACGCAAAGTCCTGTCCTCAAGTTGAGCAACTCATCGGTTCAGTCACCTCCCAACAGTTCAAAGAAGCGCCTGTTTCTGCGCCGGCCACCATTCGCCTTTTCTTCCACGATTGCTTTGTAGAAGTAATTAACCAATCTGTTCTATTGAATTTCTTGACTCATCATATCATTGTAGCATGCATTGCCATATATTGCTTTGCTTGACTATGGTCTTGATTGTTTTGGGAATGATTGATGAAGGGTTGTGATGCGTCGATATTGATATCGTCAGCAAAGCCGGGAAGCAATGTGCTGCCAGAGAAGTATGTAGTGGATAACAAGGACTTAAGACAGGAGGGATTTGACACTGTAAGGAAGGCCAAGGCCTTGGTGGAGAGCAAATGTCCTGGTGTTGTAGCTTGTGCAGACATTCTTGCAATTGCAGCCAGAGATTTTGTCCATTTGGTTAGTCCACCTCCCTATCCTTCCCATTTTATTTTGACCAAATTTCCATGAAAACAGCTTCAGTCTTGATATATTTTCTTGTGCCTAGTTTGTCCTTACTTGTGTTGGAAACTTTGTCCTATGTTGCCTGTGATTTTCCTGCCCGGTGCAGGCAGGGGGGCCATACTATCAAGTGAAGAAAGGAAGATGGGATGGAAAAATATCAATGGCATCAAGAGTGTCCACCAACATCCCTCATTCCAATTCCACCATTGATCAGCTCATCAAACTCTTCAATTCAAAAGGACTAACAGTAGAGGACCTAGTTGTTCTCTCTGGTGCACACACAATTGGTTTTGCTCACTGTCAGCATTTCTTGAGCCGTCTCTACGATTATCGCGGCACGAAGCAGCCTGACCCTGCAATTGATCCAAGGCTACTGAAGGCTTTGAGGATGTCATGTCCACATTTTGGTGGAAATAATGATATTGTTGCACCATTTGATGTTACTACTCCATTCTTGTTTGACCATGCTTACTATGGGAATTTGGAGGTCAAATTGGGCTTGTTAGCATCAGACCAGGCTTTGGCTTTGGACCCAAGGACCAAGCCCATAGTTCAACAATTAGGAAAAGATAAGCAAAAGTTCTTCCAAGATTTTGCTGCAGCTATGGAGAAGATGGGATCCATAGGTGTAAAAAGAGGGAGAAAACATGGAGAGAAGAGGAAAGACTGCAGCATGCACTTGTGATGAATCTGGATTTTTTTGGTTTTTTGAATATTGGACCTGCTATTAATTTGATTGGAATGGGTCTTTTCTATTCAATTTGGTGCTGTGCAATTGTAATAGATGAGAATTTTGTGAATGGTTGAAGGGTTAATTAAATTAAAAGAATGAAAAAAAAAATGTGCAATGACAATTATGCCATGAAGTATAATATAGGGAGATTGTAAAGTGGGCCGGGGCCGTGGGCCAAGAATGGGCCGAATATCAGGATTCACAGACTGTGCTATGCCCGGCTCATATTACTTACGCAGGCTGGACCAAGGATACAGGCCCAGCCCGTGAAAGAAGCCTGGCCGAGTGGCCGTACCAAGCTGGGCCCTTCCCCGCCCTTTTCCTTATTTGCTTGAATGATCGTGTTAAAGAAAAATAGTGGTAATTTATTGCTTTTTACCCGCTAATTCAAAACCTTTTTCAAAAAATTAAAATTTTAAAAACTTCCGTTGCCGGGACTTGAACCCGGGTCTCTCGGGTGAGAGCCGAGTATCCTAACCAACTAGACTACAACGGATTTGTGCTTAGAAAGTTGTATAACATATTTATAATAAATTGTAGTATTGAATCTTATCTATCGTTGCAATCACAATTCACAACAAATGATCATTGAAAATAGTTTTTAAGACAGTAGGGGACTCTTTAACAGATCGATCATTTATATTGCTGCCATTGCTTTTGCAATAAAACTCTTTCATCGAAAATAAAATAAAAATGACAATTTTTCATCTTAAACCCACTAAAAAATGATCAAAAGTAATTAAGTTGCGCCATTGAGGTTTTCCACGATCATACCAAAACGCTTGTGTTTTATAAATAGCTGTAATATTTCGCTAAACTTAACAAAACATCTCTATAACCATTGGCCTGGAGTAGTCCAGATCTACTGATTTTGGATTCCTGGTTGGGTATTAGTCATAATTCAATGAGGTTGGTCAACTTTGGTGTCTATATAACCATTAGACCAGTATGAACAGGAAGGAGTAGACAGGATGTCGGTCTGCAATCTGCATTGATGCATGATTCGACTTATCCCAACATTGGAGGCAGGTGGTAGCCAAATCTTTATGTATATCAAGATATAATTTTTTACACCAGCATTTTTCTTTCACATAATTAAGCAGAATTTCTGGCTCTGCTGAATCCAACTGTCACTACTGCCAAAAATTAAGTACATTTTGCACCATCAAAGCATTCCTTCAAAGTTTCAGGACCTATAGTAAATGTTTCCACCAATACATGGCAGTCCCCTATTAAATAATAGCAGCAGAGGAGTACGCAGAAGTAAGAAACATATTACTTGTAGAAGTAGCTTAGCTTCTCAAACACAACCACTGAGCAAGAAAGAAAAAAGAAAGTGAGGATGGAAGTAGTGATCGCTGCGAGGTTGGTTCTGGTGACAACTCTGGCACTGTCTTTGGTGCCATTGTCGTCGGCCGGGACGTTGGACATTCATCAACTGAGAATGTTAGTAGCTAAAAACAATGTCACATGTATATTCGTTTTTGGAGATTCTAGTGTTGATCCTGGAAACAATAACCGGCTTCCGACAACTTTTAAAGGGAATTTTCTTCCTTATGGTAAGGATTTCCTTAATGGTCTCCCTACTGGGAGATTTACTGATGGAAGACTTGCCACAGACTTCATAGGTACAATACAATTTCACTTAGTCATATTAATTAAGTGCTAATCTTCCTCTGTAGTTTGTATTAATCTGATCGTAAGTTTCTGGTATTCTTTTTATGTTGTAGCTGAGGCTGTGGGGTTCACAAAGGCAGTTCCAGCCTTTCTAGACCCAAAATTGAAGCCAGACGATTTGTTACATGGAATTAGCTTTGCTTCTGCTGCTTCTGGCTACGATGACCTTACTGCGAATCTGTCTGTAAGTTAACTAAGCCTACTAAACTTGTGTTTCAAGTTAGGTCTTCTTTGTGCCTTGTTTGGCATGTTTAGGTGAAATAACTTTTGACATGTTTTGGTGCATGAAACAGAATGTGCTAACTGTTTCAAAGCAGTTGGACTACTTTAAGCACTACAAGATTCACCTGAGACAATTAGTGGGTGTGAAGAGAGCAGAGGAGATAATAAGAACAGCAATATTTGTGTTGAGTATGGGCACTAATGATTTCATTCAGAACTACTACTTCGAAACAATTCGTTCAAAGCAATTCAGTGTGGAAGAATATCAGAACTATTTGATTTCTCGCATGTATGAAGACATTAAGGTAACAATCTCTCTATCTTAATGTGTCAGCTAATGATAGTTTGTCCATCTCAAAAAAAAACACTGGATTTGTATGATTGTTGTAAATTTTCAGATGTGCTAAGTAATTGC
The DNA here is from genome assembly GCA_963580455.1 of Euonymus europaeus. Classification (NCBI taxonomy): domain Eukaryota; kingdom Viridiplantae; phylum Streptophyta; class Magnoliopsida; order Celastrales; family Celastraceae; genus Euonymus; species Euonymus europaeus. Next base: position 2,270,849 of record OY756969.1, on the reverse strand, counting down.
GTTTCAAAATGTGCAATAAGACATTGATTTGTCCCTCCCTGGCAACTACTTCGGGTGGGTCAATTAGTTATGTGTCTTTAATTTTTGGTGAAAGTATGACATGTTTGGTAGTTGCAGGTACCAAACATGTCATATCGCATCACTTAGAGCTCCAATTAGAACAACCCATTTGCTTAGTTTGTCCTTAACTTGAGGACATTATGGGTAAATGCTACTTTTTTGTGCAGGAAATGCATAAACTTGGAGCCAGAAGATTAGTGGTTGTTGGGATACCTCCACTAGGGTGTCTTCCAGTAGTAAAGACACTAATGGACCAAACAACAACATCAACATGTGTGGAAAAGTATAACAAAGTTTCCTTCTCCTTCAATTTCAAGATACAAGAGAAATTGCACATTGTCCGAAGGGTGTTAGGGATCAGAAATGGCTATCTAGATATTTATGGCATAATAGCAGATGCAGTCAATAACCCTAAAAAATATGGTTAGTTTTCCTGAAATGCTTCAAAGAGTACAAGTTCTTAAGAAAGAAAGGATTCTGATTTTGTTTATTTTGGGGTAACTTGCAGGTTTTACAGAGACAACAAAGGGGTGCTGTGGAGCAGGATCATTAGAGGTTGGTGTCTCATGCAAAGGCATGACTACATGCAGTGATGCATCCAAATATGTTTTCTGGGATGCAGTTCATCCCACACAAAGAATGTATCAGATTATCGCTAACGAGGGTTTGCAATCCCTTAGCCGATATGTCTTCTCTTAACAAGGTGTGTTATGATTGATCAATAAGTATTAGGAATTTGGTAAAGGATAAGGGAAATTTACGCTTCTTTTATAATATCACAAGTTTACAAACTCTATCATTTTACGTGTATAGCTTATTACTCCTATTTAGTACTTTAAATACCTTATTAGTAATTTAACCGTTTATACGTTATCATAACTTCAGCTATACAAAACATCAACAACTTATTTGTCATATAAATTTTAAATCAGACATAAAAACAAAAGTACATTTAACATTTCTCCCATTTTTTCTATTATCTCTCATACTTTTTCCCATTTTCACTATTCTCCCCTACTTTTGTCATCTTTCCCACTTCCCTCAACTAGATAATCTTACTAGATAATATTACTTGCCTCAATTAGATAATTTTACTTTCCCGCTTCCCTCTCATATCTCATTTTCGCTCATTCAAATCACATCTCTCTCATCAAACAACATTAGAGGGACAAAGTAATGTCACGACAATAATAATAAATAATATAATTTCAACAAGAAAAATAATGTAATTAGAACCTGAAAATAATGGAATTACAAGCTGACGACGAAGAGTCACTCCATCCAATGATTGCTCACTTGTTTTAGATACTTTTAACTGATTTTTGCAAAGCTAAAAGCAAATTGTGAAATCATTCGAAACAAAATATTTGACATATAAAGATAAAATATATACATATATATACACACACATTTACATTTAATTGTAATTGAAAGATAAATGAAAAAAATAAAACATGACCATATAATCATAATATCATAAATAATGCAATAAAAGGTAAAACAGTCTTAAAAAAATATAAAACATATAATTAAAAAAGGAAAATGTCAAACATCACTGATGTTGATATGCTACGTCATGTCTCCCTCATGAATCGGTGATGGAACTTGGGCATCTGAACACCAATCGCAACACAACTGAGCTAAAAATATTAAAAATCGATAAAAGAATCTCATAAACAAAATTGAACGCGTGACAACAATATCTTATTACATTGTCACATATATAACTTTTGAGGACAGTGGTTCAGTCACCATCTACTGCTCTTCTCCTCCACCTGTCTCTCCCATAAAAAAACTCTTTCTTCAATATAAAAACAGACATACCCCACGTTCCTCTTTTTCACACAATGTTAAGGACAAAAGTCCCAAATCGGGAAAATATTCATTAATAAAGGCAAGCCCCTCCCAACCTTGTAACCGAGTTTTGGGGCTTAGCCCTAGGCTCAATGTTAGGGACAAAAGTCCCACATCAAGAAAATATCCATTAATAAGGGCAAGCCTCTCCCAACCTTGTAACCGAGTTTTGGGGCTAAACCCTAGGCTTGGTTACAGCCGGCCCATGACTTCTGTGCGTGGGTGACGGTTGGGCTTGATTGCGGGTTGAATTCTTTGGGCCCATAATTATTACATGGTATCGGATTACCACCTCCCGCCTTTACCCAGGATCGAATCCGGGTGATAGTCTTATAGACCCTCGATGTAAGTCCTGGTACCACTAAACCAACTTGGCTCAGTGATACCAGGACTTACATCGAGAGCCTATAAGGCTCTTACCCGGGTTCAATCCTAGACAAAGGAGGAAGTTGGTAAACAATGCCCCCGAATACAAAAAGTATTTCCAACACACAAGGTACAACAACAGCAAAATACTCCTCTGACCTCTCTATGTGCAGCTTCACAAATTTCATCTTTCTGACATATCTCATCATTTTCTCATTTTTCTCCTCACAATCTCTAATGATCTTCGTAGCCACCGGAATATGTGAAGAAGACCACAGGAAAAAAAACACCAAAGACTCTCTAAAGTATAAATACAGATTGTTGCTATTGCCCCCACCCCTAAGAGCGTAGGCTACAGCGGAAAAACACCCAGGTCTGATTAGAACCTGACTTCGATACCGCTGTTAGCTTCAAGTGAGGGAGAGAGAGACTCAAGTATGAAACTCAATTCTCTTATTCATTCATCAAAGAACACCACATATATAATAGTACATGAAGACTTTGGATAAATTTTTGGAAAATAGTATTAAGTGTATAACACCCTAAAAAGTAGTGGAAGATAGTACATACAAATAATATCAGGTGAGGTGGTGAAGTGTTCATTGGTGCTGACTCAACTTTCCAGTAATTTATGTTCATAACTAAACATAGCAGTAGGAATTCTACATTTCCTGAGTTTCTAGTCCCTGATAAGGCTATCAATTATGGGAATAATGGACTTGAAGACATAGTAATATGTTCTCTCAGAAGGATGTATGGAGTCCCAAAATACATACTTCGACGCGTTGGCGCAAACAAATGAAGCTGGGTTGCATAAAAACCCTGCTTCCGTGTAACCAGTTCCACAGCAGCCATTGCTAACCTCATCAAAATCTACACACACATAGTTGACAAAAGCAAATAAGGACTCCTGTGTCATCCCTAATTAGTATGAATAAGAAATCATATACGTAACGCGCTTACCAAATTTTCCTGGTCCTCGGATCATGTAGTCTAATGGACCATATATGTCAATGTAATTGATCCTAGTACCAGCATGACCAAGGCTTTGTTGCATAAAATTCAACTCATTTTGCATCATCAGATTGTAGCTTCTTGCGACAGTGGAATATGGTTCAAAACAATCGCGGCTCAGAATTGCATTATTGGAGTTGAGAGTGATCACAATCGGCAAACAACCCATTGGGGGTAGTCCAACTATTAATATTTTCCGAGCCCCTTCGTTGTGCAAAGCCTACACAAACATTATATATATATATATATATATACACACACGTTATTTTGCGGAACAATGAATCAATATATATATAATGTATGTATGTATTAATGTTGCCAGACCTGCATGAGTTCTTTGGCTTTTTGCAATATGAACTTCTGGTATGCCAAGACACTGTAATTTTTTCTTCGAAATGGCAAGGAAAAGTAGTTGACAACGAAGTCGTTCGTGCCAGCGCTGATGATAAACAATGCTTTCTTGATATGATCTTCTGTTCTTTGTTTTCCAGTTGCAGACACTAGTATTTGTTTATAAGATCTAAAACACTCCAACTGCTTCTGTATGTCCATGACATTCTGAAATGAATTATGCAGTTAATCAGATAACTAACACATGATGTAAAAATTCAGAATTTGATTAACAATATTGCTTTGGATTAAGCAGCATCCTCGACAAAAGAATTAATTTGTAAACAGAAAAAAAAAATGAATTCAATAGAGAGAGAGAGAGAGAAAGACAGGTATTCTTGGCGTAAGAGGGTCGAATCCAGAGCCTGCTGATGCGAAACTGACGCCTGTCATTAGCTCTTCGATGCTAAGGCTTGGGTCCAAATATGGTGGCAGAGTGTTTTTAACACCCACATAAGATGCTGAAACAAAACATGCACACATTCAAAGTTAATCGACAAAGAAATCATCGCTTTTGTATCTATTAATAATGTGGAACTCACCTATAAAATCAGTGGTTAGTCTTCCATTACTGAACCTCCCTGTCGGATTTTGATTAGTGAAATCTCTACCATAAGGTGCAAAATTTCCTTTGAAAACTGTTGCTAAGTAATTATTGTTGCCTGGATCAACAGTTGAGTCGCCAAACACAAACACAGATGATATTGTATTGTTCAAAGGCCTTGGCTTTTTTGAAACTTCTGCGTCACTATTGCAGACTAATGACAAACAGAGAACAAACTGAAGAAGAACAAAAGGCAAAGAGAATTCATAACAAGAACCCATGGTAGCTGAAGAGGCTAGATTGTTTAAGGCTCTTTTATTCTACATTTAGCAACAAGTGGGTGACAAACCAGTTGAATTTTTACGAGGGAGTGGTTCCAAGTATAAATTGATGACTCTTTTTGGTCTTTCTTAGTGGTCAAACCAAACCTTTTCTCTTTTTTCTTAGGTTCTCAACTACCTCGCTTGGCTAAGTTAATAAATCCATCAGTGATCAGGAACCATAAGATTTGTTAGGTTTGAATGCATTCATTTGTAATCAATGGCCGTCAGAGTATTAGCTTAATCAACCAGCAGATATTATAGCTGTAAAATGAAAGTAATTTCCATATAATATGACATTATCATATATATACAGATAAAATTTCTGTAAAGAGTTTGTCTACACCTATAAGTTTGTCTACACCTGTTCCCAACAAAGGCTTGTAACCTTGTGTGTGTGGAGGTGTGTGAGTGTGAGCTTGTCTCTGTGTGTTTCATCACGTACGCATTCTAATTTTGTTTGGCATGTACTAGTCCCTATAGTGTAATGTGGGTGAGGGTGTATGGGTGGTGGAGTGGCGTCTCTTGTCAATTTGTATGACTGAGAGAAATGTCCTGGCAGAAGAGGCTAATAAGAGTCGCCTGGGTCAAGTCGGTTAGGATGAGTTAGACTAAACACAAGTTTTCTAAAAAAGTAGAGGATTCCAGTGTTTTTTCTCCAGCTATCTCAAGTTAAGATGGACGCACATGATCCATGTGAAATAGTGTGCATTTATCTCAGCACATTCGAGATATCTGATTTAGAGAAACATATTGAGATTCGTATGATTGCTGATGTGCTAAAATTAATTGTGTTTCAAAATGTGCAATGGACATTGATTTGTCCCTCCCTCGCAACTACTTCGGGTGAGGCCAATTAGTTCTGTGTCTTAAATTTTTGGTGAAAATATTGATATGTTTGGTAGTTGCAGGTATTATGTTAATAAATTCACTCATATGACATCAGTCAGAACTCCAATTAAAACAACCCATTTGTTTAGTTTGTCCTTAACTCGAAGAAATTATAAGTATATTGCTGGTTTTCTGCAGAAAATGCATAAAATTGGAGCCAGAAGATTAGCGGTTGTTGGGACACCACCTCTAGGGTATCTTCCAGTAGTAAAGACACTAATGGACAAGACAAGAACATCAACATGTGTGGAAAGTTATAACAAAGTGTCCTTCTCCTTCAATTCCAAGAGACAAGAGAAATTGCACATTGGGTGTAAGGGATCAGAAGTGGCTGTCTAGATATTTATGGCATGATAGCAGATGCAGTCAATAACCCTGGTAAGGCGATCAATTATGGGAAGAATGGACTTGAAGACATAAGTAATATGTTCTCTCAGAAGCCCGTATGGAGCCAAAACACATACTTCGACGCGTCGGGGCAAACACAGCAACTTGTAACATTGTCTTTGTCCGTCTTTATTACTGGGAAAATAACATTGTCTTTGTCCGTCTTTTTTTAAAAAAATTACATATTTAAAATCAGCATGTAAATTTTTTTTTAACAAAACTCATTGTCAATAGTTTTTTTCTTCTTCATATGTAGACTATATATTCAAATTGAATTTTTATTACACCATGATAGTAGAATATATATTCGTTGTTTTTGCATTTTTATTGAAATTACGGTAGGGTACCTGAGCCTGTTAGGATTTAGTATTTATTTGATTTTATGATTTTATTATAATTAATTATTAGTCCGTTAGGGTTTAGTGAATTCATTTTAATTAGGGTTTAACACTTATTGTTTAGGTTACAACACAAAATTTCTATACACGAGCCCGTTTAGGGTTTAACAAATTCGTTCATCTCATGATTTAACAATTATTGTTTATATATGGGCTCCTAAAGTATCGACTATTTATCACTACCCATTAGTACATCACTACAAAAATAATATAATTAAGAATAACTGAATAAAATCTATCGATGATGAATCTTGTTAAAAATATCTTTAATTTTTTCAAAATTTAATATATATTTTGAGAGATAAAGTGTTTTTAAATTTTATTTAAAGACAAAAATTATGAAGTAATTTTTTTTGTCACATCATATGCCTGCTTGGCAAAGCCAAGATTTGAGACATTTTGTTCTACTATTTATTGGGTCATTAAGCAAGATCTTTATTAATTATTACAGCGCTGAAGCCCATATATTGGTGGGCCAACGATTATTTGATCTCAATAACTTTAAGCGGGGCCTCAGTCTAGTGGTGTGATCTGTGGAGAGCTCATCGCCCATAATGAAAATCCTTTTGGGCCATATGTTGGTGGGTCAACAATTATCTGATCTTATTAATGACCTTAAGCGGGCCCTCAGTCTGGTGGGGACCAAGTTCATCGCCCGGAATGAAAATCATTTTGGCCATGTGGGAGCCCAATAAAATCATTAAAGGCCAAACCCAAAGAGCTTGTTGTAGCCCAATAAAATCATTAAAGGCCAAAGCCCAAACAATGCATGTTCTGTAAATGCAATGAAAGAAAGGCCCATAAGAAATCTCAGGTCAAAAAACACGCATAGCATTTTCTTGCACCAATAAACAAGTCTCCTCTCTCTAATACATTGAATCAGATAGCCGCATTTTGATAAAATAAACATATATTACTTCAATTTTAAGCATGCAGATCTCCCCTTTTGGGTTTGAATTTCTGTGACAAAACGTGAGGCATAGTATTTTATATGCGCATCCCTTCATCCATCTCCTCACCAATCCTTAGGCCACAAGAAATGATACATTAGATTGATCCAAAAACATGTAAAATTTTTAACGTCAACATAGTAGCTAGTTAATACTATATTTTGTGCTCAATCTTTGGGGTATGTTTGGTATCTGCACATCGGTTTCAGGTCCGAGAACATGGGTAAATCGAATGTATGTTTGGATCTGAAGTGGTTTGAATTTTTGAACATACTTAATCGATCATATATATATTTATAAAATTTGGACATGTAAATATTTCGGTATCATATCAGTTGTTCATTAAGTACTGCAATAGAAACAGTTGTGGGAGAAGGAATGTCTGAAAATAAGAACATTTTGAACTCTTAAACAGGAATCTCCATGGGAACACAAATTTAAAAAACCTAATAAGTTTTGACTGTATATTCTCACCCACTTTTCCTAATGCACACAATCATTATCCTTGAAAATTCAGTATCATATCTTTTCAAGAGTTTACTTGCAACTCCTGTCATCTAGGGTATTCCTTCTTGACTTCTGGTGCCTCTGCACTCTTCCGTTTTCTCTGTTTTCAATTGGTTACAAATTATAGTTAACTTCTCCAATAAACAGTACCAAATACACAGTATTTACATAGATTAAACCCAAAAAATGATTAGAGCATCCACACAAGTCAACATAGATGCCTTATAATACTAATTCCATCTCCCTTGCTTCATGTTCATAACCTAAAATCCTCCTTGACTTTAGCAATTTTGAGGATTAAACCACAAGCTTCCAACTGGACTCCAATCAATTGAGTATAATACAGAATGAATGAGTTGTGCAGTTCACGCCGATATGGGATGTGTGTAACAAATTCTTCTTTATATTTCTCCTCTGCCAATCATCTCTCTCCCTCACCAGATTCTAATCTTGTTTATCTGAAATTTGGATTTTGGTTAACATGGCTGTACGAAACAACCATCACAGTGCTCCTGAAGCAATCCTAGAGAATGTTTGGGCAAGTTTCATTGGAATCGATGAAGCTAACAAGGAATCAATCAGCAGTACCACTCTTCCTTCTCTTGAGAGAGAAGAGTCAGTGTACATTCTTCAAAGGCTACCAAGTCTAGGTAGGTGGATATCAATGGGAGCTGAGGCTTGGGAGGATTTTCTTGATGATATTGTTGTTCCTACAATCAAACAAGACCAATCTTTCAATAGTGATACCTCTGGAACCAAAAGCACCATTACCACCACTTTAGGCTCTAAAGTGAATGATGTGAAAGCAAAAAGGGTGGAAACAAGACACTACAGGGGAGTGAGGAGGCGGCCGTGGGGGAAGTACGCGGCAGAGATTAGAGATTCGAGGAGGAAAGGAGCTCGAGTATGGCTCGGTACTTTCAAGACAGCTGAGGAAGCTGCATTGGCTTATGACAAGGCTGCTTTGAGAATTAGAGGTCAAAAGGCATATCTCAACTTCCCACTTGAAACAGTTGCAAAGGCCACTGGCATTGACTGCACAGGAAATGATGCTATACACTCTGACTCTAATTTCGTATGTTCTGAGAGCAATTACTGGTCTGATTCACAGAATAGATCATCAAGAAGTTGTGATGAAGATGATGAGATTAGGATGTTTGGACAACCTGCATCAAAGAGAATGGCTTACATGGAAGGCATATTTGACAAGCAGTTTGAGTTCCAGGATCTGGGGGGTGATTTCTTGGACGGTTTGCTGGCTTCTTTATGAAAAAATTGACAGAAAGGTACAAGCAGAAGATGTTGATGATATAATTGTAATTAATATCATAGGATATGCACATTAATACTGATTTATTTGTTATTAATATGTAGATGCATCAATCCTTCTGAATCTGATTGGATAATCACATTAGCATTAATTCAGAAGTTTTGATCAAACTTGTTTGGTAATAAAGTCTTTGTCCTTTGCTTAACCTTTTGAATATATAAGAATTTGGGAGTAGGTAGGAATTAGGAGAAGAAAAAGGTGGGAATTTTGAGTATATCAGAATATATAGTCCTTGTTTGATTTTATCACAACAATTTGGTCAAATTCAATAATAATATCAATTATCCGGCACAAGATTTGTATGTGTAGCTACAGTTAGCACACCAACCCCAACTCCAAATACGTTGTACCATTTGACCAGCATTCAAATTCTAGAAAAGTATTTGCATTCCACCACACATGTATATGGTTATTATACCTGTAAACCCATGATTCACAAGATGTCCATTTTGGTCTGTTGTTGTCCAGTTTTCCAAGCTTGACTATCAAGTAAGATATTGTTCGGTTTTTCAAGATCAAGTCTCAATCCATTTTAAGACCTTTTAGGGATTGCGATTTTAAAATGCGTCTTTACTAAATCAAGAAAATCATTAATTTATAATTTATCTATTTTATCTTTATTTTAACCACGCGAGACTTTTCTCTAACACTTCCAACTTCAATCCACTAATTTTTTGTTTGCCTGAGGTCATATTCTTTATTTCTTTTGAGGGATCTAATGCTTTTGTACAAGTAGTCAAGCACGCAAGAACAATGGGCTGATATATGAACTCTTTGCAACAAAACATTGTTCCTCTCTGAAACCAATTTGCATATATATCAAACTCACTATCTGTTTGATCTCTTATATACATAAACACGGTTAATGGTTTCAAAGTCACAAATAAATAACAAATTGTATAATAAAAGTCGAGAAAAAAAATTGTAACTTTCACATCTCTATGAAATAGTATGGTAGAACAGAGAATTTAATGCTATATAGCTCAATAAACATAAAAGAAACAGCCTTAATTAGCAATTTACATATAACCATTTCCTTCCAACAGTTGCTAATGATCCTGCCAATTATACATTAAGTAACTAATCCCAGATTCAGAGAAAACTCCTCAGTGGGGCTACTCTCCGACTGCGATTCATGTGATGTTCCAGTTGTTGTTGTTCTTGAATCAAAATCAGTCTTATTCGACCTCAAAGTTGGATTCAACTTTTGCATAGAAGAAGAAGCAACAACCACCTCAGCTGGGAAGTTAAGCAGTGCCTTTGCACCACGCATCCTGAAAGCAGCTCTATCATAAGCCAAAGCAGCCTCTTCCGCACTCTCAAAAGTGCCTAGCCATAAACGAGCACCATGTCGAGCAGAGTCACGAATCTCGGCCGCATATTTCCCCCACGGACGACGCCTCACGCCCCTGTAGTGCTTCTTCTCTAACGTCTTGGTAGGTTGGAGCATGTTTGATCCGTTGCTTTGGTTTCTTTGCTGTGGCATTATTGATGAGGTGGTGGTTGCTGCCGTGGCTCGATTGGCTTCTTTGAGGACTTGGTATATCACCATGTCTTGCGAGTCGTTCTCGTTAAATGGTAGTAGCTCGCTTTGAGAGACAAAAACCATGGCTTCTTTCTACTAAAACCTTGGTCTCTCTGTGGAGGTATTTTATAAGCAGCCTGAATTGTGAATCTTACGATTGATGGGCGATGGCTCTTGAATTTCAAGGTTGCAATGTTGGGGCATGCGTGGAGTAATATTTATCCGAGAATACTATATAATACATGTCCACTAGGTTGGTGGGTCTTGGAGTAGTATCGTTGCCCTTGTTTGAAGAAGTATTTACGGGGATGCCATTGTCATTCATCTATACATATTCCGGGTGAAAAATGATATGTATCTCGGATTATATGTATCTCAGATTTATACATCATATTATCTTATTCTAATAATAAAATAATCGAATAATTATATCATATGTGTATAAACTACGATGAGATACTATCGAAAATATATGACATGACATCATCCTATTGGTGTATACCCCGTCATCATAACATTTTATACTTGAATTATTGAGTTTTTTCTTGATACTTTATGGTGAAAAAAGGAAAATTTCCTTGCTAATTTTTACCCTTTACATAGCATCAACGGCTTAATTTGCATGATAGGCGACGACAATGACACAAGTAGAAACGAAAGACTTGTTGTCTACTTTCTAATCCTTGTATTATTCAATACCAAAATGTGGGACTACGTAGGTAACATAATAGCCGGTAACAAACAAAAAAAAAATTATGCTTGGAAAAAGAGAAGGGGAGCCACAATAGTAAAGGGTACTTTTGCAATTAATGGAGAAACCATGGCTAATTACGAGGTTAGATCCTTCCAAGAAGAACGTAGAAAATACTACGTTGACTGTTCTCGATGGCATGACGTCATAGTTCGAAAAACCGAAAACTAATAGCTCATAGCGGTCGGTGTGGGTCCCTTGTTAAAGAAACCATTCAACCGGGTGTTTATCTTGACTTTTCAATGATATTCGCACGTGTTAATGGAAAACGAATCTAAAGAAATCGCATAAAAAACAGGGAGGAGAAAAAATAACAGAGAATGGAACACGTATGAAATTATGAATATAAAATTACTTCTCTATGTAAAAAAAAAAATAGGGTAAAGGATCCGAATCAAAGTCCACAAACGCACGTGGTCATAAACTTCGAATTAATAAAAATGAAGAGATCCATGCATGCAACTTAAAAGAGGATGATCTAATCGCACTATACTCACAAATCACCATTCAACGTAAGGGAGCATGATCCAGTGTCATCATCCATCCGAGTCTTTATTCAAAAGTTTGAGATCGACTACACAACTCTACGAGAGCATCAACAAAGTGATGACACCACGTCTATTTATTTTCTTCATTCCTTTCCATCTAATACATGATGTGTGACTTATCTAATTTAATCTGCAATGACAAAGTGAAAAATAATTAGGAGCAGTTTCAAAGTTTAATAATATCCCAAACCCTATCTCTGACCACCGAATATATATATATATATATATATATATATATATATATATAATTGATTTGGTTGAAAGTATGTTTGACAAAGGATATGTTGATGTAAAAAGTAATGTCTGAGTGTATCCGACAGTATGTTGTGCAGAAGAAACAAATGCAAAGAAATTAGAGAAACATTAAATCAAAATATTCTTTTGATTCGAAACTGTCAACCTGAATTTATCCTTAATTATATACAACTCGCAATATAAAAAAAAAGAACTTAAAAAAAAGAATCTTACCTTGAATTATTGTTTGAGAATGGTTGGATTTGTTTATTAGTGTTCATAGAGACATTAGGATCATGTATTTGGGTAACTCTTCGTATTGTCGTTCCATCAAAATTTCCTTGCCCATACCCAAAATTACTAGGCGGACCATTAACGTGCCCTCTGGGTACAAAATTACCATGCAGTCCCTGGCTTCCAATCTGATTATTAAAGGGATACCCTTGCTGTCCAGAAGAATTAGGATGCACAATTGGAACAAAACTATTAGGAGCTACCCTGAAATATTCATTTGCGTTGGCATGATTCACTCCAGTATTACCCAAATTCGATCCTTGTTTCAAAATCTGTTGCACACTATGTAGATTATTTCTGTACCAGCACTCATTTTCTCTCACTAGGTTCATGTATTTTCTCTCTAGTTCTTGAAAACGACCCAAAGGACCTCGAATTGGATCTTCTTGCCATGCATCGGCCTCCCAAAGAATAGACCTGATAATACTGTCTCTTGATTCTTCTTCCTCATAGCGTTTCAACATCTTTGACATATTACTTACACCAAAAACTCCGTGGGCTGCTTGGAATTCTGCGTTTTTTTCCATAGGCAAGTATTTATGAAGAACACACTCTGTTGTGCACCTTTTCCTTTGGTGCTTGCATGCCGCACATGCATGTTGGTTGCTTTCTTCGTTGTTTCTATTTGTCATTGGTTGACGTCTACAATTTTCCTGAGAAAATTAAGGTAGAAAAATTAGGAAGAAAATCAGAAAACTTTGTGATCAAACGTTGGATTTGTACAATAGGAATTAGAAGTAGCAGAAGATCCGGAGCATACCAGCGAAGAACAAGACGATAAATTAGGGTTTTGACTTTTGAGTCCGTCTATGTATATTTCGTGACGAGAAGTAAATATGGAAAGTCAAACTAAACCCTTGCTGATTGCCTGATACGCTATTTGATTCGTACTCAACTTATATGTCTTTAATTTGAGATGCGAATATGCGTTTTGCAATTTCTCACCTTGATTAACAGTGTTTATATTATATTGGACTCTTAACTATAAAAGTATAAAGCGCCACGTTAGGTAAGTTTCTTCCCATACAGGCATACATCAAGCATTTATAATTGTATATCCTGTATAGGTGTAAAGGGGGCCGGCCTAGGGATGGCTCGATTTGTGTATTATTCGCAGGATATTCGATCCATTTAAAATTCGAAAACCAATCTTGTAGGGTTTGAAAACAGTTTTTTATTTTATTTTCAAAATTGTCACGGTTTTGGTATTTGATGCCAGGTTTAGAGAACCTGAACCAAAATCGGATCGAAATCATATCCAGAATCGTAACCGACCCAACCTAATCCTTAATTATAAGTAAATTCTTAAAAATATTAGTAAATATGTTAGAGAAATGATTCAAACCTTACACGTGTATAAAAAAGCAAATCACTTAACCACTAGTCTAATTTTTATTTTTTTTCATAGAATTTCATGGTTTATAAATATATATTGAGTATGAAATTTGGGTGAGCATAATAACGTCATAAATGTCACATGGATTGATAGTGAATATAATTAAATTAAATCACTTAACTACTAATTTAATTATTTATTTTTGTTCGATTGTTGATATCTAAGGAGTAATATGGTATTATCATGTAGTTTGTTTGAAAAGTGAACTACGTTCTATTTCTATCTATTTGTATTATTTGATATCTTTCATTTTTAATAAGTATCTCATACTTAAAAAAGAAATTATGGATTTTATCTTTAAATATATTCTTAATGCATAATTTGGATTTCGGGTTAGGGTATACGTGTTTTGAAAAAGTTATCCAACCAATTATGAAAAAAAAAATGACGGTAAACAATTATGGAACGGTTTTGCTATAGGATACATTAAATGATAACGGATTTGATATTTCTTTATTGGAAGGGTACCCGACCCGTTGCCATCCCTGGGTCGGGCGGTAAGTTTAGTGTGGAAATCATATAATAATGAAGCAATATTGTTCTGTTTCATGATTGGTTTCATATAATAACGTATTGGTTAATGAAGTAATATTGTTCTGTTTCATGATTGGCTTCTTTTCTTCTCCAGCACTAAACCAACTAACACCAGCACCACACCTACTCTGTTAATCCTTGGCCTTTCACTTAAAGAAAAGATAAAGCCATGGGAGGAAATCATTTTTGAGTTGGAGAATATACAGTACTGCTCAAGTTGGTGCTGTTAGGCTTGTATAGGGCTGGTTAATTTTTCATTCATTAATCTTATATGCTGTAATGTCTTATAATTCACAGAGTGTATATATTGAAGAAGAAAGGTTGAAGAGGCCAGGGATAATGAGTACACCAAGATTTATCAAATGTGTCACTGTTGGGGATGGAGCTGTGGGAAAGACATGTATGCTCATTTCCTACACCAGCAATACCTTTCCGACGGTACGATTTCCCGGGGTGATCATAGAATATTTATTTTCATGACTCTGTAATTTAAGCTAAGTGGCCTATTTTTTAGGATAACTAATAACAACAATGTCCTTCTCATGTTGTGTTTATTGTGCATGTAGGATTATGTACCCACAGTTTTTGACAACTTCAGTGCTAATGTGGTGGTGGATGGTAGTTCTGTCAATCTTGGCTTATGGGACACTGCAGGTAAGTTCATCCCAGAGGGACATAAGTGCAAAAAATAGTACAATCTTTGGATAATTATGATTTGAAACATATGAGGAGTCCAGATGTTGAAATTGATAAAACTACAACACATGATTTTGTGTATTGCAGGACAGGAAGATTATAACAGGCTTAGGCCTCTGAGTTACCGAGGAGCTGATGTGTTTTTGCTGGCATTCTCCCTTATCAGCAAGGCCAGTTATGAGAACATCCACAAAAAGGTTATTTCACTCATCTCTAGCCCCTTATTCTTCATTTTTCCTCCCTTCTCTAATGCTCTAAATAATTAAGATGTGAGATGGTAATTGAATTGTGAATGCAGTGGATACCTGAACTGAGACATTATGCTCCCAATGTACCAATTGTGCTCGTGGGAACAAAACTTGGTAAGTCTTTGTTTTTCTTGCCAAAATTTGTTGTTTCTCGATTTAATAATCAAGAACGACGCGATACACGTTTGTCATTTGGACATCCGATATAAGCCTGAACTTGGACATTTAGACTCAAACGCATAGAATACTGCAAAATGCTGTGACTAGTTAATAAACTACTGTTGGTTTTCATATCACGCCATTCAATTTGATTCAGTCTACTTACTTAAAACTACAGATTTGAGAGAAGACAGTCAGTTCTTGACTGATCATCCCGGAGAAGCACCAATTACTACTGCTCAGGTATGTTAATCGGATCGATGTTGTTCCAATTCACATCACATTCAATTGAGACGAGACTTTCGATTTCCATGGACAGGGAGAGGAATTGAAGAAAATGATTGATGCAGCTATCTATATTGAGTGTAGTGCCAAAACTCAGCAGGTATATTATATGCATCATATTATAAAAGAAACACATGCAATCTCGTGTTAGAGTTGCAGTGGTCTAACATATAGAGGTCACGAGTTCAATTTTAGAAACAGTCTCCCAACATATTATATTATGTAGGGAATAAATTCTGCGTACATCCGATCCGCTACGGAATTTTTATATCAGGGAGATGTTTACGTATTGTAATGAAACATTAAAGATGGATGAGTAAAATATTTTTTCGTTAATTAATGTACCTTTTAATTATCGTTTTTCAGAATGTGAAGACTGTGTTTGATGCTGCAATTAAAGTTGGTTGGAGGCAACCAAAGCCGAAGAAAAAGCCACGCAAGGCCAGAACCTGTGCATGGTTGTATTGATAATTTTCTTACTCCCTCACAAAGGCAATCCAACATTAATTCTCTCTGAACTTGTGGAAGATCAATACAGGGAGTCAAGGACAAGCTCTGGTGATTTTTTTTATTGTATAATATTTTCTCCCTCTTCCTTTTGAAATTCTATGTCGCTGCTTTGTACTTATGCTATGCAAATTTGGTCCCGGGCTCGGGCTTGTTCTTGGCATGTATGTAACGTCATCGTTTCAATTGATTGGGCCTCAAATTGGAGCCCATTTCAATTCTACTACGGGCTTGATGAAACAAAATGTCTATGGGCCGTTTTGAAATTTTATTTCGTAGTATACGTGGATGATTTCTCCAAAATTCATTGGATTGTATGCTTGTAAGAATATTCAAGCATCTAGGATGTATGTATTTCATCTAATTAAACAATTTATCCTTTATATTCCCGATCTAAATAAATTGCCTAAAATAGCATTCTCATGTACTTTCTGCCTTCTCCTCCCCCGTGTCCCAAATTCCTGTACGTATCTTTTGCGTTTGAGTCAAATAGATCTGGTTTTTTTGATCAAAAAAGGAATGGACGCGCCCGCACACACTTGTATATGTTATAAATACATACACACACACACACACACATATATATATATATATATATATATTTAATAAGTGGTCAATGCATAAGTCATCAAATTTGATACTCTCCGTTTCCCCAAGAGGATGTAACCGTGATTCATGGATTAAACTAATAAAGCACATTTGTACGTAGTAATGCATATTTGTAATTGGAACCCAAATTAAGGTTCTTTGGGCTTCTTATGTCACCTCACCTCCATAGAGTGATTTGCCCTAAATATTTAGATAGTGAGTATAATCATGCATGTAGTTGGCAGAATTTCGAGTTTGGAATTGATGAGGAAGCAGACTATATATATATATGTAATGGCCTATAAGAAAAGCATAAGGCAAAAACAACATTCGATCGGAAGTGGGAAAAGCATCTCTTTCTCTCTGCTTGTTGTGTGTGGCAACATTTTCTGTGCCAAAGATTAAAACGTCCCTTATCGTCCTTAGAAAATTCAACATTAATTAATAAATATTATTTATTATTTGTTGGGAGGTTGCATGGCATGTGCACCCAAATTCATGGCATTTAATCTTATCATGTTGTGTTTGTATTTATTTCTCGCACGTTCGCCATTTACTGATCCCTCCCTCCCTCCCTCCCCGTTTACCGCAATTCGCGCTTCTACACACTCATACTAACTCGTTTTGTGTTGCCTTCCAAGGAAACCGATATTTATTGCTCTCCTGTGTAAATTCAACCCTCGCCAAAACCACTAGAAGAAATATATAGATGTGTGTATAAATAGTTATACTTCAAATTGATCAATTATTGAGGTAGATGCCAATAATTTATAGAAATGTGGGTTCGTTTTTGCATATGAAAGTATTGTCCGTTCTGTGATTTTTTAGGGTGTTCGTATATACACTCCTCGAACGATTTTTATTTAATAAATAATTTTGACTCCCCACCCGAATTGATAATCTATTTAGTTGTTTAGTTTGGGAGACTAGTTTAGGTATCATTAGGTGGAAAATTTCTATAGTATATATGTGTGCACCACATTTGCTAGCATATTTTATCATGGAATTGTGGAAACCTTAATTTGATAACTAAAAGAAAGAAGAAAAAAAACATTCTTTGGTTATTGGTAAACATTTAACATGGAGAACTCAAGTAGAAGCTACAATGCAAGAATCATAGAGTGGTAGGGGCCAGCCAATATCATTGACAAGTTAAATCATAAGTAACATCATTAAAAATAAAATAAATTAAAAAGTACATATTTAAGATTTTCTATTATTATTCCAGACAAATTGGGAGCAACAGAAGAGAAAAAGGCGATTAGAAAGGGGAAAATGAGAGACAAAATCAGAAAAGAAATCAATAAATATTTACGTGTAAACAGAGCAGCACAGATGGAAGAAGATCCTCCAGTACCACAAAGACTAGTTGAACCAGAGGGCAGTGGGTGGGTATGGCGCACTGTGCACTGTGACGTAATAATTAACAAAGAGTACACCACATGCACGTTTGAGACAAAGAAAGTGAATTAAAGCAATAAGAGCCAAAAAGGTCAATTTCAGTTTCCTCAAGACCTATGATGGGATCGATCTTCGCACTTGGTGTATGTTTCTTGTCTGTCTGGCCCCAAATGAGACAGAGAGGTATAGTCAAGAAACGAATCGTGTTATTGTCAGATCTGGACGAGGGAGAAGGACTTCTTCTCTTTTTGTCCGATTAGTAAAATTATTCTGTCAATATGATTCATAGGTCCTAACTCATCAAATGTTAATTTAAGCTTGGATACAAAAAAAATGGAGGATGAGAATTTGATCCCGGGTAACATAGCGAGAAGAACAATGCTAAAGATTTTACAATTTGAACCTTAAATATACAGCGGATTGAACAAATCTTCGGAACCTTTATTTTGGAAATCAATAATAAAACCAATGAATTTGGGTAGAATCAAAAGTAGAGAAACATAATAAAGAGTAATCAAAGCATAAAGAACACGATAATTACGTGGTTCAGCGATAGCCTACGTCAACGAAGATAAGGGTGATCTATTTTTATATTTAGGTTGATAATGTACAAAATAGTACCTAAAACAAAACTATTGGTTGTGTTTTTAATCCAAGAAATGCGTGTGCGCCTAGACGCTACAATAACCACGCCTAGGGCATATTTGCCACTAATCAACAATAACACCAAAAGTCCGAATTTGCCTTGAACGCTACAATAACCCGTTCAGGACAAATATGCCACAAAAGAATATAAAAAAGGACTAACCCTCTCTTAAATTTTATTCAACAAAAATTTCTTCAGTGAGAGAGGTACAATCAATAATAAATCGCAAATCAAATCTTGAAGTCTTGAAGATTCTTGAATCTTAAGGAAAGATAAATATAAATTATTCCTAATAAAAAAAAAATATGCCAATTGTTTAACTAACAATATAATTTTTAAAATATCAACTATTTTTTTTACGTGCATCGGAATTTGTATAATATTATTGGATGGCAAGTGTCAATCTTTTTATTTTTACCAAAAAAAAACACATACCAAAGTCGTCTGATTGTAAGTTAATTTGGAGTCAATTAAAACGTTCTGAATTTATATCAAAAAATAAATTACTGCATTCCTAGAATTGAAAACGATCACAACACAAATAAAAAGTTTACAAAATTTTTAAAAAATCCGGCTGTGGTGAAACTACAGCGGGCAGCCCTCCTTCATGCAAAGTCGGAGTGTGAGTTGTCGGATTGGGACCGACAACAACATAGACCAAACCATCACTCTTCCTGCCCAAAAGCCTCAAACTCTCTCCAGTACTCCTTGGTCTTTGCGTTGGGATTAGGCCATGAGCAAATAGAGTGAGTGTACTGTTGCTTTGGTCATCTTTCCCCCAACACAAAGTCACAAAGTGTAACTGAACGCCCTCTCTTTGACCAACATCATCCATCGTTCCTTCCCTATTTCAGTCACTTTGTTGACTTTCTTTTACAAACTCTTATCTCATTTCTTTTGTTATTGGACAAAACAGTCTGATACATTTTCCAATATCACAAAACATGCCCAATATTAATTTGGCCTTTTTCTTTCTTCCTTGGTAAGTCTCAAATTTCAAAGTGGGATTGCTCTCACTGATGAACAATATTAATGGTACTTAGATCCGTATTTATAATCATATCGAATATTCAAATTTGTATGATATCATTTTCGATTATCAAATAGAAGAAAAAATGATTGATAGTAATTTCAATTAATTATAAGGTGGTGCTAGTCATCCCAACATAAAACATCTCAAAGTATCTATAATCTTATGTGACAGCATATGTAGTGACTAAATGATTTGGAGACAAATTCATTGTTCAAAATTCAAATTTAAATTCGTGGGTCATACTCATATCTCTATTGGGATAATTTTTGTTGGGATACTTAACATTTTGGTTAATTATATCTGATTGAGTGAGGAAGAGAAGAAACAACCATAAGTGACCACCGCTTCGCAATTTCTGTACTGCGGGTGATGAAATGCTATTGATTACATACATACGTTATGATCCTTCTTTGTTTTACTTGAACTTTTCAAATTTAATTCCAATTTGTAAGTCTTCTACTCAGTAACAGCATTAACTTTAATTTCAGTTTTTGCAAATAAGAAAAATAAGTAATAAATAAGTCCCTCGAGTCAATCCAAAACCCACCACCTTAAAAATTAAAATTAGAACCAAATTAAACATAGCAGTTACTGTTCCATCACCACCACCACCAATTTCCAATCAAAACCCTAGATAGGTCCCCATTAATATTGACTTTCAAACACCATTTACTCCTGCAACAACCTCTTCCCATTAGAATATTAATCTCTCTTCCATTAATACCACACAATTGAAAGGCAAGAGAATCCCTTAGTCTCCATTAAAAACTGTATATGCGATAAAAATTGAAGAGACAAACTCATCAGAACAGCCCATCTCTCTCTCTCTCGTCCATTAAGTTCTACCCTTCCCTGTCATGTCTCTGATAAATATTCTAATTATGCCCCAGCATGTATTGTTTTCATAGTTTCTCTTCTCAGAATTGGGGGTTGTATTACTTTTTCAGTATCGCAAAAGGCTAGCATTTCAGTTTCAATGCAAAAAACTGTAAGGTAGGGATGGGATAGTAGTCCATGCATCTTTATTTTGAGTTTATTTACTTTCCTTTATTTATTACTTGTCACAGGCGATTCCTGTTGTGGCTTAATTTGTATATAAAATTTTGATTTTTTATATTATTTTTGTGAGATTTGAATTGGAGAAGTACTGTTTATTAATTGAAATCAGATGGACATGCATAGGAGCAGGTAAAGGGGGCCGGATCGAAGACTGTCTATAAGAAGACGTGTGTTTGCTTTGAGGATTCAGTGCCATCAATAACAACAAAAGAGCTCTTTCAGTCTTTCTCTCCTAATTGGCTACCGTCATATCTAGCTTCAGATTTCTCAGTCCCATCATCATCACCATAATCACCATCTCATGGCTTCATCAAACAGACACTGGCCTAGCATGTTCAAGTCCAAGCCCCACCACCACCAATGGCAGAATGATATCAACTCTAATTCACTCATTTCAACTACTGCTTGCCATAGAACCACCCCTTTCTCTTCATCAGGTATATAAAAAAAAATCAATTTCACTGCAAATTCATTTGTTGTGTATACTCACTCTAACTTCTTGTTTTTTTTGGTTATATATTCAGGATGTGAAGAGAGAAGTCCAGAACCGAAGCCAAGATGGAACCCAAAACCGGAACAGATTCGGATACTTGAAGCAATCTTCAACTCTGGAATGGTCAATCCACCAAGAGATGAGATAAGGAAGATTAGGGCACAATTGCAAGAGTATGGACAAGTTGGTGATGCCAATGTGTTTTATTGGTTCCAAAACAGGAAATCAAGGAGCAAACACAAGCTAAGACACCTACAAAACTCGTCAAAACAACCACAACAACAAATTACCAACCATACCCCTACTCCATTAATGATAGCTACTAGTAGTGCTCCATCAGCCTCTTCGTCATCTTCATCGTCAGAAAAATCATCCCCAAATGAAAGAACACTGTCTTTAAGGTCTCCGAGTATTAATCATCTTGATCATCCTCATCATCATCTTGTAGTCTCCAGTAATTCACCAACTGGTTCAGTTAACCAGACCAATTACTTTCAGACGCAAACTGATCAGTTTACTTCTGAAGTACCCTATTTCTTTCCTGTTCATCAACAAGGAGGGTTTTTGTTTCCTGAACTGTCAAATGTTGTTCATCATGACCAGACACTCCCTGGGCCTTGCACTAGTCTCTTGCTTAGTGAGATCATGAGTAGTGGTACTACTAATGGAGCTACAAAGAAAGACCTTGAAGAGTACAAGACTATGAAGATGCAGTCACAGCAACTTAGTTACAGTATCTCTAGTGTTGATCCTAGTAATAACACTTCTCCTCCTAATTCTAATCCATCAGTTACAACTACTGTTGGTCTCACTGTTCCATCTGGTACTATAAACCAAATTCAAGGTAACGTATGCATGTACTAATTTTGTCCTGTTGTGTCCACGATTTTTGTAATGTTTTGTGTGCACGGGCGTTTGCATGGGTTTTTGAGAAATGAAATGATTATGTGGTTGTGGGTTTAGCGGAATCAGGTGAAGTAGTGGCCAGACGCACGGTGTTCATCAATGATGTGGCGTTCGAGGTGAATCCGGGGCCGTTCAATGTGAAAGAAGCGTTCGGCGATGATGCTATGTTGATCCACTCTTCTGGTCAGCCTGTTCTTATTAATGAGTGGGGTCTTACTCTCCAGTCTCTTCAGCATGGTGCATCCTACTATTTGGTTACCTTCTCATAACTCAAACATGTTAGCTCTGGTCCTTAATTTTTTAATTTCTTCTTGATAATTTTTTTTTAATTTGTTGTTTTTTATGCGAGACTTGTTAACTTTTTGGATTGCAGGAATAACTGGAGGTGTAATCGAATGTGAATGTGAATGATCAAGGGGATAAATAGCTTGGTTTTTCTTTGTGTCAACTAGTCTTTATCCCAACTTGTTTCTCTTCCCTGGGGTTTAATTAAGGTTTGTATTAGTTCTTTTGTTAGTCTTTGAGACTTCTTTTAATTTGTGGTTCATGATAATATAAGAACTTTGTGGATCTATCTAGCTAGAGCCAGCAATGTATTCCTGTTCTTGTTGAAGCAATATAAATATATATATATATATATGTATGTATGTACTCGCACTCTATTTGCTATAGAGTTCATGCAAAGTACACTCCTAGCTACATACATCCGGTGCACTGTGGACTATAAAGGCATATTTTGGTTCAATTATTACGTACCTACATAAATAGAACATATATATAAATAGGCTTGTATTAAGATTTTTATCATCACAAAAAAAGAAAAAGCCCATTCACGTTTAGTAATCAACAGGGCTTTGTAATATAGTCTGAGGATCTAAAAAACATATATATATCCACTACTGACAGTTGAGACTGAAAGGGAAAGTATTAATGTGTAGGTGAAGAAAGGTAATTCATTTTTAACTCTTTATAGGGAATTCATTGGTGTGATCCGTGAATGTGATAAAGTACAGTTACTTTGTTGTTTGATTGATAAGAACATACAATGGAGATAGATAAATTTATAGGAGTAGTTGTTGAGTGTTGACTAGCTAGGGATCATCAACTTTGTTCAGAATTTTTTTAACGTGTACACTGGTGAGAACAGTGTTAACGATCAAATTACACACTTGGGAAGTGACTAGGCGATTCCGATATATCAAGCCAACCTCTCTCCTCTCTTCTACGTCACATATACCACAAAACACTCTGTTTTGCATGAACCATCGATCAATATTCATGACGTAAATGTAAAATTCGTGCTCCAGTGCCTAGTGGGCTAGCTAGCACTGGGTGGTCTAATTCTTGGGAAGAATTGCTCTTAATCAAGGACCCAAGTTCGACTTATAATCTCTCACTAGCGCGGTACTGTTTGGATTTGCCAACAAGTAGGTGGAGATAACTTCAATTAGACACGTGTAGTTTTGGGATACGTAAGATGTCGTGCATGGTCAGGACTGCATGGCCCTGGAGAGGAGAGGGATTAGGTTTATCAAACAGTCAAGATGATGGGATGTAACTGATCTATCTAGCCAATTAGATTCTTTGACTAGATCCCAAAAAACTCAAATCTTAAAAATGGCAAATAAATGGATATTTTCTTTGGATAATTAATAAAAGGAACAGTCCTTTCGGTATGCTCATCTCTCAGTTCCTTTTCTCTTCCCCGTACTTGACAAAATCTCTATTAGCTAGACCCAATAGATAGTTGCATAAGCAAGAAATCACATCCAAAGAAGAAGAAAAAACACAAGAGGAAGCAAAGAATCGCAAAACATATTAAAGTCCATAAGCAAACAATTCTGACAACACAGGCCCAGCCCAATCTCTGTTGTAATCATGCTCAACTTTGTTGAACAGTAATACTGAGGAAATCAAAACGCACACCAGTGGGCACTGGCAATCGACCTGGGCCGGCTTCGTATCACGTGACTCGGATTGTGAAACAACGACATTTAACCCACCGACCAAGAAAGCAAAAGATTTCCAGATTGGATTTTAGATGTAAAAGGACAAACCTCTCTCACATGAAAACATATCATCACTGTGTTTATAAAAAAGACAAAAAATTCTTATTGCATTTAAAAATTAACTTTATTTTTTAATCTACATTTTTAAGTTATGTCATGAATTTTTAGTCAAATTATTCATCATAATTTAGATCTAATAATTTTGACTAAGATTGATTTATTTTGCCATTTTTCGTTGTCTTAAACAAAATATTTATGAAAAATTCATCTTTATTTTATCATTATTCATAATATTCAGATGATATATATATATATATATATATATTTATCCTGCTTTAAAAGTAAAAGAGAGTTGTTAATCTGAATGTTTGATAGAACATAAATTTTAATAATGTTTAAATAGGAAAATATATATCTGTTCATGCCAAATAAGCTGTCATCATGCAAACGCGTTGAATTCTAGATGTGATATATCTGTTTTAGCCTAATGGTAATAATTAGAAAAAACACTAATAATGATAATCACTACCAAAGTGAGGCTGCCAACCCATATCTCCTCCCACTTGGCATTTCGAATCAGGAACGCGTTTCTTTTTGTTTTTTTGAATCTGTGTTTCTATCTAAACAGCAATCCCAGAAGATCATCACAGTGATTCAAAAAACAATAATGGGAACGAGCAGAGCAGACGACGAGGATTACGATTACTTGTATAAGGTGGTGCTGATCGGAGACTCCGGAGTTGGAAAATCGAACCTCTTGTCTCGGTTTACGCGGAACGAGTTCAGCCTGGAATCTAAGTCCACCATTGGCGTAGAGTTTGCTACTCGCAGCATTCGCGTCGACGACAAGGTTGTTAAGGCTCAGATTTGGGACACCGCTGGCCAAGAGAGGTAGATTTCATTTTTAACGTTTTTGTTCTAGATCCTGGAGCTGTTGCGTTCTGGAATTGCGGTTCTTGTTGTATTTTTTCCCCCGATTTCTTGGTTTTTAGGGATAGAGTTCATTCAATATTGACATTGCAGGAAATGACTAGTTTATCTGGTCATACAGGAGCGTTCTCGTTTTCCTTTCCTTATTTTCTTCCTTCGTTAGAAGCTTTTATGTCGAATTAATATTTCGCTGCCTTAGAACATGCTGTTATTGCTGTTTTTGTGCAGAGATTTCATTAATTTGGTTAGCTATTGAGGTTAACCCCTATGCAAAATCCTGCTGCTAGAGGCAGGGTTTCTGAAAATGGACCTTTATCAACATTTTGATTACTTACAATTGAAACTTTAGGGGTTGCTATGATTAATGGTAACATTTCCTCTTCAGCTATGCTCGTCACTTCCTTATTCGGAATATTCATTGTTATGGAAGAAGATTGCAGCACGCCATCTGTGTTTTATAAACAGGATGAGAGGCAAAATTGGCCTTCTTAAACCAGACAACTTGGCTATGAAGATCTGATTGGAGCTTTGATTTGATTTGTTATTGTCTTAAGCAGCTCTACATGACACTGTAGTTTAATGCTGTGAGGAAAATATGTACACCTTCCAATAAGAATCTTCAAATATCCTCAATATTAAGTGCTCATTTCAGTAAAACTTGTATGTTAGTTTGAGGCCTGAAAAATTCATTGTTTTCCTTGATTAAGTTCAATTTTTTCTTCATATATTTGTGTACTTTAATATAAATATAACCGTTAACATTTTTCTCTTCTCTAGCTGGAGAAGAAAATCTAATCTTTTGATTCGCTTCACTCCTGCACAGGCGCTGTATTCAGCAGGATGTTATCTTGTACTGTTCGTATTACCCTTACATTCTTACTGCACATATGTGGTCGTTTTTCTTTTCGATTGGCATGTACTATGTTTTTGTTGAAACTAAAACGTTAGCTGCATGGAAGGAACGATAAGCTTTATTAGGGCATGCCTGTTTTTCTCCCCAAAAGTTCGGCCAGCTATGACTAGTTTAAATTGTGTTGCTTCAGCATTGATATTTTTTTAATTTTTGTTTTGTTGAAGATACCGTGCCATTACAAGTGCATATTATCGGGGAGCTGTTGGTGCTCTACTGGTCTATGATGTCACTCGCCATGTCACGTTCGAAAATGTGGAGAGATGGCTGAAGGAGCTTCGTGGTCACACTGATTCCAGCATTGTCATCATGCTTATTGGCAACAAGGCAGATCTTCGTCACCTGCGTGCAGTTTCGGCTGAAGATGCCAAGGCTTTTTCTGAGCGAGAGAATACCTTCTTCATGGAAACATCTGCTCTTGAGTCGTTGAATGTTGAAGATGCATTCACAGAAGTGCTGACCCAGATTTACCACGTCGTGAGCAGGAAGGCCCTTGATGTTGGGGACGACCCAGCAGCTATTCCGAAAGGGCAGACAATCAATGTTGGAACCAAAGATGACGTATCAGCTGTAAAAAAGGTTGGATGCTGTTCTTCTTAAGTCTGGAGACAAGTATTGATGTAATATTGTGTTTAAGAACCAATGCCCTGTTCATATCTTTATAAATACCCTCTAAGATTGTATGTCAATCATATTCTTTTAAGGTAATGTTTGGTTTGTGGAATAGGGAGGGAATAGAGGTGGAATAATGGGTCATTCCATTCCACCATTTTATGTCTCAAATTTTGGGTCACCATACTCTCTCTCTCTTTATTCGCATTCCGCCTAAAAAAGGTGGGATTAATTCCACAGGTAATTAAATGATAAAATATTATTTTGCCCCTCTATGTTCTTGTACACTAGAAAGTTTCTACAACATTATTTGTCCGAGAAGTTGTTAAGGATAAAAGTTGTCTCATTGCACTAGAAAGAACAGCAAAAAAAAACAGCTCTTCATAATTTTCAGATGGCTGCATATGTTCATCGCGTCTCTCTTCTCTTTTTTTTTATTTATAAAAAGTCATATTATTGTTAAGAAAATCAAGAAAAATAATTTTATAATATTAATTTTAATATGTTATAATTTTGTATATATGCTTAAATTTGTTAATTATACATAATTATAAAGGACATAATTGACACTGCACATATTTCATTCTTATTTTCAATACAGCCTTTTGTATATACCAAACATCAGAATCAAAATCTTATTCTCATTTTCATTCTCACTCAAATCATTCCACAAATCAAGTACTCGTTGAGTACACTGTTACAAAATCCACAGAACCACGATAGTGGTGCAGAAATTCAACCAAAACGCCTTAAAAAATAACTTAGATGTTGATCAGAAAAACTAGCTACAAAAGAGAAAGCTATATGTAATGTTGGCACCTACTTGATGCCTGGGCAATAAAATCTTTGTTGAGATTAGAGTTATCTCAAATTTAACGACAAGGAAGTTAAATAGCTATCTTTTTCCTTTTAAATAATAGACATCTTAAAAACAACTATGTGAACACGAAAAATAAATTCACTTAATGAACAACATGATGTTAAGTGTTAACTGGATAATAGCCAGTTGACTGTCAGACGCTTCAGAATGAGCTGATGCCCATTGGTATTTCGTGTTTTAGCCTAAATTGTGTGTCATTGGAATAATGTTCACTTTTAAGACAAATCTATCTCTTGGCAGGTGCTTTCACCTTTTTCCTTTTGAACTGGCAAGAGGTAACACATTAATACATTATAGAAGCTCGTGTCTTAACGAAAATTATTCCAAGGCTTTTAACTTTGACAATTAAAACGATAAAAGAAAAAACCTTTGGCAATAAATTTAACTATCATGCCAACCTTCAGTGACATGTACCATAACTCTCAATCAATGTATAGCAAGCTACAACTGGGTTTGACCCCTCAAAACATGGCAGCATATCCAGATTTTTACAGCTCTATTTGGAGAGGACTTGCTCCTGCAAAAGTTGAAATCTTCTCATGGATACTATTGTACAAAAAATTGCCCACCCAAGCCTCGTTGGCTTCAAAAGGTATCATCACACAGACTGCTAACATTTGTCCCTTCTGCTATATGGTTGAGGAAAACCTTGACCATTTATTTTGCCAATGTCTTGGTCCATGCCCACTTTGGTATAAGCTAATTGCATGGTGGGGTCTACAGTTGTGCATACCAGGTGAAATAGTATGCTTGTATGAGTTTTGGTGTAGTTTGGTATGGGGCGGTGGTACTCCAAAAAAGATATGGATTTTGCTATTCTATGTGGTAGTTTGGAGCATTTGGAGAGAACGCAATGAGATAATTTTTTAAGGAAAAATGGTAAATTGGCAGAATACTTTTAATATGTTATTTGTTAGGCTGAGACTTTGGTTCTATTATGTTGACCTTCACTTCCCTTACTCAAGTTTCCAATTACAACTCTCTGCAAGTAGTATTAAGAGTTGGACCATGACAAGGAGAGATTCAGATTCAGTGCTATGATTCTAATAGTCACATGGGCTTCTAGGTGTTATTTTATTTTTGCTTGGACTTGTATTTTTATTGTTCTCATTATCCTTCTTGTTTTGTTTTCTCTTGATCTGTTTGGCTTTCTCCTTGAAGGCTGATGTAAGTTCATGTTCTCTTGTTCGGTTTTCCTCCGCCATGTGAGGGCTTCTTATTTATATTAGGCTATGTCTGTTTATCAAAAAAAAAAAAGATAAGAAATCCAACAACTTACCTAAATCTTTCCTCGCCTGCTCTGTTCTCCCTTGTTCTTGCAGCCTCATATAACGCTCATGAGCCTTCTGTTTCTCTATCTCCTCTCTGTAAAGAAATTCATGAAGATTGATGTAAAGAGGGTAAAGAGGATACAAATACGAATGAAGCTATGATTTCAAAATCTTTCAACCAAACTACTACCCAAAACTACAAATGACAAGATAAAGTTAGATTTCATCCAAAATACATAAACGATGAAACCAATAAAGGAAGCAAATAGGATTATCAACCTCTCACGCCTAGAGAGTTCAGTTGTTTTCCCAATCTGCAGAACATACATACAACAGCATTATTTTTTTCCCATAAAACTAATATTTGAAACAATGTGTGAGGAAATCCTCAGAAACTTACATTGACGTCTTTCGCTTTCAAGGTCTTTTGCTTCACCAGATTAGGATTTTCGATCTCAATAAGACCTTGAGTTCCTTTCCGCTTCTGGTAACATCATTTAATAAGAAGAAAAAATCAACACAAAATCTATGGAAGTTTATAAAACTTGAATTACTAATAAGACGCGTTGAATGGAGATGAACTGTCATGTCTACTAACATTATTTTGTTCGTCATCAGACTCTTCTCCAGATTCCTCGTCAGATTGAGATTTTTCTGCTTCAAATTCATCTTTGTTCTAAATATGTCAAATACAACGTTGCTCATACAGCACTACCAAAATTGATGGAAAGAAGAGGATGCAAAAGAAATAGAAATAACTCAAGAAACAGCCACCAAGAAACGAAAAATCAAAGACGAAATAAAAAGACCTTCTCGAAAGTGCGAGGGCGGGAAGATGATCCAGCAACTGCAGTGATCGAAATTAGAAGCAAACTTAACACAACATCAAGAAGGAGTTGGAAAGTATAAATCATCTCATAATCAGAACAAAAGAGCCTAGACTTTAAACTAACAAAAACTATATTCACCTAATCAAGAACAATAAACACAAAACTATCGGGCAAAGTGTACCTAAACCGAATTTATCAACAGAACAATGAACTAACCAAACAGTAAGTATTTACTAGAGTCACAGATCAGACGTAACTGGAAACGAATTTTCGATAAGCTCCGAAATCCTATATATTCTTCGTTAGTTGACTTGAGATCCAAATTTAACAATTCAAAAGAATAAGAACAAAATCATGAAAGCCTGTCTGTCTTGATATACAATGCATGCATGAAGTAAAAAAAATCCCAGTCAAACATACAAATATCAATCAAATTTCGCTCTCGAGCACAATTTTGATCAACAACTACCACAAAGTAGGATCAAAGGATTCTTAAGCATCTCCTCCAGCGTAGAGAAATGGCGATGCCCAGTCGGCTTTCCCTTGAACTGGCCTCTTCCCATCACGCAGACGCCAGACGGATACAATTCAGGCCCAATGACGATTCCAATCCGATGAGAAGCAATTCAACCTCAAGTTGCAATGACCTTACGGCCTGCGAGGAGGGAATACAAACATACAGGATTAATCTTGTGTGGTCGCTCATATAGAATCGTTTCAGACTCTAGGGTTTTTGCGATTTGTGACCCTCCGATACATTGAATTCAGAAGGGCTTGTATTGGGCCTAGTTAAAACGGATTACGATTTACGATACGGACAAGTTAGGCCTCTTTCGGCTGCTCCTGATCCAGGACATGTCTGATCGATAGTTTTTAGGCTGAGCCCATTAACTCCACACTAGGGTCGTTTACGTTTAGCATGGAATATTAATATTTGCTGATTTGGATTTTGGTGCATGATAAGGCGCTGATATGTGCTTAGGATTGGGATCCCCTCCTCTATGCCCAACTCCTTATTTTTGGCACATAAAATACGCTTAAAAATCTAAAAAATATAACGTCTTAACGTCTGTTTGGTTGAGTGTTTATAGAGCTTATACTCTATCAGATATACTCTCAATGTTACTATCTATACCAGCTTAGAACACCCACAATGATGGGTATTTGTTGGGTCAACAAAAAGTGTGAAAATTTGTGTTTTTGATGATGTGACTAATATGTGTTTTATTGATGTCGTTGTGTTGTGATATGTGTTTTGGTGATGTAAATAATGATGTAGCTTAACTTTTTTATAATAAAAATGGGATTCGATCTTCATTTTGATGTAAATTTGATAAGTATAGTATAAAAGATTGAAAAGTGATTAGCTTGGATAATGATTTTGTATTGAGATATGTGTTTTACTGATGTAACAATATTAAAATATATGTTATATTGATTTGATTATATTAAAAGTTATGTGTTGTGAGATAGATGTGGTATCCACTTTTTAAATTTATTGGGCCATTAAAAATGCACCGTTGCATTTGCCTTATATTTTGTCGGACCTACTCACAACCAAACAAAACGATAATAAATGGCAAATATGAAGAATTTTGATAGCTATTACAAATTATTTCTACTGAACTTATCAGTCATAACGGCATAGCATCCCGGAGGACTAAATTATTCATGATATATGACCATTGGAAATAATCATTGAACTGGCCTAGCCAATGCAAAATGGGCATCAGAATTCACTGACATTAATAGCTCTATTACAACTACCTCGGATGGGAGCTGAATGCTGCTGCTGAGACCGCCTTCAATGAAACCTGCTTGGAACAAATGCAAATGTAACATTATCAATACAAATGCAACACATATCACACAATAAGTAACAGGCGCAAAAGCTAGTTCTTACCAGGAGAAAGCTTTCTCCCACCATATAGTTCC
Organism: Euonymus europaeus; assembly: GCA_963580455.1. NCBI lineage: Eukaryota > Viridiplantae > Streptophyta > Magnoliopsida > Celastrales > Celastraceae > Euonymus > Euonymus europaeus. The sequence goes on along the minus strand of OY756969.1, from coordinate 2,239,158 downwards.
TTTGCTAAGGGATTGGATGCCCAGCTATTAACACCTACCCGGCTTGTAGGTTGGAAGCCGATAACCTTTCCATCAGTTGACAATACAACCTAAACTCCAACCAAAATATAATAAGAAAACCCTGAACAGAAAAACGTGATAACAGTATCCACCGCCACAGCTAAACTAGAGTAATTCCTTATGCGGATCTAAAACTTATTCATGTTTGACACAATCCAGAATGTAAGAGTGAAGGCAACCAGCCATGTCAAAGATTGGAACCCATATGTGCATATGCATTATTTGTTTTGACAAAGCAAAACAAGTCCAAATGAATGCTTGAGACAGTTTGAAGATCAAAATAATTTTTACAGACATTCACTGTGATATCGGTAAAGAGTAACAAGATGATCCAATCAATTAATCAAATGGAACTAAAAAGCAACACTATGCAAATAGAATTAAAAATTAAATTAAAGGAATTGTATAGAAAATAGAAGAAAACAAATATACGAACAATTTGATGTACCTGGTAAGTGACAATGTCCTGTGCCAAAGATTTTATTTCTGAATCAAGTGTCTCCTTAAAGGCTGAATCGGTTGAATTTTCTTCACCACTGGTATCAACTTCACCCATCAGTTTCAAGTGATGTGGTACTACCCCAATCCATGCACCCACATTTAATTGCCACTTTACATCGCCCGGCCATGCAAAGGCATCTTTTATCCTTTCGACAACTGAGATGCAGATTGCTTCCAACTATAATGAAATCCAAATATTAATCACTTTTGGATGAGTAAAGGACAAAAGAAATGAGCACAATCGTAGTCCAAATCAAAGGAAGCATACAAGACAAAAACAAACATACAAAAACTTGGTTTGGATTCTGTCCCAGGAAGCCTCTAAAGCGAAGGAAAAAAACTTTAGTGGTTTTCATTGTATAACAAAGAAAATCCTAACCTTTTCACATTGCTTCTGTTGATCTAGAAGTAACCCAAAAAAAATTCCAAATGTCATCCCATCCACCTGAAGCAGCCGTTAGAAGTGGAATTTTGATGACAAAACAAACAAAAGGCACAGCCTTTGAACTTCAGAATTTTTTAAAATAATACAGTTCTTACAATCATTTATTCATTAGTGAGACTGTGAGAGTGCTAACTGGACACTAAAGGCGAATTGAACATCTATTTTTATGCCTTGGCTCAGATCAGATGCACATAAAGATATCTCATGACTACCAAAAGGTTGATGAATACTAGAATCCTGTCCTTGTTCCTCTAGGTCAACTTCACATGCACACACACAAGTTACATTAGATAGAAGATATGATTTTCTAGTATATACCTTTGTAGCATCAGAAGACTGGTGCACTGCATACTCTTTTTCGGATGATGGAAGAGATCTGAAATTTATAGGGAAATTTTTTCCGTTGTGTAGATAAGGCAGAAAAATTTGTCCAAGAGCACTGACGGCAACAAGAAAGATTCCACTCGCAAGGGTCATTGACAGCATGTTCATGAACGAAGAATTCCTCTACAAGAAATGAAACAGTCCACATGTCCAAATCAAATTAGGTCGACAAACTTTAACACCAACTCGTCTTTCAATGTACAAAGTCGATAAATTTTATAATTCCATCAAACAAGAGATGTCACCAAGCTAGAAGCCTAGAACCTTTATTCTCCTATTCTCCTAACTATCCCAACACATAAAGAAATGGCTTCTCACTGATCCAGAGGCAGAGGAATGTCAAAGAACACATACATTTCATGTTTACCTGTAATGGGTTTTCAGAATACAAAAGTATCCGAACTTTTCTTATTTTTACAAGTACAGGCTAACTCAGCCAGCAATAGAGATAGCAGCACTACCGTATGTAATAAAATATTTTATGGTTCGCTGAAGAGTTAAGAAATGGCATATAACATCTTATGAACTAACAGCACAAAAACAATGGATGATGTATAGGCCATCCCAAAAGTCTTAGTATTGCCTCCCCAAAATATAGTGTAATAACCAAAAACTCTGCCATGCAAACTCAACTCCAAATGTGACAAGGCATAAGCCGATCAATTCACCTTCTCCCAGAAACTAGAGGCACTTTTCAGTCGCTAGTTATGAACTGAGAAGAATTTCATAATCAATCCTCAGATCTATTATGACACTCAGATGTAATAATTACCATCCAATGGCCCAAATAGGGTTGACAAAAAATAAAAATAAATTCGAGCTACAAGTTGACAAACCCCATGAAACCAAGACATCAAATTTTTAACCAAAATGCAGCAATGCACAAACAATATGCATTTACATACCTTATTACTGGACAAGTTAGTGAATTTTCCAACCACACCATACGATAGCTGTTTGTTGGGCAGTGAGTACAGATCTTCATAGTACATATCCACAATGCTGGCTAATTCAACCTATGAATTTTGCATAAACTCATGGCATGAAAAATAAAAATCTTAAAACTTCATATGATACTGAATGCTTTAAAAAAATGTCCGAATAAATGCTAACTAATCTTGACATTTCACAGTATTTGATGCCAGTGACAGTTAATCTTCCAAGTTCCAAGGACATTTCAACATATGAGAATCAAATAAATTGCAACCATGTAAACAAAGCACCACTAAGATAAGAATCGACATAAATCGCCAACAGGAAAACAAAGCACCTAAAAACAAAAGACTGAAGGAAAGAAGGAAACAATACAGTACCATCTGGGAGTGGGTAAGAAGAACTTCCCACCTATTCTCTGCAGCTTTATGCCAGCCCTCAAACTTCAAATCCTTAAGTCTAGAAGCATCAATTTGTACACGGTAAGCAGGTATGTACTCACTTATCCAATCACTAAAAGCAGGACCCCCGATCTTTTCCAACTTAGATTGGACTGATGGAGTCCACCATGTGTTCTCTGGTTTCCTTTTCACTGGCTTCAGCTTTTCATCGATTTTATTGAAACTTTCTAGCAGATTCTTTGCATTTTCTAGTATTTCATCTTCAAATAAAGGATGTATGATAACAGAGGAATCCTTTGATGCAACTGCCTTAGATTTATGAAACCAAGTGAAAACATTAATTGAATTTTTTGTTGACATATTATCAAGAAAATTCATTTCAGTGCTTCGAAGAGCACAGCTGCAAACAGCTTCAGAAAGCACAGATATAGCACGTTCATCTGATGAGCTGACAGATAAAGATGCCGGAACCTGCAAATTTTTATAAGAGCACTGAACCTATTAGTAATTGGCATCAGAAGGATAGATACAAGTATCCAAGTATGAAAGCATGGAATTACTGGAATGCTATCCAACCTCTCGTGGGTTCTCAAGGTCTTTCATACTTCTTTCAGTCCCAGGTCTAAACAAGACCAGTTCAAAACTCCAGAGCTGCTGCAAAACTACTTGTCTAAATGTCATGGCAAGAATGTTTGTAGACGTTGTACTTGACATGATATCCTTGGAGAAAGACTTTCTGAGCTTCCTTGCCTTTTCTTTAACTTTCCTAGCAGGCAAAAACTGTTGAGACAATCACTTCTACAACAATCATCAAACTGGAGGATTCTAGTGAGGAGCTACATACTCCAATATAATCCACAGAGTGAGGAAAAGGAAAGAATGACATTCTTTAATCTTACAAAGAAAAATTATTTATAGAGACAAATAAGTATTGCTGTATACTGTGTAGAGACTTCAATCCAGTAATCAAAGAAACATACAATAGCCGATATCTCTATGTTAAAAAATAATAAATACCATTAGATCAACAATTCATCAGTCGACAAAAGAAAAACAAGTAAAGAAGTTGAAATGTCAAAGAAAATTGACCTACCAATCTCGTAGAAATGGTTGCATGTTCATCGACGGGGCCAGGGAACACCGTCTCAGCTACCATTGCGGGGATTCCGAAGTCAATGTGCTCAGCCGCTGCTCGACCTCCATCAGCTGCAGCAGCAGTAATAGCCTGCTCGGAGCTGACGGCACCAACGAGGCTGAGACGAGCAAGGTCGTTCTCAAATGTTCTGACGCAAGGAAGGGTTGATTCGTCGGAGTCTGCCACAATTTGAAGGAATTCCTCCTGTGAAGAGCAGGAGAGTAACGGTAGAGGATTTCCAGGATTGTCGAAGCGTAGTTTCGAGAGAAAAGTCACTTTTGGCAACCTAAAATTCTGAGATGGACAGAGAAACAGAGGGAGATGAGAGACGGATTGAGCAAACGCCATTGCAATAGACATTCACCAGAGACTGGAATTTCAGCATTTCAGGGTTTTCTGGGTTTAAGAAAGTTCAGAAACAGCGCATGTTAGCAAATTCGACATACTCGAACGCTGGATGGTTGATGTGAATGAGCCTGGTCGGGCTAGTCCCTAGCAAAATATTTTATCCAGTCTCATCCTCTAAAGTTGTTGTTATATACAAAATATGCAAATGTCACGTGGAATAATGCCAATTAAAACGATCCAAGATTAAGTGTAAAGTCAAAGACCGGAGCAAATGGCTAGCCAAAATGAAAGATTCGACCAACAACCCATTATTGAACGAATAGAAAGCTCGAGTGAAAGATAATAGATATCGGTAATCGTGCGCCCCTCAATCAATCAGGTGGAAAGAGCGAGTAACATGGAGGACTTATAAAGACATGGATTAGTTGCACAACAATACCAAGTAGTTACTCAATCATGGGATACATGTATACTTTATATTTTAGAATCCCGATCAATCAAAAACTCAATTCGAGCATGTAATGTCAGTTGTTAGCTTTTAATCGACAATCATTTACATTCCAATGTTTCTCGTGCTCATGCATTAGATTCTCGAGACAACTATCTTCTATATCTTTATATTAAAAATAATAAATAAATTGATTAACTAAGACCTTCAAAAACCTTAAAGTTTAGTTGGTAAAAAAAGTGAATGTATTATACTTTTTTATATTGTATATTGCCATCCACTATATATTGGATTGAAAAACTTTATGAAGTTCGATATTAAAAATCTTGCAAGTTTAAGAGGAAAAAAAGTGAGTATATTCAACTTATGTATTGTATAATAGAAAGTAACTTTTGCAGATTATAGTCACATTTTAAAAAAAGCTCTTTCTATCAAAAACTCCACACTTTATGGTGAAATGCTTCCACATGAGCTACTACCACATGATTTTAATTCATGCCTGTTTCAACCATAAAAACAAAACGTGAATTTTATCAATGGTGCATGTTAAGCCAGCGCTGAATGAAAAGTTGACCTAACAGCAAAAGAATGAAATATGAGGGAAATTCAGAATGAATCAGGAGGGACGTATATTAGCGATCTAATCTATTTGAAGATTTGTTAGATCAAGCTGGTTTAGCCAATTTTGGGCCTTCTGTCTCAGAATGTTTGAAGCGAAAAAGTCCAGAGAGTCCCTTTCCCTTAGCAAGCTGCTCTAGCTCTGTGAGTTTGAGCCTTAAAAGTTCCAATTCTTTTGCCAACTCATTCTCCCTTTGTCTCATTGCCTACACAAAGAGTAAACTATAATTTAAGGCAGCAGTTGTAGTTGCATCTAAATTAGTACTTAACAATGATAAACATAAAACATTAAGCTACAGAGTTAATGTGGCAAATGCCCATTTATAACAACTATCATTTCATACTATTTTTATGATGGAGGATATAGATTCCATGTTACCTCTAGTTCTTGTTTCCGTATTTCCTCTTTTTTGGCTTCTGATCTAGCACTTCTCTGCACCTCAAAGATTACAACAGCTCCTGCCACCTATATACAGGGAAATCAGGCTTGTAAGCAATTAAAGGACAATTTAATCATTTTCTCTTGGGCAGTATAAACACATATAAAATGTCTCTCAAGTCAATGATATTCTATTCCATGTATGTATGGAATAAATTAAATTTATCACCCAGATCCTACCAAACAACAGTGCAACGAGGCACATCATACTTTTCCATCATATTCAAGCATAAGCACTCCTGAGTTAACATCAATTCGAAACTCAGCTCCAAATCATAAGTTAAAAAACCAGGCCAGAAATTGGCAGTGGCATTCTTTTTTACCACAAATGAGATATGAACATTGAACAACAGAAACTTCAGGATATATGATTTGAATAGTAAATCCTTGTTAGGAGTAAACTCACAGGAAAAGAGGTCACCAGTAGTCCATTTTCATATAAACAACTCAAAGCACAATTACCAATGACCATTAGTCCTACTGTATTATTGACTTAACAGCACGGGTAGTTCAGGACCAAACACGACAAGGTCCCCTCCAGCGTTGTTATAAATCTGTTTTTAGTATCATATTATACATATCATATTATTAAAAAATTAAGTGAATCTTACTACTTACGATTCATGATTCAATATGATTCGCGATTCAAAATTTTGATGAATCGATTCATACAATTCAATTTGACAACCTTCACTCCCCTCAACCAGACTAGGCAGTACACATACTTTCCAATCAAATCTTGAGTGATTACATATGCTTTCCCTTTGACCAAACTTTTAAAACTCCCACTCCATCCCAACAAATGGAGTAAATACAACAGAATAAAGTAACTTGAAATCCAATAAATGACAGGTTCGATTATTTAAAATGATTGAGCTCAAACAGTTTCCACGGTTCCACCTTAGACTAAGAACCCCTAACATTTACTAGATGAACAAATTTGGAATTTAGATTCATGTTTATACAGTCATCATTTAAGAAAGTTTCTTTCAAGAAATAAAGAAATATTTTGAGTTCCAAAGAATGACTCAAAAACAAACATATTTTTCTCACCGATGGAAACACCCTCAGTTACTTGAATCCATTTTGGTTATTAATAACCAACTTGAAACACAACTAAGTACTACTTGAAGTTGCCAAATACTCAGATGCCTTAATCCAGAACTCCATGCTCATGACTAAAAAAAAAAATCAGTCACTCAGCCGAAAAGGCATGCAGTCAAATTAATCACAGAGAATCAGTATTCGGGATGAATGGACAATCGCACACAAGAACAAGTTACAAAACCATGACATAACAGGCAGAAAATGTCATTCATTTTTTAGTTATCACATTTTGTTCTTGATTTCATCACTAATATGCAACGGAATGAGTATTGAAATATTTGCAAACATGTAAGAAGAGTCAAAGAAGATAGACAGTACTGTAAACACGAAGAGTTCTCCAATAAGATCTGCAGCAGCTTGAATGGCTTTCTCTTCATTCAAAGGCCGTATCGCAACATCAGTTGAATGACTATAGATCCGCCTTTGCACCTGTGTTTGGAACCGATGGTTTGCCTGTGTTCACATAATCAATTTCAAGCCAAAATAAGAATAGTTAGTAGAAACACTCTTGCTTAAGTTAGTATAAGCACCATGAATAGTGCAAAACAAAAGTAAAACCTAGAATAAATCATCGAACTCGCCAAAATGGGTAAACATTCACACTCTGCTGAAGAAAAAAAAAATTATAGTGTAATTCAATAATTTATTAGAAGACTTGAGCAGCACTTGAATTATATATCGGAAATTTTCTGATTATCCTCAACAAAGATGAGATTTCTTGCAAATTGAACAGAATTTCGGAGGCCAAATCAAAAAACATTGTGTATACAAGTGATAAATCTGTTACCTACCTGGGCGATTCTGATAATGAACTCTCGGAACCGAGGTTGATAGGCGGCCTGTTTCTTGAGCCTGCTAGCAACTGGTTTGCTAAGTGTTCTGACAGCTAGAGTCCCCAACTTCAGCAGCGGCAGCACCATAACCGGCCTTTTTGAGTTTCGATCCGATTTAAGATTTCCTATGAAGCCCCAACGACAAGTACTAACTACTACGAAAACCGTGATCGTAACTAATCGTTATCAAGAACAAATTGCTGAATGGAAGAGTTTCTTGGTGAAGAAGAAGATGGGACCCGTCCTGCTGCGTGGGCGTGAAGCCAAGGTCAAAGGGAGACGAAATCATACGGGTCCGAGATCGTTGAATTATGTTAGGACTGTACCCATGAAATTTGAATATTTCATGCCAAGCCCAATCCATCTAGGGAGCCCAAATCATCAAATCCTGTCACGTTGGCCTTTGTTCAACTTCAAATCGACATCGACTCTCCGTTCCTCTTCCACACATGCAAAGACCATAAACTCCGAATTCCAAGTAGAAATTAGAAGTTGCTTACAACACATCGTGCAATCTTCCTTCTTCCATCTCAAAAATCTGTTAAAATCACTATTCATTAGGAAAAATAGGAACGAAAAGCCAGAAAGTAGATGATTTGTATAGATCCGTCTTACAACTAAAACCACAGATAGCCGAGTCAAATCCCAGCCAATTTGAAGAAATCCAATAACGTAGATTCTTTCTGTAGTTCAGTAATCACCAGGCTACCTTTACCACACAGGCAGACTGTCGCATATTGATTATTTCCGAGGATCAGACTCTCCCCTCTCATTAATGAACATCAAATGCTTGTGTCAGCTCTAATCTTAGAAAAAAGGACAAGAACAAATAGAATGATAAATCGAACTACTAGAAATAATATCATCATAATCTGGCCTTTAGCACCAGCCGCCTTCATCATGACCATAGAAACCTTTTTCTGCAAAAGAAGATGAGAAAAAACTAGCATAACTGTTTAACCAAGCTGACAAAAATGCATCTATATGAATAAAATTAGGCCCTCGTATGCTGCAAAACACAGGAACAATATAATAAACTGGATATGCACTGGAGAAATTTCTGGAGGATCAGTGAAATGAATCGTGTAATAACAGTCCATGTGTTCAAGGGAATAATCCTGACCTGTGCTGATAGTCCTTCATGTATAGTATGCCCCCAACCCCACCAATCCTCTCCACGCTTGCACTAAGCTCATCCAGTTCACCATCCTGTTGCCTGCAAACCAGTAATTGATGAACAAATGAAAGATCACACCTGGCAAGACAAATGTTCACAAGATGAAGTAAAGATTCAGTGAAATTGATTGTGAATGACACAGTATTAGGCAATTAGCACTCCTTTGCAAGCATGATGAACCCCTCAACCCCGCCTTGTTTTCTCTTCCAACCTTAAAAAAGAAAATTGACAGAAAAGGCAATTGAAAACTTCTAATGACGCTCGTACCTAGAGTCGCCAACCCAAGGACTTTTCAGAAGTGAAGAAAGTGATATTAGAAAGCTAATAGAATCACCGTTTCAGAAATGTAAGGCAACTCTACCAGATTGACGTTAGACCTCGATACGTTATTTCCCTTTAATTGCAGAGACAGGCCCTTATGAAGTATCGAAAGTGATTCATTTGAAAAAGACCTGGGCAAGTAAATGAGGACAGATCTGAGCATTGCTTTCACATACAAACATAAATGAGTAGAGAAGAAAAGAGGAAGAACATGAGAATAAAGGAGGAAAATAATTCGAAACAGAAACATACTTTATAAGAAGTAATTCTGTCTGATTCTGATTGTATAAAGTCATCCTCATCTTGTGCATATTGGTTATAGATCCAGTGCCATTCAAATTTTTTCCAGCAACAACTGCTTTCTTCTCATTGCCCACCTATAAAGTAATGCAGTCCTTTAGAGGACAACCAAGGGACATAAAAAAGCCAATGCCTTAGCATGTTCTAAGTCTAGCAATCCAAAATTTATTAGACAAATGAGGCAATGTATTGTACAAGGAAACTAAGCAATTATTGACTAAACACAAAATTTTCTGACCAATCCAGCAAATTAATAAACACCTCAGGATCAAGTAGAAGCTTCTAACAGTATACAGCAGTGCATCTTATACCTGCGTACGAGCCGTATTAGTCCGTCTCTTTCATTTTTCAAGTTCCACTTCATCAATACCATACCAAGAAGGACATCTAGCTGCAACAGCAATTGTTTTGTCCAATTCATCCACATTCCTATAAAAAAAGATGGCTTTTCAGCAGCATATGTGAGACACTAAGGGTTCGTTTGTTATCCAATTGTATTTCATAGTTTAAAGCTGTGAAAAATGCTGTGATTTTAGCTATCAAAAATGCTGTGTAAAAAGCTGTGGGACCCATAACTTTAAGCTGTGTAGAATGTTATGGGGTGTTTGGTTCACTTTTTATACATTAGTTTTTTGTTAGGATATTTTATATGAAATGACAAAAAAGGCATTGTAATAAAAGAGTAATAATATTGAATATAAAATTTTAATTAGACACATAACTAGAGTTCTTACATGGCATTTTAGAAATATTTGTAACACACAAAATTTTTATAAATACTAGCATTAATCTTTGCCATCATCAGTTGTTGCTTTTTTGCTTCCCACAATTTGCAGATTCATTTTGATGTCATACGTTCATTAGACGTGTAACATATTTAAACTAATAGCCAAGTGCAAAAGCTGGAATAATATTGAGGGGCAAGATCATCTGCAACAAATTTTTGTCCAGCAAACGCAATGAAACACTGTCCCATGTTAAAATGCAATTCTTTTGGGTGCGTTTGGTGTGCTTAGCTTTTCTAGTGGGTCTCACAGCTTAAAGACTAGTGGGTCTCACCGCTTAAAGCTGTGAGAAATGCATACCAAACGGAGCCTAAATTGTCACTTTAAGACACGAAAACAGATAGAATTGTCCAGGCACTAAATTGCCACTTTAATCCAGTTAGCCTAACAGGCCTTTAATTTGCGAAGGGTTGGGCATATAAAAATGGAGGTCGGACAAAAACACACATATATGTTGAATGTGAAAAATCTTCCAGTACCGCTCAGCTCATCTTATCTTCTCACAGACTACCACACATTCTAGTCTCAATCGAAGTGCAACACTGTAAATTCTGGTACCTGCCACTCAACGCTCTCACAAGCAGCAAGCAGCAAGCAGCAAGCAGCTCCTTTGTCATATGCACCTTCTCCCCCCTCTCATAAGAAATACGTTCTCCTTGGTAAAAGTGGATTGTGACTTATCAATCTGGCCAAGATGGCAAAAAGAACATCAGCCCATCAAAATATAATAAAAAATAAAAAGAGAGTAAAGCACTGAATCCTACATAATTTACATTATCAACGGCTCTATCCCTGAGATAAATAGTGAGGGCAGAAAAATAACTATATATAATTGACAAGCGCATTTGCATGAGAAAGAGCTTTGCCCTTTTCAAGTGCACGAACGCTTTTGATATCTGAAAATAATTAAATGGTTTTGTTTGTAAGCAAATAATAGATTATTCAAATATAATAGCCATTAAAATATTAGTCAACATCAATTGTAGTATCAAAAAATCATCCAAGATGATTGTTCACACTCTTCCAAAATCAAAGGTGATCCGGAATCAATTCTCGTTTTTTGTTCAATCTCCCAATTGACTTTTCAATATTACAAAATTTTGTCTATTTCCCCAAAAAAAAAAAGAGCCCCACCTTCGCACCTCGAACCTTTGACCTCATCAGAGATGAGTTGAGACACTACCTCTAGACCCCTTTAAATGGAATATATGTGCTCTCAATTCTCAAAACAACTCCTCCTCAAATGGATTGTAACTTCCCTCTACTGGTGCCAACATGAGCACCTCTACCACTGCCAACTGGAGTTGTTGCACCTCTCTCAAGACCAACACTCCTCCCAGCACCTCTCTTCATTGAAAGTAGCTCTTCCTCTCTCTACAGCATTGGCTCTTCCACTTTCTGATCGGTGATGCAAAATGAAACAAAATCTAAACTTGAGTAACTAAGTTCAAACATTAGTGACTGATTTGGAACGTGTCAACTCTCACAGTGACAAAAAGTTGCATTAACCCTCAAGCTTTCAACCTATTTAACATTTTACGTCAGGTCAAATTTTCACATCAGATAATCTACTGCCCGCACAATGGATTCTTTGACCGGTGATGAAAATTGAAACAAAATCAAAACTTGAGTACTTGAGATGAATGAGTTGAAATATAAGTGATTGATTTGAAACGTGTCGACTCTCACAGTAACGAAAAGTTGCATTAACCATATTGTTTAGGTTACATTAGTGAAAAAAATACAATTACATAACATATGTACTAATTAAATTGTTTTTGAAAAATAATGTAATTAAAAAAATACATTAAAAATTATAGATTATTGGTTTTGTTATAAAAAGTTTTACGCATCAAGTTTGAATATGCATTTTTTGTTAAAATTAATTATATATTTTAAAAGAAAAAACGTTTTAAAAATTTATTTATAAAAAAATTATAAAAGTTGTAGTTGATTGAACTTGCTTCCAAACAAATTTTGTGGGTGACTTATTAATAAATCCACAAAAATTAACCTGCCTGCAATTGTCTCTATATTTAATCCTATCGATTCCTTTAAAAAAAATAATTATCATTTGATTTCTTAATTTTGAGAGAAATTCAATTTGGAGTATTCGACAAACCAAGGAGTGCCGCCACGATAATCAGAACCCGCCCAAAGTCCGTACCTTTTAAGAGTCACCAAAATAAAATATGCCATGTCATCGATCCACAATAACGTTCATCCGACGGTAGGTGTTGCTTAAGTCATCTAGTAACGGCCCCGATGTTTCAAATTCGCCAGGCCATCAATCCACGTGAAACCGATATTCGAAGCGTGATCTACTCCCGCGCGCACAAACTGAATTCGAATTTCCTTTCGATCTTCTATAAAAACAGTTCAAAACCCTGATCATTCACAACTGTCATCCATTCCAATTCAGATCTCAGAGAAAATTCAGGACTCCGAATTCTCAGCATGGCCAGAACCAAGCAAACAGCCCGGAAGTCCACCGGCGGCAAGGCACCAAGAAAGCAGCTAGCAACGAAGGCAGCCAGAAAGTCCGCACCCGCTACAGGAGGAGTCAAGAAGCCCCATAGGTTCCGCCCAGGAACAGTGGCGCTGAGGGAAATCCGAAAGTACCAGAAGAGTACAGAGCTCCTAATCCGGAAGCTGCCCTTCCAGCGGTTGGTACGTGAAATTGCACAGGATTTCAAAACGGATCTCCGCTTCCAGAGCTCTGCTGTAGCTGCTCTTCAGGAGGCTGCCGAGGCTTACTTGGTTGGGCTTTTTGAGGACACCAATCTCTGCGCGATTCATGCTAAGAGAGTCACTATTATGCCTAAGGATATTCAGTTGGCTAGGAGGATTAGAGGTGAGAGGGCCTAGGCTGAGTGTTGTTTTTCAATGATTAAAGTTGTAACCGTCGGAAGTGCTGTAGTTATTGAATGAAGACTTTGAATTTCATGGTTCCTTCATATGGTTTTGGTCCTTAAAATGTTTCTTCAGTCAGTTCGGTGCCTCTATTGTAGCATAATTACTGGTTGGTAATGACCATTATTTCCTCTTATTGTGGGTACTTCTCAATTCGACTGTTGAATGAATTGTAAATCAATTTGTGTCTGGACCTCAAATATTTTGTGATTTTTTTTTATGTTAGTCTGATTTGGAGCTGATTTTTGTCATCCTGGTTAAAATAATTATCTTGTGCGAATAGTGGGCTGTCCTGGGCCAGCCATCTAAGGTTTTGTTAGATCCAAGTACGGAAGAGATTGTTGCGAACGTCCGAAAAGAAATTTTGTGAAAATTGAACCTGCCCAACAAATTTTGTGTTTCTTATCACTCCATCAATTGACCAAAGAGAATCTGTCTTGTGAGAGGTTCTGTATTTTCTACGATCAACGGTGTGTTAAAGTAGATTTTACTTCTGGTCGGAAATGACGGCAGACTCAGTCAATTCGGCTCCACAAGGTAGCTAATTCTTTATCAATAAATGAAAGTCATTCGCGGACCATCAAATTGTCTCAATTTTCCAGTTTCAGCAATTGACGGGGGTTTATGGTGTAAACTACGGGGAAAGGACCGGAAACTGTGCCTCATTAAATGGGTGGTTTTGGTGGCAAGTGCTTGTCTATTTCTTTATGATGTGGGACTTGACTTGTGCTACTACAAGCTAAAACACAGTCGCTGTTCCTGCTGACTTTTGGCCCTCCTGTGATATTTCCTGGCTTCTCCTGTGTGTGTATAGATGACCAACCTTTCATTCTTATAGAAAAAAAACATAAACATCTATCTTTCAATTCTACACCATAAAAGCTTCAGTTGTCAGGCACATCTGTGAAGAGTTGAGGGCTTTGAGCATCTGAAAGAATATGGGTTCTAATCATATTGAGGGAGCAAATGAGGTATTTCAAGCTCAAACCCATGTGTACAATCATATCCTCAACTATGTAAACTCAATGGCACTCAAGTGTGCAGTTCAGCTAGGAATAGCAGACATAATCCACAGCCATGGCAAGCCGATGACTCTTGCTGAGTTGGTCTCTGCACTCCAAATCAACCCAACCAGAACTGATTGCATGTACAGGCTAATGAGGATGTTGGTTCACTCAGGCATCTTTGCTGCAACAAAACTCAATGATGGTCAGAACTCAACTGCATATGCTCTCACACCTTCTTCTAGGCTTCTGGTCAAAGATAATCCCCATTGCTTGTCTCCATTTGTTCTGGCCATGCTTAGACCAGTTTTTATTACTCCATATCATACTTTGGGAGATTGGTTCCGAAGTACAGAGCCGGCACCGTTTGACCAAGCACATGGAATGACCCTTTATGAGTATGGAATCCAAGACACTGAGTTTTCTTCCCTTTTCAATGAAGCAATGTCCAGTGATTCTAAAATGATGAACTTGGTTATCAAAGATTTTAAACAAATTTTTGAGGGTTTGATTTCTCTTGTTGATGTTGGAGGTGGTAATGGAGAAATTGCTAGGATCATATCTGAGGCATTCCCTGATATAAAATGCACAGTTTTGGATCTCCCATTTGTTGTTGCTAAATTGACAGGGAGTAAGAACTTGGAGTTTGTTGGAGGTGATATGTTTCTCTCTATTCCTCCTGCAGATGCTCTGCTTCTCAAGGCAAGTACAATTTCCTCTCTCCATTGCATTAATGGGTTTACAGTCCGGTGGTAGAGTTGCAGTGGTGCAACCAGAGATCACAGATTCAATTTATAAAAACAGTCTCGGCCATGTGCATGGCGTTCTACCTTCTTTTTTTTACCATTGCATTGGTGGGTTTTCTTTCTTGCATTAAACATGTTAGGCATTTTCTGACGGTGAAAATGAATGATTGACAGTTGATTTTTCATGGGTGGAGTGATGAGAACTGTGTGAAGATACTCAGGAAATGCAGAGAAGCCATTCCAAGCAAAGGAAAAGTGATTATAATAGATGTGGTGATTAATGAGAAGAAAGAAGAGCATGAATTGACTGAAACAAAGCTCTTTTTCGACATGTTGATGATGGTTGCGGTTAGTGGCCGAGAAAGAAGTGAGAAGGAATGGGAAGGGCTATTCCTTGAGGCTGGCTTCAGTCACTACAAGATCACACACTTATTTGGCTTAAGATCCCTCATCGAGGTTTTTCCTTAGGAGGAATTAACATATGCATAATGTATTATTCTAAGCAGATTGTTGAATAAATCTTTGCAATCTTGATTTGAAAGGAAACAACATCATTGTTGACGTATCTTTGAAATTGCAAGATTAATAAAACCTTACAAGTTAAAGAATTATTTGGCCTTAAACCCTGTTTCTACTAGGAAATCATAGTTAATTTGGTTTGTTTGGATGGCTAGTCTCTTGCTTGCAAAATGGATTACCTTGAAAGGAATTCAAAATGAAAGACTACAAAGTAATATATGATTTCCTGGCTAGAATATTTAGGTCAATCCTTCCGTCTCTTACTGCCGCTAGGAAAAGGAGACTAAAAAGAAAGAAAATGAAAGGTAGCTTTCTGATGAACTCTAAGGATAGGTTGACTTGCTGAAGAATAATCTATTAAAGTTTTTTATGAGCAACGACTGGGAATTTTTTATGGTTTCTGACTTTCTCTACAAATGAAATGGTCTCGCTTACAATAGTAGCATTATTGCAATTATAATATCACAAATCTTCTTCTTTGAGCCATTCATCACCAAACCATTCCATTGCTGAAACAATGTTTACAAATTGACACCAATTCAGCCCCCACCATTCCATAATGTTATACCAAAGATGGATACATTTTGCTGCTCTTTCTTTTTAATTATTGATTTGGCAGGTTGTAAGCAATGGAATCTACCCAAGCATGGTACATTGCGCAACTGTAAACTCAGAGAGAGAAGCTATCCATTGCCACATTTTACAGTCCGAGTCTGGATGGAGAAATGGGACCAGCACCAAGCTTCCTAACTCGAGACAACCCAGCATTGTTTCGGAGAATAAAAGTTGCAGACTTCTACAATGGATTTTTTGTTCTCGAGAACTCATTGGAAAATCATACTTGGATGTTTTGAGGATTCAAAATGAAGACGGCCAAAAGGATTGAATACATCAACATCATGCTAATGGGACTCCAATATCTACTAAATACGTTTAGGTGATATAAATATTCCTGCACTAAAACCTTGTACTATGTGGAGACGTTTGTACTACAAGTTCCTATACTCAAGAGTGATTGAGTAATGTCATATATAATGAATCTTTCTTGCTCTCCAATATTTGTATACACTACATTCCTGACAGTTACATACATTAGATTGCGAAAAAATTTACAGAAAGTTAAGGTAGGCGGATTGATCGAAGGAAACTGTGAGTATGGATCCACTAGGTGACATGTTGTAGGCTAACACTAGGTGAATGTTGGGCATTTCATATTAAGTGATGTGTTGGGCATTTCATATTAAGTGACGGCCCAAAAAATTCTTCAAAACTTGGCATCTACTTGCTTTGAAATGAATGATTCAACTGTCAACATGCACTCTATACTCTAGAAAAATCAGGTTGAGCCCGCTGTCCTTGCAACCGAATTGGGTAAGGCGAAAACCCTCTATTGGTGCAAATACAGTTTGGGTAATGCTTCTAGACCCGTTGCCCGCTTCGCTAGTTTCATCGCAACAAACTCAAGTCGATGCTGTGACCTAAAAGTCTACTATAAATGAAATTTCCCAGAAACAAACCAGAAGATTCCTTTAATTAACTAACCACATAAAAACAAAAACTCAACCAGAAGTCAAGCTCGTTCTTGAGAGTTGATGTCAGTCAAAGAGGAATTCCTTAGACGGTCAGTATACGTTCTTCCCACTAACTCACCAGCTCCAATTTTCTCAATTTCATCAGTCTTCAAGTCTACGTTTAACATAAGCATTTATGGCGTATACTTAACCACCACTTAAGCCTATCATTTCCACATAGATACAAGCAGAGACAGGGTTAAAGAGGAAACAAAGGAGGGCGGTGCAGAGCAGAACAGATGGCTTTAGATGAGGGTCATGAAGCTCGTGAGATGTTTCAAGCTCAAACCCACATATATAAACACTGTTACTACTATGTAGATTCCATGGCACTGAAATGCGCAGTTCAACTTGGCATACCAGACATGATCCATAACCATGACAAACCCGTTACCCTTAGCGAGTTGATTTCAGAACTATACGTTCACCCAACAAAAGCAAGCTTCTTGCAGCGCCTCATGCGCATGCTAGTGCATTCAGGTTTCTTTGCCACAAGAAAAATCAGTGAGAATCAAGAGGAAGAAGAAGAAGGGTATGTTCTCACACCAAGCTCCAAGCTCTTGCTCAAAGATAATGTCACCAGCCTGTCAGCTTACATTCAAGCAATGCTAGATCCCATCCTGATTGTTCCCTGGCTTTCCTTGGGGGATTGGTTCCGAGGAAGTGAAACCGTTCCATTTGAGACCGCCAATGGAATGAGCTTTTGGGAGTATTTTAAGCACAACCACGAATTTAGTAAAAATTTGAGTGAAGCAATGGCTAGCGATTCTCGGACGATAAGCTTGGTTGTCGGAGACCACACAGAAATCTTTGAAGGGCTGGATTCATTAATCGATGTTGGGGGTGGCACAGGAACTATGTCTAGTGCAATTGCTGAGGCATTTCCTCACATTACATGCACGGTCTTGGACCTCCCATCAATAGTTGCTAACCAGCCAGAGAACAAAAACCTGAAATTTGTTGGGGGTGACATGTTTCAGTCTATCCCTCCAGCAGATGCAATTATAATCAAGGTAAGTGAAATCTTCTTTCATCCTCAAATCTTATAATTATGTTAGTTAGCATCTGCAGCATTAATATTTTTCCCCAAAAATAAAAGCAGTAGCATTAGTAATACTAGTAAATAAAGAACCACTGCAGAATATCTATATATGAATTTAATGCCTTGTCATAGAACATTATTTTGTTCCTAGTAAAGTGTAGATGGTGACTAAGCTCTATGCAGTCTGTTTTGCATAATTGGAGCGATGAGGATTGCATAAAGATTTTGAAGCACTGCAGAGGTGCGATTTCAAGAAAAGGAAAAGGAGGAAAGGTAATGGTTATAGACATTGTGATCAATGAAAAGAAAGACGATGAGGAGCTAACCAAAACGAAGCTCTATGTTGACATGGCCATGATGCTTGTATGCACCGGAAGAGAGAGAAATGAGAAAGATTTTGAGAAGCTCTTCATGGAGGCCGGCTTCAGTCACTACAAGATTACTCCTTTATTTGGTCTGAGGTCCCTTATTGAGATTTATCCATAAGAGTTCGAATCCTGTACTTTCAGGCAGATTGGTTGTTCCGTATCAGGTTTCTTGCTTTGTGCTGTAGCAAAAATCTAGTTTCAGAATACTTATCAAATAAAATAACTTACTGTGCTTATATGTTCTCATTCTAGACAACAACTTCAGATCAGTCCAATGAAAACGTAAAAGGGTTAGCATTTTAAAAGGTCTATCTGTGACTAAACTCACTAAACAAGTGGTATTATTAATCCTGGTCTCTAACACGCTACCTAATCAATGCCAATACAAACAACTAAGGAACAAACTTGGTTGGCAAGACATACGAAAGTCATGAAGCATATATTGACAATGTGACACAATATGAACCGGGTTCCTGTCACTGCTGTGTGATATACTGGTCAACAGCTAGCAGCCATTGCCAACCAGTGGAAATAGTTCAGGAAACACCAAAGCAGGTAGTTATCATTGGAGGGGAAAAATTATATGGTTACAATTATAAAGAATCAATGTTGACAGAGATAGAAATTGGCCACCTCCTCCAAGTTGAAACTGGAAAATTGATTGGAAATTTATGTTAATCAACTGTTTGAGACAGAATATTTCATATTTTAAATAAGTAAATAAACTTGCAAGAACTTAAATACAGGAAATGCGATGCAGCTAACAGAAAAAAATATATATATATGAACAACGAGCAACTAATCACAAATTTGAATTGATAATGTGCAGTTCAAGTTTATAATTCACACTGATTATGATCAGAGCTCCATATACATGCGCAAAGACAAATAAAAACATAAAGCTCTAGCAAACCTTACCACTGTAGGCCTCGAAAGTCTCTGAACAGCTCGAAGCATCTCGAAATTATCATCCTCCGCAACTACTCCTCGTCGACTAAAGGAAAGCATTCGGCACGAATCAGCCACGATTTTGAATACTGTGCTCCAACTTTGAAGCCCTCACCACTTTCAGATTCGGACCCC
Organism: Euonymus europaeus; assembly: GCA_963580455.1. Lineage (NCBI taxonomy): Eukaryota > Viridiplantae > Streptophyta > Magnoliopsida > Celastrales > Celastraceae > Euonymus > Euonymus europaeus. Next base: position 2,219,677 of record OY756969.1, on the reverse strand, counting down.
GTCAAGTTCCTCCGCGAAATCTTGCTGTTTTGATCGACAGCTCGACGTTGAAGTTACCGGAAGCAGTGCCGTTGAAGTCTGCGGGCCTCTTTTTCTAATGACAGAGCAACAAAACTGTTGGACCATGGGCCGAAGCCCAAATATCTTGGTGTGGTCGAGACTCCAGTTAGTTAGGGATTCTTCAGAGGCCCATTTAGTCAACAGGTGAACCCAAAGTCTGCAGGCTTGCTTAAGACTTGTGAAGTCCTTTAGTTTAGATGATTAAATCACTCACACTGTCGTCTAACACGCTACCTGATTGATGCTATTACAAATAAAGTCATATAACCATTTTCCAGAATTCCTTCTAACAAGAAAGTGCTCAAAGATTGGAACTTTGTTCAGCAACTATTTTATATGACTTCCTGGACAACAATGTGAAGTAGAAATAAAAGATTGCAAGTAGCCTTTGCAGCCCCAACTGAACAAAGTCAGATATATATATATATATACACCAGACGAACAATTCAAAGCCCATCACCTCCTCAACTTCCTCTGATTAGCCAAAATCATGGCATTCCAAAAGGAGTACCTTGATGTAATTTTGGTCCCAACTGGGCTGCTCATCATGTTTGGTTACCATCTCTTCCTTCTCTACAGATACCTTCATCTTCCTCACACAACAGTAATTGGTTTTGAAAACAATGACAAGAGAGCTTGGGTTGAAGGAGTCATGAATGCTGATAAAAAAGATGTTGAAATAGCACTAGCAGTGATCGCATCCAACACGTCCGCCGCGACATTCTTAGCTTCAATTTCTCTGACTCTAAGCTCCATCATTGGTGCTTGGCTTGGAGGATCTTCTAATAATGTCTTTGAGAGTGGATTAATTTATGGTGACACAAGGCCATCCACAATCTCAATCAAGTACATATGTCTACTAGCTTGTTTTCTCCTTGCTTTTGCTAGTTTTGTTCAATCAGCGAGGCTGTTTGTTCATGCAAATTACCTAATTAGCACACCAAATACTTACATACCAGTTGAGGTGGTGGAGAATGCAGTGATTAAAGGAGGAGATTTTTGGTTAATTGGGCTTAGAGCACTCTATTTTGCTCTCGATTTGCTCCTTTGGTTTTTTGGGCCAATACCAATGTTTGTTTCGTCAGTTATTATGGTGTTTGTTCTGTATTACCTTGACACCAATTCAGCTCCTCTGCTGCAGCACAAGCAATTAAGGTCACAGTGGCTCAATAGGCCGCCGGCTAATCGACTTTCCGGGGTAGCCATCGACATTGAGCATATCATCAAATAAGGACAATTGTACCAGATGAATTTTCATAATCTCATTGAATTGCATTGCAAATAGTGTTTTGAGTTGTTTCGTGTTATTTCCAACTGCTTCTCCTAAAAGACTAAAAGGCTAAGGATGTTGCAGAAAGATTGCGTGCTCTTGTAGCAGCAAATTGAGTTGTATAGTTTTTTCTTTCGAAGCAACTGCATTCCCATTAATTCATTATTGACTTGTGGCAGCAAAAGTCAGATTTTGAAGTAATTTATTGCTTGCTTTACAAGCATTAACCACTAAATATTAAAATAAAATCATGCTTTTGGTGTACGTAACACAAGTATGTATGACAACGATGATTGGATCCACCTGATTCGGTACACTAGGCCAAAATCATTTAGCAGCAATGAACAGCGATGGGTTGAATAATGCTCAGAGCCTCAGATAACCTCATGGGCCCATTGATGAATCCATATTTGATTTGTGGAACAGAATATGTAGTCCTCCATACAGTGGCCCAAATAAATTTTAGCCCAAATTTGAATCACAATGAGTTGTTTTAGGCTCATATCTAGTCGAGCTATGATAATTGAGAAGATTTTTCCTACACTACTACTGTCATTAAGTGATACAAAACTTGCACTTCTTATCGCAGTAGACCAGCCAGATCGGTCTGTCAGGAGGGTCACTTGCGGGTGAAGAATCTGCGTCTGTTTCCATAGTGACGGGCTGACGCTTTACAATTTTGGAGGGGAAAGGAATTCGGTTTTTTTTTCTCTAAAACCTAGGGTAATTTATGATCCTATAATTTACTACACTATGAGTCTATAAGTGGTGCGCAGTTTTTACTTAAGAAGGGCCCCTGTTACACAAGCCGATTCTCTATTTGTTAGAAATCCATTAAGGTCCCAGGCCCAAACTTGAGGCCCATTACACGCAGTGTCCATATATTATGGTACAATTACAATCCTCGGTGATGAACCTCATGCGTAGGCGTAGCAGACAGTCTCTGATTAGACAAGGACCGGTCTAGTTCCTTTTGGCAAGTTTCGTATTGGGTCCACGTCCACAACATACATCTCGACACGCGTTCCTTCACAGTGCAAGCCTACACTGGGAATTGGGATGAGTACATACCTGATACCCCACGGTATCATCTTCCCGGAAATGACCAAATAGTCCTCAATATCATATCACATTAGCACACGTGTACGGCTAGTTGAGTGGCAGAAAAAGAACGTGCGTACAAAACATCGGGGCGCGTAAGCGGAGGATGATTGACACGACTAAAGTACGATGAAAGGGTGAGAGACAGCAGTAGGCAGCAGTGCACCCCCCGCGTAAAAGTCGAGGGTGCTGCTGCCTCTCTACTGTAAAGCAGACAGTGATCTGCCTTTCGATAAACGACTCTTCTCTATTTTTTTCTCCAGCTGATCCACGCGCGCTGTCCAAAAAGAGCTTTCATCAGATACGATAAAAGTTCAAGCAATGTTTAACACGCGTTCTGCGGGGACTGGGGGTGGGGTTCTCTCTGCACAGATTCTTCTTTGGGGGACAAATTAAGCAATTCGGAGAAATGTGGGGCCAATTCTTTATTTGTTTTTTAGTCATGTAGGGTCAATTTGATTATTCAGTGAAAATGGTAACTTTAATATTGGGTATTTTTGATAACGTGGGGTAACATGGTTTTTCTATTTTCTTCTAAATATTATATACTCATAAGTTGTGATTTTTTATCCAAATAAAAAAAATTTATGTGTTATTAAATTCATGAACAAACTGAGGGTGGGTCCATTAGGATTTTGGAAATGATGAGGATTTAGGGCAATCCATGTTATGATGATGTCGTTGTTGTCATATGTCAAAGCATTACTAATGCATAAATCAAGGCATTAACACCCACTTAACTTAAAGCAAAGCATGCTTTGTGGGCAAGTATATTTTTTAATACTTTGGGATTGACATATAGTAGATCGATGTTGCACTGACAATGGAACAAAGCTTCTCTTTTAATGTGAGAGGGATCGTAATTAATTTTATTATATTATTAGAAGTTGAAACCACATTATCCACTTAATAAATAAAAAAAAACCACATTATCCACTAAACCCCCCATGACTATGATTTACCATTAAGAAGTTTTTTATTTTATTTCGTTTAAAATCGGGAAAATCTCAACCTAACGGTCACTTTCTAATCCTTGCACCAGTTTCAAACTCTGGCGTGACAGCACAACCCCTCGCACTATTAAGTAGTTTAGAGCTGAAATTTTTTTAAAAAAGTTATCGAGCAAGTGATGAAAATGGACTCCTCAAATGTTGTCCAAGCTTTAGTGTCGGATGATTCCTTGGAGTCTCGAATGAGACACTTTGTGCATGAAGCTCGTTCTTTTATGAGTCGATTAAATGTTATTCATGTAATCTCATGTCTATTGCACATTAAATTTTACTATCCGCTTTCTTGCGAGAAAGGTACAAAATTGTAGTGTAATGTAGTTTTTTAAATGTCTGTAGATCCTCTTTCCACGAGTGACCAGCGTCGAGTCGTATAATTTTTATGTTTTGAATGAATTTTTTTTTCTAAAAAAAGAAGTTTGGGCAGAATTTAAAGTCTCAAAGTTATATAATTAATGACAACGTCATACTTTGGATTAGAGATAGAAAAGATGCCGTTTGAACGGGGTCCCATGATACTTGGACAATGTGGAAGTACATTGGTTCAATGTTTTCTCTATTTGAATCAAAATTATGGTTACTTTTATTGTCATTTTCAGAGCAATTATTTTCTCTCTTATTGCGTTCTCCAATAATTTTGATTTAATTTGTTTGAAATCAAAATCGTACCATAACAAGTTCAAAACCCAGCCAAATGCGACAAAAAATGATACACTTTCGTAATAAATTTTGGTCAAACGACATAATTATTATATTAATTGGTTTAGATAATAATCTCACTAAATTAACCATGATTAGTTAAAAACAACATAATGTCAAAAAAAACATTGTGTCTGTTTGGACCCACGTCCAAGTTACGTTTTTGGACTTGCGTTCACGTCACTTACAAACGGGATGGGCTTTAGGTGTTTGGAGCCCAACTCAGTTGCGTGCCAGCCAAAACGTGGAATCAGCCCACGTTTTTCCTTCTTTCGTTGAACATACCTTCGTCACTTTCCTTCTTTCATTCAGATCTCTAGGTCATTTCAACAATCTTCTTGCTGTTTAGAATTTGAAATCAATCTCAGAAAATCAAATTTGAACCCAGACAAGCACTGATAACAAGCGCCTCTTTATCTACTTCTTGGCTCAGCCACCATGGAGGTTCGTCGTGCTAGACAGTGGTACCAAATTTGGACAGAGCTTCCTTGGCTAGCAGATGGGCGATTACCAGAACGAGGAATATGGGTTACAACCCATTCTTTTCCGACCATTGCAGCTCGATTGTTGAACCTCCATTGTTGAACGAATGGATGAAGTGAATCAAGTCAAGAAGTGGGGATGGTATGATTCGATAAAACAAGCCCAATGTAGATGGGGACCTCGATTTGGTTCTCTGTTTCGAATCTCTCCGATTCCGGAGGGGGATCGAGTGAGGGAGGAGTGAGTACTTACAAAGAAATTGCTTGAGAATGAGCAGGCACGAGAGAGAGAATGAGACGACTTATTCAGGATTAAAAAAAATACACTACTAAAGTTATTAACTAATAAATAAGATATTTATTATTATTGTAAATTACAACAATAAAAAATATAACCGCATTGAAACTCAACTCACCACAGTTTTAAAAGTGAGATGCCAAACGTCTAATTGCGTTCAAACTCACCTCACAGCACCACAATTTTATACCTCACAGCATCTCACAGCACCACACAGCACCTCACAGCGCTACCAAACAGGCTCAATTGTATGTAATTTAGAATTAAAATCATCATCCATTGCGATTATCAAATAGCTTACTTGACAACCTGAATTGTATGTAATTTAGAATTAAAAGTTTAAACCCCACTTCCTCCACTCTATTAAAAAAAATCATTCATTAATTCGTGTTTGCCCTACCACGCATGTGGGACTTGCCTTGTCAACTCATTTTTCCTTCAATTTTTGAAGCATAAAATTTATTTTAAAAAAATTTAAGATAATATGTTTCGCATTTTACATCTGACACGGTCTAAAACCGTTCAGAATTTGCATGAATTTTCTTGAATGGATAATTTATCTTCCATTCAATAAAAGATGCAATATTAGATCAAAATCATTGCTAATTATCATCTTCTATATATTTAAGATAATGATATTACAAAGTAAGGAAAATAACCCTTAATCTTTATTCACTGTTTTTTACTCATTAAAGGCCAACCGACTCCAATCAAAATAAATTACCCTAAAAATCAAATTTTGACCAAGAAAAAGAAAACCCTCGTTGTGCACGCAGGTGTATTGAATTGGGCAACATAATATGTTAATGAGTTACCTAACTGGGTGTCTAACCAGGAGAGCCGTTTGACCATCATAAATAGGAGATTGGTGGGATTTATGGCAAAATTTCAGGAACCCTACATAGATTTGATAATCATGATTACTTTTAATCCCATAAATAGCAATTAATACTTAATATTTTGAGTTAATTTAGCTTTAAAAGTGTTTCTTTAATTAATTAATTAATTAATTAATTAATTGAGCCCCCATTTTGTCGTGGAGTAGAGTGGGCTGCTAAAACTATAAATTTAGGCCCATTAATAATGAAACCATCTTAGTGCGGTAGGTGGGACTGACACAAAAGTCAAAGAGAGGCAAAAAGGAAAGGCGTATGTGTTTAACCCACCACGCTCCTTTTATTAACGTTGTTACACGTACGACTACGATCATCGTGTTAATCGCTACGCGCTCAGTGTGAGAGTGGGATGAGTAGGATTTCTAACACATGATTAAAGCTTTGGTCCGAGTCTATAACCAATTGGGTATTACCCGTTTTGGCTGGGTTATACGGCTAGTCTTTTAACCTATAGCCTAAAGGGCTGCAGTGTGTTGGGTTCTTTGCAATTGATGGCACTGATAAAGACCCGCTACTCTTTCATTACTGTGACACATTTTGTCCACATCTTCTGTGAATTGACATTTATACCCATTCCAGCCAAAATAATAGATTCGATAGAGGGTTGTGTTGGAAGAGCCATGGTGTCTATTTGGGCTCTACTATGATGTCTTGCGTTCAGAAACTACAAACCTTTTTTGGGGTTTCTTGGAATTAAAAGTAGATTTGTTTTGTTTTGTTTCTAACAACTTGGGATTAAAAGTAGATTTGTTATCATCAACTATGATCCTTATAGATAGAGTTTACTGTTAAAAGAGATGTATTTTTTTCCTATAATTGAACTTGTTCTCTTATTGGTTAGGCAAATGAGCAGCAATTGTCATTGCTTTTTGCCTAAGAAAATAAACCAATATAGCCCACAAGACCAGTAAAGTCAAATTTTAGGCAGGCCGCATCATTACTGGTGGTAATAAGTTTCAATCCAGGATAAATATGAATTCTAGGATACCAATGACTGTATGTATTGACTAGACTTTCTGTATCGACTGTAGAGTTGTGAAGCCTAGAAATGATATGTTTAATGGTAAGCAGGATTGAAGGGAGGGGACATGGGGAGAATTGGGGAAGTAGAAGGGGACATAATAGACATCCACCCGGAAATACAGGGGCCGTACAATCCTATTCTCTTTCTCTCTCTCCCTCCCTCCATTTATCAGCTGAGATATTATTATTATATAATATATTGGGTATTGCTGTTTAACTGACAATCGTCTCTCATAAAAGTGAAAGCCACTTCAAAAGCTTTCATTTCTCATCACTCTCTGCTACACATCATCCAGCAGTCGCAGGCATTGCAGCAGGCCACTGTTGCTTCTCAGTTTTGGCAGATGAGAAAGAAAAAAGAAAAAGAAAAAAAGAGAATACTCGGAAACAACCCATATGATTTAGACGCAAATTAATACGGTTTGACAGGTTGATTTGATATCTACTAAAAAGGCCCGTTAAGGACTTGATTCGGTTAAAGTCTCGGTCTTTTTTCTCTTCTGAGTGTTGGGTATTGACTGCTTTCAAACATTGCCGAGCTTGCTTTCCTATCAGTCGATGTAATTGACTGATATGAAATCGCACTACAAAACCAAAGTTTACATTCACAAACAGCGACTTCAGTTTATCATTTAGTCAGGTTTTCTTGTGTTTTGCAATGGTGGGTATGATTGATTTGAACACCACGGAGGACGAGGAAACGCCGTCGTCTGGGTCTACTTCGCCTTCTTCGTCCTCTGCTTCTCACTTAAGCACTTCTGCTCTGGGTGCTATTGGTTCAAACGGTTCGGGTTCCGTGTGTTTGGAGCTATGGCATGCTTGTGCGGGTCCACTGATATCGTTGCCAAGGAGAGGGAGTGGTGTGGTCTACTTCCCTCAAGGTCATTTGGAGCAACTCTCTGAGTCTTGGAACGCACCCTGTGATCTTCCTCCTCACATTTTCTGCCGTGTTCTTGATGTGAAGCTTCATGTATGTACTTATATCTAGTGTTTGGTGCTTCTTCTGATTATGTGCCTCTATGTTCTATTATGAATTTTCGGAGTGTTGTGGTGATTGCATTGATGGGTTCTGCCAATTGCTAAAGAAATCGAGGGGAAAGTTGAATTGCTGTCCTTTTGTTTTGCTGTTCAAGTACAGGCAAGAGTCATAGATACCTCCAATTGTTTGGGTTAATTAGAGATTTTTTGCATTCTAAGGGTTAGGTGATTGAAAGATTCGAATTCCTATTTGTGGTTTTCCGGTGCATACAGGGAGAGTTCAACAAGTTTGTAATCTTAAATTGGACGTGAAATGTGTGTTTTCTGTGGCAGGCAGAGGCATCAACAGACGAAGTTTATGCACAGGTCTCACTGGTACCTGAAAGTGAGGTAACTTCTTTTTCTAGGCTAATGATTCACTGCTCTCTGATAGAATGTGAGGACGAGGAAAGAATAATCATGCCCGAGTACAGAACAATCCTAGAGTTAATAGTGTTATTATTATTATTATTTTAATTTCGCAATTAAGCTCCTACAATTGGTGTTGAGTTTCTTGGGATTTTATTTTGTTTATTCTCTTTTGCGATTGCTTTTTTGGCTGGTTGCCTGGAAATCCTTAGAAAACATGCATTTTCCTTGAATTCTTGCACATAGCAGATCGAACAAAAGTTGCAAGAAGGGAAAGTTGAGCCAGAGGGTGAAGAGGAGGATATTGACATGACTATGAAGTCGGCAACGCCTCATATGTTCTGCAAGACCCTCACTGCTTCTGATACTAGCACCCATGGAGGATTCTCTGTCCCCCGTCGAGCTGCTGAGGACTGCTTCCCTCCATTGGTAAGAATGGAAATTTTACCTTTCTATACTTTCTTAGCAAAACCGATTCGAAAGTTGCATCTATAATTTTCTATGCTCGTATCATCAAGTTGTGAAATACATATGTGCATGGTTTGCAAACTAAAGTTGAATGTTACTGTAGGATTATACTCAACAAAGACCTTCACAAGAGCTGGTAGCAAAGGATCTGCTTGGCCTGGAATGGAAGTTTCGACATATCTATCGAGGTATGTGTAGAATTACCTCTCTGCTCTGTAGGTTAAGGCCCCGCCCTTCATGGTCAACAATATCTTACTGATACGAGAATCTGATGAAAGCTATCCTCTTTTTGTATTCTCAATGTCAAATGCCCCTACCTTTTGGTTTATACAGGGCAACCACGGAGGCATTTGCTCACTACTGGGTGGAGTGCTTTTGTAAACAAGAAGAAACTTGTTTCGGGAGATGCGATCCTCTTTCTCAGGTGTGAATATCAAAGACTAGTTCATTCGGAAACTATGATTAGTATTATGCTTGTTTTTTTACCATTTGACCATGGCAGGGGCGATGATGGAGAATTGAGACTGGGAGTTCGAAGAGCCGCACAAATAAAATACAGTGCTGCTATTCCAGCCCTATGTAGCCAGCAGATGAATCACAGCAGTTTCATTGATGTGGTGAATGCAATCTCTAGGAGAAGTGTTTTCAACATCTGCTACAATCCAAGGTAATATCTCGCTGCTTTCAGTTAACGATTTTCAAGAAGCAATATGCACTACTGATTCGGCATGTGAAATCATTATGTGTGTTAAACTTGCGGACATTTAAAGGGCTTAATGTGGTCAAGTGTGCATCCAAATTAGCTGTAACTGTGATTAAGTAGCTCAGACAAAGCATGGTTTCTGTAGAATAGGGATCTTTGGAAAGTATGGCAAACTTTTAATATGTTAGTTAATATTTCTTCATACATTTTGTTTGTCAGATGAAAGTTTTTTTTGCCTAGAACGGAATAAGTCATTTGCAAAAGGCTATGGCTTCACGTGAGAAACTATGTTTAAACATCAGATTAGTTGGCTTTTTATGTATGAGCTTCATGAGTAGTCTTTACTCTCCAGTGTCTCCCCTTCTAATAACTAAATTATGTGATGTATCTCTTCAGCGTCATCTCCCCCAACAAACTTTGGGCGGCACATCTTCTGTTGTCAGTAGATCACCCTCTATCAATAGTCATCTCCAAAGATCTAGTTCTGATTATGTGGTTGTCAATTTGTCATAATATTATCAACTTATGTCTCCTCTCCTCTTCAAAAGACTACTATGCTTGTCTATTAGATTGAGTCGTGGCTGTGAAAGAATCTTCAGAGAGTAAGTTCTGTTATATGACGGTTTCTGATTGTAGCTTGTAAGAGGTTCCACGAGTAAAACTTTACCCAAAGTGGAACACTTGGTGATTGAATATACTGGTCATAGTAGTTCCCTGCCATATTGAAGTCATCACACTTGATCACATGGTCATTTCTACCCTTATAGTAATGTGGACTCCCTCATGCTTGCAGTCAATGCTTTTCTATATCTGGTATTCGCTAGCACTTAGGGTAGTATGTCCTTGCTACTTGTATTTTCCAGATGCTCCACTTATCGAAAGACTGCTTAATTGAGTAACAATCTGGTTTACAAAGCAACATTCTTGGTTTCTACTTTTTATTTTCAGTCTTTGGCTATATCATATACTCAGTTTACATGGTTTTCTATAGACAGTATTGATCTCTTCATCATTTTGCAGGGCCAGCTCATTGGATGTCATACTACCCCTGCATAAATTCCTGAGGAGCCTTGATTATTCCCTTTCTGTTGGAACAAGGTTCAAGATGCGCCTTGAAACAGAAGATGCAGCTGAAAGAATGTATGACTTGCTTTGGCTTGCAGCACTTGAACTTAAATTACATTCCAGTTCTTGACGAAATTGCATTTCGCAGATGCACTGGAGTAATATCTGGTTTTGCTGATGCTGATCCTGTGAAATGGCCTGGGTCGAAATGGCGATGCCTTCTGGTATATGAATGCTGTTTGTACCTTAGAATGTACCTAGAACACAATTTAATTTGAGAAACAAGGTCTACGCCTTTTTTACTTGTCTATGATGCATCGTTTCCTTTGTTATGATGATTCTGTTTTGCAGGTTAGGTGGGATGATGGGGAGGTCAATAGGCTCAACAGGGTGTCTCCATGGGAAATCGAACCATCTGGTTCTGTTTCCAGTCCCAGTAGCTTGATGGTACCCGGTTTGAAGAGGTCCCGGACTGTATTGCCTTCAGCAAAACCAGAATTTGTTGCTCCTGGTAGGTCTGGCGATACCAAGAAACAATTTCAACATGATTAGTTTTCTGTTCTGCTCCTTGCTAAATATTATTGACCGGCCTTTACGTTCTTATAGTAGATGGAATTGGGGCATCAGATGCTGGAGAACCTTCAAGGTTTTGGAAGGTCTTGCAAGGTCAAGAAATTTTGGGTTTTAATCCTCTTTCAAATGGTGTTGATTTTCATGGTCCACATCAAACTGAAATAAGGAGGTGCTTTCCTGATGCACATAGTTCAGGGAATGGTGCAATGAGAAATGGTTATGGAGATCCACTAGTGACCTCTGATATACCCAATAGAAGCGCAGGCTTCGATGAATCTTTTCAATTCCGTAAGGTCTTGCAAGGTCAAGAAATATTGCCAAGCCCCTCATATGGACGAACAACAGATTTTAATGAGGCTCGTGAATTTGGCAGCATTGGGATCTCTGGTGTTCAATTGCCAAGATGGATAAAAGCCCGGTCTGCCCATATGCAAGGATTCGACTCTCATATGTGCCTCTCTGCACCACCCACACAAGTGTCTTCGCCATCTTCAGTGTTGATGTTCCAGCAAGCAAGCCATCCTGCTTTGAACTTCAATCAACCATATAGTTTCAATGAGCAGCAGGACCAGCGAGTTAACAATCGAAGTTTGGTTTATATTCCTGAAATGCGCATAGAAAAGCCAATCACATCTTCATCTAGAGAGCATAGTTTCAGAGGCAACCATCAGGGGAGCATGAATCATCTTAGTCTATCCAATGAACGTATGCCGCATGGTGATTCGGGACCTCTTTTAGGTCAAACAGCATATAGAAGTAATTCAGATTTGGTGTCATCGTGCAAAAGCAGCTGTAGACTCTTTGGCTTCTCATTGACTGAGGACAGACATGTTGCCAATTTACAAGAAAGTGAAAATGCATTGACAACTCCACTGACTAATGGATCTTCTTGTGACCCTGGTGTGATCAACCGTTTTCATGCTTCCTCCAGCAATGTCCAAGGCAGCTGGAAGCGACTGTACCAGTGTAAGCAATCTCCATGCTATATATTCTCCATGTTATGCTTTTCTGTACTGTTTAGACTGCAAATGCAGGTTGACAAACAAGAGTGTCTTGTAGCATGGAGACACTTTTCAGTTTTTGTTGATCTTGTTGGCCGCAATGTTTTGAGGTTTAGTTGCCCTTACATCGACTATTTGGATGATTTTTTTAAACATAGATGTCATTGCGTTTGCAGGTAATTCTGCAACACAGACTTGAAGCTTATAACATCTATTAGTTAAATAATGGTGGCCTCCAAGGTTGTGGAAGAGGAGGATGTTAGCCTTTTGTTGTCTGAATTTGCATGCCATTTACTTTTCGGTGTGTTAGTATAAGTGTAATTTCTCTCCTGAAGTAACTTCGACATTATCTGACACCCTTAGCTATGAATAGAACATCTGCTTACAGCTGGTTAAGTTCCTGCTGACGATCTTTCTTCATTATTATTGAAATGTAAAACATTTGTGGGTTACCCTGCAATTTGAAAAAAGTATGATTGCATGGTACTCTTGTTTAGCTATGAGAAAGATTGTTGAGTTTCAGATACCCTTTTGTGATTTTTGCCCTAGAGAAGACTCAGTTGAAACATAGTTCTTGGGTTTCTTATTTTTCTTCAATACAGTAAGGAATGTTTGACAGCAAAACCCTCCAGCCTCGCAGGGTATTGACACAGAAGGAACTATTATGAAGTTCTGGGATTTGTAGGTAATGGCCCTAGAACTCCTAGTGGTGAGGACACGCAAAGGTCCACAAGGGGACAAATTTGTGGTTATTTCAACTGCTAGTTTAAGTTGGATGCTAATTTCTAAAACAGTGTGACCTATTAATGGTCCCCTAGCAGGATTTCTGGTGATTCCAGTTTCTTCAAGTGTCTACGCTGTTGCTGCGTATTCAATTGACCATTCCCAGTCAATTTGTTGAGCTCATATATATATATATATATATATATATATTGTCAGTCTCCTATGCGCCGGCCTGTAAATAATTGTATTTACGGTTTTCTAATCTTGGTCGTCCATTGCTAAGCTTCAGATCTGACGTTCACTCTCGTATCTCCACAAATTGAAGCTCGCATATCGTCTTCACTCTTTTGAAGCTCTCTAGGGAAGACAATTGTATCTCGATCGCCCCATCTAGTCTGTTCGGACCTCCTCAGTCGCCGTATCTGTTGTACGATTATTCACGGGCCGACGCATAGGAGACTGACGATATATATATATATTTGATATTTGATACCCAATTCCAAATCATGCAAAAACGATTTGGGTGTTTCGAGTAGTCAAAAGTGTGATGTATTTACAGAATACATGCACCTTATTATTATTATAATGTATAATCATCATTAATCAAATGATAAAGTGGCATAAATGCTAACATAAAAAAAATGTGAAAATTTATACGTAGAATAACCGTACACTTGGCACCTGCACTGTGCCCTCCGTCCATTCACCGCGTGTTTTTTTTTTTTTTTGAAATTTTAACGAATAACGATGAAACTTCTTCACTTTCAGTTTTGACACTGTGCTAACGCGGTGGCACGTGGTTTAATTGCTTTTGCCTCTTAAATCTGCAGTCACTGCGTCTACCACCACGCGGAATATCAGATGGAGGAAAAAACAAAATCACACAATGTCCCATAAAAATCAATCCAGTTGTAGCTCGAGAGCTATATCACCTCTATCTGGCTTTGTCATTTTTTTCTTCTAAATGTACCAATGACGCAAAGTCAGACCCGGCTCACAATTTGACTTCCAATTCCAACCATTCGCCGTACGAAATGAAGGACCCGGGCTACCAACGAATCACAACAAGAGAGGAAATTCAAGCAACCCCACGTCATTCATATATTGTGATCACCCCCTGTTCGTTTATATGCTCCTGTGAACCTATAAGCAAACTCAGGTAACATAACCGAGAAGAGAGAGACAGAGAGGATGGCAGAGGAGGAGTCAGTGGAAGTTTCATTGGAACAAACAGCAACATGGGCTGTGGCAACTGTTTGTTTGGTGTTAGTACTAATTTCCATTCTTATTGAGCATTTGCTTCATCTTCTAGGCAAGGTGAGTGTATATATTTCTGTAGCTTTGACTTGTTCATATATAAAGATAGAGTGGTTGATTTTAACCAATTTGTGTTTTCATGTTTGAAACAGTACTTCCATAAGAAAAGGAGGAAATCACTCATTCAGGCTCTTGACAAGATCAAATCAGGTAAGTTTTATACATATAACAGAACTTCGTTGCATTAATTCCAGGGAAAGATTGTAAATTGTAACGCAAGTTTAATGTTCTGTTTGTTCTTGCAGAGTTGATGCTGTTGGGTTTCATTTCGTTGCTGTTAACTGTAAGCGAAAAGCACATCGCAAACATCTGTATTCCAGAGAGTGCAGCTGAAACCTTTCTTCCTTGCGAAAGCTGGTCCTCAAATGACAGTGAGGAGAGTACCAGATGCCAAGAGCAGGTACAATATATTCATTGGGAAGCTTGATTAAATGTTGGTGTTGTGTATATGTATTCACGACTAACTAGATATATGTTTTTTTGGCTGGATTTGTGCAGGGAAAGGTTTCTCTGTTGTCCGGAGAAGGAGTGAGGCAACTTCAATACCTCATTTTTGTGTTGGCTTCCTTCCATTGTTTGTCATCCATTCTTACATTCGGCTTAGGATGGGCTAAGGTACTTCTTCTTCTTCTTCTTCTTCTTTTTTATTATTATTATTTGATCCGGATGGCCTTCTAAGACCTTCAGACAATTTATGTTTCAAATATTCAACGTTCTTTGGTGTGTGTTTGGTCTACTTTTCTGCTGTTCTGTTTTTTGTGTAACAACGGACAAAATCAAATGGTTTTGTGAACTTGGACGTGTTCTCACTCTTTGGAGACTTTTTAATGGGAAAATTGGATTTGTTAAGCTCTTGACAATTACTGGGTTTTGTTCTTCTAAGAAATATAATAGTGATTTTGTGATACTTTTTGTGGCAGATGAGGAGATGGGAGTCCTGGGAGGCAGAGACAAGAACATTTGAATACCATTTTCTAAATGGTAAGCTTAAGGAGGATAAGAATCTGATTTGTTTGTGTTATTTTAAGTCTCTACAGACCTTGCAATGTGGAATTCAATAATAAAACATTGAAACACAGCCGCCTATGGAAGCTTTTTAATATTTCAGTAACATATGGCCGTGCCCCTTGACCTAAATCTAATTACTAAAGGCAGCAATGACGCACTTCATTAGTTCATAGATTGTTCCAAACTGAAATGTTTTCAACGATTGTGACCTTTGAAATTATTGCCAACAGAAAAGTATACATAAAAACAACTTCCAAGATTATTTTTCAAATTTAATTCCAGCAAAAATTATATCGTGTATTTATTTATCATTTTTTCTAAGTTAATTTGTTTTTTTGAATTTAATTTAATTAATAAAATATGTAGATCCAAGGAGGTTCCAGCTGACCCATCAAACATCATTTGGAAGACGACATCTAAGATTTTGGACTGAGCACCCATTTCTTCGTTGGCCGGTTAGTTCAACTTGGATCTTATATATTACCACACTAGATCACTTCTTATGATCATATCTAGATAGTAGATAGCTCATTAATTGATGCAGTTTCTTTGGTTGCCATATTTTGCAGGCATGTTTTCTCCGGCAATTTTTCAATTCAGTGTCCAAAGTAGACTATTTAACTCTTAGACACGGATTCATCATGGTAGGCGTAGTCGAATCAATGGACACTATTTTTATTTTCAGATTTAGGCTAAGGAGTGCTTGACTCTCAATTGTTGCCTTCTTGTCAGGCACATTTTGATGAAGGAAGCAACTTTGACTTCCAAAAATACATCAAAAGAGCTTTAGAAAAAGATTTTGGAGTGGTGGTGGGAATAAGGTAAGTGTACTATTGACAGCAAGCAACACATAGTGGTGTAGAAGCTTTTACATTTACATCTCTGCTAATTAATTAGTCAACTTAATTATTCTCCTTGGCTATTGCAGCTTCTGGATTTGGCTCTTCTCCATGTTTTTCATCTTCTTTACTGCTCATGGTAGTGTTGCTTAATTACAATCATATTCTCATATTGCATTAACTTAGATTATATATCCCGCTTGATCAGTGACGCTAACTGATCTGATTTGCTCATTTCTTCAGCCTTCTACAATTACCTGTGGCTTCCGTTTATTCCACTAGTGGTAAGCAAGTGAACTGCTGAGTAACTTTTTATATGAGAATTGAACTAATGAGTACCTATCATACTCAATCGAGAAATCGAAAAAAGACTTACGAGTGAAAATATGGAATTGTTGATTATTAGATGTTATTGCTGGTGGGAACAAAACTACAAAGCATCATAACCAAGATGTTCCTGGAAAGCCATGACAAATCTCATGTTGTAAGAGGAACATTTCTTGTCAGGCCTAGTGACCATTTATTCTGGTTTGGCTGGCCTAAACTGCTTCTCCACCTTATTCACTTCATATTGTTCCAGGTGATTCCTCCGTTTTTTTATATGAACACCATATATTTTAGATGCTGAGAATAAAATAACAATTAGTTCTTCATGTCTGTTGTCTTTGAAATGAATAACTGATTCTAATGAGTTGCTACTATTCTGGGTTTTGCAGAACTCATTCCAACTTGCATTCTTTACATGGACTTGGGTAAGCACTGTTGTACAATTTGATGATTTCAATAAGAATTACTTTATTCGACTTATTCGCTCGCTATGCGAAGAACATCCAGAAAAAGCTAGGCTGACCACTTTCATTTCTCTCACTGCACAGTACAAGTTTGGTTTTAGATCATGTTTCCACAAAAAGACTGAGGATATTGTAATAAGACTTGTCATGGGGTTGTTAGTGCAAGTTCTGTGTGGCTATGTGACACTTCCTCTCTATGCCTTGGTAACCCAGGTAGGCTAATTTACATTTTGATCGCTGCTAGCATAAATAATGGCTCATTCACATATGCCTTAATTAATTGTTTCTTTATTTTGTGACATTTCAGATGGGTACATCAATGAACAAAGCTGTCTTCACAGAGAATGTGACGAAAGGCTTCAAGAGATGGCGCGCCAAGGCGAGGAAAAACCTAGCACACAAGAACAACTACACACCATCACGCCTCTCCCTCGATACTTCACTTTCCCTGGACACTTCAACTTCGTTTAGCATCGATGCATCACCTTCTTTCAGTCATGATGTTTCATATTCTGTGAAATTTGATAGGCCAATCGAAGATGAAGCTGTTGTAGCTATTGACATCGCAGAACATGAGAAAAGTCATGAGAGACCAGCAGAGGAGCTTGAAAAGGTGAATTCATTCGATGGATTCGATACCAACAGAACGACATAAAATTTCTTTGTCGATGATAGATTGAGATGCCCACATTGTTTTTGTTAGTATTGATTTTATGTATAGCCGTTACAGTTGGTTGCTTTATTTATTGTGTACATATGAATTCCATTCAGTATGTAGCAGAAATTTTGGTGCTCATGAGTATAATAACCTTATATGGCTCTTTCTCATTGATTTGTCGTATGATAGAACATGAAACTACAAGATGTGCAGTTGAGAATGACTAACTCGGTGGAAATGGAGGACACATTTTCTTGAAGTAGTTGTGTGGCACGTAAATAGCAGTGGCAAAATTCGATCCGATTTGAATGATCAATTTGTTCAACAAGAATTAAATCAATTTGTAAATAGCAGTGGCAAAATTCGATCCGATTTGAATGATCGATTTGTTCAACAAGAATTAAATCAATTTGTTCAACAAGAATTATATGTTCGAAATTCAAGTCCAAGCACAAATATTTCATCCCATTTAAAATATGGTTCGGGTTTAGACTAATTTTTGTTCGAACTTAAATCAATTCAGGTATGATCAATTAAATACATCCAAAAATTTAAACTAATACAGGTCCAAACATACAAATATCTCGTACATAAATTTTTGTTATCACGTAAATACCTTATGTTGCCCGATCGGGACCCTAATTTTAGTTATCCCTACACCTAAATTGTTTATTTACACCTTTTTATGAGTCTCAATTGTACTGAACGTCCAAGGCCCAAATTGGCATAGTTTTCTCATTAAAAAGGTTGGTCCAAATGGCACGTCTATAACGGGCTAACTCCGGTCAATGCATAATGGGCTAAGTGATACCAGTCTTTTGGATCTTAATAGGCCATAGCTAAGGCTTTACATCTTCCCCTGTTTGGATGAGAGTAAGTTAACTTATATGATACCTAGTTTATAAGCTCATTTTAATTGGTTACCGATCACATCAGTTACATATCAAAAAAATTCTCTCAATTCTCCCTTATTGTCCATGTTCTCTCACACATTTTTCATTTTATTTTTTAAAATATATGTTAGATTTTGAAAAAAATTTACATATTCGAAGTCAACACATAAAACTCTTTCCAACAAGATTCATATTCAATGACTTTTATTTTATTATTAAACTAATTTACATACCTAAATTAATAATTTATATGTTATTAAAATTTATACTATATCAAACAATACATAACTTATTTGACAGCATATACACTGTCAGATATGTTTTCATCCAAGTGCACCCACAATATAGACCTATCAAAATGGGTCATATCGGCCTCACGCAGTGTGGCCCGTATGGCAGCGGTTTCACTTTGCAATTATTGTTTTCACTTTTCACCCCGTTTTCTTTTTCCTCGTGTGGCCATCTCTATCTT
Organism: Euonymus europaeus; assembly: GCA_963580455.1. NCBI lineage: Eukaryota > Viridiplantae > Streptophyta > Magnoliopsida > Celastrales > Celastraceae > Euonymus > Euonymus europaeus. The sequence goes on along the minus strand of OY756969.1, from coordinate 2,200,944 downwards.
TTATCGTTTATAGAAATACGTGATCAATGACGCCTTGCTTCATTTTTATTTGTTGGTTATAGTGTTAATTCAGGATTTAAGATATGATGGCTTCCATATTCAAATTCCACGTATGGTGGATTAGCCAATCGCGATGAGGGGCATGAGCGTCCCTAGGAGGGGCGAAGTGGCCCATCGTTTAGGACTCCCAAAGTTAAGGTCTCATATGTTTGAAGAATTTTAGGATTTTTATTCTAGAAATATCACAATAAAAAAAATTGTCATGACATAAAAATTTAATGTGAAAAATTTTAAAGTCGGAGAAAAATCACGGGTGCTGTCAAAAGACAACCAAGAGAATAATTTCACTATGTAGAAAATTTGTACAACCACATAGTCCTAATTTTCTCTCACCAAGAAATCTAGGCAAACCCTGAAAATAAAACTCATTATTTTCTTTTTGTGCTCATCGCACACCGCCCCTAGAAGTCTCTATCTTTTGTACCCACAACACCCATAAATCTAGTAAACCACTAGTATTTATAGAAGTGTCTTGTCTCCCAATTCTATTCTACCTAGAAATTTCTACCCAAGATGTTTTCAATTACAAATGTGATACCAATTACATAGAGACCAACTTAGAAATGTATTTCCACAAAACAATGATTCCTTTTGTAGCAAAAGAACTCATCCAACTTTTTGATCAATTCCTAACAAACTTCACATTGATCAAAAAATTTCATAGTTTTCGCTATACCACCGTCTTCACTGACAGTCATACTCCACCATAAAGAGTATACTCACTCAGAATTCATCATTCCAATATTTTCCTTTGGCTTATGTGCCCATGTCGAAAAATAACTTGCTGAAAATTACGGTGTAACCGCCACGCTTGACTTTTTCCTGAGAGTTCCTCAGCCCTCGACATACCTTTCCATCACACACCCTGCATAACTGTCAAGTCAATGCCCGTGTGCAAATCTTCCGTTGAATTAGAAACTGATTTTCCCTTCAACGCCTTGTATAACCCAGATTGAATCAACACATCCTTGACTTGTACTTGCCACAAGGCAAAATTGATTCTCCTATCAAACTTCTCGATGTCGATTTTGACGCCTGACATGTCTGCTTCAAATAACCTACCCTCCGATATCAATTGTTGGAATAATTTTAGGATCTTTGTTGCAGAAATATCACACGACAATAAAGAAAATTGAAATAGAAAAGTGCAACAATTATGATACAAGAATTTAACGTGAAAAACTCCAAATCCGGAGAAAAACCAAGGGTGCCGTTAAAAGACAACCAAGAGAACAATTCCACTATGTAGAAAATTTGTAGAACCACACAGTCCTAATTTTCTCTCACCAAGAAATCTAGGCAAACCTCGAAAATAAAACTCATTATTTTCTGTTTGTGCTCACCGCACACCGCCCCTAGAAGTCTCTATCTTTTATACCCACAACACACCCATAAATCTAGTAAACCACTAGTATTTATAGAAGTGTCACGTCTCCCAGTTTTATTTTACCAAGGAATTCCTACCCAAGATGTTTTCAATTACAAATATGATATCAATTACATTCCTAATTAGAGACCAACTTAGAAACGTATTTTCACAAAACAAGGATTCCTTTTGTAGCAAAAGAACTTGTCCAATTTTTTGATCAATTCCTGACATCATATTCGTTGTTGAGGCATCAATAGTTGATTTTTTTTTTGGCATATTTTAGACAAATTGCTTAATCGATTATCTAAGTTTTTCGATTTTTGATCGGCTTTAGTAGAAAATGTGTAGACCAATTCGTTTGATTTCGATCAATTTCAATTTCATCCATTTTTTTTACGATCCTAATTTTAATATTGTAATACCTACAAATCCATTCAGCCTGAAAAAAACCATTTCAATAACTTCTAGTCCATTTCAATTTAAAAATCAAAATAATTAATCTATTTAAATTTAAGATCTATTTTCTTTTTTCTTTTTTTTATGAAAAATTTAAGATCTATATTCTTTTATAAGAAGGTTCCTTTTTTAGAATTCGGCTAGGCACTGAAAATTCAAGTACGTTACTGTAGCCGACCACCTTCGCCAATTTCAAAGTAAACCCCAACTTGGAATCTTCCTCCTCATTCTCATCATTTTTAATTCTCTTATTTAATATTATTTTCTTTTATTCTTCTCCCTTTATTCTTGAGGGGTTGATACTTGATAGGGGTTAGTTTATTCGCAAACTCTTATTTGATGCGAATGACTCAAATCATTCCTTTTTTCAACTGAGTGATTAAATGTATTTACTCATAAAAAAATCTCCAACAATTTTCAGTACCACGCAAGATTTTTTTTTGTTAAACTCCTCTCAACCCAAGTTTTAACCTTCACGTTAAACATAGCTTAAATTTCAACTGTCAACTCTGCCCTTTGTGTAATGCTTTTTTCAAATGGAAAGAAACTTTAAAAATAAAATAAAATAAGCAAAAGGTCTACAGCCGATATGAAGACTCCAAAATTCTACGAAGACAAATGCATGTGAATGTTGTGCCTCGTGATCAGTCAACTATTGTTCTATACCGTTTTCTCTAGCTAAATATCTCCGCACCGTCAAAAGTCCCAATTTCGCCGCCATTAAAACGAGCAAAGTGATAGAATAATATGCTAAAAATTATTATTTTATATAATATTTAAATTCGATTAACTTATTTGAATACAATATGTTTATCGTTTAATATAAATATAAAATATGATACATTGATGTAAGTATCTTTTATTATTTGTATAATATATGATTTGGTTTATAAAATTTAGTTTATAGATGAAAAATTAATTCATAAATTTTTATCGAATATAAGTAAACGATTATAGTTAAGACGAAATTTGACAAACCCTTGACTTGATCGTGGTATAATATTTCAATATGTCTATCTTAGTTAGGAAAAACAATAAAGCTTCAACTAAGCTATACTAGTACAATTAGAGTGTATTAATCATGATTACGTGTGAGTCATTCGTCCCAGTCTAACTATATGAAAAATTGTACACTCATACTAACGTTATGCAATTGTTCATAATCTTAATTTAATAAATACTATTGGTACATGCACATTTAATATATGGAACTTTGATTTGCTAAAATGTGAGATCTTTTTGTACAAGCTAACATATGCTAAATGAATTGAATTATCGCATTAACTATAAGATGAAGAATAATATGTTAATAAAATTCAAGTTCAATCATGGATTGATGATACTCTATTCATAATGTTTATAGGGTTTAAGATTGTGTCAGAATCCTGCAAATGAATTATGATTAATCTGACGCATTCAAACAAGTTAAGTGATAAGTCCAAATAATATTTAAAGATGTAAATTAATTATTAAATGTGAATGACATATTTAATTGACGAATATCTGTAACTTAACTTGAGGATTTAAATGAATAATTGTAGCGAAAAACTCAGATTTAATTTGAGATAAAATGGAGAGTGAAGTTGTTATATTTGAGTGGAATATATTATAATTATGTTCATGGATTTGGTCTAATAATTGAATTCATAGGAGGCTCATATTTTATTTTATTTAGTTGGTCCCAATTGTTATTTATGATGGCCAATACTATAATAACATGAAAACCTAAACAAAATAGGAAACTTATGAGGTTTTAAAGGGGGTGGGTTCGGCCCACCTAGGTAGGAAATCCTAGGTGTTGGCCGACTCTATAAATACACACATAGTGTGAAAGACATGGATAGACCTCTAGAGTCTCTAATTATTTTCATTAATTTTGGTTTTAATAATGAAGAAGGAGATAACTCTTACTATAAGATCGTAACTCAGTGCATACGATGGAAGATCGATTTGAGTTTTGAATTAATATCGACAATCTGTTATTTATTATTATTAAAGATAAATCCAGATAAACCTTAAAGTATATTAATCTATCGATTGAATTCTATATATATATATATATATATGTATATATAATATTATGAAAATCATAAATTGAAAAATAAAACCGTTAGCCATCAATAATTATTATGTGGTCCTTACTCCTTAATACATTTGGTGTTTACATATTTTTAGCACAAAGAACCGACACTTTCGCGATTGTGACAAATACGAGACTGTGGGCACCAAAAACGTCACTGTTTTTGATGAATCATATCCTCCGTTGTTGAGGTCATCCAACGTCAGCAAGGATGGACACCACATGCACATGCCTGCCCACTTTCCCTATAGTGACATGTAGGGAAAAAGTTACACGTCGGGTTCGGATTCGACAATGAGGGTTGCTTGAAAAGGATATTGAGAGAGGTTAGCGATTAAACAAAGTCTTCCAAATCTTTATTTAACGCGAATTATATTTAATATTTTTTTTTCAATCCTTTAAAGTAAGAGATTAAAAGGTGTTTGTTCATAAAAATACATCTCAATCCCTCTAAATATTAAGTAATGATTCACTTTTATAAATTCTCCTGTCAAACGTAGAGTAAAAGACAAAAGACATTTGTGAGTTTATTTTCGAATGTATTTAATTGATTATATTTAGATTTATTTAAATTTGAATAAATAAATAATAATAAAATTTAAATTTATCTAGATAATTAAATCAATTAAAAATTTTATATTTATATCCAAATCCAATTTTAAATGTTACAAAATTTATATATTTAGAATATATAATTTATTTTCAAGTTTGATTTAATGATTTAAAGGAGTTTATATCATTCCAGAAGTGGTGCCACGGTGCATGATGCCACTACAGACCAACTTCTTGCATGTGGCAAAGCGATGCAGCATCGTACTACAAGTGACGTCATAATACACTGTTGCTGCTGTCGTCCGTAAAACTTTTTTTTGCCTCCTCAAATTTGGATTGCCGTATTATTGGATTTACAATTACCGAAATAGAGAATTCAATTACAAAGTATAATTACTTGAAATTAAATTTAGGAGCGGTATTAAAATTAATGCTGCACTAATCTATGTTTTGGTAAAATTAACCGGCCGATTCTCTCGACGACACTATTCTTTTTATATGAAAATAGTTTTTTCAATGAAAATGGTGTCAATAAATTTGAATTTTCCAGGCAATTTCGTGAAAGTAATAAGGCACAAGTTCAACATATAAAAAACGGAGACACAAAAAGTCAATTAAGGTCCATTGGTTGATGAACAAAAGTCTTGAATTCTCCAAAACCTCTGCTAATTGTCTCTTCTTCCACGAAAATGACCTTAATCATGTGGGGTTAAATTGCTTACACCATCTCTTTTATGTGATCGTTTGGTAGAGCGTATATCATATAAACTATCAAATAACTGTGTACTATTTTTTAAAGCGTAAATTTATCATCGCGTATAAGGTTCTAAAGGTAAGTTATGAGCATATAAATTTTATCGCTCTGACAAACGGTGGGGAGTATATTTTCTCCCACAACTACTTCGGTTTGGGGTCGAGAAATCGAAACCCGTCTGCCAGTTTCCTGCCCTGGGAGTCACTGACAGATGTAAGTCACAGGATGTGCAGCCTTACGGTAGGGACCACCTGCCGCTTTAGAAGTGGTCGAATGCCTCTACGAGGGTTCGAACTCACAACCTCCACTTCCCCCATTAAGAGTTTTGATAAGATGAGTACCGCTCAGCCATATGCCCTGGGGCTTCTCCCACAACTACTTTGTTGAATGAGTCGTGGTTAGTGACTCAGTGGGACGTAGATACTGGGGTTATGGAATGAGTCTACGAAAACGGTGACGTATTAATACATCACCTACAGTCCCTGTGACGCACATAAATGCGTAACTGCCGTTGACGTTAGATTCTCCACACTTCCCTTCATAAATCTCTCGCTCCATCTCTCTCTTCATCGAACAACGCGCACTCCCTCTCTCTCTAGTCTTTATTGGATTTAGCATCCATGCAAGAAACAATCACTTGCCGGACCTCCATCTCCTCCGCCGTGCAATTGAACGGATCTGGAATCGAAAAACCGGTATTGGAGAATGCGATTATAGTGTTCGCTAGGCAGGGGTGCTGCATGTGCCACGTAATCAAGCGGTTGTTGCTGAGTCACGGAGTGAATCCTCCGGTTTTTGAGGTGGAGGAGAAGGAAGAAGCTGACGTGGTGGATCAATTGTTGAAGATGAATAATGAAACGACACGTGGCGGTGGGAACAAACAAGGAGGAGAAGGAGGAGTTGTGTTGGAGAACCTTCCGGCGGTTGTTGTGGGAGGGAAGTTGTTTGGTGGACTAGAGAGAGTCATGGCTGCTCATATTACTGGTGAATTAGTGCCAATCTTGAAGGATGCTGGCGCTCTCTGGTTATAAATGACTCTTTTTTTTTTGAATCCTTAACTTTGCTCTGTTTTCTCTGTAGATTTTCTATACTTGCGAGAATTTTGAGAGTGATTATTGTAAATTTTGAACTTTATTTGCACTTGTTTTTTCTATTTGGATTTCAAAAGTGGACGATTTCAATTTTAGCTTTTACAGTCATTTTACTCTCCTTCCTTCTTGTTCATATTTCACCAGATATGACAGAGAATCTCAAAGAGCCAAAACAGAGTATGAGAAAACCAAGGGGACAGAACATTATCACCTAATCAATGAACCCATTACTGTTAATGTGAAAATTAATAGTATCTCGAACAGTTTTAGAGTAATTTCACCCAGTTAATTATGCAAATACTAATAGAACATTCATCATAATTTTAGCTAAAAAAGCTATGGGAGTTGCATTGACACTGGCCTGATCATAATTGCCACTGAGAATGAATGAAAATCACATGATGCGCATCAGTTTTTATCCATTTTGTGGGCTCGGGAACATAACTAAAAGTTGTCCAAAACCACGAGTCTCTTGTCGTTTAATGAAATTCCAAAGTTGCATCAGCAACACAATTATTGTCCAGCCTTGATTTTTATGCTGCATATGTAGAGATGATAACCAGGCAACCAGTGATTGGACATTTTGGAGAGAAGATTGTTTGTAGAACATACACGTGTTAGTTTATATATATTTATCTTCTGCTAATCTAATAATCCGCCTGAGATAATTGAATATAATGGATTATCTAGTAGGCCCATTAAGATTAGGTTTGTTGGCTGATCTGCTAATCCTTTTAATTAGCATTTCAATTGTTATTCAGTTGACCAATTGTTTTTTTTTCTTCTTCTGTGGCAAAGAGATCTCTTCCTTTTCGTACGCGTGGCTTGTGAGAGCAAAAGATATCTGTCGGAGACAAACAGTTGCGAATGTCTATGATGGTGAGGATTAAAGAGAATCATTGACTAGTAAATGCCTAATTGTCTAATTAAAGTTCTCAATTAGGAGATTGTTTTGCTGATGTTAATAAAGAGATGTATTTTGTAAAATAGATGACGACCCGTTGGTCTAGGTCCGGCCAGGACCCATGGGGCCCAAAACCGAAAATATAACATATATATATATATATACCACATATATTTATATATATATATATATATTGCACTGGCAGTGCTTATAGTGAAACTATAACATACATATATATATACACACAGACGGACTCAAAATACAAACTTATTTTTTGTCTGTCCCATAAATCTAATGTCCAAAATGCCTTCCATTTTTACTTTCCTTCTCCTTTGCAACACAAAATTCCTTCAATTTCCACTTTCATGCTTCTTCTCCCCTACGACACTCTTTGTCACGACCCACCCAAGAAGGAAAGTGAGAAATCGGAGAGCAACCAAGATCTCCTCCATCCTTGCTCCCATATCTAAGGCCCAAATTTCCTTTGATTTCACTTTCTTCTCCCCTGCGTGATAACTCTAAATCCACAAATCTAGACAAACACCAGAACAATTTCATTCATAACACATAACAAGTTCACAGAGTTCTTACAGAGCATACTGCATGAATAGTAAACCCTTACAGACATTCACCAATACAAGAGACTTTATATCAAAAACATAAAGACTAAGCTGCCCTTAGATAAAACACTTAACATAATTAACCATTATAACAAATGGTCAATTCATTCAACACTCCCCTTGAATTGAGCTTCAGAAATCACACCCATTCTGGAACGAAAGAAACTGAACTTGTCCCTTGGAAGGGCCTTGGTGAGCACGTCAGAACCGAACGATTATGGAAATGTCAAGGGCCATGCTCAGTGAAAAGAAGGTTTCCAAAGTGTTTTGGGCAGAGGCAGTTCATACTGCAATGTGCATTCTCAACTGTTGTCCTACTACGGCAGTTCAGGGTAGAACTCCTTTTGAAGTTTGGCATGGCTATAAATCATCTGTCACTCATTTTAGAATCTTTGGCAGCGTATGTTATATTCACATTCCAGCAGAAAAACGACATGTCAGGAAATCTTGAATTGGGCACGTTAGAGCCTAAACCTCAATGTCATCATTGTAAAAGATTTGGGCACATACAGAAAAACTGTCGTTTGAAGGGAGAGAATAAAGCTAATTTTTCTGACTGCACTCCAGAAACTGTAGAGGAAACTCTGTTTTATACAAGTCTGAATGATGAGAAGTCAAGGTCCACAACTTGGTATCTTGACAGTGGTTGCAGTAACCACATGTCAGGAAATCTTGAATTGTTTGTCTCTATTGATCATTCTATAGTATCTAATATTACTCTGGGTAATGGAGTTGTTGTACATGCTCAGGGTAGAGGCAAAGTCAGGATTCTTACTAAAGAAGGGCACAAATACATTTCACAGGTACTGTTTGTACCAGATCTTAGTCACAATTTATTAAGTGTAGGCCAGATGATGGAGCATGGTTATAGGTTACTTTTTGAGAATGATGGATGTGTAGTTTTTGACAAGGATGACAAGAACAAAGAACTGTTTTTTGTCCAGATGAAAAATCATAGGAATTTTATTGTTGAATTTCTTAAAGAATATATGCAGGCTCTTCAAGCCACTGCTGACAGCTGTAGTGTCATCAAACTCTGGCATAACAGGTTTGGTCATTTGAATATGCACGACCTGAAGCAATTACAACAGAAGAATATGGTTGAGGGATTGCCCCAATTCCTGGAAGAAGAGAATGGTGTATGCGAAAGTTGTCTTATGGGGAAGCAACACAGGACTCCATTTCCACATCAGAGTACATGGAGAGCAAGTCAAGCTCTTGAACTGATTCACACAGATTTGTGTGGTCCTATGAAGATCCCATCTTTCAGTCAATCTAGGTATTTTCTTACCTTTATTGATGATTATTCCAGATTTGTGTGGATCTACTTTGTTAAAGACAAGTCTGAGACTTTTCAAACCTTTAAGAATTTTAAAGCTCTTGTGGAAAAGCAAAGTGGTCTGCAAATTAAGAAGTTAAGGAGATATCGTGGAGGAGAGTATACATCTATGGCCTTTAATACTTTCTGCACAGCTGAGGGTATTCAAAGGCAACTTACTGCTGGTTATACTCCCCAGCAGAATGGGGTCGCAGAAAGGAAGAACCGAACGATTATGGAAATGTCAAGGGCCATGCTCAGTGAAAAGAAGGTTTCCAAAGTGTTTTGGGCAGAGGCAGTTCATACTGCAGTGTGCATTCTCAACTGTTGTCCTACTGCGGCAGTTCAGGGTAGAACTCCTTTTGAAGTTTGGCATGGCTATAAATCATCTGTCACTCATTTTAGAATCTTTGGCAGCGTATGTTATATTCACATTCCAGCAGAAAAACGAAGTAAGTTAGAGCCTAAGAGCAGAAGATGTATTTTTACTGGGTACAGTTTGCATTCCAAAACTTACAGGGTTTATGACTTGGAGGCAAAGAAGCTGGTGGTGAGTAGAGATGTAATTTTTGATGAATCTGCTATTTGGGAAAAAGGACATCTACCAGATTCTGAGAACTCTGAAGGTGTGGATTTTTTGGAGAACCTTGATGCTACTAATAATTCTGATATTGGTGCTGCAGCAGATCGAGATGATCATGTTCCTGCTGAGTTTGTTGATGATCATGTTCCTGCTGAGTTTGTTGATGAAGGTGAAGAGACTCATCAAGAAATTCCTCATGGCATTCTTGAAGGTGCAGATCAAGAGTTGTCTGATGAGGAGTCTCCACCAAGAAGAATGAGACATCTGGCTGAGTTGTATCAGACTTGTAATTTTGCAATGCATGAACCTGAGAGTTATGCTGAAGCTAAGGAGAATCCTGACTGGTGTAAAGCTATGGAAGAGGAGCTGTTAATGATAGAAAAAAATGCTACTTGGGATCTAGTTGATCGTCCAGAAGATCGAGAGATAGTTGGGGTAAAATGGGTGTATAAGATCAAACAACATCCAGATGGCAGCATTCAAAAATTTAAGGCAAGGTTGGTTGCCAAGGGCTTCACTCAAAGGCCTGGAATAGATTTTCAGGAGACATTTGCCCCAGTGGCACGACTTGAAACTGTGAGGATTGTTCTGTCCATAGCTGCACAAGTAAACTGGAAAGTGCATCAGCTTGATGTAAAGTCTGCCTTTTTAAATGGAGTGTTAGAAGAAGAAGTTTTTGTTGACCAGCCTGAGGGGTATGAAGTTGTTGGAGCAGAAAACAAAGTTTACAAGTTGAAGAAGGCGCCTTATGGGCTCAAGCAGTCACCAAGAACTTGGTATTCAAAAGTGAATAATTTCTTCAAGCAAAGAGGATTACGGAAGAGTAAACATGAAAGTACTTTGTACACCTTAAAAAGGGAGAATTCCATCATGATTATATCTCTTTATGTCGATGATCTAATCATTACAGGGAATGATGAGCAGCAAATTGAAAGTTTTAAAAGGAGTATGATGGAAGCTTATGAGATGACAGATCTGGGGTTACTAAAATATTGCTTGGGAATTGAAGTTATTCAATCTGAGGCAGGTATTTTTATTTCTCAATCTGCCTATATTAAATCTGTTTTGAAGAAGCATAGACTTTTAGACTGCAATCCTGTGGCAGTGCCTTTAATTTCAAATGAAAAACTTAAGAAGAGTGATGGAGCTATAAAAGCTGATGTTAGTGTTTATAGAAGTATGGTGGGAAGTCTCTTGTACATGAAAAATACTAGGCCAGATGTTATGTTTGCTGCTACTTTACTGTCCAGGTATATGCAAGCTCCAAGTCAGTTACCATCGATTATGGTATTTGGTATGAGAAGGGGAAGCCTGTAACATTATCCGGATTTTGTGATAGTGACTAGGCCGGTTGTGCGGATGATATGAAAAGTACTACTGGTTATGTGCTTAGTGTGGGTTCAGGTATGTGTACTTGGCTTGCAAAGAAACAAAAATCTGTTGCCTTGTCATCTGCAGAGGCAGAGTTTGTTGCTGCTTCTAAGGCAGCATCACAGGCTTCATGGATGAGGAAAATATTAGAGGATGTTGGCTTTGTTCAAGGGGAGCCTACTGTGATACTGAGTGATAGTAAAGCTGCCATTGCCATAGCAAAGAACCCGGTTGAGCATAATCTGTTTAAGCATTTTAAAATTCGTTACCAGTTCATCAGAGATGCAGTTGAGGAATGTGAAGTTAGTCTGGAATTTTGTAACACCGGAGAGCAGGTTGCTGACGTGCTCACCAAGGCCCTTCCAAGTTCCTTGCTTGTCTTTCTTCCCATCACCTTTAAAAGACATTTGTGCCTGAAAAGCTGACTCAATAGAAGGAGTCTGCTCTCCACGCCTTAAACGTCGTTGTTCATGGGCCTTTAAAGACCCCATAAGCTCCTCTGGTTTCAGCACAGTAAGATCCCGAGACTCTTCAATAGCAGTAACTACCAGATCATAACGCTCTGGGAGACTAATTAACATCTTTTGAACTATTTTCACATCTGTAATTTCTTCACCAAGAGTTCTCATATGATTCACTAAACTAATCATTCTGGAATAAAACTCACTAACCTTTTCTGCCTCAGTCATCCTCATATTCTCAAAGTCTCGTCTAAAATTTTGTAGCTTAATGAGAACTAGTCTTTCATCGCCTTCAAACTCCTTGGCAATGATATCCCATGCATCTTTGGCACGGTGAGCTCGAATAATTCGAGGAAAAATGGCAGATGATACTCCATTTTGAAGTCGAGACAATGCTTTCGCATTTGTCATACGAACACCTTTTAGTGCTTTCTGTGCTGCAGTGTTCAGGGTACTCTCATCACCAGGCTCTGTGTACCCATCAACAACAATCTGCCATAAACCTTCTGACATGAGATAAGTACGCATCTTAACCTTCCAAGATGCATAATCATCCCCTTGAAAGACTGGCATAAGAAGCTTTTCACTGGTGGATGCCATACCAAAGCGGAAGTACTTCACAAACCTCAGTAAATTTCTTGTTTTCAAGTCGTTGCCTGCTTCGATATCACTGAAAAAATGTTGCCTTGTCATCTGCAGAGGCAGAGTTTGTTGCTGCTTCTAAGGCAGCATCACAGGCTTCATGGATGAGGAAAATATTAGAGGATGTTGGCTTTGTTCAAGGGGAGCCTACTGTGATACTGAGTGATAGTAAAGCTGAAATTGCCATAGCAAAGAACCCGGTTGAGCATAATCTGACTAAGCATATTAAAATTCGTTACCAGTTCATCAGAGATGCAGTTGAGGAAGGTGAAGTTAGTCTGGAATTTTGTAACACCGGAGAGCAGGTTGCTGACGTGCTCACCAAGGCCCTTCCAAGTTCCTTGCTTGCCTTTCTTCCCATCACCTTTAAAAGACATTTGTGCCTGAAAAGATACCACTGATAACTCTAGATCCACAAATCTAGACAAACACCAGAACAATTTCATTCATAACACATAACAAGTTCACAGAGTTCTTACAGAGCATATTGCATGAATAGTAAACCCTTACAGACATTCACCAATACAAGAGGTTTTATATCAAAAACGTAAAGACTAAACTGCCCTTAGATAAAACACTTAACATAATTAACCATTATAACAAATGGTCAATTCATTCAACACTGCGGCACTCTTTGAGAGAAATTGGGAGAAGCATCGCTGTCTCTATCCATCCAAGAAATCAAAATCTCCGCCCATCTTTGTCACAGTCCTCCCCTACGACGCTCTCTGTCACTTTCATCCGCGCTACCCACCTAAGATCTCCTTCATCCTCGAGGCCCATGCCTGAACCCTACTTCATGACACTAAGGTATTATTCGAAGTTCTGTTTGCTATTATCAGGCTAGTGTTGGTGTCCAACATCTCGAAATAGTGCTGCCTGATTATATAAGCTCTTACATGTCTAGAATTTGTGACTATTTCATTTCGAGCACGTGTTTATATTAATATGAGAATGTGAGTATATTATTAGCATATATGTTCTGCCTGTGTGTATGATACTAATGTGGTTGACTAATTTTTTTTAATCTGCAGGAATGAGTACACTGTGTGATGGATAGAGTTGAAGTTGTTGCTATTATGTGTGATGCAGTTGCTGTGACAGAGTTGAAGCCATGTCTGTTTTTTTTTTTTTTTTTTTTGATAGAAGGAAGAGTTTTATCAATAAGAAAACCAAAAGAACAGGGACGCAAAAGAAAAAGAATTATAGCCAGGAAGGCAAAAATCGAGCAGCCAGCACAAGAAAAAAGAAACAAATATAGCAAGACTCTATCAAGAGGATGAAGTAGATCATCAGAGGTGGATAAAGATGGGTTCGGATGAAGGAGATCCACGAGAACACGCAAAAATTTCAAAGTTCGCTAAGATTCAGATAGACTGCAAGGTCGTCACAAATATTTGTGGGCGCGAGGATGAAGGAGATCTTAGCTGCTCTCCAATTTCTCACTTTCTTTCTTGCATGGGTCGTGACAGAGAGTGTGGTAGGAGAGAAGTAGAAGGAAAGTGAAAATCAAAGGAATTTTGGGCGTTAGATTTATCGGACGAAAAAAAAATCCATATTTTGAGTCTGTCTAAGAGAAGTTTCGTGTGTATATGTATATATATATATATTTATTTTTTTTTCTTTTTTTTAAAAAAAAATATTTAATTAATATAAATGATAAAAATAGTTAAAGTCCGAGTCCCAACTCACAAGCCTAAGGCCGGGCCCAAAAACCCGAATTTATTGGGCTCAATAATTTACACCAAGTCCGGTCCAAAATTAATATTTAGACTTGGGCTTAAGCCAAGTCTAGGCCTCATATTTTTGGGCCAATCTAGCCCGACCTGATGATGCCAACCCCTATATGAGACCCATTTTTTAAATTTATTGGTAATTGAAAATGCATTTGCTCTTACGGCTACTGCCAACACCATTGGCTACCTTGGTTCCAAATTAGTCTAGGTCCCGAGACAATACGTTCGTGGTCAACTGGAAGTTTGATGGTCCGTTTGTTCTAGTTTGGCCACACAATCCTTCTAATCAGCTTCATATCCATGTTGACTGGCCCAACTATGATATATTTTTGGGCCGACTGTATTTTCTGATTTGTGGATTCAGACCACAACAAAGCCCCAGCTTTTACATATTATAACTTCAATGGATTTTCTATGTAGAATATAGAAATGACAAACCTGACTCGAATCATCGATTTGTCCGATTCGAATTAAATCATGTTTGCACATAAATTATATGTTCAAAATTAAAGTCTAAACACAAAAAAAAATTCTATTTAAAACTCAATGTGGGTCTGAATAGAAAAATATAGTCCGATTTAGTTGTCTGAATTATAATCCGAGTTGAATTATTGTCATATTTACTTAGTCAAATTTAAACCAATTCGATTATTGTCAATTAAACATTCGAAAATTCAAACCAATTTCAAGTTTAAACATGCAAAAATTTCTTAGACACCTATGTTGTCTGATCTAGAATCGATTTTTTCTCACCCTTACTCATGTACAACTTGACTCTTATCCTACATTAAAATAATAATAAAAAAAATTATATAAAAATGATGTTTCTGTAAATTTCATTAACGTCCAATGAATAAAGGATTCGTGAATGATCCATGGAATCCATATTTAGAATAATAATCGATCAAATAAAAATACAATAGAAGGCCTTATCATAAATGTCAATTACAAGGGTCTGTTTGTTATCCAATTGTATTTCACAGCTTTAAGCTGATAAAAAAGGGTATTGTAATAAAAGATTAATAATATTAAATCAAAAGTTTAAATTAGACACATAACTAGAGTTCTTATATAACATTTTAGAAATATTTGTAACACACAATAATTTTATAAATATAAATACTAATGTGCAAAAATAGTAAATCAGCTATTTCTTCTCTCAAATCAAACATGTTTCTATCATCATACGAGAGAGTTTGATCAGTTTCAATATGGTCTTCTTCTTTTTTACCATCCACATTGACATCGGTTAAAGTGGAAGCAATATCAACGTCGATGTCCTGCACAACATGTAGACGAATGAAGTTGTGGAAAGTCACACTTATAATAACGATCTCCATCCGAGTTCTAATAGCATAAGATGATATAGACAAGAATTTTCCACTTTTTCTTGGTGACTTCGTATGTGCACTCAATCACACCTCTTAAAAAAGAGTGCACATGAGTGAAAATCTCTTGCTTTCCAGTAGGAGGTATAGGTCCACAAATTGTGAAGTATGATATTCGTCACCCTTATATGATGCAAGAAATCCGGTTCTATTTGGATAACCCGCATCGACCAAATAATACTTTCCTGCGTACATAGGTATTATGTCATTATTAAAATATGATAATGAGATTATTTCAATATACGTTAAGAGAAAATGATGCAAACCTGGAGGTGGATGCGGGAAACCAGTTTGTCGCCATGTAATGAATCCTCGAGCACACGCATATCATGAGCCAATCCCTCCCACCTAACTTAAACATAGGTATACAACATGTTAAAGTCATACACTGCCAACACATTTTGCTTTGAAACTCATTTTCTTCCTACACAACGTTATAAATCTGCTTCACCCACACTTGCTGATGTATGAGTTTCATCAATAGCTCCAATGAAGTCTTTAAAGTATGACATATATCTTGGATCATTCATGATTTTCTTGTGGTTATCATGAAATTGATTTCCTCTCAGTTTTACAATATCTTTCGTCATTCGAAGAATGTTGGCCATCACTAAATGAAATATCTGGCTAACTGTCTCTCCAGACCATTGAAACCGTTCTTGTACATCCATGTTTGATTGAGCATATCCCATAGTGAACACAAACATAGCAACCTTTTCAGGTATTACCATGTTTTTTTTAACGCTTCAATAAATATCTTCCTTCCAACATCTAACATAGACGTCTAAATACATCCACATACATCTCGAGTTGTTCATGACACCGAACTAGATTACCTTGAAGGATTTCTACAACCCAAGCGGAACCTGATAAATTTGATGTGCTACATGGCTCCCGACCGACATAATTATTCCATGAGTTGAAAGCATCGAAAGTAGTGATGATACAAATGGAGGTGTCACAGGTTGATGGGTAAAGTCATCCCAATAAAAAGAAGTGTAACTGTCCTCCTGCAAAGAATCTCTAATGTGAAGATCTGTCATCCCTGTAGTGAACCTATTCTCCTCGATGACAATCCTACCATTGAACAACAAGTCAAGTTTTTAAACAAATTTCAACGAAGCCCTACAAAACTTCTTGTATATTGGATTCTCCTGCAATGCATTTACAACCAAGGGTAATTACATAAGAAACATACAAAGAAAACAAATGAACAAAATAATATGTTTAACGTAAACATACCTCAATCCTTGTTGTCCACCATTTATCGGATGCATCAATAGTTCCCTTCATACTATTCCACCCCAGTCCGGTCTCCTTTGTCTTCAGCTTGTTCCACAATTGTTAATTTGTTTCAAGTTGTCATATCGATTTTTCAAAACTCCAACAAAAAAAATCCATACCACTCAAAGAAACAAACTCAGGATCCATTCATTGCCAATACCATTTATCAGTAGGTCCCATTTTTTTCCGACTTTTTAATACAAAGGTCAATGAAAATTTCAGTTGATTCATCAGTACACTCTGTCTTTTTTGAGTCACTGACTGTTTCTTTCCCCTTTCTACTCATTTTCAGTATCTATCATCTACAAGACATCTAAAAAAAGTAGACTAATCTATTAATAACATGACCCAAAGCATAAAAACATGAAACAAAATAAAGAATGAAATTTCAGATCTTTGTGCAGATATATACCAAGCTATTTTTCTACATGGACGCTTTAATTATTGCAAATAATCATAATTTATTGAATCTAACTTATTAAATAAATAAATGACTGGTGTTTGAATTATGAAGATGCAGGGTCCTACTCATAGGCCATTTTAGTTGTCCCTTGTCATATTTAAACAATTATTGGAACTGATGCAAAGGACTTGTTATTTATCCTAGAATGCTGTACTGCATAAAACAGTTGAAAACTTGGATTTTATACAGCAATAGCATGTCTTTTATGATGTATCTAATTGTGGAGCTATATCCCACATCGAAATTGTAGTGTATGTATGTATAGGATATATTGGAATCCATGGTACAATTGGTTGACCCTTTTGTACTGACGTGTCCGATGTGTGTTACTCTATCGAAAAAGAAAAAAAAAATTTGTGGAGCTTACTGTATGGCATAAAAAAAGATTTTCTGCTAAAAAAAATGCTAGTAATATAGTGATTTCTGGGTGAAGAGAAATACAAAACTCTCATTTGTTAACTACTAATATATTTACAAAACTGATGCTATGGACCCAAGAAAGTAATACAATATGAAAGTTCAATATCTGTTGGTCACCAAAGATTAGAGAAGCAACATTCAAGCGTTTAGAAGCTAAACTTCAATCACATCCCAATATGAAAGTGTAAACTATGATTACAATAGCTATCATATAAACAACATCTAAAATAGATTCATTTAGAGCTATTGTCAATGTAGGTCATCTGAGATATCCTAAATATTATCAAGAGGAGGCAGGGAGGAAATTGCAACAAGACCAATTAAAAACTAAAAGGACATTCACTTGTAAACAACGAATTAACCTAAAACAAATCTCAAGCGATTTTGTACGTATTCACTTGACTGGGACTAGTAAAATAGATGGGTAGCAATGGAGAAACATATTCACTCTCAGCTTTTACGTTTTACGATAGCTTATACTCTATGACACGTACTCTCATCCAAACATATTATAAATCATTGCTAAGAAAACAACACAAATAGCCTCGGATATAGTTCTAGCTCTGATTGTCTCAACAAAACTATAACAAATAACTAAAACACAATATAATATGTAGTCACATAAAATATCATCATCTATAATACATAACCTATAAAACCCTAAATGACTCCTGAGAAAAGTTTCTCATACAGATTACTACTAGATGTACAAATAAACTAAACTTGATCTGCCATCAACTAAAGTTCTAAATTTATTATATCATTCTTAACAAGATCCATCGTAGATTCCACTAGTTGGCAGAAAAAACCCTGAGAAGAAAACAATTGAAGAATTGAAACTCAAATTGAAGATAGAATGAAACATCAAATGAAAAACCCATTTTTCTCTAGTTCTAAATTCTATTTTCGGATCGACAAGACAGTGAGGCAGCACAAACCAGTAGGTACAACCACTTCAAGAATCCGATCCATGAATAGAGAGAGACGAGTACATGATATGAGAAATAGTGGCCGAGATCGATAGAGGGAGAGACAGAGGAATCGTTGCGAGAGTGAAGCGTAGAGAGAGGCGGAGGATCTATCATAGTCAGTAATGGCGCGGTGCAGGAGAGAAATCCGAAGCTCCTGTTTCAGATATGGGAGGGCAGGATCGTTTTCAACAACTTTCATTGACATTGAATGCAATGAAATGCTGATTCGCGTTTAACCGGTTCGTAGACGTGAAACACCATGACACGCTGATCCATATTTAACCGGTCCAGAACGCAATTTAAAAGGATCTATGCACAAATATTTTTAGTGGATACAATTGTGAAAAACGCATAACAAACAGAGTCTGCTTTATATCCACGCCGTCATTCCGAGTTTCATGACCATAACATCGCGAGTTGACTCAAATCGGGCTTCTGGCTTGCGAAATTACCTACCAGTCCCTGAAACCAGTAAGTAAATTACACCTCTCCTAGGTTAACAAAAATTCCCAATTCCTTTTCCCTCCCCAATTTTAAACCATCGCAAACTCTCCCCGACCTTTCCCTATCGTCTGTAAGAAAGAGAGTTCAAGGAAGGCAAAAAAAGCACGCAGAAAAACGACGCAGAGAAAGAGAAATAAGCGACACAACAAGAGAAGAAACTTAAGAGAAGAAAGACAGAGAGAGTGGCTAGCAAGATGATGAAGTTTTGGGGAAAAGGAAGGGAAACAGCCGCAGATTCATCGCCGTCTTTTTCTCCTTCCGTGTCTTCGACGCCGCCCTCTTCGTCTTCTCCAGTGACAGGTCCTGCCAGGCCGATTCGGTTAGTCTACTGCGATGAGAAGGGCAAGTTTCGCATGGATCCGGAAGCGGTGGCTACGTTGCAGCTCGTCAAGGAACCCATTGGAGTCGTTTCTGTGTGTGGCCGGGCTCGTCAGGGAAAAAGCTATATCCTAAATCAGGTGAATCCTTGTTGATTCAAACCGAATTTGAAGAATTTCCTAGTAGTTCATTTTGGTATGTAGAATCTTGAAATCTAGGGTTTGAGCATTCGGTATTTCTGCTACAGTAATTCACGTTGTCCTGGTCACTATAATTAGCATAGATAAGATAATACATTTTCCATAAACGTGTAGAAGAAGGCAACGAAGCTGTCTCGAGTTTAGGAATTGTATTGCCAGGGTTTTTCAGCTTCATTTGTTTTTGTCATTCTAGAGTACAGAGACCGTGTTGAATAGGAAGGTAAAGTTAGGCACTGTTGAAGGGTTTGACTAATCATTGCTGAGGAGAAAGGGTTTTGTCGAGGCAAGCTGATAATATTATAGCTGAAGAGATTCAGAACTCTTATGAAATTTACGCAATTTCTTTTAGGTGTTGCAACCAGTGTTTAGTTTTTTCTTCTTCTTGGGACTATGGAAAACCAGATGCTAGTGAGTATTGATGAAAAATTTCATAAGGTATTATAGTACTATCCATGTTAGTCAAAATCGCAATCTTGATCATAGCCAGCGATCTAAATAGTAGTGTACCGATCTTACAATCCTGATCATAGCCAGCAATCTAGTAGTGTAATCGCTATCGGCATGGGATCGTATGAATCTGTGCTTAAGATCGTACGAAATCGAGATTGTCTCAACGATTATCACGATTTCAGCAAGTTAAATTGAAAAGTGTGTTTTTTTTTTGATAAAGGTCAATAGATAAGGAGCAACTGGGCCAGGCAGTACTGATAAGGAGCCAGCCAAATGAAGTTAATGGGCCTTATTGGGGGAAGCATATATCTTCGTTCTCGTATAAAAGGGAAAAGGCTCCGTTGAGTTGCTAGGGCTTACAATCTATGCACCTCTCCCTCGTTGCTCTTCTCTGCAATTCTTCTTCCAAACTTTTTTCTTTTTAAATTTTTTTTAGTCATTTGATTATTTTTGTTATTGACGAGGCGATGATGATATGTTACATTTCTCGATACTGAAATCGTGGACTTTATATATTTATTTGATGACTGCATTTGTGCGTGTCTGAGCCTTGTTTTCGCCTTTTATTTTAGATTCTGGCTGGGGATTGCTATGATTGGAAGATAATTCGTTGTTCTGAAACCTCAATCTTTGAGCATGAGCTCAGATCCCCTAACCATCCTTTCCAAATATTTTTCATTTTTTGTAGTACCAGCTTTTGTGGTTTATATTCTGGTGCAGCAAGATGTGGTTTCTATTTTTAGTTGCATTATGTGCTTATTAACCGTATGGTTATTATTTGATCATGTCTCGGTTTTGGTATTTTGAGAATTATTCTTAATTTTAAATAGTATGTAAAATTTTATAATTTTACGATTACGATTTTACACCCCTTCTCCAATTCCGATCCGATGGTACTATTTAACTATCTTGGTACTATGATACTATCTCATGTGTTGTGTTTTCATTTTGGGAAACTAGACTAGGTGAATTTCTCTCTAGTTCAAAAATTCATTGTATCCTAAAACGGTTTTGTTGTTATGTTTTGATTGTTGAATCTCTTAAGATGTTTTCTTGCATTGATGTGTTAGCTTCTTGGGAGAAGTAGTGGATTTCAAGTGGCATCAACCCACCGACCGTGCACAAAAGGTCTGTGGTTGTGGAGTACACCAATAAAGAGAACTGCTATTGATGGGACTGAATACAATCTTTTGCTGCTCGATAGCGAAGGCATAGATGCTTATGATCAGACAGTGAGTTCTCATTCTATTTCTCTAGAGTTTACTAGTAATTACCATTTTGATTGATTGTACATTGTTTATTTTCCAGTATTGGATCCTTTAAAAAGTTAACGCTGACTGTCTGTACTTCTAGTGTATACTTTGAGTCTATTTTACTTCATTTCTATGTTGCTAGAGAAATACTTGTTCTCTTTTTATTTTTGAATGCTGTGAATATATTTTGTTAATCAACCCGTTCTTTGTTATTTGACAGGGAACATACAGCATTCAGATATTTTCCTTGGCTGTCCTCTTATCTAGCATGTTCATCTATAATCAGGTTAAGGAAATTTCTTATTCTGAGACCTTGGTTCGTCAACTCTATAACATAATGTATTTGCTTGTCTTCTGCTGTATTTTACCTTACAATTTCTTCTATTCAGATGGGTGGCATAGATGAGGCTGCACTTGATCGTCTCTCTTTAGTTACTCAAATGACAAAACACATTCGCGTCAGAGCCTCTGGAGGGAGGACTACTACTTCTGAACTTGGGCAATTCTCCCCGATCTTTGTTTGGCTTCTCAGGGTAATTTTCTTAGACGTGTAGCAATTTTCACATGCTGTTTTATCACGCTCTCTTCTTTCTTTGACAGCACTGGTTGATTACATGATTATCTTTTATGTATTAATGATTATTACATGAGTTGATATTGTGGTAATCTTGCATTTTTCATTGATTTGGTGGTACACTCTGAGGGTATCTTCTCAGTTACATCTAACTCTATATTCACAGGACTTCTACTTGGATTTGGTCGAGGATAATCAGAAAATAACACCCCGCGACTATCTAGAGCTTGCTTTGCGTCCTGTCCAGGGTAGTGAAAAAGATATAGCTGCAAAAAATGAGGTAATTTTGGCTTTGGTTCAAACTTCAAATTCATCTAATAAGAAATTTACGTGTTTGTTTGGTGGTTTACTGATTTTCTTATGGGTATATGTATTGGTTTGTCGAGTACTTAAAATTTCAGTTCCATTTGTTAGATTCGAAAGTTTTAATTCTCTTCCAACAATAATATTCAATAGATTCGAGACTCCATCAGAGCTCTTTTTCCAGATAGAGAATGCTTTACACTCGTGAGGCCTATAAACCGTGAAAATGATCTCCAGCGACTGGATCAAATTTCGGTTAGCCCTCTCTTTCCCTTGCTCACACTTCAAGTTAACTTCTTTTAATGCTTTTATTGATAATTGGCTAGGCTGTATTTATCTTTGGTGTTCATGTGGAACAACTTTTTGAGGCTCCCAATGCTTTCCTGATAGTAGTTTTTGGTTGCACCCTCGTTTATTTTCCAATTGGAAGAATATTGTATGGCATGTGTCGCAACCGGTTTTGCGAAATGAATTTTTATATATAAATATAATAAAATATACGAAGTCGCCACCAATTAAATAGGTGCAATTGGTCACCATGAAAAATATAATTTTGGTCTATGAAAAATCCAGAAAAAAGTGTAAGTGAGTTTGTTGCGTATGAGGAAGGTTTAAGGCACCCCACAACGCCTGTTTTAAAAATAGTTGCCAACTTAACTTTTAGTATCCCATTAAATGACTTTTTCCAAAAATATTAATTGTAGCGTACGTAAAGTGTGATAATTATATAAGTTATACAAAGATTATATAAGATAAAAATAATATTTAGAGAAATATAATAGCTATATAGGATAAAATAATTTAAATAAGTATATAGATATATCAAAATAGAATAAAATGAATTTATAAAATATATATAAATTATATTCGAATATAATAAAATAATTTTATAATTTATAATATATATATAGACTATATATGTAAGGTGCAATGATTATACAAATTATACAACAAATTATATAAGATAAAAATAATATTTAGATAAAAATAATAGCTATATAGGAAAAATAATTTAAGTAGATATATGGCTATATTAAAATAGAATAAAATGAGTTCATAAAATATATATATGTATAAATAAAATAATTTTATAATATATAAAAACTATATTAAAAGTCTTAATATTGAGGTTTATAGGGTTTTTCCATCCAATGGCTAAATTTCTCAAGTAACACTCTCGCCTCAAGAATCTATCCGAGGGTGCATCCAATGCATTTCCCAAATAGATTCCATCGTAGGCTAAAACTTTCGATATAATTTTTATGCATGAATAAAATATACAATATGTAAGTCTAAAATTAAATAATAAAATAAATAAAATAAAATAATAATGATAAATAAAATAGTAATTAGTAAAAATTTAAAGAATAGAAATAAAAAATAAAAATAGAACGAAAATAAAATAATAATGATAATAATAATAATAGTAATAGTAATAATAATAATAATAATAGTAATAGTAATAGTAATAATAATGATGAATAAAGATAATAAAATAGTAAATAAAAAAA
This sequence comes from Euonymus europaeus, assembly GCA_963580455.1. Lineage (NCBI taxonomy): Eukaryota > Viridiplantae > Streptophyta > Magnoliopsida > Celastrales > Celastraceae > Euonymus > Euonymus europaeus. Next base: position 2,177,308 of record OY756969.1, on the reverse strand, counting down.
GATAAAAAGGAAAATAAGATAAAGATAATAAATAAGAAATAGATAAAAAAATGAAATGAGAACAAAATAAAAATGAATAAAATGAAAATAAAATAAGTAAAAATAATAATAAAAATAAAATGTTGGGAACCGAGTTTTGTGGATTATACGATATTGAATTATCGCAAATCCCTTTAACAAACATATTGACACATCAAGTCAAGTAATCCACAAATAAGTCAAGTAGCACCAAATCATCATTCACATAATTCACGTAGCATATTAGCATGTTGAGCAATTAGTAGACATAATAGATGAAACATGGGACCTTGGTTCCTCTTTTTTATTAGCAATCAAATATTCCAATCATGCTATTAAATTAGCATGACTGAAAGTTTATAGTCAATTGCTTTCATGCAATGAGCATACAAAATGTCATGTAGAAAGTTTTGTTTTCATAAAAATTTTCAAACCCGAATACACATAAAACCCAAAGCTCAAATGCTTCACATAATCCATTCATATAATCCAATGATTATCAAATTAACTTGGCCATTTAAATTTGGCCCAATCTCTACAAACCATTCTTATTATCAAGTTTAACAACCCCACCTAGAGTCATCCTCTTCCTTCATTGATGAACTGCTAGCAGCTTCTCTTATGATGACCAAAACTTTCAACTAATTCCAACACATAGTGACAAAGAACAAAGACCAGCAAAGCACGTACATATACAAAATAATACATGACAGCACATACATGACAATACATGCATGAACAAAACAAACACATACGTTTATACAATATATGGAAAATACATGTATACATGCATGTATATGGCAATATATCACATCTATATGCATACACACAAACACACACACACAGATACAAAACACAACAGTGTATATATATATCATCATACCTGTGACGATAGAATGAAGAATGAGAAGATGAAAGTGGAGTGATGATATTGCTTGAGTGATAGATGATGGTATTACTCGGGTGATACTCGTCTGATGTAGAGTAAAGGAAGGTGGCTATGGTATTTTGGTGAATTAATGTGGATGCTTGGTGAAGTCTAAGCAAGGATATGGTAGATGACAATCATCGAGGTTTTTGGTTGTGGCTGGGAGTATTTAGTGATATGACATGGTGAGAATTAGGTCAAAAACAAGGCATGTGCCACCCGTGAGAGAGGGAGAGTTTGCCAAGAAAAAATATCATCCTCTCCAGAACTTTATCTTCATTCTACTTATAACCTCTCAGACTCTCTCCATCACTTTCCCTCAAATTGCTGAAAAATCCTCACTTTCCTAACATAACACCTAAACCTAAGCATCTTCCTCGAATAACTCATAAAATCCCCAAGTCTAAGGCTCCAAATCACTCCCCCAATGTGAACCCTAAGATGCTGCCCTCTTTCTTTCCTTTTTCGGCACCTCTCTCTCTCTCTCTTCTTCATCTTGCGTTTCTTCCTTACTTCCTTTGGGTTAGACACTATTGGGCCGGGCCTCTAACTTGATGAGTTTTGATGGATCTTTCTTATTGGGTCAACTCATTTAGACTAATACATGGGCTTTATTGAATTTCTATTAGAGTTTGAATTAAGATATGTGTCAAGTGTGATTTAAGTAGCTAATAACTTATGATGTCTAAATGGGCTTTTACATTGGGCTTGAACCAAAATTGGGGTACAACAGCATGCTGCATTAGAAAATTGTAAGCCTAGATAATCAGATTGCTATTTTCTGCCATATGTATAATTTTTCGTATTGAAATTTGAGACCTCCTCTTATATGCAGCTTGACAGGCTAAGGCCAGAGTTTAAATCTGGACTGGATGCATTGACAAAATTTGTGTTCGAGAGAACAAGGCCCAAGCAACTTGGGGCTACTGTGATGACTGGTCCTATTCTTGTTGGTATTACGGAGTCTTATCTGGAGGCTCTGAATAATGGTGCAGTTCCAACAATATCCTCTTCATGGCAGGTTTGTGTGGTATTTTGAGCTTTGTTATTTTATCCTCTTAATGAATTTTGTTTTTACATGTACAAAATATCTTTTGATTAAAAAGGAGAGGAGGGGGAGAGAGATAGAAGCACATTGAAGAAGAGGTGATAAGGAAGTTCATGAACTTTATAGGATTACTGAAGAGAAACTTTAATTTGGATTAATTTGCAAAGGAGAATCCATTATTCCATCTCATTTCTATGATGTTGTCATGTAGTTGGCCCCTTTTTTTGTTTGAAAGGCTTTACCAATGCTGTTGATGATAATAATCGTAAAGTGCATGAAATTCTGTGATTCTACATTTGTACGTGTCCATAATAAATTTCTAATGCAAAGATTTTGATGCTTACTCTTTGAATAAAAAGGGTTATCTGTCTCCAACTTTATTTTTTTTCCTTCCAAATATACCTGGAAGCTCCTTGCCCTAATTTTGATATTTGTTTTTTTAACTAATTTTTGATATTCTCTCGTAGCACTACTATATGATTTCGTAAGCTGTCAGATATTGTGTTGCTGGTGTTTTTTCACCTTTTTTTTTTTATGTTCAACTATTACTAGTAATGTTAAATTTATGATTATCAGTGGTTAAAATGCTTCAGAAAAAGTCATTACTAAGTGTTTCAATAGTTGGGAAAAGATGGTTAATACTCAGTACTCACTGAATCTTCATAGGAAAATTTCCAGTGCATCAAATAACCGAAGTAAGTCAATTCTATTATATTTAACATATTTTGTTTCAGAGTGTTGAAGAAGTGGAGTGTCGTAGAGCATTTGACTCTGCTACTGAGGCTTATATGTCCAGTTTTGACCGCTCTAAGCCAATTGAGGAAGTAAGTGATGCTTTGTTCTAACTGTTTATAATCTTCGTCATATTTCTAATGCTGCTGCTTTTTTAGGTTGCTTTGAGGGAAGCACATGATGAGGCTGTTCAAAATGCGCTAGCTGTCTTTAATACTAGTGCCGTTGGTGTTGGGTCAGCAAGAAAGAAGTATGAGGGCCTTCTCCAGAAGTTTTTCAAAAAGGCATTTGAGGTAATGTAATATAAACACCCATACATTGGTAACCAAGGTTGGGTAGACTAGTAGAGTAGAATGTACTAAGGGTGCTGTAAACTCAGAGATCTTTTCCATGATCTGTATCTGTTACTGTTTTTGGAAAAGGGTCTCATATTATCGGTTATGACTTATGATTATTGGATCTAGTAATAGTACTGACCATCTTCGTTAACTGATGCAGGATTACAAAAGGAATGTATTTATGGAGGCAGACTTGCAATGTTCAAGTGCAATACAGAGCATGGAAAAGAGGCTTAGAGCAGCTTGCCTTGCTTCCGATGCAAACATAGATAATGTTGTGAAAGTAAGTATTTCATGTCTAGTTTTAAATAAATGGGAAGCAACCCATGAAAATTTAAATATTCTAAACAATGTGTTAGGGATTTGAGGTTCCTAATTTAGAAGCCTTGCTGTATTTTTAAAAAAATGTTCTGCAGGTTCTTGATGCCCTTTTATCTGAGTATGAAGCATCTTGCAGTGGCCCAGGGAAATGGCAGAAGTTGGCAGTTTTCCTTCAACGAAGGTTTGAATGAGGTCCTTTTAATATCTTATTTATGTATTTTTTTTCCCCGAGATTTACTAACTTTCGCTTTCTTTTCTTTGTTTTCCATTATAATGCAATTTGCTACTCCAGCATGGAAGGACCAGTTTTTGACCTTGCCAAGAGGCTTACTGATCGAATTGGATCGGAGAAGAGTTCTCTCATGTTGAAATGCCGATCTATTGAAGATAAGATGAAGTTGCTTAATCAACAGTTAGAAGCTAGTGAGAAATACAAGTCAGAATATCTGAAGCGTTATGATGATGCTATTAACGAGAAGAACAAGCTTTCTGCTGACTACGTGGGTCGCATAACAAATTTGCAGAGTAATTACAGTTCACTGAATGAGCGGTGTTCTAGCTTGATGAAAGCATTGGATTCTGCCAGGCAAGAGACATCAGACTGGAAAAGAAAATATGATCAGCTGATATCAAAGCGGAAAGCTGAGGAGGATCAGGCCAGTTCAGAAATTACACTTCTGAAGTCCAGGAGCAGTGCTGCAGATGCAAGGCTGGCTGCTGCTCAGGAGCAAGTTAAGTCTGCTCAAGAGGAGTCAGATGAGTGGAAACGGAAGTATGATATTGCTGTTAGAGAAGCAAAAGCTGCTCTTGAGAAGGCAGCAATCGTTCAAGAACGTGCCAATATGGAAACACAACTCAGAGAGGATACAATACGAGAGGAGTTCTCCGGCAGTTTGGCTGAAAAGGTATTACAACCTAAGAACACACACGTCATGTTTTCAAGTGCCTCTATTAATCAAACGTGACAAAGATGCAAAAAGTTATTTGTTTTCCATGTAAATGAATGTACAGGAGGAAGAAATAAAGGAGAAAAAGGCAAGGCTTGAGCACGCTGAGCAGTGTTTGATAACTCTAAAATTAGAGTTGGAGGTGAGCTTCTAAACTATGATCTTATGCAAACTGACTTTAAATCCTCACTAATGGACAAATCCCAGGCATAATTTGCGCACACTCGTACTGCACTTAGATTCTGTCAGTTAAAAACTGATGATAATTTGATTGAACTAAAAAATAAAATTGTTGATTTTTTTTTCTTTTTCCTTTCTAAATCCCGACTTGTTTAAAATAAATTTCTGATGTATGTTGTTGCTCATAAGCATTAATCATTGCATATGTGGATACAAATTTTGATGTCAACAATGCTTTTTCAGTCTGCGAGGTCTAAAATGAAGAGCTATGATGCGGAGATAACATCACTGAAACTTGAAATCAAAGAGTTGGGTGAAAAGCTTGAAACTGTTAATGGTAAGGCCCAATCATTTGAGAGAGATGCAAGGATGTTAGAGCAGGAGAAGATCCATCTGGAGCAAACATACCAATCGAAATTCAAGAGGTTTGATGAAGTCCAGGAACGATGTAAACTTGCTGAAAGGGAATCTAAGAGGGCCTTTGAATCTGCTGAGAAGGCCCAGTCTGAAGCGGTTGAAGCACAGAGGGAAAAGAATGAGATTCAGAAGTTGGCAATGGAAAGATTGACCCAAATTGAGAGAGCAAATAGGACTATTGAAAATTTAGAGAGAGGGAAAACTGACTTGATGAATGAATTAGATAGAGTACGTGTATCAGAGATGAATGCGCTTTCCAAAGTGACAACCCTAGAGATAAGAGTTGAAGCAAGAGAGAAAGAAATAGAGTCATTATTGAAGTCAAACAATGAGGATAGGGCAACCAATGTTAAAGTTCTTAAAAATCTTCTGGAAGAGGAACGTGCAGCCCATAGTGTTGCAAACCATAGGGCAGAAACCTTGTCTATTCAATTGCAGGAAGCACAGACGAAACTTGATGGGCTTCAACAACAATTGACTTCGGTTCGTCTCAATGAAACAGCACTGGATGGTAAGCTTAAGACTACTTCCCATGGGAAACGTCTAAGAGAGAACGACTATGAAGTAGGTGTGGGTTCTGTTCAAGACATGGGCACAAATGACAAAAGTTTAAGAGGAAATAAGAGATCTAGAAGCACAACAAGCCCTCTAAAGCACAAGCAGCCAGAGGATGGTGGTTCTGTGTTCATGGATGATGCAGACAATCAGAGTCAAAATACTGATCAAGAAGACTACACTAAGTTTACTGTGCAGAAACTTAAGCAGGAGCTGACGAAGCATAATTTTGGTGCTGAACTACTTCAGTTGAGAAATCCCAACAAGAAGGACATCATTGCTCTGTATGAAAAATGTGTTCTCCAGAAGTCATGAAATTCCACTGGACTTGTACAGCGTGAGTGCATGTAGAAGTTAATTGTTCCTGCAGTTTGTCAGCCTAGACTTGAGAGGTGGTTTTAATGGTCTGCTTCCCTGTAGTTCTCTCCAGTTTTAGCGGGGCAAATACGATTTTATCATCTTACATTTTACGAACATGGGCATTTTCTCTGACATTTGATGTAGGTTTCCGACCTTTCAGCTCAGTCCTTTTACAGTCGGTGTCGCGAACTGTCCCATTAAATTAATTTGGTAGTGATTATAGTCATAGTACGATACTTGGTTTGTTTCGTGGATTTTAGTTTTCTGATGTCTTAATTGTATCAAAATTAGTCTATCTTGTGTTGCGCTGAGCAAGTTCACGAGTTGCTCTATTTATAGTGATTGGAATAAATCATCTACTTTCCTTGTTATCTTGATTCATTGTATTGAGCTAGGGCATTTTAGGCACAGGCCCTTTTATTTATTCTTAGGATAATATTTCCTCGGGATATTTCACTCTTCCATAGCCTGGGAACATGGCAGACTTTTTATGTGGATAGATCGGACGTTTTACGTGGAGGTGGGAGAAGGGGAATATGTAAATTGACAATGCTATTAATGTGAAGTCTTTGATGTCAAGGGGATCGTACAAAATATTTATAATGAATGATTAAAACAAAGGTGACATAAATTTTGAATAAAATTTAAGGGATTTAAGGTAATTGAGCTCTTCATTACCGCTCCACCCATTTCAATAATTTTAGGTGGTTTAGTGACCTTTCACTACCCACTGACCGATGTGAGACCCACTAATGCACTAATCAATAATCATACTCCGGGTTCATGGTACGACAGATTGCGACTTGGTGTGGGCCTGTCATTTTGTCCGAAAGTCCAATAAACTTTTCAATTTGAATTGAGACGATGTCGTTTCATATGAAGAGCAGCTTCAACTCTGAAACACAAAGGCCCAAACAACTGTGTCACTTGGTCCGTTATGTACTCGTATTTTTTTCCTTCTTTATTGGTAGAATTCTAAAGAAATCGGCAGTGATATGGTTGCACTTTAACTATTGGAGAGTTGCAGGGACATGCCATTTTCGTGATTGCTCGCTTAAGAGCCTCTTGATCTTTCATAATTTCATTTACCGGGGTAAAGTTCTTGTTGCCTACCAGTAATTAGCTGCTTACACTCGGATATACAAAGTGCAAGATGCGATTCTTCTCCTCGTACTTTATAATAAAAATAAAACAGAACAAATTTTTAGGGAGTAATTAAGAGCACCAACAATCACGTTCTTCAAATATATTAAAAATGCCGCTTGTATATAAATACATACAACTCAATCATGAACGTACATAAAGTATATATGTATGAAGGTAATGATCATAAAAGTAGGGCTTTCAGAAAAACTAAATCCATAAGATTTCAAGCTCGAATCTTTTCTATATTATTATGCTACTCCACCATTAATAATATATAGGCTATATAGGTACCATTTGCCAATGCCCTTCGCTTGAAAATCTTCCAAAGAACCCCCCCTGTCAGCCTCCCACAAGAGAAACCTATGCTCTACTGATTATTATCCCCTTGGACCCCTTCTCTTTTCAAATTCCCTACCTAATAAGTTATTCAATTACGCTACACAACACTAAAAAATGACTTCTTAATTATAATCTCTGCTTCCCCTTTCTTGTATCAGAAGTTAATCGAATGAACGATGACCCGTCACCTTGAACAACCAGATTGGGGATCAACTGTGTTGGGATTTCTCTGCCATGACTCCCATGATCATAACCAATAAAAGAAGGATTGTAGTAGTCGACAAGAAGAGTAGGTTTGGTTGTAGGATCATTGTGGTGATCATGACTCAGGTTTTTCAGTTTCCCATCGAAAGAATTATCTTTGGTGCTTGAACCACATATTCTTGGCTGAGTTTGATAGAATACCTTAGACACAACTAGCTCACCATCTTTTTCTTCCTCATTGTTGCCAAGATGGTATTGGTGCATCACCCAATTAGTCTTTTCAGGCTTCCTTTGCCTTCCATAGTTGGTGTATAACACTAGAATCTTCTTGAATCCCTTGATTGTTCCACCAACCAAGACTGGCCTTGTTTTGCCTGTTTTGTGCCATCTTGTCTCACTTCCATCCTCATCTGTGTGTACCTTTCTTCGTTTCCTTGTTCCGGTCGTGTATGCCTTCGAAGGTCGATGAAAGAAGTGTCGAATTTGGCCATCTTTGCTTACTCCTGCATTGCCAATTTGTAGAAAAAATAATAATGTGAACTGCACTGCTGAGGAAATATTAACAGTTCGAAGAAGACTTGCATGGTACAGACGTATACTAGCTCGTAACATATTGAATTAAATCATCAATAAAGAAATAAATAATTTTATTATTTGGCCAACAATTCCGTAATCTTCATTATCTACAAATTATGATATATCAAAAACAGATGCTAGCTAATGGAAATTGTGATCGACATATAAGATTTTTTAAAGATTAGAAGTGAAGGTCTAACAAGATCTCTTTTCCTTAATAAAAAATTAATTATTAATTAGCATATATAAGCCAGCTTAATAGCTTATATGTGTTTATTAATAAACTGTTTGGCAAATACATGAGACATAGGCTTTTATGGTTAAAACTAAATGTCGCCCGTCAATGGAGATAGATACACCATCAAACATGAACCCTCACCTTCCTTCAAATACAAAATACAAAATTTGAGATAAAATCTATTTACGAATTTCAAAGTAGAATGGCAATCAAAATAAAAATATAAAACTTGGTAATTTGAATCTCCAAATATGCATATATGCTCTTAATTAGTATCACCCACAAAATAAATTTCCTGATCAATATAAGTTCTTGTCGGAAAAAAAAATTAAAGATAATTAATTTTGACTAATTAAAACAAAATATTACAAAAAGAGTAAGCTAATGTCAATGGTATATATGTATATATACCTGGAAGCTTCTCTGGGTGGGTATAGCAAATACCATTCTCCCCCTCTAGTGTTGGAATAAATTCATCAATAAGCGAATTGAACTTTCGAGTATCCGACAATAATATCTTGGCCACCAAATGTTCGAGTATTTCTTGGTCACTTGGATCGAACTTCACTCCTGCCGGTAGCCCTGCCAAACCCTCTACTCCTCCCTATAATTATTTATTTGACAACACATATTTACATAAACAAAAGTAATAATAATAAATAAAAAATCAATATTTTTATACATAATTTTCAAAAAAAAAAACACACGCAAAAAAGAAAAGTACCTGATCTTGAATTTGGATGTGATGGCCACAAGAAGGGCAAGTTATGATGGGAACTTCATCGATTAAGGTGTTGTTTTCTTTAGGGTTTTCTGTGACTGCTACTTGAATGGCGGTCTCCAGCTCGTCTGAGTTATTATTGCACCATGTCATCTCTCTTTCTTTGCTATTATGCCCATAAATAAATGATAAAATCAAACCAGATCGACCCAGAGAGAGAAGAGAGAGAGAGAGAGAGACTGGGTCTCTTTTAAAGAACTTACGTATGTTTTCTTCAGATTGTTGAGTTGTGTACTCCTCTCTCGATTTGTTAATATATTCTTGCAGAACAGAGAGAGAGAATTACAGAGAGGAAGGGTTTAAAGGTTTTAAACAGAAAGCATATAGATAGAAAGGGAGGAGAGAGAACGAGATTTCTAGAAATAAAAGAGGTTGCTTGGACGTCAAGTTTGGTTATGCTACTCTACATACGCTTCTATCAGAGAATATATGCACTCTTTTATTATTATTATTATCAGTCATTTGGCAAAGTTAACGATATATAAACAGACAAAATCTAAAGAGACATATATGGTGCGGAGAGTGGCTATGGCGCAACCTCGTGAGACGTTTCACCTTCTTCTTGTACATACATGTATATAGCGAGAGATTAGCTGCAGTGTCAACCTAGAGTGTGCTTAAAGCTATATATATATATATATATATATATACCTACGTACATTACATTGTATGAAAATAACTACAATTACATACATTATGTTGTTGTACGTGACAATTGTTATAATTTCTACACCCAATACATACTAACAATATTGTCCGTTTTAGATTGTTCGATTTATTAAAATGCATCGGGTTTGCCAGACTTTGTTTCTTCTCAAGTCTAATAAGTGGGTTTGGATCTAACTTATTAAACAAGAAAAAATACATTGTTAAATGTATGAAGTGAGTTTATCCTTAATAAAGGAGTCATAATCTCTCACATCCTTAGACGTGAGAGTTTTACAGCAACAACCCTTCAAATTCTACTAATCCATTTCTTGGCTTAAACTTCCCATGTCAAGCAAGGAATACATCAACTCTCTCTCTCTCTCCACATATATGTGTGTGCGTGTGTGTTCTAGCTAATTGTGATTTAAATTATTTAATTTGGTATATAATTGGCGACATTAATCACAACATATTGAATGGTCAATATAATTAGAAAATTACAAACATCTTAATATAATAAACATGCATGCGTGTATATTTTAGTATTTAGTGTATACCATTACCATGCATAATAATAAATTGATAACAAATTAAAGGTGGTGAGACTTTTCTATAAATTGAGGTTTTTGCTTTTTCCGTAAGAATACCCAGTCAGCACGCATCTGAGAGCTCCAATCTCCTACAATCGTTATATTTACTAAATATGGAATTAGCTTCTTAAAGACGCTACGCAACGGAAGCTTCTGCAAGAAGCTTTAACACTTGCGGGGCAATTAACTTCCAAGTGTGGTTTAGGGTTTCCTTTTTTAAAAATGGAGGCTGCGGTGCCGTTTACTTTCTTGCAAATTAAAAGAACCCGCTCACTTGGTCGTATACGGCACAAGCGCGTCAGGAAAATTAGCATAAATAGAAAGGAGAAGAAAAAAAATTATAAATTAAATCGAATTGTATATGTTGTCCGAAATTATTCCTTGGCAACTACGTGGAAAATACACAAATAATTCTATATTTTGCTATATAAAGAAAGAAATGATTTGTCCGAGATCCTATAATTCTATGGCAGTTCTAGCCGTCCATAGACATTTCATTCATAAACGTCCATAAATAGATGTGACAGACTATACACCGCCGATTTTGATGGCAAAATTAAGTTTGAAAATTCAAAAAAAAAAAAGGAGACATAGACACTATGGATGCAAATGTCTATGGTTTGACCCTGTTTGTTTGAGGGTGTATGCTAGCTTATATTCTGTCACCTATACTCTTAGACACTCTTAATTTTTACGTTTTACGATAATTTATACTCTATGAGATATATTCTGATAGAAAGAGACAGTATAATATTCAAAGATGCTTTATATAAGCACAGTTTCAGTTTCGCTTGACTTGCCTAATTAAGCCTGGGGAGGAATTAAATTGATGGGCAAAAGCTATATATGACTTTGTCATCGACCTTGACTTTAAAACCACCTTTATATAAATGAGGATGGCATAATTCCTGCTTTTGAATAAGTCGCATACAGACCTTAAAGTCACTACCCTTTTTTAGAAAAATCAATTTTTTGTTATTATATATTCTAACTAATTGAATAAAAAAAAATTAAACGTTCTTTTTAAAAAAAACTCAGGCTTATATATGATACACCTCTGTCCATGATGGGTTGGGCCTAGTTTCTGGCCCAAAAAATAGGCAGCAGCCCGTCCTTCCATAAACTTGCCACTTAACCAAATAAGTTTCCAGGTAGCGTCAGACGTCAGTCTGTCAACCGAACCTTTTCGGGTCGAAGAATTTAGGCCCAAGTCTCGCGAGCTTACGATTCGACAAAATATGGCCCAGTAAAACTCCGCGCTGGCTATGCAGAATCTAAAAAAGACCATGATTGCAATATTAGCTACAACTTTATGAATCAATAATTAAATTTTGTTGCTTCTCATCAGCACCGACAATTTTCCATACAAAATAAATAATAATAAATAAAAGGAATTTATATTCTCTAATTAATGATTGATTGACAAGCGTATGTTTGCCAAGCTACCAACAGACATGTTTATACACAAAATTAATATTTGTCAATTTTCTGCCTGTATTAACAATTTTACATGTTAATAAAAAAAAGAGTTTTACATGAAAGAAATTTCAGAAGCAATAATCCGGTAAGCAGTCATGTATAGGACTAATAACAAAATAAACTTATTAGTAGCTCAATTGATAAACTAATCGTGTATAATTTCGAATTTCGAATTCCGAATTTGAACTCATCCTTTTTTTATTAAAAAATTAACAAAAAAATTAAATAAAAAAATTAATGGCCATAAAGATATGGGTCCTAATTCCTTTGAAGTGAGTATACATGCCCAATTTATATACAAAAAAGTAATGTATATTCCCCACTCCACACGCAAAAGAATATTAAATTCACCGCCCCAAATGACAAGCCACCGTCCCCCACCTTTCCATTTCAACATTAATAAAAATTTCTTCCCCAACACTTGATAATTCCTGGTGAAACCGATCTAACGCAGTCCGTCGTTGATCAAAAGTCAAACAAACCCTTTAATTCAAATATTAGTGTTCTCTTCACTATTGTTCTTCTGTTCAAATTATCGACTCATAAAAGTCTTGGCTAGCTCAATCACTCAGAAACCTCAATCTCCACACTGTTCAAGATTGCTGCAACTTGAACAATTGATGGTCTATTCTTCCTATTATTGCTTACACAAGCTGAAGCAACTTTAGCCAATCTGACAATTGGTTTCTTATCTGTAGGCATTGGAATTCTTGGGTCCAAAACTTCACTAAACTTCATTTCTTTAATCAACGGCAAAGCCCACTTCAGAAGCAAACCTTCTTCACTTCTCCTCCCACACAAAAGCTCCAACAAAACAACTCCAAACCCATAAACATCACTTTCTTTGCAAGCACCGTTGCCACTATTGTTAATCCAATACTCATCATCCACATGCCCCGCAAGCCCCTTTTTTTCCTTTGGTGCCAAGAAAGACAACCCATAATCACAAACTCTAGCACAGAATTTCACATCTAATAGAATGTTTGAGGACTTAACACACCCATGTATTATGTTTGGTGTCATCTCTTCGTGTAGATATTCGAGTCCTCTCGCTGCTCCGGCAGCGAATCTTAATCTCCGGCTCCAATCTAATAGTGATGCCCCATCTGGGTTTTGATGCAAATAGAATTCCAAACTTCCTATACCAACAAATTCGGTGACCATAATTCGCTCACCAGGTGCTTGTGAAAATGCCAGAATGGGGACTATGTTGGGGTGTTGGGCTAAAGAGAGAGGTTTGATTACTGAAGCGAACCCAACTCCAGCATTGCCCAAAACAAACCTTGAATGTATTCTTTTGACAGCAAGCTCTCCTTTTGGGAATATACCAGCATATACAGTCCCCAGACGTCCTTGACCCACAACTCTGTTTTGTTTGAATCCATCAGTGGCAGCATCAATATCCGCTAATGGACAAGCATATGCAGAACTCTTGACTGGAGCTGAAAGTGTTTCTTCAGATTCTTGTTGAGCAGGTCTCTTTCTTCTGCACAGAATGTAAAGAAGAATCCCCATGACGATGAGTGACACTGAGAGGAGAACCATAACAAAATCATAGCCCATCTTCTCGCTGCGAGACATGCCTGTGATCTTAATTTGCTAGACCTCTCTGTAGAGGCAGAGGAAATGGAAGGCATCAAGAGAGGCTATTTGGGTCAATTCAGTAAACTAATCGGTAGCTTGTACAGATCATAGAGTTTTGAAAAAGAAAAGTAAAGAGTCAATTTAATTTGACGTGAATGTGGATGCTTTGAAAAAACTAATTAAGAGGATATATTTGGTGAAGGGGGTTGGACAAATAATAACTCTGCCTTAGTTGTGTTGGTTAATGGTTGGCCGTCTCCTTAATTGTTGTACATCAAAACAAAGTGATTACGTAATGATATTGTCAAAAATATGGTAAAGCTGTCAAAGAAAATCTATCTCACTTTCAATGATAATTTTTTATCATGTGCTATTTTCTTGGTCATCCTTAAATCCTAAAAAAAATATATATAAGAGACTTAACTTATAAATCAGACATCGAAAGATTGAAAACGTTCCATTTTGATTATCGCGTTGGTGGGTGATTAAGAGAAATGTCAAAAATTTGTCCAAATATAAATATTGAAATATTTTTAAGTTTGACCAGCAAAATTTGAATTTTTGACATACAACATCATCTATCTTTCTGTGAATAAATGTTGTATTACCCCGTTTTTAAAAGATAATATGATTAAAATATTAAATATATGTAGTTGATGGTTACCATCACTTTCCGTAAGGGGACATCACACTTCTTATAAAGACATAAGTACAGGATAATTATGTAACTGCATCTGTATACCAATTACCAACAAAAGGGGGTCTCACATGGTAACAAAGATTTTGGTATAGTAGCTCGCCTTTTAGTGGTTGTGCTGTGAGACATATGGTTGGTAAAACATAGGGCTGGGCCCTTGTGTTTTGATCCAGCCCAATGACAGATGTCAGGCCGAGCCCATGATGGGCATGCCAAAGAAGAGTACTGGAGCGGTACATATTGATTATTGGGTCAATCGACATATCCTAAACATAAGTCACAATTAGCTACGAAACAGAAATGGGCTTTCCTAAATCCAGTACCAGAAGTGACCGAATGGTGGCCCAAATTACAAGAACAGGGGATGGGCTCAGCTGTCCGAGTCTGGAAACTGGAGGGTAAATTGAGATCTGATAGTTTCCAAGTGAAATTGAAGTTGTGGTCCCTTTGGTGTGTTAAGTCAGAGAGAGAAGATATAGACCAGATTAGTTCATGGTCCCTTAGAAGGTTGAGGAGGCCCAACTATTGAAGGTTGCATTAACTACCTTTCTCTCTCAATGCTTTTAGCGCCGAGTACAGTCCTTGGCAATTGGCCCACTCGTGCTCCAACACTAATATTGTTACCAACCAATTTTATTAGTCATTATAGCTAGGGTGTTCCAAAATATCTGAAATAAATGAATCGACCGATGATAATCGAATCCATGGGTCGTTTATTTTTTTAATTTTTTAATAGAACCCACTGTAACCTTCAGTTAATTGAATTATCGTTCGATCCGTTAAATTAATGTCAATAAACAGGGGAAAATAGACCATAATCGACCATTTACACCCCAATTATAGTCATGACTTAAATACGTACACAGTGACTATGAATTTATATGTTTTTATGAAACTGACAAAACTGAGCTGCAAATCGAAAGCTGAGACAGAGTTTACCCTGTCCAAGAGGGGACCCAAACTTTCAATTTCAAGTTGAAAACTACTGCGATGTCAATGTCGAAGGTGCCCCAAAAAGAGGAGGTCGAACTGGTTTGTGAGTTCCTATGCACAACATTGACATTTTAGACTCGTTTGATGAAGTCTCTGTGAATTGATTTTAGCTTGAAAGTGATATCTGTCCTCGGATTTTTGATAAATCTCTTTCAAAACTTAACTCACGACAGCATTCCACAACCAATTTACTGTAAAAAAAACCTAAACAATCAACCCAGCCGATAATCGAATCGATTGACCAATTATGTTATTTTCAAAAGAAGTGCATGTCCTTTATTACAGCAATATATAGTGCCCAGTCTCGGTGTATCTAAGTTATCCAATATTGATATGTCATGTATTTAGTGGATTGCAGTAAACTCCCCGACATTCAAAACAACCATTGATTATTTGCCACAACAAACTTGAGCATCATTGGGCATTCATTAGTTGAAGTTTTTAACAAAACTCGTCTTTTTAATAGAATCCAGTCGTAGTATTGACAATAACTGAAATAACCACCAAAATAAACCTACCAATTACACCCCTATAATTTACCAACCCAAATCTATCCTCAACAGAAATTACTGTTCTTTTCAGTGTCCTAGAATCTCGGCCGCCACCTACCCTAATAAGAGGGATGGGCAGTAGCAGGAGCTCCGTTTCACTCAAAGGGAAGGACCATGGACAGCAAACACTACCCAAGAGCCCTAAAAACTTACCCGAGTCTATCCCTTAAAACATAGTGCAGCAGTTAACCTGGAATATCAACCGCACAAGCTTCTGCATTTTAAAGTCAGCTGACCGATTCTATTAATTCTAAGGAATGAACCATTTCAGTGCAGCATCAAACACAAAACCAGTAGAGTTGCTAAATCCAGAATAAAAAGTTATAATTGATTACTTTACAGTGTAAAATAAGTCCACCATAGCTCCCCTCGCAATATTTTTCCCCCTATTCTGCAGGAACAAACCTTCAATCCACTCTTTCTTCCCACAAACACAAGGCTGGGATCATCATTCATCATGGAAATGTCAACAAGAAAAATTGGAGCTTTTTAAGAGCTTACTCACTCCTTCCATGACTTTCACACCACAATTGTGTAAAATAAATAAAAATACAGTTTTCAAGCTAAACTACCATTATCTGAGGCATCTTCATGGTAATAAGGAGTCAACTTCCCATCCTTTGAAGCAGTAGTCTTGGCCAGATTCTCAGCACCCAATTCCTGCAACATTTTCACAACCCTTCTCATTGATGGCCGGTTGATTGGGAGGGGACTGGTGCAGAGGAGCCCAATGTTGAGTACTTTACATATTTCTTCTTTGAAACAGGAATCAAGTTTTTTATCAAGAACGTGGTCCACTCCTTTCTGATCTAAAGCCGTGCAGACCCACTTTGCCAAGTCCTTTTCCCCAAATTCTGGATCAATTGGACGTTTCCCTGAAACCAACTCAAGTATCACAACACCAAAGCTGTATATGTCACTCTTTTCGTTCACGCGGAGCGTGTATGCATACTCTGCAACAAGTTCAAGCAAAGAGAGATTGTTTCAGATTGAGCTCAAAATGTATAGATAAGAACTGTTAGTAAGGACCATCACAGTTGAAATTGAATTGAACAAAGCAAGAATATAAATGTAATAGATTCACAAACTAACCTGGTGCAATGTATCCACAAGAACCAGCAATGACGGACATGGACTTAGGACCCTTTCCAGTTACATCAACAATTTTGGCTACTCCAAAATCGGCCACTCGTGCTCCATAATCACCATCCAACAAAATGTTGTTGGACTTGACATCTCTATGCACAATTGGAGGAACACAATCATGATGCAGATATGAAAGCCCTTCGGCTGCGTCCACTATAATCTTATACCTCGTTGGCCAATCCAACAAACCCCCCTTGTTGCTATGAAGCAAATCACCCAAGCTACCGTTTGGCATATACTCATAAACTAAAAGTTTGCAATCTCTGGTGGTGCAACAACACCAAAGCTTAACGATGTTCTTGTGCCTGATCTTTCCCAAAGTCCCAACCTCAGCATCAAAGACATCATCCTTTACCTCACCTTTCTCGATATCGCCTGTGTCGCTATTCTCACAATCCTTCTTCACCACTCCCCAAAGCCTCTTCACCGCAATGGCCTCACCATTGCTAAGCACAACCTTGTAAACTTTCCCTGAAGACCCACTGCCTATGACGTTATCCTCGTCAAGGCTATCCAAGATCTCATGTTCACTAAAACCAAGTTTATGAAAGGACATCAATGTCCATTTAGACTTGTCCACGGCTATTGCTTTCCTGAAATTCCAATACTTCCAGAAAAACCCGACCATTCCAACAATAAACACCAAACCAGCTAAAACAAAAATAGACCTAAACAACCAAGCATAAGCTTCATTGTTATTCTCCCTTCTACCTTCACATAAACCCTCCATATCTCCACACAAACCAGGGTTACCCATAAAGCTAGCCCTGTATATTTCCTTATCAAATAATGGAGGGATCTCACCTGAAAGCCAGTTATTCGATAAATTGAGCTCATTGAGTTTCAGATTCTGTAAACTGAGGGGGATTTGCCCAAAAATTCTATTGGCAGACAAATCAAGATAATTAAGCACAGACAAGCTTCCAATTTCCTCAGGAATCTTCCCTGAAAAAGAGTTACTCGCTAGATTCAGCTCGTTTAATTTCTTCCACGCTCCAATCCCATCTGGTATCTCACCCGAAAGCGCGTTGTTGTGAAGATCAATAGTCCCTAGTTTGCTTAGTTTCACTATACTCCCAGGCAAAACCCCACTGAGCCTATTATCACTCCCCGAAAACTCCACAAGATTATCTAGAAACCCAATCTCCTCCGGTATCGCTCCATCAAAATCATTTCTTGATATCTTTATCAAAGACAAATTTGACGCGCTAGCGATGTCTTTCGAAATTGGGCCCGAAAGTGAATTATCGGTAAGATCAAGGAGGTAAACATGAGGGAGACCCCAGAAGCCGCCTGGTACTTCACCAGAGAGCTTGTTGTAACACAGTCTGACCCGGCGCAAGCTCCGGCATTCGCTCAAACTTGAGGGAATTCGACCCGAGAAAGAGTTGTAAATCATCAGCAGCTCCTCTAGCCGGCCTTTGTCACACACAGTGGGCGGAATTTCACCGGTAAATTGGTTGCTGGAAACGTCAATCCACCGCAAAGGGGAGTTTTTACCGAGATTTTGAGGCAGCTCGCCACTCAGTCGGTTCTGAAACAGCCTTAGTTCGTACAAGTTCGGCGAGTTGGCGATGCTTGCAGGCAAAATCCCTTCTAATTTGTTCTCGTACAGATTCAAGCTCTCGAGTGGCAACCTACACAACTCGTCGGGAATCGTTCCTGTCAAACGGTTCATTGACACGTCGACCAGTCGCAATGCGGTCAATTTCCCCCACCCGCGCGGCAACTCCCCTGTCAGCGAGTTGTTGTAGAGCTCCAGCTGAACGAGACTGGTCATCTCGGTGAGCGAACTCGGAATCACGCCGGCCAAATTGTTAAGAGCGAGGTCCAAATCGTGAAGCTTTTGAAGTCGACCCAGAGAGTCAGGAATCTCGCCCACTAAATTGCACTCTGTCAGCCACAAAATTTCCAAATTCGTCAAGTTCCCAAGCTCCGCAGGGATCCGACCCGGACTAAACGGATTGTACGACAAATTGAGCGTCTTGAGCGTGGAAATATTTCCCAGAAACGGCGGAATAATCCCATCAAACAGATTATAAACAAATGAAATAACCTCAAGCTTCTGAAACCGCCCAAAACTCTCCGGTATATCACCGGAAAAATTATTCCCAGTCAAATCGAGGTATTTGAGATTTTGAATCTCCGGGAGCGTGTTGGGCAGAGCGCCAGTGAGCAAGTTCTGAGCGAGATCAAGGTGTTCGAGTGAATTACAGTCGGAAATGGAAAGCGGAAGGGTCGAATTGATGGAATTGTTGTACAAGGAAAGAAAAGTGAGGTTATTTAAACGACACAGAGAGGAAGGAAAAGGACCACCTATGTTGGCATTGGAAAGATCAACAGAGTTAACAGAACCAGAAAACGCATCGCATTTGATTCCGAACCAGTTACAGGGAGTGTCGTCGCGGCCATCCCAGGAGGAAAGGACCGAGTCAGGGTCGGAGAGAGCGAGTTTTACTTGGTGAAGAATCAGGACTTCTTGGTGGAGTGAGAGTGTGAAAAGCGGAGAGAGGAGGAAACAGAGGACGAAGAGAAGCAGAGGAGGCATGTTGTGCTGTGGAGAAGAGCGAGGAGGGTGGTGTGGCGTGAATATAGAGAGAGAGTGCTCGGTTCCCAAACCTGAAGAATAGAAGTAGATATAAAGCGCAAACTTACTGTACAGCTACAAGAATTCTACTTCTCGTGGGTAGGAAACAATGATAGTGCATAAAGGATTTCAAAAGTAGGAGTAATTTTTACGTGAGAGAAAGTTCTTTTTTCTTGTCTGGGTTTGATTAGAAATTATGAGAAATGGCGTGAGATTAGAGATATTACAACAATGTTTTGTTACATGACATGGATTTACCTTTTCCTTTCCACTTCTAGGACAAGAGTCTCAGGAGGTTTCAGGACTCCATTTTTCTGTTTCTGTCATTATTTTCTTTTCTTTTTTGGTAATCCAGAACATTGTAGCAGGTGTGATATTCGAATAACCTACTAGATTTATACTCGAACCGAGTTAGGCAAGGCTCAATTCATTTTTTTTGTTCGATAAGTGATCAGATTCTAAATTCTTAATAATCTCATCTTGGGTTTTTCCCATCCTAACAGGTAGCGATGTCCACGGTCGATTTTGATCAAATCTTTTAGTCAATTATGAATCGTTTATGTCAGATTTTTTAATAAATTTTAGTGTAAAATATGCATAAAAAAATGAAAAAGACCAAACGATTTGATTTTTGTTGGTTTCAATTTATCAATTTTTTGACAGCTCCCTTAGAGGGTCGACAAATACCATTTTTAAAATCTTTCCCAGTAATAATTTTGGAATGAGAATTTTGAAACCTAGTCTAAAGAGTCAAGACTAAGTTTGTCCTTAATGTTGGATTACAACTAAATAAAGTAGTAAATACTAAATACAGAGGAGGACAGTTAAGTGGGTCATGTATATTAAAGCAGGGGATAGGTGGCAAGGATCTCAAGGAGCAAGAAAGAATCCAACGGTTAATAATGGTGTCCCTAGGGGTAATGAATTAGCATCAGACAGTAATGAAATTGTGTTTTGCGAGGACAGAACAAGCAGGCAGCATTGCTTTTTTATGTGTTGAGTCCAGAATGGTGGGTTCGAGAGAGAAGGTGACAAGATGTTACCCCGTCTTCAGTGTCACTGCAACTTGCGTTCAATGGTCAAACTTTTTTTGACACAAAGCCTCTGCAAAACAAGACTTGCAAAGAAAAGTTAATAGTCAAAGCGAAATCTATCTTCGTATCTTTTCCAAATTTGAAAATTAATCGTTGTCAGTCGCTGATTTATATTATCTGGATAATAATTATGAATATATCATTTTATGACAAATGATAAATCCAAACAAAGTTGTTCTTCCACTAGAAATTAAAACATGATCTGCGCTTTACTGTAAAAGTTGTTACACAATAGAGTGCTAAGCATTCCGTACACATTGCAGACAATGGGGTGAATTGTGATTAATGGAGGATGAGGTGCATACGTCTTATATACTCTAGATGTAATTAGCATCAAATACTCCAATATTTTAGTATTTCTAGTAGTATTATCATATAATTGATTTCCAAGAAAAAAAATTAAACCTAAATCTTAAACTGCTTTTTTATGTACCAAAAAATCATAGGCACAACATTCCTTTCGGACAATTGGATCAAATCAAACTTGAGCCCTAACTATCACAGCCAACAGCATGAAGATAGGTCTTCTAATCGGACTAGAACCAAATGAGCCCAAGCTCGTGCGAAAAAAATAAGATTCGCTCGAGGGCCTAAGCTCGCTTGAAAGGCAAATGTTGAAGAATTAAATCATAGCTCCGTATCAAACGCTCAATCTCAAGCGAGCCAAATGCGTCTTTAGCTCGACGAGCTAACAAACTAAGTTTATGCCAAGTTGTTTTGGATTCATATACTATGACCTTCAAATCTCATATTTTAAACCTTAAATGTTTGTTTGATAAAGAATTTATCCGATATAGTATAAATTGATGTAGAAAATAATATCTGAATATGTCTGAGTGTATTTGTGAGACAAAATGTATTAGTGCGAACATTTTATCAAACAGACAGTAAATTATAAATTTCGTACTAAATCTGAAGCCCTAAATAAAATAAAACAAAACATAAATTTAGGGATACTTTGAGCCAATCGCATTTCGTCAAAGAGAGTACTGTAGTAGCAATACAAGTACACATTATTACCCAACAGTCCAAACTAAACAGTGAAAGTACTATGTCTTGTCATTCTAAAAAAAATTCCACTTTTAAACAATTACCCAGTGCATTACAAATCCCCAGTCACTGGATGTTATCCTATTGTCTGTGGATAATCTTCAAAGCATAAAAATGAGCGAGCCTTTCGAGGCCACAAAACTCTATTCCCAGACAGAGGCGGCCACTTTGATCTAGACAGGTGTATATGTTTGTTTTTTTTGCTTTCCTGGTTGGTTGTGGACGCTAGCTCTTGTGCTTCATGACAAAAACCATAGAAACCATTCTACAGAGGACGATTAAATGATCTCCTGTGCTGCTAAACACTACTAATATGTGTATTATTTATATTATACATCACATATATATATATAGAGATTCGCATCCATGTAAATTTGTCTGCACAAATTAATTTTGTATGAACAAGATAACATACGAACGAAGAAGGATTTTGTGTAATCTCTGTACTAATTTTGAAGGGAAAAAAAAGGAATTTTTTCATTGGATGGGTCCAAGCTCTCTGAAACGATTTTAAAATGAAAATTGACTACACAAGATGAGAGCGTAGTATATTAGTAATGAAATTGTGCATAAGTATTAAGAGCATGTATAATGGGACCCTAAAAAATGATACTCGATAATGTATAAAAATATATATTTTTATTTATATATTTGTATTGAGAGATGCATTTTGATAATATAGATGAGAATGTTACATAGCTTTTTATAAAAGACGTGGGATCACTGATTCAAATTTTGAATTTTTTTGTATTAGTGGAGCTAGGTTAAATTCAAGTTCCAGGATCTCGTCTGTCATATTTAAATTTAGGTCTGAATCCTTCGAGAAATTTTAAAATAGTGGGAGATTATCAATTAAAGAGTGCAATACCTTCAAAATAAATACGATATTTATCGTTGGAGCAGTCAAAAAATCAACTACTGGACTGGAATACTGGATGAAGAGGAAAAAATAACATTCGTAAAGACACAAAAAGGAGGTCAACGGCTCGTCCATTATCCAATTGACAAGTGGATCCCACCTCTTATTGCTTCGCTCTTCACAATGACTTTGGAAACATAAAAAGAATAATAATACATATTATTATTAAGGATATATAAAATAGTTTAATAATCAAATAAATATTATCGAATATTTATTTTGTTGAAAAGAAAATTATGTATTAAATCCGAATATGTAATTTTTTTCCCGAAATTTAACATATATTTAAAGAGATAAAATGACAAATGTGTGAGAGATAATGACAATATGAAAAATTGATAGAATTTTTTGAAAATACGTATTGACATGAGTGGGTTATGAGTGTATAAGCTCTCGCCCACTCTACTCTACCATTGCGATGACTTGATTAAGATTTTAAGTTCCACTATTGGGATTTTATTATCTCATCTACTTAATTAAGTTGAAATATGAGGGAGAAAAAAATAATACATGATTAAAAAGTGCAGTGAAAAAAACTAAAAAAAGAAGAGAAGAAGATAATGTCCGATTAACTTTCTAGGGTTCCACATTGTCTTACAGCTCGAGTCTTTTAGTGACTTGTCTCTCATGGATGTGATATCTTTTGTTGCAAAAAAAGTGAAAACTACACGCATAAAGACAAAAGAAAAAACGACGGATATCTGTCCTTGGAATCTCTATTTTGTCTGATTTGCACACACAATCAGATTCAAAGATATCTGGCCCCCTGATAGAAGGATTCGAAAATCAAAGGAATTTAGTAATTTTTTGTATAATTCAGACAAATTGATTTTAGTAATTAATAAACTAATTGCTTAATTAGTTTTGAGTATTTTGTTCCATATATTGTGTTCGTAAGTGGACCCATGACATGCATGGGATCCTGCATTTAAGTTGCAAAATAATTACACAGCTGTCATGCTATGTAGTTGGATGATTAATCAAGTAAGTATAGATCAACATTGCTAAGACATATAATTAACAACCAGAAATGCCATAAATTTAGTACAGAATAAATTAGCTTGTCCCCCGCGTGAAAACAGGAATCTCAAGTAGTGCGCAAGTTAGCACGCGAGCTCGCAGTGGGATGAGGTTGATATTGACAAAAAAGATAAAAAGGCTAGTGGCTTTTGAGGGTAGGCATGTGTAATAGCATGAGTTTTTGGGGGATTTTAACCTCATAGCAAGAGTGAAGAGTGAAAAGTGAAAGATATGGGCAATCAAATGTGTCCGGGTCTGTGACTAAAATGAGTGAGAATTTGTGGTAGTGTAGTGGGTGAGGCTTCTTGTCGAACACTCCTGGTGGTACCTTTGAGACATTGTGGCCTTTCATGCTCAAGTCATCATTTGTATTGCTATTCATTATTTATTATTGTTGGGGTCAGCTCGTATGAAATCATATGACATGCCTTCAGTTCGTTTCCCCCTGTTAGCAACACACTAATGCTCATGTGTGATCATGTGTCGAATTTTGTTCAAATTTATCATATCATTGCATGAAAATTTATGTGGGCACGGGTTTAACATCCCGAGTTTAGGATCATTCATGTGAATGATTAAATGATAAATTTATATGGTTTCGTTTTTTATTACTATTTTCTTTATTTTTACATTTAGGGGATAATTAGTTATAATAATCAAAGCGCCACTTTTTTTTTTCCTTCTATTGTTTTGTTTCAAACGAAGGTATCTGTTGAAAATACATCTCTCAATAATTCACATCACAATCAATATATATAAAAACTCAAAACGAAATATACAAACTCAAATCTTAGTACGCTGGCTTCATGGCACTGGAAACACGACACTTATAATATTAACTCAACCACGAGACATGCTAGCTAGGAGATGTTTTGTCAATCTAGGCATGCATGAATCTGAAGGAGACCCATGACTAGGTTTATTTCCATTTGTTCGTATGAATTTAATTGCATTTAATTTCTAAAAATATACAAAATTGAGATACTAAACATTTTCCCCTCAACTATTATGGATATATACACACACCCCTCTATATGGTGGTAGCAAAAGCGACATATGTATATGAAAAAGCATTCAATTAATGATGATAGGAACTTAATGTTCTGCTCCGAAAGATATAAAAAAAAAACACAGACCCAACTTAGCACCTTCTTTTAATTCAATGATGATCGATTTTTTCAAGTATTGGTACAATAAAATGTGCTAAAGAAATATAATAAATTTCAGTGCACAAATTTCTTCACGACCCATGTCAGCCCTCAACTCCTTTAAATGATACTAAACTGTATATTAATGTGGAACCCAAGTTAAAGATCAATATTTTTATGGGACCAAAATCAAAGTCTTTTACAAACTTTGAGGGTAGGGTTTTTTATGCACTGATTTAGTATAACATATATTTTAAGAATGCAAAAGGAATAGTAAAAGCAAAAGTTTTTTCTTTCTTTTTTCTCTTTCATCAAAAAAAGAAAAAAGAAAAAAGGAAGGTGTCTCAAACCCATTTGAATCTGTCCCAAACCACAATCATAATTGTCCTCTTTTATGCATCAATTTCCATGCCACCGCCATCTCCTACCTTCACACACCTGGTTTTTATTGAATAAAATTTAATCACTAATGTGGTGAATGATTCATGTGTAGAGTGATCCAAAGCTAGAGTCCCGGGGGTTAACCTGTGCACTAGTGAACAGGTCATTGACCTGTTCACTTTCTGGGCCGTTGGATCTAGAGACACAGATCCAATGGCCTAGAACAGGTTAACCTTTTATATTTTTTATTAATTATATTTATACACCTACAAATACACTTTCCTACAAATACACCTTATTTGACAAAAGTCAATCTGGGTGCGCCACTTTTTCACCCTAAAATTCAATACAATTGTGATGCTTTTTGACAAAAGTCGATCCGGGTGCAACGGCGTTGGTGGTAGATCTAGGTGCAACGAGTGGTGGCTCCTTCTTCATTGGGATGCTTCTTGACAGAAGTCGACCAGTCTTTAAATTGGGTTGGGTCTAGGCAACGCCGTCGAGGTGAGACTCAGGGGGAGGCGGAGCCACATATCTCAATGATTTGGTCCGGTTAGATTCCGGTGTTAGAAGGGACAAGGCGTTTCTCTGCTCCTTTTGCTAAATTAGGGAGATTCTTTACTTTGCTCAATCTTGTTAATTCATTATTTTTTCCTTTTATGTGGAGAAACTATGTATACCGATCAAGTAGATTCGTGGAAGTTGGTAGACCAGGTGAAGGATGGAAGCAAACGATCAAATGACCAAGTGAAAGATGGAAGAAGAAGAAGTATGGAGGAAGTTCAAAATCTGGGAAGAAGAAGAACAATGGAGGAAGTTCAAAATCGTAGGTGAAGATGCGCGGGATTCGACAACGTATTTGGGGGAGCGGTATTCGATAAAGACGTATTTGACGTATTTGTCTTCACCAAAAAAAGATTATTTATTTCTGGATCGTCCGATCTGAAGACACAGATCGGACGGCCCATAAACTGAACAGGTCAATGACCTGTTCAGTAGTGAACAGGTCCTACCCCCGGTCCGCTTTTTGTTCTTTTAATAAATCTCTCTTTTGGGATTAGAGGTTAGGTTTTTAGTGCGTTTTAATTACTATAAAGTATCGTTGATTCAATTGTTAATGTACATTCTGGCCCATTTTGAATCTTTTAGATGGCCAACTCAATAAACAAGTACAGTCTCCCCACAGGCTGCTCAATGGACTTTAATTCTGATAATTAGAAAGGCTGTATCATATAACTTTTTATTGACCAAGAGAGTTTAAATTTTAACAGAAATCTGGTCAAAATGTGAGAGAAATATTTTTTTAACCGACAATGATGCTATATAGGTTTACCTTTTCGACATTCGATATGTGTTTAAATTAAAGTTGTTAGACCCATGTGCACGGAAGTTTCGTACCTGATGATATGATCATAAGTTAGGTCGACAAAGCCTAACGCACGGCATGACCACCAGGATATCGCTCCAATGAGAATCGAAGTCAAAATCTCCCGAAACTATTTCAACCTTAGAGAAATTCACTGAACTAGACATGAAGTGCATCCACTGATAAGCCATAAAATGGTATCAACACAACCAAGATCATGTCATTAACAATGATTGTGAGATGAAGTTTATATGAGATGATCATGATTTGTGATGCACTCAACACTACTACTTCACAAATCATAAAATCATATGAGAGACTGGATATATGCATGTTTTAGCTTTAAAAATGTAAGTACGAATTTTGCAAAGAAATTGGGGGTGCATGCTTAAAATAATAATAATAAATCATGTGCTTACTAACTAAGGTTGCATTTCCAATATTTTTGCTCATCTTAATTACTTGTTCATATATATGGCCAGGGTGGAATCACACGTGGCAATGTCCCTACAAGCATTGTTGAGCTAGCTAGCAAGGTGGGCTAAATATAGTGAGAGCAGTGATATTCCTTTGTTTTGGATTTCTTGTTAATAACATCCATCTGTTTCGGATCAAATATATCGTCTTTATATGTAGAATCATATATACAAATCAGAAAAAGGTGTATAGACGGATTGGATATTGTTATATATGTATAGTAAATTAGCACGAAAGGCAATCGACAATGGATGGTAGCTAGGTTAGGGGCAGATCCTATCCTCCTGAATTATCATATCCATTTTATCATATGTTACTGGATTGGAATTTAGTGTCTTGTACTGGCAATTCTCGAACGGTGTCAAGCTGGCCCAACTCACCCCACTAAAAGGCCCAATAGTAGGGGGAGGATACCAGCTTATACACACCACTTCATAGGGGTAAACCCCCGATGTAGGATACTTTGACACTCCCCCGCACGTGTGTGGGCCTACGGTATTGCCCGGATTCAATCCACACAACGTGAAGGAAGGATACCCACAGAGGCCAAAGCAGAGCCCAACACCGTCCCTCCGATACCATGTCAAGCTGGCCCAACTCACCCCACTAAAAGGCCCAATAATAGGGGGGAGGATACCAGCTTATACACACCACTTCACAGGGGTAAACCCCCGATGTGGGATACTTTGACAGACGGTTGGCTTGTACCTGGATATTATAGGACAGAACACATGAACTACAGGATCCCAATTATATTGGGTCACTAACCCGACCCGAAACCATATGGAGAAAGCTAAATGGGTCATCCTAGCCAATGAATGAAAGTGTGATCATTGCTTGTTTGAGCACACGGACTGCTTTATTCTCATTGGATTTCGGACGATCTTAATTCATCATCATCGCACAAACACTCTCTCCCTCTCTCTCATGATTGGCTCAATTGACATTGAACATTTTCTGTGCATTGTATTTGTAGGAATAATCAATAAACAAATGTCTAGAATATTTGAAGTAAAATTATTTTTTTATTTGGAATTTCAGCATCTTATCTTGTATATAATATGAACTTAAAGGCGAGGCTACTTTACTTACAGTGATCGCCATACATACATACATACATACATACATATATATATATATATATATATATATATATATATATTACAGTACCCACATGAGCCCTGTAGTTGGTGCCAATATCGTAATATTTTGATGGGGGAAAGTGTAGTTCTATAATGATTGTCTAATAGTAGTGTTAACAATTAATTACGGACTTGTCTCTTAATCATTATTCCAACTCCTGACAAATTAAAAGATGGATACCTAATCATATTGACCAGGTATAATTTCTGATAATCTTTCTGCAGAGAAGATTCTTCGCCTTGAAAGTTGAAAATTCCATATATTTATCTATATTTTTTCACGTGACATGCAATCTGGGCCGTAAAGCCCACTATCACATCAATTTACTTACGGGCTTCTTGAAGTTGGCCCAGTGTGTGTGTGTGACGCAAGCATCAGTTCACATGCTCGATCGTCCTAGTTTTCACACTGAAACGAGTTTTCTAATTGCAGTATTTCGTGATATAAATAATTAATTATGGTAGATAAAGTGGTTGGACAAACGTGATTATTTGCTTATTTATGACCAGTTCAAGTCATTAGAGAACTAATTATTGTGAAATCTAATCCTCCTTATTAATAAATAGTTTGACGTAGAACTACATTTAAAAAATATTAAGAGAAAGTTATATATGGTTGCATGAAGAAGAAGACATATTATTATCTCCACATATATGTCATGCATCTATCACTTTCACTCATATTTTATATAACAAAAGTGTATATTTCTGATGTCTTACGCAGTGAATTACCAGTCCCAACTGATTTGGTGTGTAAAATAAAAAAATAAAATGGAAGAAAGATGTTGGAATCTTGGAATACTTAATTAAAATGTGTTTAATTAATTTCAAAGCATTAAACATAATAGATCTGATACTGATAGATAGGATCAGTTTACCTACTAATTAATCAAATCATAGTAGTAAACCATTTTAAACAATGCTTTGTTAGAAATAGAGTGGATGCATGCATGGAAGGGATAAATAGTAGTAGCCTAAACTATTTGATAAGAATTAACTTTAAAAAATGATTCCATTCGTGGCCTATCTAACTTTAATATTTTAAAGAAAAAAAATATGTACAGACAATGAACATATGATGGCATGAGAGAGAGAGAGAGAGAGAGAGAGAAATTTGTGATGTAGGGAATGAAGAAAAAATATCTTAGAACTCTAGAAGCTGCATGTTAGGACAGGGACTCAATCGAAACAAATTTCTTAAGAAGGAAAGCCCACTACACTCCTTCGGCCCGTTCCATCAATATTGGACTGGATGGTGCTCTAGCGGTTGAAACTGAAGCCCATGTTTTTTCTCGATATCAAAAGAAAGTTTGGATTGGACGTAGCCCAAGGATTTTTTGGGCCTAAATATTTTATGAATACAGACCTTGGCCCGTGATTTGTCTCGGTATCTATCGAATTCGAACATGTGGACACTGGACACTGGACAGAACATCCGAAGGTTTTTTTGGGGCCGCAATATTCCATGCATACCGAAATAGACAAAAGTCCTGTTAAGTGGGCTACGAACAATGGAAAGTCCAGAATCCAGATGAAACAAGGAATGACAGCCAAGCCGTAGCATCTGACTCTCTGTGGATGACGATATCTTCAGAAGACATGGCGTGCAAGATGCAAGAACAACTGCGTTTGCTTTCCATTAACCCTAACCAATCAAAGCCCTCCTAATCAGTTATTTCTGCAAAAAGTATTTAGAAAAAAGAACCAAACACTTCCAAATACATTGCGTTTGAAGAAAACAATATGACAGGTCCCAAAGAGACGAGCAACAAAGCCCCATTAGAACAAAAGTTAACCCATTAAAGCTAAGCAACCACAAAACAAAAACATCACTCAAGTCTTGCGTTAAGCTGATTTTCATCCACAACGGTCAAGCAACATCAGCAATGCCTTTAACCAACTACTTCTGGATGCCAAACATGGACGTCTTGAACTTCCTTCAGGAACTCTGGAAGTAGCCGACTTTTCCAAAAACGGGTTACAGCTCAAGTTTCTGTTTCTTGCAAGGCATAACTGACAACCTCAATCTCCTCCCTTCACCGTCACTCATTGATTCTCTCTTCTACTTATAAAACACAGTTCCTCAGGATAAATTAACATGGTACATAGTTGTCAATCATGGTGGAGATTAAGGTTGAAGCTGATCATGACAATGAACAAAATCTCCTACTCTTGCAAGATGTCCCAGTACCCAATCCAGCAGACAAAACCTTCATACAGAGAGCTATTAGTCAGACATTTCAGAGCACAGCACATTTAGCAAATCTTTTACCTACAGGAACTGTTCTCGCTTTCCAACTCTTGGCACCCATTTTTTCGAACCAAGGTAACTGCGATCCTGTCTCCCAGTTCATGACTGCAGGGCTCGTAGCTCTTTGCGGGCTCTCATGCTTTCTATTTAGTTTCACAGACAGCTTTAGGGACAAGAATGGCAATGTGTGCTATGGGATTGCTACATTTCGAGGTTTATGGGTCATTGATGGCTCGGCGACCATATCGCCTGAGCTTGCAGCAAACTACAGGGTGCGATTTATCGATTTCGCTCATGCTTTAATGTCCATTCTTGTGTTTGCAGCAGTTGCTCTGTTTGATCAGAATGTTGTGAGCTGCTTCTACCCAACACCATCAGTTGAGGCTCAAGAGATCCTCACAGCAGTCCCAGTTGGTATTGGTGTCATTTGCAGCATGCTGTTTGTTACATTTCCTACCAAGCGCCATGGAATTGGCTTCCCATTATCTGGCAATTGAGTGCAAACTCTGTTGATTTCATATGTACTTCCTACAACTTTTTGAATATAGTGGCCGTTTGAGCCGTCCGCAAATAATTTCCTACAACTGAACAATTCTAGTCATAAGTTATAAAGATTGGTTTGGCTGATTTTTTCAGTTCCTAAATTCTCACTTGTTATCTAACTGAGAAATTATTCAATGGTCCGAATGCATATTTCATGGGCACACCCAAAAGTGTGATTGATATTAACATGTGTTTTCTCTTTTTTTCATTGACATCAATCGCATGTGGATGTCATCCATACTCTTGAATGTGCCAAGTGTAAATGTACCGAATCATGGAATAATTACTCCTATTCAGCAGTCTTAATTCTGAAAGAATCCATAACTTACAAAGGATGAAAAATGCAATGAGATGACATTTTCAAAAAAGGAAAGAGGAAAAGGAAAACACACTCCACATTTATAAAATCAATTTTGCTATTTTTCGGCCCAAGTCATTCAAGGCCCATATATCAATCATTTATCCACCTGTCCATCCCAAGTTCAAAACTCACAAGTCACAAGAAATTAATTTAATTTGGAAGGATAAAGGGAGGTGGATATCGATTGGACAAGACATGGCCTTCATCACAGGCCTCTAGCTTCAGATAAGATTACCCCACTCCATATCCTATTCTCCCACAATCTACACCACAACATCTCTCAATATTTTTTTTTGAATATCCCTATCAAACCCCCCTCACCGTTGATTATTATTTCTCTGTGCTCCTGCTGTTGCGATTCCCTTTTCACTTAATCACACTGGCCCATGACTTTGGTATTGTGCACAGCATTTCAGAGGATCATAAAGCAACCGAATGAAGACAAATTGATTATAACCGCTCTAGGCGTCGTCGTCTGATTTGGGACGGCACAAAACGGGTTTTTGCTCTTCCCAGTGTTTGCATACGAATACCAAAGCATTTCTCTGTGTAACTACAGCTATGGAGTCGCGGGTGCTTTCACGCGCTTCCGCATTTGCGGCCGTACCGCGCCTGCTGCGAGAGAGTGGAAACTCTGGAAGCGTCGTGGCGATGAGGCCGATCGGGGCTATTGGCGAGGGCGGGAATTTGATATGGGGGAGGCAGCTCAGGCCGGCTCTGCTGCTTGATAGCTCGCCGGCTTCGTGCGTCTTGTCTGGGAAGAGGGAGATTCTGCTCCCGTGCTTCGCTGCCGCTTCCTCTCCCGCCGAGGGGAGTGATTCATCAGGGTGAGGTCCGTTTCCTGTATGCGACTCGTTCTAATCGCACTGTGTCGGAATTGACTCACTGTTTCGCCTTACTCGGTGTTTTTGCAGGGAACGGAAGGTTACTCCAGTTGGCTTCTTCGACAAGTACCCGGCTTTGGTTACCGGTTTCTTCTTCTTCATGTGGTACGACACTTGCTTCCTCTTAATAACGACTCTTGACTGTAAAACGGTCTTTGGACTGAACTTCTGGTCCGGTTCCGTTTACTGATTTTGCTGAGATTGTATTCCTGCAGGTACTTCCTGAACGTGATATTCAACATACTAAACAAGAAGATCTACAATTACTTCCCCTATCCATAGTGAGTGGGATTCATCCTCCGTTCGCAATCCATTATATACGTTCGGCCGTTTTGTTTCCGAATTCTAATGAACGATTTTATCTGTGCTGTGCAGCTTTGTGTCAGTTATTCATTTGCTGGTTGGCGTCGTGTACTGTTTGGTGAGCTGGGCTGTGGGCCTTCCAAAGCGTGCAGTAAGTGATCCTCTTTAAGCCCAGAAAAATCTGAGAAATTTGTTTGATATCCATTCAAGTCTCTTCTTACTCTATTCTCGTCTCCTTACATGTTCCTCCATTTGCAAAACATTCCTCATTTAGCTACAATAGTTATCAAATAAACTTGTGGAGGTTTTGTTGGGTTACTATTAGAGTTTAAAGTTAATAAAATACTTAAAAAATTGAAAATGATGGAATACGTAGCTCTCCTTATTGAAGCAGCATTTCCATTAATAAGCTGGTCCTTTGATTTTTTTCATCTGTTTGGTTGTCTTCTTTCAATATGTTTAGAAAGAGTTCGAAGATGAAATTAAGCGCAGTGCTGTTTCAATCGTCTGGGTTTTATATCTTTTCTATTTGAATGATTATAATTGCAGCTCATGTTACTGATAATGCCACGTTATTGGTGTTTCTATATGCAGCCGATTGACTCAAAGCTTTTGAAGCTGTTGATCCCTGTTGCTGTTTGTCATGCATTAGGCCATGTGACTAGTAATATATCGTTTGCAGCAGTAGCTGTCTCTTTCACTCACACAATCAAAGGTGACATCAAGTGTCCATGTTATTGATTAGACCAGGGAAATACAACTCTTTGCTTTACACATATTAACACAGTTTGATTCTTCCTGACATTGTATTTCAGCTCTTGAGCCATTCTTCAATGCTGCTGCTTCTCAGTTCATACTAGGACAACCGATACCCGTGACTCTATGGCTTTCTCTGGCTCCTGTTGTTCTTGGTAAGTTATTCAGAACTTTTCATTGTGCAGTTGTCCGAAACTGTCTCCCTCATCGCTTCAACACCAGTTTTTATTGGATTGTACGTGAATATGTGATACTTACAATGTGTAACATGTGACGCAAGCCATGAATTGTGTGACTCAACACAAATGTCTTATCAGCAACAAAGAATTTCCACTAGGTTATGAATTATCATCGTATAATCATGATCACAATCAAAACCTTTTACCCAAATAATGTTTGGATTGTGCTACATCATTCCACATACGAAATTTGTGAGAATCCATCGTCATCCATTTTTAACAAAACTAGACTCTCAGCTAAACCCTGTTGGCTCTAGGTTATGAATTAACTCATTATATATTTCTTTCCATTCTGATATTTATAAATGGATCGCAGGTGTGTCCATGGCATCACTGACTGAGCTGTCATTCAATTGGACTGGCTTCATTAGTGCTATGATTTCCAACATCTCCTTCACGTACAGGAGTTTATACTCAAAGAAAGCCATGGTAATCTTTCATAACATCTTTGGTGTCATACTTCCTATACCTCTCTCTCTCTCTCTCTCTCTCTCAGAATTTTGAATCAATTTCTTTCACTTCTGATTATTATATTTTCATTTTTCTCCTGCAGACTGATATGGACAGTACTAATATCTATGCATACATTTCCATAATTGCTCTCTTCGTTTGCATTCCACCAGCCATCATTGTGAGTATAGAGAGAGCTATGAGGCCTGGAAATTTAATTCGTCAGATTAAACTAAAATTTTGACCATTCAATCTTGTTAAAAGGTCCTCCATTTTTGGGTGTGTGTGTGCTATCTTGCAGTTTGAGGGACCACAACTGATGAAGCATGGTTTTAACAATGCAATTACTAAAGTGGGAACAACCAAGTTCATCTCAGACCTTTTTTGGGTGGGAATGTTTTACCACCTTTACAACCAGGTAAGACTGATATATGCATTCTTATGTTAACCTAAGCTTCTTAGGCATTGTCCTGAAATTCTTCTTTATCCAATTACTAATAAGTATCTGCCCCTAGTTTCATTGCATAATTAACTGTTACTGTTGGCATGCCGAAATTTGTGTACTGGGCTGATAAAATCACCTTTTGCGCTTTGGATTTTCAGTTGGCTACCAATACCCTTGAGAGGGTTGCTCCTCTTACACATGCAGTTGGCAATGTGCTGAAACGTGTATTTGTGATTGGATTTTCAATCTTGGTCTTTGGTAAAGATATATTTATTTTCAACGTTGATTTAGTCTTTTTGCCCTGTTCATTATTTGTTCAAACTAGTAAATGAAACAATGGTGGGCTATGTTTTACAGGAAACAAGATATCAACACAAACGGGTATCGGTACATGCATTGCAATTGCTGGAGTGGCAATCTACTCTTACATCAAAGCCCAGATAGAAGAAGAGAAAAGAGTGAGTCTCCAACAATATATAGCGACTTTAGAATGATTTTTATTTTATTTTATCCTGCATGAAATTTAGATGATTCAAGTTTTCAGTATCAGTTTTTAGCATTGGCCTAGTGATCATTTTAAGTGTCTATTGTCAAATCAATTGCTTGTTTCCGCTTTCATGCAGTTAGTTAGGATGATGTTTGGCCATAACTTGAATCTTCATTTCTCTACAACACTTTATTGACCAAGCTGATTGAATTAACTTAATGCTGCTTTCTGCTAAAGTTTTGGAATAAAACACCTGTTTGGGTTGCTCGGTTAGCTCGTAGACATCCTCTTTAATTATTGATGTGGATAGTGCAATACGAGGAGTTTAGGACAACATAAGTGGCTGGGGATGGTTAGCTCGTAGACATCCTCTTAAACGTTTTATCAGGCTGCAGCCTGGAGTAACTGATTATGACGTATGTATTCCAAATTGTCAATTTCTTTTTGCAGAGAACTAAAGCAGCTTGAGAAGACTTGAAGGGTGGGGATGGAGCCATCTTGGGTGAAAATCAATTCCCGTGATGTCAAAAATGAAAATGAAAATGAAAATTGAGTTTATTGTTGGTTTTTCCATTTATTTTTTTGCTGTAATTTCCTCTATTCCGTGAACAAACAGTTGCAAATTAGCACAGCTCTTGTTTGCCTATCAATAATGTGTATTCTCAGAACAAGCTCATATATGAGTAATGACCAGACGCTTTTGGGGATTTGACAAGGAGTGATAATGGAGGAGCATCTAAATAGAAAACTTACCACTTCCAGTTGGACTGGTTTGAACAAAACACCATAGCTGAGCTTCTGGACATCTCTTATGTATCTTCACATTTGTGAAATGTTTCAATCAAAGCAATACTTGCGTAATAGCAATTCCAATATCAATACCGCTTGAGAGTAGTGACACTGCAAATTTAGTGTGTAGAGAGATAATATGTAAAAAATGAAAAATTTGTATTGATACTTTGATAGATAGACATGTCTTGGAGTGAAATTTTTTTGTATTAGGAGATGTCTAGAATTGACCGAACTCATGAAAATACAACCCGCAACAAGACGATCCAGAAACGTTGGATGAGTACTAAAGATTCCAGTGGCTCAACCAGCTGGGCAGAAGAAATCACGATATTCGTCGGAAGAACCAAACCCAATTTATCCAAAACAAGAAAATAAGGCTAAAAGACAAAATTAGTGGGTTTCTTCAGTGAAGACGGAAGTTAATTTTAAGAAAATAAGGAAAAAAATCAAAAAAAGGAAATAAACACACAGCAGACTCGGATTAAGGATTTCATTTTTTTTTTCTCCTTTTATTTTGATACTAGAACAAAACCAACACACCGTTCGATAAAAACTTAAAAAGAAAAAGAAAAACAACAAACACGAGTGAAAAATATGGATTGTGGAATTAGAGTCATGATCAAGGACAGTCGGCTTTTGGTTCCTGATTTCTCCTTTTTCCTTTTTCAATTTGTTTTATTATTATTATTCTCATTCACAATGACTCATCCAATCCTGAATCTCTTAGGTTTACCATTATTATTATTGTTATTCGATAATTCTCATATTATTATGGTGAATTTATCTTCGTCTATTTCTTTCTTGACTATGACGATATCTAGAGATATAGTTGGATGATAAATCACAATCTTGTGATATTCGCTTTGTGTTTTCTCTCGGAAACCATAGATTGTGGTTTACTCTGTTGATTTCTTGATCTTCAATGGAGGCGAATTCAGAAGGAGAAGCTCGCGACCGAATGGGCAAGAACGGCAATAGTTCTAGCGAAGGACAGCAGCCCAAGCCTAAGCGCCAGATGAAGACGCGTTTCCAACTGGAATCGCTGGAGAAAGCATATGCTAGTATGTGATGATCTCGGGATTTTATATGCGTTTAATTTGTATAGTTTTTTATTTTATTTAAAATATTGGATGATTTTTTGTTTGGTTATTTGATCAGCGGAGACGTATCCTTCAGAGGCAATACGAGCAGAATTGTCCGAGAAATTGGGACTTACGGATCGGCAATTGCAGATGTGGTTTTGCCATAGAAGGTTGAAGGACAAGAAGGAGAATCAGACAAAGAAGCGGCGCAAAACGGCAGTTATGGAGGTTCCTGTTGAGGATTTTCGGACAGAGGCGGGGAGTGAGTATGGGTCAGGGTCTGGTTCCGGGTCTAGCCCATTTGCGGAGCTGAGGAAGGCCACACTTGATGACGTGCCCTTGGGAAGGAGGCACTATGATTCCTCGCCGCAGTCAGTGATGGAGCTCAGGGCTGTTGCATGTGTTGAGGACCAGCTGGGGGAGCCAATAAGGGTGAACGGGCCAATTCTGGGGATGGAGTTTGATTCCTTGCCTCCAGATGCTTTTGGAGCCCCTTTAGGTAAAAGCTGCTATTGAATTTGACACTCTATTGGCTATAGTTTTGGCAATTACACTCTCAATATTTTATAATTCCAATTGTGGGGACAACCATTGTGTATGGCTAGAGTGAGTAGTTGACATAATATCAGCAGTGTAGGTGATTCGTCGTTTTTGATGATTCAATGCAGCTGAAATTGAATGCTAGACTGCTAGTACATTTCATGATAAGTTCCACTAAGGGATCAGCTTGTAATTATACTGATGTTTCATTTGAGTTTCTGTGTGGTATAGATATGGTATATCTACATTTCATGTTTGTGCTCTGCTTTACAGACATTTTTTCTATAAAGTTTGGTTATCATGCAAGACTGTATATAGGAGTTGCTTCCATCTTTCACTCAGTTTAGTTTATGCACAATTTCTTTTGGCCTTAATTCATTTTCACTTGTGTTAAGAGAAGATGTGCATTACACATGTTTTCCTCTGTAATTGGTCTAGCTGGTAGACTCGTAGTTTTGGTGTTATTGGTTCGATTCTTTGAAGATATATATTTTTTGTTTCATTCAACATTTTGTTCATTTAATTGCAGCTTCAACAGCGGAGCAGCAGAAGCTGCTTGGGCATTCTTACGAGAGTAAAATATATGAGCAACGTGATATTAAATTAGGCAAGGTTGGTTTCTCAACCCTTTATTCATATTCTTATTTTAAAGTGTCGTATATTAAAAGTGTGGTGTAACATATGTGATGCATGGTTTTTTACTTTGGTGATATAAATCTGCAATAAGGGATTTCTTTTCCAACATGCTAAAATGTGATGTTACAAACGTCAACCTTGAATGCTCTTATGCTTAATTGTGCTTGCTGCATTGTTTTTCTGCTGCTTGATGTGCAATAATAGTCAGTCTTCTTCATACTTGCTTAGTCTCCCTATTTATTACAACATAGTTATTCTTATATTGTCGGTTGGTGGGTTTATTGAAATTGTGTGAATTAATGCTAGGGCACAAGGTTACTCCATGATTATCGTCTTCTGCAAGATCCGTCCAGTATTAGATCTGATACATATGGGAAAGTTGCTCAATCTCATTTTCATGATCCATCAATTGACGCTCCAAGGGCAAGATCTTCATTGCTTTTTCATGGAGATGAAGCAGTGTCAGGAGTTCATGGTTTCAAAGGCCATGCAGCCCGTTTACGTATGTTGCGTCAACAGGAAAGTAGTGGTCAAGCCTTTCCATCTCCTTACAGTGAAGATGAATGTCTCCCACAACATGAGTCTTCTACGATCAACCAAATGAATACGCAGTTTAGTGGCCACTTAGTTACTGGACCAGAAAATATGGATATCTCGCCAGATGACCAAATCTTCCATGTTGAGGGCGATCTTAAGAGAAAACACAAGGTAATCTAGGGAAGTTGCTCTGAAAGTTTTGGTATACTGCTTCCTATTTATTGAAGGACTAGTAATTAAAATGTAGTTGGCTCTTGTAGATCGATGATGCCAGGATTACGAGGGAAGTTGACGTCCATGACATACGGATCCGGAAAGAGCTTGATAAACAAGACAATCTTAGGCGAAAGGTGCTGTTTACACAGATATTTCATGTTGAGCTTGGCAAATGTCTTTTAACTTACAATTGTTTTCTATTTTTTATAGAACGAAGAACGAAGGAGGAAAGAAATAGAAAGGCATGACCGTGAAAGACGGAAGGAGGAGGAGAGGTTGATACGTGAAAAGCAGAAAGAAGAGGAGAGATCACAACGTGAGAAAAGGCGTGAAATGGAACGAAGGGAAAAGTTTTTGCAGAGAGAGTCTCTAAGAGTAAGTTTCTGAACCTGCTATTTGAAGCTTCTTTATGGAAAAATGATTGAATATCACTTATTGTTCTTTCCCCCTCTTCCTCCTTCCATTTTGTTATTTTTGTGTTCCTCTATTTTAATTGTTTTTTCTTCTCTCTTTGGTTTGATATTGAAAAGGCTGAGAAAATGAGGCAAAAGGAGGAGCTTCGGAAGGAGAAAGAAGCAGTAAAACTCAAAGCTGCCCTTGAGAAGGCAACTGCACGCAGAATCGCCAAAGAGTCTATGGATCTTATTGAGGATGAACAACTGGAACTCATGGAATTAGCTTCAAAAAGCAAAGGGTTACCTTCAATGATTCATCTTGACCATGACACTTTGCAGAACCTTGAGTCATTTAGAGGTGAATGCTGCTTGGGTTCTATTCCAGGGGTTCTCCAATCTCCATGCATTTACTTTATTTCATTATTATTATCACTGTTATTTGCACTGTGAGTGCTGGGTCGTTCTCAATGGAAAGTTAGTCAAATAAGAGAAATTTTATTTTATATGTTGCCCTAGAAGTCTCAACACCTTTGGCCTGGTATGTACTTTCTGTAGCTTAAGTAGCAGTAGAGTTCCAGAAGATTCATATTACAAATAGGTGACGCAATTGAACATATCATTTCAATTGTTTGCATTTATTTGCAGATTCTATCTTGATGCCCATTAATTGGATTTTAACCTCTGGTGGTGCTGCTTTAGTTTCATAGTGTTCTATTTGGATTCTGGCTCCCATATCTGAGTCAATTTAACATTGACCATTTATGGTATTGTAGTGATGATAAAATAAGCTTCTTCATCTAACTGATCTCTTCTTTTATAATTAGCCTCTACTCTGAATACTTGGGTTGCAGCCCTTATGTGCCTTCCTTTATGTTAAAAACTTCTGTTTAGTGTCTCAAAGAAAAAAGGATTGTTCTTCTTGGGTCTTGTTACCATGCTTGCGTGAGGGTTATTAATCTTGACTGAGGTTTGAAGCCAGCTTAATGAAAAATTGTTGAATTAATTTTGTTGTGCCGAGTTCTTCTTTTTGGATGAGTTTTTCTCTCATTATAAACTTAAGCCCTTTGTGATGTTTGCAACTTTGCAATTTGCATTAGAAGAATTCTTGGTGATAATTTTGATATCAGAGAACAGTGTGCTGTTGGTTTTGAGTATATAAATTGAGGATGCTTTTCATTTTATTGTTACTTGAATTCATCAGAAGATTATTTGAATGTGTACCATTGCATTTAAAAATAGTTACACACGAAGCTCAGGCCAATTTTCGTTTGGAATTTTTTCATCTTAGTCCTCCTGATACTTGGTGAGTTTCCATCATTCATATGATCAAGGTAGTGTTCGGTTGACTTTTGTCTTGTTTTGCCAATTTTTGTGCTATAGTTATGACCAAAACTTTTTGAGCTTCCATAACTTATCTTTTGTGCTTCAGATTCTTTGAGTGTGTTTCCTCCGAAGTCTCTGCAATTAAAGAAACCATTTTCAATTCAACCTTGGGTTGATTCGGAGGAAAATGTTGGGAATCTTCTTATGGTATGTTACAGTGATGATTTCTTTTCTTTTATTCATTCCCCAAAGTTTTTGTTTGGTGGTAGAGTAAACCATGCAATAGGGTTAATGTGATTATCTGTTGGTGTTGTTGACCTTTTAAAATATTTGTTTGTCTCTTGCTGAGTAACTCGGTATATCTTTGCCCTTGTATTGTTGTGCTCTGGTGCTTATAATTTTATTGTTTTCTTGCTTGAGGCTGAAAGTTGTTGTGTTTTCCAGGTTTGGAGATTCTTGATTACTTTTGCGGATGTTCTTGGGCTGTGGCCTTTCACTCTGGATGAACTTGTTCAATCTTTTCATGATTTTGTGAGTCAAGATTGGTGTTCTCTTTTGTCCTCAAAAGCTGAAAAGAGTTTTTGTCAATTCTGTTTATCTAGTTTATTCCCATCTTTCGCTTTCTATACTTTCTCATTTTTATACTATCTGATGTCAGGATTCGAGGTTGCTGAGTGAGATACATGTTTCTTTGTTAAAAGTGATAATAAAAGATATTGAAGATGTTGCTAGAACACCTTCGACTGGTTTAGGAGCAAATCAAATTTTTTCCACTAATCCTGAAGGTGGACATCCACAGATTGTTGAAGGGGTAAGCCTCAGCTCTTGATGTGTTTAGTCATGTTTTCTGTGTGGCATATGCTTCTTTTTTTTCATTCCTGCTTAACCATGTTCTATAGAGCCATTTATGATGTTTAGTTTTGTGCATCAGGCTTATTCTTGGGGCTTCAATATACGCAGCTGGCAGCAGCACTTAAATCCTTTAACTTGGCCTGAGATATTTCGGCAATTAGCGTTGTCTGCTGGATTTGGCCCACAGTTGAAGAAAAGGAGCAGTGCTTGGGGATACTCGCGTGACAAGGATAAGGTTCTTTGCTAATATGTCTTTACTTGTCCTTGTTCTGCAGCAATACTAATATTGCTTTATGCCATATGATATGATACAAAGGTAAGAAATAGATTTGTGCTGTGACACATGATTCAACAACTATTTTCTATCTACAATTACAGGCAAAGGGTTGTGAAGATGTAATTTCTACTTTGCGTAGTGGTTCAGCTGCTGAAACTGCATTTGCATCAATGCGAGAAAAAGGTTTATTACTTCCTCGGAGATCCAGGCATCGGTTGACTCCTGGGACTGTCAAGTTTGCTGCTTTTCATGTTCTTTCACTTGAAGGTAGCAAGGGATTAACTGTTCTTGAACTTGCAGAGAAGATTCAGGTGAGTTCATATTATTGCTAAAATACGTTTTCGAAACATTTCTTGTAATTTTTTCTCATCCTCTACATCCTGTATATGATTCATCTGTTTATTGCTAGAAATCCGGGCTTCGGGACCTGACCACAAGTAAGACTCCCGAGGCTTCTATTTCAGTCGCTTTGACGAGGGATACAAAACTTTTTGAGCGAATTGCTCCTTCGACATATTGTGTAAGAGCTCCTTATATAAAAGATCCAGCTGATGCTGAGGCAATACTTTCTTCTGCCAGAAAGAAAATTCGGATATTTGAAAATGGGTTTTTAGGTGGAGAAGATGTCGATGTTGAAAAGGACGAGGACTCTGAATGTGATGTTGATGATGACGCGGAAGTTGATGGTTTGGCAACCCCATTGGTTGCAATCAAGGATTCTGACCGTTGTATTGAAGAACAAACTAAAGACAAGGATTGTGATGACGTTGAACAAAATCAAAATGAAAATTTACTTTCAATGTTACCTATGAATGGCTCAGATGGTACAAACAAACCAAGTAGTGATGAGCAATGCATTGCTGGTAAAGATGTTGAGACTAGAAATCTTGGTCCAGAAAGTATTGAGATTGATGAGAGCAACACTGGTGAGTCGTGGGTTCAAGGACTTACAGAGGGGGAATACTCTTATCTGAGCGTTGAGGAGCGTCTCCATGCTCTTGTTGCATTAATTGGTGTTGCAAATGAAGGAAGTTCTATACGTGCTGTTCTTGAGGTAAGCATTTCCTTTCATCCTGTGATAGAAATGCGTGTATATCTAGTAAAGTCTTGTGAACTGATAGCATGTATTGCAGGATCGTTTGGAAGCAGCTAATGCTCTTAAAAAGCAAATGTGGGCAGAGGCACAAGTTGATAAAAGTCGCATGAGAGAAGATATTATGAGGTTTCCACTATTTTCCGGGAGGAAAGCTGAAATGAAACTTGATTGTTCTCTGGAAGGCGGCCAAAGTTCATTGCCTGTGGTTGATAATAAAAGCAATTGCATATCTCCAAGCACTGTCCAAGACCCAAAGCTGTTACTTGGTTCACAAAGCATAGAGAATCATCTAGATGACCTTCCTACTGAAAGGGCATCAATAGTTCAAGATCTTTCCATTAATCCAGATAATTTCTCTGTCCAGCAACATGGATTTGCCTCAAAAAGGTCACGCTCAGAATTGAAATCTTATATTTTTCACCTAGCTGAAGAGATGTATGTGCACAGATCACTGCCTTTAGGTCAAGACCGCAGGCGTAATCGATATTGGCAGTTCGTTGCATCTGCTTCTAGAAATGACCCTTGTTCTGGCAGGCTCTTTGTTGAATTGGAAGGTGGCAAATGGAGGCTTATTGATTCTGAGGAGGTAACTTAAGTCTATTTTGTCCCCTCGCCATTTTGCATTGGAATTGTTATAGTGTTGCTTTGTAATTAAGTTCTTGAGTCTATATATTTTAATAATAAAATATTCATTAAGAAAGTCATTTTAGTTCATTATGACAATTTTTTACTTGTAGATTTGTTTAACAATGAGATTATATGTGGCATAGTGGTAGAGTTGCAACGGTGCAACCTAGAGGTCACAAATTCAATTTCCTGAAATGACCTCTTGACATATTATTTGGTCTGCGTACATCCTTACTCTCTCTGACCCCGCCCTCTTTGGGAGCTTTTGGCACGGGAGTAAAATTTTTTTTTCCATTCAAGGATGTATTAGTAGCAACTTGTTCTTTCTTGTGTTGTTCTCTGCTGCTCTGCACATTTCAAACCTACAGTGTAGTGTTTTTTTAGGGGAATTTCGGCTAATCCAGAACTGGTGTTTTCCTACTTCAGGCTTTCTTTAATAAAGTTACTTCACTTTTTAAAACAAAAGTTTTTTGTTTTGAAGCTCATGGCATATCAGAACCTTTTATAGATATTGGCACTCCTCATTGTCTGATCTCTCCAATGTTGGCCTGGACATTTATACTTGAGTGATCAATTGTGTCTATCCTTCACTCTCCCCTGATACACTGGATCGGATTGAATCTCTATGCAGGCCTTTGATACCCTATTGTCATCTTTGGATACACGAGGGATTAGGGAATCTCATTTGAGTGTTATGCTGCAAAGAATTGAGGTTTTCTTCCGAGAAAATGTTCGAAGGAATGTGTGGTGTTGCAACAATGTAAACGAAAGTGAAACGACAATAAAAAATCAACCTTCTGAACTGGATTCTATCTCGGATTGCCCAGTTGGTGTGGACAGTCCTAGCAGTATGGTCTGTGGTTTGAATTCTGATATTTCAGATGCTTCTTTCAGGGTTTCGCTAAGAAAAAATGAAATTGAGGAGGCTACCTTAGAAAGGTACCAAGATTTTCAGAAGTGGATGTGGCAAGAATGCTTTAATTCATTAAAACTGTGTGCCTCAAAATATGGGAAAAAGAGGAGCATGCAGCTGCTAGATTCTTGTAATGTGTGTCTCCACTGTTATCTCTCTGACGAAAATCACTGCCCCAACTGCCACCAGACGTTTGGTAATACGGCTCCTGGTTTCAGTTTCTCTGAACACACGGTTCACTGTGAAGGCAAACGGAATTTAACGTCCAGTGATGGAAATATTTATTGTTCCTCTCCGCTGGGAATCAGGTTGATAAAGGCTCTGTCAGCTTTTCTTGAGGTGAGGCGGCTATACTTAACTTGTTGTTCTGAAATGATTATTGTTACATGAATTTTGCATACTAAGTATTGGTTGTTGAGTGACATGATCTTTTATCGTGTATGTCCACTGATTGTTAGGCATATATTCCCCTGGAAGCTCTTGCATCTTTTTGGACTGAAGATTATCGAAGTTCTTGGGGAGCAACGTTAAATGTTTCATCATCCTCTGAAG
This sequence comes from Euonymus europaeus, assembly GCA_963580455.1. Taxonomy (NCBI): domain Eukaryota; kingdom Viridiplantae; phylum Streptophyta; class Magnoliopsida; order Celastrales; family Celastraceae; genus Euonymus; species Euonymus europaeus. The sequence continues at coordinate 2,132,751 of OY756969.1, read as the reverse complement.
AACTGTTACAGGTCTTGGTAATTTTTCAATTATGCTCTTCTTCATGCTATTTATGCCTAGAAACTCTCCTTAATTTTGGGTTAGTTTTGGGTTAGTTTTGGGGGGGGGGGGGGGGGGGGGGGGGGGTGGTTGGGGTGGGTTGGTGGGGAGAGAGAGAGAGAAGGGTGGGTGTGGGTGGGTTAATTCAAAGTTCAAACACAATCATTTGGCCATGGGTTGTGGGGATCACAAGTGCCTGAGGGAGGTTGTGATCCCCTATTTATTTTTATCTTTGTTAATATGTTAAGTATTAAATATATTCAGTATTTGTTTCTTTCCTGACCAGAACTGAGTGTTTCGCACTTGCTCGATGAATTATTGCAATGTGACATAATATTCCTGCTTATTAAGTGAGATCATTTCCCGTATTATTATGCTCATTATCCTGGCAATGTCACAGATATTGACTCATCTTGAGCGTGCCATAGACCGAGAAAGTTTGTCATCGAGTTTTGAGACAACTGAAGAACTATTGGGCTCATATGGTTCGTCACAGAATGCTGTATTTGATTCTGCTGGTGGATTAGCTTATGTACTTCCATGGATTCCGAGAACGACTGCTGCATTGGCTCTTAGGCTTTTTGAGCTTGATGCAGCCATTATTTACACTCAACATGAGAAAATTGAGCCTTGCGAGGACAAGGATGTTAAATTATATATGGTCAGTTTCTCTTCCCTATTCCACTTTATCTGCAGTTTCGCTTTTGTTGTTTTCTTCATCCAATATTATTCTTTTTCGTGGTGGGATTGTTAGGATGAGACACTGATGATGCTTGTATCTTATAAAGACTTGAAAGGCATGTTATGAGTCTATTGTTCATCGCATGTTTGGCGAAAATATTTGCTCTCTTTGCTGTGCACTTTAAAAACTAAAAATTCAGCCGATTCCAGCTCTTAATGCATTTTGGATTATGTTTGCACTTTGCATTACTTTCAGTTGTCATAAAATAGTTACTTAGCTTGTTTTTCCTCATCTTGCAGAAGATACCTTCAAAGTATTCCCCTCAAAAGAATAAAGATGTTGAACCTAAAGTAGAACACGATAATTATACAAAAGAAGAGAACCTTGCAGACCCACGTAGTAGCCATAGCAGCTACCGGAGTGGGCGAGGCGGTCATGATCTAGGATGTGGGACAATGTGGCAGAGAAGAGGCTCAGGTCTTGAGTCTAGTTCTCGCTGGCAAAATGCTAGAGAAAATGAAAATTTAATTCGAAAGTTGAGACATCAGGAACGGAGAACCAACGGACAAGGATATGGACGTGGTCGCCGAACAATTAGGAGGAGAGCTGAGAGAATGACCCCTGAGATGTTAGATGATGATGTAGCTGTTGAGACTATCAATGTTGAAACTAATGGACAATCACGAAGAAACTTGGCCGGGGAAGAGTGGGATGGTGAAATAACTGGGACGCATATGGGGGGTGTTGGTAACAATAATTTTGCAGAAGCTGCATACTCTGATGACGATGTTGAAGCAGTTGGGTATGATCAACTGAACTACCGGGAACAAGGTTTTGATGATGGCTCCAACAAGTGGAATGAAAACCTGAAGGACGGGATTGACGGAGACATAATGAACGTCTCTGGGGATGATAATGGTTTTTTTGAGGACGAGGGTGAGGAAAAGTTGGAGGGTGGAAGCTCAGATGAAAAAACAAATAAAGTAGTGTTTGATGATGGATCAGAATCGGAATCCGAATCCATGGATGATGATTATAGTGACTAGAGTAATGATACTCGAAACATATTTCCTGGCATACTATGAAACAGCTATTGGTTGAGGCTTGAACAGGGGATCTATAATTGTGTGAAATAATTTTATGGAATGAAGGCTCCTCCTACTTGCATATTATTGAGAGGGTGGGAGGGGGGAAGGATTCGTGACTAGGAAGAGTAAGCCTTATTTTAGTGTAATTGAAGTCATAGAAATTGAGATATTGATGGCGAGCATACCCTGATAGGAGGTACGCTGTTTCTAACTCCCTCGAATCTTTTCTAATTGTACTCATTAGTTATATTTATCAGTTAAATTATGATTTTAAATGAGAAATGAAAGCGAATGGATTGATTCCAGAAGAACCTCTAGAAAATTTGGAAAGCACTCATGATGTATGATTTGGTTATATATATATATCTTGATTTGAGTTTATCTTTATGCATTTTTTTGAATATATATGTATGTAATGTGTGTGTAGAAAGATACTAATACACGGTATATGATCATGATTCCCTGTTGAATTAGGAGATTGAGTTCCTAAACAAAAAGTAAAAATATATCTATGAATTCATAACATTGATCAAAATATGAATATAATTTTTCCAAAAAGAAAAATCAGCCCCATAATTGAACTAAAGCTTGTAGTAGTTTTTTCAACGGCAGAACTCGGAGTCGGACACTTCCACATAAATTCTAAGGTGGCCAAGTCTATATTTAATGGGCATTTGGGTGACGGTCCAGTCACCAAAAAGATAATCTTTATGTGAGTGACCAAAAAGATATAGGACTTAAGGAAGAACTGCTACTAATTTTGGTACAAAAGGGTCATTTTTGCGAATTGCTACTAATTTTGGTGCAAAAGGGTCATTTTTGCGAATTATATGTGAGGAAATTATTTTTATTTGCCTCTTCTCAACCTCATATTGTGGATAGGACTGTCAACATGGAAGACACAACTTGGGAACAGAGAATCCATGCCCTAACGCATATCCTAACAAGCCCCACTACAAATCCACCTCTCCATTCTCAGTTCTTCGTCTCCACACAAATCCCTTGTTACCTAAACTGGGACTACCCTCCAATCCTCTGCAACAAACCAATTACCCCTGGCTTCCCTTCTCATCACCTAAGGTGGGGATTCTTATTATTCCTCAAAAAGGTCTCAAGATTTGGGCTTCCAAAGACTTCGTGGAGGTGCAAATGCCCTTACCAACAGCCCCCACCATTGATTTTGGCTGAGGGAGTGGAGGAGGCACAGTGGGGTGATGAGCACAGAAGGGAGTATGTGAGAAGGAGACTAAGAAGGAAACGCCTTGGTAGTGATGTGAACCCTTTGATTCCTATCTTGGTACCCAATTTGTTTTTGTTCTCTCTTCTGTTATGGAACCCATTTCCTGATCTTGATAACTGAGAAGTATTGCAATTCAGTGAATTCACAGGAATTTCTAGGTTGCTTTTAATCCTTCTGTCAATATTCTAATTGACTATGGTTGTTGCTTTTTCCTCTTCTCATTTACTGGCTGGTTGATCTAAATTTGGCGCAAATCAATGCCAACAGCTAGGAACTTGGACTAGAACGTATCAGAACATAAACCTCGGGACAACAAAACTCTATTCAATCTGTTCCGCTCGAATTAAATCAAGTTTAAACATAAATTATATATCTAAATTACATGTTCAAACACAACAAAATATGAAATTAATTCTTGTCCGAAATTAGTTATTCAGACTCTAACACGAATTAAATTTAATCCAATTTATCAGTCTGAATTTGAATTAATTCATATATAATTAATAAAGTACGTTAAAAAAATTCAAATCAATTCGATCCAACTACACAAATATTTCATAAATTCCTATATTATTCGACTGGTAAAGTCATAAACCAACATTGAAAGATGACAAAATGGTTACTCTTGTGAAGCTGTAGGTTTTTTTACCACCTCTGCATGTGCAGAAGCCACAAAACAGGGACACAGTTACAGCAGTACTAGATGCATGAAACAGAAACCAATTGCAATTTTCAAAACCAATTGGTTAGCTGAAGTAGTTACCTCGGCTTTAGTGAAAATCGACTCCAGCTATTAAATTAAAGCAAGAAAGTCTGATTTGGTATTAGATTTGGGTTTGATGTTCGCGTCCTTGGTTTGTTTAACTGTTTTCTACTGCCAAATGTTGGTTGTATCTACGACCCCCTTTTCCTTTTTGGCCCTCTCTTGCTTTTGTCATGGGCCCTTCTTCCACTAATCACGCAACTTACCCATCACACAATAAATCCACGATGAGAAAAAGGGAAAATAAAAAAAATGGGCGGTTGGTCAAACACAAACGTTGACTACAAAATGCCAATGATGGTGGAACTCATGGTCTCTGCATGCCACATATGATTCCGTCTATTAGTGCTGACGTGGCACTCTTGCTAGCCCACCATCAACACGATAATGCTTGGATGATGCATATATATATGTATGTATATCGCATGCACTCTCAGTCCCATTAGCTCCCACCCTAAAATGTCGACAATTCTGCAACCAAAGATGATGATGTAGCTTTGCTTTTAGAGTAGTTTAGACTCATTGAAAGGCGTGAAAAAATTAAAGAAAAATGAAAGAAAGTTAATTAAAATAACCCCTCTATTTGTCCTTGTATTACATATATCAAAATTTACGTATTTTTTTAGTGAAATGGAGCATATATATATATATATAGCTTTCAAATGATATCTACTGCTTTTTGAAGACTTCACGGTTCTTGGAGACTTTGCTTTAATAAAAAATAAATCTTCATGATCCATGCGCGTTTTTTGCTACTTTTTAAAGGCAACGTAGCTTCCTCTTTTTTTTTCTTTTTTGAAGAATAATTTTTTTGTAATTCGTCCTAACGTGTATATATAGTTATATATATATACACATACTCATTGCGAAATTTTATGGTATAATTGTGTCTATACCCTAAAAAGCTAGTACAACAAACTTGTAATTACCCTTCGAATATGAACATGGGATTGAAATCACCCTAACTAATCTAGTGGACTCCAACAACTCGCTAGTTTAATGAGTCATCAAAATGGTGACCAACTACCATGGGAGAGGGAGAGGGAGAGGGAGAGAGAGGGAGAGTATCCAAAGAACCGATCGGAAAAAGTGTTGATATTATTCAAGTAGGTATAACCATCATTCACAACAAAATTAACCAAACAACCCATGTGTACTCAAGATTAAAGTTTTTTCCCCCTCTCTGTGGTATTGGTATTCTTCATGCTTGCTGCCGTGACAAGGTCAAGTAACACTAGAAGCTAGAGGCAAAGAAAGAACTAGCTAGCTTGCCCATGCAAATTGAATGGTGAAAAACATGCATTAATTTTGTAGTAAAATAGGTTGGGTAAGTTCTTTGGAGTAGAGTCCGTAGACAAAGGTTAGAGGGCACATCGATTAGCACATGCGGCGTGTGCTATCATTTTGCATACCCCACCCACTACAATCCACACATAATTACTCCGCCAGCCCATCCCTATATATATATATATATATATATATATATATATATATATTCTTTTTGAATCACTTTTGACTTACCATATACTATTTACTAATACAAAAATACCATCTTTGGTAGCTTTATTGTTCTTTCCTAGACTACTTGTAGGATGTCTCCATGATTTCTTCTCATGGTTTTTTATGGGTTTGATTCGATTCGAAGATAAGCAAAATCAAGGGTTTATTAATCATGATTTTTCATCATATAACATTGTTTATATAAAACATGTCGCATGTGATGAGCATATATATATACAAAATAGCGAAATTTCCACAATTGAAGGTACAAACTGCTAGCTGCAAATAAATACTAAAGAATGAATCAAAAAGAAAAAAAAAGGCTTCTTTGATAAAGTTCTTTATTATAGTGGGTCCACCGGCATCACTACCTAATAGGCTAATACCTATCCCTCTTCCCCTTCTACACCTAATAAGTAAAAAAAAAAATCACACTATAGGGTTTTTATTGAAAAAGGTCCTATATAAACACACAGACTCTCCTCACTACACCATCTCTTATTTCTCTCTTGCCAAATATGGCTCTCTCCCCAAAACTGCCTTCCTTTCTCTTCCTTGCAACACTCTTGTCAACTCAAATCCAAGCCAGAGATAGCCAATTCTTCAGCAAAGTCTCAGCCACCACAAACAATGACAACGCTGTCGTCACAGTTCCCAATAACAATGAACAACAACAACAACAACGGGCTTTGAACAAACAAGAGCAAGACCCAACTTTCATTCCAGAAACCCAAAACGGGTATGGTGTATATGGGCATGAGTCCACTGAGAATATCCATGCAACCACTTACACTCCATACACAACACAGCCTCAAGAGACCAACAACAACAAAAATTACTTCAGCAACAATGCTTATGAGGTCCAGCAACAAAACTTGGGGGAGACAAGGCTCCAAGAAAATAGCTACACGACCATGGCTAACCAAAACAACAACAACAACAACAACCAGTACTACGACAACAATGGTCGTGGTGGGTACAACAATGTCCCCAATAATTACCAGGAAAACAATAACAATTACGACGGTCGTGGCCGGTACAACGGTGTTCCATCATCTCGAGTAAACAGTTACACCACCACCTTGGCCAACCAGGACAACATCAAGTACAACAACAAGTACAGCAATGGTGAGAGACAAGGCCTGAGTGACACAAGGTTCATGGAGAATGGCAAGTACTACTATGATGTGAACAAAGAGCAAAACTACTATCCCAACCAGTATGAGCAGAATTCAAGGGGAGTGGCTTCAAGGAATGGGTACAACACAGCTGGGGGTTATTATGGGAACAATAATGAGAACGCTAACTCGATGGAAGGGTACCAGAATAATCAGGTGGAGGAGGAGTTTGGAGAGACAGAGGAGTTTGAGCCTTGAGTGTGTCAACTTTGCCTTAATTAGATAGTAAATTATATATGGTACTTTTAATTAGATGAAAAGATCAAAGAATTTAAGATTATTATTTAATTATGGTGAGTCTTGTATTTTTCTTTTTTTTTCCTTTTCTTACTTAATTTATGACATGTTTCTCTTTTGTGTTTTCATGCATATATAGTAGTACTCTTCATGATGTGATCAAAAGATTGAGGTATAACATGTTTCTTTTTCCTTATTACATATTATCAACACTCTGATTCAATAAAATGTACATCCTCTAATTGGTATTGTTTGTTTGGTTCCTAAAGAATGCACATGTGGCTCTGTCAAATGGTTTCCTTAATATCCTAATTGATTTTTGGGTTAATAGTCCTATTCTTCAAAAATTAAAACTAACATTCTTCAAAAAGTACTATCCTCAGAACCATTGCCTGTAATAACAGGCAGTGGGGGTGCCCTGTTAAAGAGGGTAGTGCCCTTGTTAATAGGATAGTGTTGCAGTAGTGTATGTGCAGTGAGGGCAAGCCAGGAATGGTGCATGTGCTCTGTTTAGTGCCTATCAATCCACTTGCAGCAACTATTAATTAATTTCTTAAGATAGATATTGCACCAGCCTCTTCAATTGCTATCATGCTACCTCTTCAATTGCCACTAATAAAAGTAGTAATCTTCACAGAGCCAGAAAGTAAATATTGCTTTCTCTCATGTCCTCTGCAAATTATAATTATGGAAACAATTTCTTTTGTAGATTTGTATGCATGTGGTGTCCATCTGCATTGACAACTTTTAGTAATTTATTATAATTAAATTGTTATTATTTATGCAGGAGCAAAAAATTAATTAATAAACTGTTCTGTTTGATTAGGTAAAAACAGTCTGTAAAGTGTACAAATGCTATGTTAGGCCACCACCTCCCTTCATGCTTATATATATCGACAAGATGATAACCTTCATTCACCAAACTGTTTTGAGTTTTACACTTTTACCCAACTTGACAACAAATGCAATATTAGGACAATGTAACAGTGGGGGGAGAGAGAATAAAAAAAACTGTAAAATATTTTTTTACTAGGAAATAAAGAAAAGTCAGCATTTCAATTGGTCAGTCTTCTCCGTGAATGGCGGAACTTTTGACTTATGCCTTTCAGACCAAAGACTATATGTTGTCTTTTATCAGCTATGATACGAATTTAATGTGTTGAGATGAACACATCCGATTATATATGGGTCGTATGAGATCTAAAATTTCAGATGAATTATGCGCATTTATTTCAGGATTTGAGATAACTACGATTAAAAACACCGAGATCCTATCGTATGATCAGAAGTATCTCTTTAGTCTGAGTTTTTTTTTTTTTTTTTTAACCTATTGAGTCTAAGGTTAGTTTCATGACATGGCATTAATTTAATTTATTGTAATTTTGTATAAGTCATGGTTTTATATATTTATTAGTGTCATAAATAGAAGCGCTGGTCTTATATTCCTAATTAAGCCAACTAATTGGTACCAAATGCACAGCTTTTTCACATATCATGATGGATATGGTCCTATGGAGCCCCATCTCACCAAATTCTGGGTACTATTGCTTCATCTGAAACTGGAAAAATATAATTGTAGCAACACTCATGATGTTGGAGATGTAATGGTGAAAAAAAGGGAAGCATCTGCACTCATAATCACTCCCCAGTGCCCACCTAACCATATATTTTTATTAAAATTTTAATCATACTGTCCTGCTGGTCCTGGACTTTAATTATCACATGCTACTGTACTGTTGATTGATGGGCTGCAAGCCCAAATTAATTTTCACACACGATAGTATGCTGCTGTAGATCATCGATCCATCATGTTTGTTGACAATGAGATTGGTCTAGAAAGGAAATATGTGAAACCATTGGGAAAATTTTGTAGTTCATTCTTACTATGCCGTAGGGTTGATCAGTTATATTTTAATATCATCAGCTTGTCTATGGAGCCATTATAGAGGTTTAAATCATACTACTAATTACGAAAATGTTAAAGTTTTCCAACAAAAAGTATCTTAAAAGTGTCTAAATAGAGACATGACACGTGAATTTGAATTTTGAACCATAAATTTTCTTCCAAATCATGTGATATACCTATTACCACATAAAATTATAGATATTTTAAAATGTTTTGTATTGGGATCAGGGTTATTAAAACCGGACCGGCCGGTCGAACCGGTTCAACCGGTTCCGGTCATCTCTCCGGAACCTGTGAACCGGTGGAATTTGCAACCGATTATTTTTCACAGAACCGGCCGGTTCACACCATTTCGATTCGTTTACATTAATTAAAAAAAATATTTTTTGAAACTTGTTTTTTGTGGGATTCGAACTAGGACCTTTTAACTGTTATAACTTGACTACAACCACTAAGCTATAAGCCTTTTTATGACTAATATTATACATTTATTGGATATATAGTGTTTTTAAAAGTTTAAACACATATTATAATGTATACAATGCAAAAATATATATTATTTTGTCAAATATAAATATATTTCTACATTATTATGAGTATTATTTTAAATAAATATATATAATAATTAATAACATTGAATCCGGTTCGAACCACGGTTGAACCCCGGTTGGACCATTGAACCATGAACCAAAGATTTTTCCGGTTCGATCACCGGTCCGGTTTTCAAAACATTGATTGGGATGACTAAAACCACCATACTAACTATTCTTCTTCAACTTTAAACCGAAACTGTGAGCACTTCAAGATGTCTTAGGAAGCGCGGATTCAACCATCTTATTAAAAGTTTCCTTGAATTGGAACACGTTGCTTGCTTTTTATCCTTTCAGAACTTAAATGCTTTGGTTCTTTATAGAAAGCTTCCATTTCTATGGCTTCAGTTGGTTTTGTTCATATATTTCTACCAGCAAATTAATTGCTTGTGTAGGATTAAAGTCCATTATTTGCTTCTGATTGTCTAGAGTCTTTCAATGATCGTTTCTTAATCGGTGGTGGGCGCGTAGTGTTGCTCCAATTTATGTGGAATGAATGGCCTCCATATGTAGACAAGATGTATGGTAAATTGCTCGTGAGAGATGGCCATTGTTATCATATGCACGTAACATGCCTAAATCCTAATGGAGTACGGCGAACCTGCTTCTTTGCGCGTCCATGGTCTTTTGAAGGCTGCCGCACTTAAGCTCACACGAAGCCAACTTAGATAAATAGTTTACGAATTTAGGAAATTTAAATTATAAGGCCAGAACAATAAGTCGAATCAATTATGTGCGAGAGAACACACCACACAGCTATTGGCAAGTTTTTTTTTGACATGTATTTTAGTCATTATTTATAAATAAACATATAGGAACCACTCACATTCGAACACTTTTTCTTTTGTCTTTTATAAAGAAATCCTGTCACTAATTCACTACCTTCGTATGTGTTATGTAATTCGATAAGTTTTATAAATCGAGATTGTAAACTAACTAATCAAATTACGAATCCCAAATAGCTCAATCGACTCTCGAGTTCGAACCCACCTCCTTCTCCTATTAAAAATAACTAACAAATCAAATTACAAATATAGCAAATGCATGTAAAAAACTTTTGGGCCTTTGTATAATTTCAACATTAGAAAGGCCAATACCTTTTGGGCCAGAATTCAACAAGGACCTGGGCAATTAATTGAAGGCTGAAGCGACGCTCGCACGATCTGTTTCTCCCTTTTTTTGGTTCACGGTCACCCCTGATTCATATGCACATGCCGATCCTAATATTTTGCCAAAACCCTAGAATTTCAATTTCGTTACTGCACTCTCTCCCCTTCAGATTCTCTCACATCCATCTCTCTCAGAGAACACGATGCAATTGCTCTATATCTAAATCGACAACGAATAGCGACGTTGCAAGGCGGATCGCAATTGACAAAGGGGAGAGGTCGTGATCGATAGAGGGGGGCAGACAGCGACAGAAGAGAAGAGATGGGTGATTGACAAAAGAGAGATGAAGCAAGCAGAGACGAAGTAACAAAGTAGCATAAATACCTAGAAATAGAAGAGAGAGAGGCAAACTGAGCCGGACAGGCTGCCGATCTCACTGGTGATGAAGGATGAGTCTTGAAGATTATCTTTCAATATCTTGTCAAAATACTTCTGAGAAACGTTTGGATCTTATGGGTTCTTCTTGTGGTGCTGCTTCTCGTTGAGGTGGCAATCGTGGTGCTAATGGGCTACATTTTTGTTTTAGAAAAACTATCAGCCTGTCTCAGTATCTCGCGCCTCAGAACCTCCGTGTCTGAGGCGACCCATGAACCTCCGTGTCTGAGGCAACCCATGAGAGGTAGTGGCCCCTAATGGCATCCTCCGAGGCGTACGCCTTAGGTCGAGATGGCTCCGCCTTGAATGATTTTAAAAACAATGGTTCTTGGTTTGCACCCCTAAGGGCTTGCTTGAATAAATAAAAAATGAGTTAAGTAGAATCATGCAAGCGAGAATCAAGTGGTAGAGTAATGTATCCAATGACTACTCTACTTAATCCTCCCTAATTAACTTTCCAATACCCTAATCCAAGCAAGCTCTAATTGTCGTCAATAAAAGTTTTCTATTAAAAATTTTATTTGTTCTTCTTTCAAAGTATTTTTTTGAAGAATCATCAATCAAACAAAAAATGGGAGAAACATAAGTTATATAATAATCGGTTAATCACATAAATTATAACTCCTAAGCATAATTCATCTGAAAAACAGAAAAAGTAAAACTAAGTGGCAGGACAGTAAAATTCTTCAATGAGATTCTTTCAGCCTTAGTTCAATCTAATTCTACTTCAAATTTACATTTTGATCCTATAAAGAGATCACAGTCCATACAAAACTCACAGGTTTTCTTCCAATTGACAGGACAACAAAATCTCTTGTACCATTAGCCATTTCGATAAATTGGATCCATGTTATATAGATCATAATTAATAGAAATATGTTTCTTGTCACACAAACATAAGCACTGATTGAGAGTCAAGACTGCACAAAAAGCTAAGACAGATACATTCAAATATTCATTTACATGGACGCCCAGCTAGCTTCATTGACAAGTTTCTGGTACACAAACAAAAGCAGATACAAATTTATAAGATAATAAAAGCAATAGTAATTGTTTATAAGCACTCACACACACATACATATTATTAAAAACGTAACTTACAAGCACCAAAAGAATATCAGCCTATCAGGATGAAAATGCTTTACAAAATTACGCAGATCAATAACAGAACAGAACAGAACTACAAAATCAAACGTATCCGTTCACTATTTACTGCAATTTAATTAAAAATGCTCAATGCGAGGATAATCATGAAGGAAGAATCTACCGCATCTAAATTAATCAGTTTGACTGGTTCTATGTAACCAGTTTGTCAGATCTTATGTAACGAGTTCATCAGGGCTAATCAAATTTTACATTCAAGAAGAAAAAGTAACTTGAAACGAAAGAAAACATCTATAAGAACCTGAGTTCCGTATAGCAAACAAGAAATTCAATAAACGATTCCGATTAAGCTCCTGTAATTAAATTCAGTTCAGTTGTTATAAGTCGACAAATATTGAAAATCTTCAATTTCAAGGTGTTTAATAAAGATTTGAGATAAATATGTGTTGGCACTCTTTAGTTTCTCAACTACTGGTACCTTACTACCTTTCAATGTGGGCTGAAAGCCTTAGATTCCGGTAATAGCTCCGATCTGCGAGGCTCTGGTTCAAGAGTGAAATTAACGTCACTGACACATCTGGAACGAGATTTCCAACACAGAAGTTAGAGGCGACGGAAAACATTTTCGATAGGGTAGAGAGCGAGAAGGAGAGGACGTTCCAGAGTGAGAGAGAGAGAGAGAGCGCAGTATATAAACCCTAGATTTGAGTGGAGACGACAAAGCGAGAGACAAGCGTAGAAACCCTAACAAATCGAGCGGTCCCGGAGACAGAGGATCACAAATTGAGACGAGATTTCTGAGACGGAGGTTAGGGATGGGTCCTGCGGATCACACTTCCCATTGCTCGACGGCAGCGGCAATGGTCCGCTGAAATACGAAGAGAAAGCTTGAGAAAGTTCCAGTTTTCCAGAACAGATAGCGTCGCCGTCTTCACTTCCGAGGTTATCAGAGATGGGAAAGGACGATCGTTTTATCAGACGAGCAAAGAGAGAAAAATAGAGGGCCAACATTGGCGAAAAGTCGAGATCGTTTTCCCATCTCTGCTAGGGCTACCCCTAATAGGCCACACAATCTATTTTTCGTTATCGAACTGGGCCTGCAAGATGTCATGGTCCAAACGAAGTTTAATTCAAGACTAGGCCTATAGTTATAGTTACATATGAGGCCCAAATTGAGGATGAAACGGATAGTCCAATTGCCCGACAGCGAAGAAAGAGACCCTTCAATACCGTAAATGGCACCGAAAATCTGAGTAGCAACGAGTGCCGTAGCACTTGGGGATGGCGGCGTCGGTGCTGTGGTAAAAGCAAAATTATACTTTTTACATAAGCTTCTATTATTGGGCCCCACTTCATCCGTTCAACTACTCTGAGTTCTTTCTTAAATCTTAGTTTTGTATTAATAGCGTTTACTGTTTATTTCGTTGAAAATATAACCTGATTTAAATAGTAATGTTTGAATATATCTGACATAATATAAGTTAATTGTGCAGCCACGCTAAAAAAAATCGTCGATTAGTTATTGCTCTATACAACTTTTTATTTCCTTTAAAATAAAGTATTTTGTAAGTAAAAACCCAACATTTGGGTCTTCTTTTAGGACCCCCACCTTGTCCTAATCTTGCATAACCGTCTGTTTCAACACTGATTGTTTGGATGTTACTTAATACATTAATACCTATATAGCACAAGAAGGGGGTGGGATCCCATCCTATTTTTCATCAAAAAATTCTCGTACTTTTAAGGATACAATGGTGCAATATTTGATTTCAAATTGGACTATAGCTCTATAAATACAGGAGGGGAACCGTGAATTTTTGGATGTTAGTTTAGTCACTATTGCCTAATATAAATCAACTGTTCGACAATTCATAAGAAAAGGAAAACAATTATTGTCCTTGGATTGATTTATTTAGGTAGGCTTTCCGATCAGTTGGACAAAATAGTAAAATATATGACAATAAAGCTCGCATTTGCCTGTCATGACTGAAGAATTGCGTGTGGTTTCGACTTTCGAGTTACCTTCAATTTAGAGAAGTAATGATTTCGATGATTCAACAAACGTAGCTTAGAGTGTTGATAAATTAGCCACCAGAAATCTTACACACAGTAAGTTCAGTTTTTGCGTGTTAAATACTCCCACATAAAGTTTAGGATGTGAGGATTAACTCTCCTTTATAACGATAATGGCCACTACTATATTAAACATAACTTATTTCTTTTTTGTTCTGAGTTTAATATATTCACGAAAATTATATAATAAAAGCGGCTAATAATATTGATGTAAATGAGCTCAGAATTACAAAATTTAGCGGTTTATATGTTTGAGAACATTTATCAACAGATTTTTGCTTACCAGGTTTAAAACATAGCGGTGTGTTAGGAGTAGTTGTGATTATCAAGTTACTATACAAATTATTTTAACATCATGGGGTGATTTGAAACTTGAACATCCAAGTGGGTCCCAAGCCCATTAATATATCTCATATGTTTTGAGAGAGAAACTTTGAAGGTCTCATTCAGAAAACATAAATTCTTACATATTGTGGGTGTAAAGTAAAAGTCTTCTCGGTTCATCATTTCCTACCCATTCCTACTCTGTGGAGATTGTTGATGCCATCCATGTCTACAGAGGTAAACAATCACTCTTTTCTTCTACTTCTATTGGTTTTGCTAATCAAGAATAACTAGACTGCTTAACTGTTGTGTCAGTTTCAGTATTATGAGCTTTATGTACTGTTCTTGTATCTTGTTTAATTTCTGGGTTGGATTAGGGACTAAAACCTATAAATGTTTGTGTCAGAAAGCTTTCCCCTGTTTAAGTATAGACAAGAAATCTGTTATTATTTTGTTTGTTGTATAATGATTTGTGTACTAATTGCATTGAAATTAAAAGGATGAAGAAAGATTGGGAACAAATGGGTGGCCACTGGGACTTGAGATAATGAATGCGAGGCTACTACACACTGCTCCAGCGGCACAGAATCACTCTCTTCATATGCCTTCCACCAGTTTCTCTTCAATCTTATCCTCCAACCTTGACACTGGGGTACCTAAACACAGACCTTTTTTTTTTCATTGCTTATATATATAATTATATATAGTCAATATAACCAATTACTACTTAATTGAGTTTCATGGTTTATGTTGATATTTGGCTATCAATCAGTCGACGGTGTCGTTTTTCCAAGACAATAGCGTGTCATTGGGGCGGTTGATCGGGTTCAATGCAAGAGAGAGAGGAGGCTTGTGCTTGCCCAGCACTATCCATTCTAATGAACATGAAAGGTTGTCTGAAGTCTCTAGAAGAGTAGGAGGAGGAGGTAGCATGGATATGACTCCGGGGATTTGTGTTCCAATGTTGTTTGGTAATCTGGTTAAGATAAGCAGAAGAGGTAGCAGACCAAGTCACTGATTGGTTTTTTATTATTGTAACTTTTTTTATCAAGAAAATAGATGATACTCGAATTCGAGATTATGTACGACTCAACTCGCTAATTGTGATTGCTCGGGATTCGTTTTTATTATTATAACTTGAACAATTAATTCCTCTGCTTAAATAATTTAGAATTGGAGTAGTATTCAAACAATCTTTGTACTAAAAATGGCATGATTTTATTGAGCATAATTTTCTCAATTTGGACATCATAGAGTGGAGAATTTCATCTTTAGAAAAACAGAGCAGAGATTATGTGGAACGACGTCGTCGAAACTGAAGTATATTAAGAAGAAAAAAAATATACAGGGAATAAAAGAACGGGTTCGATTTTACTTTCCGGGCGCTGATACACAGGCTTATGTGCGAGCGAGTACACAGGATTCTCATGACTCGCTGTGGTTGCAAAGCCCTCACGGGCCTCACCACCGAACCACGGCCCTATCTACGAACTAAAGAACTACTCTCATCACCGAAAGCAATGTCATCGGCCGTTTTTAGGTCCATTCTCCGCTCCAGCGCCGCCAGAACCTCAGGGGCGGCAGCGAGGTTTGGTTCGGTGCAGAAACCTAAAAGCACGCCCGCCTTCTCTCCCTTGCGCAATTTCAAACAGCAGGCTCCCTCTCATCGCATTTTCAGGTACTAAGGTTCTTATTTTTCTCGATGCTTTTTATTATAACAGCGTAAAATCTGGTCATTTACTTGATTGCACTTTAATGCTGAAATCAAATTGAAAAGATCACCTGTGGAGATGAGCTGCTGTGTGGAATCATTGTTGCCGTATCACACTGCCAATGCCTCTGCATTGCTGAATTCAATGCTTTCTGTCTCTCACCATCGATATGGTTGGACCCTTGAAGGTATACGTCGAGACTTTTATGCACTCGCATATATTTTGTGTGCATGTCATTTCATTTGGAGATATTGGCCTTGTTATCTGCAGAGCAGGGCTGTAGTATACTGTATAGACATTTTAGTTCTATATGTTATTGACAATTCCCTGAATTTTTGGGTAAAGTTCAAGGATAGCAAGGCAAAAAAAATATGTTGCCTTAGTTTTTTGCTACGTTGTGGGTTTTTTTTTTTTTTTTTTTAAGTAGCTATGTTCATCTTCTCTCTCTCTTGCATGGTGAAAGAATTTATATTATTTTGCTTCTTGTAGGAAAAAACAAGATTAGATGAAGATCAAGCAACCAAAGATGGAGTTTTGGATTTTTTTTTTTAACTTTGAAAGCTATGGGTTTAAACTTTTGTAGATTAGATTAGAGTCAGAGGCTTTTTCATAAAAACAATGTAAACACTTCAGATGATGAACATTTTCTTATTATTTCGTGGAGTTAGAAATGGCCAATGAAAAGTTATGTTTTCTTTTTCTGCTCTAGTCATTTCAATTAGATCTAACAAAAAGCTAGAGACAACTGATTTTTTTTCTTTGTTTCTATGTGCATGCAATACTTAAACCGAGGAAACTCATTCTTTTCGGTGAGGGAGGGCCTAAAGCCCTCAAATATTTCTTGTTTTACGAGAAACAGCCGCAGTTATGCATGCAATCTTGTCTGATTAAAATGTTGGCTTACAATGATATTTTATGTGATATTTGATTCCTCTAGTTTTGGTTCATTCTATTGATTTCAATCGTTGTTGATTTTCTTCTAATAACTTGAGGGGATTTAATTTGTAACTTCAATGTGCATTCCAGTGTTCTTGTGTAACTGAATAGAGTCTTCCTTTATTCTTGTTTGCCTGAAAATAATATAAAACAACCGCACTAATTTGTGGTATTCACTCAGATTGCAATGATGATGTATGATGAATGTCAAGAAGGTTCAAGCAAAGTTTTTGTACATGCGCTCTAACACAAGGTGGTGAAATAAAGCTTTGTTGTAGCTTTTAGATCCTAACTGGGTAGCAAAAGAAGTTTTCTCTTACTCAACTAGTATGAAGAGCATAAATTGTAAAAGGATGCCTTCTGGTTTTGTACATAAAGAATCTTAAACTTATGTGATGGTAGTGATATTTGCTCCTATAAATGATTCTGCTTTGTAATTGTACATATGTTGTGATCACTGTAAGAGACTTTTTCATTATTGAAGATAGTTTAATAATATTCGTAGCTCTGAAGATGCAGTTAATCGGGGTGTTTTATTACTCTAATTGTCTGTCTGCTGTGTATATTCTAAGAGAGCAACTTGAGAGGTTCCACATTCTCAAAAGAAAGAATGGAAAGGAGATATTATAGAGAAAGTTGAGAAAACTTCCAGTCGAGGTTAGAAATGGTGATTATAATGTTTTTACCCTGAGCGCCATCTTTGGCGATGGGAAAGGTCGATGATGCAATTTGCTAGGGGATAATGTAATCGCTGCTAGGGCTTCCAGTTTTCTACAAAGAACAGCCTTTGTAAGTGACTACACGCAGATTGAAATTCATTTGGATGTGTTCTGGGAATTATATAACTGTATTTCCTCCTGATCTGCTCCAAACCCCTGAACCAGGCTTTTTCATCATTCATACAAGTTTTTCTTTTAGTTTGAGTTTACATTTTCTGTTTAGGTCTGTCTTCCTGATTGTTGGCTTGTGGACTCTCTCTCTCTCTCTCTCTCACTTTGATGTACAGAGCTTGGTGCTATATAATTCTTTGTATATGCTAGGTGGATAGTAAATAAAACCATGATTCTGACAACCCTGATCTTGCTTTTGATTGTAGATGGATGATTAGTCTTTGTTGGGATGCAGTCATGGATTTCTGTGGAACTTTCTTGGACCTGCCCAGGCATGAGGCATAATATCGTAATGTTCTCCAAGCATACTGAAGTTTTCTTGTGGAGAGTTATCAATTTGCATTCCCCAACTTCATACATACAAAGTTTGAAGAGATTACATGCTTACTATAAGCACTTTAATTAATGCGTTTTTCCACATAGAGCAACCACCGTTTCTTGATCAGAGACATAAAGACATATTTTAGGCAGACTATTGAAATCACATCAAATCTAACCATCCTTCTGCAATATTTGAGTTATTCTTCAGGCACGTTCACCAGTTCATATTCAACCAAGGACAGATTGTTATCCTCCTTGACTACAAACTCAGCAGGTTGGGTGATCTCAATGCGGCCCCATTTGTCAACAGCTAGCCTCATTGAACTCTTGAACATGTCAATCTTAGAATTACGAAGAATTATGGTTGCGCCAGGCTTCATCGCATCAACTGCACACAAAAAAACCACTGTCAACTTCATGGGTCTCTTGCAAGCCAATAGCAAACTAAGTAATTCCCACACTAGAACAGGCCCCACTTGTGAGAGAGCAAATTTAGAAGCTTGAGATTCGCACTAGAATTGGGGTTGAAATGTTATAGCACCAAGATTTAACAGCTATAATTTAACGTGTTAAGAGGAGAAATAGGCTAAATAAAATTCTACAGAATTATAATGTTTTGCTTTCTTCCCAGAAAACAAGAACATCATGCACATTAACATTCTTCAATCCCAGATTGGGGGCAGATCCAGTGGGTTAAAACCAGTGAACCTGTCAAGTCTCAAGTGCCTCAAATTTGGGGCACCAAATTTTTTTTTTAAAAGATGATAAATGTGTAGTGTATTATCATGACAATCCCAACGATATATTTTTTGTTTAAAATAAAAAAATCAGAATCATAACGATCTAAAATTGAATGTTTATATTTTAAATTTGACGGTTCAAAATTATTACACATTTTCCACGATGATTCTGATTTTTTTTCTAACAAAAACATACATCGTTACGATATACATTACACATTTTTCTTTTTTTTCTTTCTTTCTTTAATTTTTTTTAATTTTTTTTATGTCTCAAATTGGGACACTTGATAGGTATAATGGTATTTAACTTTTAACCCACTGGACCTGCCCCCAATCTCCTCTCTTTTCCCTTCAGCTATCCAGGTCTTCCATGTTCTTCAAGCATCAAACAAATGCCATGCACACATAGTCTAAGACCTTTCCCAAAACAAGACACTGGGGCTAGCATAGCAGTAGTAGCTAGTCAATCTCAGGCCCAGCTAAACCCACGTATATGATGAGTCAAGCACTTGAGTGAAATTCCATCCTAATCACAGGCATTTAAATCAAGTATGCTTGCAGGCATTACAGTACCTTGTATGATCCTTCAATTATATGGTAACGATACTGTCAGAACGATAAACAACCTTTGCAACGGGACTGCGTAAATTTATAAATAATATGGATGAACTATTACCCTTAACAAGACAATACAGCTATTCAGAAACCATAAAAACCAATCTCACTGTGTGCCAAAATGAACCACTATCATGCTCTAAGCACCCAGTTTACACTTGATATATTCCAAGGCTCTGCCAACAAGCAGTTAGCTTTGATTCTTCAAATGAACTAGAAAGTTTAGTCCTTCATGGTAAGGAAAAAGTTTGATTCTTGATAAAGACCCCATATTAAAAAGTTTCATTCTACAATCTCAAATTTTGCAAGGCAGATATCTACTGAACATAGCATTCAAGAGAAAACCAAGTAGAAATTCAAAATTATTGCTCTAACACATCTACGATTCACAATGAATATAGCTCGACAAAAACAGTAAATGATTTACAAAATTGGAGTTCTTACCGCTGATACACACAGACACCAAGAAACGATAAACCATAGAAGTATAAAACTTTACCATTATCTGCACAACGTTAAACACACGCAGAGTCGTACAAAGTCGAAACATTTACATAAGGGAAAAGATGCAGACCTTGATCGTTGCGAGCAGTGAAGAGAATAGTTCCGGTCTCATCACCAATAAGGCATTCGGAAATACGGGTTTGGCGGAGGTGCTGGGAAGCTGCGCGGCCCTTCTGCAATACGGTGTTGGAGTTCAAGACATTGACGATCAGATTGTGGCCGTTGGTTCCCGGCGTCAGCTGATCCACCTTAACAAAGACCGGCTTTCGCTTCTCCGTAATCTTGTTCGCATTCTCTCCTGACTCCGATCCTCGACTCTTCTGGGTCTTCGTCGTCGTTGTTGCCATTGATTCTGATTCTCTTTCTGTTTTGGACCAAAAAAACTAGAGAAAAAGCAGTCAGAATTTGTGCCTCTTGATTGATCCCAAGTTTGTTCCTTAATAACACCTTTCTGTATAGCTTGCGAAGAAAGTTGTTGAAACGACGCCGTGAAAAGAAAATGCACAGAAAAAACGACAGCGTTTTGCATTCTCCTTCAATAGGAAAGGGACTGTAATCACTTTTCTTTTATTCATTTCTTCCTTCATTGTATTATCGAAATCTCAAAGAAGTTGGATTCTTCCTACATTTACCCATCGAGTCAGGGTTTCCACTGGTGTTCATGTAGTCTTATTTTCCCAACACTTGCTGCTATCAGGTATCAACTTCAAATAGCTTCAATTCTCTCCTAGCAGTGGCAGTACTGGCCCCACAAAACTACTCACTTTCTGAATGGGCTTTACATTCTGGCTTTAATACGAAAATTACAGGCCCATATATTCCATTAAATGTCAGTAGACAGGCCCATAATTCCTCTCGGGCTTTCCATTCCGGAGGAAGGAACAATACTCAAGGATGACAAAAATTTTCCGGTTCGAATTATCAGATTTATTCGATCTGAATTAAATTAAGTTTGATATAAGTTATATGTCCAAAATTCGAATCCAAATATCCAGAAAAAGAGATTTTAAAATCGGGCCCAGGACCAAACGTAAAAAATTTGTTTGGTTTACTCGTCTATACCCTAATCTAAATTTGGTTATTGTCCAAATTTAAACTAATATGGATTCGATCAATTAAGATTAGGTACGTCCGAAATTCATTCCAAATTAAAATCCTGACGTGTAAATTTTTCGTGAAGAAGTGACATTCTCCGATCAGAAACCGATTGTTGATTGTTTACTACCCCTACTTACTGTCATTATGCAATATTTTTCTTTCCAAAAGGCTTTACTGAAATCATCCTTGACCGTTTGACCATATTGAATGCTTCTGCACAAAGTGAATTAAGAAATTTCCACTTGTGGATTCACTTTGGAAAAAAGCCCTCGTAGAATATTAGTTTGAGTTAAATATAATAGAAAATCTCAGAGTAGATTCGTTCATGGCACAAGCTTGAATTTTCAAAAGATACCCTAAATAAGACTTTAAAGAATGACCGCGACCATGATTGCCCACACCCACACATTCAAATGTCAAACCACCGACCTCGCTCTCTCGCTCTGGGTGTTGAACTTCCTGGTCCAAACCATGACCCCATCATTAGCTTTTTCAACTTTATATATGTTCTAAAATGTTGAGAACAAAATTCCAAGTGGAAAATATAAGGGTAAGAAATTCTCTATACGAGATCCAACTTCCATTACATATAACAATAAATTTTCTAAGGAAAACTTGGAGGTCGGTTGAGCCGGGTTTTCCTAGGTTTAGTATGGATTGGACCTTGAGAGAAATAAATTCGTAAAGAACATTGCATCCACGAAATAAAAGAAAGTGTTTAAAATCGAAATCCCAAATCGGATAAAGTGTTATTATATGTATGAGAGGTTGAATGGTGATGTTAGTTAAATTGAAAAAGAAACAAAGTGTCTGTTTGGCAAACCATTTTCAATCAACATATATGTTAATATAGCATGTAAGCTACTTATAAATGCTACATTTACCAAACACCCAAAAACAATTTTAGCATATATATTACAATTTTCAAATGCTACATAAAAAACCATTTTCAACAACATTTACTTTCTATGAAAGATGAAAAGTCTAAACTACCCCTTATATTTCAGTCAAATGACTAAAATACCCTTAATATGTAACAATCAATTATTTATTTTATTTAATAATATATTCATTTTTATTTAATAATAAATTGTTATTTATTTTTATTTAATAATATATTCATTTTTATTTAATAATATATTTATTTTTAAATAATATATTCAATTATATTTAATAATTTATTTATTTATATTTACTAATCTATTATTTACTTTTATTTAATAAAATATTCATTTATATTTAATAATATATTAACATTTTTACTAATATATTTAAAAATATTTTTATTTTTAAATAATATATTAAATAATATTTACTAATTTATTTATTTATATTTACTAATCTAATATTTATTAATATTTTAACATTTTTAACTAATATATTAAATTATTTATATTTAATAATAAATTGTTATTTATTTATATTTAATAATATATTAACATTTTTACTAATATATTAAATTATTTATATTTTGCACAAAATATTTATTTTTAAATAATATATTAATTATATTAAATAATATATTTATTTATATTTGCTAATCTATTATTTATTTTTATTTCAGAATATATTCATTTATATTAAATAATAAATTTTTATTTATTTGTATTTAATAATATATTAAATTTTTACTAATATATTGAATTATTTATATTATTTATAGATTTAATTAATTATTTATATTTAATAATATATTTATTTTAAAATAATATATTCAATTATATTTAATAATTTATTATATATTTTTAAAAAATACTTTTTAATTTGTGCTACTGCCCCTATATGTAATTTGGCACAGCATTTGAAACAACATATATGTTTTTTCTGAAATTATTTACCAAACAGCACAGCATTTCAAACAGCATATATGTCAGCATTTCAAACAGCATATACGCTACCAGCATATAAGCTAAATTATATGCTACATGCAATATTGTTTACCAAACACACCCAAATTCATGGGAGTTGAAACAAGCTTTCAGCATTAATTAAGATTAAGAAAAGAGACCATGCACAGCGTTTCAGCGCGTAGAGAAAAAAAGAGGCTCAAGTACTACCAGTACATCTACCCTTCTTTAGACTTTTTGTTTCCACTAATTAATGCATCTCAGCCTCAAAAACAAACGGCTAGGTATTGTAATTGTTTGTTAAACCCAAAATATTTTGTCTTTTACAAAAATAATATATAGTATAGAATATAGATTCCCTTTTGAATTTAATTTTGAACAAATTAGAGTGGCAACAACTTATGTTGCATTGCCTAGCCAGTACGGAAGTACGTACGGAATTAATTGAAGAATATATCATGTGGACTATTTTTTTTTTTTTATGATTATGGTCAACACGCAGAAGGATTACATAAACAATTCGTTAGGATTGACAAAACTCTGTTTATGTAAATTGAGTAGGTATTCAAACACAGAAAATATTTAAACTCTAATTTATACTGAATTATTGTCTGTCGATTTATTTATTTAAATTTAAATTAATCTAAACATGATCAATTGAGTATATTTAAAAGTTCAAACCAATTCGAATTTGAACATACAAATATTTTGTAGACAAACTCAAAATCGAGTTTTTTTTCCACCCATACAATTAACAAATGTATGAAGATATGCATAGACGTGTTGGGTAGTCAGGGTCTGATATATATAATTTATAATAAATAAAAATCAAATAGACAATGAAAATGAGATATATTTAATTGTTTAGAATTATCATGTCTTTGAGATTCATTTGATTTTTGTTTCACACAAACGAAATACTGTTGAATTCCTAATCTCAATCAAAAACATATCTATAACTTCTAAAAGATAAAAAAAAATTACAATATCAAAATTGATTTACAACGGGAACGAATTTTATTGTAAAAAAATTACAGCAGATCCCGATCATCCAAACACGTTGAGCCTCAAAGGGGGGACACGACGAGAAGCACCCCATTCTTTGCATTCCCATTAATTCACACGCATTGAATTCTTATGGATCCGATAAAGTTGCCGGATCTCCACAAATACCATTATGGTTTTGACGTGTATGATCCAATAATGTCGCTTTTAAGGATGACGAACGGTTGCATACACATACAGCCGAATAAGATGATGGCTTTACCGTGCTGAGTCATCAAATATAAGTGCAATTTTGGTCAAAACACACATTAGTCAAACGTGTTTCATGTTTTCGACAGCTTCTAGTGTCCATTAATTTGTGTCAAAATCTGCTTTTCTAGAATAAGCTGCCACCACATTCTTGACACGTAATGTCGTTTGCAGCCGCCCTAAGGTTATGTATGTGCCAATTCTAATATTATATTAATTGAGATTATGATATTAATTGAGATTATGATATTAATTGGTGTTATTTGGGTCAATCAAGTCAATCAAACGCGGATATAAATGGTGGACCCTACCTAAACCTAAAACCCTCGACGAACATAGTTTAGCAGATTTTGGAGCGATGCATGTATGTGGTTTTTGTGGGCCATGATTATTGTAGGTACATTTTTCCTCTAATTTTCCACCGAAATTATGTTAAATTATAATAATTTGGAGTGTTCTTGGGATCAATCTATTACTTTTAAGTAAAACTTGATCTCGAGAATGTTAATCACGAGGCCATGCATCTTGATTATTGTGGTTCAAAGCCGTATTGAATTCATGAGATTATAGTGTAATCAATGAATTTTGAAAAAAGCTATCCATCAAAGAGAAAGTGGTGAGTGAGTTTAAAATTTGGGTTGATTGGGAAGAGTGATAGTTATTGTTGTGAAATCATGATGTTGATTATATTGACCATATTTTTTTTTGTATTGAATTTCAAGAGACTCACAAAAACAATGCATATATTTTAAATCATTAATAACAACTTCTTATGAAATTTTTCTCACTATGAATTTTGATTTTGATACTCACTCCACATGTGTGGAGACTTTATTTATGAGGAAATGTTAATTAACAAATAGCGACCTCTGTTCATTTTTGGTATTCTATTAATATGAATAACAACAATGAATTGATTAGCGTTTACATGTTGATTTCATATCAACAAGTAAATAGACAAAATTATTTTATTATCGATCGAATCTTATCGTATCATACTAACTATTTAATTCTTTAGATAATTTAGGTTTTATGATATATCAATAATGATAACTCATGCGTTACATTCAATTATCAATGTCAAACACTATTGGGTTGGAGGTCTTAAGGATCAAGCAAACAATTATACCATATGATAATTTGGAAAGGTAAGAAAGGGAAAAGTGTCACGCCTCGATCCGCCGGCACGTGACGTGTAACTAAACCACACTCTTGACTCTTTCTTTTTCAAAACTCTACAAAACATTTTAAATAATATAATTATCAATATACTTGAAATATAGGTGTTAAATTTATAAGAATATAATAGTATCATATAACCGGTTGAGACTCCAGCTCAGCCATCCCAACCCACTGGGTCCACTCAACCCTTACGCAGCGACTTTGGTATGTACACCGACTGCCCTGTCATGTCTGCACTTCCAGTTTCGTCACAGTTGTTTCACCTGAAAACAAAACAATGGGAAGTAGGGGATGAGCCGAAGCTCAGTAGGGAATACCGTATTCACACACAAAACATTCACAAATGATTATTGACAGAAGAGCGAAAATTTAAATAACACTTCTATTTCTCAACCTGCCTCGAACATCCGTCACCACCTCGAACGCCTTTCGACCTCATTGTCGGAACTATTTTCTCCGCTTCCCGACCTCCCTCCGTAACCCACTCATTTCACTTTCCGACCTCCTCGCCGGAAACCATATTCCTCCGCTTACCGACCTCCTCGCTGGAAGCTATTTTCTCTGCTTGCCGACCTCATCGCCGGAAGCAATCTACGAGTAAGGAGGGTAGGCACCTTCTTCTACCCGGGACTTACCACCTCTTCACTATGTAGCCGCATAGTGAATCCTTACTCGGATTTCCACCCACTGTACGTACAGGGCCATTTTCCATATCTCTGCAATCTCCACATCACAACGCCCACAATTTCCATAACCTCCAAATATAAGCAAATGTTCAATCACACTCATTCAGTATAAAGACAACACTTTTCTCAATGAGAAGCAGGGGTTACCACATAGAAGAATTATACACCGCAATCATTTACAACTCCATTAAATAAACGCAGGAATCATCGATCAAACAGAATTACAAAAATTCCCAAAATAATGCAAAGTTATAGTATTCCCTATCTCGTGAAGCGTGCCTCACATCTCACTCGAACCAATGATTTCCTATTTAATTTTTCCGCCGTACATCACTAAACCTCATATACCAGTTCCGGAAAAATCAACTCGGGTCAAACGGGTCAAATAGTACCCGAAATACCCTTCTTCGGGTCACCGGAGATCCGGAGACTTTCGCCGGAAGTCACCAACTGGGCTTTGTAGTACTCCTCGAGTCGAACTCAACGGTGGTGGCCTTGCATCAATCGGAGATCGGAGGAGGGAGAAATCGACTGTCGAAGCTCGCGGTGGCCGAAACTTCCGACAGCTTTTCCCGGAGATATACTGCTCCGATTAAGGTGATTCTTGAACTGATTTCATACGTCTCGAAGAGACGAAGAGATTGGTACCGGTCTCGTCTCGTGAGGTGGCCGGACGAAGGAGATCGGCGCCGCCGAAGTTCCAGACGCGAAAATCGCTGTTTTTTTTTCTTCTCTGTTTCCGTTTTTTTTTTACCTTCTTTTCCGTTTTTTTCCTTTTATTTCCTGTTTCTCCCCCTCTCTGGAATCTTCTGAAATTTTCCTTTTTTTTTTTTCATTTGTTTCTTTCTTTTAATTAAATTCCTATTTAATTTGATTTTCATAATTCTTACAATATTTAGTAGTCATATTGTATATATATTTGTTTGTATTGATTTAATTTACTCTGAATTTAATCTATCGATTTCACTATTATTTCATTGGACACGTATCACTATCTTATTCATTATTTATATTATTCTCGAGTCGGGATATCACAAAAAAATTTTAGCCCGACAAACCACTTGATCAGGTATTTACATTGGCCAAAGGCCCACGTGAATTTTGTCTAAAAGGGCTCTTATGTGGTAAGAGATTGGTCACCTCTTATATAATAAATTGGAACCCCACATCTTAGAGAAGTGAGACTTCTTGACATTTAAGAATATAATTAGCAATAATAACTTGTCTTCTTAATAGTTTAATTGATAATTTGGGTACTCACTTTCTCACCTCCAAGAAGTCATAGCTAGGCTCAAGAGGGGAAAGTAAGACTATTTCGTGAAATAAATATATAATATCTTAAAAAATTTGGGTTCCAATACATACACGTCGCCCGTCACAACTCCTATACGATGACCGTGTATCAATGCGAGAGACACCTTTATGATCGCACGTTAGATTTTAGTCCAAATTACATTATCATCCTGTCGAAACTTTTGTGCTTACACATCCCAAAGCTCGAATTTATACTCATATTAACCCTAACTTCGCCGTTTGAAAAAAACGACAAACCACTTTTGTGTATGAAATAAATGCGTTCATACGAAGTTCACTGTACGTTGTGTGTACTCAAGGACGATGACTAGCTACTGAATAATAAACAACAGGTGGCCCTTCACTTAGGAAGATTCATGGACGACCCATGTCAAGCCGAGATTTCGACCGTTCACAGGTCGTTTTTGCGGACCTAATTTAATTGACGAAGCAGTACGAGAAGAAATGCGATCGATTTCAATCCAATAGTAACAATACCTCTGGCTAAGCGTCGCTATTAGTAGTCTCACTCTGCTAATTTTTAGAGGTGCAACATCTAACAACCAAGATTCTGAATCTCCTCCATTTATGAACCTTGTCCATTCCCACAAATCTATGGATCAACATATAGCTAAGGTCCTTCTCAAAACCTCGATTGCTTTTCCTAATAATGGCGAAGACCAATAATTGAGTCGTTAAGCCATCACCTTAGCCACATAATATGGACTCGATATATTAATAATAAATTTAATTAATTCTCTTCTAAATATATCATTCATTAATATTACTCCACCCACAGTTTACTATTGTTATAATTTAATGTAACTGGTTGATAAATATGCAAAATAAATAAGATATATTATACTAAATTAGTCATTTTTACTTATTTTTAATGAAGAATTGAATTATATTTTGGGACAAAAAAAATATGAATGCATTCTATCAAATACAGTCGGAGGAAATAATATAAGTGTGTTTGGAACCAATTTTCGTAATTGATTTTGAATTTTTGGAAATAAAAACCTACCGTAAAATTTATTTGGGTGTCCTGTTTTGAAAAAAATTGGTTTATGAAAACCAAAAATCAAAAACACAAAAATGCAGTTTTGACCAATTTTTAGAAAATTTCAGTGGTATTATTGTAAATAATTGGAACTTTATTTTATGAATTCTATCTCTTCAATTTCAATTTTCGAAAATTAATCAAATAATACAAATCAAATGAATTTTTATTTTTTTTTATTGCTTAAAATGATTTTTAAAAATTATACTCAAAATTATTTTTAAAAAATAAAAATAAAAAATTTCTAAACACACTCTATATTTTTTTAAAATAATAATAATAAATAGAACGAAGAGGAATACTTTGACAGTTCGACTGAAACGCCTCACCGTCCTTTTCGGCCGTATCGATATATGCATTAATAATTAATTTGGCCTTCAACACGCGTAAATAAATAACGAGTCGTGTTGATTATTATTGGTTAGATGAGCTGACACCTGTTGGTCCAAGCGAGCTGTTCAAAAGGGCATAAAAGCGTGGGTTCAAAAAGCCTGGAAAAAGGAGGCACAACCACACACACAGAGAGAAGAGAGAGAGGGCCTCCCTCCACAAATTAAATTGATTTTGAACCTAGTCATGCGGCCATCAACATCTTCCCACGCGCTTTGGTTTAATACAGACTTAATTAAAGTTATTTACAACTTAATAACCTAACCAGGGGAAAATTAGAGCCATATAATTTTAAATAAAAATATACGTTGTTATCTCTCATGTTAGGGCAATTATAATAGTTTATTTTTAGCAATAATAAATAATATATGAAAATATATATTTTTACTGATGTGATTAAATTAGAATATATATTTTGATCAAGCGATTTTTTATAAAAGATGTGAGACTAATTATTAATTTTAGTATAATCTTTTTAAGAAATGAATGAAGTAATAAAAAAATTATATATTATTGATCAACAAAAAATATATATAAGAATTTATATTTTGATGATTTGATTATAGAAAAATATGAGAGCTCGTTGAGAAGACCATTAACTTATGAATTGCAATTGCTCTTAAATGTTTAACGGGTTGGTCACTATTAACCGACACCACCGCAAGCAATCTAGTTTTCATTTACGGCCGTCCAATAATTATGATGGCGATGGTCCCGTTCTTTAAGACAAACCAACATGCCACGTAATCACAACGCACTAGGTTTACATTACTAAAATGCCCATCCCCAGCCGCCCTCTCAGTCAAATCCCTCGTTGACTACGCTCCTCTCTCTCCCCTATTCAATTCCTCTCGCCGATTATTCGCTAGCCTCTCTATAAAACCGCACAACCCTCCCTCCCTTATCTGACCCTACCACAACCCCTCGTTCTCTCATCAAACACGCAAAAGCTTTATCGGAAAACGAAATTTCATCCTTAGGTAATGGCACCGAGGGAGAGATCTGCCTCCAACGCCGGAGTTAAAGTTAACGGAACTGCAAAGGAGGTGCATTTCAGGGGAGTGAGGAAGAGGCCGTGGGGAAGATACGCGGCGGAGATCAGGGATCCAGGGAAGAAGAGCCGTGTTTGGCTCGGAACTTTTGATACGGCGGAGGAAGCTGCCCGTGCCTATGATGCTGCTGCCCGCGAGTTTCGTGGTGCCAAAGCAAAGACTAACTTCCCTTCGCCTAGTGAAAATGTGAACAACATCAATCACGGCGATATAAGCAATAAGATCAACGGTAATAACCAGAACCAGAGCCCGAGCCAGAGTAGTACCGTCGAGTCCTCTAGTCGCGAGGCGGCTCCCATGATCGAATCATCACCCTTGGATCTTAATCTCGGTGGCAGTGGATTTGGTTCCGCCGTTAGGTTCCCTTTTCAGCAGGTGCCGGCGATGGACGGGATTTTTGTCGGGAGCGCTTCCGTTCAGAACGGGTTGTACTTTGATTCCGTGATGAGAGCCGGACCTCTGCCTAGTCAGCATTACGGACGGCTCAGATTTGATCCGCATAACCATCGTGATTTCAAGGCCTTATTCTCAGGTGGTGCCCAGAGCGATTCAGATTCATCGTCTGTTGTTGATTACGGTCACTATGATCTCGGCAACAAACCAAGGAGAGTTCTTGGTCTCGATCTCAACCTCCCTCCCCCGCCTGAAATCGCCTGATTTTTCCTGAAATTTTATGCGTCGCAGAACGGACACCGTAGATTCATTGGTTTTTCTTTCTTCTTCCACTTTTACCTCATCTGCTATGTTTTAATTATTCACTCCGATTTCCTTCTGGTTTAAGATAAGCCTTACTAGGAAGAAAGGAAAAAAAGACAAGAATAGAACGTAGAGGAGTTTTGGAGAGCGCGACTTTGATGATCCGATGAGATGTTCAACGATCAGTGATCAGCTCTTGTTTTGTATACTTTACTAGATCCCCTTTTTTGCAACAAAGAAACCAGCGTTTCGTATTGTTGTTCGTAAGTAGCTACTCACTGTTGTCTCTTCTGATTCACTGGATGAATTAATGAAACTTTATTATCATCTTCTTATGATTACTTTGTTTTGGTTCGATTGTATATCTGCCATTTTTTTCCTGTATGCTTGCCCCGGAAGCATAATTTGGAATCGGACGTAAATTTTCCCGGCCTCGCACGTACGGATTGCACAAATGACAAAACTAACTTGGTCTTTATGATTATGGATTATTTTTTTGATTAATATTCACCTTTGACGTTATCTTGTAGTTAAGTGGTGATGTCATGATCTGCTCCTACAGTCAGTACTATTTTATGCCATGTGGCTCTAATCAATCAGTGTTGCATGAGAGAAAATAGGACGGACTTCAAATATTGTTCCTTGAGTAAATATATTCCACACACACATAGATATATGTATATATACGTTAGATATTTTGACTTTATGGCTTTTAATAAAAGCATACCACTTCACAATTTAAATAAGAAATCTCACTTTATTAAGAAAGAAGGGAAAAGAAATCTCACTACTTAGGCATGGCCTTTAATTAGTCCGAGAAAATTAGATTACCAGGATTTTAATTTGCCTTTTCTGGTCATATAAAAAAAATTAACGCACAAATGGACCTGTTATTTGATGCATAGTTTTGTTTCTCCTTTCTTAAAGCCGAGCGTTACACTAACTAGGAAACTGTGGCAATTGCAGTTTCAACCAAAAAAAAAAAAAAAGAAGCTTTGAAATGCCGTTTCGCGATTGTAATGCTTACTACGACTGAATATCAAATGCGTTCTGTTAATTACCTGCAACTCCTCCTCTGAGATAGAGTTCCCTAACAGGTTTCCGAACATTTAACCCATCCTTTAATATTCAATGTTAATCCAAAGTCGAGATATCAATCCGATGATCATTAACTCGACCAAGGCTCAACGCATGCCCGTAAATATAACTTGCTCGACTCCTCAAAACTTTGCTATCGTTGACCGTATATTATACCGGCGAACAGCGTAGAAAACCATGCGCGCTTGAGCAGATAAACAAGCGGTTTTTTAGGCTGGGAGACAGAGCGGGGTAATTCTTTTGTGAACTGATACTTTTCGAGATTCGTGTGCGGTCGGCGCTTGTAATATGGCCGTCCGATCCTTGCGCACGTATGTAAAGTTTATATTGGTTTTCTCGTTCGCGAAAAAATCGGGGGGAAGAGACAAAAGTGTGGGCCATGTGGACGCGGGAGCTGGAAGTGGGGGGAAAGAAAGACGAAGGCAATGAGCGGCTGCCGCTTTTTGGGTAGGCCCCATTATCCGGTCTTCCATATCTACTTCCAGATCTTGCTTGCTGATCTTTTCGTATTTTGTTAAAGCAGACTAGAATTCTAAATAACTACTAATTGATATTAATTAATCATTATCATGATACAGAGCTTGCTTTTGATGATGAAAACAAAAGAAAACTATTTGGTCACGTCTGGCAGCCTCTATTAATTATTTGCGGATTAGCCTCCTGGTGTTGATTTCAACACAACTGTTTAATTGAGGTCGCATGCCTGTTATAAGGAAATTAAGAGCATGTGCATGCATGACTTGGTCATTACATGGTGGCAGAAAATATCGGTTCCGGTCCATGAAAATTTTAATGTACGAATCTGAATTTTTTTAGAATTTTGAACGTATTTTATTAATTATTTATGAGCCAAATTAAACGTGGATAAGTGAATTGGGCATCCATTCAATTCGGATTACGATCTAGACAATTTTCTTGTGTTTTTTATTTTATGTTTACACTCCAATTTAAAAAATATAACTTATATTTGATTTAATTCATATCAATTCATTCCATCATCCTTGTTGTAATACTATTTTTAAATTAAGATAATATTAGTAAAAGATAATATCATCCTTGTTTGATAGGTACCGACAGACGCCGTCGGGCCTGCGTGATGGCTGTAAGGCTGTCTCTGAATGGGTCCCATTTAATGGGTGCAGATGAGGATAGGCTCGTGATGCGCCACGTTTGGCGCTGTTTGATAAAGTATACATTTTTTTATTACTTAATGTTTGTGAGAGCATATATAATAAACGACCGCCAAACAAATAATAATAATGTTAGGTTTTGTGTTTGTGGGAGTTGGGGCGGCTGCTGACTTGTTACCTTTTTTGTGGACTTTTGTTACCTCTTGAGGTGACATCCTCTTTTTTTTTTTTTTTCTTCTTTCGTTTGGACGGCTTGAGATGACACCTTAACATCTATACCTCTGTGTTGGATTATTTTAGGGTTGCAAGTTAGCTAATAATTCTAGAAGTAAAGAACAACAGAGGAAAACACGTATAAGTGATTATTTCCCGGATAAATTTTGATTAAATCGAAAAATGTGCAGTTGCTTATTTTTAATTGTCTACAGCCGGAGGCAAGGAAGGATGAGTAAGAGGAGTGAATGGACAGATCAGAGGCACTGAATTTTGCACATTCCGCCAAAATATCCGTTCCGTTGTCATTCCTATGTATCAGTCTTCCAATCTATGGAAAATAAACAGCTGGGCAAAGGCTGCATCTTGCTTGTCATCTTGTGATACTTGCCTAATCAAAGCATTTTAGATAACAAGGGATGGAATTTATTCAATTCTTTTGTCCTTATCGATAATTGCTAGTCAAAGCAGTCGAACCAAACAGATAGGGTTGGTCAGTGATGAGTTTGGGTACTCCAGCCCATCTCAACATGGTGTAACGTTATAGCTTGAAAATTAAGGTCTTTTTAGGATAGACCAAATAAAAGTCTTACTGTTTGGTTTGGGTGGTTACAAATTCGGAATTCTCATCGATTTCCAAATAGTTTATAGGCCCAGCTAAATGGGCCATGTTATTCCAATGTACTAGTTGAGTACTGGTATACGTTGGACTCTACGGATTGGACTTTTCTGTTCGTTTTAGAAAACTGTTCACTGCCTATTGGACGTAGCTTTCATGAGAAAATCATCTCCATTTATTTTTTTTATTTTTTTTCCTTAAAAACGGCTCTTTTTAATTTTATATGATAATTAAGGGAAAAAGACCCGATCCCTCATAATGATGTAAGGATATCGATATGCGCGCCAATGATGATGCCACCGTTAAAGGCACCGTGAAAGATATCGTCACGGAATTGAAAGAAAGAGGGAAACATTAACTTTGGGGGTTAGACCGCCGTGACGCCTCTGCTGCCGACAGATTCCCTCGTGAGGTGGTCCATTCAGGTATCTAACGATGCAGGGAATATGTTACCTGTGCCGCTGGTCACACCGTTCTCACGAATATCCCTATGTTATTATTATTATTTGTCCATCGTCTCTGCTTATTATTTTATTATTTGATATAAAGTAGTGGTAGTTTGATTAATAAGCATCAAAAGCCAGAACACGAATAATAAACGAGAGGAGGTAACTCCACACCTCAAGACCAGGTCCAAACACGGCCTCAACAGTTAAAAATTCAATATTCATTTTCACATTTAATCAAATATAAATTTTCGTCTTTAAATTCGCGATCAAATGTGGAGTTAAAGAAACGGAGAGCGGCAAAAGACCAGAGAAAGTGACGACTCTTTTTGTGAGGTTTTTTAGACACAACCTGTATCATGCTAAATTAAAGGGAAGGGCAATTCGGTCAAGAGGATTTAAATTCAACTTGCGGACACGCGCATTGAGAAGAGAGTGGGCCTACTTTCACCGAAATCTGACACTGCTAAATTTATCAGTACCAGATCTCTGCACTTTGCCAGAAAGCAATGCTGAACGCACACGTTTGCTTCACTTACTCCAATAACATTTTAGCTTATACTTTCCATCATGGCAATTTGCCCTCACCTTCCCCACGCGTACATACCAAGCGCCAATTTCAGGTTCGTTGTGTTGAGGAACCATCGGAGATATGTCAAAACCAATAGCAGTGAAAACCATTGTTGAGAGAATAGCTGAAGAGTGTCGACTAAAAACAATCAAATATATATATATCAACGCGGTCGCGTTTCTCAGCTTTGATTGATATTGTAAAATTTCTTTTTAACTCTCTCACTGCCTCACCGAACACAGAAAACAGTAGGGCAAGATTCACAAAGTAGACAAAAAAGAGACTAGATTTTTTTTCTTCTTTTTACTTTTCCTATAACTAGAAGAAAACGACGCCGCAGGTTAATGACTACAGAAGCTAAGCTAGCTCAACCATTTACAGCCAGAGTGGTGGAGGCTCATTCAAATCAATGGGCAGGCCACGTCGAATGATACCGAACGTGACGTTCTCCGGAACAGGAGGGGCTCCAGTAACAGCAACATCACGTGACGATGACGGTAGCTCAGTACCATTAAAGTTCATGCCTTTAAGAACACCAGTATGAAGAAAATCACCGAGACCGAGACGTTGGGCCGACGGAGAAGCCCAACGATGATGGTGCTGGTCTGATGGGAGATTGAGGTCCAGAGAAAGCCCAGCAGAAGGGGCAGGGAAGTTGGTCTTCGCTTTAGATCCACGGAGAGAACGAGCGGCTCCGTCGTATGCAAGTGCAGCTTCTTCAGGTGTGTCGAATGTACCCAACCACACCCTCGTCTTCTTCCATGGATCACGTATTTCAGCTGCGTAGCGACCCCAGGGCCTCTTCCTGACTCCCCTGTAGTGCACCTCACGTGACCCAGATGAAGCCATAGTGGAAGCTTTAATCGAAAGAGAGTAGAAAAAGGAGAAGCCGAGAAAGAAGATAATGGCGGGACCCACGCAGTCTTCCGTAATCGTCGGCTGGGCGGCAAGACTGCTCGCTTTTAATGATATATATAAAGAACTCCAAGGAGCCACTGTCACCCTCCATGGGTTTGCTCCATCTTCAATCTGCGTCGTTGTATTGATATGATTTTATTGTTTTAAGATTTCTATTGATCCAACGGTGTTTATTGAGTGGAGGCTGACACTTGATTGGATCGAGGAAATGGAGTGCTAAAAGGTGGGGCCTACAAACGGAACGCATAGAGCAGCCGCCTGATTAGACCTGATAGATGGCGCCTGCCTGTGTTTGGTAGGGATATCATGTGACAACGTGACTACTCTCCGCGCCGGTGCTGACGTATGCCCTATGGCTACTGTACGGCGCCTGCCTTTTGCCTTGTAATTTGTTTTTTATTCGTATTTGAAATATAAAAAATATTAAAATAGGGGTGATGATTGATATTACAAAAATTGGATCAGATTTGCAGGATTTTAGGGTTGCGTGTCGGACAGTGAGAGGAGAGTAGCTGTTATGGTTGCAGGCGGAGGTACCACGTGGAAGGCAGAGAGCGAGGTGTCTGAGTGCGGGAGACAGGACCGAGTGGGGTTTTGAAGGACTGAGTCCGATAATGGCGTGTTTGACTCGCTAAGAAAATGGAGTGGTCCACGGTACACTGGCGGGGGTGATAGGGACCGATAGTTAAAAGTGGGAATTTTGTACGTGTAGTTGATGCTTGAATGACTGAAGACTCGCTGCAATCGACTGACACAATGTTCACGTGATATTATTTCTGAGACGATTTTGGTTGATATTTTGACCGTTCTTCTATAACTATTGCGTCACGACACGTGTGGAAAAGACGAGTTGTTACGATTCACATTTTTTGGGCCTATGACACGAAAAGTGCTGGGTTTGTAGATTATATATCTGGACCTTGGAGTTGGGTAGGAACTCCGCTTTTCAGGCCTATCATGTCATTTGCAAGGTGAAGGATCCAAAGAACACATTGCGCTGCTGTGGTATACGCTTCGTTTTTTTAAAAATTTGTCACAACATTTCTTCTTCATAATTGAGCAAAAGAATCGAAGCAATGTACATGAGGCAGGGATTGATGCCATCAAGGAGGATTTGATCTAGTTGAAACACAGTAGTAATTTTCAGCTTTGCCCAGCACAGATATGGTAACGGGACAGGAGCACATTTGGCAATACCTGCCTTCAAATGAATCAACAAGGCCCACCCCACGTTCCGGGACACATCAGATTCTGGGTACAGGAACCGGCAAACTTCAACTTGGTAGGATTCCTGAGCACTGGTCAAATAATCATGATAGTAAGCTCGGCCCGTTTTCAGCAGCAGTTTTAGCATGGCCGTGATTATAATGCCTTGTCAGTTGGATATCATGGGATGGTTGGGTCCTTGCTTTCGCATATGGAGCACCTCTGGCTGTAGAATGACACAGGAAGAAAGATCATAAATTATAACGGAAGAAGAAACTACTACCCGTGGGGCATACACTTGACGGGAGATGGAAGAAATGTCAAGATGTTAACCAAGTACCTAAGGACCGTTAGAATAACACGATAGAAACTACTACCCGTCAAGCATACTACCCAAGGAACCTCGGAATCATAAAATTATTGAAGGCAAATCATGCTGTGTTCTAATTGGCTTATGATGGGTACCTGCAATCTGCTGAGCTCTGAGAATATTCTGCCGCCTTTTCCACCAACACATTGAGCAAATAACAATGAGTAGGAATGTCACAGATGCACCAAATGCGATGCTAATTTTTGCACCAGGAGAAAGATGCGGTCCACAAGTAGGGAGTCCCGGTATACCACAAAGACCTGCATTATCAGTAAAACTGCACCAAATATTGCAGTAAGGATTGATTTCGAAAGGGGCAAAAAAAATGCAACGGCACATTTTACTTATTTTTCTCAATGCCTGAAAGATTCTCGAACAAACATTGAGGACAACATACTTGAAGCTAGCTCTATGTAAAAGCCTTGCACCTAGTGTAGCTGGGACTCTTCCTGACAGAGAGTTTCCATTGAGATACCTGAACCATAGAACATATCTCTAAATCCTCAATTGTATATCCCTGTTTCGTGGTTTAATAAGCTGTTCAAGGGACTTACAATCTTTGTAATGATGTTAACTGCCCAAGGCTTTCAGGAATGGATCCATTAAATAAATTATAAGAGAGGTCCCTGTCATGCAGCATACGTTAGTGATACTGTAGGTACTATCCTCAGAATGTGCTCTACAAAGAAATAGATATCACGTCTGTTCCCATTTTAATTTTCTGTTGAATAAAGACTATTCAAAGACTTCAACCATTGAATAAGTTAGACTTCATCAAGAAGCACATGAGCTGACTAAAAAAATACTCTCCTAATAACTCTAAGCAACTGAAAAAGGCAATTCAACTATGAAATTCAAGTTTTTAGGGGGCATGACAATTCTTCACTCCTTCCTAGTGCAGAACATTTTTTTGGTAATCCTTGAGGCCATGATGGCATTACTGTGAATGAGTAAAATAGAGTTACAAATTGGTCACCCAAAGTGTGAAAATCACCTATCATTCGGTGACCAAAAGTGTTATTTACTCCCACAAGAACCTTCTTATCCATAATACTTAGTTGTAGCGAGTTGACTGCCTATTATTGTTCCTTGACCTATTTACAAGTGCTCTGATCAAAATTAAAGATAATAACTCATAATGTACTTAAAATATATAGCTAATCATCATACACTAAATACACAACAAATCTATAAAA
This sequence comes from Euonymus europaeus, assembly GCA_963580455.1. NCBI lineage: Eukaryota > Viridiplantae > Streptophyta > Magnoliopsida > Celastrales > Celastraceae > Euonymus > Euonymus europaeus. The sequence continues at coordinate 2,094,436 of OY756969.1, read as the reverse complement.
ATAGACTGTATACGTGCGGATGAATGAGCAAATTCAATTCAAGAATAGATGAGCCACAGCTTTGGTTGGGTAGAAAACAATTTTTATGTTTAACTAGTGGCATCTGGTTATTGCTGAAAAACATGCAATAATAACGTTTCAGAGTCACCTTAAAAGTAAAGATGCAAATTACTACTGAGTACTGTATGTCCAAGGAAAGAACTATAAGACTGTCGAAAGCTATATCACAAAAAAGATATCAATTGCGGAAAATTTATTAAAACCATAAAATTTAACAGTATCTGAAAGAAGAGTGACACTTACAGCACTTCTAAGCTAGCTATTGTCCCAAGAGAAGGAGGAATGGTCCCATGAATCCTGTTTCCACTCAAGTTTCTGTAGAAAAACCAAAATCAAACAAATGTAGAGTTGAGAGCATTGGATTTTATAATTGATTTGAGCTTACAAGATGTCTAACTACTTCGTTGGCCAAAAGGAGGAATTGGGAGAGAAAGTTATACAGTATCTTATCATGGTTGTATCAGTTGGAATTGAATGTCTGATGCCACTAGATCAAATTTCTTGTCAAAGCAAAATCAACCAACACCCATAAGCTTACAATTCATTGTAAAGACGGTAAAAGAAACTTACATGCTCTGTAGATGACGTAGTCTGGATATGTCATTCGGCAAAAAACCTCTTAAACCTTGGTTGTCAAGACCACTGACCATATGAAAATAAATGCCAAAATTATTCCATACAACATATGTGTACAACATACTACTGGTTTAAAATGAGGCAAAAGATAAAGAAATTACAGTCCATCAATGAACCATTTGCTTTTGGTGCTGTCCAAATGGCAATCTACTCCACTCCATGGATGTTGTTGGGGAACACATGGATCACCATTCCATCCAAACCGAAAAGGAAGCCCCAATGCCATCTTTAATGACCCTAAAGCAGTAACTATAGGAGGGGATGGGGAGAGAAGGATAAACAAATTAGTACATTCAACAGAGGGAAAAAATGCCCGTGTCTATGAAGCCTTATTTTAGTATTTTGATAAATATAATATAGAAACATAAACATATAAACATGGACATGGAGAATGGGGTCACATATACCTTCTTCTGGTAAAGTTTTGGACTCGGCTATGATAATTTCAAAGACCTCAATGGCATTGATAATGACATGACTTCCCCCTTTAGGGTGCAAATTTATTGTTAAAGTCCTCCCATTAACAACAACGGTTGTGTTTAACACTAGAGCAGTGTAACGATCACCACTCATTTTGATAATGTCTACATCTTTGAATGCAGTATCACCGTTTATGATGATGTCAAAGACCCTTTGGCCTACATCAGTTACTGAAGCATCAATCTCAGCAAAGTGTAACCAAATCGAGTAATTTCTGTTTGGATCCACATCCATAGTGTATGCTAATTCAGGTTCAGAATCAGTACTAACTAGGGCAGTCTGATAAAGAGCTTGTGGATAGAAGTTTGGTGCATTGGAAGCCTTTTTAATGCTACTCTCAGTAGACCTAGGATGATCGGAATTCTGACCAAAACTTGTAATAGGATTCCAAAACCTATCTCCACCCCAGGGATCCCCATCATAATCCACGCCGAACTTTGGCTTTCCAGCACCACTGCTAAGTCTCGTCGCTGTTCTAAGGATTGTACCTCTACCCCATTCTGGCCCAAACTTATATGCATTATTGTCAATTTGAAGGATTTCAATGGAAAGAATTCCCGGTTCTCCATGACCGGTACTATGGAAACAGATAGAGGCAGTGCCATCAGTAAGAAACACAAGTGCTTCGGTAAATACTTGGTCATCGTGGCTCGTCCAACCTGATTTTAATGAATAAATCTGGGTGCCTTCAATAGAGACATCAAACAGAGGTTCGTTGTCAAAATTGGGCTGTCCTATCAGTCCAAAAAAGATTCTCACTGAGTAGTGCCCTTTTCGAACTCTTTTAATATTGTAGCAATTTTGTGGCCCTCCAGACATAGGGAAATACCGAAGTGTCTTAAGCGGGGGGCTGATGTAACTTGGGAGTGTAGCATTAGTAAAAAACCCTCCTGTATAAGCAAAATCCTTGAACCAAAGAGTATTTGTTGGTGGAGTTCTTACATTTTCTCGAGCCCCACAACTTATTCGCATAACCCATGGCGCTGCATTAAGAGAACAGAGCTTGTGAAGGCAGCCCAAATTAGGATCCATTAAAAAGAGACAAGATCTAGAGCTGGAAGATTTAGTCATTTTAACTTCCATTCTATAAGCAGCAGACTGGGGATTTGGGAACCAAAATCTCTTAATTCACACAAAACAGGCAGCTTATTACCACCATGTATATACAAAACAAAGTATTCCAGCTCATTTTGTTAATTCACAAAAGGATTGAGTATTTGCATAATGAACACAGACCTACTAGCTTGATTCAGGTTATTCAAACGACAAGAGGCCAATATAACTATAAAGCTCTGCAAACAATGGTAGACAAAACAAGCAAAAATATATGTAGTCCACAAGATACAGAATATTTTTTTCAAGCTTCAGACGGTCAAAATTAATTTTCAACATAAATTAGCAGCCAATTTAATTCATGAGCCAAGGGTGAAAAAATATGCCAAATAGTATTCAGTATCTTTTAAACTCAAAACTCAATTCCTTTTAAGTTTCCCAGTTCGTCCATTCTCTAGCTACAAAGCAGATCTAAATCTTCATACCCCTCGCATCTCATCCAAATCTGATCAATTAATAGTATTAATAAGGAAGCACTTTCTTCATATCAACTATGTTCTCTTCCTAGATTAACTCCACGACTGACTAACGACAATGCAATCTAGAAGCTAAACAGAAATCTCAAATCTAAGTAAATACAAGAATCGCTCCATCAACCAAAAAGGCAAAAATATAACCAGTAGCCTATGAAGACAACACTCATTTCGATTTTCAAACAATCGACGCTCGTATTGGACACAATTAATCACTATCCAAACTAATTTCACTTCTGAGAACCTAATAAGTTCGTAAAAAAAGTACAGATCAAATTCTGCAACGAAATTAAAAATACGCGGATAAATGGAGTAAAGCGAGAGCTAACCAGGTCGAGCCGAAGAGGAAGCGAAGGCCAAACACAAGATGAGAAGCAGTGAGAGAAAGAGTGTTTGCATTTTAGCTTTGCTCAGCTCCCCTCGTCTCCGAGTCTCACTAATATTCTCGCTTGTTTTCACATTCTATCATCAAAACTTTTTCTCCTCTACTGTTTTAGAGAGAGAATGAGTGAGTGTTTCCCGGGACGTGTATGCAGGTAAACGCAGGTGGACTTTAATTCTTTGCATTTTGCTGACTCGTAAGAGTGCAATTGTTGTGGTGGTGGTGGGTTCATTGGTTATGATGGACTTCTTTAATCTACGGTGTGTGTGGGCCATTACCCCATATGATTATGAAAAAAGTTAGGCATCGATGTCCACGTCAGAACCGTGAGCGTAGCAACCGCGCTTTGATTCGGCATTGGGATTTGGGACCCACCAAGAACGGTTATGATGTTAGGTGAGAATAGTAGGGAGAGAGATATTTCCATGCGAGTTGACTAACAGAATTGGTGTGGGATTGTGCCGTGAAATATAATCGGACGGATGAGGTCACTCGTTGAATTTTGGTGTCTTCTTTTGACTTTTGGTATTCTAGAAGATGGCCAGGCATGACTTGGTGCGCAATTATCGGGCAGTCTTTGAAAATAGTAAAATATACAAGTATAGTTACTATTGAGCCCAATTGGACACTTTCAGGCCTGTTATTTTGGGCCAGACGAACATGAAGCCCAATAATTTTTTCGAAGAACATCGAACATGTAACATTGAATTATTGAAGCAGCAAACAGCAACTCAGATAAGGCACAAGCCCGTTTTCAAGGTGACATGGTGTACACCTGCAATACCGTACGAACTGTAAACCACGATATTCAGGGCTCCACAGCACGCACGCCCAATGCCTCCCTCTTCTCTGACGCGCTCTGATGAGGGGAATCACCGTGCACAACCACCATCCCCAGAGCAATCAACCAAAATCTCTGATTCGGATATGGAAGAGGACCCGGAAGAAGAGGAAGACCCGAACGAAATAGCTGAAGAACAAGAAAGCGATGAAGATATTGAGGTAACCGATGATGATGACGAGGAGGAAGCTGAGGAGGAGGACGAGGAGGTGGAAGTGGAAGAAGAGGTGTCGAGTTCACCAGAAAAAAACAATGAGGATCGAACAGGTGAATTCATTTATGAAAGCGTATCCATTGATTATGTATGCATGTGTAGTTTATTTACCATCTAATTTAAATGATTTCAATGGTATTGTGCATTATTATCCATGATTCTGTGAATTATTGTGGTCAGTACTGTACTTTGTTTGTTAATGTTTCTTTTATTTGTTGATTATTAAATTACTAGACTGTTGTTTTTTGTGTTAGTTTGTGAGAGATGTAAGGTAGGTTTGGTATAATTAGGTTCTAGTTCATCTTAAGTCTTAACTTCTACTCGTGTCTTTGGAGTTGAAAACATATGCAGCTGGGGGTGTTGATGTTATGTGGTTTTAGTGTCCTAAACCCTAGACCTAGGAAAATGAGATGAAGAATTTGCTTTTGTCCTAACGAGAAGTTAATGGGTTCTTTAATTGTGGTCTTTGGAAGATGAGAAAAGGTTTTGCTGACTATGTGACGAAACTGGTGGAATTGTCTGAGAAATTTTAGTTACGAGATGAGAAAAGGTTTGATACAAACTAAATTCTCGACAGCAGCTTAGGGTACACTTTGTTCACCCTTCTCTATAAGTTTCTTAGTCCTTATAAGATTTACTCTTCATTATGCATTCAGAAGAGAGAGAGAGAGAGAGAGAGAGAGAGAGAGATTTGCTCTTCATTCAATATGAATGGAAGGAGAGTACTAGGAATGGAGTAAATGAAATGGGTTATGTTTTCAAATAGATAGCGATTAGAGAATTATGTTTTTCGGATCTTAGAAACTCGTGTGATATTTGTTCTGCTTTAGGTGTAATGTATTTATTTGCTACATGCCAATCAGTCAATGTAATGCGTGGCTAATGATGGTACCCTAATAATAAAGGTTTTTCTAAAAAAAGAACTTCAAAAAAGAAAAATGTGGGTGTTAGAGTTATGGTTAATTAGTAATATATTGGCGGCTGGATGGTAATAATCAGTAAGTTGTGAAAACTTGGTTATTAGTCAAGAGGAAATAAATGCTTTGCGAGCTGAACCGTGCTGCAGCTCTGATTTCACTTTTGGCACTTGATGGGAATTTGAGAATGAACATGAAACTTACCAATATCTATCAATCAGAGTAACTTTCAAGTTGACAAGTTAACCACGTATCAATGATAGATTGGAAAATGAATTTCATGATTGTTAGAGAAGGACATTCTTGTCAACTAGACTTATATTTTATCATCTTGAAGGATGGCTATCGAATAAGAGCGAAGACATTGGTTTGTTCAGAAATCTAGTCATGTTCCGATGTGGTCTTTTATTGGAAGAAAATTGATATGGTTTGAGGGGAAATTATTCCCTCATACCTGTCCCATGTGGATGGACAAAGCTTCTCATTCCTGCCCTATATATATTATGGGTTCTTTTCCACCTTGCTGTGCCTAAACCTGTTTGTTATGGAACACTAGCTTGATCAATCAAAGAGAAGGGTTTGAGAACAAATGACCATGGAGTTATGAGATTGCGGCTTCACATGATATTTAGTGCTAGTCGTATTTGTGGTTATGACAGATAATGATGTGGTGTAAGGCGTTGGTGGTGATTTATGTTATGAAGTATCAAGTCCCCCATTGCTTGGATAACCCAAGCAATGTGGGTTTATAAAGAAACCCATGTCCCTACCACACTAATAGGCCCTTTCCTAGGTCTAAGGATTATTAAGTGAGACGGACTAGGAAGAACAAAGTCGTGTGGGTTCTATGTATCCGCAGGAATTAGATAACTCAAAGCGGCAATATCTTGGATGTGAGTGGCTTAGAATTTACAACATGATATCGGAGGAGTGTCTTGGTCCAGTTGGACATGACCTTTACCTGTCAACTTGTTGGGTTTGGTATAATTTAGCCAACAAGTGCGGGGGACTGTGGGAGTATTATGAAGTATAAAGTCCCACATTGCTTGGATAACCCAAGTAATGTAGGTTTATAAAGAAACTCAAGTCCCTACCACACTAAGTAGCCTTTTCTTGAGCCTAAGGAACATTAAGTGAGACGGCTCAGGAAGAAGAATGTCGTGTAGGCTCGATGTATCGATAGGAATTGAATAATCTAGAGCGGACAATATCTTGGATTGGATGTGAGTAGCCTTGGGATTCACAACATTTTAGGTGATACAATGCTATAGATGATATAACATGGTCTAAGATGGCAATTAGGGTTATATAGATATTAATGGTGTTTTACATCAAAAAAAGGAAAGGATTGTGGTTGCTACAATAGACAAGATTCAAGTGTTTTTAACTATCTAAAAAAACATAAATTATATTTGAAAATATGTTGATTTTTCTTGTCACTTCTTCGCATACCTGTCCTGCTCTCTTTTTTACAGCCTCCATACCTGTTTGTTAGAGTCAAGGAATTGTTATCTCTTTGTTTTACCTGCAAATGGGAAATGTGGGACTTCGTATTTTAGAAAAATCGCTTTTCAAGCTCCTTGTAGAATCTCCATTTTGAATACTTAGTTTTTCTGTTAGAAAATGTGAAAAGATGATTCCCAAGTCATGGAATATGTTTAATACCGATTAACTTGCCTTCAATCTAGTAACATATAAGACAAAATGCTTTTCTATGCAGCGGTTTTAGTAATTTTTTCACAAAATTATGTTGTAAGTACTAAGTAGTCCATGACTATTTACTTTCTGTGATATCATAGCTTTAAAGTAGAAATACACACACACAAATATACGTAGTGGTGTCTGTGGAACATGTTGAGAGCGAGTTAGGAAATTCTCATTCTTGGTAGCAATGACTGCCATTTGATTTGTTATTCTAATTGAATGCCTGGTAAGTTAGTCCAGCATTATACTTTTTCCTTTCTCCGCCTTTGAGGTTTAGATGGCCAAGAATCCAAGATTGCTCCCACCCATGATACAGTTTCTGGAAGTTTCTACTGCATCTGATCACATTATTGTCCTGTGTCGTTTCTTAAATCTTAAAGCTTTTCTTAGGCACATTAGGCATATTTTGGAAATCTTGTTCTTTATTTTCAAAAGCTGCAGAAATGCTTCACAGGCTCACGAATTAGTTATCCTCCTCAACAATCAGTGTTGGTCTTCTACCTGGACAATTGCGTTTCTCAAGATTCATCTTATAGGCTGCAATATAATATTTTGCATTGGCTTTTGACATTTGGTTGACACTAAATGATTGTTTTCCTTCATTTTTTGATATAGTTTTTCTTCCGTGTAGATATTAGTTGTGATATGAACTATATGCACTTGGAATCAAGTGCTACTCGAGGGAAAACAGAATCAAGTCTACCATCTAAGGCACTTGCTGGAGAAGACTCTAGCAGCAATTTAGAAATTTATGGTCCCTCAAACGAGATATTGATGAGGAGCAGAAAAAACCCATATCTGTACCTTGGAGAATTCAATCATTTAAAATCAGGGAAAGAGGAGATTATTTCTGAGGAAAATGGAAGTCAAAAAGTAGTGGTTGATAAGAAAGATGCTGCAGCTCTTCTCGCAAGAAAAAGCCCTAAAGACTGCGGTGGACAATATAGAGATAGAGATGGTGAGGCTTATTTGTTTAATGGTAAGGGTACACAATCTGAAAGCCCCAATCCACCAAGTGTCTCTGGGAAAATGTTGGGTGTAGCTATACCGATTGGAGATTGCACAGTTGCTGAGGCTAAAACAACGCTGGATTCTGATGAAAAAAGTAAGCCCGTTGACATGTTAAAGGATGATAAAAAGAGGACTGCATCAAGGTTTAATACTCATAGCACTATCCCTATGAAGTTGTCTTTGACTTTAATTTTCTAGTTGTGGTAATAAATTTTCTCTCTCCCAAAGTAATACTACCAGTTCATATGTACTAACCCTTAAGTTTTCCAGATTGGTTACTTCTGAGATAAAAAGTAGAAGTATTTCCCCAGGCTGTGAGATTAAGGATGGAAATAAACGTCTGGCGCTTGCCTGTGATTTCTTTGCCAGAGGGTGGTGCATCAGAGGGAGTTCTTGTAAGTTCCTTCATGTAAAAGATGCTGAAAACAGTACCAAACATCCTCAAAGAGATTCACCTGCTGCAAACTTAAGTGTAGACAAAAGCAGTACTAAACAGCCTGAGATAGATGCACCTGCTGCAAGGTGGATTAGAGAAACCCAGCCTGATCTAGGTAAACTTGCTGTGGATGTTCTACAATCTTCTTAAAAATGAATCTAATGAGTACTTTTATTGTATCAGGTCTGAGAAACACTACTGAAAAATCAAGGTCGCGTACTTTTAATGATCAAATTTTTTCTACCGTTCAAAATAGAGAAAGCCAAGGGCAAGATCAATTTCATGACAACCATAGATACTTATTTTTTGGGAGGGATGATTTTGTTCCGGTTCCATCAACTACTCAACAATTGCCTTCATCCAAAGATGCTTCTAATATTTTCTCTGGTTCCATTAGAGGTCCGCATTTCCACAATGATAAGCTCAATTCTCAAAAACAGTCAGAGTCTGATGGAGAATATAAATCATTTAGATCTTTCTCATTGCCCTCCTCTGGTTTTGAATCTCAAAGGTATTTATTGGGTTTAGCAGAACGTAGGGAAAAATTTTTATCGTATAGTTGGGAGCAATCTATACCTTTTCAACCATCTTTTAAAATTCCTCCTACATTTACATCCTCGAGTGAGTTGTATGATCCCATTCGTGATAGCATCGACTTACCCGGAGATGGCTTGTTGAAACTCTCTTCTTCTAATCAAGGATCATATCAACGTACCTATGGTGATTTTGATAATAGACATACAACATCGTTTTATAATGAAGTCCAAGACAAAATGCAGGGAAAGAACAGTTGTTCAACAACGAGAAGTTCTTTTGTAGCTGGAGTAGAAAGAATCGGGAATGCTTCGGTCATTGTGCAGAACGAGACTATGACAAAAGAGGATAATGTTTCAGGCTCTTCCCGTGTCAAGAATTCTCCAAAGACAAAGAAAACCGTGTTCAATTTTGATGTGAGACATCAAAGCAGTGGGCCACTACATTCTATGGACTTGAAGGAAGAGAGAGGTAAACTGAGTAACGAAATTGTTGTGGAGAGCAAGATAGATGGGGATGTTGAGAAGGAATCAAAACTATTCAGACATTTCCGTGCTGCTCTGATAGAGTTTGTGAAGGACTTGTTAAAACCAACCTGGCGTCAGGGTCATCTAAGCAAGGATGCTCATAATATAATAGTAAAAAGATCAGTAGAGAAGGTTCTTAGCAACATGCAGCCGGAACAAATTCCTCGTAATATGGATTCAGTTGAGCAATATCTTTCACTATCCCGCTCCAAAATCTCAAAGCTTATGGAGGTGAGTTTGTCCTTATTTGATGGAGAATATGTTCTACAAGCAACACTGTCATTGTTTCTTGAAAGTCATTTGTTCCTAGAATTTGATAATAGCTTCTTTATTTGCAGGCATATATCGTCAAGTATGGAAAATCTTGAGATACTAGGCCGAATGGTTTTTGACTTGCAAAAAGTTTCTTACATGTTGTAGCACGTTGAAATCGTGGAGTCTGGATAAGGATTTAGTTAGCATGGTTGTTGTGGAAATTCTCATGGAATGATCTGTAAATTGTTTATGAAATGTTTGCCTTATGGATTTTTTCCTCTCATTTTCTGATCTATTTAAAATATTGTGTCTTTATCTCTGATTTTAATTTGATGATTTTTTTTCCTCTCTAAGTAGTTTACATTTAATATTATGTAATTTACAGAATAGCACCTTTATCCGAGATGTTTGCTTCCCTTTCTCAGTAGAGTCCACTGTTAGAGTCCAAAAGTATTCCTATCCATAGGAGAAAGATGACTTACTAGGACGGACATTTCTCACTCATTTTGGATGTGAGAATGAAACCTTAGTGGCTTATAGTATGCCAATCAACTGACCAAAAGTTAAATTTCAAACTTCTTGTAGGCTGAAAATCCCAAAACATTAGCATTGGGCTTGCCACTCTGCCCCCTTTCATGAGTCCATTAGCTTGCTTCTTATGTCCTCTCTGGACAGCAAGCTAAAAGATAGATGATGAATGCCAATTCTCTGTCTTTTAGATCTGTTGAACCCTGGCCGTGCCCCTAAATTACAATCAGGTATATGTTATTGTTGTGACTTGTGAGCTAATGTGATGTCTGTGAGTGAAAACTGAGATGCAGCTTTTAGTCTCTGAAGTCTTGGTGGGTTGTCATTGAAGTCCCTGAATAATTGTTATTGCTATAATTCGCGGTACTTGGAGATTAGAGTTAGTGAATGTGGTTGCAGGTCTTGTCCCATTCCATTCTCCTATCCTATCTTGATCCTTATATGCAGCTATTAGTCTAAGGTTGCACAGAATGGGTATAGAAATTGGAAGTATTATTTGAACCAAACTTAAAGCCTGAGCCTTCATTCAATCCTGAGCTTTTCATCGAAAATCAGATGAAAAGTTATTGGCAAGCTAACTCCTAGGGTAACAGGATAACAGAAAGAAAACGAAACAGGAGCTAATGTGACTTGTTATTTTCTCTTTGAACAGTTGGAGCTTTCACATCTGGCTTGACTGCTTGGCATTTCCTGCATGGTGACATAAATGACTGAAAAATTTTGTAGCCAAGCCCTGAGCTTGGGGGCGGTGCTCTTGCTGATTGGTTTCTTATTTTGTTACGATTTGGCTTAGAAGAGCCTCTTACATCGTTGGTGGTTTCCCCATTTTGGGTTGCTGGTGTTGAGCCTTCAGAGATCCGATGGCTGCTATCCTTGCACTGCTTTGCTTGAGGTTGCGATAACTGTTGTAGGAGCTGAAGGTCGGGAATTAGCTCAAGAGACTCTATTGCACTCCGACTGAACTCAAAACTTTGGTCTTGTCTGGCTGATTGTTTGAAATTCTTAGGATGGTTCTTTGGTTTCTGATCTTGAACACATACAAGGCCAGAGAAGGAAAGTGAATCGAAAGAACTGTTATCTGCAGCAACATCAACGTATATCTTGCTCTGCTGGGACGATGCCATAGATGATCGGGATCCTAGTCAGGTTATGGTTGCTGAGAAGTAGGATTTACTGCTGCTTATAACAACAAACTCTGGCAGAATAATTGGATGTACTTTTTTTTGTTGATTTATTTGTCTTGACTGAATCTGCATTGGTGGAAACTCCAGAGAAGAATCTGCAGTGTATTTGTTGCAATTCGTTCTGTGTTGTTAATGTTTGTAATTATAATGAGGCCTGCGTTATTGATAAAACCAGAGACTTTCACACTGAACCATACAAATCGTTGATGGTGATTGTTTTTGTATGGGTGGAGTTTCCAAAGAAGCCTTTTTTTTAAAATTGAGAATGATTAGATGACTCTGCATGAAGGCTGCAGACGCATAATTATTGCTCAAAATTAGTGTTTTTAGCGGATGAAGGTGCCGTCTTGGAAGAAATCCACAAGCTTTGTGATTATAAATTCTAACTTCTCAAGGTCTGTGACAAGGGATGGATCATGGGGATTAGTTTATTCGCCATTGGTATTTGGCTTTCAGGACGCATTGGTTTGTGTCAGTTGTATTGCGCCCATTATTCTTTTAATACACCTTAACTTTGGTTAATTTAATGTTAATCATTTATTTGTTAAGATATAAAATGTTTACATCTCATCCTTTCATCCATTGATCACGCGATAATATGAACAAAAATTCTACATACTTAAATCGTTGTTGGGCAACACTATCGCTGATAACGACGTCTTCCAACGATGCCCACAAGTGAGGTTATTACAATGTCAAGTTTTTTTTATCACGTTTTATTTGCTTTTTTTATAAAGTGATTGTAATTTATTGTAATTTTTTTAATGAGTTTATCTTTATCTTGTGTACTATTTTAATTATTGAGGGACAAAATCAATTTAGTTTTTTGTCTGTGAAATATCTTTGTTTGATATGTGAATTTTTTGCTTATTTAGGGTGTAGTTAGATTTTTAAAAAAAAAATTATGGGTTGTAAATATATTGGGATATATTCAGAAAATAGTGGGGTGGAATTAGAACCACCATAGGTTTGACTTATGAACAACAATTCTTTCTATTTTATTATTTCTTTCATTGGGCTGAATTTGTGCCACAGTATCAGAACTCAAGCGACCGGAACTCGGGCCCAGTTTGTTAATTTAGGTCCAATGCCATTCTTGCCTATTAGTCATGGGCCAAACGTTGGACTTTAACCAGCCAATTCTACTCCTTAATGGAAAAAAAAAAGACAAAAAAGAAAAGAAATGGATGGAACATCATTGTCTGAATGATCCAAAGCAGAAAATGACATCCACTGCGACAATGCCACCTCCAACTTGTTTCATTAAATTCAATATTAATATTATATTATGGCCCTTAATCTGTTGCTTAATTACCATAGGACTCCTCACTCTCCAATTAGCCTAAGATCCCATCCAGACTCCAGAGTCTTCTAAAAGCATTGTCAGCTCAGATTAGAATATTCAAATATTTGTCATCACTGATAATACAGCGAATTAATTATGCAAATACTCCCCATCCTACTTCATCATCATTCAGTGAATCAAAGCCCATTGATTCAATCATAAGAGGATGGTGGGCCATCTGTCACCTCCAAAAGCCCATTAGTCTCCTTACCCCTGGACCCCACCTAGGTAGAATAGGACTACTAAACATATTTACGCAGCCTATAGAAGTATATATAGATATATTATTTTGCGGGATCCACCCTGACTATTTCATCCTTATCATCATTTTGATCTAATTTCACTCCCAGATGTTACTGATTCCACTCGCCTAGAATTAAAATATTTTACTCAAAATCTACAATAATGGAACGAAAATAAACCCACCTAGAGATTACCAAAATTATTCAACATTAGGAGTCCAAAATAGATATTTTTAGGCACAGTACTGCATCCCCACCTCTATATAATATTCCAAGTAGTAGCAGAGTAAGCGACTAGAAAAGGAGAGAGAGAGAGAGAGTTTGAAAGAAAGTGAGAAAATGGTTCTGCTAGACAAGATTTGGGATGATGTTGTTGCAGGTCCTCAACCTGAGCGTGGCCTCGGCAGGCTTAGAAAGTTAGCCACCCCCTTGAACATCAAAGGTAACGTTTACTTATACTAACACAAATTTGTTCATATATTTGTGTATTTTAGTTAAAGATTGGTTGTGTGTGTGTGTGTAGATGGTGAAATTGGGGAGGGGAGCAAGTACCAGAGGTCGATCTCGATGCCGGCTACTCCCGGGACGCCGTCGACACCGGTGACACCAACAACACCAGTATCGGCTCGTAAGGACAACGTTTGGAGGAGTGTGTTCCACCCTGGAAGCAACCTTGCCACTAAGGGCATCGGTTCTGATATCTTTGACAAGCCACTGCCAAACTCTCCTACTGTTTATGATTGGTACGTACTGACCATAATTCTTCATGCATTTTTGTGCGTCTAAAATACTAGGTACTCTGTTTGGTTGCTGAGAAAATGAGAGATTCGTATCATGCCACTCATGATCCAATTTAATGTTATCATAATTGTTTGTTTAATTTTGCGAGTGAAGATTTTGAAAATAGAGGGAGGCCTGGAACCTCAAAAGTCATTTGTTCTGTGTTTTTTCGTGTTGTTTTTCCTTCATTTTCTCAGCAACCAAAAGGAGGCCAGAAGTAACAAGTGGAAGGAGGAAAACCTGGCTCTCTGTTTCATAGGCGCGTGGAAATAAAATTTTAGTGACTCGAGTAAACTCTAAACAATCATGCTTATTTGCATGGTACATATCTTCTTCTGCCGATCTTTCGCTTCAGTGGATTCAAGCCGTTAGATCTATATTATCTCTGATTATCATGATGTCGATTTATGATTTTACTGGATCGATCGTTAAATAGAAAATCTGATCATGCTATGTTTGGTTGACTGCAGGCTCTACAGTGGCGAGACAAGGAGCAAGCATCATCGCTGAAGTGGGGGGAGACTGTATGACGTGTAAATAGCGTTCATTTTTTGCTTTGGGTGTGATGTACGCAACGTGTCCTTGTCGTTTTGATGTTTTGATGACAACGCGTCTGTCTTTGATTTGCAAGCTGAGAGACTGGGTATGTAAGATATATGATGCTGGCACGTTTTTATTTGATCTTTTGTAAGGCCAAGATCTTACGTGTACGGTGGTGATGAACCTCCGATATTTTGTTATTATCTAACTGTTAAATAAATTGTAGGATGTAATGTAATCATCCTTTAATCTAATATTATTTTTCATTTAATCATTTGAGCTTGAAGCAACTCCAATGGTACGCTGGGTAATGAAGCTGTAAATTTTGGAGTGTGTAGAGAGAATGATTTGAAAAAATTATATTGGAAGATGTGTAAGATGATAAAAAAAGGTGAAATATGATAGAAAAGTATGAGAAAATTATGTTATGTTTGATATTTAGAGTGTTTATGAATGAAAATTGAAAAAAAATTATATTGAAATATTTTATTTTATTGATATGATTGAATTAAGAATTTTATTTTACTGTAATAGAAGTAAGACTACGCTCGAAAATTTGGAGCTTCTACGTTGGAGTTGCTCTTATCTATTTGTAGTGGCATTATTGAAAGCAAACAATAATGGAGAATCTGAAAATAAAGATATCATGGAAAGAACCGAGAGGGATATTGGATAAGGTAGGTGAGCGTGGGTCCCTATAATAAGACTAAAAATTAAGTAATGGGCCTGAGTTCCTCTCATTACTTGGGCCCATCGAAACTAGGCCCAGCCCATGAGATATCACTGCCTCTCATACTTCGGCCAGTAAACTCTTCTGACTTTCTGAGTGCGCTAAACGCGAAATTGTAAAAAAGTCAATGATTGTGCAGCAACATGCCACCAACCATAAACTTGTCAAGAAATTGTAGCATAAAACAAGCTGGGAAAAATAAAATCCAACTGATAAAATAGTTTTGATACAATGATATGGAATTCCTTCTTCCATGTAGCAAAGTTGAACCACGGCCGCGACGGGTATTGCCGGCTACTGTTTCTTGTGTTTTGGGAATTGGGACTGATGTGAAATATTGCAGGCTGCCGACATTTTTTCTGCTCACAACATTTTCAAGCGAACCCGTTGGAAATGCAATCCTATCTATTTATGCTCTGTTTGTTTAACTCAAAACTAACTTTTAAAAAATATTTTTTCTCAATTTTATGATATTTGGGGATGAAAAAAAAAATGAATTGATAATGTTATTTAATCAACTCAAATTTAATGTCTTAAAAATATAAAACTTCTCTTCTCAATTTTGAATATTGTTGGTTTTTCCAAAACTATAAACATGCATGTGAACATATTGAGACACATATTTTTGAAATATGTGACATGTAATACTTTAACTATGTCAATTTAGATTGTGTGTCATGCACGTACATATAAACATATATTTATTATATATATATATATTCATTCACTAAACAACATTAAATAAAAAAAAACAAAGATTCGATCTAAAGAATTTTCAATATAATCAATATTCTCTATTAAATACGATTTTGAGAATGAACTCATATATATTCACACGAAACATGCATTCACACACACATTTGTTGGTTAACATAAAAAAAAGTTGTTGGATTTCAAAATTTTGATTCCCACAAAACAAATAATGTAAAATATTAGCAATTTTGTTGTCTGAACACAGAAATTAATTATTTTTATATGATTTTTTTTCATGAGATGCTAATTTTTTTTCCAAACAAACAGAACATGGTATTTATGAGAGTGTTTTTGTTACATGCATTCGCACTGAAAGATGCTCCCTCTGAGCGTAGCAATTTGTTTGACATGGGGCTTGGCGTTGTTAAGTGGTGTAGCAGTAAGCCTTCTTGCGACGTGGTCGTGTATAATTGAAGAGAAGTATAACGACAAATACCGGTCGTTTCCTTTTTCTTAATTTCATTTTTGCCCTCTTAATTTTCCAGTTCTTGCCCGCTGTTCTGCCTTTGGATGTGGCAAAAACCATAATATTTACATACTTCACCAGATAAAAGCTTAAAGGATGCTATGCCGGTTTGGGTCCGACAATAGTAAAAACCAAAACTGCTAATGCTGCTGCAATTGTCACCTCGGAGCTTGCCATGAAAATGTTGGCATGGGCGTCAAGCTCGTTAAAGATAATTTTGACTTAACAAATTTTTTTGCTGCTAATATTTCTATCACTGACGGCTGCTTTTCCATGTTTGTTTCATGAAACTCATCTGATTAATGGTGAACAAGGACAAATCTTTGTAATTCTTCTGTATCAGTCCAGCAATTCTTCTACAATGCTATAAATTTTATATCTGGCACTTCTCCCTGTGTTTGTCTCAGCCACATCTATTCCACTACTCTCTTCTTCTTCTTCTTTTTTAAAGAACAACTATTCTTATTGAAACAAAATGGTGATAAATGTGAAGGAGAGAATGCCATTGAAATCAAAATATGCAGCTTATTATAATCATAGATGGCAGTAGTCAGTCATTTATGGTCTCCAAGGAATAACTACAAGAGAGTGCATAGCTGCAATTGCTGCTCAACGACAGCTTAAAATTGACAGAAGAGAGAAAGCAATGCCGTAGAGAGAAAGAGATAGAGAGATCTTAGAAATTATATTCCATTTGGAGAGGCATTAACATGATGCATGCGAGTCATCAACATACTTAATTACCCACTTCCACATTAATAATATCCTCAACTCAGATTGAGCCTTCTCCATGATATTCAGATGAGCTTCTCCGGCGCCGCTCGTTATGCCCTGCCAGGCGCCTTCGACAACTCCTTTTATTGTCATCAAATTCCAATAGTTCGTGGAACCTGTAATGAACTAATTAATTAATGATAGTTGTGAAATATTAATATATGATGATTCCCCATCCTCTCTAGCTACTCACTATTTGACA
The DNA here is from genome assembly GCA_963580455.1 of Euonymus europaeus. Classification (NCBI taxonomy): domain Eukaryota; kingdom Viridiplantae; phylum Streptophyta; class Magnoliopsida; order Celastrales; family Celastraceae; genus Euonymus; species Euonymus europaeus. The sequence goes on along the minus strand of OY756969.1, from coordinate 2,077,309 downwards.
CACTATTGGTCAAATAGTGATTGACCATCATTTATCGTGTTAATCATATTTTGTTGTGTTATATATGTCAGCAGTTTCCAACACTCACAACTTCAGAACTTTCTCAAACCACATATATCTTGGCAACTGTTTTTGTCATGTCTAGCCCGTGAACACCTTATAATTTGATTTGGAGAAGATGGTAGGATTAATGACACAATAACACCAACTACACCTTTATATATATATGTATCAAGCCAACACGAAATAATAATGTCAAGTTTAATTGGTTTTGAAGGTGCATTATACATATATCAATATAAAATACATATATACATGTAAATCAATGATTTATGACTTGGTCAATATTAAGTTTTTTTTCTTTCTCATGGCTAAGATTTTAATTTCACAACTTGTTAGTACTTTGTTCAACATTTAGGTGAATCTGACCTTCTAATTAAACCCTAAAAATGAACCACACAATTAAGCATTCTACTTGAGCGGGTAAATAATATAAATAGGTAACAAAATTAATCAGGGTTTGACAAATTAACCTGCTACATTGCTGGCAGAACCGTTGTTGTATTCCGGCGACAGTGACAGCCGGAGCCTTGGCGTGGTATTCACAGACCTTGTGACGCCGGTGGTAGGGCCTAGCATTACTCATATTGGTATCACAATCTTCTGCCTGACAATAAGCCGGAGTTGACCGGCTTGTACCGGATAATAATCCTTTCTTCCCTTTCTTCCTGATCATATCATCCTCTCCAGTACTGTCTTCGTCTTCAGTCATCTCTTCTTCATCCTCCTCGCTAATCTCTCTCATGCTTCTCTTTCCTTCAGCTTTGCTTGTCGCCATTATCAATTCTTAGATCCAAGCACAAAAGGGCGAGGAGAGGAAAATGAAGGAGAAAAAAATAAGTAGTTAAGAACTAATAATAAAAAACAAAAAAAAACTTAGTAGCTAGAGATAAAAAAGAAATGAAAAGGGAGAAAATTTGTGTATGTGAGGACCTTATTTTTATGAACAAATAGCTTAACTGTGATGTGAGGACCATTAATTGAGGAGTCCATTTTGTTCCCATCAGAGTAAGCTTAACAGTGATGGGTAATAAAGTGACTATAGGTGCATCCAACTAAAGTAGGAAAATTTGTATTAATTAGTTTGTTATCCTTTAACATGTATTAAAAAAATAAACATCTTTCTCATGTTACTCGTCTAACTAGCTTGATACATATATAACAATGGAAATTAGCTTTATTTTACATTAGGTTTTTTTATAGGAGGAAATTCCCTGCCCAACATGCACATTGTGATAGATATGAACCAAATCTATATCTTGGACCACGTGAAGGACCTCGCAATTTTTATAGACCGATAAGTCCTGGACTGAGGTCCGGTATGAAAAGATAAGACATGACAACTTTAGCACACTCGGATTGAGGACGAGTAAGGTGTCCATTCATGCAATTATGAGAATAACACTAACGCGATTTGAACTCACGACTTCCCGCTTGGACAAAGAATTCCCAATCAAATAAATACACACATATATATAATCATTCTCCAATATCCAATGAAAAACGTTCTTATTGATATTTATGTAAGTATCTATACTCTAAATTCCTAAATTTTAATTTTTTTTGGATTAAAGCTCATTAAATAATCATAAATCTTAAACTCTAAAATATAATCTAAATCCCAAATTTTAAAATCTAAACAATAAAAACATAAATTAATTTTAATCTCAGTTATTTGATTATATCTAGGGACTTAAAAGTAGAGGTATATGTGTGTATTTATTAGCTAGCTAATACTTAATTAATTAGCTATGTCAATACTATGAGGTGCTTGCAAGTTTGGAAAATCAGTCTTTTAAATTTCTTCTCGAGCATCTGTGCTGTATTATTGGAAATCCTGTACCTTGTATGGTCGCATTGATTTAGTAAATGTTGGCATGTCACCATTAGAGACACATATGACATTGAATAGTTACATATGTCCTTTTTTTTTTCTTTTCTCCTCGTACTAATTCTTGGCATCTATTATTTATCTCCTTCGTCCTTGCCCCCTCACTTTTGCTTTTTCAGTGGTTCATAGTTTTTGGTGCAGCCAGCTGCGTTGAGTGGGCACCTGCCACCTCTATTCTACATATATGTGAACCTGCTGGGCTTACTCTTAATGGGCCGAACCAAGGATTTTCTGCCAATCGAAGGGCAACTCATAATAGGCTTGTTCGGCCCATAGAAAAAGAAGCACAGCCCAACTATGCGCCACATAATATGGCTGAATAGGATTGTAGATTTTGGTTTTTATATTTTGACATGTTGGTGTATCAAAATACAACACACTCACAAACGAGGCGGGCTAGCTAGGTTTGAGGCGATCAGTGAAGTGAGTGTAGATAATGAGTCAATTATGATAATTCCTGACATCCAATAACCAAGCCATTCATTAGATTTATTAATAATCAGTAGTATACCAGCAAAACATGCATGCCGAGGAGATATATGACAGAGTATAAGCTCAATTTCTCTCTGCACATCAGTTTATATTCTCTATCAAACAAACAATCATCACCACACCCTCAAACAATTTAATTATTCGGGTTCCAATGCGATCTATGATATATTAGGGTTCTATAATCACAAAGAATATAAGATTGAGAATGATAACTAGGTTCCTTGCAATCAAACAAATATATATACTACATATAGAAATGTATGTAAGCATCACTGTATTTGCGTCAGAAGGAACATTAATTAAGGCTATATTATAAGTTGAGGAGCTTCGCTAGTGCGTTTGTGTGTCTATGACCAGTACGTTCTTGCGTGCAATAAGGCTGTAGTAGTAGAACTACACAATAATATGAAAGCGACTCTTGTGATGTAATTAGCAGCCTTGATCCTTAAGCATGCTACACCACATACAAAACAAAGGTGCACTCTTGCATAGACCACAAATACATACTATGATACTATCTAACAAACTGTAAACCATGGTAGTATTGTTAGCATGACAAAGTAAATAGTTCTTCACAGTTCAGCCATGCAATGCATGCATGACTAATGTTCATGATAATTATAAATCGTACCATAAATTAAGAAACTCTCTTTCACAGGAACAAACCGATTTCAACACACTACACAAGAATATCACAAACTGAATCTTTCCTTGTGTCAGTAGTACTTCTTGTCCAATGCCAGGATGTGCAGAGACTTAATTTGGCTGGCACTGTAATTTTCTGCCACTCTCAGTGACTAAATATGTTTGGACTAAACAAAGACTGCTGCTATCAGATATATCTAGCTAATACGTGCTGAAGCAATTTTGAGGCATGGGATTTGTCTAGCTAGCTAGATAAAATCTTAGAACTACCAGTCAATCAATGAGTTATCACCTAATAATAAATACCAATAACATTCATGAACATAGTACCAAAAACAAATTATGTAGCATTCTTCTACAAAACCGTAATTTGTAACAAATTGATTTCATTGAAATTTAACAAAGTCAACAACATATACCCAATACCAATCACACCTTAAATATACCCTTCCCAATTGAAATAACAAATCTCCCTCTTTAATTCCTATACCAATATACCCACGTCCCCAACACACCAAAAAAAAAAGAGTAAAAGAAATCAGTCCCTCGATCGATCGTTTATCCCATTGACTCCATTAAACTCTAGTCCTAGTTATAGTAACAAATTAATACATAAGAAGCAAATGAAGTAAATATTAAGCATATATACATTACCGAATACAGACAACTAAGAAAGTTGCACTGAATATCCCTTCTCTTTGTGGTAGCTCTTCAACTTTGATAATAATGTAATGATGAGATGAAGAGGATCCGAGGTTCCTCTCAGCGCAATTTGGGGGTAATTATCAACCTTTTGACATAAAACTTGTAAGGCTGATTTCATTCTTGCTGCTGACATGATCGCTCCGATCCAAAGCTCCCCTCCCATCTTAATTTGCTTCGACATATATAAACCCATGAATAAACTCCACTGCAAAAACAAAGCCTAAAAGCAACTGGAATAGAGGAAAAACAAGCTACGAATAAAGAAAAAAAGAGGGAGTTATTTTTGCTAGATCAAAGAAGTCACAGAAGAACCAATATTTTCTGGATCATGCCAAGTACCAACACTTATAGAATTCCAGTAAACTGTGGGATCAGATAAACCAAAATCCATCTGATTCTGGCATTGCGTGTCACAATCAACCATCCTGTTTTGCCCCTCTTCATTTTTCACTTCTTTCATATGATCACTAGCACTACTTGCCATCTGAAATTGATCAAAGTGCGTCAAGCCTTGAAAATAATGGTCGTCATTGATCAACTTATTTTGTTGGGAAAGACCAGCTGAGGCAAGCAAAGAAGCAATAGTTGGTGAAGTTATTGTTGTGGTACTAGCGTTGGAATATGAGGTGGTTGACCCATACATGGTAGAATAACTAGAAATAAGAGAATTTGAAGCTAACCCATCTTGGATTTGCTTACTAGGATTGAACCCATTTGAGGAAAACCCTAATCCAAGCCCGTTCAACTGATTAGGCAGTAGATCATACCCAGAAGAACTACTAAACCTAGGAAATGAAAAATTCATCTCGGATGGGTTACGGGGTAAGCCATAAAACAAAAGATTAGCATGACTTAAACCCGAAGAAACATCGATCTGCGATGATGGTGACTGATTAAGTCGACTAGGGCAAGGGTTTTGAAGAGCTGATGATGAAGAATCAATTCCATCAATATTACTACTTGCACCACGAATATTTGGTCTCTTGACTCGCTTGTTCTTCCTGCACCCACCACCCACTGGAACATTCCTTAATGTTCCTCCTCTAGTCCAGTACCTCTTACAAGCCTTGCAAAAGTGTCTTGGTTGAGACAAATTGTAGTTGTTGTAGTAGCAGAACTTTGTGTTTGACGAATCACAGCGAGGACACCTGAGAGGCTGCTGTTGCTGTTGTAGTGATTGATGATCTTGTCCTGGTTTCTCCATATTAAGCTTTGTTGCTGTTGTTGATGAAGATGCCATCAAATTCTTTTCATCAAAGAAAGAGAGAGGGGGAGAGAGAGAGCGAGAAAAGGTCTAAGGTTTGGATGCTTTAGGTAAAAATAACAATACAACACAATATAGATATTCTCATTCCAAAAGCAAAGCAACAAAAATGGGGTCATTCGTTTTTGTGAATAATAATTAAGAGAGAGAGAGAGAGAGGGGTAGAGAGAGAGTGAGACCTGTGACCATTCGTTGGTAGTTGATGAAGAGATTAGCACCGTCTTCTCACAGTCACACAAAATTTTCTCCTCACACTACAGAATCGTTTGAACACAAAGAGGTATGACAAAGAACAGGTGTTTGACATGAGAGTCTATATTACTTGCAACTATGGAGTATGGAGAGATTTTTTTATTTTTAGGGACAAATTTTCACGTGAGGCGGTGTGTCATGTGTGAGATAACTTTAATGGGGTTGGATTTAAAAAAATGAGAAGAAAAAAGGGGAAGACAAATATTCAAAATCCAAGAAGAGAGAACAGGGTTACAGGGAAGATAAAGTAAAAGCATACAAGTGAATCTTTGGGAGCTTCGAGAAAGTAACAACACTATCAACAGACTCTTACTTTTTCACATGCATTGATACATATACACTACGCATCACCCCGTAACATTCCTTAGTATCAGAGATTAGAGATTAATTAATTATGAAATACTTATTACAACGAATAATAGAGCCATTAATTGATACAGGGAATGTTTAGGTAGTGATGAGTACTAATTAATTAAATTATCATCGCTGAACTTGAATTCCAATGGGAAGAGGACAAGAGCTCTCAATGTGGGAATCGATGTCTTAAGCTAAAATCTAGGAATCAAAAGACCGATGGTAAGAAGAAGACGCTTAGCTAGATAGGTAGCTTTATTTGCCAGGTCTTGCTCATGTTGTTGATCTTGTTGGATTTGCAGTTAAAGAAAGCATAGGAACAATAAAAGAAACCGTTAATGTTTTCAGAAGATGGAATGGAACAGCATGTGAACTGTGAAGAAAGCAGCTAAGCAATAATAATAAAAAAGAGAGCATAATTTGGGGGACAAATGGATTTTGTAGTCTTTCGAGGGATCTTCTCGTTCCAAACACCCCATTCATCATTCTCTTAATTAACAGAAATGTTAATTACTTTGATATTGATCACTAGATCACGTTGTGTTATATTTAATTATATGACGAGCGTGAGAGATCAACCTAGCTAATTAGGGTTTATAGAGTGACCTAATTAATCTTTTTATGTCATTTTGTGTAGTTAAACAACAAAATTATAATAAAAAAAGTGTTTGACTTTTATCACGTCACAAAATTGCAAATTTTATATATGTCAAACTCAGAATGACTTTTATCACGTCACAAAATTGCAAATTTTATATATGTCGCGGTAAATTAACTTCTATTGATTAATTCCTTCTTTTACAACTTGATTTGTGCATAATGTATACACTATATAGACATTACTGCTTAATGAAATTTCTCTCTCTCACGCACATGTAATAATAATCTTGCATGTATGCATGCATGGACATCTACATTTAACCATTTATCATACTAGCTACATATATATATATATATATAGGACTGGATACAGCTTTGTTTTCACTTAATTTTTACCCAAAAACTGTACATCATACAATATATATTTGCGTTAATGAAGTTGTAGATTTTCATGGATATGAAAGATACATATATATATATACACACATATACATATATAGGTAGGTAGGTAGATGTACTATGAGGATGGTAGTACTAGTCCACTAGTCAATTTTGAGGGGGGTGCGATGGGTCCAACCCACTCACACTAAAGTCACTCACCAGCGGACAAAGAGATTCCAATTTGGCAAAACATGAAAGGAACCTAACACGCACGTTAAAGTGATTGAGATCTGTATCCACTGAGAGAGAGAGAGAGAGAGAGAGAGAGAGCGGGAGGATAGTGTCGATCGCTTCGAGGGGGGACCAAAGCATCAAATCCAAAGCCAACTGTGTCCATCAAAGGCTGAGCTGACCACATTACCGCCCCTTACATTAATGTCCAGACAGAGATCTCACTCTCCATTTTTTTATTATATATTGTTCGTTCATCTATCGAAAAAAATACTATCGTGCCCTCGAAACCTCGGAAAATTCCAGTGAGGTTCTTCTTCCCTTTGACGTTTATTATACATAAATTCTATTCGTTTCACATAATAAGGTTAGGAGCTTGTAGACGTTTGCTTATGGAAGTGTCAACTTTCAATGGTCGCCCCTCTTGTGGGACCAAGAGAATGTTTTTGACTAGACTTTCTATATATATATATATATATATTGGTCGACTGAAGCCTTACGTGACAAATTGATTAAGGGGTGTTAAGGGAGAGATGGTGAGATTCTCCCACTAAGGAATTTAATAGTAGGAAGCTTTAGAGAAGGAGCAGAGACAGATCACATCATGAATTGCATATATCTTATTTTAATACAATGTTATAATTATGAATTTTTAATTGATTATAGAATATTTTTAGGTTCATAATTACGTTTAGTCTTGTACTGATCTGCTGACCTTATCCGAATCCCCTACATTTGTGTCCTTCTTGTTGTTTTAGGCCCATTAGTTATAGCATTAGCCCGAGATCAGATCACATTTACACACACGTTGGGCTACTGATCCAAGCTAGCTCGTTCCTCAGGCCTTGGACCCCAAATGATTAATTGAGGCCCAAGAATGTGTACACGCCTGGTTTGCAGGCCCAGTAAGAAAGACCATGTTCAAACTTCAAACAAGGGATGATGGAGTTGAGTGTTGACAACTCATAATTGAAGGGGGATAGGGCCATAGGGGGATAAGCCGATAAGGCTGAGGATGCAGGAAGGGGGCCAACAGGCCAAGGGCCATGGATCGTCAAATCACGGAAGAGAAAAAGGTAATAAAGCCCATTTAGAAGCCCATTTGAATTTTGAAGAATACTTAGCAAATGCAATAACACAAATTTAGTGGCCAATAAAATTACATATTGGGTCTTATATCTCTATTCTAGAGAAAGTCAAGTCTTATATCCGCTCATAGCGGTAAAATATAAATTTCTATACATTTTTCCTCTCAAATATTTGTCAAATATTTATTCTTTCATTCCCTCATCCATTCTTTAATAAAATTATACAAAAATCACGACTGAGTTCCACATTTTTTATAAAAAATTAAATCATATATTTATTCATATCATCAAAAAATATCTTTAAATATGAACACTAAAAACACATATTTAGATACATTATTGATTATCCCCTAAAATTTATCATTGCATTTAAAAAAAAAAACTCATCTTCCCTACCCATGAAAACAATAAATGTCAAAAAAGCGAAAATAACTTATCTTTAGATTTGGTGTGAGCAAATGCAATTGGCATAGGCTATAGTTGTGGACATAGACCAACAGGTCTACCCTCAATAATTTTCAATCTATACGTTTAGTTGGGTCCCCAGAACACATTTTAGGGCATAGCTGGTATCCACAATCCACTGACAATGACAAGACATACAAATGAAGCACTTATGCACCGGCTTAGAACATCTCCAATGCTAGACTCTGCAAATTTTTCCAGCGTAATCCATTTCTATTACAACAAAACACGACTTTCAATACAGTCATATCAATAAAATATATATTTCAATACAATTTTTTTCAATTTTTATTCACAAACACTCTAAATATCAAGCATCAACACCATTTTTCTCATACTTTTTTATCATATTTTATTTTTTTCTATCATTTTATACATTTTTCAATACAATTATTTTAAATCACTCCCTCTGCACACTCCAAAATTTACAGCGACATTTTCAAATGCCCCATTGCACTTGCTCTTACAAGTTACAACACAAGGACAAATGCAATCATAAATTTTAGGAGAGAATCAATAATGTATCTAAATATGTGTAAATATGTCACGCCAAATCTAAAGATAAGTTATTTTCGTTTTTTTGACATTTATTGTTTTCATGGGTAGGGAAGATGAGTTTTTTTTAAAGAAAAATAAATAAATTTATATGGTTTTGAATTTGTGGAATAGCGATTACAAAATTGAAAGTGCAACATTTTTATTTTAAGACTGCATTTAACAACATTCCTCTATACTCAGCAATTTTCAATCTACATTTAGATGGGTCCATTTGATCATCCCTCCCTCATAAAATATCCAGATGCATCATCACGTTCTAAAAAAATCTCAACCATAGTTAACTCCTTATCCAATCCTAACCGTTGAATGTAGACCTTGAGTTAAGCCCCCCCACGAGTTTCTTTGATTCCTCTTGCCATGTGTAGATAACTAGAAAAGGCTAATTTAATAAAATAAAAAAAATCGTTTTTTTTTTAAAGAGTAAGTTACAAATAATGATTATTAAAATTGACAGCTGACATATCATCATCTCGTCATGAAAGGAGATGATGGCTTCTTTTTCTCCTCTACGATAACGACAGTCACAAATTTTCGCTTCTCTCCCTCTCAGAGATTTTGTGGTTTGATGTGCTGATAATTATTATTAGTTTTGGAAATTTTTAAGACTGCATTTAGCAATGGCAGTGTTGTGCATGGTCTCTCGTTGATCACGGCGTTTAACTAAAAATTAATTAAGAACCACAACGTCTGACATATGATTTAAGTTCAAGTACTCAACAGAATTATAAGAACGATGATTAAGCTAATCAAGCAAGCATTTAATATTCAATTTCTTTAATACATGCTTGTCTCGCCAGCTCCTATAATCCACCCTCCACCTCCTCATCTACTTACCATCTTTCTCCTCAACGGCCTCCTTAATCTTCTGCGTGGCCCCCTTGGTCGTCTCCCACGACTCGTTAAGCGCCTGATTTATCGCATCACCAATATTCTCTGCCGTCTCCACAGCCTTGTTTGTCCCTTCCCTGGCCTTTTCCGCAATCGTCTCAGCCGCTTCCTTGGTCTTCTTCTCGGTTTCTTCAGCAGATGCTTTTACTTTCTCTTCCAGATCTTGTGATGTTTGGCTCACTCTATCCGTGCCTTCTTTTGCTGCCTCCTTAACTCCTTCTTCCGTATCCTTTGCTTTCTCTTGAAAACTATTCGTGGTTTCGGCCGTCTTGTGCTTTGTTTCTTCGGCGTAGCCTATGGCTTTCTCCTTCACTTCTTGTGCCTTCTCTTTCCCTATCTCTGTGGCCTCGGATACTCTGTCTATTGTCTCCTCCGCAGCTTGTTGTCCCTGCCATTAATTTGAAACAATAATTAACCAACAAATTGATCGATTTTTCACAAATTATTAAATTAAGCCCAAAATCTAGCTAACAAGGAAGTCGTTCGTATCTAACTCTAGTCTCCAGTACTTACTTCGTTGTAATTAGTGGCGTAAGTGGCGAAGGAGACCTTGCGGGAGGAGATGGGAGGTGCTTCAGCAGTAGTACTGAGAGATTTTGAGCGGATCAAGTTTTTGATTGAAGTGGAAGAAGTACTGCTGGTGAAGGAGACGCGAGAGACCTTGCGGAAGGAGGGAAAGGAGATGGGAGGTGCTTCAGTGAGAGATTTTGAGAGGATCAAGATTTTGGTTGATGCCATCGTCGCCATATTGTTAGTCTCTGTTTTACTTTTTGTCAAATGCTTGCACTGCGAATTACTACACTCTGCCTGGCTATACATGCATGCATGGAGGTTATAAGGTGTAGTCGTCTGGATTGAGGAGAAGGTAAAGTCATATGGTTGCGACACGTGGAGTAGCTGATGCCAAGTATTTTTTGTAGACTTGTATGTCCTCGACGTCGGTCGGTACGCGGTTTATGCAGTCGACACTCAACACCTATCCATGCATCCATACATACATTAAAGCATTAGTCATTGATGTAACGTGTGTTCATAGGCATCGAGTATAAATATCTTCTAGTAGTAGGCTCATTTAATATCTAATATTTCACAACGTCTCAATCATTATCTTAAAAGATGTCGACCATTCATGAGAAGATAAAAAAAATTGGGCTATTGAGCCACGAACGGCCCAAAATATTAAAAACTAGAAACAGTTGAGCCCAACTTCTGAAGTTACTTAGGAGGCCTGGTTCACTGGCAGGCTCTTATACTAGTTAGTTACTAACTCCTCCAGGCTCCAGTCCTCCTGCTTGCACACGGGTCCATTACATTGAAGGTCTTATATTCAAGAGGCTCCCAGACTTGGGCCCTCTTACAGATTGCTGTACGGGTTATTGAGTCTTATGAGTAATTATTTAATGATACGAATGCATTTTTACATGACACAATTAAGATGTGGATGACATTCATATGAAGATTATGTCAATAAAAAAGTATGAGGTAGGTGAAATATTGGTATCAATCACATGTCATTGGATGTACCACATGAGATATACACTCGGACTATTGAATAATCTCTCGAGTCTCGTTGTCTTTGAGTAATTAATTAGTAAAAATCAGTAATGATTCTAAAGTGGTAGTAATTAATTAATTTGGTGTGGTCCATTAATATGTAAGATGATCTTTAAAAAACCAAACCCACCAATCTGATATAGTAGGCATTACTAGCTTCATGGAGGAGAAGCAAGAAGGCGGCCAGGCCGTGGTGTTATTGATGAGTTCAAGATTGGTCCAAAAATTCATAGACCTTAACATTTAAACCAAAATTTGGCGCCAACTTGGATTAATCAATCCAATCCCTATCTTCAAATTGCACAAACTCAATTCTCAAAAACTCGGGTCTCTCTCCGTTTCTATTTGATAGACTCGTTTGTTTTTTCACACAGATTACCAAAAAAACTCAATTAATATGATTAAAACAATAAATTTTATTAGTTTTTCTTTTCATAATTTACATTTCATTAAGACCACTTCATCACACATAATTGTTAAAATTTGATTTCATTTATTGATAAATATGCACAATAAATGAGAGTAAATTAGTAACTAATCATTTTTATTTATTTTCAATAAAAAAGTGCATTATAATTTGGGATAAATCAAAAATAAAAATATAGCCTATTAAATAAGACGGGATGAGTAGAAGCGATTACAAAAATTTTACAACTGACCCCTAGCATGAGCATGCCTCACTCCTCACTTGTGTCGTTTTGACATCCCAAAACCTCCCTCTCCTCCGCCACTTGTCACCATCCATTCCTCTTCTCAATTAGCCTTGACGCGTTTATCTTGCTTTTCACCCATCTGGACTCCTCCCACTGGTCTCTAGCTCTCCCCCATCAACCCCCTCCTCCCCTCCGCTCTTCACTCATTTTAATGTCCATCACGCCTACACACTTGTAATTATGGAGCCTCCTTTTCAACAGACACCGACCATCAACACCACAACCAACGACGACACATCCTCCACCGCCGCCACCCCAGCCCAATCACAACCGCAAAATATTACTTATGATCCAGCGCTGTACTCTAATATTCCTCCTTACTACCCAACTCCTCAGTATCCCTTTTGGATGGTTCAGAATTATTATGGGAGTACTGAACCGGCTGGTTCGATGATCCATGCAGGGAACGGGCTACCAGGAATGCTGTATTCAACACAGCCATTGCTTGTCCCGTCCACGGATCATGATCAAAAAAGGTATACAGATGCTTATATGACTAAGGTTGCCAGGAATAATCGAAAACTGGCACGACAGAGGAGCCTTGCCATGAATAGAAGCGTTTCAAGTAATGTGCCAAATAATTCAATCCAAGTTCAAACAAGGAGATCACCCACGTCCTCGTATAGCAGTAGGGATGGTCATGATGAGGTGCAAAACAGTACCATCAGTAGAGATCTGTACAATTTCTGCACCCCAGATGACAAGGTTTTTGCTTCTCTCAATATATATGTGTGTGGTTCAGTATTTTTTTTTAGATGTTTTTACCAATGATTTAAAAAGTGTTCTGATATATATATAGAGGCTGAGAGAGTTGTTGAAGAAGGAGCTGAAGAATAGTGATGTTGGGTCTCTTGGAAGGATTGTGCTTCCAAAGGTGAGGGTTTACTGTTTTTGTTCTACTTCTTCTTAGTCTTATGTTGGTTTGCCAAAAACAGAAAGGAAGGACTAAAAAGAGAGATAACCAATGCACTCTATTATTGACCACCGCAATTTTGATCTGGAATACCCAATAACAATTCACTTCTTTCTCGAATCTTGCACCACAAAATTAAAAGGGCCAAAGGAATACCTACTATTACTAGTCATATTCGTTTTAATCAAAGCTCGCGTTGATCCAGAGGGAGGCAGAGGAGAATCTCCCAATGCTCTCAGATAAGGAAGGAATGCAAATCGTGATGAGAGATGTATATTCCTACCAACAATGGAGCTTCAAGTACAAGTGAGTTCATTTTGTTTCTTTTGGTAATTAATTAGTACAAGTGAGTACAAGGTTTATTCAATTTATTTCTTTATTGGGTTTCTTTTAAAAGTATTCATTTAATGTATTTTTGGAACATCCATAAGTAATATATATCCAAGCCATTGAAGGCATGTATCATGTTTTTGCATGTGGTAGGTTCTGGTCAAACAACAAGAGCAGAATGTACGTTCTTGAAAATACAGGTAATTAAAGCTCAAAACAATTTAATCTTAACTTCTTCTTTTTTTTACTGTCATATCCTCGTGAATTCACAGTAAGCTGGTTTGGCAATGGACAGTAGATTTTGTTAAACAAAATGGGCTGGAGATCGGAGACTGCCTCACTCTCTACGAGGATGAAAGCAAAAACCTCGTGAGCTTCTCTTTCTTATTTAACTATATATATGTTAAACACTAATGATTATTACGTTTTGTTCAAATCCAAAGTTGGAATTTGAACGTTTAGAAGTTTGTTTTATCCATAATAATTATATATTTGTCCTTTCTACGTAGGCGAACAAAAAACGACAAAACAACAAATATAGACAAAACAGCAGTCCTTTATTTGACACGTTTCAACAAATTGTCGTTAAATATAACCCTTCTGAAAAAAAAAGGTTAGGACAAAGCACGTGTATTGGATTAAAGTTGATTTGTAGAATGGATTTTTCCAGCAAAGAATCCAAATTTGAGTCCATACGTTATCACCTCAATTTCGAGAATATAAGCATCGTTAAAAATAGACGATTGGAATTATTTTACGTGTGCATTGAACTTAACGGCTCGAGTTTACATTCATATAAAATGTCTAATAAAATGTCTAAGTAACAAGTTCATATAGCATATATCGTTCTCGGTTATTATAAAAATATGATTGTGCTGTTTTGCATGCTCTATACTGTCTTATATTGCATTATAATTAGCATATAATATGACACAAAAATAAATGACTTTTTCACTAATGCATACCTTGCTATTCAAGAGTTTGATTTTTCAAATATTTCAGTACTTCACCATCAAGAAAGCAAAAGCACAAGTGGGTGATGAGTCCTCATACAATGAAAACAGCCCCCACCACCATCTATATATGTACCAAGCTAACAGAGATCAGGAGGAAGAGGCGTCATTAGCAATATTAATAGAACAACTCAAGCACAAAGAACAGCAAGAAGAAGCAAACAGCCTCATGAGTCTGTCCATCGATGGTGGTACTGGTTCTTCATCACGTGGAAAAATGAGGGCCGTAGATGATGACATTACATGGCGGCTTTAATATGAGTACTACTACACCGGAACTCTTGGTGCCCTCCCTGATGCTGCTAATCACTATAATTATAATCCTGACCAGGATGATGTTAAAGGGAAGCAAGAAAGGTAGTAGTCATGAACTCAATCCATGGTCAACGGGATTTCGAGGCTATATAAGCAATTTGGTATTATGGCTAGAGTTGGATTTGGATGATTGGATCCTATGCAATGAATCGAAATTGAGATATGGATCATTAGTAAATGTTTAAGTATCTAAACATTTTGTAAATGTGGTTAAATTTGTTCATGATTTCATCAATTTCTCGGTTGGACATGCTATATGTTAAGTACACATGCAATTAAGAATATAATTCTAGCTAGGTTGGCTATAAGCAATATAATTTGTATTAATGTGTGCATTATTGAGTAATGTAAGTCGATTATATCGTTGATCACGTGACTCGATTATATCCATTTAAAAGCACGTGTGTTGAAATTTATGTTTGCACCATTGAATGCTTAACTCGATTATATCATTGATCTCGTGACTAAATTGTATCAATTTAAACACGTGTATGAAAATTTACGCCCGCAACATTGACCAAGTGAGTAGATTATATCAACTGTAAAACACGTGTATCGAAATTCATGTCTACACCACTGACCGTGTAACTCGATTATATCATTGATCTCGTGACTTATATATATCAATTTAAACACGTGTATGAAAATTTATGCCCATAGTATTGACCACGTGACTTCATTATATCCATTTAAAAGCACATGTATTGAAATTTATGTTTGCACCATTGATCATGTAACACGATTATATCATTGATCTCGTGACTCAGTTAAAACAATTTAAACGTGTATTAAAATTTACGCTTAGAACACTGACCACATAACTCGATTATATCAATTGAAAAGCACGTGTATTGAAATTTATGTCTACACTATTGACCGCGTAACTTGATCATATCATTAATCTTGTGACTCAAATATATCACTTTAAACACGTGTATGAAGATTTATCTCTACAGTATTGACCACTTGACTCGATTATATCAGTTTAAAAGCTCATGTATCAAAAATTTTGTTTATACCATTGACTATGTCATTGATCTCGTGACTCAGTTATATCAATCTATTTATCTAAATAAGTGTATGAAAATTTATGTCTAAACTATTTGACCACGTGACTTGGTTATAATATCGTTGTCAATTCGATGTGGGCCAAACTACAAGTCTACATATTCATTTGTGGACTCAATTATGCGAGGCGCAACAAGTGAGCATGAAAGCGGTGGTGTAAGAGAAAATATTCAGTGCTATCCATACACCACGTCATCACGCAGATGTGCTAATTTTGAAATTACTTTCCAAACGGACCGGTGGTGTCACCAGATGTTCTAAATTGAGTGGATCATGTGCACCACGTCAACATGATGACGTGATGCGCTGATATCACTGAATATTTTTTGGTAGTGTTAAGCTAGTTTTGATCAGGCGAGTCAATTACTTCATTTTAAACACAGTGATTGCAATAAAGATGGGTTATTCTTGTAAATTTTGAAACATAAAGGAAATTCCAATTAAGTAACTAATTTTCCTCTTAACCTGATCAATAACAACTTTTAAAACTCGATTTATTTATTTGGAAAATACTTAACAGGTGATCCAATATGGAAATTCCATGATTTTTGCAATTTGACTTCAAAATTTCCTTCCTTCTTCACTTTGGCTCCAACGGATATTCTTCTCTTTTCACAATATAAAATCTCTCCTTTTTAAAATAAAAAATAAGAAAATAATAGCATTTGAACATTAATTAACAGCATGCCACATCATCTAGACAACTCTGTAAACATCTCCCTGTTTGGAATTGAACGGCCAGGATTAATAGCCTACTTTTATTGAGTAGTATAATTTATCTATTAAATAAGTAGAGTACTAGATTTGGAATCCAATCAAATTAATTACTACTAATTTTTAGCTGTTTTTTTTTCCTTCTTTCTTCTAGTGTCACTTGGCAAATTAATTATGAGTTATAAATTCTTAAGCGCATAACAACTTTTGTTATACAACCGAATAATAAAAAAAAAACTTTTGTTATACAATATATTTAATGTAAACACCAATTTTTTAAATTAAAATTGATCTAATAACTAATAACTAATTATATTTAAATAATTTTTAATTCAATATCTAGTAGGATTAACCTATGCAGACCTGTAAAAAAACACGTTTATCGACTAATCCGATGACACTTTATTTTTAAATTATAGTTAACTTGGACGGGAAGTAAGGGAAGTAAGTATTAATCCAATAACTTTTTTGTTATTTATTGGGTTTGGGGTTAAATATTAGGGTTTAGGGTATATAAATATCGTGGTTTTAGTTGCTTCAGTGAACAACAAACAGTTCGGCCAAGCACCATGACAGGCTTTCCAAAGATGACGAGAATGGCTCAAGCTTTGTGTTCTGGGGTTCTCTGCGATTCAATAAAGAGCCGTAACGCTACGAGTTTTCAGATCTCGGAGCGTGTGATGTCCAGTGAAGAATGGAGCCGCCGCAACGTAGTGCTCTCGCCGCTCTCGATAGAGTTGTTGCTGAGCCTTGTCACGGCTGGCTCCAAAGGCCACACTGAGGACCAGTTTCTCGGGTTCCTCAAATCCAAGTCTAAGGAACAACTCTGCTCCTTCTCCTCCGATCTCAGGTCATCGGTTCTCTTCGACGGTTCCTCCATTGGTGGCCCCCGCTTGTGCTTCTCCAACGGCGCTTGGGTTGACAAGTCGGTCGCTCTCAAGCCTTCTTTCAGACATGTGGTCGACAAGTTTTACAAGGCGGCTTTGGAACGGGTTGATTTCCGAACAAAGGTAAAACTGTTCTTAGCTCTCTACCTTAGCTCATTAGGGACATCATGTTGCATCCATCCATTTATAATAATTGCTTTTTTTTCAATCGAGTCTTAACTCTTATGAACAGATAACAAATTTGTCAAATATGCTAAGTTTGTGGCCTACTGATTCCATTACGTACCCTTCATGGCCGAGCATGATGTCCCTAATGCGTGGCTTCTTTTTCTTGCTTAAGCCTTCATGAGAATCGTAGTTTGTATTTTGTAGCTTGACCCTGTAAAATTGTTGCATGGAAAATTCTCAATTTTAAATTGATCTATCTTATTACTTGCTGGTGGGTTTGGTTACTGCTTTCATTAGTTATTGTTGTGGACCATTATATTTGATTACTACTTTTTCTTGTTTCGTCGCTGTTGAAGCCTAATGAAGTAAGAGATCAAGTTAATTTATGGGTGGAAAAAGAGACGAAAGGCCTAATCAAAGAGATTCTTCCTGTTGGTTCGGTTGACTCCACTAGTAGGTTAGTCCTTGCAAATGCACTCTACTTTAAAGGGGTTTGGAATGAAAAGTTTGACGCATTAGCAACTGAAGAATATGAGTTTCACCTTCTGAATGGAAGTACAGTCAATGTTCCTTTCATGACCAGTACCAAAGAACAGTTTGTCAGAGCCTTTGATGGGTTCAAAGTCCTACGACTTCCTTATCAACAAGGCCAGGATGAACGGTGCTTCTCTATGTACATATTTCTTCCTGATACAAGACATGGACTACCTGCCTTGGTAAAGAAGTTGGGTTCTGAATCTGAATTCTTAGATCGGCACCTCCCAGATAAGAGTGTAGAAGTGGGTGATTTTAGAATCCCTAAGTTTAAAGTTTCTTTTCGGTTAGAAGCTTCCAGTCTTTTGAAAGGATTAGGAGTCAATTTGGAAGAAGCAGATCTGTCAGAAATTGGAGATTGTCCCGGGGAAGAGAAGTTTAGTATTTCAGCCATATACCATGAATCTTGGATTGATGTTAATGAAGAAGGCACTGAAGCTGCTGCTGTTTCTGCTTGTACCTTGCAAGGATGTTGTCTAATGACTTCTGAAATAGAAACCATAGACTTCGTAGCTGACCATCCGTTCTTGTTCGTTATCAGAGAAGACATTACTGGCGCATATTTATTCTTTGGGCAATTAGTCGATCCCCAAGTTACTAATCAGTAGTGAAGGATAGATAATCCATGGCGGTTTTCAACTTTCATTTCAAGTTTGTCCAATAATGAAGTATAATTTTGATTTAGTATTTACTTAGAATTGGATGAGGTTTGCATTTTGCTAAGGTTTTTTCTGAAATTTTGAACTCCAATAATGAAGTATAATTTTGATTTAGTATTTACTTAGAATTGGATGAGGTTTGCATTTTGCTAAGGTTTTTTCTGAAATTTTGAACTCCGATGTTATAATCTTGTAAGTTTTTTTTTCTATTATTTAAGGAAAGGGTTTAGCCCGAAATTTATTGATCAAAGAAGAGAAAAAGTCTCTCTTTGGTGGCTAACAAAACACGAGGGGGGCAATACCTAACCTTGCAATAAGAGAGCAACACGATACAATGATGAAGAAACCAGAAAGCTAATAGCACAACACAGAAAAGCATCTATCAAAACAAAAATCTATTTCATTACTCTAAACGCTGGAATCCCCATCTGTCCATTTGGAGCTAACCTTTAACCATGTAAGGGAGATTGCTAAAATTTTCATACATTTTAGACACTGTGCTATTTGAAGCTTAAGAGGTCAAGAGATACCTAGAGAAACTACAAGGTTTATGCCATCATCTCAGCAAAAGTAATAGAATTAAAGCCATAGTAAATTTGAAAAACCAGCCACAAATCTTCCACTACTACTTTTAATCACACCTACCCCCGCCCGCCCTCAAGATGTTTCTATTATTAATTGTGATGATGACAGTGCTCTGTGAAATCATGGTGATTTTTTTTTGGTTGGATCACATAGAAGTTGCCTATATAACATTCGAGTCTTTAATTAAGGTCTAGGTCAATATTCTTACCTTCGCACTAGAAAGTTACTCTTATTTGATCAATTGTGGCCTCAATAATTTGCTCTCTAGATAGAAGAGTGTGATCAAACCTGCATTTGTTTCTAGCATACCACAAAATCCAAAAAATAAAAACAGGTATCATACAAGCCAAAGCCCCAATGACCGCTTTTTTTTTTTGAGCTGCCACCGAGTCGTTAGTCTTAGTAAGAGAGCATTGCTACTAATTAGAAGCAAGATTAACTCCCTTTTTTAAAATATTTTCATCTACCGACAACTTATTATTTAGAACTTTCCACATGAAGATTGAAATCTTGCTTGGAATAAGGTCATGAAAAATAAAATCATAATTAGGATTGAAGCTATAATTCTGCCTAGTTATTTACCAAGCAGATAAAGTTTTTATTTTGGCTAGGCTTCCAAATCATTTTATTAGGATAGTCAGTGTCTCAGTGAGGGAGGTAATTTCTGACAAAATTCTATCATAGTTAGGGAGGTGATGTCTAAGCTTATCTTCATCCCATTTATGATTTTAAATGAAGCTAATTAACATTAGATGGCCAATTAGGATTAACCTGAATTAACGATGCCAGAGGACCATATTTTAACCAACTATCCAACCACATGTAAACTTGACCTTGACCAACAATGAATTTTGTGTTAACTTCCATGACTTGTTTAACACTACACATTATCTTCCAAGTAATAGAACCTGTAACAGTAGCCTAGGTTGGATAACTTAGGCCTAGTTATCTTCCTCCAAGCCACCCAATGGAGACGATTTCCATACATAGATTTCCCAAAAAGAAATTGGCACATATTGAATTGATTTCCTATTAAAAAAAATTTGGGGGGAAAGAACTACAAACATGTAAATGGAAAAAGAGGACAACACATATTTTAGGAGAATTAATCTTCCCCCAGCAGATAACAAGGAGGAACTCCAGTTAGAAACTTGGGCCTTAAATTTGTCAACTAAATTATCAAAAATACTGATCCTCTTCCTGTCAATTGACGAGGGTACCCCAGATAAGAGATAGGCAACAATTTTTGATTAAAACCAGTGAGATCAATCAGCCTAGATGACCTTTAATAAGTCATGTTTTTGGGAAATATTATGCAACTTTTGTCTCTATTTATTAGCTGCCCAGAGCATTTTTCATACCTAGTGAGAGCTTTGAACATACCACCCATAGATTTCTTCAAACCACTGGAGAACATAAGAATATCATCAACATAAGCCAAATGTGATATGATGTTCATTCTCCTTCCAATTTGAAAAGCAAAAGTTGGATTTTGAAGTGGAAGGTTATTGAGAGTACTTCATATGACTCAGCCATATATAATGATGAATAAGACAGGGGACAAAGGGTCACCTTGCCTCAAACCCCTACTAGATTTTAAATAGCCCATCGTTTTACAATTAAAGAGAACTGAGAACCAATTATTTGAGATAATATTCCATACCAGGTCTATCCAACCCTCACTAAAACCAAATTTCCTCGACATTTGAGTAGGAAACAACCAAGAAACTCTATCATAAGCTTTGGCCATGTCTAATTTGATGAGGATATTATTACCTCTAACTTTCTTATTAATATGAGACAACATCTCTTGGGCCAGAAGAACATTGTCAGGAATGTCTCTTCCTTTAGCGATGGCACTTTGATTAAAATAAATAATACTGGGAAGAATTCTTTCAAGTCTAATAGCCATGATTTTGGAAGATTGTTCACAAAGCTACATAGGCTTATTGGTCTTAGGTCAGTGAATTTTGTAGGATTAAATACTTTGGGAATTAAAGCAATGAGAGCACTAGTACAAGAGTTAAGGAGGTTTTGACCATTCTAGATGGCTTGACAAGCTTCCATCAAGTCAGATTCTATAATGTTCCAAGAAGATTGAAAGAAATGACCATTAAAACCATTTGGATCTGAACAACTACTAGAATCAATGGAAAAACAACATTCTTTACTTCATTTTTATCAGGAAGCCTATTTAACATAACATTTTTGGCTTGGGTTATGAGCTTAGGAATGTTGGAGATACACTCTTTTGAAAAACCTCTATCAAGTACCTCATTGTGAGACAATTGATCTTGAAAGAAGGTTACTATGTTTTGACCTAACTCATATCCAGAAAACCATTGTCCTTGCTTATTTTTTAATTTATCAATGAAAAGCTTTTGTCTTTTGGCCTTAACAGAAGCATGAAAGAATTTAGGGTGCGTTTGTTTCACATTTCGCATAACTTAAAGCTGTGGGGTCTGCATAAAATATTGTGTCAACCAAACGTCACATTTTGTTAACAGCTTAAAGCTGTGGGTCCTACAGCTTTAAGCTGTGCAAAATGAAATGCTGTCATCTCATAGCTTTTCAGAGCTTAAAGCTATGGGACCCATAGTTTTTACAATCACATTACGTAATTGCCCCTCCAATATCTTAAAAGTTTTCAATTACTTTTTATTGTAATACATTTTTTTTTGTAATTTTATTTGCAAAATTAATCTAATAGAAAAATGAACCAAACATCCTATCACATTTTATACAGCTTAAAGCTGTGGGCTCCACAACTTTTTATACAACATTTTTCATAACTTTAAGCACAACATTTTTGACAGCTTAAAGCCATGAAATGCAATTGTGAAACAAACGGACCCTTAATATTAATATCCCCTTCTTTACCCCACTTAACTCTAGCTTTTTGCTTCCAATAAGTCCTCCATTCTAACGGCTTATGTGGGGTTGGAATCAAAAAAGTGATTGAGCTAGGTCCTTTTCAGCATCAATCACTCTTTGGAAAATATTTCCAAAACTAGTTTTGTTCCAATTTATAAGATCATTTTTAAGCCTTTGAAGTTTAGTACAGTCTTTGAATTGGGTTGGCTTGAATAGGCAGATCCCAATTGCATAATTTGTTCTTGATTTGTCCGGAATAACACCCAGACCATGGATTCTTCATTGTTTTACGCGGCTTAATTTGTTGAACTCAAAATCGATATTCCAATTAATACGTACAATTGCTTTCTTTCACGCTCCCATTGTGGGTTCCAATTTACATTTGACATGTTGGGAGCCGAGGTTGCATCGCAGATCAAATTTTATATTCTAGCATGTCTCTTTAACTAAAATTTTCTATTATATTTAATTAATTATTTGACAACAATTAATGCTAACAAGAACATCAGAACAAATTTTCTTCTTTTACTTCTTAAATAAAACATTTACATTCAGATTCATAGATTTCATATGGCAGATGTAAACTTCAAGAAGATATTGTTAGGAATTTGATGATGAAATTGGATAAGTTCTTTTGCTATAAAAAGAATCTTTATTTTGTGGAAATACGTTTTTAAGTTGGTATCTAATTGGGAATATATTTGATATCATAGAACTGGGAGACTTAACTCTTTTATAAATACTAGTGATTTATTAGGATTTATGTGAGTGTTGTGGGTATAAAAAATAGAAAATTCTAAGGCACTGTGCAGTAAGCACAAAGTGAAAATAATGAGTTTTATTTTTAGGGTTTGTCTAGATTTTTTGGTGAGGAAAAATTAGGACTGTGTGGTTGTATAAATTTTCAACATAGTGAAAATTTTCTCTCGGTTGTCTTTTGACAGCATCCGTGGTTTTTCTCCGGATTTGGAGTTTTCCACGTTAAATTCTTGTGTCGTGATTATTTCAATTTTCTCTATTGTCGTGTGAATTTATGCAACAACGATCTGAATTTTTTTCCAACAATTGATATCGAAGGGTAGGTTGTTTGAAGCAGACATGTCAAACGTCAAAATCGACATCGAGAAGTTTGATGGGAGAATCAATTTTGGCTTGTGGCAAATACAAGTCAAGGATGTGCTGATTCAATTTGGGTTACACAAGGCGAAGATGGGGAAATCAATTTCTGATTCAATAGAAGGTGAAATTAACAATGCATTTTTGAAAGAAGACGCATGTGATGATGTCCTCTAAACGACAAGAACATCCTCATGACATACCGTTAATGTCATGAAAGGGGATGTATTACTGATAGCAGGTCCACAAGTTTGCACACGGGCATTGACTTGACAGTTATGTACGGTGTGTGGTGGAAAGGTATATCGAGGGCTGAGAACTCTCAGGAAAAAGTCAAGCGTGGGGTTGCACCATAATTTTCAGTATGTTGTTTTTCGTCATGGGCACAAAAGTCAAAGGAAAATCTTGGAATGATAAATTCTGAGTGGGTATACTCTTTATTGTGGAGTATGATTGTTGGTGAAGATGGTGATATAGCGAAAGCTATGAAATTTTTTTATCAATGTAAAGTTTGTTAGGAATTTAATCAAAAAGTTGGACAAGTTCTTTTGCTATAAAAGGAATCCTTATTTTTTAGAAACACGTTTCCAAGTTGCTCTCTAATTAGGAATGTATTTGGTATCATATTTGTAATTGAAAGCATCTTGGATAGAAGTTTCTAGGTAAAATAAAATTGGGAGACTTAACTCTTCTATAAATACTAGTGGTTGAGTGTTATGGGTACAAAAGATAGATAATTTTAGGTTTTTGTGCGGTGAGCGCAAAGAGAAAATAATGAGTTTTATTTTCGAGGTTTGTCTAGATTTCTTGGTAAGGAAAAATTAGAATTGTGTGATTATACAAAGTGAATTTTTTCTCTTAGTTGTCTTTTGACAGCAACTGTGTGGAGTGTGTTCATTATTTCTTTACTTGGATTAGAGGTTTTGAGTGAGGGAGAGTAATAAAAATATTTTAGTTACTAAAATAACCCCCATTCAACCCATATATGAATTAAAACAAAAGCAATCCCAGAAACAAATACAAAGTCAAAATTTCACAAAAAAGTAATAGTGGCCTTTGTAATAGTAGAGAAAACGCACCTGAAAGGAGAGGCAGAGTTGGAGCGGCGGAATGAGATAGGCAAAGAAGGAAAAAGAAGGGTGGATGAAATAATTTAGGGTTTTTCTTGAGGGTATTTTGGATTTTTTGAAAATATATGTATCACTCCCCCTCCTTAACACCCCAATTTGGGAGGGGAAGAAAATTAACAAAAAATATAAAATTTCTCCTCACTTAACTTTCTATCACCCCCTCTTAAAACCCTACCCTCAATCGAAGCAACTTATTTATTCCACCCCACTCAACTCCCCCTCACTTAACTCTATTCTCCCCCAATCCAAATAAAGAGTGAAACTCAGATAATGGCGGAGGCCTCTATATATTCACATACATAAATGGATTAGAAGCCAACTGTGCTCGCCATTAATCAGAAAGACCAAACCATGGAAGCATCCTGAGCGTGGGAGAAATTCATAGTTTCGGCCATAATGATCATATATTCATCTCCACAAAATTTGCCATACGTCCCAGTTCTAGAGGTCTTCAATTTGATTTCAAAAGATCTCCATATATAATCAGCAAGTAACAAAGGCTTGATTTAACTCTGGATTATTTCCTTGCAAGGATCTTTGCAAAATTGGACAGCAAAATCTTCATTTGACTTGCAGTAGTGGCGCCTAGGGTTTCCTTGTGATGAGGCCGTGAGATTAAATTCTCCTTTGTTGACATGAAAATATTGTTTGTCATTCCTTGAATTCGGCTTCTTATTAAAAATTTGACTTTAAGCTTTCCATGATTTATGGTTGTGTTGAATTCGGCTCTCCTTGAATTGCAAAGATGGAAACTAAACAAGGAAAGAAAATCCATGACTTTTACAATTTCACTTCGAACTTACTTTATAACTTCTTCACTTTGGCTCCAACGGATATTCATAATAGCATTTGAATATTTGATAGCATGCCACATCATCTAGGCAACTCATGCATGGATTTTACATCTCATGTTTTTTTTCTCTCTTTTTTGAAGGGTTAAGTTCTTGTCCTCTTTGTGAGTCCGGAAAAGAACTATTCTTCTTTTCTTTATGAATTAAATTCTCCTTTTCGTAAAAAAAACAAAAAAAAAACACTGAGGCTATTGCTGTTTCTGCTTTTGCAATGTGTTATGTAAATACAAAGAATGTATAGACTTTGTAGCTGACCATCCATTCTTAATCGTTATCAGAGAAGACATTATTGGCACCTGTATGTTCATGGGGCAATTAATTACTCGATCTGCAAGTGACTAATCAATAATCTCTGAAGGATAATTATTTGTTATTGCTTTTCTTTCCAAGTTTATCGAGTTATAATATGAAGTAAAATTTTGATTTAGTGTCTAGTTGCATTGGATTTCGTTTACTGTAAGGTTTTTCATAAATTTTACTTGATCATTGGTTCCTGAACTCTTCAATCTCCAGCAATTAACCATTGTTTTGTGTTGAAGTTGAACTCCAATTCAAAACTGTCGCAATAAAATCACCTTTTTGATTGAGAATTAGACAATTAGTTGATATCCAGATCATATGAAAACAAACATGTAAGAAACCAACAAGGCGGGCTAGGCCCACCCAACTCTATCAGTAATCAATTTGAACTAAAGGCCCACTTAGTCGGGCCTTAAAGTCCACAAGGACACAAGTAGTCGGGTCTTTTCATCGGCAACTAGGGTTTCCACGGTCGAATCCTTCCTCCGTATATAATCACACTGTAAACGTCCAAAGATCCGTAGATCTCTCGGCATATTGAAGTAGCGGTTAGGGTTTTCAGCAGAGAAACCAAAGGAGAGAGAATGGGAGTGTACACTTTCGTGTGCAGAAGCTCAGGGGACGAGTGGACGGGGAAGCAGGTCTCTGGGGACCTCGAGGCCTCGGCTGCCTGCAGTTACGATCTCCAAAGGAAGCTCGTCCAGACTGCCCTTTCCGTGGACTCCTCCGGAGGCATCAGCACTTCTTTCTCAACCATCACTCCTTCCTCAGCCGTCTTCCAGGTCTTTCATCTCTTGTCGATTCTTTTGTTTGTCCCTTATTACTAGTTAGTGGTGTGATCTCCGTTTTTCATTGAATGCAATAATATATATATATATATTCTCAATATTTTTTTACATATAATGATTTGAACTCAACTTGGATTGCTCTCTTTACCTGATCATATCTAATTTGCTGATTTATTTGGTGTATTCGCGGTATCGGTGAATAATGGGGAGCGTGTGTTTTTCTTTTGCTTTCTTACGCGCTGCAATTGCGGGTTCTGATTTACTCGCCACCTGTTTGGAGCTAGGGTCGGTTCGCGGATCAGATATTGTTTTATATTGTATGAGATCTCTTCTACTAAAAATTTTGCTATTATCTTTGATTGCGTTATTGAATTACATTTGACAGCAATTGATTGAAATTTTTTGTCCTTTGGACGTGATGAAGCTTTGCTTTTGGAGCTTATATTTGATTGAGTTGTTGAATTACATTTGACAGCAATTGATGGGAAAAAATTGTTCTCTGACATGATGAAAGCTTTGCTTTTGGAGCTTAAACATCAATAATTGACCAGCTAAAGAAAATTGGTGTTATTGATTGTGTTTAAGTATCTCTGTGAAATCTCTGTTATAAATCACAATGTTGCTGGAAAGCATCTGCCGTTCTTAGTCCTTGCTTACCGCTGATGAAAAACATAGGTCTTCAGTTATTTTGGTATGCAATCTGATGTTCACTATGTTTCTCACAGGTTGTTGTAGGTGGTTCTGTTGCTGGTGGTGCAGTAGCTGCAGCAGCAGCTCCAGGAGGTGGCTCAGCTCCTGCTGCCGAAGAGAAGAAAGAAGAGGAGAAGAAGGCTGACAAGGAGGAGAGCGAGGATGATGATATGGGATTCTCTCTGTTTGATTAGAGTTCATCTTTGTTTCTATGAGTTGGCTATTATTGCATTGAACTATTACCTATTTTGTTTTGAGGGGGCTACTATTGGTTGAAATTATTACCGGACGTCCAGAACTGTCAAATTGAATTAGATCGTGTGAATTGTTTTTCAATCATAAATTTCTTTCTCCTGTTAGATTTAGTGGTTTTAGGCGACGCCACTTTTGCCAGAGTCTTTGGACAATGTGCTCATGCTGAATGGGATTTCTAGGTGTTAACGGTTGTGTTTGGGTTATTTATGCTTATCTACTGTTTTTTCTGTACGAGGCAAAAATTAGAGTGAACCAGAGTCCTCCCTGTAGGTTGTTATGTTTAGTCCTTTTGCACGTCTGGCTAGAAGCCAATTTGGAATTCTTATGGTTTTTGAGAAGGTGTTTTCATTTGTGATATTATTGAAAATTCTGTTGGTTTTTATGTTTATTTAGTCCCTTTGCATCTCTGGCTAAACGAGAATTTGGCATAACTATGAGATTTACAGCTTTATGTCCTATAGTCTTTCTCTATTATGCTTCATAAATTTGTGTACTCGTTCGATTTCCTAACCAGACATCTATGGAAGTCGTCTTCTGTTGTATTCATACAGGAGTTAAGTTATAACCCCAAAACTCCATATTGAAGTGCAAGGAGAGGCAACCTTTGCTTGCACGAACCCAGAAAGATTTTCTTATATTTTATCAAGCAACGTGACCCAAATTGAGAAGAGAGGCATCCAGACCAGAGGCCACATTATATGGAACAAGTTTGGCATCTTTTATCTGTAAGAGATGAGAATAGCATCAAAAGATGAGAGGAATGGAACTTTCAAATAATAAAATAAGGGGCAATGGCTTTATATATATCCAATTGAAGAAAAATCTGAACAAATTCAGTTTTGTACATTCAAAATCACTGGACGTAGAGCAGATGAAATTCTTGTTGCAGCTGCCGTGTTGTTCATGTTTCTGCTTCATCAAGGCCAAAAAGCGTAAACATAAGGAGAAGGACACAAAAATTGAATGAGAAGCAACTATGCTTGCCACTTTGCCAGGGTCAGAGATGCTCGTCGTTCTTGAAAGATTTTCTTCTCATCTCTTCAAGTATGTTTGCATCAGTGTATTCATGGTGTCGTCTAAACTCTATACTGCCATAATGTAAGAGCTCTTAAAGGTCTTTCCTTCAGCGATGATCCCTCCCAGTCTCTGCAAGAAACCTGCAGGGGAAATTTAAAATGTGAAAAGCACTAATTGGTCACACTGCCAATTGATTCTTGTTGTTCCCCTGAAAATAAAAAAGAAATTAGAAATGCATCTCAATACTTGCTTTCATGAAGTAACTTCCTTTCCAGCAAGAATCAATTGTAGAACCGAACAGATGACAAAACTGGCATTTGAGAAAGCATATTTTTTTTCCCTTCCAAGCTCGCATGACATTTTCTTGTGTCGTGATTATTTCATTTTTCTATTTCAATTTTCTCTATTGTCGTGTGAATTTATGCAACAACGATCTGAAATTTTTTCCAACAATTGATATCGAAGGGTAGGTTGTTTGAAGCAAACATGTCAAACGTCAAAATCGACATCGAGAAATTTGATCGGAGAATCAATTTTGGCTTGTGGCAAATACAAGTCAAGAATGTGCTGATTCAATTTGGGTTACACAAGGCGAAGATGGGGAAATCAATTTCTGATTCAATAGAAGGTGAAATTAACAATGCATTTTTGAAAGAAGACGCATGTGATAATGTCCTCTAAACGACAAGAACATCCTCATGACATACCGCTAATGTCATGAAAGGGGATGTGTTACTGATAGCGGGTCCACAAGTTTACACACGGACATTGACTTGACAGTTATGTACGGTGTGTGGTGGAAAGGTATATCGAGGGCTGATAAACTCTCAGGAAAAAGTCAAGCGTGGGGTTGCACCATAATTTTCAGTATGTTGTTTTTCGTCATGGGCACAAAAGTTAAAGGGAAATCTTGGAATGATAAATTCTGAGTGGATATACTCTTTATTGTGGAGTATGATTGTTGGTGAAGATGGTGATATAGCGAAAGCGATGAAATTTTTTTATCAATGTAAAGTTTGTTAGGAATTTAATTAAAAAGTTGGACAAGTTCTTTTGCTACAAAAGGAATCCTTTTTTTGTAGAAACACGTTTCCAAGTTGGTCTCTAATTATGAATGTATTTGGTATCATATTTGTAATTGGAAACATCTTGGATAGGAATTTTTAGATAAAATAAAACTGGGAGACTTAACTCTTCTATAAATACTAGTGGTTGAGTGTTATGGGTACAAAAGATAGATAATTTTAGGTTTTTGTGCGGTGAGCACAAAGAGAAAATAATGGGTTTTATTTTCAAGATTTGTCTAGATTTCTTGGTAAGGAAAAATTAGAATTGTGTGGTTATACAAAGTGAATTTTTTTCTCTTAGTTGTCTTTTGACAGCACCTATGGTTTTTCTCTATATTTGAATCTTGGGTCGTGATTGTTACACTTTTTCTATTTCAATTTTCTCTATTATAGTGTGAATTTCTGCGAATCTGAGAATTCTTCCAACATATATCTAAGGCTTATGAAATCTTTTCATAAGCAAAGGATGAAATCCAAAGGAAAACGAAAAAGAAAATAAAGTAATTGTTGCAGTAATCTGATCAACTTCGGGTAATTTATATTTTTAGATAGTCACTATTACAACTCCTAAAACCCTCTGCTTCTTTGTTCCTATCCTCCATAAACAAAAGAAGAGTGAAACTCAGATAATGGCGGAGGCCTCTATATATTCACATACATAAATGGATTAGAAGCCAACTGTGCTCGCCATTAATCAGAAAGACCAAACCATGGAAGCATCCTGAGCGTGGGAGAAATTCATAGTTTCGGCCATAATGATCATATATTCATCTCCACAAAATTTGCCATACGTCCCAGTTCTAGAGGTCTTCAATTTGATTTCAAAACATCTCCATATATAATCAGCAAGTAACAAAGGCTTGATTTAACTCTGGATTATTTCCTTGCAAGGATCTTTGCAAAATTGGACAGCAAAATCTTCATTTGACTTGCAGTAGTGGCGCCTAGGGTTTCCTTGTGATGAGGCCGTGAGATCAAATTCTCCTTTGTTGACATGAATATATTGTTTGTCATTCCTTGAATTCGGCTTCTTATTAAAAATTTGACTTTAAGTTTTCCATGATTTATGGTTGTGTTGAATTCGGCTCTCCTTGAATTGCAAAGATGGAAACTATACAAGGAAAGAAAATCCATGATTTTTACAATTTCACTTCGAACTTACTTTATAACTTCTTCACTTTGGCTCCAACGGATATTCATAATAGCATTTGAATATTTGATATCATGTCACATCATCTAGGCAACTCATGCATGGATTTTACATCTCATGTTTTTTTTCTCTTTTTTTTGAAGGGTTAAGTTCTTGTCCTCTTTGTGAGTCCGGAAAAGAACTATTCTTCTTTTCTTTATGAATTAAAATCTCCTTTTCGTAAAATAATAAAAAAAAGACACTGAGGCTATTCCTGTTTCTGCTTTTGCAATGTGTTATGTAAATACAAATAATGTATAGACTTTGTAGCTGACCATCCATTCTTAATCGTTATCAGAGAAGACATTATTGGCGCCTGTATGTTCATGGGGCAATTAATTACTCGATCTGCAAGTGACTAATCAATAGTCTCTGAAGGATAATTATCTGTTATTGCTTTTCTTTCCAAGTTTATCGAGTTATAATATGAAGTAAAATTTTGATTTAGTGTCTAGTTGCATTGGATTTCGTTTACTGTAAGGTTTTTCATAAATTTTACTTGATCATTGGTTCCTGAACTCTTCAATCTCCAGCAATTAACCATTGTTTTGTGTTGAAGTTGAACTCCAATTCAAAACTGTCGCAATAAAATCACCTTTTTGATTGAGAATTAGACAATTAGTTGATATCCAGATCATATGAAAACAAACATGTAAGAAACCAACAAGGCGGGCTAGGCCCACCCAACTCTATCAGTAATCAATTTGAACTAAAGGCCCACATAGTCGGGCCTTTAAGTCCACAAGGACACAAGTAGTCGGGTCTTTTCATCGGCAACTAGGGTTTCCACGGTCGAATTCTTCCTTCGTATATAATCACACTGTAAACGTCCAAAGATCCGTAGATCTCTCGTCATATTGAAGTAGCGGTTAGGGTTTTCAGCAGAGAAACAACAGGAGATAGAATGGGAGTGTACACTTTCGTGTGCAGAAGCTCAGGGGACGAGTGGACGGGGAAGCAGGTCTCTGGGGACCTCGGGGCCTCGGCTGCCTGCAGTTACGATCTCCAAAGGAAGCTCGTCCAGACTGCCCTTTCCGTGGACTCCTCCGGAGGCATCAGCACTTCTTTCTCAACCATCACTCCTTCCTCCGCCGTCTTCCAGGTCTTTCATCTCTTGTCGATTCTTTTGTTTGTCCACTTATTACTAGTTAGTGGTGATCTCCGTTTTTCATTGAATGCAATAATATATATATATATTTTTTTTTTCTCAATCTTTTTTTACATATAATGATTTGAACTCAACTTGGATTGCTCTCTTTACCTGATCATATCTAATTTGCTGATTTATTTGGTGTATTCGCGGTATCGGTGAATAATGGGGAGCGTGTGTTTTTCTTTTGCTTTCTTACACGCTGCTATTGCGGGTTCTGATTCACTCGTCGACCTGTTTGGAGCTGAGGTCGGTTCGCGGATCAGATATTGTTTTATATTGTATCAGGTCTCTTCTACTAAAAATTTTGCTATTATGTTTGATTGCGTTATTGAATCATTTGACAGCAATTGATTGAAATTTTTTGTCCTTTAGACGTGATGAAGCTTTGCTTTTGGAGCTTATATTTGATTGAGTTGTTGAATTACATTTGACAGCAATTGATGGGA
This sequence comes from Euonymus europaeus, assembly GCA_963580455.1. Taxonomy (NCBI): domain Eukaryota; kingdom Viridiplantae; phylum Streptophyta; class Magnoliopsida; order Celastrales; family Celastraceae; genus Euonymus; species Euonymus europaeus. The sequence continues at coordinate 2,045,106 of OY756969.1, read as the reverse complement.
AAAAATTGTTCTCTGACATGATGAAAGCTTTGCTTTTGGAGCTTAAATATCAATAATTGACCAGCTAAAGAAAATTGGTGTTATTGATTGTGTTTAAGTATCTCTGTGAAATCTCTGTTATAAATCACAATGTTGCTGGAAAGCATCTGCCGTTCTTAATCCTTGCTTACCACTGATGAAAAACATAGGTCTTCAGTTATTTTGGTATGCAATCTGATGTTCACTATGTTTCTCACAGGTTGTTGTAGGTGGTTCTGTTGCTGGTGGTGCAGTAGCTGCAGCAGCAGCTCCAGGAGGTGGCTCAGCTCCTGCTGCCGAAGAGAAGAAAGAAGAGGAGAAGAAGGCTGACAAGGAGGAGAGCGAGGATGATGATATGGGATTCTCTCTGTTTGATTAGAGTTCATCTTTGTTTCTATGAGTTGGCTATTATTGCATTGAACTATTAACTATTTTGTTTTGAGGGGGCTACTATTGGTTGAAATTATTACCGGACGTCCAGAACTGTCAAATTGAATTAGATCGTGTGAATTGTTTTTCAATCATAAATTTCTTTCTCCTGTTAGATTTAGTGGTTTTAGGCGACACCACTTTTGCCAGAGTCTTTGGACAATGTGCTCATGCTGAATGGGATTTCTATGTGTTGGTTGTGTTTGGGTTATTTATGCTTATCTACTGTTTTTTCTATACGAGGAAAAAATTAGAGTGAACCAGAGTCCTCCCTGTAGGTTGTTATGTTTAGTCCTTTTGCACGTCTGGCTAGAAGCCAATTTGGAATTCTTATGGTTTTTGAGAAGGTGTTTTCATTTGTGATATTATTGAAAATTCTGTTGGTTTTTATGTTTATTTCGTCCCTTTGCATCTCTGGCTAGAAGAGAATTTGGCATAACTGTGAGATTTACAGCTTTATGTCCTATAGTCTCTCTCTATTATGCTTCATAAATTTGTGTACTCATTCGATTTCCTAACCAGACATCTATGGAAGTCGTCTTCTGTTGTATTCATACAGGAGTTAAGTTATAACCCCAAAACTCCATATTGAAGTGCAAGGAGAGGCAACCTTTGCTTGCACGAACCCGGAAAGATTTTCTTATATTTTATCAAGCAATGTGACCCAAATTGAGAAGAGAGGCATCCAGACCAGAGGCCACATTATATGGAACAAGTTTGGCATCTTTTATCTGTAAGAGATGAGAATAGCATCAAAAGATGAGAGGAATGGAACTTTCAAATAATAAAATAAGGGGCAATGGCTTTATATATATCCAATTGAAGAAAAATCTGAACAAATTCAGTTTTGTACATTCAAAATCACTGGACGTAGAGCAGATGAAATTCTTGTTGCAGCTGCCGTGTTGTTCATGTTTCTGCTTCATCAAGGCCAAAAAGCGTAAACATAAGGAGAAGGATACAAAAATTGAATGAGAAGCAACTATGCTTGCCACTTTGCCAGGGTCAGAGATGCTCGTCGTTCTTGAAAGATTTTCTTCTCATCTCTTCAAGTATGTTTGCATCAGTGTATTCATGGTGTCGTCTAAACTCTATACTGCCATAATGTAAGAGCTCTTAAAGGTCTTTCCTTCAGCGATGATCCCTCCCAGTCTCTGCAAGAAACCTGCAGGGGAAATTTAAAATGTGAAAAGCACTAATTGGTCACACTGCCAATTGATTCTTGTTGTTCCTCTGAAAATAAAAAAGAAATTAGAAATGCATCTCAATACTTGCTTTCATGAAGTAACTTCCTTTCCAGCAAGAATCAATTGTAGAACCGAACAGATGACAAAACTGGCATTTGAGAAAGCATATTTCTTTAACTATATCCAGCACCATAACTACCCCCTTAACTAGACTGAACTACCGTAATAAATCATATGAAATGAATGGCCATAAAGTAGCCCAATAATCAGGGGAAAAATATGAGCACAAACGCTAAGAATTCAATTATTCTATTCTGGGCTTTTGTTGTCATCATCCTTTTTCCCTTTGTTCCCTTCCAAGCTCGCATGACATTTTCTTACTGTTAAAAAAAGGAAATGACAGGGTAAGGGCGAAGATCTTGTAGCTATGAGCTGATAAGAAGCTCCCACGGTCCTTCTATCAAGCCATATTCCTCGATGATATTGCTGTTTGAGGACTAAACCAGTCGATCAATCAAGTGCAACCATTAAATTTCACATATAAAAATGATAAGCTTTCTTCACTTCAAGTACCTCTGTTTGCAACCAAATTTGCAAAAAATGATGTATGCGGAACGAACTACTACTCCACATAATTTGGCTAACAAAAGTAAGGATAGTTTCGTCAGAAAAAATCTCAATTGTGTCAAAATGCTCCTTCTAGTAACAATTTCGTAAATGGATTCAAAATGGTTGACTGTTGTTTGACATGCTCTTGAAAATTATGCAACTAAAATGGGTGTTTGGCAAGCCAGTAGAGTAGCATATATGCTACTCCAAATGGCCTGTCTATCAAATCTCTTAAACTACAATTATGTCATTATATTTAATTACTTATTGAATTACATGCCACAGCAATTGATTGGGAAAAAAATTGTCCTTCGAAAATGATGAAGCTTTGCTTTTGGAGCTTAAACATCAATAATCATGGGCGGAACCAAGTGGAGAACACACCCTAATACATCTAGCTAGCCGGAATAGTTTTTCGGATGAATTTTAATATACAATGTTCTGCCACGGTGAATGGGAATTCCGTTGGTTGTGCTTGGCCTATTTATGCCTAATTGCCTATCTACTGTTTTTCTTGGGACAGAGAGAAAAAAGAAAATTGATTTGTCTAATTATTGTGTGTCATTAACAATGTCATGTAAAATAATTATGCCTTTTTATTCTTGAGCCAGAACCTCATACTAGGATTTCTTATTTCTTGGACATTACCAACTAGAGATTTCAATCTCACATCATGATGTTAGGCCAATTGATTTCTCTTGTACCACGGAGTTAGAACTTGACCATGTTGCAAAGACCATGAATTCCTTTTCGAATGTTTTGTCAAGCTATGACAGACAAAAATTGTTACCGTCCAGCACAAATCTCGGTACGACAACAACTTTGCAGATGAAGTTGAAGAACTTCTGCTTCAATGGCTAGAGAATATGTCTTCAGCCGACAATGATATTCTAGAATGACAGACAATAAGAATCCAAGAACAGAGGTGACCCCCATAACAAACATCGGCCACAGTCTCAAGTGTTAAGACTATCGTATTGTATAATTATTAATTTGCCTAATTATTGTGTATGTTATACCCTGTCTATAAAATAATTATGTCCCTTTAGTGACATCGTGTCTTTTTTTTTTTTGATGAAGAACTATATTTAATTAATTGCCGACAAAAGATTAATATCAGTTTCTACAAGATGGACCATCCATAATGGGAAAGAAGAGGTCCATAACACCTCAGACTCAATAGACAGAGCAAAGCGTGCAACTGCATGCGCCACAGAGTTTCCTAGCCGACGAATATGGGCAGTAGAAATTGTGGAAAAAATGGAAGCTAGCTCATGACAGTCCTCCAAAATCAATCCCTCCTCAGATAGATTCGGACACTTATGCTTAAGGGCAGCAATCGTGCACAGTGAATCACCTTCTAACACAATATCAAATAAATCCATGTGACATCGTGTCTCTTGATAATAAGTTACTATGGTTCGGTTTGTTAACCATAGTTAGTATAATTATGGCGTCCTCCTTGTAGGTAACATATGTTTAGTCCTTTTGCACCTATGGCTAGAAGAGAATCTGGAATTCCTATGGTTTTTGTGAAGACGTTTTCATTCATTTATTGAAAGAAAAGGTGAGACTTTTGATAATAGCTTGGAAGAAAAACGGTGGTCGTTTATTTATCAAAGAACAAAACAAAAAGTGCTTTTCTGCGTACTACATAAGATAAAGGAAATTGTATTTGATTAGTATCACACGCCCATTTTCACTCTGCTAACAAGAACACCAGAACATATTTCTCTTCTTTTACTTCTTAATAGAACATTTGCATTCAGATTCATAGATTTCAATTCATAGATGCAAACTCCAAGAAGATATCTAAGGCCTATGTAATGTTTACATATGCAGAGGATGAAATCCAAAGGAAGAAGGAAAAGGAAAAAAAAACCACTATTACAGTAATCAGATCAACAATTTCTGGAAAAACTTCAATTGCCCATATATGCCGGACCTCTGAGGTTTTTATCCAGCTGGAGTGGCCATTCTTGCACTTTCAGATAATGTAGAAGCGGTTGTTGTTCATCTCTGAAGTCTTGTCATACCACCACACCCATGAGGACTTGGTCTTTCATAACCATTAAACTGCCTGCCTCTTTGTTCCTCTCCTCCATAAACAAGAGGGAAACTTGGATAAAATGGCGGAGGCCTATCCACATAAATCAATGGATTAGACGCTCGCCATTGAACAGAAAGACCAAATCTGGAAGCATCCTGAGCATGGAAGTTTTCCGGGATCCTGGGAACATAAGATTGAACTGCACGGTCACTATTGACTCGATCAAGATTGTGACTCTCTCTGTATTGCCGAAGCCATTCAGAAGAAGTCATTAAACGAGATGGTGAGTAACCATGCATGAAGCCTGAGACGCCGGGACCGTAGTCGAGTGGTCTATAAGTAGGTGTCCAATTTGGAAAACCATTGACCTTTGATACGTCAGTATTAGTATCTGTTTTGTCCATATTAGTGGGCGTCTTCCGGTCAGAAGAGTTCGATTGAAGACCACTAAACCAAACAGCATCGTCAGGTAATAAGGGGGCAGAAGGCACTGGCGCTGAATAAGAAGAAGAGTAATATGTGGTTGCAGATTCGTGTCCACGACTGATGACAGAATCCTCATTTTCACCAACAGAAATATCATTTAAGGATTCCTCGATAGGTGCTATCCCATGTCCATTCAACACACTTTTCTTTTTCTCCTTGTCATTGCTCAAACTTCCTCTGTTGAGAACCCAGGAGCTGAGTGAGGGAGGGCCAGCACCAATGGGCATATCTGAAAAGGGGTGAGCTGTTGTATCCTTTATGGAGGACTCTGTCTGCTTGAATGCCTTGTTAGAGCTGAAATTACTTATGTCAGAATGAAATGTGAAAGAATCTCCCTCAGCCTGGTTTTCTGCTATTAAAAGTGATGTCGCATGGCGCAGACATTCATCAGCAGGAACTGTTTGATCACCTTTGTTATTAGACTGCCTTTGATCATTATCCTTAAAAACATGAAGTGGAGCCGAATTACATCTGGGGAGAGGCTTTAATAGAATAACTTCTTCCTCATCTGTGGCAACAGACTTGCTGTTCATACATGGTTTACTTGAGCTTTCCGACGAGACAAAATGTTCATCACATTCCTCTCTGACTCTGTAGACATGTTGATGAGGCTCGTTTAGTTGGAGATCAATACTGTTGGGTTCCGCCTTCTCTGATTTCTTCCCCTGTAGAAAATCTGCACAGCCAAATTTGATTCCCACTGCATCATACAAGACCCACTTACGTGTATTATTTAATCCTACAGCGATCTTTTCTGCAGCGCTAATAATGCGGTGCACCCGGCATTCAGCTCTGCTTTCAAAACCCTCCATAACTCCCCATTGAGTTGCAAAGTCTAGTGAGACATGAGCAGAAGTTGTTGGTGCAAAGCCCCTTAACTCATAGTCTTCCCAAAGCGCAGTACTATTTGAAGAATTGAATTCACCAGCTTTGCCATCAAGCTTCTTCAGAAGTTCAACGAAAGCACTGAAAAAGTAAGACAAAGCGCTCATACTCTTATCATCAGTCCCGTATTTCTCTGTTTGATCTAGGACAGTCACCAACCATTCGACAAATACAAGCACGGCTGCTAAAAGTGGACAAGAGACCAACGTATTTGCCTTCAAACATCTATCGACAAAACGCCCCATGAAAATGAATGTCGCTGCCACTGCCAATTGTACCAACTCAAGCTGCTGCATTTCATTTCTGTCCTTTGAACTATTCATTTTTGGGTTCTTAAATAGATTATCAACGACAAAGATAAATATGGAAACAACTTGAAGAGCTCGGAAAGGGCCTGTTCTAGCTGAACCCATACATTGATAGGATTCCAAAGCAGCTTTCAATTTTGTATCATCCAGAGCCATCAAAGCATCCAACATTTCCACAGTCAGCGCAAAAGCCTTTGGGAAGTCCTCCAATCTGCCTCACTTGAGCACATCAGTGGTTGCAGAAAAGAAGATATATTAAGTAGAAACTGAATATAGAAATTGGACAACCCAACCGTCTGAAATTCTAATAACTTAGTGGCAGAACCAAAAACAAACAAGAGGAGATACATTCATGTAGCTGAGAGTTTTCTTATGTCACATACCAGATATGTGTACTGTTTTGAAATGGTTGTCTAACTACAGCACCAAACATATTCTATAAATTATTTATTAATCAACTTAAAGAATTACGTAGATAATACATAAGACGCTATGAGTGAGCAACTCGAGGACCAAGGTTGGTGACTGGTGAGTGATAACAATAACGATAATATGGAAACAGCGTCTAAACACTAAAATGTACAACAAACCAAAAACATTCAGCAGAAACACAACACGATATGAGATAAGAATTACCTGGACTCTATAAAAAAGAAACTTGTTGATATGATTATAAGAGGCCACAAATTTGTCTCTGCCAAGCCATTACATGCATTCACCACATTGCTTTTTGAGTTATCATCACATGAATGTGATTTGGCCTGGACAATGCTTCTTTCAGATGGTTTTAGGAAATCAAAGCGGCCATCGCTATAAAGGGAAATCAAACGAGATGACCTGTTCTGCAAGATCATAAGAAGCTACTGAGAACTGCTCACATATGAACCAAACAGACACATATAAGTTAAAGCTAAGAACAGTATAATTTCTTACCCTTTCAAATAGCAAAATGAGGTTATTCCATGCATCAGGAAAAGGCTCTTTTACAGCTAAACTTCGTATACAATGGTACAAAGCAAGAAATTCATCACCAACATAGGTTGCCAATACCGCCAACTGAAAGTGAACATGCTTAAATGAGTAAGAATCAAAACGCGATAATGTTAAAATCAAACATTTTTCATAAAGCGTCTATCTTCACAATAACTTGCAATTAAAAATTCATTGATAAATGAACTTATGCAAAAGAATTAACATAAAAATACCTGATTCTGAGGGTTTCCACTATCAGGCCAAATCATTGTCGCTTCCAAGTAGTGGCTGGCTGCAATCGACCAGTTGTGCTTTTCTATGCCAGGTTTTCCATATTGTTCTCTGTATCTAGCAAGATCTCCAAGACAAACTAGAAAGCGATGACATAAAAATTGGCATATCTGTACTTTCTTCTGTTCAAGGGAAGTGGACATACCACCCCCTCCAGAGAGAGATAATTCTTCTGGTAGCCTGTCACATGTCCTGAGTTTGGTGACCAAACTGCTATAAAATTCAGATGCTTCTGAAAGAAATGAATTAAATCTTTCGACATGATTTTCAGTGCTTCTCTTCACAGCATCAACATTTTGTGGTGCCAGTAATTTTGTAGTCTCCGAGTCAATGGAACTTTTCTTCATTATTTTACGAAATTCATCGATATGCTTATAGTGAAACTTCCACAGAGAATATTCAATATCTTGAAGTTCTCTTTCTGGGACATTTGCGAGAATTTTCTCATAACTAGAATAGATCTTTCTATAAAACTCTTGAACCTCGGATTGCAACAAACCTTTTTTTTGGATCAGTGCCCACAAGTGTTTTTCTGCATTAGAGACCTAAAAAGACAATTTTGATAATCAGTTATGAGACCCAGCCAAGAAAAAACTGTGTTATTGAAAGTCGTAAAATAACATCCAACTGCAGCTACAGAAACTTACCTCAACAAAGAAATTTCCTCCGTCCTTCTGATCTTTGATGCCAACGGGGGAATTAGTACTCATGATTACGGTTGAAATACTTCTTTTAGGCTACTCTATCTTCCCAACATGAAAGATAATGTACCATAGCAGCAATTACCTGTTATTTGAAGATCTCAAATCATTGGAGAGGAACAAAACAAATAAGCTAACAAAAAGCAGGATTCATAGCTTCTCCCTCTATATCACATTTGTCCAAAATCCCAGCTAATATCAAAGTCTTAGGATCATGGTGTCATTATGATACAAAAGTCATAGTGGCAGACATATGGACTTGTTTCAAGTATATCACCACAAGAATTCAAACCGTTCCACTCGTTTGAAGTCCAATAGACTAACCCTTGCAGGTTACTTTATCAAATACCAAGTAAAACAAACAGGAACTTATTTCCTAAAACATATCCTAATGCCTTCCGTATATGAAGTGCATATCGGAAGTGTAACAGAAAAGGCTGGAGTTAAAATTCAGTTTGAATGTTTGATAAGATGAAGTTTATAGAACGGGTAGTCTCATCTATAAACTACTAAATCTGCTACTTAAGAATTATTAGACTACTACAAAATCACCAGCTTCAAGATACACAATAACTCCACAAGAGTGTCACCGTAGATTCTAAAAAATTACAGAAAAACGAAGGAATAAAACATGGAGTGAAAACCAAGGATTTCACAACCCAAGAAATGCAAGAAAAATGAAACAGCCATAGCAGCAACACTGAAAGAAACCCATATCAAATTAAGCAATAAAAAAACAAAAACACGTGCCTTTCGATGTTCGCTAATAGTCCTCTCAAGAAAAATTGAGCACGAATAGAGGGGAAAAGTTCAAGTTAAAAGAGAACGTACAAGGTCAGCAACAGAGCGCAATCAATAATTAAGGACGAACTGTTGAAGCAGGAACCAAGTCCAAAACACTGAAGCAGAGACACACAGAGAGAGAGAGAGAGAGAGAGAGAGCGAAGCGCGGGGATTGGAAGCAGCAAGAAGAAATAGGCCACCTGTGCTTTTCACCAGTTTTGAAACGGACAAAGTAAAGGGTGACTGTTTATGAGACTCACTCCTCATCTAACCGACTGTTTTAATGACCGAATAATCCTGTATTTTCACGACGAAAAAGACATAAAGATGAGAATGACAAAAAGCAACTCCTCATCATCATCAGTTTATCTTGACAAAATTGGCAGAGGATCTCTTGCAATTAAAGCTAAACCCATCAAGTACTTGTTTTTTGTGTCCCTCAAGATTCTGCCCAACTTTGCTGAGATAGAATAACCCAATTCAAGTTGCTGCACAATGTTTAACCAAAATACTCCCTTCAGCGCAAGAGACAAAATAAAGTTCCCAAATTTAAGCTTTATAATTGCGCAGATATATCATGGGACCGCCAAATTTGGTCATGGGAGAGATGCACTGGTGTGGTGGCTGCTGGTTTGTTGAGTCTCTTGTATCTGTCAAATGTCTGCATCGTCAAATACGTGCTTTACTAGAAATCCCGCCATCAAATAAACCCAACAAAAACCTTAAATTTTCAGTCCAAATGTTGAACATCTTCCATTAGATATATCAAATTAGTGTAAGTTTGTGGAATAAAAAGTAAGTGCTTGTTCATGAATAATTGCAGAGAAGCTTCTGCTGTTGTGAGTGAATTTTATGGAAGATGTCTCCTCTGATGGGGGTCCCTCTTCTTGAGTCTCTGGCTACAATATTGCAACCATTTGAAATGGACACGCTGAGTCTGAGTTGCCATGGCAATCAATGAGGATTGATGTTAGTTATAATAATAAAGTCAAAGACATCAACATGGAATAAGTGGGTATTCCTACACGTAGTGTTTAGTGGTGTTGTTAGGTTGCTTGCTGGGACACTTCCAAGCCAGAATATTAATATGCCAGACTGCCAGTATGCCATCTTTTGATTCTTGGCTGCCATAGTCCATAGTCAAAGTGGGTTTTCCAATCAAAATAAAAGAGAGTAGGCTTTCAGTTTAACAGGCTTAGAAGAACCCAAATTATTCACTCAGCCCAATAGATCAATAGACTGATCCAGCCCAATGTGCAGCCCTGGTCCTTTGGTTGCAACAAGCAAGTCAATTCTCTTCATAAGCAACTTCCAATTTGATGCACTGTCACATGATATTCTCTACACCATCAGTTGAAGCCTCCAAATATGCAGAATTTATGAATTTTAACTAATGTCAGTGTTATTAGAGATACGACTGGAGTAGTTGCAACAATGTGCTGTTGCTGTAGATATTAATGTATTGTAACTTATCAGAGTAGTTTACTTGATAAGACTTATACCTGGGAGAGTCAGCTGTAGCTTATCATGTACATGATTGTAGGTAACAGTTACAACACATGTATTATTTATATATCTCTGCAGAATACCAATGAAAGACATGGCAATATACGTTCTTTTCAACCTATTCTTTTTCTCCTACAAGTGTTTCATCAAAGAAAAGCAGGAGTTTCATTTTCTTCCATGACAAATTAGCTTTTATTTTACAGGGACAAATACAGTTGTCATCACTCCCTTGAAAGAAAAATGGCAAGGAGGACTAGCCAGCAGTGTTTTCACTCAAAGAAAAATGGGTTGTAATAAACTCTGGATAGTTTTCATGCCTTGGCTGCAATGGTAAGCTTAAGCAATGCAGCAAACTCATCGAACGCTGAAGATCTCTGGGCCCTGTCTCATGTGGGTACTGGTGGCTTAGTTGATGGACCCTGAGATCAATCGTCTTTGTGCAATCGTCTTTCTTGCACAAAGAGGAGGGACTGCAACAGGAGGACAAGGCTAATCCTTACAGACGCTGTTGCAGTGCCATCACCCGTTGCAAGCGGTACACTCGTTAATTGAAAGGGGGGGAAAAAGTTCACAGGACAAAGAGAGAGATAAATGAGAGAGGAAAGAAAAGGATAAAACATTATCTATGTACAAAACAGAGTATGAGGTTTTTTTTTTGCAGCTTCCTTGTTAACGCAGGTTCTAATGCAATATTTTCTTGCATATGATAATTAATATACCAAATTGCCAATGCAGAACCTTCCAAGACCAATGAGTGACAGAAAAAAATTGACAGATAAAAAAACCAAAGCCAATTGAAATAAAAGGTCCCAGTGAATGTATACATCCAACACAAGGAAGGCTGGAGTCCACAGTAAAGCATTTAGGGTTCAGGGTCCAACTTCGTGGCCCAACTGATGCTCGGAGATTCAGGAGAGCTCAATCAATATTTTGGTTTGTACTAATCAGAGTGAACAAACCAACATTCAAATTTCAAAGTTTCCTGGGGTCCCCTTATCTTCAAAAGTCTTAGTCCACTCTCAAGTTTGAACAAGACATCACCGCCTCCAGTAGTAGGGCCTTTGCCCTTTCACTCCAATAACCTAATCTCCAACTGCAATCTTATCAGCAAATAACATTCACGTATGCCTTTGTGTGTTTGCCTGTACATCCGAATGCTAAACATCTAAGCCAGTGATGACCGAAAGTTCAGTCCAGTGACCTCATATTAGGTGCAACATAACTGTTAGTTTTGATAACTATTAAGCATTAAACGATGATATTTCAGTTTTTGGAATATCAAAGATGTGGAAAATATGGAGCTGAAAGGAGATCTCTCACAACCGTTGATGATAATCATATAAATAACCTAACTTTATCCTTGTTCTGTAAGGCTTCCTGCCTTTCTTTTTCAACTTCTGTTGGTGGGAATAAAAAGCATGCATTTGTTCTTTTTTAATAAGATGGAAGGTTTGATTCAACTGCAGCCATCTGTACATGGAAAGTTTTCCATGAACTATCAAACTCCACCAGCAGGGTATCTAATCATATTTTAGGTTAGTTTCCAACATCAACAGTTAGTGGTAGTGCATATTATATTAAAAGAAAAAACCCCACGAAGTGAAATGAAGGCACACTAAAGAGACTCCGCAGCAAATGTGTAAAAGATGCAGCAAATGAAACATGGAGACTGTGAAGGAAGGAAGATAGGAAGATGACCTGATCATGATTGGCAAGAAAAGACCAAGAGGTCTTCAGCAGTGAACATGGAAGTTTCAAATTTTGCAATTAATGACCCACCAACCATTAGATGCTAGGGTCTACAAAACAAGTTGATATTCCCAGAAACAAACAAAGAAAGACAAAAGAAAAACAAACAAAGTGTGACCACAACCCCACCACCATTGTCTTCAGGCTTTTCCCCACTTTTATCACTCTTTCTCTGCTTTTCTTTTCTTTTCTTTTCTTTTCTTTCATCATCACAAGTCCCACAAACCCTACCACCTTCACTTTCTCATGTTTCCATTACTTCAGTCTCTGGTCGCTCCTGAGTCAAAAAAGTAAACTTAAAAACAATGCTAGATCAGAAGATAGAGAAACTACCTTTGCGTGATTGCTTTTACAGCAATTCAAAGTCATTGTTTCTAATAAGTACCCTCTGACTCAGGAAACTCAAGTGGGTCACATTGCTTTCTTATTCCACCATTTTCTCATCCAAGTGGTCCTTTAAATTTTTTAGGGTTCCCCGTAAAAGAAAATCTCCTGTGGCTACCAATCTGGTCACCAAGACTGCCAATTTTTTTTTTGCTTTCTTATATAGTCTCTAACTAGATCTCTCAACACCCTAAAAACTCAAATAGTAACCGATAATATAAATGGCAATAGCTCACATGCACAAGCTAATGGTTAGATCACAGTCCAACTCAAATTTTACCATTGCAGTACTAGTTGTGAAACAGTGTCTAGACGAACTCCAATACAAGTTAGACATAGTAGTAGGAGTGTATTTAAAAAAAACCAAAAGGGTGCTTAAAATCCAAGCAGATAGAATGGTTGCCTCTCTTGGCATCTTCCGCCCACTTAAGCAAAACAAGAGCAAAAGGAGCAAGATACCTTGCCCATTTATTACACTTTCTTTGACAGGTAGCCCTAAAGCAGCTTTTGCCATTCCACAGGAAACTTTTCCTTCTCCTCTTCCTTGTTCATCTACACTTCTTACAGTCGTTTATTAATTTCTAAAAGTTATGGAACTGCAATAGATCTCTGTCATTCATTTCGGCATTTATTGATACACCAGAAAAGTAGAGAAAGATAGAGTACTTGACTGAACCTATGCAATCTATGGTGATAAATGAAAAACAGACTTGCAAAGTAAAATATTGGGAATTCACTCAATTTAGTAATCAGACCAATCAAACCAAACAAAAGCAAACATTACATTGATCAATATTTAAAAAGAGTTCTAATCTGACTTCAAAGTTTTTGCATTGGATGAAACTCTATAGTCAACTAAACAGCCTGAAAATTTACCATTTCATCATGGCCTTCCTTAACTTTCTCCGCAATCAAACACAAAAAGGAAAATGAAACACACTACAATTCAATTAGAAGAGAAGATCAGAACTCAAATTATACAATTGAAGTAAGATTCTCTCATTATCTTCAATCATCAAACATTACAGGCGAGTCATCGCTTCCCCATCTCAACTTCTCCATAAATGCCCACAATATTTTTTTTTAAAATTAAAAAACTTACAAGTTACAAGGAAAAGAAAAATAAAACATTATTCTCAATTCTTTTAGGTTTATTTAAGAAGAATCAGCAGAACCTGAAACTCTGGGTGACGTCTCCGGAAAAAGCGGCAAAAGCCTCGGCTCCGATCCTCGCGGCGTGGTCGCGGGCGACCGATGCAAGTAAAATCCCTTCTCTTCAATGGCTTTCTCCTCTGCCTCGGCATCTAATTTCGCATTATTCACGTTACCACAGTTATAATTCACAAATCCAGATCGGTCGAACGGGTCAGGTATCAACGGCGTAACCGGGCTGAGTACTAGAGCTGGGAAATCAAGAATGCTAGGAGATAGGATCTCCGGTTTTCGTGGCGAGAACCCAGAGTTATTCGGGTTAAATAACGGGTTAAGGGGGCTGATATTGAAGTTCTTCAGGGAGTTCCTTCGCTCGTAAAGCTTGAACCCAGATTGCTGCTTCTTGGGTATAGATTTGATGGGAGGGATATTGTGTGTGTGGTTTCTGGGAGACGGGTCCGGTTGATGCCGGGTGTTTGACGCCGGTTTGGAGCTCGTATTCTTAGCGGTCTCGGATGAACCAGTGAGCATTTGAACGACATGTTTGAAGTTAGTGGTGTCGGCCTGGACGAAAGTAGTAGGGTAAGGGTTGGCAGATTCGGATCTGGTTATGGGTTTCGGTGGAAGAGGCGAAGGCGGCGGAGTTAGGTTAGTCTGCTGGAGCCCGTGAGTGGGGCTGTTTGTGTTGCTGCTGCTGCTGCTGCTACTGCTGGTTGTGCTGCGACTTGTCGGGGATGGAAGGAGAGTTGTGTACGGGCTTTCGTGGTTTCTCGGTGAGGTATCCATTGCTTGGTTTGAAGTATTGAATTTTTGCTCTGCAGTCTCGACACACAGAGAGAGTCAGAGAGGGATGGTGGAGAGCAAAGACGAGATTAGACGAAAAATGAGTCTGATGTTAACTTTGGCTTCGGTTTGGTTTAAGAGAAATGTTTAGGTGAAGACTTTGTGGATTGGACTATCTAGTGTATGTAGATCCCACGCGCTCGAGTTGGGTAGTGTCCGCTACGCTCCGTTCTTTTTAGGTTTTATATTTTTTGGTATTTTTTTTTTTCATCTGGCCAAAACTCAGTATAGCCAATCCGGTTATTAAAGAAAAAAAAATAGTATCATCTTGAAAGCTTCAAGACTCTGTAAAAAAAATTCAAAAAATTATTATAAATGATGTGGATGTAAAATTTCGTACGATTCACACGCCAGTAATGGAGAAGGTTTATGACATAACAATAATGAATCTCAAGATAAAGTATATTTTAGTCGTTAAAAGATTTTAAAAATTTTCAATTTGATTATCGAAAGATTTTTCTCTTAAGGTGGTAATGTAAAAATTTTTTATCAAATCAATCACTCTATCAATTTTTCTATATTTTCAATTAATTTTTATATTGACATGACTGTTTGTTGATCATTTATATAAGTCTAGTTGAAAAACGTCATCAACTTTGGCTCAACTACACTCATGCGGAATAAAATGAAAAAATAAATTCAAAAAAAAAAAACTTATCTTCCCTCCCCATGTTTCTTATTCTTCTCTCTCCCTCTGGTTTAATGGTTGTGAAAATTCGACGAGCAAATTTTGATTAGACGATTGTGTTATTATCGGACAATATAAATTTTCTTTCCTGAATTTTAGCTTCGTTAACCTAGTTTGTGGGGAAAACGTAACTTTTTTTCCTCTCGGCAATTTATATAAATTTTTTCAGAGAATTTTAGTGACTAAAAGAATACTTGGTCCTATGAATTTAGGTAGGTAACCGATGGAAAGCAAATCAATTACACGCACTCAAGGAAAAGAGAGTGGGTATTGAGCAAGAAGAAAAGTCCAAGTGGTGACATGGCATTGGAGAAGTGTGGAACTTCAGACAAAACGGGGTGGGGTTAGTGAGTGTGACATGAGAGAGTGAGAGAGAGAAATTGTCAAAATTGGTTTCAATATTTGCCATTGACTCTTACGGCACCTCTCCTCACAAACCTATAATAAAACATTTATATATATTTTTAACCTTTTAATTAATTATTGTCAAAGTTTTTAGATGCTTCCTAGGTACAACTTTGCCCTTCACTTCCTACTTTTCTATTGACAACTTTGTCCCTCGTTTGTACACCGGAATTCCAATTTGACCCTGGTCCTGGTGGGTCCATGAAGTTCAGTCAGATGAGATCATCTAGTCAATCAACTTTGTTCTTATTGGTTTTGCAATGTAGGAAAAAATTTATTTTAAGAACGGCATTCATGTTCCCACTCATTTGCCATTGACATTAGCGGTTGCCCTTTTTGACTATTTTTTGTTTGGAGACACTATTTTTGACTATTTGATCCATAATAACACTAAAAAACACGCTAAAATACGGATCGAGATATTATATTTGAACAGTAATCTGTTTAATTCGTGTGGAAGTTCATACGATTAAATTAGCTTAGATTATTGGGTTTGAACCCATATTTGGTGTGCATAATTTACGTTTAAAGTTGATTTAATCCTATGAGATAAATCAATCATTCAATCGAACAGAGTTTTATCACCCCTACATATATATCATAGGCAAGATATATTAGCATACTAGTGCTGAGATTATACTCGTTTCTGTCCTTATCAAGAGAGAGTGTTGTCAAAGGCAATTATGCTTCAGTCCTTGGATTAGATAGTGATGTGAATCCAATTTTAATTCTTATACTCTAATGAGAAATGGTTAGAATGGGACACTACTAGATGCAACAATTCTCCTGGATTTTGACATGCAAGCATTTTGTGGACGACAATTCTTATCCTCGATTACGCCAAATATAATTATTGAAAAAACAAGAAAGATTGTAAGAACAAATTCTTATTTTGACATTACATGAATGAATGAATAAAGATTCTTGATGATGTCTGCAATGTTTTCCACTTGTTCTTTTTCTGGTTTTGTTTATCTCCTAGTGGAGACTATGATGAATTAGTGTCACTACTTTATACGTATTCGTTTGTATGTTTGGGTTCTTTTTCCTACCAAAGCAAAAAAAATGAGATCATTTAAGTTTGGAAAATAAAATATTGTGCTAGTCCAAACAGAGAAGTATGAGTTCGGCTACCAATTAAAGCTAGTCTCTGCATTCAAAAATAAATTGGGCCTCTTAAAGGTAATAAAGAGTATAAGACCGTCTTCTTGTGACTCAAAAGGTCAATCTCTTTTTTTAATAAACAGGCTTAGTCTAGTCATATCATAAAACAACTCTCACCAATGGTGGAGGGATATCAAAGTACAAAATACGGGTTTAAATCCTTTAAGAAGAAGGAAAGCAACAGAAAAAACAAGAAACCATAAAGAGGCAAACAGTACTTGCCCAGCTAACAACAATAATGAAAAGCAAATATTATAGTGAAGATTAAGACATTAAAACCAAAACACAAAATCTGAATCTCTTGTTGTTCCTTCCTTGGCCAATAGATCTGCAATTTCATTCCCATGTCTCAGTAAGCGGGCCGGGCAATTTCATTCCCAAAAGGCCAATCTTAAGGCCTAGATAAGTAAGCGGGCCGGGCTACACAACCAAGGACCACATGCACTCAATTTTGGGTGAGTTAGTTGCACCTCAAACTTTCTCCAACACATACCAATTCTAAAAAATCTCATTAAAAAACAGTTCATAGCTAAGTACTGCCCAATTACTTGTTTTGTTCAAATCAACTCAGCCACACCTCAATCCTAGAACAACATTGTGCTAGCAATTTGAAAAGTAGGGGGTGCACATGGCTCGGATTAGATCCAACACCTCATCCAATCCGTATAAATTTGGATTACATTACTACAACCCTTAATAGACCTTGGTTTCATGCGGATTGATTTGGGTCGGTTTCATTTGAATTGGTGTTGGTACACATGGGTTAGGGTTAGGGTTAGGTTGGGCAAACCCTTTATACCACTTGCCTAAAAGACTGATGATTAATCATCAATCATATATCAATATCATAAGTCTTAATCAAGATAAATTAAGACTTAATCATTGCAGTAGTTATTGTGTACAGTAAAAATAAATTAACATATATATATATATATATATTTTTTCAAATATAGGATGAAAGGCTGCACCCCTAGTGGGACGGGACTCTTTCGTTCCCGCTAACCTCTTAGAATAAGGAATGCCAAGGAAATGCTCTTCAACATATGAATGGTAAGAAACTGAACTTGAAACCTAGATGGTCACCCTAGGGAGGACTAAAGCAAGGGCTCAATCAAATGGCCGGTCACTGATGGAGCTAATTCCAAGCTGTCTTCTTCTTCCTTTTCGAGAGTTTTATGTTATTACCGTTTTACACCCGTGAATCACGTGCCTTCTTTTCTTCCTTTGACTCTTTTTTTCGTGAGATCCCTCTACAACGACGACATGCACTCAACTTTGGGTGGGGCTACTTGCAGCCCAAACTTTCTCGAACATGTCTCAATTAAATAAAACCCTATTAAGAAACAATTCATAATTAAGTACTGTCCAATTACTTGTTTTATTCAAATAGACTCAATCACACCCCAATTCTAGACCGACATTGTTCTAGCAACTTGAAAGTACAAAGGGTAAACTCCCCTGATCAAACAGATACACGACCTATGCTTATCAAGCTTGGTAGCCTTCCCTTGGGAAACCGCAAGACTGCCCTGTCTCCAACCAAATGTATCAAGTGTGCTTGAATTGGAGACATTTGCTTTCGATTTTAGCCTACTTGTACCATGGGGCTTCCTTCTTGGCTCAATAGTAATAGTGTTTTTCGAGGGACTTGTCTAGGGTTTGGAAGAGAGAGAAGGGGTACATTTAGAGAGCGTAGAATTAGAGACTTGTTCTTTTTGGATTTTTGTAGGGTGCGGTCGAAAATGTTTGGACTGCAATTAGTACACCTCTGAATTTTGCTAGTTCGTTGTTAAAATGGGCTACATAAGGCTCAATTATAATGTTATAAACTTAGAATTTTTTGCTAGTTACACTTGGGCTAGCATTATCGGCTATGGAAGATGTAAGGCAAACTTTTACAAATTAAAAGTTATGGGCTAGCTTAAAATGGTCCAACTAAGAGTAGTTCTTCTTCTTCTTTTTCTGGAGAGAGAGATGCGATAAATCAAAAACGCTATCTTAATCTCTTGACTTACTTTTGTTCAAAAGCCATTTTTGGTGGCGATCATCATATCATGGATGGGTTCAACAAGAAGGCCCCGACCTGGATATGTGCCCTCTGTTTTCGTGGTTTCAATACAAAACGTGTCACTACATCAGATGGAGATCGATAAAGGCTTATCTCAAGTCAGTGTTTTATAGACACCTAAAAATTCATACTCATACCCCACCCTAAAAATCCAACGAGCTCCACAATCAAGGTTAATCCTATTATGTGAAAACTCATTGGATATGTTATGGAGTGATATTGACCCTCCTTATAAATAACATTTGGAAGTGTGGACTTGGGCACTCCAACATCCATAAAATACTGACTCTAGAGATCTTTATCAGAGATTAAAAATCTTTTTCATGTAACACAAGGAATTTAATGGCATCCGAGGAAAACATGGCTATTGTTGATTGTAACCAAATCACACACACTTGCTGGCAGGGGTGGATCCATTTGGATCCTACGTGGGCTCGAGCCTATCCTCAATTTTTTTGAAAAAAATATATTAAATATATCTAAATTCAAAATAAGCTCAAAATAAATCCTAAATATACAAAAAATTCTTCCAAAACAAGCCATAAACCAACTCATTCATATCCTCTTTCTTTCACCCTATTTAGCTCTCTTGCAATGCGAGTTGTGATTTTGGCAATAACAAGTTCGATAGTTCAATGGTGACGAGCTATATCGAAATTGATCTTTGCTAGTCTTTTTTTTCTTCTTAAAGTTGGTAATAGTTTTTCCCTCTAAAATACAAGATATATGCCCTTATTGAGTAAGAGACTCTACTCTGACTATTATTTTGACAATATTTGAGACCCATCTCTACATTAATCATTCTAGTAATCCTAAAAAGAAACGGAAGTGTTACCCCTGAACTCCCATAACCCAGTGGCGTTCCCAGTGGCGTTCCTGAGATATGGGGGGCCCTGGACGAACTCCAAGGAAGGGGCCCCCTTTAAAAATCTTATATTATATCTTTAAAAAAAATCACTATGACATAGAATTATTTAAATATGACTCTTCTAGCATTTTGAGATGCAAAATCACTAATTACAGTGGTGTAATCAATCTTTTCCGCTAAATTACTTTCAATAGACAACATTGCTAACCCATTTAACCTTTCTTGTGACATGGTAGATCGAATGTATGACTTTATTAACTTCAACTTTGAAAAGCTTCGCTCACCAAAGGCAACTGTAACTGGAATAGTCAACAATATTCGATATGCAATCCATGTATTTGGGAAACCACCCTGCAATGTTTCCAAATGATTTAATACTTTAATTGGCTTGTTTACTTCTGCAGGTAAAAGAGTACACAAAACTTTCAATTCTAAAGATAAATCTCTTCCATCAATGTCATGATTGGTGTCATGCTTCAGAAAATCCTCAAGTTTAATACAATAGGAAATCAAACTTTCAGAATCAATAGATTGCAACTTCTTCAAGTCAAATAAAAATCCAAAAGTATCTCCATATAACTCAAATTGTTCAAACCTACTTCTAAAAGAAGAAATAGATTTATCTATTACATAAAGAAAGTAGTCAACTTTGAAGGATTCTTCAGCTGAGCGCATTAAATCTTCACTATTAATCTCATCAAATTGTCTTTTTCTTCGAATGATACGTTTTGTTCTAAAAATTGGCTCAATACCCATTTCACTAGCTACTTCTTTAGCTTCAATCATAGCATCAACAAATCCAGTTTCTCTATATTGTTCAAAAAATGAGATGAGTCCGCTTAATTTTTCTATAGCTACCTTAATATCCATATCTTCCGCTTGAAAGGTTTTGCTAATAGTATTGACAGCAAACAGCACATTATGCCAAATTATAATGCCCACTAAAAACTCAAAGCTCTCAATTTCATTTGTAGCTAAAGATTGAGCTTCACTCTTTGTTTTAGGATCTTCACTATTACTTGCTAAGTCAATTAAAGCATCTCTAATTTGTGGAGTTTGATAAAGTATCGCTTTAACACTTTCAACACGACTTTCCCAACGTGTTTGAGAAAATGGCTTAAGTGTAAGATTTTTCACATAATGTGTCAAAATATTCCACCGTTTTGTAGATGATGCAAACAATGAATATATGCGTTGTACAACTCCAAAGAAAGATATAGCTTTCTCACAAGAGTTGCCCATATCACAAAGAACAAGATTTAGACTATGACAACCACATGGTGTATAAAATGCTCTAGGATTCTCCATAAGTAGCTTATTTTGAACACCTTTATGTTTTCCTTTCATATGTGATCCATTGTCATATCCTTGTCCTCTTATGTCATTAATATCAAGACCATAATCTTTAAGAACATCTTTAAGAATATTAAAAAGACCAAGCCCTGTTGTATCATCTACCTTTAGAAATTGAATAAAAAATTCATCAACTTTAATTGGTTTCACAGAAACGTCTACACATCGCAATATAAGAGACCTTTGTTCATCATGACTTATATCAGGAGTACAATCAAGAATTACAGAATAGTATTTAGCTCGCTTTACCTTTGCTATAATTGTAAATTTAATCTCATTTGCTAAGAGTAGGATCAACTCATTTTGAATCTTTGGACTAAGGTAATGGTAATGGATTGATTTATTTTTAACACGTTGAAGATGTTCTTGTATGATTGGATCAAACTCTCCAAGCATCTCAATAAAACCTAAAAAGTTTCCATTCTTCCCTTCATAAAGCTTCTTCCTATGACCACGGAATGCTAAATTATTTCTTGCAAGAGTTTTTACAAGAGCTATTATCCTCAATAATACTTGTTTCCAATGTTCTTTCTCCCTATCTATTTGTTCTTGCACACTCTTATCAATTGTTTCATTCTTTTTCAACCTTATTTGCAATTCCAACCATTTGCTCATGCAAACTAAATGTTCACTACTAGTTTCATGAGCTTTTATTCGATCACTAAGATGCTTCCAATCATTATACCCATCCGTAGTCAAATGGGAAGTGTTTTGGTCTTGCTTGAATAACTTACAACAAAAGCAAAAAACTTTGCCCTTAGATAATGAATATACAAGCCATTTCCTATCTTGTTTCTCTCCATTCAATAACACTCGTTCATAGTGATTGGATGAAAAATGTCTACCATTTTTATCAACACAAAAATCAACATCAAGAATTCTAATTGGACCTTTTTCTACTATTAGGTCTCTAAATTTTATATCAATAAAATTTCAATTTCCGGGATCATAAATGTTTATAGGCCCAAATTCTAATTCTTCCTCACCTATTGGTTGATTTGTTTCCTCTTCAAATTGATCATTTTCAACCACATCATCAATCAATAATGGTTGATTTGTTTCTTCTTCAACAATATTAGATGTGGAATCCCCCTTTTGTTTATTAGGCATAAATTTATCAAGAGATCCCGCAAGAGACCGAACAAGTTCTTCATCTTTTTTTTTTCTTTTCTCATATCCAGACATATACTTTCTACTACTCATTATCCTTAAATTTATCTAAGCCTCCGTTTGGGACAGAGTATAAGCTAGCTTATACTCTGTCCCCATACTCTCAGACACTCTCAGCTTTTACGTTTTACGAGAGCTTATACTCTATCAACATACTCTGATCCAAACGGAATGTAAATTAATTATCAATTCAAGTATTAAACAATGAAATCAATTAATCAACTAATCAAGTATTAATTAACTAAGGTAGCAAGGCAGCACCAGCAGCAATAGCAAATCAACCAATCAACAAATAACAATAGCAAATCAACCAATCAAGTGAGCCAGTGGAATTGAGGAACGAAAACACCTGTCACGGTGTCACCTGATGACCTAAGCCCAGCAGCTGGCAGCAGCAAGCAACAACAACTAAGCAAGGCAGCACCGCGCCACCGCCCACTCCCAACACCAGTGCCCACTCTCCCAGGCGAAGACGATAGCCGAGTAGCAGCCGACGGCCTGACAGTTCAGTAGTTCACACTTCTGTCACTTCAGTACTTCACAGTCGGAGGCCAATAGTTGTAAAAACTTGTGAAGTAAGGATACAATAATTGTAAAAACTAAATTTTATATATATGTTAAAATATATTAATATTAAAAAAAATTTGGGAGCCCTCGAATTTTGGGGGCCCCGGGCTGCCGCCCCTGCCATAACCAAACTACTACTCAAACCAATTCTAAGATCCACCTTAGGTTGGGATCCATAATTGAGATAATTAACACAATCCCAAGACTACATCATTTGCTGATCGACACGATAAATTAGAGCCTTGACCGAACAGTACATAGCTAGTTCATGTTAAAAGAAGATGATATTAAGCAATATCATTCATTTTATTGTCATCCCAAACAGCACCCTGAAGAGCAACACGAACAACACCATTTTTATACAGAAATAACTCAGAAGTCCCTGAACATCAATTTCAAGACTCGAAATCCACAAATCACAAGTGTCGTGGTGACGGAGCAGGAGCCATCTGCGAGCATTTGGGTTCAAAAGCGAGCGGTCCGACATTGTAGAGCACAAATGGAAGTTTGTTCACCATAAACGACTTCTCTGCCCCCAGAATGGCACCCTTCACTCCACCATGTAGATCAGATGGGTTGCCGCAATTAGCCATAGGTGGTGCCGAAACCAGCGACACCTTGCACTTGTGAGCACCGTAGTTAGTCACCGTATGCGGTGCTTCCACGTAGAAGTAACCGTTCTTGTCAGTGCCTCTTTTTACCACCTGTGGTTCCTTGCTGTTGTTGCACTGCAGCTCCACAATCGCACCTGCAATGTAATAAACAAACAAACCACAGGGGCGTGCTTGCAATTAAAATAAAGCGAATGGGGTAGCTTCACCATATTTTTGAACCGGAAATGCTGTTTTTTTGTAGAAGGAAAAAAAAAACCGTACCGGAAACAGGTGTGGCTTCGGAGAGTGTATCTTCCCCAACAAACTCGCAAGACTTGCGATACACAACTCCTTCTACGGCCACGAAGCTTCTAGGGAAATGAAACGGTGGTAACCGACTCGGCGTGAGAGCAGGTGGATGAATGGGGGCGTTACTGGGAGGGTAAGGGTGGTGGTGGTGACGATTTGGCGGGTGAATAGGTTGATGGCTCGGTGCGTGATGCATAGGTGAGGGTGTAGGCGCATGGTTGTGGCTGTGATGGCGGTGGTGGTGACTTGGAGAGGGACTCAGTGCCATGGTCGGGTAATGGTTGTAACCACAGTGGTGCCGAAGAGGTAGAACTGTGTCTGTTACAATATCAAGATCTTCACTATACACAGTGAAGCATAGGAGCGAGAGCTGAAGCAACACCGAAATAAAACCCATTTTTCTGAGAGCCTGAGAGACACTGAGGTGAAGCTTCAATGGACAAGCTTTATAGGGGTTTAACGGCCTTATGACCAATCTGGGACTTTGCCTACTACGATCAGATTTTGAAAATTGTTACTTTTTTACCTTGGACGGGCATGGACTTATGGGAGAGGACTGGGTACCTCTCCCTCTGTATTTTCATGACAGAAAAAGACATCAATCAAGATAAAACCGTTTGTTACTTATAGGGTATCCATTTTGGCATCAAAAATTCAAAACCAGTCTCGTGTTTTAAAATATAGCCGTTAGGCTTTGAAAAACCTGCAAAAACATCACCCCCTCATTTGCTAACCAAAATAGAACCTTCATTGTATCAAGAATTTACTTTGCCCATCTGTTTTTTGTTTCCTAGAACTCACAAGGCTAACTAGCACAGATAAAAATTCAAAATCATTTGGGTGGTTCAATTTTTACAGTATCAACCTCTCCCAAGCAAATATATACAATAAGGTACCATGTATATCACCCAATCCAAAAGAGTTCAAGAAATATTTTTCATGACAAAGGAAAAAAGCTTAAATGCCAAGAACAAGAACAATAAGCTGTATGTGTTTCAAGACCAAAAAGAAAAATGATCTAATGTCAAAATATTGCTCCAGAAATATCAATACAATAAAAACTTCTGCTCAAATTTTACAAACATAAAAAGGGAAAAAAAGAGAGAGAAAAACCTCCCAACTAAGCATTGTAATTTAATTGCATCCTCGCTCCTCCCTTGGCAATCACAGAACAAAGGCAGAATCTTTCATCTCATAGTGATATTGTATCAATAGTAACCTGCAATCACCAAGCAAAAGTGAACTAAAAAATGACACATGTATCAAAAATACAATAAGCCAATACAAGCAAGAAATGCATAAGAAAGAGATAGAGAGATGAAAGCCCAAAAAACAAGATCGCCGTAAATCACAGAACAAAGGCAGAATCTTTCATCTCATAGTGTATCAATAGTAACCAGCAATCACCAAGCAAAAGTGAACTAAAAAATGACACATGTATCAAAAATATAATAAGCCAATACAAGCAAGAAATGCATAAGAAAGAGAGAGAGATGAAGGCCCAAAAAACAAGATCGTCGTAATTCATAACTTGTCCACAACAAGACTAATAGACACTAATAACTTGTAATTTTTACCAATTCTGGAAGTCCAGAAACTTAGAGAGAACAGGACTCCTTACTGTCCCCTCACTATCCCCTTTCTTGCATCATATACAACTGACACTTGAGAGTTAAGATACATTCAGGGTGAATAGAGCTCAGATTAATGAACTTGAATTGCACACAATCCAATTCATCAAATATGGAACCAGAAGAAAATCTAAGAAATGACACTTAAAATATGTACCGTATCAAAATCCAATATAATAATTGCATGTGAAGCCAGACTTCTGCACAAGACAATAGCTCTTGCAATGTTTAAGTGGTGCTCATGGCCCAATAGTTCACTCTCCAACGTATGACATATTACTAGAAACATACAAAACAAATATGTAGGAGTTCACGAAGAACTTTATAGCCCACAGACCCGAGACCACATCATCCTCATTTTTCCAAACTTAAACCTAAATGCTTGGTATATGATAATATGATCCAACTAAATAGACTAATCACCATTCAAATAGAATAATAAACTCGGATTCCATGCCCCAAGACCACATCATCCTCATTTTTTCCATCAGCTACAGCAATTTGTTTTGTAGTGCTCATTGCATTCATAATATCATTCACAGTGCCATGACAGTAACAAGAACTCAGATTGCAACTTACATAAAAAATCACATTAAGAAAAGGTTGGACAGAGTTAGAATCAGACTTTCTTTTATCATCCTTGGCAAATGCTCAACAATTAGAATCAAATCAACCATTTTAAACAAGGTGCAAATCAACCATTCTAAACAAGGTGATCTTTTGCATTCATAAATTAAAAATTTGCAGAAATTAATATGACTCAATAGACATGCTAATGACTAATCAGAGATTCGGGAAAAACAATCAAAAGTTACCTTAAACTTGACCATTAATTGCTTTATCTTCCACATCGTTAGTAGTGCCTGCGGCATCAATGCCCTCAGCATCCTCAGCAGGAGGCTGAGCCTGTTCCTCCTCTGGTAATGGCTCCTCCACATAATCATTCTCAAAAGCATCAGGGGGCACCTCATAAATCCTTACTTGTGGCTTGGATGGGTCCTTCACAAGCACGTACTTACCTTCATTTAACTTCATGCACAAGTCCACAATGGACTTCACAATCCCCCACATGTTAGCAGTATTCAAATTAATCTGTGCAGCAAATTCCCTCGGCTTATAGCCTACAACTGCAAGTATAACATGATTGAAATGATCCCTCGGATGAACCCTCGAGACATAACCCAATTTCATCAAATCTGCACCTGCCAATAAGGCCTGCGAAGTCCATTTCGCCAATTTATTTGCATTGTTCTTCAATTCAGTGGCCAAAACTGCTCCCCTCTGTGTCTCTAGCTTCTGTCTCCAATCGACTCCAGTATACTTGGTATCAAACTCATTAAGGGCGTTCAAAGTCAAAAACTGCCTTTGATTATTAACATCAACAACACTTTGTACTTCACACCGCGAAACAAGATACATATTATCATCAAGCTTCCACCTCCTATACCTATAAGCCACGGAGGCAACTTCCTCCCCTTCATTCGCAAATGGATTCGGCTCATCAAAGGCCACCTTGTTCCCATCCCTGTTCAAGACCTGCTGCGAGAAATTCTGATTAATATAGGCCGCTTCAACGCTCAGAGAATAAGCAGAATTGATATCTTCCTTGGCCTCTGGAAGCGGCTCTTGAGAAGTTTCATGCACCGAAAGCAGATCTAATTGGGACCCATCTCGCTTGTCAAAGAACAATTTGTTGCCCACTCGCTGGACTACTATGTCCCAAGAATAAACCGACCGAGGAGCACACATGAGGGTCGAAAGAATGGTATCAGTGGCGAACACAGCGGCCTTATCTTCATTTGCAAGTCTGCGAATGACGGGATCGTCCGTGGTCGTGACCTTGAAGAAGTTGCGATTCTTGAATCGCTCGAGACGGCGCTCGTTCTTAGGAGTGACACGGTCAAATGTTCGGTTGTAATACTCGAGGGCTCCACAGAGAAGAAGGTCCTCTGGCTCGGGAACGGAGAAGGAGAGCTTGGAGAACGTAGAGAAGGGGATCTGATCGAGCATATTCCATTCGGGTTGAATATCCACGGAAGACTTGAAGGCAGCGGCCTCGCGGCGAGTCTGGTTGGCATGGTTTCGGTTAAGGTACAGCCGATCACGACGGGCTCGCTCCTTCTCCTGCTCGCGCTTGCGGGCCTCCACCTCTTCGTCATGGCGTTGAGGTAGCTGGTTATGGCGATGGTGCTGGTTAAAACGCCACTTGGGACCAAACTTGGGTCGTGGAGGAGGTTTACCATCGACTAGGCGGAATGAGGCATCACCGTCTCCAGCGGCAGCGACTGCATCGGGGAATGAACCATCGGCGGTAAAGTCGAAAACAGAGTCGGAGGGATTCTTGGAGGACGGGCGGGCACCAGGATTGTTAAAGTTCCGCGTCCAATCCGCGATCCGACCTAGTTTCTCAGAGCGGGAAAAGGGTGCAAAAGGGACGTGGAGAGGAAGGGTCGTGGTGGTGGCGGTGGCGCTTGTCTCCGGTGGGCCCCATCCATCAGGATTGAAGGGGACAGCGCCAACTTCAAAACCGCCTACCATGGTTGCGACGGACGTTGGATCTGGACAGTACGAGTAAGTGAAGCACAAACTCGACGCTTGGAGAGGCTATAGGTTCACGGTGACACGGAGGAAAAACCCTACGTAGCGGAATCACGTATGTCCTTTACTACGACCCTTTCGGCTTTTGCCCCGCGGAAAGTGGTTAATTCGTCGCTTCAGTGGAGGCCTATGGGCCTAGTTGCTCATTCAACAGGTACACCCCTCCCCACCGGCAGTTGGGAAATAATGCAGACGGGCTGGGCCCTCTTAGTGGTTGGACATTGGACATTTATTCTGGGCTTTCAGGTGGATAAATTCTTACGCTGGGTCTTGGTCTCTCCTTGGGGCTAGGTCCTCTTAGTGGTTGGCTTGGTTTTTTTTACTCACATGTATCTGGGCCCATCATAAGAAATTGGTTGGGTCCACCACGTGTAGAAATTCCAATAGGTTCATGTGACAATGACAAGTTTAGAGGATTGTAAAAATTAGGTGTGAAATTAGTTATTCGAATCTTAATCCATATTGAATTATTATTCTATTTATCTGTCTAAATTAAATTACTTTTGATATAGTGAATTAAATACGTTTAAAAATTTAAATCTATTCAAGTCCGAATCTATAAAATATTTTATAAATACCTATGTTGTCGAACTCAAAATCGATTTTTTCCTCACCCTTCTAAAAATATGTATATCCTTGACCAGCAAAATGTGTGATTGTGTGTATTTAAGCACACATTTGGCATTGCCATATAACCAACCATCCTTGTCTTCTGTAACATCCTGGCCCCTCCTCTTGTCGTCCACATTTGTGAATCAGCTTTTCTATTGCAGGGAAGGACAGCTTGCAAATACTGGTCCAGAAAGCAAAAGCTTGATGTTTACATTGATATATCAAGTCCAGACGACGTTTCTTGTTTGAACACGCACAATACAAATATATGGGTCCCTATTCCACCAGTAGTAAAGTACATATTTCAAAAAAGGAAACTAAAGTATCCATCCATATGTGCTCTGGTATAAATTGCTGCTATCTTGAAAAGTGAGAGTTAAAATTTTCTTTAAAGATCGAAGATTAGATATTGAGTAAAATATATATATTTGAAAAAATTGATTAACCTATCACTGTCACGAATCAAGATTAATCCTTGTCGTTTTCTGACCCCCCAATCTTCCCTTGACAAATTGAGGAGGATAACTTGATTTAACCAGTACGCAAAAAGGTTGTTAGTGCAAGGAGTGGCTAGGGTTTATACGAGAGAAGGAAATAAATAAGTAAAAAACAAATTCTCACTTTATTTTAGCTGCAATTTCACAATTGGGGCAATCGAAAAGGAAAACACTCAACAGTAATAATACAGATAAATTCCCAATAAAGATATTTTTGAGTCCCATTAGAAAATCTCCAACGATGATCCCGAGTAGTTTAGTGGATGAGTTAAATCGTGTGTAATATTGAACCTCGAGTTCGAATGCCCACCCTATTCTCTTAATTATTATTTTTTTATAAAAAAAAGGACATCTCCAATGGAGACACAAATGGATAACAAAATGGTCTAACTGTCATTTTTTTCCCCAAACCACAAAATCAGGTCTCTAACTCAGAAACAAACATGGTAGCAGCAGAAAACAATCATCGCCTTTCTTTGATGAAAAATCTGATCCCAAAAGAGAGATAAAGTGGAGGATGCAAAATGACATTAATTAAGACACTGATTACAAATTTTGATTTTTCATTTAAATGAAGTTGGCAAATGATGGTCATTTTGATTACTTGGTAAGAAAATCAAATGAGGTTTCAGAGTAGTATTACAGTATTTTGTTACTAGCATTAGAGATGGGATTAACAGTATTTTGATGAATGATGATGATAAGTTTGGTTGCCTTAATTACAATAATTATTTCAAAATCATAAATTTATTTTTATCCCAATTATGATGGAGATTTTTTTGCTATTTTAATTTCAGACCACTCTTTTTCCATTTGATTTTAATTTTGGTCCCTAAAACATTAATTATAAGGGGACCTCTCTCTAGCTTGTCTCCACATTAATTAGTGCATATAGGGTATGTTTGTCTCCAGCGTAACCAAAAATGCACAATATATATATATACATACATGTTTTTTCACAATAATTGGATTCTCAATAATAGTAATTAATGACTGGCAACCTGGCTTTACTGTTGCTGCAAGTCTATAACCCCAACTTCGTTCCTTTTACATAGCACCTGAAACAGCCCATATATGTTTTTTCTTGGCATCTTCACAAACAGTTTCTATAACATTTTCCATGAAAGATCTTCTCACTAAAAGAAATATAAACGCTAAGATTTCATTCAAGATGTATAAACACGCATGACACAACCGACTTTTATAAGTTTCTCGATCTTAACTTCTTTCTTTAGCATTATCTATCAATATCTTTCTTCTAGCTCTTTCACTAACTGATCAAACACAGAATATCCAAGATCAAACATTAGGAGGCAATTCTAAAACAAAGCTTCAAAAAAAATGTTTCACCAACATATATATATCTAATCGAATTTGAATCATCAACATATAGTTTATAGGGAAAATTCAAGGAGTACTTTTAAAAAGGGCAGCAGTGACCAGATGGTATCTTAATAGCTAGCTAGAGTATGCAGTCTGACTCTTGTGGAGCATTCGATCAGAAAAATATAGGTAGCTAGCTAGGTAGGCAAACTATATATATAGGGACACTACATCTCCACTGAAGACCAAATCTTGATAAAATTTGCTTTAAAATGCATGAATCTATATCGATCTTACACAGCAAACCTCCTTAGTCTCTCTGATATCCTTGCAGCTTCATTTCCTGAGGTAGACTCTTCAAGCTGCAGCACACACAAAATTAACCATCATTTCTTAGTCTTTCACAATCTTCCAAAACAAATATATGTCTGAGTCAATCAAATCAAGTTATATATATGTATGTATAATATATAACTTACCTTAGAATGTATGGTGTGGACGACAGTATCTTCAATAACAGAGAAACTGGCATTAACAATCTCCACTCCCTCTTCATAAAGCACTCTAATTATCTGATTAAATATGAATTGATAATCCAACCCAGTTACCAAAACAATCTCTAGAGCTACACCATTATTATGGATCTCAATTTGTGGCAATCTTGTTCCATTACTACCACTATTACCCCCATCCGTAGAAGACCTTTCAATTCCCATTAAACTGTCTTTCCTCTCCTTCAGTTTTTCCATGCGTATCTGCAACTTCTTAATGTATTTTTCAGCCTCGCATAGTTGATCCGTAACCGATACCTGTTCCTATAACATAAAATAAACTAAAGTAGATAAAAAAATAAGCCGTGCTGGAACTCGATCCCGATCTCTTCATAAAATGTGAGAGATCGAGAGATCTATAGAGAGAGAGTTAATTACATACCTTTGAATTTTGATTGGGTACAAGGGAATTGAGTTGTGTGTAGAGTGCCTTCATTTGATTCC
Source organism: Euonymus europaeus (assembly GCA_963580455.1). Taxonomy (NCBI): domain Eukaryota; kingdom Viridiplantae; phylum Streptophyta; class Magnoliopsida; order Celastrales; family Celastraceae; genus Euonymus; species Euonymus europaeus. The sequence continues at coordinate 2,013,912 of OY756969.1, read as the reverse complement.
TCCTGTTTCTCTCAATGGTTTTTCTATCATTTCTTGAAGAACTAGGGTTCTCCATGGTGTGTTGGTGTTCAGTGTCTAAAGACCAAGTCAACAATAGAAAAGACCATCACCCTTAAATCCTAATACCACAAACGCACAGAACTAAAGTTTATGGATATTGTATTGTTGGTCTCTCTCTCTCTCTCGGGGAGGGGCTTGGCTTTTATCTGGAAGAAAAAAGCAAAATATAAAACATGATTAGATGCTACTGCAAAAAAGCTTTATTGTTGATTTGAGGGGATGGTGGGGCACCTACCTAGCTATTTTTGGTTTACACCATACGTGGAGTTTCTTTGACCATCTATTTCTTGCCACTGCCAATCAGTACTGTATGAATTTCGGCTTTCTATGCCAATTTTTTTTCACACATTGTTATCATGTTACACTGACCTTGACCATCTCTTTACTATACAAGTCTCTTCAATGAAACTTAATAACTTTGAATCTACTTGGACATGGCATGTCCAAACTCAACCAATCCGATCCGCACCCAAAGTTTTCAACCTGGCGGGTAGAGTAAGTTGAATTAAAATGCAGTATAGAGTTCATAAGAGTATTATTTTTAGCGAAAATCAAACTCAAAAGTTTTCAAATCCATATACTCTCAACTTTCATCCAAATGATTTTTAAAAAAAAAACTTTACTCATGTAATCTTAATGAATATAAAACATTTTCATGATTAGTGTAGAATACTGGAATAAGAATGCAAGTCTTTCACGGGTCATATATAATAATTGTAAATGTAAATGTAAATATATACCATGACACACGTGGTTGACGAAAAATGGAGGGAAGACTTAAGTTTGAAACACACCGGCAATTTCCAGTAACTATCAAAGGACCGGAGAGGCAGAGACCATGATGCACAACACTAGTTGGATAGTCAAAATTCGACAAAAAAAAAGGTTGGATAGTCAAATTGTGCATTCACATTGTTAAAATTGTCATATTTGTCTTTTCCCAGTACCAAAATTGCAAAAAACGTACGAGAAGAGCCCAGTGGAAAAATATAAATAATTAAATCTATTAGTAAAAATGTTAATATATTATTAAATATAAATAAATAACAATTTATAAATAAATATAAATGAATATATTATGGAATAAAAATAAATAATAGATTATTAAATATAAATAAATTATTAAATAATTTAATATATTAGTAAAATTGTTAATATATTATTAAATAAAAATAAATAAAAATTTATTATTAAATATAATTGCATATATAATTAAATAAAATTAAATAATAGATTAGTAAATATAAATAAATAAATTATTAAATATAATTGAATATATTATTTAAAAATAAATATATTATTCAATATAGATAATTAAATATATTAGTAAAAATGTTAATATATTATTAAATATAAATGAATATTTTATTAAATAAAAGTAAATAATAGATTAGTAAAAATATAAATAAGTAAATTATTAAATATATTATTTAAAAATAAATATATTATTAAATATAAATAATTAAAAATATTAGTAAAAATGTTAATATATTATTAAATAAAAATATATAACAATTTATTATTAAATAAAATAAATAATAGATTTTAACATTAAGGCTATTTTGGTCATTTGGCTAAAATATAAAGGGTAGTTTAGACTTTTCATTTTTGATAGAAGGTAAATGTTGTTGAAAATAATTTTTTATGTAGCATTTGAAAATTGTAACATATATGCTAAAATTATTATTGGGTGTTTAGTTAAATAACTTTTTATGTGTAGCATATATGCTGAATGCTAAATTATATGCTAGTGAAAATTATTTACCGAACGGGTATATTTACAAAGCCTGCAGACAAGTCATATGCTCCTCTCTCTCTCTCTCTCTCTCAAGTTGTTGTTGCTCTGGAGGGGGTGAGGGTCTTTTTAAATTTTAATGCCCAGCTTTTGTGTTTAGGACTTTAGGCCAAGTGCAATGGGGAAAGTGTTTGGAGTGCTGAAAATTTTGGAGTATGTAGAGGGAGTAATTTTAAAAATTATATTGAAAGATGTGTAGAAATATAGAAAAAAGTGAAAAATGATATAAAAGTATGAGAGAGATGTTGTTGAAACTTGATATTTGGAGTGTTGGTGTATGGAAAGTGAAAAAAATTGTATTGAAATATGTGTTTTGTTGATATGATTGTATTGAAAAATGTGTTTTGCTGATGTGGATAAGTAAATGGGACCCATTTATGTGTAATAAAAGTGGGACCCAATTACAGAATTTGAAATGCTTGATAATGCTATAGCACTGCACTTAGGTTTCTTTTTGAGGGATAGATTCGAACATGACTTGCTAGATTGACCATAAATCTGCCAGTGCCAGAGTCATATATCAATCTTAATTTAGTGCAATGCATATCACAATCTCATTGGACCCCATTTCAGATCATAAAAGAGTACATTATATGTGTGGGTACATATACAGGGAACCCTAGTCATACTTTATGAGGCTTGACCTTAATTTCTTTAATATCTATATATATAGGGAACCTTAGTCATACTTTATGGGGGGCTTGACCTTAATTTGTAAGTCAATTAATATTAGTAATGCCAAACCATATAATATTCTAGTATGCATGCATTGTTGGATTGGTTTTGGAGTGTGCTGACTAGTAATTTGGAGGATGTGAAAATTTAGTATGCTGTAGTGCTTTGGGTCATCTGGAAGAATAGAAATCTATTGTTGTTTGAGGATCAAATGGCAGATATATATGGTCTGTGATAAGGGCTCGGAACTTAATATGGTGACAAAAAAACACAATTTATTTTCCTTCTTCAGCAGGTAGACGTGAGGATGCTTGGGCTCTTCCTCAGACAGGTGCCACAAAGTTGAATGTTGATGCTGCGGTATTCAGTGAGGATGATGCAGTAGGGGCAGGTGCTGTGCTAAGGGATGATAGAGGGACGATTTTGTGTTGTTTATCGGACAGGATTATTGGGCGTGTGGATCCCACATATGCGGAGTTGCTGGCTGTGACCCATGCTCTTCCATGTCTCCAGGATAAGGGCTTTCATGGATTTGAGTTAGAACTTGACTCTACCAATGTGGTCTTTGCGTTATCTTCGGCTGAATATCTAGACTCTGGTATGGGCCACTTTGTTATAGAGGCTAAGAGCTTGATGAGCTGCCTTGGTGTTTCCTTTGTTCTCATATTCGTAGATCTAGAAATTCAGTTGCACATTGTCTTGCTAGGAGAGCGAAGAATTTTAGTTCCCGTTATATTTGAATGTTTGAATGTCCACCAGAGCTTAGTCACCTCGTTCAAAGGAATCTCCATCGGATAATGTAATTTTCGTTTGGTTTAATGATATTTGATTTCTCAAAAAAAAAAAAAGGAAAGAAGAAAGAAAGTGAACCTGGTACACATAATTAAAAGGTGTTGATGATCAACTCTAGCATTGAATACTATTTTATTTTATTTTTTTTAAAAAAAACGAATCACCTTTTTTATATCGTTGCAGTTATATTATTTTGTGAAATAATTATAAAACATGCATGACTATATTTTCAATCGTATAAAATTACGAACTTACAAAAGAATGAGCTTGTAGATATATAGGTGATGCCATAGATGAGTACTTAATTTTTTTGTAGGACACACTTAACAATCAAGGTGCTGTAAATTTCACAGTCATACAAATCAATAATATTGTCCATTTTAGATTGTCTGATTCGCTGAATACATCAAACACATATATGGATTATTCGGTTCACATGGATGCATCAAGCTCGCACGGCTTTATTTTTCATAAGCAGGCAAGTGGACTAAATCCAACTCATCAAATATTGGAAAAGACTTTGTTGGTTGTAAATGGTGGGATTTGTCCTTATTAAGGGCGATACCCACACATCTTTGACCGATGTGGGACAACACTCCCCCGTACTTATTGGCCAGGTCATATCACATATCAAATAAGTGGAGTAGATATTATATCCAAATGTCTAACTGATCGAGCAATCTGACTTCAATATCATATTGTAAAATGGACAGTTTGGTTCAAATCCTAAGTGCATCTCATCTAGAGACCGAGTCAAGTGATCCTGTTACAAAGAGATAAAATAATTGTTAGTTTTGAAAAAACTTCAATAGTTGTTAAAGACTTTTAGATAAAGACTCGTGCATGTTGAGCTTTGCACAAGTGCTCTTGGCCGAGTGAAAAGCATAATCTAACATAGATGGTAATCCGAAGACAAGATTGACAATGTCATTCTTAAAAAAAAGTACACTGTGAACTTCAAAATGAGAAGCACAATTGATAGATCGATATATCAAAACTATTTTACAATCCTTCACCCGATTTATTTCGATAGAGCAACCCTTTTTTTTTTGTATATTTTATATATAAAATTCTTTTTAGGATTGAAAGAATAGAGTATTCATGCAACGTGTAGAGAAATAAAACAAGCGCAAAACAACACACGAATCTTAGGATTCAATTATGTAGTTTCAAAGAAGATCAGAAAATACCCCGAATCAAGAGAGCATAGCTTAATTAATCTTATTTTATTAATCATCAAAAGTTATTGGGTTGCCTTCATAATAATTTGTTTAAATTGGCTAAACGCTAAAGACTCATAAAAATCCATTAAAGCCCGAATTTGCCAAAAACGGCAAAAACACTTTTTTTTTTTTTTTATCTAAACGACAGAATTCAGCCGAAAAACGACGGACGTCAAGGCTTTTGCACTAAGTTATAGTCAAGTCGTTTTTCTTCAAAATGACCTACTCAAACATCAAAATTAGACCAAATCCAATAAGCTCATTTATTATTCCATCTCTCATTTGTCCATAAATCTATTTGCCAAATCTCCTCCACGTCTGATCGAGCATATTGTGAGTTGTGTGACCCAGCAAAATTGGAAAAACAAAGACTAGCTTTGTCATTTTCTAGGAAATTTCACTAGTTCTTGATAAGAATCAATAAAGATATTGCACACATGGAGGAGATTAATCGGTGGTCGCAAAGTGAGATTGCATTTGTCTATGAGATGTTGATGTATCTATTGTTGCCACAATGGATTTCCAAAAATATAAAATAATGCAAACGATTTCCAAAAATAAAAAATAATGACTGCATATACAACACAATTAAAAACAGCCTATTGTTGTCTTTTTCATGCGTGTTTTGTTTTAACTCACATTGACTCTCTTTCTTTTTTTATCTTTTCAAGAAAAGAAAAAAATAGTAAAAAAGACCGAACCTTTAAAACCCACCAAACCAAAACAAGCTCAGCCCAACATAACCTGAAACTAGGGCTGCACACGAGTTTCGTGCCTGACCCCATAACCCAATAATGACCGGGTGAAACCCGGCCCGAACCCGAAATTATCGGATCGGGTATCGGGCCTGGTTATCGGGTCACCCAATAACCCGAAAGACTAATTTTTTTTTTTAAAAAAAGTTAAAATTAAAAGTATGAAATACAAAAATCCAAAGACGAAATTGGAAGAACAAAAACCTAGGTTCGTCGTTCGCGATCTCAAGTCTCACCCACGGCGACGGCCATCTCCTATTACGACATTAGAAGAACGAAAACCTAGGTTCACCATTCACGATCTCAAGTCTCACCCATGGCGACAACCATTTTCAATTTTTTAAGTCTCACCCATCTTCTCTGCCTCTCACTCTCAATCTGGCCACCGATGACACCAGTGAGGCAGTGCTAACACGTAAAACTTCAAAACTCAAATCACAATTCACAGTTATACACTTACAGTCAATCACTTACATAGGTAGGCGGCATCTTCCTTTCGTTGATTTGCAAGGAGCAATTACCGATTTATCGTAGTTGGTTATAGCTAGGCAATAGAGGCAGAATGTATTGGGCTCGATAAATGGATCTGATTTTAGCATTTTAAGAGTTTCAGCCTTCAGGTATTGAATGCTATATTAATATTTCCATGTAGGCACAACTTACGCTTATCATGTAGAAGTATCCAGCTATCTTCATTCATTGCATGTCAAATGTAAAGTGTACGAAATAATGAAATATACTTAATATATAGGTTGAAATTTTGAATGTATTTTTCTTAACCGAGTGAACCGGATTATCCGATAACCCGAAATTTTAATTCCGGGCTATCGGACCGGGTTTATGCTCATGAAAGTTAACCAAGTCAGATCAAACGACTCAAACCCGACCCGATAACCCGAAACCCGATCCGGTGTACAGCCCTACCTCAAACCATTCGCGGTGGGCTGAGAACTTGTCCCAACAAATATTCACATTCACTCCTGTCCAATGGCCAATACAAATCCCCACTAACCAACACGTGGTTAATCTTGAATTCAAGTTTTACGAATATAAAAAAAAAATATTGAGAAAATTTTGCCTCCTTAGTAAAACCCTCCCGACTCGATCTAGATTTAATTGAGATTAACTACGAGCATCAGACAGTATATACTCCAAAAAAAAAATACAAATCTCCCCTATTTTGGATTTTAACGTATAAAAATATAATATAACTACGATAATGAATCTAGGATGACGATTGTCTTTTTCATAAAAAAAATTAAACAAAGAAAAGTCAATTACGATAGCTGAGATGTTCAACAAGCATAATCATTCAATAACATCACGATAAGCATCAAATACATAATTTTCTCTAAGGTCAGTAGTTACATTGAATCTTGCATGAAAAGATGATATAGACCTCATCACCACCACCACCACCACCATAAACGGATGAAACAGTTCAACTTCCCTCAAAGAGTGTCTTTTCATGTTGTTTTCTCTCTCAAAACAAAAACTATGACAAGTAGTAAATGCTTTTGCCTGTAAAGTTGGGATCACATGGTAAGTGACACAAAAGCATACACAAACTTCACAACTAAAAGGATTCAAAGCAAAGATTGCAGACAACCCATGCATCTGAACAAATTCAATGAATGAAACCCAACAAATATCCTCCTCTTTTATCATCAAGATAATCGAATGCAAGCACCTAACCAAAAAAGAAACACTACATGAGGAATGCCAAGAGCCACATATCAGCATTTTACTTCGACACAACTGTATAACTGAAAACTACGAAGATTTGTAGTCATTAAGGGATAACTAAAAAGAACAAAGAAAGTATTCACAATCCAAACCATAAAGGTTTACTAAAGCATTTGGCACAGCCAGCTCAACATAATTCCAGAAAAAAGAGAGAATGATTTTCCAGCCTGAGATGGACTAACTCGGCGAAATTCCATCGTGCAATTGGGGGAATGTCAATGAGTCATACATTCAATCACGAGTGCTTCAAATTCCTATAGTCATACATGCCTGCCTGTGTGCATTTGCGTATCAAATAAGGCAAAGAATAGTATTCTTCTTCTTGATATTGAATGTTAAACGTGGGAATTTAATTTTGAACTGTTCTCACGGATTTCACAAGGAGAAATGCACTAACCATCTTCCCTAGCACACAGATTTTTCCCCCTAGAGAAAGTAAAAGATTCCGAAAAACACGGACGTCATAAAGGATTATGTATCATGATCATTGTAAAATAATAATAAGTGAGAACAAAATATCACAAGGAGAGCCACGCCAAAATATCACAAGGAGAGCCACGCCAAATTCATAGCCATTAAAAAAATATCCATGTCTTCCCCTCAATGTTTATAAAATACCCTAAACCGAAGACCAAACTCGGCATATATATATTTTCAAACTAGAGACACTCATCCCTGCAAAACTATTAATTCCGTCTCATGTGAATGTGACGTAGTAGAATACAAATTAGACAGGTGCAAGGAAGAAACCTGTTTAATTACATTGGACTTGATCCGCAACAAAAGACAGGCCACCGGAAAGATTCATATGAATTTAGGTTTTGGAATGGGTGTTGTACTAGGATGTGTGGGACCAAGCTTTTGAATCCAATGAAGCATACCTTTCTTGTGATCTTGGCAAGTTGGGTTTTGTACCAAGTTCAGGGTTCCATCACGAGCAAGTGAAAACTCAAATTGCTCAAGTACCTTCACAATCTGCCAGAACTCGGGCCTCTTCTCGGGATGCAAGGACCAGCATTGCTCAATTAGCGCTCGCAAGGCAGGCGGACACTCTCTTGGAATGATAGGTCTCAAATTCTGGAAACCGGAAGCATAATTTTTTAAGTTAGAAAGAACAATGAATCTAAAATACAGCTATTGAATCTCACAAGACTGACAAGAGTCTCACAAGGGAAGATTTTTTTTAAATTTTTAAATGCATACAAAATGCAATCAATTTAACTATCCAGCTGCCAGCTGAATATACCAAACACTAGTGGTAACACAGAAAGCTGACAGACAGCCCAAGATGACAAAAACTTGAAGCAAGAAAACACCATTTATAGAAAGTCCTATATCAAGCAATTAAAACAGAACAGTCTAGAGCAGGATGGTAAAGCATTCGAGCTTTAATTTCTTCAAGGATGCTGATTCCAAGCCATGAGGTTACTAGCACAAAAAAACAAATTGGACATTACTGTTATCTGGGCAGGTTTCTTATTATTCAATTTGACATGTAACCTTAAACAGGTATATATACGATTATGATTGTAATCCACGTAAAGGCAATGGGCCATTGACAATAGATAAGAAATGAGGAAATACCTTATTCACAACTGCAAAAGCTGCTTGGATGGGATTCATATCCTCATAAGGTATAGATCCTGCCACCATTTCCCATAAGATAAGTCCAAAACTGTACACATCAACCTTCCGACCATGGGCCTTCTTTTTTATCATCTCTGGTGCCATCCATCGATAGGTCCCTGGGTCTTCGGCCAATGAATAACAATATGCCTCCTCACAAGCTACACCAAAATCAGCAATTTTTAGGTGGAACTCTTGATCAATGAGAACATTCTCGGGTTTCAGGTCCCGGTGGATGACACCTTGAGAGTGAATGTACTCCATTCCTCGAGCAATGTCCAAAGCAATAGCAATTAACTTCTCCAAGGGAATCAACTTATGCTCAAGCTTGTGTAAGTACGCTCTCAAGGAACCCTCTGATAAATACTCTGTGATAACACAGTAAACTGGAGGCTTTCTGCACGATGCTACAAACTGCATTATCAAATCTAAATATATGAGAAGCAATTCACAGCAGCAGCCTCAACGAATATATCATCTACAATAGTTTTGAACATAATTCAGGTTTCACATCTGAGAAACAATTTTGCAGTTACAGCAATCAAATCATCCATGCATTCTAACAATTTCACAAACAATACATAGCTATGAAAATTGGTAAAGGGGAATGCACCAACTGCTTTCTCCTATGGATTCTTGTTATTGACAACATAAATGTTTCATAAAGGCTTGATAATGATGTCATAGAAATGCAAATGAAGTAATCAACTTTTAAATGGCAAAAAATAGGAAAGTTTGATCACCTTTATCACATTTCGATGATGTAGATGGGATAGAGAAGTGACTTCTCTATTGTATTGATTCTCCAGTCGGGTTGCCAAGGTTCCATTTTCGTCATCATCATCAGGTATCCGAATAATCTTAACTGCAACAGGCTCATCATTATATATACCATGATAAAGCCTACTGTGTGCTCCATAAGCAAACCTAAGCCCAAGAAATAGCTTGGACAAATCAACGGTCCACTCATGTGCCGTCTCCACTGCAGTAACCCTGCCACCACCATGATCAAAATACTTAGTCCACGAAGACTCCTTCTTGCTCTTCAATTTGTCATGTCCTTTCAGGGAAGCCAAGTGCCTAAGGGGGCTTGTATTTGAGGCCTGCAATGAGTTGGATGACTTCTTTTCTTGGGCGTCTTTATGGAATATCTTGCTCATAATTCCTCTGTCATTTGAATATTTTCTAATAGGATGGGGAGTCGAGAATCGTTTCCTATCAGACCTTGCTTCCTCGAACGCATCAGAGAAAGAAGTTCGAGGGTTAGGAGACAAAGATCTCTGCTTATTGGTTAGAGGATTTCGCGGAGCTTGTAAATTACTGGGAACATGTAGATGTTCTTGTGGTTGTTGATTCTGACCGGACGATGTTGCTCCGGCTCCAGGTCTTGATTTTAATCCAGATTTCATCTCTGACCGAATGTCAAAAGAAGGGAGAGCAAGCAATCTTGAAGAATCCAGTCGATGGCAAACTGTGTGAGAGAACTTTGTCCTTCTTATCCAAGAATAAGCTTCTTCCTCCATAGCTGAAATCCCAGTAATCCAAATACTTGGAAAAACCTAACAGATTGTAAACCCAAACAGATTCGGCTTAATCGTTATCTCCTTCTCCTTGTGGGAGGCAGAGGTAGAATGAGGCTTCAAATAAAAAACGAAATCCTGAAATAATCCTAAATAATTTACAGAGCTCGAGAGACCGAATTTCCCCAAACCCATTAACCATAAAACGTAATAAACTCAAATCTTGACTTCTAATCAAGAAAACCATTCAAATTCATGAAGACCCATCATCAAAAAATCCATGAGAACTAATAACTTCTTAGAAATCCATCAACACAAAGATCCATCCCAAGCTTTAGAGGCAACCAAACCCTTTGTCGCAAGAAGAAAAGACTTATCCTTTTTGTGTCTTGAAAGTCAAACACCACCGTCTGTAGAGCCCTGGAAAATCACATACAGAAACCCAAACTAAAATATATTTATTTTTTAAAAAAACGTATACCCAATTAATTAGAAATAAAATAAATGCTATCATTACGAATCCGCCTGATTGCACAAAAAAATCTAATCATTTTGTCAATACAATATTCGTATCTAAAAAATACCCAGATACACACACACATGACAGAACATGCACCTGAACACATAAAATTACATTCTTGATTGAAATTCGTGGTTAACGAAAGGAACGGCTTAATCTTTACCCGATGTAAAAAAAGAAAAAAAAATCTCGAAATCAAAAATTAGCAAAATACGAACCGTATAGGCGAATTGTAGATTCCCGGTGGACCCGATAATTTTGGTGAGGGAAGAATGGCGTGGGTGGAGGTGTGCGGTGGCGTAGTGGTGGTGGTAGGTGGGGACCATTGAGGAGCAAAAGTCAAGAAAAGACAGAATATTTTTGTTAGGGAGCGTCTGTTGAAGAATTTATATAATTAAGAGGAAGCCAAAGTGTCGACATCGAGGTAAATGCAGAGTAGCTACGTTTATGGTACGGATAGCACGGACACCACTTCTGGACCTTCTGTTAGGTACATGCTTTTACAATGCAACCGTAGGTTTTTCCTAATTGGATAGTAAATAGGACAGTTTCCACGCAACGTTATCATGGCATCTTTGCTGTAGTAAACTACAAAATTTAATTATTTGGCGACTAACAAGACAGATCCATAAACATTTCATCCATAAATGATATGAGCAGATGTGGCAGACTATACCTCACTGATGGCAAAAACATATTTGAACGTTCAAAAAAAAAAAGACATAGATATTATGGATGCAAATGTCTATTGACATTTAACATTTTCTATTATTTGGTGAGAAATGAAAATGATGACGTAAGAAATGGAAGAAGGAGGGATTTGGGCCCTATCCATTTCAAGTATAGACCACTTTGGGTTCCATACTCTTCGGCAAAAAAAGAAAGCCATCAAAATTTTAATATTTGGGCTGGGCCATGTTGTTTCGAACTTCGAAAAAACGAGTCATGGTCCTCTTGGATCATGGCAAGTTTATAAGCCCATGAAATTGTTAATCAAGGAGGGTTGGAACAAACAGAAAAAGGCTTTTAAGAAGCCCCTTGGTAGAGGAGGCCCATGAGCCGAGGCAGTAGCCTATAAAGGCCCTTCACTGGCTCCACAGATTTTGGGTTCATTGATCGAGTTGAGGGGCCCTGGTCATGGATGATTGGATATGAATTAAAAATAGACTTTAATATCCCGTTTTTGCCCCTAGTTCACATTTTCCTTATGCTTTATTGCTCCAGATGTTGTGGAGATTAATATTCCTGGCCAGCAACACATTATCATATCATGTCATATACTGATACTGATGTAGTGTATCAGAACTAATAAGATTCATGTTAAGAGATTCGAATGGGAGATAGTTGAAGGGTTTTTCTTTGAATATAGGGCCATAGGGGTGTACTAACTAACGGTCACTAGAAAAAGGCACAAATGCAGAAAACAAGCTATGGACCTTGTTTTTATTTTTATCCATGTGTGTTGATGCCTCCCAGAGACTTCCTTGTGTTCCCATGACAATCAATAAAAGATAGTGGTAGGGTCTGCAGGCCTGCGAGAAGAATGATGGTAACCAACTAACCATGACTGCAGCACCTACTTCATTCATTTCTCGGTCTAGCTCCTTAAACATAATGGGTTTCCTCACCAAACAGCAATCATTTTAGTTGTAAGTATAAAGCCACAATTGCATCAAATTGGCAGTTGGTTTGAGAATTATGATTCCAGTGATTCTTGAGTTATATGGGGACCAAATCACATGATGTAAAGCAATCCAAGTCAAACTTAACAAATGTTTAAAACCACAATATGTATCATATTCTGTGTAATGCAGTTCGCTGTACATCGAGTTATTACAACAACAAAAAATGAACTTATTTACTACATTAACCTAAACCAGCAATTATATGAATGGACAAATATGAAACATCCAAGTTTCTACCATGAGTACTAGATTGCTAGAACCAAAAAACCACTGATATATTTTCAAGTGATGCAGAATCACCTACCATCCAAACTGTTATTAGTCCAAGAGAGTGACATTGAATAAGAAAGGGACTGCTTAATATCTTCAAATGTAGGGTGCAATCCATACCCAAATTTTTGTGAATGATTGGACCACATACTCTTGGACTTCACCATTTGCAGCAAACGTGCATCCATATCTTCAGTTTCTGGCTCATTAGGCTCACTCTTCCCCTCTAAAACCATCAACACTTGCCTCATTGTTGGCCTTGAACTTGGTTCAGGATATGCACACAACAATCCCAAATGAAGCACCCTCTCCACTTCCACCTCATCGAATCCTCCTTTCGCCTTGAATCTCGCATCGATAGCTTCGAGTATTTGACCTTGCATCATCAATTGCCACACCCACTCAACTAATGTTGGCTTTCCTTCCTCTAAAGGCCTCCTCCCACATATGACCTCCAAAATCAAGATACCAAAACCAAACACGTCCGTTTGAGCTGATACTCGCCCGGTCCTAATTATCTCCGGCGCCAAGTACCCCACAGTACCAACGACCCTTGTTGTGGTAGCAACTTGACCGTGGTCGTGCATCCGAGCAAGCCCAAAATCGCCTAGCCTTCCATTCATGTCCTTGTCAAGTAATACATTGCTGGCCTTAATGTCTCTATGGAGTACTTTAGCCTCCCATCCCTCATGTAAGTACAATACACCTGCAGCAACATCTTTCAGAATCCTAATGATGTCTTTGTAGCTTAACATCTTGTTCTCATCACACTCAAATACCCTTTTGTCCAAGCTTCCATTTTCCATGTAATCATAGATTACCATAAAGCTTCCCTTCTCTCTCTTGCACCAACCTCTCAACCCCACTAAGTTTCTGTGCTTTAGCCTTCCAAGGCTGGATATTTCTGCCAAGAACTCTCTCATTCCATCATTATTGTCAAGTGAAATGCGCTTCACGGCTATCTCTGCTCCTCCTGGTAATACACCCTTATAGACCTTCCCATTCCCTCCAATTCCAATCACATTATCTTCTGTGAATCCTTTTGTTGCTGAATCAATCTCTTGATATGTAATTCGATGTGGCCAGTACTCCAATTCCCAATCCTCCATTTGCTCTCTATCCCTTGCTCTCCTTTGCTTCCTCTTCACCAAACACAGAGAAAACAAAGCACACAAAACAAGAACAAAGAAACCCCCAACTGTTATTCCTGCAATGAACCCTTTGGATTTAAAAACAGAATCCGTCGGAAGAACAAATGAAGGTAAACCAGTAGTGACTAGCCTTTCACTGAGAGAAAAATTCGTATTGCTAAAGCTCCAAGCCAGAATTTTGTGACTTTCAACTAATCGACCAGTAGCTCCCGTAAAACCAACAAACATCTTCTCCTCAAATACATCTGAAAGATTAAGAGAAACGTTCAAGAGAGGGGTTTTGGGTCTTTCCATGCCTGCTAAGGCCATGGTCACATTGAGTAAAGAATCCGAATAATCAATCCAAACTTGATAATTCCTACCATTATTCAGCTTCAATTCCTTAAACGATTTCTGGCTGCTATTCTTTCCATCCGAAACCCAATAACCAGCCTCGTACGAGGCTTCAGATTTAAGTGAATTCAGGTCGACGCCGACATGATTATCATTGATATCATCAAATTCTTGGTTGGCAAAAACGTCAAATTCAACACCAAATACGTGGTTAGTTGAATTCCCATTGTTGGTGAGGTTGAACAAACCCAGATGTTGAGCAGAGCTCAATCCTTGAGTACCTGTAAAGGGTACAAAAATGAAAACCAGGCCATGCCCAGGCAGAGTGTCCTTGTAAGGAGCCATGGAGAAGATAAATGAAGTCGAAAATGGATAGACATATGAAGAATTCGGAGCCTTCGTGGGTATTTTTGATGGGTAGAGAGCACGACCGATTGAGAAACTTGTTTCGTTAGTGAGTGTGAGGATGCGAGATTCAATGGTGGCGTTGCCCAAGAGTGACAAATTGGAGGAATTGAAGCCGTTGAACACCAAATCAACGGCTAAAACGACTCGGAAAAGTAGTATAATTGTGAGAAACATTTGATATTTCTTCATCGTTGTGGAGCAGAAGCAGCCGCCTCTCTCATGGAGGGGTTGATATTTCAATATTTCATAAAGGTTGGAGAAACACGACACCAATGACCAAACAAGAAAACTTGTATTAAAGAACGGTGAGATGGTGGGACCCATGTAGTGAATGGTCAACAAAAAAAGTGGTGGAATTTACATTGAAGGATTTAAAAAGCTAAAAACGACTACTGGATTTTGTTACCTATTGGTACGTTCGACAGAGAAAAAGTTTTGATAAGGTATGAGATATGTATCATATAAATTGTTAAATAAGTTATATGTTATTTGATAGAATATAAATTTTGATTGCGTATAACCTGTGAATTTATTATCAGGGATATGTAAAATAATTTAATTATGAAATAAAAGCTATCGAATATAGGAATATAGGTATTGTTGGAAAAACTTTAAGCGTTAAAGTTGAATATGTAAATTTTTTCGAAATTTAACATATCTTTTGAGAGATAAAGTGACAAATGTGTGAGATAATAGAAACAATAGAGGAAATTGAATTTTTTTTTTTGTATGTGACTGATATGATTGTTGACCGATGAAATTAAGCTTATAAATTCACATAAGCTCTACCGAATGGATACTTTATAGTAGTGTGACAATACTATCTTCGACCATTTTAAATTAAGTTTACACATAAATTTAATTTAAAATAAATTATAAGTTTCAAATTTAATCTAAATATAAAAAATTATTTAATTTAAAATTAAATACAAATTTTTTTTCCGTCTAGACCCTTATTTATATTGAATTATTATTCGATTTATTTGCTAGAATTAAACTAATCCGGATATAATGAATTAAGTTTGAAATTTTAAACAAATCAGGATTCAAACTTGCAAATATTTTATAAACATTTATCTTGTCCAATCCACATCCTACTCTTTGTCATCCCTACTTTCTAGGTGGATTTATGGGCGATAGGGATACATATTAGCAACTATAAAGCATATTCAGCTGCACCTAATGAGCTGGAAATGACAAAAGGAAAATTAGGGGGGATAGTGGGTAAGTAAATGTCAGGTGGGGAGCCGCCGGCAGCCATCAGAGAATAGAGGCGTGTGTTATTATTAATGAGAGTGGAGATTTACATGTTTGACCATGTAATAAGTTCGTGACTTTGCGACCAAGTGACAGCGATAGAGTCCTCTGACACAATTAAATCCTTATGCAAGTCTTGACCATGGAATGTATTTTTCTTTGTTCGGAATCAAAGCTACTGGACAACTACTCAAAAATTCAACTGCAGCATTAAACATTATGACATTTAACAATGTCAACTTGCTAAACACCCACTTCACCCCAAAATGTCCCAGTGTGAATCAAAGCTACTGGACAACTACTCAAAAATTCAACTGCAGCATTAAACATTATGACATTTAACAATGTCAACTTGCTAAACACCCACTTCACCCCAAAATGTCTTGTTTTTACATTTTAGTCGAATATATGGGTGTCTGTGCACTGAACGTCTCGAACAGTGATTCACACTGGGACAAAACAAACACGATAATCTTTTAAAAAAAAATTAATTTTCCCGTCAAACTCTGCTTATATAATTGATAGGTATATATTGTTGAATTTCCCCAGTTAAAATAAATAAAATCGACAAGATATATTATAAATTATAATCGAATGAAGGAGTTCTTTTCCAAGTGGATTAGTTACATCTCATGATCGCCGAGACCATTATTTTGTATTCTTGTGGAGATAGCTGCCTGTTATTATAATAATTATTATTATTATCATCTGATGAAGAACGCAAGAAATGGGATATGACAGGCACAATTGTCATCATTAAACATTGAATATTTGATTGCATTGGGTGATAATTATCCACTAAATGTTTGGTTGACGCTACATGATGCATCTTCCTTATATTTTTTTTCCTATTCCGATAATAAAACCATAGCTGTCCGCTTCTGATATTGTGTCACAACCCCTTTGCTCACATGCATGGATTCCAAGAATCTCATTATTCATCTATTAGAACTATGCCAAATATGGAGCATGACCATGATGGCAAAATTCTATTCAATTCGAAAAAAATTAAGTTTAAAAATAAATTTTATGTCTGAAATGTAGTTCGATTTAATTCTTCAAACTCTAATTCGTAGTAGATTATCGTATGATTTATTTGTTGGAATTAAAACCAATATGAATAATAACAATTAAATACGTTCAAAAATTCAAATTAATTTAAGTCTCAACATGCAAGTATTTAATATATATATTTTTGACACAGGTCAACTCAAACCCGAATTTTTACGATCGCTACATGGGTAAAATTTTCAGATATTTTCAATTTTCAAATAGTGCACGCTGAACATCTAGCACTACACTTGTCAAGTAAACACAATTTTAAGTACTATGGATGCTTTCAGTTGCATGTATTTGTCGACGCCTGTTCTCGGCCCGTTACAAATAGAACCAACGGCCCATTTAGAAATATGTTCCTTGGCCCAGTTAGACAAACTGATCGTAGGCCCCTTACTCATCTCATCTCATCTCATCTCATCTGCTGATCATGGGCCGCCTGAGTTGCCAAAATGTCAGTTTACAATGCTTGAATAAAATGAACTGGACGAAGACTAAATATATGTGTGCGTTTGTTGTTGTTAATCTTTTCATATATATAAAAAAAACTAATTGATTATTTCTTTTTGTTCATATGTAAAGGTGACATAAAATAAAAGGCGTTGAATTTTGTTTGATGTCATAAAACCTAAAATTTAGCAAAAATTATTACATGGGTTGTGAAAACAGTTGACAGCTGGGAGAACGAAAATAAAGATACAATATTTGGGCAAAACTATACTTTTTCTTCTCGTTTCCTTCTCTGCCCAATCTATCTTTCCATGCTTCCCCAATCTATTTGGAATTCTGATTGAGCGAATCGGGTGTTGATCAGTTTGTAGATTTAGCCATTGCTTACTGTTGAATCATTGACATTGACTTGCACGAATCAAAAAACAAGGGTTTGTGAATGAATAAAGTAATAAACTATCCTCCAATAAATAATGTAAGAGTCCCACATTAACTATCAAGCACTTTATAAGTGTTAGGCTCTTCCTTATTAGTAATAAGGTTTTTTTTTCCTTTTATAATGAGTTGGGTCTAAATCTATTTGCTAATACTTGAGGAGGAACAAAGTCGTGCGGGCCCGTTGTATTCATGTAAACTGGATAACCTATATATGGATCCGATGTATCCAGTGAACCGGACAACTTAAAGCGGACAATATTGTTACTACGAAGGGGGTGTAGAAATTATAACAAATAACAAATTGTTTGCCATAATCCTTATTATGGGGAAAACAAGCCATTTGTTGTAGCAATTGTTGCATCCAAACCTCGATTGTTTACTAGCTATATTTACCACATCACTTGCATCAAATAAATCTGGGTCTTGTTATAATTTGCATAAATTGATTTAGGTGGGAAGAAAGATGTGAGAGAGATTTCAGCCCGCATGACTATCCTTCAAAAGGCAGCTCAGAGTATTTTGGATGTATAAATCACATCGCGACCTTATATCAAACCGATGTGAGACTTTTTACGAGCTTAGCAACTGTGTACGTAGAATTATTCGTGTTGATGGGATTGAAATTGTAGGAGACCCCAATCTTATCTTTTTTTCTTTTTTTTTTGACAAAATGTATGTAACAATTATTGAAATTGGCTGTCTGAAGTTCACATATTCAACCTTCATATGAATGCCTAACTGACTCATATGACAAGAAACCAATAAGTCTTGACATGACAAACTTGGAATCTTCTGTTCCAGCTAAGAAAATACTCATTTATCATTTATTGCCAAAATTAAATTTTCCGTTTAATGTCTTATAAATGATAAACCAAAAAACATTTGAGCACGTAGTTGGGTGATGTCTTATGGATTAAAAAAAATATATTTGATTATCAATGAAAGTGATATAATTGTAATCGCACGTTGAGTTTTGATCTAACTTATATTATCATCAAGAGATTTTTGACCCAATTTAATATGTCATCAAGGATATAAAACTTATGTGCGCCCGCATTTAGGGCCATGTCGAATTTGAATATGTAAAAGATAAGCTTGCATAACTATAACTTCGTTATCAATTGTCAAAAAATCTTAGAAATGATGGGACAAAATATTATTATTGTATTGCGATAGGAAAAAAATCTTAAAAGCTTGTGTGACGACAAGATTATTGGTGTCTATTGTAAACTTTTTTATTTTTATTTTTAAAATATTATTGTATTTTCATCGTAAATAAATTCATATTAGAAGAGACTTAAATTTACATTCAGCAGTTCATAATTTTCATATATCACTTTATGGTTTAATTTAATTTCTGTTTGATATATATATATATATGGACTACGTAAAGTCAAGTGGCCACGTGGCAGTAGATACAGTGCACACCTGGAAGCTAGACGTGGCGCATGACGTATGAGTGAGTTACGTGACTCCATCCCGCCTTGGGTGATCACCACGATCTACTCAACGGCTCTTCAAAATTCAAGTGGAGACCTTTAAAATTTGAATAACGGATTTAGTACGTGATGTGGGGAGAAGATGGGGGAAGTTGTTATTTTCTTTTATTATAAATAACACGCTTGTAACCCTGATAGAGGGGAGAAGAAGAAGATTTTACTTGGCCCGTGGACGTAGGCACTCTTGCCGAACCACGTTAATTCTCCGTGTTTTTTACTTTTCAGTACCTTAAATACTTCAGCCGTCATCAACTCAGGAACCCTAACATCGGTGCGGTTTTTTGCATCGACAATATATATAGATATATATAAAATACACTATCAATTATTAAACTCGTCATTTTGAAAATTATGAATTTGGCCACCGCAAAATAATGCTGGAAGTAGATTGCTTGCAGGTTACCAATTGGTTTCAGGGTCATCATTATGCAGAGTTATCTTATTCTAATTTGATTGAGAAGTGCAGAGTTCTTTTATAAAAAAATTGGGAAGTTCGTGTGCAACATGTTTATCGAGAACGGAATCGCATTGCTAATTTTCTAGCCAATAGAGCGCTATCTCATGATCTTGGATTACATGTGCTTCATGCTCCTCCCTCTGATTTGATACAAATGTTGTGGGAGGATAGTGCTGGGATTGTATCGCCTCGGTCAGTTGGAAATAGTCCTATGTTAGTGAGTTTTTTTGGGTTAATTCCCTCCCTTGTAACCCAAAAAAAAAAACTCGTCATTCTGATAAATAAAAAAATCATGATTTAAAATGTTAAAAATATAAAAGACCCCGACGAGATTCACAATGTAAATCAAATCAATTATTAATTAAATTGCATCCGTTTTGAGAAAATCCAGAATCAGCCACCTGTCAAATAGATACAGTCATATAATCCAGCATGACCGTCTTCGGGGTCCCACTCGACCCTTATCTGGAATCCCAGAATCTTCTTCTTCTACTTCTAAAATCCCCAATAGAGCTCAGCGATTAGGGTTTTAATGGCGGAGACCATGGCCACTCGACTATTAATTTCGATCGAATCTTGACCGTCTGATCGAACGGAAATGTCTTCGTCACCTTCATCGTCCTCCTCCGCTTTCTCTCTGATCTGCATCCTCCACTCCCTGATCGCCCTCACTACCGGTGCCCTCATGATGTTCCAGATGAAGGAAATCTACACCTTCACTCACGGGTTAGAAACCGCGACGAAGCTCTTAGGCTCCACACCTCATGACCAGCTCCTGATCCGGACCTCCGATTCATTCTCCGGGTTACTTCTGTTTGCTATCGGGTTTTTGATATTCATGGTCTCTTTCGTGAAGGATCAAGAGTTCCAGTCGTTCTTCGCTAAGGGATGCACGATACTCCATGTTTTCATGGCTCTTTGGAGGGTTTACTTTGAGAGGAGAGTCGAAGACTTGGCCTGGGATTGGTTGCGCCAGACAGTTGGTGATATAGTATTGGCTGTCTCGTGGGTTTGCTTTCTCGTCTATACATGGAGAGAAAAGTATGATTAGTTATGTTTTGAACTTTTAATTTCTATATTCCGCTTTGAGTGTGTTGTTGATTATGCAGTTTTAAGTTTGAGAAAAATACCACAAATTGATTTTGCTTATAGTCATGAGACAGAATTTTTGTAAAGATACGTTTTTGTGTTGATTGTGAATGTTATTGCATAAACTGGCGTCTTGTTGTTTATGGAATCTCTGAGAGTTTCTTGTTTTCAAATAATAGAGTCATTATTGAACACACTAGGGTTTTGTGAAATGTACTGTCATTTGAGAACACTGACACTCTGTTTATACTTTATAGTATAAGCCGTTACAGGAATATTTGATTTACGAGGATCTGAAATTTACAATATTTTCAAGAGAGAACAATAGCTGTTTGAAGGAATCAATCTTGTCCTCTGCTTGCTGTTGAGAACCTCAACTTGTCTTTTTTGGAGTTTTTTGAGAGGATTTTTTTGAATGTCCTGAATATCTGGTTTGATGATCCAAAACATGAGGATTTGTTGTTGAGGAAATATAATTTTTGTTTAGTGAGTGTTTTGTACTTCTGGGGTAATATTGCCTTTATGCATGTTGAAAATCCTTAGGTTATCTTAGTCTTGTTAAGATAAGAATGATTTCCTTAAAATTTAAGGTTTGAATTTGATTCTTGCAAAGTTTGAAGGAGAGAAGCGGAGAAGGAAATTATGGTGGATTTAAGCATAGTATATTCGATTCATTATAAGTATCTTAAGGAACCATGGCCAATTAGAGGCCAGGGTGAGAAGCACTGAGCAAATGGTCTAATGGGTTCTATTACCAACTTTTAACTGTACAAGTGATGCTTCGAGCAAAAGATTGATCTTTTCACAATGCTATGCTGCTGGGTGTACACACACCTCTTCCTGTAACCCTAGTTTAGAACTTGGCATGAGTAGCTCATACTCGATCTCTCACAAGTCAAAATGCTATGCTGCTGGATACACACATCTCTTCCTGTAACCCATGGTTCAGAACTTGGCATGAGTAGCTCATACTCCGTCTCTTACAAGTCACAATGCTATGCTGCTGGGTATACCTCTTTCCGTAACCCATGGTTTAGAACTTGGCATGGGGGTGCATTTTTCACCTCCTGAAGTTGGCCTAGAAACTCAGCAGTCAGTATCTTGTATACACTGTATCCTGAATCCTTTTCCACCAGCTCTTAATTGCACTAGTTCCTTCTCTCTTAGCCTTCTTAATTGCATTAGCTCTTTTTTTGCCCCCGGTATTTTCATGAAGTTCAATATTCTTTTATTTTGAAGTATTTTCATAAATTTCAAATCTTGAAAATTCGACATCCTCCTCAAGGACTTGGACAAAAATATACCTGGCTAACTGCCACCACCCAGGGTGCACTACAAGTCTACATGCCATAGTAGGAGACAACTTCATGCTCGGTAAACCAAAAGAAATGTGACGGAAACAGTTAATAATCAGTATCGAACGGGATCCTGCAGGCAATCATAGAAGTGAGCAATCTCAATCTTCTCTTTACCCGAGCAGATTGCCTCTGCACCCAGGCCATGCTGTCCCTGGGCTGCCATCTCGATTAACGTGTACAGCTTCTTGATTGGCATCTTATCAAGAAACATCGAAACAAATTATTAGATTGAGAACCAAATCATATAAATATTCCCTTACTCGGCTACGAGTTTCATGCAGCAAACATGAGCTCAAATTTCAGTTGTTCCAATACCTCGAAGGCAAAAACAAAAGTTTTACATCAGTTTACTGTTTAGACTGGCAGAGAATGTCATAAATACGATTAGCAGTTCAACCAAGGTGATTATGACAGTGACAACCAAATGCCAGATTAAGCAAAAAAGTACGCTAAAAAATCAATAATATAGGCAGAGTGTCGAACCACTAAAAAAATTATTGTATTATTATATTATCTTTCCCATTTAATTACGTTTCTCTTCACAACCCAGTAACCCAAATTTAACACATTTCAATTAAGGAATCACAATTTTGGATTTGTTTCAAAGTTAATCACGGATCATGTCTCCAGTGGGAGTGGGGGAGACTCTCCAAATTTTTCAGTTTCTCAATTGTATCCCATTTTTATTATACACAATTGGATTTCACTTATTTATTTACATAAACAAAACATATATTTCTATATAATTTTATCAATAAAACACATATTTTAATACAATTTTTTCACTTTCTATTTACAACCTCTCCAATCAAGTGTAAACATCATCTCTCATACTTTTCTATCATTTTTATCTTTTTTCTAACATATTATACACATTTCAATATAATTTTTTCTCATCACTCTTTCTATATATTTTAAAATTTTCAGTATTCATTATAGGTGTACCATTTCACTTATAAGGGTTGGTAAGACACTGATTTCGTATTAAAAATTGTATTTTTTTTTGTGGTGACATAACCATTAATAAAAGAAAAACCCAATAAATTTTCACTTCCCCTCTCTCTCTCTCGTTCAATATGTTCTCTCTCCTCCAGCATACTCCTTTCTATCATCCAACACTACTCCACTAGCTTCCGTAATTAATATCCATTTGTAATTGAAATTAGCACCCAGATCCTGTTAAGAGATAGGTCGAAAGCTTCGAAGAAGAAGAAGAAGATTTGGGTCTCTTATTGGGCTTGAACTTTGTTAGGCTAGATGGGCTGCTGGGTTCAAATTGGGCTTATTTAGGGTTCAAATTGGGCTTGGTTGTTTTCCATTTAGCCAACTCCTTCTTCTTCTTGTTAACTTAAGTTACTGGTTTACATTTTGAATGGGTTAGCAACGGCAGTATGTCAAGTCATTGTACTGCTCGTACATGACAGCACTGGCAGACATAGCCGTTGAATCTTTGAGATGTATTATATGTAACAGAACAATGTCATTTTACAGAATATGTTTTACACTTGAATGAAGAATATTACAAAGGCTTTCTCTCTCTACTTCTTCTCTCTTCTGTAATTTTCTGGAATTCACAATCTTTTCATGGTATCAGAGCATCGATGGTAAACACCAGATCTGCTGCCAATATGACTTCATCTGATGGAGTACAAGATACGATTCTGGGGAGCCATGTTGCACCTGGAATACAAACTGGAGGAACAGCTACTGGAGCTGTTAATGGAGGCACAGTTTCACAGAGTGCCTTGTTAAACCCATATACCATTCTGCCTGGTGACCTCACGACCAGCACATTGATCACATTCAAACTCACTGGTGAGAACTACACCATGTGGAGCCAACGCACTCTGAAAGCTCTCAAGACTCGAAACAAAGTGGGATTTATTGATGGGAGCCTGAAAATGCCAAGAGAAGACAATGAGAATTTTGTTGCTTGAACCAGCTGCGATTGTATCATCCAAACATGGATTACAAATAGCATATCTGAAACTGTGTTAGCCAGCATGTCAGACAAAGATACAGCACATGATCTTTGGATGGATATAAAAGACCGATTTTCTTCTTTTAATGGAGCAAGGTTTTTTGAAATATCTAGGCAGTTGTATTGTATACGCCAAGACAATTCTACTGTGATGGAGTATTATACCAGGCTCAAGTCACTATGGGAGCAATACGATCAGTTGGATGAGCAGGGAAGGTGTGGATGTTCTAAGGCTCATGTGAAACATCAAAGAGAGATGTTAACACAATTTTTGATGGGTCTTAATGATGGTTATCGAGGTCTTAGCAGACAGATATGGATGATGGATCCATTACCAGAGATCAACAAAGCCTTAGGGTTGATAAAAGAAGAAGAGACACAACTGAACATGTCAAAATCGAATTCTGTACAAGAAACTATGGCAATGGCATTTCAAGGAATCAGTGGGAATGGATCAACACAATTCAAGAACAATGCTACAAAGACTCAAAGGCCACCACAGAAAGAGAATTTTCAAGGAAAGAAAGATCAGTTATTTTGCAAATACTGCAAAAGAAATAATCATACAGTAGATCAATGTTTCAAACTCGTGGGGTTTTCAGAAGGAAAAAGGCAGAAAACAAATAATGGCTCTTATCAGGGAAAACAATATTCAGTGAATCAAGTAGAGACTTCCGTTCCAAATGGGTAGAAAATGGATATGACTGATGAGAAACTGATGGAGATCATGTCCTACATCAAAACCAGAATTGGAAATGATGAGCATGTCTCAACATCAGTAAATCAAACCACTGGAACAGGAGGTAATCATTTTAAACATCTTTCATATAAGTGGATATTAGATAGTGGTGCCACGGATCATGTTGTGTGTGACATTAATTTATTTAAATCATACAACTTGATTGATGATGCTACTGTTATACTACCTGATAAGAGTACTCTACCTATCACAGCAGTAGGCACAGTGACCTTTGGAGGTAGATTAATTCTGAAGGATGTTCTGTGTGTGCCAAAGTTTGCTTTTAATCTGATTTCAATTAGCAAGCTAACAAAGGATAATAACATTGCATTAAATTTTACCAATGATAGGTGTATAATGCAGGATCTAAGCACATACAAGAAGAGTGGAATGGGGATTTTGCATAATGGATTGTACCTGATGGACACTGGAATCAGGAGGAATTTTGGAGTTCAGGAAGACTTAGAAAATAGGCATGTTTTGAATTCTGTAACTTCTAAGATTTGGCATTATAGGTTAGGCCATCCATCTTATAATGTAACAAGAATGATTGCTGGTAATATTAATGATATGACAGATTGTGACATTTGCTGTTTTAGTAAGATGAAGAGGCAACCATTCAATTTAAGTACATCTGTGACTAAGAATTGCTTTGATTTACTTCACATGGACATATGGGGACCAAATGGTGTTGAATCCATTGAGGGCTATCGGTTTTTCTTAACTATAGTTGATGACTATTCAAGGACTACTTGGGTATTTTTAATGAAAAACAAGTCAGAAGCTAGAACTCATATTGAGTTCTTTATAAAATATGTAGTGACACAATTTGATAAGAAGGTCAGATGCATTAGGACAGATAATGGAAGTGAGTTTATTATGAATGATTTCTATGCTAAGTATGGGATAGTACACCAAAGGACTTGCATCTACACACCACAACAAAATGGTGTTGTGGAAAGAAAACAACAACACATCCTAAATGTTGCTAGGTCTATTAGAATTCAGTCTGGACTTCTTGAAGAATTTTGGAGTCATTGCATCCAAACAGCAACTTTTCTGATTAATAGATTACCAACTAATGTTCTGAACAAGAAGACTCCTTATAGTATTTTATTTGAGAAGGAATATGATTATGAAGGGCTTAGAACATTTGGGTGTTTCTGCATAGCTAGAACAAATAGACCTGCATCCTCTAAATTTCAACCTAAATCCAAGGCTTGTGTTTTTCTAGGATATCAAATTGGAGTTAAGGGATACAAGGTAATGGATTTAGACACTAAAGATATTTTTATTAGCAGGGATGTGGTGTTCAGAGAAGATATTTTTCCATTCCTTAAACAATCAGGTATAGATAATATTGATTCAGAAACTGTTTTAACAGAGGATCATACTATAGAAAAGAACTTAACACCAGAGAATGTTATATCAGATGAGCAGATCAAGCAGACACAGAACAAGAGAATTAGTAAACCACCAAAATACTTGCAAGATTATGAATGCAACACTGTGTTAATGCCATGCACTGATTTACATTATATTGATCACTGTAAGAGTACAAGCATGATTAATTTTAGTGCATCACACAGATCATTTCTTGCTGCAATAGATACTCATACAGAACCTACTAGGTATAGTGAGGCAGCTAAGAGTAACAACTGGATACAAGCCATGCATAATGAAATCAATGCTCTTAGAGCTAATAATACATGGGATCTAGTTCAGCTGCCACCTGGGAGGAAAGCTATAGGATCCAAGTGGGTTTATAAAATTAAATATAATCCAAATGGAACAATTGAGAGATATAAAGCCAGATTAGTGGCTCTTGGTTATAGTCAAATTGAAGGGTATGATTACACTCAAACGTTTGCTCCAGTTATTAAAATTACCACAGTCATAATTTTTCTGGCCTTAGCAAGCATTAAGGGTTGGCATATGTGTCATCTTGATGTTCACAATGCCTTTCTTAATGGGGATTTAAATGAAGAGGTATACATGAGGCTTCCTCCAGGTTATGATAAAGAACCTAAAGGCATTGTTTGCAAACTAAACAAATCCTTATATGGTTTAAAACAAGCATCTAGGCAATGGAACACTAAGTGTAAAGAAGTATTATTTAGGTTTGGATTCATCCAAAGCAAAGCTGATTACTCCTTGTTTTACTATAAAACAGGTGATAAAATGGTTATGCTTCTACTATATGTGGATGACATGGCCATTGGAGGGAATGACTTTCGTCTGATTCAAGAGATTAAGGCTTTTATTAGCTCATGTTTTAAAATTAAGGACCTAGGCACCTTAACCTATTTTCTGGGTTTAGAAGTTAACAAATCACACAAAGGTTGGTTAATAAATCAAAGAAAGTATGCATTAGATATACTTAAAGACACTGGATTCATGGATGCTAAAGCTATGAATTCTCCTGTTGATATAAATATGAAGTTGTCAGCTAACAGTGGTGAACCATTATCAGATCCTACTGAATATAGAAGAATTGTAGGAAAATTGATGTATTTTACAATTACAAGACCTGACCTATCTTATGCAGTCAATACTTTGGCACAATACATGAATACTCCTACTGAATTACACATGAAAGGAGTACATCGAGTTTTAAGGTATATTAAAGGCACATATAATCTAGGTTTATTCTATCCTGCAACTAACAGTTTGCAGGTAAAGGCATATTGTGACTCTGATCGGGCTTCATGCATAGACACAAGGAAATCAGTTACTGGTTTTTGTATAAAACTAGGTGACTCTCTAGTGTCATTGAAATCAAAGAAACAACAAGTTATCAGTAGGTCTTCCGCTGAAGCAGAATACAGAGCCATGGCAGTCACAGTGGCAGAGCTACAATGGATGGGTAATTTATTTCAAGAAATCAAAATTCACATACCTTATCCGATGAAGCTTCATTGCGATAACCAAGCTGCCATCCATATCGCCAGTAATCCTGTATTCCACGAACGCACCAAGCATATCGACTTGGATTGCCACTTTACCAGAGACAAGGTCTCCAAAGGCATCATCAAATTGCAACATACCCGAACTACAGATCAACCAGGCGACTTATTGACTAAAGGGATTTCGATTCTTAGTCTTAAGAAGTTTCTCTCCAAGCTTAACATTCAATAATGTTAAGCTTGCAGGGGGATGTTAAGAGATAGGTCGAAAGCATAGGTCGAAAGCTTCGAAGAAGAAGAAGAAGATTTGGGTCTCTTATTGGGCTTGAACTTTGTTAGGCTAGATGGGCTGCTGGGTTCAAATTGGGCTTATTTAGGGTTCAAATTGGGCTTGGTTGTTTTCCATTTAGCCAACTCCTTCTTCTTCTTGTTAACTTAAGTTACTGGTTTATATTTTGAATGGGTTAGCAACGGCAGTATGTCAAGTCATTGTACTGCTCGTACATGACAGCACTGGCAGACATAGCCGTTGAATCTTTGAGATGTATTATATGTAACAGAACAATGTCATTTTACAGAATATGTTTTACACTTGAATGAAGAATATTACAAAGGCTTTCTCTCTCTACTTCTTCTCTCTTCTGTAATTTTCTGGAATTCACAATCTTTTCATATGTTAAGAGATAGGTCGAAAGCTTCGAAGAAGAAGAAGAAGATTTGGGTCTCTTATTGGGCTTGAACTTTGTTAGGCTAGATGGCCTGCTAGGTTCAAATTGGGCTTATTTAGGGTTCAAATTGGGCTTGGTTGTTTTCCATTTAGCCAAATCTTCTTCTTCTTCTTCGAAGCTTTCGACCTATGCTTTCGACCTATCTCTTAACAGATCCAGATCCACTTGGAATCGCCGGAATCGGTCCAACATCACACTAGTCTCTGTCATCTTTTCGGCATAAATTGCAGGACCAACATAACTTACATATCTGAAATGTTTGTCATTTTGATTCCTATGGAGACCTTTACCCTAATTTGCAAGAATTATCTATGTATGGATATGATTTCCCATTACCTTTCATTCCTCCATTCCGCATCATTTATGCACTCAAGTGCTCGAATCTTCTCTGTGTATGGTTCTCTCTCTCGCTCCTAGGCATTTTGTTCGCTGTGAAGCATGTGAAATCGAAACTAGGGGAAATGCTGACTGCGCCTTTCCATTTTTTTACATAAATTTTACGATTTATTTTTCAGGGTTTATATTGTTAAATGGATTTGCAAGAATTGGTTCTTATTGCAGTCAATCCCACAATACAATAATTTGCCTTAATTTGCACAGTGGCGTTCATGAGGTTTTGGGACCCTGGGAGAACTCTACGAAAGGGGGCCTATTAAGTGATGATGGAGCCAAGAACACTTGAGGGGGATGGTTGAGTGGTGGGGGTTCGGGGGCAGCGCACGATTTTTTTAATGGTATTTACTGAAAAATTATCTAATTTTTAAGTCGAAAATACATTATCTGTATAAAATACGAGTCATGTATAAGACTATCTCAATATGACATTAAATTGATTACAACTAGCCGCTTTGACTCCAAATTACGTAAAACAATCTAGTATTATGATTTACAAAGACAATTCAATATCACGATGAAACCAAATATATTTCTATGTATGTTAATGACAAAGGAATTTATGAAGTCATATATATATATATATATATATATATTGAAAAGTTACAATTTTTATTTTTCCCTTTAGAAAATGAAAAGCAAAACAAATTCTCTTGAGGAAGATATAGGGTCTTGTAGGTAAAAGAGTCTTGGATTGGAAATTGGGCTTGAGGGGCCCAATTTTATGATAAAAAAATCTAATCTAATCTAATCTAAAAAAATAAAGGAAAAGGAAGCATGCTTTTGTAAAGAGTTGAACATTTGTCCTTCTCTCATTGGATATCCTACTTCACAACTATGCCATGAAAGAAATATGTGACATTGGTTAGAAAAAATAAAATATATACACATATTATAACATATTAGTGCTAAAATAAAATTATTTGGGGCCCTTCGAATTTTGGGACCCTAAGCGGCCGCCCCTGAACTTGCAGCAACAGTTGCCCTCTCTTTCGGATGAAATAATGGAGAGAGGGGGGGAAAGAAAGAGAAAGAAGGGTGAAGGAGTTTTCTTTTTCCTTTTTTTTTAATAAGGAAAATCAGGGGAGTCCGAACTTGAGATTCCATATTACATTTACGTTTCATTAACTTTTAAAATATATAAACAATTCTTCTCAAAAAATAAATAAATAAATATATAAACAATTTACACATCATCAAATCGTCATCCACATCAATTATCATCATGCTAAACAAAATAAAAAAGAAAAATAAAGTTATACAATATTTAAAATTTCAAATCTGTTTCATCACCTACAAGTGAAAAGGGTCTGCGATTAATTATGAGTGCTTTGAAATTTGGAGTTGTTTTAGGTAAGATTATTTGTATTCCGCATCTACCGGTCACTCCCTAAAATTTTAAAATCTCATTTAATAACAGTACATAACTATCACTGGCGGAGGATGGGGTGGGCTGTAGCCAAAGGTAAAAAGTTAATTTTTTTTTACTAGATATACATATAAATAATTTATATTTCAGTAAATATATCGATATAGTCTAGTAGTCTTGTAACCCAAATATTAAAATGTTTAGGCAGTTCATGAGCCCACTAGCCCAGTCTTGTTAGTTGTTAGTATTGTTATTTTGTTACTGGTTAGTCTGTCCATTCTCGTGCATCGACTCGCCACTTCTCAGTAATTATTTTCTTAGAAACTGATTATAATAATTACATTTTACAATTTATTAATTGATTTATCTATGCAGAAATGAAGTCAATCCTTTAAATTTTATAACAATTGTATTTTAATTTTTGATGGATAATTTTTTATGAATACCAAAAATTTGGGGGACATACCGTGATATTTAAAATATATATATTTTTCTTAATCTTTGTCATGTGAGATGATATCATTTTAAAGTGTTTTATTGTAAATAGCATAAAAAAAATTCCAGGGCCAATACCCTCAGTCCCCCCAAACTTTTCGAATGGATCATATAAGATATTTAGTAGTAGCCCCACCAACAATTTCTGGCTCCGCCACTGATAAGTATAACTAACTAAGTCATTTATATGTTTTATTCATATTAGTCCAGCAACATCCTTGAGGTAAACCAGGCCAAATTGGGATTAATGATCAAGAGACCATGTATGGAGTACGCCTCCGGGACTAGAACCCCTGACCTTGTGGTCGGTGCTTGGCACAAGGCGCTAGAAATAAATCGACGAGGTTGAAATTTTTTGAGACATCGATTGACTGATCTACGAGATTTCTCCTCAGATCTTCGCGCGATTAATATTAGAATTTTGCGAGACGTCGATCTCATGGAAGAATCGCAAATGCATTTCTTGTTTTCCAAATTTTCAATGTAACATAGCTGGAGCCACATGTTCGTCCGAGTCGGAGTTCGAACCCCAGTAAAATAAACAATTCTAACCAAGGAAAGCAGAAAGCATTAGCAAAAGGATCGTCTTTCTGCCTGCTCATGCTATTGGTTTTCTATATTTGGTAAGCAAACTCCATTTGAGGACAGCTCGTGCATAGAGGGAATGAAGAGAGAGGGATTTCTGATTTGACGGGTGTATGGAGAATTTTTGTTCTAGCATTTTTTTGATATAACCGATAAAATATGAGATGCAAATAATTCGACCCCTTTGTTTTGCTTTGTCCTGGAAAGTTATCCGATTAACTTGACCACTTAATCCACTACTAGCCCTACATCAATGGTAAGTGTAACGGTGTAGTTGAAAATAAATATTTGAAATTTGAAAGTGTGTAGAAAGAGTGATATTAAAAATAATATAAAAAAGTGAAAAAATTTGTATTGAGAGATGTGTTTTAGAATGAAAAAAGTGAAAAAATTATATTGAAATATGTAAACACTTAATATTTGAAGAATTTGATAACGGAGAGTGAAAAAATTATATTAAAATTGAAATATATGTTTTTATTGATGTGAATGTATTGAGAGACGTGTTTTTTTATTGATGTGAATAAATGAGTGAAATTCAATTATTTTTAATAGAAATTGAAGCCAATCGAAAATTTTGGAGTGTTTAAAATTGAGGTAACAAGTTGCTCTAAGAAAATACAATGGTGCAAGTAGAGTACCTAGTTGAATTACTGTCCTGATAGGGATTGATGTAATAAAATTAGAATAGGTCTGCCATAACACCATTTAGATGTATATTTTTTATTTAAAAAAATATTCAAAATAACGAGTCCAACTAACATATTTTTATCAGCTCCGTTTTATATTCCATGGGGTTATTTCACTGTGGAATAACAGATTTTATTACAGTGGAATGTTTACCATTACAATGGAATACATTATTTCGCTGTGCTAGAATCTCTTATTCCATTGTGATAATACAATGGAATAACGTATGAGATATTTTATTGTAATAATACAATAGAATAACAGATTTTAGTACAATTGAATACATATTATTACAATGAAATACGTTATTACATTGTAATAAAATTTGTTATTCTACTTTAATAATATAATAAAATAAAATATGGAATCCCATAAAATACAATCCATATATATCATTTTTCTATTTTTATTTGACATATGTTGCTAGTCCAAATATGTGGACATATTCTCTGGAGACAGTGAGACGTGGACAAATTTCCCCTTTCACAGAGTATCTTTATTATTTCCATTTTCTACCCCAAAAAATGGGGTAGAGCGCTACAGTGATGTTAATGAAGAAGAGAGTGAGAAACGCTCTCTCAGATCAGCACTGCCGATGGCTTCGAGTTCTCTGAAGGTTTCATTGAAATCGGTCTTGCTTGACGAGACTCCAATTGTTTGCAAACGACAATAGCCGCAACAAGAAATGCATTTGCGATTCTTCCACGAGATCGACGTCTCGCAAAATCCTAATATCTGTCG
Source organism: Euonymus europaeus (assembly GCA_963580455.1). Classification (NCBI taxonomy): domain Eukaryota; kingdom Viridiplantae; phylum Streptophyta; class Magnoliopsida; order Celastrales; family Celastraceae; genus Euonymus; species Euonymus europaeus. The sequence continues at coordinate 1,981,122 of OY756969.1, read as the reverse complement.
CGCGAAGATCTGAGGAGAAATCTCGTAGATCTGTCGATCGATGTCTCAAAAAACCTCAACCTCGTCGATTTATTTCTGTTACCCGGAGAAAATGCAAAAAGTAAGATCTGAGAAACGAAGAGACGCTGTCGCAGATCCAGACTGTTGATGACGTCGTACAGTTCTCCGAAGGAGTCTTTGACATCACTCGTGCTTACTAAGACTCTTATTGTTTACAAACGATGACAGCTGCGGGAAGAAACGCACTTGTGATTCGTCCACGAGATCGACTTGTTGCAAAACCCTAACATCTGTCTCGGGGGTGCGACAATCTGAGGAGAAATTTCATCCATCAGACACACGTTGAGCTCCTCAAGGACGTGGAAGCCTCCCCTCACGGTACTTTTCTATCTATTTTTAAAGATCAATGCAGTTTAATGTTGAGTATATTCCACCTAGCACTTGTGTGACTTTGAATGATGTTTTGTTATGTCTCTCTGTTTTTGTTGCCATAGAAACTGAGGAAGGGATTGAGAAAATTGACGTTTGCCTGCAGCTTAACACAAATGAGAAGTAGATGAATCTCAAACATTATGCTTCGTTACTTTCCTTTTGCCAAACATATACTATAGCAGACTATCTAGTCCTTAATATTATTTAGTTGTTAATTAAGTCTTTATCAATGGTATGCTATTCCATGTAATTATAACCTTGTAAATCGCCAGATATACTTTTTATTTCTGCAATTTTATTTTCCTGATGAGAATTGAGAGAAATTTATAATTTACATATGGAAATTGGAGTTGTTTATTAATTATTCAGGTTACATTTTCGTAAGCAATGTGTAGACATCTACTGCATTACATTGCTCACTGAGTGAATAACTCCATATGCACTGATTTTTCCCTTGTTTGCTAATTTCATAATAAAATCCAGCATGGTCAACCGTGCCATGTAGTTTATATTTCTAAATGGATACTTTACAGGCTTTAAGTTTACATTGTTGACATACTGATTCTTAATAAAGATTAAATGATAAAAATGCATGTTATTAATCAAGATACATATTTTTTATGGATCAAAAAGCTTTAGGACAGTCGTTATGTTTTTCTGTTAGATCATTTCATTGTGTGTTTTTCCATTTTTTGAACTATATTGGTACTGTTACTCTGTTAGTAAAACTTAATTGAAAATAAATCATATTTATAGGGTGAATTATAATTGGCTAATCGGCAGAGTTTAATTTGCATAATCAATCTGCTGATGATATGAATTGACTATCATCTGCCTTTTGCGTGACTTATAAATTATTTATAGCTGTCTAGTATAGGGTGCTTAACTTCTTGAACATAGTCTCGAACTCTCGATGTGTACTTTGCACCTCTGTGAGGCTTGATACCTACTGAGCATAAGCAACAGAAATTTTACTGGGTATGCCTAGTTTTGGCTTTCTGCCACCATAACGTAGAGTACTTTGATATTTTTCATTTTAATATGCTTCTTTTAGATTCCTCCTGTTGCTTTGTTTCACGAGCACAAGATTTTTGGTGTCTTAAAAAATAAAAACTATTGGCGATGGCCGTCAATCGAAGAAGCTGGCATGCTAGAAATCGTTAGTTTGTTGAAGTGTTGGAAATGTAAGAGAGCTTTGACTAGTAAAAGTCTCTTCAAGCTCTACTCTTAAAATCCCTAGACTGTCACATTTTGTATTCTGTTTAGTACTCCTTTGATTCATGAACTTGTTTGACCTTTTGGCATGTTGAGTTCATCCAGTTTTTAAACTCTCTTAGGTATTACCAAGATAGATGAGAAGTTTTAGGCTTTTTGTAGTGTGATTTATGTTATGACTTGTGAATTTGTTATGTTGAATTTCTCTATTTATTACAATTATTTTTATTTTTAATTTTGCGCCTTGATTTGTTTGGGTGTGCTCGTTGCGACCCTTCACGCCTTTACAGCTGTGATATCAATACTTGGGCATTCAATGCACTTTTTTTGAAGGAAATTGATTGTCTTGGTTCTGTTTGAAACTTTGAAACTTGAATTATCTTGACTGAGAGGTTTTTTTTTCTTGGTAATTGGTTCATATGGTTGATGGTTTCTTTTGTTCCTATATATCTGTACATGCTATATAGCTAGCAATGCATCCTAATCATGGTGTTGAGAATCGGAAGAAAATTAGAAATAAATGAACCTTCATAGAGGACAAACTAATTTTTGTAAGTGCGAAAGGAAATTCAGTGCGTAAGTTTTGTAAGTTCTTGTTAAGAAACTCTTTTGACTTTCATTTTTTTTTCTTTCGTATGGGTAAGGGGTGGGGAGTAGGTAGGGGGAAACAAATGGTGAAGATATATCTCTAATTTAGATTCTATACCACTGACATAAGAATAATATCTTTAATGTAACTTGGGCTGCATGTATAGTGTGGTATGTATAGAAAGTAGGTTGCCCAAAATTTCCAAATGCTATTCCTATTCTGCTATAATGAATCATTAGCGTTGAAAGCTCAATTCTTTTCTTTTCTTTTTTAATCATGGCCTTGGGATATGAGTGCTTGGTCCCATAGTTCCTTGTTATTTCAGCTTGATGATTGCTTCTTAAATTCTCCGAGAAGGCTTATACCATGACTTCATTTGTGCGTGACGCAGAGAAGAGAAGCCATGATATATCAAAGTCATTTTCCCATTTGTCGAGTTAATGTTTACGTGTTGGATTCTCTTACTATAGTCAACATTATATGATAATCTTTTATGTACGGTTTTGGTAGATGCAGGAACGGGTCATCTAATCATCAAATTTGGCTATATGGAAAGGGCTCTTTGATTTCGGACCTGATTTCATCCTCCGTTCTTGTGGGTGTTGTAGCTTGAAGCGTCGAATGGTTGGACGGTCAAAAGTTAGAACTTCAACTTATTATCCTCATTGGAAATTGGAAATTTAAAAACTAACCAATAATCTGGAGAAAAGAAGACATCCGGTTCTAAAGAAATTATTGGAATAAGAACTAAGCGAGAACCGAAGTCTAATGTGGGGCCTTTGCCATAACAATGTGGACGAATGGGCCTACCTGAGTCCCCTAATAGTTTAGCGATAGTAGTTGACTAAAGCAAATTTTGGGCTGCATCCAAATTTATGTATAAAGGGGAATGACTGTGGCTCATCACTGCCTAAACGTTTGGCCGACTGTCTGATTGGACTTAGTGCCCATTGAACTATAACTAATTATGTTCAATATAGCCCATTTATGTTTGAGCAGGCCTATTATATTACACCGTTTGGCCCGTTATATTGGGCCGATGGCCTACATAAGTTGTTAAAGGGGTTCAATAATCCTGTCATGTAATCTAGTAATGGGCCTGAGGCCCATATAAATTTATTTTGGGCTCAATTATTCTTTATTAATTGAGCCCATATATTTCGTGAATGGGCCACAATTGTCTCTTAATGGGCCTGAGGCCCGTACATGTTGTAAATTGTGCCCAATTATGTCGTAATTGGCCTGAGGCCCAAATAAGTTGATAATGGGCCCTATTAACTCTTAATGGGCCTGAGGCATATATGTTATGAATTTGGCCTAATATTATTGTAATGGGCCCAGGCCCATAAATGTTTTGTTAGTAATATGGTAATGGGCCTGAGGCCCATGTTTGTTTTTAGGCCCGTGTATGTTTTGATGGGCCCAGTAATAATATGGTAATGGGCCGGAGGCCCATACTTGTTTCTTCATTCTTGGCCCGTGTCTCTTTTGTTGGGCCCAGTAATATTGTAGTAGGCCTGAGGCCCGTGTTTTTTTAGGCCCATGGAAGTTTTTTGGGGCCCAGTAGTACTGTAATTGGTCTGAGGCCCATATTTGTTTTGGGGCCTATGTGAGTTTTGTTGAGTCTAGTAATGGGCCTAACAATCTTTTTAAGGACTTAAGGCCCATTTATTATTTAAGTCGCGTTATGGTCCAAATTTTGGGCTTAAAATTTTGATAGTGGGCTTTAGGCCATCTGAGCTGTGTTTTGGGCCCAATTACCTTGGGCAGAGTCTAGTTGGACCATAAGACCCAATAAACTCGTAGGGAGAATTATACGATGTACAAGAGGCCCATTAAAGCTTCACTTAGCCCACGACGCAGTAATATATTATTACCGGACTGTTTAAACCCTTCAACATTGGGTCTTTTGAGGCCCATAGCAGTAGCATACAGTTACATAGAGCTTTCGCCATTCTACGATGGAAATATAATATCCTTGCGCCCAATTATGTTTCTTCTATATGCTTATTAGATATAAAATTAGGGTACCAGAACCATTTAAATATGGCCATCAATTAATTTTCTGAACTCTTAGGATGGTATGGTGTCACTGTCACAGCTAGGGGAAGGCATTTAATTGAGCCCTTTGCCCTCACAAAATGAAGCCAATGAATCCAGTTCGCCATCATGATTTACATCCCAATGATGTTGATCAAGAAAGTTCTATCGATTGAAGACCATGCATTTGTTTCCGTATTTTATGATCCTCCTATTCGATTCTTATAATGTGAAATAGTATAAGCGCATGTTTTGACTATTTGTTCTAATTCCCTAAGAATACTTTACTAAAAAGCGCATTCAATCTGTACCAACCGTGACACATGCAATCAAAGCGAGCAGCAATTTATGGAACATCTAGCAGAATACTGAATTACTATACAAATTAATCCTATAAGAAAAAAAATAAAAAGTCAGTATAATTTCCAGAGAATCATTCATACGGAAGTTTAAATCGGAAAGAAACTGAAATGGATAATGCATTAAATTACTGAAAATTACTCAAACTAATAAACTCAATGATGCAAATTGGCCTCTGCTAAATTTACAACCACCTCCCAACCTCAAGCCAAGATGGGAAAGGCGTTCATAAATTAAACAAAGGTTCAATTAGTGGCCACAATTCAAATATAATCCTAAACTTGGATGCGTTTTATCTACTGAATTTAATTGTCTTCTCCTAACAGTATTCATTTTTATCATCTTCCCTATGTGTTGATACTTCAAATGAATTTTTTCTACACAACACAAAATTCCTGAAATTGAATGTCATATCATAACAAAGTGTCCACGCAAGAAATTAACAAAACAGGAGACAATGCGTATACTGCAACTAAATACATAAATAAGCAAATTTAAGGATGCAACGAACCATATGCTGAAAACCAACGCATTTGTTTACGTATTTTACATCACTGGAACTATGCATCATTGATCCAACGCAAAAGCATGAAAACCTTGCCTAAACCCTTGTCTAAGGCTTCTGGCAAATGGGTTGGGACAGATGGAGTGAAACTAGGTGTGGGTAAAGTCTGCGACTAGAACTAGAGTTAACTTCTCAGCTTACTCACAGCAATATGCTAGAAATTTCTTTTCATTCTCAACAAGGATCTATTGGCAGCTATCAACTACTACTTCTAGAAATATTTGCTAGTTTACCCAAGCTAGATACATCTACATAGTTTCTGGGTAGAAGTCCTAAGAAACACGAGTGTGGTGATAAAATAAATCCACAACTTTTAACATCATGTGATATGACATACTCATAATAACTGGAGAGTTTTAGAACTGAGCATCAAGCAAGAAAGCACTTACTAAGAAAGTTCTCTTTGTTAGAATGCTCAAGATGAACCTAAGTTGATGGAATTCTGCTTCAGTGCTTCCTGAGACAATCAATTACCTTCTCAAAAGCCTCCAAAAGCTCAAGCGATGGATAGTTTGCACACTGAAAAAAAATTGAATGAAAAAAAACAATATCTCACAAACAAAAGGTTTGAAGCTTTATATATATACTCAACTACTCAAGAGGAACAAAATAGATTAAAGAGAACAACGCATGATCTGAGTCTTTAAAACCAAAATTAATCATAAAGGAACAGAAAGAATAGTACATTATGCCGTCAATCTGTGCACAAGAAGTCATGGACAATACAAATGCACAAAGGAAGAGATCTAAAATGATGCATTGACATTATCAATGGTGTTCTAGACGAAAATAACAAAATTAGAGTAAAATGACAGCAATGGAATGCCAATCCGTGGGCTTTAACTAGAAAGAATTCAGTTAATACCTATCCAGAATTTTCAGAACTCAATCATGCATGATATTCGATACCTATCAACAGAAGATGACAATGACACCCTTCAAATGCAGCATTTTAGACTTAGTTGTCTTTCAGGTAAAACCAACTTTTGAGATGAGTCATCATGTGATCAAATCCAACAAAAGGACTGGCATGTATGCTTAACAAAGTTTATTACATAAAGACATCCACATTTTAAAGAAGAGGTCCTTTTGAAAACATTTGGGGGCCCTTACATTATCAAAAGAGCTGTAAAAGAAAGAAAATTGATACAACTGTACCCCGAGTTGCAGCAGTTGACCTATAACATGAAACTCTGCATATGAAACCAGGAACAAAGAGACCGCAAAATCAGAAGAAGCATCTAGATAGATATTATATTTGTATGGTGCGGGATATACCTTAGCTGCTTCCTAAGTGAAGCCAGCGTTTGACATGGGTAACTCAAGCTTCACTTGGTCCCTCAATTCTCTCTTGAGTAACTTGTTTGAAGCAGTTCGAGGAAATTCTGGCACTCTCTTCACAAAGCTCGCCTGGTAGTCAAAGAACAGTAAATAATAGTGTAAAAATTTCCAAACCTAAGACAGAACCACCTGTGCTGAAAGAGAAATGTAACTTGGGAGAAGGAAACTTACAGTTGAGTTTTGAATTTGATAGAGCACCATGATCTCTCTCCTCTCATATTGCTTGCTCTAGGCTACCCGACTTCCACCCATGAAAAAGAAATCTGCAACAAAACAACAAACAAAAAGGGGTTTTTCATACTCGCAGCTGTTCTGGAACGAAGTGACAGCAGAACATAAAAGCAACTATGCAACAACAAAGAATCACAGCAAATCACAGTCAATGAATGGGAACAGTAATGCATCAGCAGAATGTAAACTAAAGAAACAAGTTAAATAGATGTTATGCATCCACGACTACGAAAACATACGCACAAAAGATAACTTTAAAAAAAAGATGAAAAAGAGTTTCTGTAACAGCCAGCTGAGGGCTTCTTGTGAGGTCTCAGGAACAAAATAAACATTTTCCAAAAAAGTGAAACCACAGGTCACAAGGCCATAGGTTTTCCAACTATATAGTTGGCAATGTAAAATAAGAAATTATGAACATCAACATTTCCATAAATTGGCAGTTACCAGATTACTAACTATTATTATGATCTCCAAAACAACAAAAGATCTTGAATATGCTAAACATCAAATTCTCTTTAGGAATGTATATAAAACTTCAGCTAAATTTCAATTCTCTTTGTTAAAAACTCAAGTTTGGGAACTAAATATTTGTTAGTAATAGTCATTGGTTATGGAATATGTAATGACATTGAAGCAAATCATCAATGCAATCATTTAGCAAGAAAGATGATGATCATTTAAGAGAGATATCTTACAGATCATAAATTTAAATATCAAGTGACTAAAAACATTTACTAGTCTAAAACAAAATTTATGTTAGGTTGTTGGTGACCAATTGGCAATTGGAATATTTGGCACATACACAATATGCCACATGAAATGCAAGAGAGTGACGATTTGACACTTAATGTTACCTGTAGATGATGTTTCCATAAGACGGCATCGAGGTCGGAAGAGCAAAGTATAGTGTTCAAGAATTTGATATAAAAATTTACACTCCCAATAATGTAATCGCCATTATATTGATATACCAGAGAACCATGTAAAATCACTGAATTGCAGATTCCAATGAGGTGAAGTGCAATTTCAGCGACGGAAGAAATCAACAATCTAAAAGCAAAGCACACTGGAGTCAAAAAAATGATCGACAAATTAAATAGTCTAATAAGAAAGGCTTACCCAGCGAGGTCCACGATGATGTTATTCATCAGGATGAAGATCATCTTCACGAAGTACCCGACGAATCCCATACCATGAGCCCAATCGCTGTAACGAAACAACAGTTTCATTAATTACAGCATCGGCGTACAAAAAACACCGTGAGACTCGAAATCCAGAGCAGATCAGCACACTAGAAGCAACTACCAACCGTTCGATTGGAAGAAATCAAAATCGAAAAGTTCCCTTTATAGTTTATACCTTCTCGATCGGGCTTGTGGCACCTCTTCGCAATGTTAAGGCTGTCTTTGGCTCGGTGAGATTGAACACTAAATCTACGGCGTCCATTCTTACTTCTAATTTTTTTCAAATTTTTTGAATATGTTGTACTTTGTCAATATATATCGATCTCTGAAACGGAAGAAGAAGCTAAAATCAATAGATCGAAATATTATTCTCTCGATTAAATAGTCCATTTTACCTAGCAAGATTCGACGATGTTGTTGCTGATCAGAACGAAGATCAGCTTCACGAAGAACCCGACGAATCCCATACCACGAACCCTATCGCTTAACGGAACGCCACGCCACGCCACCTACATGCGTTATGAACCATCAAACTACAAAAACGCACCGTGAGGCTCAAAACTCAACAGATCGGCGCCTCAGAAGCAAATAGTAATTGTTCGATCGGAGGAAATTAAAATCGAAAAGTTCTTCTGATACAATCGTGAACAGACTTGTGGACGGACACGGTCTTTGGATAACTCTCTGTGTTGATTGAACCCTGAATCTATTATCTATGGCTCTCTTTTTTTCTCCAATTCTGAACTTGTTGGACTTATCAGCGTATATCGATGCTTTTGATGAGAATCAAACGATCAAGTCAAAAAATCGGAAACAAAAAAGCAAAGATCAAGAATATTTATTACTCTCGATGCCATGGAAATTCTTATAAACCAGATGTAGGGTTGCACAAAAAGTGCAGGGAAGGAAAAGAAAGTAACAAAAATAACAGTTGCTTGTGCGAGACGCTCAATTACAAAGTGCCAGGTTGGCAATAACATAACTGACTTCACGTGACAAACACGTGCATACACGTAATCACATCACCCGCTTGACAAACAATGCCGGACCCTGCAGTGCTGCTAATCAAACATCATCGCTGCAGCACAATTCAAAAATAAAATTTCAAAGTTTAACATCACCATTAACAACCCCAGATGAACCAAAAAGAAAGTTTGTTATTGAACAGCTTTTGTCACCTGAAATGCCTACTACATCCACACAAAAGCAATGTCTAATGAAAGTACCAGATCTCAAATAGAAAGTGCACAAGAATAGACTTATCAACTACTGACTCCAAAATCACCACTTAGTTTTCACAGTTAATAGTTAATAGACAACAAATGTTCAATCATATATCCTCCTTCCTCGATTCAAAAAGGACAAGAACTGTTCCACAAATCACAACGACTATACCTAAAATGAATTCTAGACTACAGGGAACTCATAGTCATGGGCATTAAAGGGTTCTTTTTTTTTTATATATATATATACACAACGATTCTCACGGGATCTCACACTTATGCTTTTTGTGCAGGATGTCGCACAGATCTTTATTTTATTTTATTGTTTTAAAAAAATAATTGCAACCCAGCTCAAGATGTGAAACTGGATATCCTCTCTCTCTTCTCAAACGCTATTTGCCCGCATCCTGCTTCAATTTCGATCTGCCCCAACCTTCAATTAATCCACCTGTGATTCCGATCTGCCGTAACCATGAGAGTATTTGAAGATAATTGAATTGGTTCTTGAAGGTAGAATTAGTTGATGTTTTTTGTGCAAGATCTCGCACAGATCTTTATTTGATTTTATTATTTTAAAAAACAATTGCAATCCAGCTCAAGATGTGAAACTAGATAATCGAATTGGTTCTTGAAGGTAGAATTAGTTGAGAAGAAAATATATTTTTTTGTTAAATTTTCAATCAGAATTTGATTTTCATAAACATCTACATTTATGTGGGTTTAGATTGTGTGAATGAAATTGATGCTAAATGAGTGTTGGGATATGCTCTTTACAAGGATGGGAAGAGTTGTAAACTACCATATCCCCTCCAAGATTTCACTTCTGATGTGGCTGGAAGAAGCTTTCACAACGGTCGATTCATCCAGATAATGAGAGAAAAGGAGGATCTGAAATAAAGATTAACTAAAGTAAATATAAGATGACGGTCAAAAGTAAAATCTCGCACGGAAAGTGAGATACGAAATCCCGCTCTTGAAAAGGAGAGAAAAGGAGGATCTGTAATAAAGATTATGCTCACACATTCATTTTTCTTTTTCATATATAGGAACAATCTTGAAAAAGAGAGACCTATACGAGAGGATAATCGGAGCTGTTGAGAGGGGGGAGGAGAGCGATTTTCTGCAAACATATCCATTTGACATTAAAAAAGTGACACTTCTTTGCATTTGACATTAAAAAAGTGATACTTCAAACTCACCATCGGATTAATCTGACGGCGAATAAAGACACACACCTTTTATGCTCACACATTCATTTTTCTTTTTCATATATAGGAACAATTTTGAAAAAGAGAGACCTATAGGAGAGGATAATCGGAGCTATTGAGAGGAGTGAGGAGAGCGATCTGCTGCAAATATACCCATTTGACATTAAAAAAGTGACACTTTTTTGCATTTGACATAAAAAAAGTGATACTTCAAACTCACCATCGGATTAATCTGGCGGTGAGTAGAGAGATCCTGCATGATCTCACTCATGGGGATCCCCCACTTGAATGGACCATTTATATGTAGAATTACAGTTACAATTAACAAAAGATTACCTAGTTAATTTGATTATTTGTAATAAAATCCTATTACCTAATCATATCGCTCTCTTTCCCTACAACCAAAAGAATCAATTATTATAGGATCCTATTTTCTTTTTGGCTTAGAATCGACATTCTCAAGCAAAAAAGAATAAACAATTTTGGCCTCATCTCACTCACTTGACAAATGCGACGCCAACTATCCCGAGCCACAATTTATTAGGAAAAAAAGCCATGCCAACTACAATAAAGAGCAGCACTGCCACATGTGACTTTGTAAATGTATCGACAAAAATATACAGACCAGGATTCAAATTACATCACAAAAACTCGAGGAAACGAGCAATCAAAACTCACACAAACAGAAAAGATAGAAGACGTAAAGAAAAGTAGAAAACTATAACTAAATGGAGACAACTCCTTGCTTGGTAAACCAAAAAAGATGTGGCGGAAACAGTTAATGATCAGTATCGAACGACATCCTGTAGGCAATCATAGAAGTGAGTAATCTCAATCTTCTCTTTACCCGAGTATATTGCCTCGGCAGCCCCACCATGCTGTCCCTGGGCTGCCATCTCGATTAACATATACAGCTTTTTGATTGGCATCTATCAAGAGACATCAAAACAAATTATTAGAGTGAGCACCAAATCATATAAATATTATCTTACTCGGATAGGAGTTTCATGCAACCAACATGGGCTCAAATTTCCACACAAAACAGATTTAAATCCCCCCCCTTTTTTTTTCTGACCTATCCAAACAAGGGAATGAAGTGGAAGTTCATTTCACTTCTCTTCCCCTCCCCCCAATCTCTCAATCCAAACACGTTATCAGCTGTAGTTCATCAGTTCTTGCTAAACAATTCATTCATATGCAATGTTAAAACTATGACTTCCATCATCACCTTAAGATCATCATCAAGATATTGCATTTCTCGCTTCATTTACTCACCAAAATAGTAATAACACTGGAAGCAGGAGAGTGAAGGGGGGAGAGGAAGCAGGAGAATGAAGGGTGGAGGGGGCAGTATGGTTAACAAAATTTAAGCTTACATCATTCAGTGCCTCTGCAGCAGCAACAACATCTTCCTCAGCAAAAACATTCAGTTGTTCCAATACCTGGAAGGCAAAAACAGAAGATTTTACCCAAGTTTAGACTTGCAGAGAATGTCATAAATCAGATTAGCAGAACCTATGATGAAATAATCTGTTAATTAATTACAAGCAACTTCTAACTCACTTAACTGCACTACAAACAATTTAGTTAATAAAATCAAATAATCAATGTCTTACTGAAGGAGTATAGTTCTAATACAATAACTTTATTTAAGCAATATGAAAATGGTAGATCCATTACAATGTCCTCAATTGGATAGCCACTGCCCCTTTCGATAGAAGATAAATGCAGTGTAAGTTCATCATTCTAGTCGCATTTAAGCACAAATTCAATTTATCCTTCCAATAGAGAGACTGATGTTTCAAGCTGCACTCAGTGACATTGAACCACATTTCTAGGAAAATAAGTAAACCTTCTTCAATCAGTTAAAGACGTTTTAGCAAAGGCATTACATTACCACTTATTCAGGCCAATCCCTACTCCCTAGGCTACAAATACAAAAGAACACCAAAATAATGCACCTTTTATGAGATTGTACTAACTTCTTTGAAATATACAGTCCCAGAATTACCAAGGTAATTTTGACAGTGACAATCAAATACCAGGTGAAGCAAGAAAGTACACTAAAAAAAATCAACAATAAACAATGTTATTCAAAGTAGCTGAACATTTTGTCAGACACATGTTCTCCCTCCCCCTTCCTTTCTGTCAGGTTCAATAATCTTTTCTATGACAGGAAGGCTTAGAGTAAATGCCATAACAAAAAAATGAAAGGTAAAAAAAGGTAACAGCCAGCAGAGAAATGAGAAACAAGGATATTGAAACAGGAATTTACCTTCTTTGCATCCTCGGTCTTCAATGTGGGAAGATGATAAGTCACAGAGAAAGCATCACAAAAACCAATTGAATCTAAGAAGCTCACTTCACTAGTTGTACCCATCACCAGAAGTTTCTTTCCCTGACGAGATTAAAAAAAGTTAGTCACAAGTAACAACTAAAGCTTTCCAACATCAGAGTACAAGATATGACAAGTAAAACAAGAATTAAAGGCCAAAAGCAGATCTACAAAAAATCCAAAACCTCATTGGTGTTGTTAGTATAGGGAAAAAAGACAACAGTAAACAGTTAATCTGGCATCACGTTTCGACATCACTACTGTTGCTAAATTGTTGATGTCACACACTTCCATTGAAGATATGTAAGTATAACCAGTAGGCATGAGTGGAATTTACAGATTGAGATAATGAGAATAGGGCTGGAATGGTAGTTTAATTAATCTAGATATTATTCTATTGTTTGGCTGTTCCTAACCTAACTGATTTTTGGTTAGTCGTATATCATTAATGGTTTTTTCTCTTAACAGCAGCAAGTATAATCTCACCTGTTTCGTTATTATAAATGCTTTGACAAGTTATTTAACTAGAAGTTTGTTTAGTGGATTCAAATTTTAAGATACTTGAACCAATCCAAACAAGTAACAAAAGGAACACCTTAGGGGGTGGACGTTTGAGGAGAACCAGCAATGTTTGAGAAATTAAATTCGAAAAACGAGGCCCAATGGCAACATACTCCAGTAATCTGCAATGATAATTAAAAACAAATTGAGAGAATCAGTGACACATTTTAATTACTTGACGGGACTAGGGACTAAATCAGTATGCAACTTTACAGAATTCACCACAGTAGTACCTTTCAATATCATCAAGAATAATTATGCTCAGCGGTGACTTGTATGCATCCTCAAACACCTAACAAAACAACAAGTTATATGATTCTAAGAGTTTTGCCAGAAAAAGAAACTAGCTAGCCACATAAGAAATAGATTCTCAAACTCATCATCCCCGCAGAGACACCATATATAAAGAGAAAATTCAGACAAAAAAGATCAACATAGAAAGAAAATAAACTAGGTGTCCTCATAAACTTTGTCAAATTCTTAGTATTCACAAACCTTGACAATTTGTGCACATTTCGCACTTTCGTGAAGACCAATCGTTGCTTCAGCAGATACCTACCAAATAAGATATTCGTTGGACAACTAATAATAATATAGGAAGGGAAATAAAAGTAAACGCATAACATATGCATATCAGAAATGAGCTTACAATCTTGACATATGGAAAATCACTGTCGATGCCAATTGTAGCAGCTAATGCAGTTTTGCCACTGTCCAAAACAAACAAAATTCATAAATTTGGAAATTGAAAATTCTTATTTCGTTGGAAAATAAATGAGAATGCATACCTGCCACTCGGCCCCTCCAAAAGGCAACTTACAAGTGGACTTCCCTCACTCACTTTAACTTGTTCCACTAGTAGAATAGATCTTTCGTATATGTGTTTATGTCGATCGCCACAATCAACCATGCCATTGAGTCTACAAGTCACATCATAGAGCATTTTAGACAACAAACATCCTATCAAGAAAGTTGATAGCTAGTTCATTTATCTGCAATTCTTGGCAACAAATGCATGAATACTTTCTTGGAGCGAAGATGGCAAACATTCAACTACTTTACCTATCAACTACTCTAAAAAATAAATTAAAGTAGTGGAATATTTTCCATCCAGGAATAATTTCTTGGAGTAAGGTGAAACCAAATTCACGCTACTTTAGTTAAGCAAGTGATAAATGCAACTATATGAAAAAGAAAAAAAAAACTACAAGAGAACTAAATTTCTTACCTGCATCGTTCAAGGTCATCAGTGGAGGCTCCAAATGCAGGAATAATTTCGTGTAGGGCATTTATAAAATCATCCATCGTAACTTTAATGCTCTCCTCATCTATTGGCTTTGTGAGATCATCCATACTTAGTTGTCTATTAAGAGCATATGATACTGCACTTTTTACAACACCTTCAAGCTCTGCGCCACTGTAATTTTTTGTGCGAGCAGCTGCACAGAGATAAAACATATTTTTACATATAGCAAAAACCATCCTTCCCCCTAACAAATACATGAAAACAGCTCAAATATTTGTTAACATTTTCAAAGTCTTCAAGCTCAAACAAAACGCAACTAAAACATATTCAATTAAAAGTACTCTGTACTCCCCAGAAAATTATTCTACAAGTATCGAACACTTAATTCTGAAAGGAAAAAAACTTTCGTTTCAGCAGTGGTCACCGATGGAGATGATAAAGATGAGAATTGATCAAATAAAATCGGAAAATATGCATTAAGGAGGCCTAACGAAAATACTCTAACTTGCATAACAAAATATAAAAACATATAGAGACCAAGTTCAGCATATAAACTACTGAATTGATATTCAAGAGAAAAAAATCTAATCCAATTGTACAGGTAAATTATAAAAGAAAATCCAAAAGAATGTGAAGTTAATAAGCATACCAATCTCTTGTAGGTTCACATCGGGAGCAAGAAAAGAATTCTCCTTCATCTTATTTGTATGAATTTGGAGAATCTGTAAGCGACCATTTTCATCGGGAAGACTTATCTCGACTTGAACCTCCAATCGTCCTGGTCTACAATCAACAAATGAATTTAAAAGGTTCAAAGATCTATATTGAAGGGGTTGCTAACAGTAACTTTTCCAACCTCATCAGCAAGTTTGTTTATCAGCGAACATCCAAACAACAGAAAAATTAAATATAAACCATTCCCCCATTCAACGTCTAGATCTGTGCGTAAATATTCCCAGCAACACATTATTAGTCTCTTTTAAAGGTAAAAAAAATGCCTACAGATAATTACATATCATATTAAAGCAATGCCCACCGTGCCAGATAATGCACTTCTTGACTTGATTATTAAAGGATCATACTCATACACAACTTCTATAATTGGTGAAGGAGAGGGAGGACAGAGAGGGAGACCTCATAAGGGCTTCATCGAGCAAATCCTTTCTGTTGGTCATTCCAATGAGTAAAACATTATTTAGAGATTCAACACCATCAATCTGGAAAGTAAGATATCACTTAGTAAACCAGATTATCTCTTTCATTGAAATTCAGAGACCTACATTCATATGTGCAAAATATAAATGATAAAGGGAATGGAAGTTGTACTAATCTCAGCAAGAACTGGAAACTGCAAACTGTTGACTAACCTTTGTAAGAAGCTGGTTCACGATGCTATCATGAACACCTGTACCATCTCTAGTTGATCCTCTTGACTACAAAGGCATAAAAAAGCGTTCATCATGTTATATTGATGGTACGAAAACTAGGGTTATGGAACCAAATAACATCAGTCCAATGAGAATGTACACTAACAAACATAGTTTTATCGATAGACCATATTAACTGGGCCTTATGTAGAAATCAATTATTCTGAAACTTGAATGTGTGCAAATAAAACTCAAGTAGATAGTCCTGTTATGAAGTTGAAAGACAATAGAAAACCAGCTTGAGCATTCTTTTTCCCAAGAACCACCATCATACACCAATTGATCGAGCATGAGTCTCATATATTAAAAACATAAATCCAATAGGGAGTCTCGTATATCAATCGATTGAGCATGAGTGCCATATATCGCCAAGTGCATTTCCAATAGATTAAAAGGATGGTTAGTTATCTGAAAAACTCAAAACTATGAAACTGTTTTTCTTTTCTTCTTTTCATTTCTTCCAACTCCAATAAACAAAATAGAGAATACTTGGCAGTACTGTCACCATAGTTACAAGTTCATTGTGTACACATGTTAAAATCCATTTGTTATCCCCTAATAAAATACCCCAAAAGAAGAAAAGATTTTTTATAAGAAACAATTGTCAAGGGTATCACTGAGAAATATGTTTAAATGTAGAAACTAATGAATAAGAGGCAGGATCAAAGGTAGCACAGGGACAGCAGATGGGAAAAGGAACAGTGGCATTTTAATGATGTCAAATAATTTCACTTCAAAAGAGATGCCAACTTCATGTTTCAAAAAATATAATGGAAATACGGGGGAAAAAAGAAGAAACCCAAGTTAATTTTGTTAGACACCAGAAGCAACAAAATGGAGGCACTCTCAATCAGTTGCAAGGGAAAAAGACCATCAATAGAGTTAATTATCATACCTTACAAATGGCATCAATTTCATCAAAAATAATGACATGCAAATCACTCTGGTCCCCTGAAGAATAAATGGCATTAGTATGTCACAGAAAGACACAAGTATAATTGGCACATACAAGTCCCTTACCGTGTGTCCTTTGGTCATTCTCAGCATCAGCAAACAGATCCCTAACATTCTTCTCAGTCTCACCAACAAATTTACTCAAGACCTCAGGGCCATTGACAATCTAGTCAAATTCAAAAAAAAAACATTGTTTAATAATTATGAACATCAGACAATAGATAATACTTGCCAAAAAAACATGAACAAAATCAGGAATGACCATTTGTACACCTCTTTCAAACAACTGTAGTGTACTGAAAACAATGGTCTGGTAACAACTCAGTATGGAAAGGGGTGACCCCACACATTCCAGCAAGGGCACATAAGATCTCTATTTTTTCAGTTTTTTAGGCGTGGGAGGAGGATCGCATAATAACTATGACTCCAAAAACAATGATATGAAATAAAAACACTAAGCGAAGATCCAGGAACTTGATCCAGTACCACTGGGACTACTACAGAGGAAATCATAGCTATATATGGAAAAAAATTATAACAAAAAAACTAACACTGGCACAACGAGGAAAAAAGGATAGCTTGGGATAATCCCATCCAAGTAGATCACCAAAGTGCACTAAATGACAACTCCAAAGTATTATATTTCAAATCCAAAATATTACTAGGAATCATCGGAGGAAAACACAATTTCTAAAAGCCAAGATCTGACCACCTGAACTAGAAAATTATCCTCAAAATATTAGCACATCATAAAGATATAAACTATAGACACATGTATGAGAATAAGAATAACCAAAAAGACAATCAAATATGCTTGTCTTTAAAATAACCAAAATAAAACGTAAGTATGAATGTCCACTCAGAAACACTTTACTAAAATAAATGGTAATATCACGAATTCTGTACCTTAGGTTCTATGCCATTCAACATTTTTCCAATTTGTCGAGCCATGAGGGTTTTACCAGTACCAGGAGGCCCAAAAAGTAACATGCCCTTCACATGCTTAATCCCCAACCTGGAAAATCATATCCAATAAAGCACAAGTATAAAGATAAACCAATAATTTTGTAACTCAAAGAATTAACTTAATTACTTATTTGTCACATGGGGAGGAAATACACGAGAGGCAAAAGCTCTTCGAAATATATCTGCAAACTCTGCGCTTAAGCCACCTATACCCAGCGACTGAAGATTGAACTCCTTTTGCCTAAAGATGTTGCTACTGGCAGCTTCGCGCTGATTAACAATCTGCATGCCACAATAGAGGTTAAAAGAAATCCATAAAGATTGCCAAAAATTCTATGTAACAACAAAAACAAATATAGTTTCTTTTTTATCAAGAAAGTTAAAAAAACCAAAAAAAAAACCGCTTTCACGATAAGGACGCGGCAGAACCTTTATTCCACTAGCATTTGATGTTTCAAAGACAAAATATGTATCGCTTGAAATCATGCCTCTTTCAAGGGCATTAGACTTTTCTTGTCCCTCTATGACAGCTTGGTTCACCGTAAAAATATAATTATTTCCATGATACTCAAACGACACTCTTTGCCCAGCTGTCATAACCTGAAGAAGAAGAAAAAAAAGAGTTCCATGAAACAAACAGATATGGCCCCAAAAAGAATAATAAAGAAATTGCAGAATCCATTATAGGTAGAGATTGGCACCAACCTGATCAGCAAATCTCTTCCTAAGTTGGTTGGCCAGGAGAACAGCATCAACCTGCAAAATAATCTCAATTTATTTTTACCTCTTCAATTCCTACCAGCTTCACAAAAGAACTACAAATTTTAAAAACACTGAGGGCAGAGAGGCTTCCAATCTCTGTACCTGTTCACTTTTAGTCCCCTTTTTCACAAATTCCAACTCAAGTGACAGCAATGCAAGGTTAAAGTCATCAGGAGGGATGAATCTGAAAATATCATGGGATAATAAGAAAGCACCCAAAATGTATGACAACAAGACAATGAGTAAAACTGGAATACCTGCTCACGTTAACCTGGTCACCAGTAGACACTCTCACATTCCGACGTTGAATAGCATTTAAAGCAATTTGGTCACCGTTTATGCTTTGATGGGGAGTGAACTTTAGTTAAGGCCACAAAAACGTTATATCACAAAAATTTTACATTTCACATCTCATATAGTAGTTACCGTGAACAGCACTGGAAACAATGACAACGATATGATTCAAAGCATTAAAGCACTTCAACGTCATATATCATATATGCCTAGAATGAAATCAGTCAACATTGCCCTATGTCCTCAATATAAGAATCACGATTTATCAAAAAGGAAAAGAATTTAAATATAGTAAGTTGTAAACCTACAAGGGAGCTAGTGGCAATTGCGGAGTATCACAATTCTCTGGAGTTCACTGTCGATTGTAAAATATATTGCAACCACAGATCCATGAAATGTTCAGATATACCAACTCCTACAGGAATACACCATAGCCAGTACAGAGTACACGCTATGATTCTCCCAAAAAAAAAAAGATCTATACAAATTAAAAGAAAGATAAATATATCAAAATCAAGCAATTCCATAGCAATCATGCAAATTACTTTCGATCAATCTCTATGTCCGATCATACAATTCTATATTTCAGAAAACCCTGCACCAGCTAAAACAGTATAAATAAATAAATAATGACTCAACAGACAAACTTCAAAGTTCAAACTACACAAAATACATTCCAATTCATAAGCGAACGAAGAATCAGATGAATTTGGCAATGACAGAGAAAAATGTAAGGATATGCCAGAGAGAGAACGTGGGAGTCCCCAACCAAAGCGAGGTAGAGTCTGGAGCCGGGGACGGCGAAGGTTTGGAGAACGGACTGCGACACATATGCTAGATTGGTGAGGGCGAGATCTGCCACAGGTGTGGAGGTGACGATCATCTTCGCTGACGCAGAGGACTGGAAACCGAACCTACCCGCCATCTCTGATGAGATCTGTAGGGTTTTGCTTCGGGTCGAAGGAATTGAGAATTGAGAAATGAGAATGAGAAGAAAGGAGAGTGGCCGTGACAGTTGTATGGAGATTAGTACCAAGATTTATTATTTTATTTGTCATGCGTAACGGAAAGAAGAAAAAAAAATTCGTGTTGAAAATTGCAGAAGTGAAAAAAGCCCACGATTAATAATATAACTATGGCCCATGAGGGTCGATCTCGGCTTTGGAGTTTGGGGTTGTTTTGATTTTGAACCGGAAAGTGATCCAACTAGCCTCATCACTCATATCCTAGATGGAATTTCGGATGTATTTGATTGATTATATATCCCCGATTAATTTGAATTTGAACAAGTAAATTTGATAATCGAACAAAATCTTTTGTGTTTAGATTGGATTTTAAACATATAATTCATGTTTAAACTCTAAATTTGATTTAATCCGAGTTGAACAAATTTGATTATCTTGACCGAATAGAGTTTTACCAACCTAATCTAATCGAGCTATGAAGATAAAGTGAGTGCTTGGCAGAGTGTCTTACAACTTATACGCTCCATTTCTCAGTTCATGAGCTTATATGCACTACCCACTCATGTCAACACTCACACGCTATAATAATTTTGTTTGTAAAATATTTCACTTGAACATGTGTTATATCTAAAGCTCTTTATTTCATTATTGAATTACTTCACATATCTCTAATAGTAAATCGATAACTTATACGTTATTATAAACTTACGCTCTAACAAACATCACACAACTTATTCGAGAGCTTGCACACTATATTAAAACTTATGTTTTACCAAGCACTATAAATTTTCTATGCATAGCTGCACATTCCATAAACACAAGCACTCCCTTTGTTGCACCTATTGTTGCACTCTCCGCAGTGGTTCTTGTCATACATGGGCTTAACACACTTGCCTTTGCAGCAAATCTCAGAGTACTTGCATTTCTTGCCGCACAATCCACAGTTGAGTCTGTCAGTATTCACATTCACACACTTGTTCTTGCAGCAATCCCGTCCAGGACTTCCCTTAGCACGACAAATCCTAGGATATTTGTTACATGTCATCAGACCTCGATAACGTTGTCTGAGAAATCGGCCAACAGAAATTTGTTCTTGATTATCAGTACTTGCATCATCATCATCATTATCGAGCAATGGCTGCTGATCATCTGGCGATGCTTGGATAGCAATGGCTGACATGACTAACACAAGTAACAGTATCCTTATAATTAGAGCGTTATTCTTCATGTTTGTGAGATCTAGAGATATAGAGGTGCAAGATTTGATTGTTTAAGGGAGCATATAGAGAAAGTTATATTTATAGGGAACATTAGTGTAAGTGTAAAGGGTTTTGCATGGAAATTGATCCTTAGTGGGCTATAGTGGTTTTGGTGTGGTCTAACTTAATGGCTTTTTAGTTCGTAACATTCAGGCAGGGGCGGTCCTGGCCTATTTGGGGCCCGGGGCGAGATATTTTTTTGGGGCCCTTAAAAAAAAATTTGGGGTTCGGGGTAACGCTCCGAAATATTTTTTTTTACACATAGTCATAACTTTTAAACTAATAATAAAAATTCAAATAAATAAAACAATAATAAATTTTTGATAGCTGGAACCCAATTTTGGGAGGCTAGACCATCACGGCTTGAATGTCATTACATTAAAATTAAACTAGTAATTACAATATTTAGTTAAAAATATAATTACATAAAATCACATAAATAGAGACGTTGGAGGTTGGAGAGAACAGAGATTACAAAGATGGGAGACGAGAGAAAGAGGTGAAGATGTAAATTAGGGTTTTAAAAGTGAAATTGAGCCTTGTAGTAAGTAACTTTGGACCTGAAATTGGGGGCCCAATTTTAAGTATAAAAAATGGATCTTTGGACTTGAAATTGGGGGCCCAATTTTAACTACAAAAAATGAAAGAAAAATAAAAGAGAAGATGTTAGATCAAAGGCTCGAACCACTAACCTCAATATATATAAAAAGCTATTGTGCCGCTAGACCACAAGTAAAGTAATGATACAATGGTTGTGAAAACTAAATTTTATATATATGTTAAAATATATTAGTATTAAAAAAAATTTGGGGGCCCTCAAATTTTGAGGGCCCTGGGCGGCCGCCCCTGTCGCCCCTGCCCAGGGCCGCCCCTGCATTCAGGTAAGGAAAGCTAGAATTGAAACGAATTGTTTATTCAAACCTAAATTAGGTACAAAATTGAGAAGAAACCATTTTCTTTTCATGTCAATTACTATGGCTCAAGTAGTTAATCAATTAATTGCAATCATATGCGCAAAAACAAGGAGCGAGGACATGTGCATAACTATGTGCAAATGAATCAATTTTGTAACTTCAAGGAATTTAAGTGAGTGATAGCCAGTTTTATAATTTTATTTATAGTATTTCGATGCATTTATATACAATGTGCCTCTCAGACCAATAAAGGATTGGTCTGGATCCAATGAAAATGTAAAGCTTTAATTATTTTGCCTTAATTTCTTGATTCAACTTGTTTGATTTCTTCCCCAAAGTTTTTCATTTGTCTACTAAGGATACTTTATGTGGAACACAGTAATCGACCACAGCTCCAGGCCATAATGTCAACCCAACTGCACACTATCCACCTTGTCATCGCATCTACGTCATATACATCGTCTCTCACACACGCATATGGATTGTGAAGACAGACAGACTCAACTGTGGATTGTGTGGAAGTGTGTTTGAATATTGTTTTTTTTTTTAGTTTTTAAAAATAATTTTGAGTATAGTTTCTAGAAATATTTTTTAGGAATAAAAAATGTTAAAAAATTCATTTGGTTGGTGATATTTGATTATGTTTTTGGTAACTGAAAACATGAAATTAAAATTGAAATTTAGTCAAATGAAACTCAAATTCATCAAAATGAAATTTAAATTCATCAATCGGGTCAAAATGAAGGTGATTTTGGGTCAACACCGGAGCAAGGCCTTCCGGTGGCCGGACGACGATGTCTGTGGAGAGAGGTGAATCACCGTCGAGAGTGAGAGAGGAGAGAGAGAAAAATAAAATAAAATAAATTCATCTTAATTACAATTATGCCACTCGAAAATTCTATGAGACAACAAAATGCTGTTTTTGATTTTCTAATTTTCAAAAACTGAAAAATGAAAACTGTTTTTAAAAATAAATACTCAAAACAAGTTAGCCAAATGAATTTTAAGCAATCATTTGATTTTTCTAAACACAAAATAGTTTTAAAAACATCAACCAAACAGACTAAACTAAGGACTCTGAGATTTGCTGCAAAGGCAAGGGTGTCCCATGTATGACAAGAACCACTGCGGAGAGTGTAACAATAAGTGCAACAAAGGGAGTGCTAGTGTTTATGGAATGTGGAGCTATGCATAGAAAGTTATAAAGTTTATAAGCTTTCAAATAAGCTGTGTGGCGTTTGTTAAAACGTTAGGTTTATAATAGCGTATAAGTTGTCAATTTACTATTAAGGATATATAAAGTAGTTTAATAATGAAATAAAGAATTTAGTTATAACACATATTCAAGTGGAATATTTTACAAAAAAAATATATTATAATGCGGGTGTGCATCTCATTTGAGTGTTAACATAAGTGGGTAGAGCATATAAGCTTCTAAGCTGATAAAAGAAGCGTATAAGCTGCAAGACGCTCTACCAAACACTCATTTGCTCAAATTGAATTTATTTGTATTATGAATTAATATATGGATTTAAATTATTAGCTTGCACAACCTCAATTAATGTTTCTTAAACTTGTAGAGTGGTTAAACAGCAGAAACTGCAGTCACTGTTCTTGCAATTGCTTTCATGATTTTATCCTTTTAATTTCTCATGAAATGATTGAGCTAGTTCTGGGCCTTTTCGCCCAATAGTTTTTTAAAATCTTGGGCTGATAGTGAAGTCCAAGGTCAGGCCCAACCGAAGAAAACCCATATGCATTGAGCCTAATCTTGAGTTGTCTTGCCGGCCCAGATGGTTGGGCTACAACTCAAGAGTCAAGACTCAAGAGGGTGTCGAGGACCGAAAATTGGCTCCATTATTTTTGGGATATCAAAAGTCTACACAAAATAAACATATAAATTATAATCACGTGACGCATTCACTCATCTAAAGTCACTGAAATGATGATATATTTATATATATATATAGAAACACTGTTTATGATGTAGATTTGATGACTAGGTGGATAGCGGGCAGTTGGGTTGACAAGGAGTTATGGCCTGGGGCTGTGGTCGATTAATATGTCTCCACATATGGTCTCCTTAGTAGACCAATCAACACGAAACTTTGGGGCAAAGAAATCAAACAAGTTGAATCAAGAAATCAAGGCAAAATAATTAAAGCTTACATTTTCATGGGATCCAGACCAATCCCATGAAAAACTTTATTGTTCTGAAAGGCACATTGCATATGTCTACTATCTAGTACCCCACGGAACTTCAAATATTTTAAAAGTAGCACCGAAAAATGAAGGAAAGTCAATATGTGATACATTCTTTAATTTTGGCCGTCCAAACTCTACTTCTACCCGTTCTTTCCAATTTTTTCAACTTTAGAGTTAAATGCATCGAGGTGGCTTACACAAGAGACGTGGGATTTTAACAGCCGACGTTTTCATTTGAAAAACTTGCACCATTCAGGTTTATAAGCTCGAATTCTGTCTTATCGAGAAGAGGGCCAAGCTTGGAAGAAAAGAATAAAGAATAAATAAACAATATCTTATGATCATTACGGTTAATATTGGAATAATTTATCATTGGTGTGGTTGGTTAATCATGTAAGCAACTGAAAAATTGAATACTAAAAATAAATAAGGTGCGACACACAATATTTATAAAGAAAATTCAATTCAGAGAAAAATCTTGGGTGTCTATAGTCACCAACCTTTAAAGCAATCCACTATCACAAACGAGTTATAAGAATGTCCCTAGAGTTAGGATCAACATCACCTACACTAGTTTCTTGCTCGAATCGCTCGACACACCCAACCACAAGTAGATTCTTTACAACGATGCTCTAGAGTCGCACTGAAGTCTTCAAGTTTCGAGAACACACAATAATACCCTCAAAGTGTAATGCAATAATGCATGAATTATATCAAAAATAAAATCTCGCTCAAAAACTCAATTTTCGATTCAGCTCATGCGAGTAAAAAGACTTAGGGTTGTTTGGTTACCAAAGGCAATCTATATGGCATGTGTAGGAACCAAGAAAACCCACCAAATTAGTGATTGATTGTGTTCTAATATTGGAATCAAGACCATAAAAGATAAGGAAAGACTCCTCAAAAGAATGAATTTATTATCTCCAAAACAAGGAAATAAATCGTTCTTTAAAAGGAGAGATAATCATTCCTACAACAAACTTAATTTTATTCTAATTAATCAATTCAACCAACTCAATTAATTAAATAAAATCAATTACCAAATCAGTTTAAAAAAATCTCACGTTAAAACCTTAAAAAATAAGTTCCCAAAAACCTTACGCTTATGTAGGCTACGCGCAGCTTATCTGGAATCTTTGTTACTGTGCGTTAATGTAGGGTACATGCAGGTTACATAGCAGCATTGTTTGATCTTCAACTTTTAACCTGCGTGTAATCTAACCTAATGTGGATCTCAGTTATTCTAGATTAGAATATTACAATGATCAAGTATAGTATCACACAATAAAACCTTACAACAACCATATAAACTCTTAAGGTATTGAATTTGATTTTTATTGAAAGTAATTTCCTTATGCCAAGTACTGGACTTTGACTCAACTTACCCGTCTTTAGGTGAAAAACTTATGTGCATTGAGGTTTGACAGACCAAATTTATGTTCATATTAAATGTTTAAAGAGTAAGCTTGTATGAGGTATTTCCCGGTTAAAAAAAAGTTTTCACTTAATTATTATTTATTTTTAGTAAACTTAGGATAATGAAAATGACCACCCTAAGAGTAAATGTAAATCCAAACTTTTTCTTTAATTTTCACTTTGGATGTTGGACTTGTGATCATAATGTGGTGGTTAGTCAAATTAAGCCAACTTTAATGAACGAATCTAAGAATATCTCCAGGTAGATATTTTCTTTATAACTTAATACCAACTCCATATATTTATCAAGCCCCGGCATGACTGATCATCCGAATCAGCCTCAAACTATTTTAGGAGTGTGACATCTTGATGGGTCCAGTAAATTTCGTCGTGTGATTTAATTTTATTTTTTAATCACAATACTTGCAGTCTCAAGGAATAACTCAATCGAATTGAATATGAGAAAAGTTTTAGCTTTTTTTACAGGAGTGAAATATTTTTTGGACCTAAATATTTTGGAGACGATGCTAAAGAATAAATCCATAAGGACTTTTGATTTATAATGAATAATATCAGTTTGATATATTATTTTATACGGACTTTTGATTCAAAGCAGACGATATCATCTTGATGTATGTTTGTTTTAGGAACAAAAACACCAACAAAGAAGAAAACAAGAAATGAAACAATCGAAAGCAAGACACAAATTTACAAAGTTCAACCAATAATGCCTACATTTTCAGAGTTGCATAGAGTTTTCACTATTTTAAACAAAGAATACGATATAAGGCTTTAGAGTTACAATCACATATTTATCTCATAATGCCACTCATGATAATTGGGCCAAAAATAGCAAAAACCCCCACCCAAAAAAAATCCAAAAAAATTTATTCTCAGAATTCTCAACATCTTCCTCGGATTGGATCATCAAATCGTGTCACTGATTGAGATGAGTATTTGCATATATTATTGGCATTGAAAGAATGAAATCTTTGAATTTTTAGCATAAAAGACAAATTTTATGTTTGATTTGCAGAAATCCATTTTATAGGGCCAATAATTAATTTGACGCTTTAACATAGTTTTTTTAGTCATATATGATGTGTGTGAATGGTTTTCATAGATTTTGGATCAACCGGATCGTTTCGGAATATTTGAAAGTCAAAAAGAATTTTCATAGAATTCTCAATGAGTATTCATAGTCATAAATTCATTAAAATTTTGAGTGTGGGATTTAAACAAGTTGCTAGTTTCAGTAATTTGGGTTTGTGATTTTTAGTCAATTTTTGAAGGGGAAAACTTTTTTGAATCCCTTTTTGGCCAATGATCTTTGTTTGTATAAGACTAGAAGAGTATTTTCAGTCAAAAGAGAACCCTAGTAGCAACAAAAACAAAAGTTTTTGGGCTGGAGACCATAGTTGCTGGACTGTGCACCAGGAGAGAAGTTTTTCTTCATTATTCTTGGTAGTTTTTGCTAAGAGATTGTCTTCTTCATTATTTTTCTGGGTTTTGCTGAGAGATATTTGTGAGAGATTGCTAGAGACTTTGGAGTATTGGCCAACTCAAGGGAAGAAGAATCCAATCTTATAGAGCTTGAGAATTAAGAGCCCAATTCTAACTTGATTTGTTGATCAAGAATCTGACGATTCTCTACATCAACTACTTGGATTTGTTTCTCTACCCATAAAATATTTTATATTGATTTTAGTTTGGTTGAGCCTACTTTCTATGCTATTTGGATTGTTGGATGATTTATATATGGTATTAATTAGTTTAATTTGGTGATGAAATTTCCTTTGGTTTTGCTTATGATTACATATGAGTTTTATTCTTTTTGTGGTTATTATTGCATTCTAGACCATATTACTTACTTTCCTTATTGCGATTTATATTTTCGTTTTTTCAATTCCTTAACATAGTTTCTAACTCAAACTCCCAAAAGTGAAAACTTGAATCTAGTCTGACGAGCACAATTTTTTTCCTACCTTTACATTGTGAATATAATCGCTTCGTTTAGGTTTCGATTATTCAAAAAAAGAGCGAATTAAACATCGATCTTAGTGGAGACGATCTAGGCTTGTCCTAATTATTACAAGACGTTTCTCCTACATTTGAGTTAACATTTAACTTCTCGATTTTTGAGCAAATCAATCACCTTGAACAAAATAGACTTCATACTAAAACTCAACAGTTTGGACTGAATTTTCTAACGCGAGAGAAACTAAAGATAACGAAGGAACAAACAAATATAATTTATTTGACGTCAATGAATGCATGATAGGCTCCCTTCTGTACTTATTTGCTCTATTATAAAGTGCTTTGTCATGTATATATGGCTGTGACTGCCACAAATGTTGGTCTTCAAAGGGTGAAATTTACAGAAACAGGTTTGAAACCATAAATTAAAATCAAGCAAAGATGTTTGTCTCATTAGAGAAACAACTTGTAACACAGCTCGCATTTCCTATGGTCTAGTGACTATTGTTCGCTTTGAATTCTTTACTCTAGTCCTTCAAACCTGATGCGCATATTTATTCTCCGATCGATATCATTTGGCCCAAAAAACACATTTACTATATAGGTCAGAGAATTTGACCTTATTTTCTGTTAAATTTCACATCCTCTCCTAGAAATGCATATGAAATTTAGAGCACTGTCCACCTTTACTCGGTAGCTTGCCCACTTGAACTGGGACACAACTATATCGGGGTTGATTACTAAAATAAAACATATATACATCTTAATTAGGTGAGAACATTCACAAATGATACATATTACTCTGAGTGTGAAAAGTATCTTCAAATTTTCGGTCAGCATGAGTACTCTTTATATACAGCACATTTTTTTTCTAAATCCAAGCTGTCTAAAAGTAACTACTCCACCAAACTTCTAGGTCATGTGAGTAAGCCACCACGTGGGGGTAGAATCAAAATGGTCAACGTAAATCTCAGTCAACTTGTGTCTTTTTCTTCGTTGTTGAACATTTTTTTTAAAAATTCCATGTTAGTTTGAACATTTTTTGGTTGTTTAATTTGGTGCGGGCATTGACATCTTTTTTGAAAATGATTACAACTTTTTTTAGACGGTCCGGTGTTTCCAGTTAATCTAGCTCCCTGTCGAGGCAGGAGGATCCCATTAAGGGGATAAAGCTCTTCCGATCATGATTTTTTCTATTCACGATACTCGAACTCGAAACCTTGCTTAAGGGGACAAATACCTTGCCACTTGAACTAACCGTTTGTTGGTAATGATTACTACTTTCTTGGCTCCTTCTTCTACAGCTATCACATAATCTGATGTTCTGATGCAAATTATATTCTTCGAATTGAATTTGGTGGAGTGTCATTAGTTATTATATTTTAAATTCACACCAATAAATCACCAAATAATGGCTTGTATAGTTGTCGTATTCTTCTTCTTTCATTAAAAAAATTAATTAAAGCCTAAATTGAAGGAACAAGGTGATGGATAATTGCTTTTTCAATGGCTGCAATGGTAGACCAAGAGAGTAGTAGTTATAGTTTTGGATAATGAAAGATGAACAACATATATATATATATATATATATATATATATATATGTAAGGGAGAGAACTTTACTTGCAGCCATTGAATACATGAATATTAAGCTAAAATATCAAATTTTTATGTATATTTAATTAGTTTGATAGGTTGTTGTAGTTTCAATTCATTTGAGTCAATTTGCTCTAAAAATTTTAAATTTCAAAGAATTAATGAATTTTGTTACATTTGGAAAAAAAAAAAGGTCAGACTACACACAATTCAATCCCAATTTGTTCAACGCTGAAACGTATTTATGACATTAATTTCCTTTGAATTTTTGTGTAGTCTATTATTTGAAGTGATTTACTATTTTCTTTCAATGGAAGTCGGTGGTTTTCTTTAATGGATATGGAAGTCTTGGTAGGCGCCCATAAATTTGATTGATATGTCATCTTGCATGCCCACTAGTTCACAATTTCATCATTCCACAGAAAGATATATTTATATTGAGTCGCTATTATCAGCAAAATTATCAACTATAAACAAAAAACAAAAAAAAACAAATTTTAATTTTCAACAAATACTATCTAAAATTAATTTGATTATATACTAGCTTGCTTATACATTATCTAAAATAAACTAGATTATAAGGTATAAAATAGGCAATTATGTGTTTGATTGTAAAGTTTTAATTAGAGGTCACAAAAAATCGATTATGCGTCGAACAACATCATGTATTTATGAAATATTTATATGTCTGGATCCTAAATTGGAATAGATTTTGAGCGTGCTTAAATGACCAAATTCGGGTTGATTTAAATCCAGACAAATAAATCAGATAATAACTTGATTCGGGTTGGGGTCTGAACTCTGAACAAGAAAATCATATAAGATTTTGTGTTTGGATCACAAAATTTTGGATATATAATTATGTCCAAGTTTGATTTAATCCACATAGAACAAATTCAGTCATCCAAACTATACATAATTTTGCCACCCTAAATTGAACCACACATCTTAACTTTATACCTAGCTTATTTTTGGGGTTTGTGTTACATGTGATGTGATGTTGAAAGTTCCTCCAAAGGACGCTATATTATGTTAATATTAGCTAGCAATAGCATACATATATTGCACGCATGCATATCACGATGAGAATATGTCGTGAGGAACTTGTGAACAAAAGACAAACTTTCTCGTAACCCTAGCTTTTTGAATGGAATAGAGATTCTTAATTAAGACTACAATAAACGATCGTACATGTCCACACTTTAATTCCTTTGGGCGCTCTATGTTTGAAAAGAGTGTCATGAAAACCTTTTTCGTCGCATCTTCGTATGTACATTCTTCTTCCTTGTGTCTAAGAATTTCTTTGTTTGACAATAATCTCATATAAAAAGCCATGAAACAATTAATAAGTTTGCTTAAGGTGGGATGGAATAAACTACCATGACTTTATAAAGACACACCAATTGCTGTCATACCGAACAATGTTAGATCGATCCAAAATATGACCCATATTTTATCTCAAAATTACGTGAACCACTTCACATTCAACATTTCATATTGATTGAGGATCATGTTTTAAGGTGTCAAGCATTATCCTTTTTGGACAAAACTTTTGACCACCACATGTCTTCTTTTCTTCTTAATTACTTTTTTTTTCTACGTTGGGGTACAATACAAAGCCATCATCACCTTTTGTCTTAATTAACCCTTGTGAGAAATTTAAATGGGATTGCTTAAAGTAATCAAGTTAGGCAAAACGAACGTCATTAGGTGTTGAAAATCCCCCATGTAAAACAAAAACATAGTCAGAATATATTATTGAAAGATACATATTTCGCACGAATCATCTAAGGCTAAGCTATGCATATTGTAATTTTAGATTTTTACTTCGTATGACTGTTCTTTTACCCTGTGTAACGGTTACTCATATATTCGTGAATTTGTAAGAAATATATAATTGTTATATAGTTTTCTAGTTTATTTTGATTGGTACGATCCTATTATGTCCCCTTTATTACTATACAAAAAGTATACAACATATATAGGGGCCTTTCTAATATAGAAAGAAACCCACACAAATGTAGACTTTATGGAAACAAATAATTTCACTCATGGTTGACTAAGAGCGCCCATAAATTATGAAAAGTTATCGAATAAGGAACCCTAGCCGACTAAAGTCGTTTGGCGTTATCGAATTGCCTCCATACTCCATAGACCTAAAAAAAAATACATAAAATATCAAAACTTTAATCAAAAGTCTCAAGTTCAAAGAAATGTATATATACAGCATGACTCACATACGGACGTTCGTAAGTTTAAAACTTACGGGCGTCAGTTTTTTACACCAAAAATTCAAACACTGAGCCCCAAAACAGTGGCCCCCGCTATAAAAACACTTTTTGGACTGGGCAATTAAACAAGATGCGTAAAGTGCTCACATACGGGCGTCCGTATGTGAGCATTTTCGTGTATATATATATATATAATATAATATAATGTATTTCGTATATATATACGGGTACGTAAGTATGAAAGTAACAATACATCTCACAAAAAAAGTCAAGCAAGTGACTCGGTCCCACCGGTAAACAGTCAACAAGATCTGAAACGTGGGGGATCTCATGTCATTCACTTTTCATGGGCCCAACCAAATAGACCCAGCCCCACCCGGGCTGAAGTCACCACCCCGCCATTTTAGAGCCGGGCCGTCAAATTCGTTGACTTGGCTTTCCCCTCATCTCTCTAATTTAATTAATTTATTATTTAATTGCTTTTCATCACTTGGAACGCGCCGCACCGTTCGGTGCGGTGGACAACTGTTTTTTTCCTTTTATTTTTATGAGTGAGTCAAACTCTTCCTTGACGAAATGTGGACGAAACCTCTCTTCCTCCCTCTTATTCCTTCAAATACTATTCACATTTATCAAAATTAGTAGATTTAGAGATCTGAATCAATACCTTTCTCCAACTAATGAAAGTTGACGAAAGACTCGGATCCGAGTCCACACAAACGGATCCCGATCTCCCTGTACTATTATATTTCTTTTAAGTGGGGTCCAAGTGCCAGCTGGCATCTGACGCACCGTCTGACGCTAAACACAAATCAAGAAATCACATCAATTTTTTTTTTCCGTTTCTTAGTCTAAACACTATCTACACACGAATGCTCTCAACTTTTCTGGTCTTCGTTCCAAACCCTTTTTATAGCCGAGCCCATTGCAACTGCTAAAGACTTCGCACTCTTCAAAAGAGCCTTCTTTCGATTTCTCTCTCTAAACCTCCTCACTACATCTGTCTATATATCTTCTTCTCTTCACGTATTTACACAGCTTGTTTGCTTAGATTTATATGGACAAGGGATGGGGTCTAACACTTGATTCTTCTGAACCCTTCAATTTCTTTGCTGCAAATCAGAAGTCGAGTAGTAGTTCGTTTCATAAGCTCGGGATGTATCAGTTTCCGGTCAGTCTTGGGGCTCCGGCCGATGAGAATCGGGTGGTCGTCGGAGAGGTTGACTTTTTTGATAGAAAGAACAGGATTGTTGATCATGAACATCATGAGGATGAGCGCGATGATGGTGATGAAGCCAGAACAGTTGGCGTTAATGTCAAGAAGGAGAATTCTCAATCCAACTTGGATGTAAATGTAAGAAAGTTTTGTTCTTGATGGTTTTTTGTATCTGGGTTTTCTTTGAAAATCGTTTTTAATTTATTCATTGATTTTCAATCTTAAAATAGACTGGGTTGCGTCTTCTTACTGCTAATACTGGAAGTGATCAATCAACGGTGGATGATGGTGTATCGTCAGATGTGGATGATAAAAGAACCAAGAATGAAGTAAGAAATCAATATATATAACACATGTATTTAGTGTGTAAAGTTGGAAATTTTCTTTATTTCATTGATTTTCAAGGGTTAATAAATTAAGGGATTTTAGCTTTCATTTGTGATCTTCAGTTGGCACAGTTGCAAACAGAGCTTCATAGGCTGAATTTAGAGAATCAAAGGTTGAGAGACATGGTTGGTCAAGTGAGTACTAATTACCGTGCTCTAGAGATGCACCTTGCAGCACTGATACAACAACAACATGAATCTACACATGATCACCCGGTAAGTGATACAATTCTGTTCAGTTATATATGCATGTATACCTTACAGCAGATCTAAATTTGTAGGTGGACATGTTTTTGATGTTTGTGTGTATATGTGGTATTGTATGTGCACAGCAGATTGTTGAAGGAAAATCTGGGGATAAGAAGGTTGAGATGAGGGTGCCAAGGCAGTTCATGGATCTAAGATCTTCAGCAACAGCCGAGACTGATGAGAACGTATCTAATTCATCATCTGATGAGAAAACTCGTTCTGATTCTCCTCAAAATAACATTGAAGTTGCATCTAAAACTAGTGTTCAGGATAACGGCAAGAGAGTTGGCAGGGAAGAGAGTCCTGAATCGGAGTGGAATACTAACAAGACTCAGAAATTGAACAATTCTGCTAAGAGTTCCAGTGTTGATCAGTCTACTGCCGATGCCACGATGAGGAAAGCCCGTGTTTCTGTCCGTGCCCGATCAGAAGCTCCCATGGTACTACATAATTTGATTCATTAGCTTATATGAAAGTTTGAGTTTGATCTTTAATTTTTAAAAAGTGCATCATGAAACTCATCGAGTTCGACCTTAAATTTGCAGATCACTGATGGATGCCAATGGAGAAAATACGGACAAAAGATGGCGAAGGGAAACCCATGTCCGCGAGCTTACTATCGATGCACCATGGCAGTTGGTTGCCCAGTTCGCAAACAAGTATGTCAATATCTAATTTGAATATCGAGTAATTTGTATTTGGTTCAATATCTAATGTCGAATATTGTGCAATTTAATTACAGGTTCAAAGATGTGCAGAGGACAGAACAATTTTGATTACAACATATGAAGGCAACCATAACCATCCGCTGCCACCGGCAGCAATGGCAATGGCATCAACCACAACAGCAGCAGCCACAATGCTACTGTCAGGCTCAATGTCAAGTGCGGATGGAATAATGAACCCAAACTTGCTAGCGAGAGCAGTACTTCCTTGTTCATCAAGCATGGCAACAATTTCAGCTTCTGCTCCATTTCCTACTGTGACATTAGACCTTACTCACTCTCCCAACCCAATACAATTCCAAAGAACTCCTGCACAATTCCAGGTCCCATTTCCAGGACAAGCAAACAATTTTGGGAGCCAGCAGTTGGCTCAGGCGTTTGGTCAAACAGTTTATAACAACCAATCCAAATTCTCTGGACTCCAACTCTCTCAAGACACGAGTTCTTCCCAATTAGCTGCAATGCCACCAGCGATGGCGTCCCAAGCGCAATCTTCACCATTTGCTGACTCAGTGAGTGCCGCCACTGCCGCCATCACCGCTGATCCTAATTTCACAGCTGCTCTAGCAGCAGCCATTACTTCTATTATCAATAGCGGTGGAAATAATGCAAACAAATCTCCCAACACAAGCAACAATAACAAAATCAGTAGTTTCCCTGGAAACTAATTAGAATTGAACCTTATTTTTTTTTTTACTTTGCCTTCAGTTTGGGTTTCTTTTAATTTCTCTGGAGGACCAGAAAGAGAATTATATGTTAATAGGTTTAGAGAGCACAAAAAAGTTTCATTCTTTCTTCCTTATTGTTTAATTTTGAATAATATTTTATATATCTTCGCAAATGCACAAAAAGACAGATTGGAAGTTTTTTTTGAGCAAGGAGAGAGAGTGCTTCAAATCTACATATGATTCAATGAATCAATTGAGTTACATGAATTCTTAGATGACAATTGAATCATTTGCATTCGTAGATTGGAAGTGTTTATTAGTTTGTGAATTGATAATTATCTAAATTCATTGACTACGTTGGTATCTTGTTGTATCCTCTAACTTCTATTACAATTTTTCTGACAGCCTAGAAAACAATGCCAGGAAAGAAAACAACGTAATAGTCTTTGTTTCCAACGCATACTCTGATCAAAGTCAACAAGTCCGGCTATCACAGTTTGACACGTAATGAAATGACCAGAAATGGTTGACTTAGACAAAGGAAGAGAGACTTAGGGGCAACTACGTGTGACTTGGGAAACATTTGGCGCGTTGCATGGTCCTTTCTTGATGATTAATTAATTAATTAATTTGGTCCAATGATTTTGTTTGACCGTGCAAATATTTTGGTTGATTCTTGAGTAGTTTGGAATTGAACGTGGAACTTTGTGCGAGGGGTCGCAACCGTACCTTATCCACCGTACAAGAAATCTCTAGCGCATGCTTTGATGCGATTGGAGACGTAGAGCATTTAGGCTCTCGACGGGGACGTCGAGGAGTCCGTGTGCAGAAGATGGTATTGGTAGCCATAAAAAAATCACCAACAAGGTCAAGATTACAAAGAAAAGGAACTAATAAAGGACAACATAAACCAATTTTGAGCTTCCTATTTAGTTTCATCAATTTCATTGAAAGTTATAATCACGTAGATATATGCAAGTTTATCTTGTAGAAAATTCTCCGTGGTTCCCCCAATATATATATATATATATATATGGGTGGAAAAAAAAGTTTCAAAACAAATAACATTGTTGTTTACGAAATATTGCATGTCCTAATTCTAATTTGTTTAAATTTACAGACATACTTAATCATATCTGAATTTGTTTAAATTCGGACAAATAAATCTGATATACAATCCGAGTCCAAGTAACTAAATCAGACAATTTTTTTTTATTTAGACCTGAACTCAATCTTAAATCAGACAAAATCTTTATTTAAAATCTAATTATGAACATATGACTTATATTCAAATTTAGTTTGTTTGTATCAGATAAATCGAACATTCGAATCAGATAAAATTTTGCCACACCAAGCCCATGCAAGTCTTAACCCCCCTACAAATAGCATAAGAAACCCTAAACACCTGCTTATCTCACACGCACTATTTTTGTTCCAATAATCATGGATGTCGAAAGTAAAAAAACAACTAGAGACCACCAGAAGATGGAGATCAAGCCCATACAAGTATTAACCACCTGACAAAAGTGACCTTCACGAAACGCCGAGCTGGTCTCATCAACAAAGCGAGTTATCCCTACTTTGTGGTTTATAAGTTGCCATCATCACCTTCTCTCCTGGTAGTAAATAGTTCTACAGCTTTGGCCACTCGGACATGAACACAGTCCTTGAAAAACATCATTAAGAATAGAGAGAACAATCAAAGAAAAGCAAATTCAGAATGAGAGTACTGGAAGGTATTGGTGGGATACTGTGGATATAGAGAAATTTGGGATTGAGGAGCTAGATGTGTACATCAAGGCCTTACAAGATTTGAAGAAGAATGTTGATATCAGGGCTAATTACTTTCTTGCATTGAGCTTAGGCGGATCCAGCAAGAGCTTAATCAAGATTAAGATTTTTATTAAAGCGTGGAGGGTGGCTTTTTTTTATTTACGTTATAGCTTTTATTTTATTAATTTTTGTTGTTGATAATTCTAATAAGAAAAAGAAAATATCTAAAACATATACATGCACTGTAATGGGCTTGCTCTATCCAGATGGGCCAAGGTCTTATCTAAAGCCCTGTTTTGATCTTCGTATCTTTTAAGTTTTAACAGCTGGCCTCGAGAGTTGCTACGAGCCTGCAGATTCTGCTTCTGGGCCCAACCTATTATCTAGGCCTGGGCTCAGCACTCTTATGAGGTCTTTTATAACTCCCCCTCTCAATGGCGTGAGGTGTCGCGTGATCTAGTTAATCAAAACTGCATGCTTTGATGACACGTCATAATTTTCAGTTTAAAAAAAAACCAATCATGCGTCGATAATCGATATCCTCACGAAACCCACTTATCACCGCTCATCACTCGATGGACGGCTGTAAACACCCGAATATAATATCATTTCAGTACGTCGCGAAGCATCGAATCCCTTGTCAATACTCAATACATGCTTTTAATTTTTTGGCTCCACTGCCTCCACAAAAACAAAAGGATGTGACCGGGAAACATGTTCTGTTACTTTTCTCTGAATCGACGGTGTAGATTAAAAGGTCAGAGGATTAAACGGTCAAGATTTGTAGAGTCTGAGTTGGGCCCCCGCTCCGTGACAGGTAGATTTCCAAGTCTCAATCTTGCTGTGCTGCTTATTTTAAACACGAAAACACCAAGATCCTGTGTTCAACTTTCCTCTCTCTCTGCAGTTACTCAGAAGCAGTGAACCGGTGGTGAGTTTTCCATTTATGTATATTTTTTTAATGTTGATCGTCGATGCTAATCTGTGATTCAGCCTTCATGGTTGGTTTATGTAGCTTGTGATCGCCAGGAACTGTTCTATTTCAATAATAATTGGATTATGATCGTGACTGCTATATATGATTTTGCTGCTTATTTTGTTTTAATGTTTTTGGTTATTTTAATATTTCTCGAGTTTTTTCCACCTTCCTTTTCATGTTTCTAGTTTTTCGTTGGGTGCAAGTGTTGCCGATCGACTTGTGTAGCTTGTGTTTTGAATATTTCTATTCGTCGTGGGTTTTACTGTTTAATTCGTTTTAATCTGGCTCGCTACTAAAATAGGGTTTACTTTAAGTTTTTTGGATGTTCTCTGAATGAAGTTTTGTTTGTTTGGTTAGAAAATCTTCAGAGGATAATAATAGATAATAGATTGCTAATAAAATCAGAGGATTTAGGAGCTGCACAGTAAGTTGTTTGGGGATCTCACTCAACGCCTTGAAATTTTAACCCCATTATTAAATATTAAATCATAAATGACGTAATGTGATTGATACAATTAATTTTATTTTGTTATTGTGTTCTGGTTTTCTAAAATGGAGCTCTGGTGTTGACAAAGCCAGTGCAATTTGAAGCTTTGTTCAGGACATCATTTGGGTTCTTTCTTTAATATGAAAAAAAGCCAACAAAAATTAAAAGCTTTTCCCAGTTCCTACTAACTTAACGTGAACCTGATTGGAAACTATAGTTAGCTCTTTCAAATTTTATAAATTTTTTGCCCAGTAAGTGAGTTTCTGTTCTACATGTTTTTATGCTTTGGTTGATGATATTCTACATGTGTTTTTTTTAACTCTTTATTAGAACGTGTTTCAGTTATTGCTATTCCTGAATTTAATTTTTGACTGTGGGCTTATAGGTGAATATGGAAACCTACGTCAGAGTAATTTTGTTCTCTCTGTTGCTTGCTTCCTTGTTATTTTCTCTGGTCTCTTCCACTGCTGCTGATGATTTGGTGAGAATGAAACTGAAAAAGATGAAATTGGATTCAAACAACCGGCTTGCTTCGCGATTGGATGCCAAGGATGTAGAGACTCTCAGAGCTTCAGTAAGAAAGCATCATTTCCGTGGTTATTTTGGGGACTCCAAGGATACTGATATTGTTGCTTTAAAGAATTACTTGGATGCTCAGTATTATGGTGAGATTGGTGTTGGTACTCCCCCTCAAAAGTTCACAGTAATTTTTGATACTGGAAGCTCTAACTTGTGGGTTCCCTCAGCTAAGTGTTACTTCTCGGTGAGCCTCACTTCTATCATGATTTGTCTGAAACTAGCTTTCATGGCGCTTTTTAGAGACATCATGTCGAAGGAGTCTGAGATACTTAATGGTTTTGTGATGTCATGTAGGTTGCTTGCTATTTCCATTCCAAGTACAAGTCAAGCAAATCGAGTTCCTACAAGAAGAATGGTTTAATTCTGTCACCACTCTCTTAAATTTCTGATTACATCTAATCTTTGATGGACTTCCTTGCTTGCTAACTCCAATCTATTTGTTTTATTTTTAAAATTTTTTGCTTTTTTTTTTTCATTGTTAATGATAATTGCTATTTGAGACTCATGTGAGAGGCCATTTCTTGCATGTACCCGTAATTAGCTAAGCATCATTTGTTGGAATGGAGTCATGTAATATCTTGAGGGTTTTTTCCTATTTAAGCTAGTTCTATTCTACCATTACATAGTATGATGCCGTGCTTCAGTGTGAATGCAGTTTCTTATATCATGTGCAGTCATTCATCCTGTTAAATTTAGCATCAACATATGGTAAACTTGTTACAGGCGAACATGTGACCTGATGGTAATTGTAGGGTGCAGCCTAGAGCTCACAAGTTTAATTCTTGGAAATAACCTCTCCACGTATATGTATGTGGTGGTAACATCAGTTACATCTTGCTTGTCCCTGGCTCCGCTCATTGCAGGAATTTGTGCATAGGTGTTTTTTACTGTTTATATGGTCAACTTGATTTAGTCAAGTCATTTAATATGTGTGCTTGTGGTTTGGGTTTGCGATTTTAAGAATGCTGGAATTCATTAGAATCTTATCCTGAGAACCATCTGGTGATTGTCAATCATGCAGGGAAATCTGCTGCCATTCAGTATGGTACTGGTGCTATATCTGGTTTCTTTAGCTATGACGATATCAAAGTTGGCGACCTAGTTGTGAAAAAACAGGTTTTCTGCTGCTCTTTGAGACTTAAATTCCACATTTTGGTATAGTTTGGATAATAATCTGTAGTGACTAATTACCTGCGCACATATTTTTTTAGGAGTTCATTGAGGCAACAAAGGAGCCTGGTGTTACTTTTTTGGTTGCCAAGTTTGATGGTATAATAGGACTTGGATTTCAAGAAATCTCTGTTGGAAATGCTACCCCATTGTGGTATGAGTTTGCTACATTATCCTTTAATGTTTATTTGCGTAAAAGTTGCTTAATATCTTTTGTTGACGTGAGATTCTCTCATACCTCATAGGTACAACATGATCAAACAAGGGCTTATTAAGGACCCTGTATTTTCGTTCTGGCTTAATCGCAATGTAGGAGAAGAAGAAGAAGAAGGGGGTGAAATTGTGTTTGGTGGGGTTGATCCAAATCATTATAAGGGTGAGCACACATATGTTTCTGTCACACGCAAAGGTTACTGGCAGGTATGTATGGGATGTCTTTATTTTTTGATTTTTTTTTCCTTCTGTTGTTTAATTATTTCCTTTCTACAGTTCGACTTGGGCGATGTCCTTGTTGATGATAAATCTACTGGTATGCCTTCTCTTGCAACATATAATTTTGAAGAAGAAAAACTAAGTTGCATAAGTTTCTAGAGGTTGATCTGAAATTTTGCCCGAGCTGATTGTTGTGTTGTACTGTCTTAATGTTAATGCTCACTCCTCTCCAGGGTATTGTGGTGACGGATGTTCAGCAATTGCGGACTCTGGGACTTCGTTGTTGGCAGGCCCATCGGTATGAATAATTCCGTCATTATTTAGATAACTGTTTTGGCTTTTAAATGAGAGAACATTTTATGATATGCATGTCAAGTCCCTGCTCTTGTCAGCAACTAAATCTGTGGGAAATTATAATTTGTATGTTTCTTGATTATCAAATAAATTTCCTGATTGCGCGTATTTTAATGGATTGTCTTGGCCTGGTAACTTACTGGTTTCTGTAGTGACTATACTATAAGATGTAGCCATGTATTAAACATGCGACATTGAATGCATTAAGATTTAATAGTTTACTGATACTCTGTTAAGCTTGCAATTTCCAACTTGGTGAAGAAACCATGAATCTGGAGATAGAAGTGATGGGCTACTTGCAAATTCTCAGGATAGTTTGGTCATTGACTAGTAGTATATGCAGACTGTAGTTACCATGATAAATCATGCCATCGGAGCCAGCGGAGTTGTCAGCCAGGAATGCAAGACTGTTGTTGCACAGTATGGACAAACCATTATGGATTTGCTTCTTGCTGAGGTAAAAATTAGCTTTACCCTACTTGGGATTGCCATTCTATTCTTAGATAATGATGGTTAATGAAAGGTTTCCTTGTTAGTCTCCATGGCTTTCGCTTCCCCCCTAAAAGATTTCATTTAATAAGTGAATTGATTTCTTGATTTCTGGGCTTCTACTTCTATTTCTGCTTTGGACAGACACAACCGAAGAAAATCTGTTCACAAGTTGGATTGTGCACATTTGATGGGACCCGTGGGGTTAGGTAAGGCTTCAGTATTGTTCTGTCTTTACTTCAAGGACTGTCGTCGTTTACTTGAGATCCTGTTTTTTATTCTTTTAGATGATGTTGGGAACAATAAGTTTGTGTATAAGCTCATTCAGTTTTTTTTATAGCATGGGAATTGAGAGCGTGGTAGATGAAAACCAAAAAAAATCATCTAGTCTTGGTGATGCTATGTGCAATGCTTGTGAGATGACCGTGGTCTGGATGCAAAACCAATTGAAGCAGAATCAGACACAAGAACGCATACTTGACTATGTCAATCAGGTTTAGATACATATGATGCATAACAATTCTTTTCAGATATCCTACTCAAAGTAGTTCTTTTAAGATATTGGCTTTTTGCTGACTTTGTCCGATACTATGTACAGCTTTGCGATAAAATGCCTAGCCCAATGGGAGAATCGGCTGTTGAGTGTGGAAGTATTTCTAATATGCCTCTTGTTTCCTTCACCATCGGTAAAAAAGTTTTTGATCTCAGGCCAGAGGAGGTACGTTAATCTCCCATCCCATTTACATCTAATCCCATCTGCTGTTACTGTAATGATTTCTAGGAGAGAAGAAAGTCATGCTCTGATATATCTTGTTATCTTGTCATTTTACTGGATACTCATCCCGCTTCTTTCTGAATGTTGTTTCAGTACATTCTCAAGGTGGGAGAGGGTGCTGCCGCTCAGTGCATTAGTGGGTTTACTGCATTGGATATACCACCTCCTCGAGGACCTCTCTGGTAATCTCATAACTTCTGAAGGATACAAAACATGATTTCGTTGTTATTTTGTCCTTCTTGTTGATAATATTGGTACTCGTGGTACTCATTTCGAGTTGCTGCATACAGGATTTTGGGAGATATTTTCATGGGTCGATACCATACCGTATTTGACTATGGTAAACTCCGAGTTGGGTTCGCTGAGGCTGCATAAAGCATCTTTATCGAGTTTCTTTAAGTTGCGTGTATCTTATTATATTTTCAGCCGGTGTGTTCGAGTTCCGTATAAAGATGATGCAATTCATACTTTTTTAAAGAAAGGCGCTGAACAAGACAGAAATCTTGTCTGTAAATATTTGGATTTCTTTACATTTTAGTGACCTGCAGTTCATATGCTTATGTTTGGAAATAATTGTATTGCCATCTGTCGTAAATTAAGGGAAAAATACCACAAATCGAGCTTCTTCCTTTGAGATCAACATGCAAATGCTTAAACGAAACCATTCCAAATTTAAAGTTAAAATCCACAAAAAGTAATAGGAAGGGTAAATCCAAGAAAAATTTTCCGTCTGAATTTTTGTACTCTTTTGAGCAACTCATTGCCTGATGGAAGGAGTTTGGCATTTTTGTACTCTTTGGACTAAAAAATGGGTACTATGTCCCAGTACTACGAGTTTGAAATGTTTTGTATTATCTCTTCTTCTTTCCACCCTTGCCTGACTTGGATGTTACAGGAGCTGATGTGGATGCAGATTCTTGCTTCTTGGTCCTCCCAGGATGTTTAGGAACCAATTCTGCAACATGGAGCATCAGCTGTTTTCCTGCAAAAGTAAGTAGTCATAAAAAGTAAGAAGCTGACACCGCCTAGGACCTTTTAGCTGCAAGCTCACTTAGTTTAAAACTAATTATGTATTACAAGCCAGATTCGACTTGGTTTATCAACTTATAGTTCATCCCCTTCACAATTCATAAGCAAAGGAAGAAGAATGGAGAAGAAAAAAGAGATGGGGTGGGGTCTCCCAAATACTCCGTGAAGTTAGCAGATATGCTTCATGTTCTATCAAATTAGGGTCAGGAACTACCAGCAATATAAGAAGGCAGGCAACCTGATCTCAATTTTATTGTTTGACGATTACATGAGAATAGGCGAGAAAGAATACCGTATGGTTTTCTTAAGTTTCTAATTTCTATGATATAAATGATCAGATATTATACAAGCAAAGAACACTACAATCAAGATTTTTCCAAAGCACTTCAAAAGGGAGGTAGATGTAACAGTAACACAACCCAAGGGAAAGAAAGTCATCAGAATTTCATAATCATGGCCATCTGAAGTACAGCCAATGAGTTAAGACACCAGATTTTAAACCCTTCTAACAAATGAAAGAGATAAAAAAGACACGAGACAGTAATCTGTTTATCATGTTCTGCAGCATTTATGAACAAATCAAACCTAAAGATCTAAATGCAAGATTTCAATGCAGTGGAAGATCAGCTGAACATCAGTAACACTGAGAGAGAAAATTCTGGAGAGAAAGGATGAACATCAGTGGCAAATAAATTGTGTAATGGGATCATCAACGGAAATGAAAAATCCCTACTACGCAAAGAAAGTACAATTTAAATCACCATGGCGAAGTGAACGTATCTTCATATAGATATACTGCTGGAATGGGAAATCATGACCTCCTTTTAACCTCTTAAAAACAACAACAATTAGATGGGACACCAACAACATTTATGAGCTACTGCACAACATGATTTTTCCTTTCTATTTTACCAGAAGATCATCATGAACCCCTATGGGAAAGGATTCCTACTTAAGCACAACTCGGGTGGACAACAATGCTGATACACGCTACAATGATGCACACAAATCGTAAGGAGATTCTACAAGTAAGCAGTTCAAATCAACACTAAAGTTAACATGCACAGTATGATCATGGGTCATCCTCAACCTCTGCATAATTCTATAAGTTTTGCTGCAGAACACAACTGTTTCTCCACTAATACAGAATGAAGAAAAATCTAAGAGAAGGCAACAGTAACGGCAAGAAGCATTCAGAATTGGGAAAAAAATAAATAATTAAGAAAATAAAATTACTTGAAGCAATGGCTGGATTAAAAAATCTCCCATCTTCCCGTTTCAACAGAACCCTCACTCTCCCAATTTGCATAAAATCGCGTGGATATGCCTTGTCAATCTGCAACATTAACACAAACCATGAATAGATGATTAAGCTAAATTCACACCCACAATCAAACCAAACAAATTCAGACGAACGAACCAACCTCGATAGCAAAAGGGATTTTGAGGTGACTACAGCAATCGGCGATCTCGGCACAGGTCGGATTCTCGCAGGCTCTCGCTACCCCGATTCGCCTCCCTTCAGCTACAGTCTTCTTGGAATTGATGTAGACAGGGTACAGCACTACCCACTTCTTTATGCTTGGAAGTCCACCGTCCATCATCTCTCCGATCAAATCCTCACAACCGAATTGGCACAGAGAAGCAACTAGTCTTCACAAAAACGAAAGACGAGAAGGCCAAACTGTGGGAATGGAAACGTTTGATTTGAGACCGATTTCTAGTTTTGGGCTAGGCTTCTCCATATATCTTGTTCATCTAGGACTTGGCCCACATAAATTTGGACTTCACAGCCCAATAAAGCTACATCCCTTTCGGACTAGGCCCTATCCAGAACCTTCAGTCTTATGCCTTATTGGGTAATAGTGATCAGGCACAGCCACAAAAGGGTTAAAATCAGAACTTGAAGTTTGTGTCAAGAATTCTCCTGTTCTAACTTGGGTTTTTTCCTAAAATAACCCTTTTTAAGAGCCAAATTATAACAATAACCCCACCTTTTTTTAAATATCTAAAATGACCTTTTTGGCTATTGAAATGTCCTACATACCCTTAATAATCATTTCCCCCCAAAATCATTTACCAAATTAAAAAATCATTTTAAAAAAACAAAAATTAGGTTACTGGGCACATATCTTCCTCTCTCTCAACCCACGCTTTATCTCCCTCTCTCAACCTCTGTTTCTTCACGAT
Source organism: Euonymus europaeus (assembly GCA_963580455.1). Classification (NCBI taxonomy): domain Eukaryota; kingdom Viridiplantae; phylum Streptophyta; class Magnoliopsida; order Celastrales; family Celastraceae; genus Euonymus; species Euonymus europaeus. Next base: position 1,936,126 of record OY756969.1, on the reverse strand, counting down.
TTCAGCAGCAAAATGGAATGGAATCCCAGATAAGAGTAAGAGCAAGTTCAACTAGCCTTTCGAGGGAATACTTCTACTCACAGTGACGCCACTTCCCTGACCATCACCGTTGCGACATCCGTGTCTATTGCGGTAAGTCATCTCATCTTTGGTTTGAATCTTTACATGTAAGAGGCAATGGGATAATTTGAAATTAAAATGATTCTTTTATTTTATGTCTGGTTGGCCGATAAGAATGATTCCTTTATTGTGAGATTTTAAAGCTTTCGGTTTCAATTTCAAAGAGTCGAGCTTTATTTGATGACTGAGGAATGCTGAAGAAAAAAATGTAAGAGGAAACGGAAGTGGGTAAAGTAGGCTCAGCTTCTTTGGTTTATAAAGATCTTGTAGTAGCCGAAGGTAGTCTGCTTGTTAGATTGAATTGAATCTTAATAACCTACAGTTGTTTAAGAGATTTTTTCAACAGTATAAGTGGACATTAGTATTGTTGGTTCGGTACTTTTCTTTTATTGTTTATATGCCCACATTTCATGGCTTCGTATCTACTCAGTGACTATAGGTCCATTCAAATGTTGCTCTAACTCAATTTCTTGCAGTCTTTTAATTTGGATAGTATACTATAACTCAATTTCTTGCAGTCTGTTAATCAAGAGTCTTTATAGCTTTATTTGTTCTAAAATGGGAGAGAGTCCCCCAATACATTTAGTAACTGAATCTAAAATCCAATGCAATTGTACCCAGTTATTTTTGTTGCTAGCAATGTAATGCTGGTAGCAAAGCAGCCACCCAAGCATCCTATATTTTGAGCACCACAATCTTCAAGACATGATGCCACCTCCTGCATAGTTAGTGAGGAGTATGACCTTGCTGCACACTTAGATGAGCATCTGACTATGCCTTGCTCGCACCCTACAATGCATTGATCCAACCCTGCCTTGTGCTGCTCCCATACATATCATCACCAACACCAATACTGTAACCTGAACCCAATAGGTGTTGTCCCTTAAACCTATCTTTTCAATTTTATTTCTCTGTACTATATTTTTCATTTATATAGATAACTGAAAATAGGGGAGTGTGACTTGTGACTAATTTTTTTAGCTATACTATTATTTGAATCAGTAGTTATTTCTATATAATTTTTTGTAGTTATTTCTTTTCATTGTCCAAAAATTTTACCTTTAACAATATGTACTTGTCTTGTGCAGAATTTGTATATTATGGATTTCAGAATTCCTACGGAGGAAAGATTCCAATCCAAGGTTGTTAGCCGATCTAGACTCGCACAAGCTATAAACACAATTAAATTAAAGCTTGTAGGTGACGAGTTAGAGGCTTTTAGAGCATCCTGTTTTGGGCATTTTCTGGACATTTCAGAGATTCAGTGGGCTCCTCAAATTGTACATCAAGTGTTGATGCATCAATTGCTCTCTCCTGCAGACGAAGCAGCAGGGAGGCTGTTGTTCAGGATTGGGGAACATGAGTTGACATTCTCAGTGAAAGAATTCAACCTAATAACTGGTCTTCGATGCTCACCAGTTCCAGAACTTAGTACATTCTTACAGGAGGGGAGAGATGTGATGGTGCGAAAGCTGTTTGAGGGCCAACAGAGGATCACATGCAATGCATTGCATGATCGGTTCATTGCATGTGAGGAATCCGACGATAAACTGAAATTGGCTCTTGTGTATTTGGTAGAGTTTGTTCTATTGGGAAGGGAGCCGAAATTATTCATCGATACCAATTGGCTAGAGTTGGTAGACTCAGTTGAGGAGTTCAACAACTTCCCATGGGGAACTCTATCATTCAAGCGGACTGCAGAGTCATTGAATAGCGCACTGATTGGTCGATCTGAGAAGAACAAGCAAAAGGGAAAGGGGTCGGACTTTTATAGTTTGGTTGGATTCCCTTTTGCATTTCAGGTAATTTATACTTATATTTCTAAAATCTAATTGGTAGTCATTTTTTTTATTTTTTCCTAGAACATAATATATTTTAATTGTAATTTGAATATATTGTGATTCCAGATATGGATTTATGAGGCTATTCCAGCGGTCGGTTTGAGATTTGCTACAACGCTTGATAGGAGGTCCCCACGGATGCTGCAATGGAGAGCAGATTGCCCACCAAAATCTACTGATGTTATTGACATCTTATCATCGGAAAATGTGAGTGTTATCAACCAATGAATTCACTTACTGTTTTTCTCCCTTTTGAATATCTGTAAATTTTATGAATTGTTGGTATATCGTTGAGAATAACATTCTTGATGGTTGAGATCAGTTTATTATATTTGTTGGTTAATTGTATCTGATGGTTGAGAACAGTTTAATTGATGGTTGAGAACACTTTATTTATTGGTTGAGAACAATTGATTTTTGTTGGTTAACTGTATCTGTAACACCCCGCCCCAGCCCAGATCAACAGCCCAACTGGCCTCCCTGGCACTGGCCACCATCAAGTGTTACTAGGCCCATGGGCCCCACCCCCAACCCATCTCTCCCCTAATTGGGATTAGGTTGTTGCTCCTGGGAGTCGAACCCCTCAAGGCCTTTACATGGGCAACTCCCATCACCAACTAAGCCATGACTTAGTTGGTGATGGGAGTTGCCCATGTAAAGGCCTTGAGGGGTTCGACTCCCAGGAGCAACAACCTAATCCCAATTAGGGGAGAGATGGGTTGGGGGTGGGGCCCATGGGCCTAGTAACACTTGATGGTGGCCAGTGCCAGGGAGGCCAGTTGGGCTGTTGATCTGGGCTGGGGCGGGGTGTTACAGAAAAACTACCTTTTTTAAATCAGAGTTGCGCAGGGCTTAGTTGGTGGTGGGAGTTGCCCATCAAAGGGTGGTGAGGAGTTCGACTCCTACCATCAACAACCTACTCCAGGGTGCGGAGGCACGCTTGGAGAGAGGGGTTGGGCTAGCCTTTGGGTCCATGGGCCTGTCACGAGTCTGCTGCGCAACTCTGATTTAAAAAAGGTAGTTTTTTTTTGTGACAACCCGACCTTCGGACAAGGCTATTCACAGGGCCGCGGCCCACTACCCCCAACCTCTATCTGGCAATACACGGCCCAGCCCACTCGCTGTCCAGTACCCCCGCTCAGTAGGTTGTTGCTGGGATTCGAACCAACGACCTCCAGCCTTTAACACCTTATCCGAAGACCAAGATGTCACCACTAGAACCGATGTCACCACTAGAACCGCGGTTCTAGTGGTGACATCTTGGTCTTCGAATAAGGTGTTAAAGGCTGGAGGTCGTTGGTTCGAATCCCAGCAACAACCTACTGAGCGGGGGTACTGGACAGCGAGTGGGCTGGGCCGTGTATTGCCAGATAGAGGTTGGGGGTAGTGGGCCGCGGCCCTGTGAATAGCCTTGTCCGAAGGTCGGGTTGTCACAGTATCTGATAGTTGAGAACAATTTAATTGATGGTTGAGAATACTTTATTTATTGGTTGAGAACAATTTATTTACTGGTTGAGAACAGTTTATTTAATGGTTGAGAACAGTTTAGTATTTTTGTTGATTAACTGTATCTAATGGTTCAGAATAGTTTAACTGATGGTTGAGAACAGTTTATTTACTGGTTGAGAGTCTATTGTGTTACATTACAGATTGAAGTACACGCTTCATTGGAGGCTACCAATGAAGAACTTGAGCAAAATTATACCTCCTACTGTGATGCCGTTGTTGGCTTAGCGGTGAAAGCGCCTGTTATTAAGGCGATGAGAATGAAAGGATCAAGTAGTCGAAGTCAGCCATCAGTTCAGCAATCTGAAATTACAATGGTATTAAATAGTGTTTGCTTATTTTCAGTTGTGATAGTTTTTTTCCTACTTATAATATCATCAACTAACGCATTTATGTTTGCATTTTATCTTATTGTAGGTTGAAGTGATAGCCCAATTGGGGGAGAGAATCGATGCCTTGGACAAGAAGCTGTCAGGCCGGTTGGATGACCTAAGCAAAAGGATTTCCTCGATTGAGAAATCCTTGGGGACGGCAGGAAGTGGGGAGAAGAAAGATGAGAGGAAAGTGCTCACTAGGAGCCAAACTATTATGGTAGAGAGAGAGATGGAGGAAAAGAAAGGTAAGAGGAAGAGAGAGGAGGAAAAGATAAAAAAAAAGAGGACGAGAATAGGAAAAAAAAGAGGAAGAGAAAAAAATAAAAAAGACGGTGGAGAGAAAAAAGAAGAGAGACGAGGAGAAAGATGAGAAAGAGGAAGAGAAAAAAAAACAAGAAAGAGGGGGAGAAAAAAAAAAGATTGAGGAGGAGAAAGAGGAAGAGAAAAAAAAGAAAAAAGAGAAGGAGAAAGAGAAAAAACAGAATAGAGAGGAAGAGAAGAGGAAGAATGAGGAAGAAAAAGAGAAGAAAGAGCAAGAGAAAAAAAAGAAGAAAGAGGAGGAGAAAGAGAAGAAAGAGGAAGAGAAAAAACAAAAGAGAGAGGAAGAGAGGAGGAAGAATGAGGAAGAAAAAAAAGAAGAAAGAGCAAGAGAAAAAAAATAAAGAGGAGAAGGAAGAGAAAGAGAGAGAAGATAAAAAGAAGGAAGAAGAGGCGAAGGAGGAAGAGAAAGTGTATGCACGTCAAGTATGTGCACACAAAAAAGGACGATATGTGACATCACCCTACGTCAACCCAACTGAGAAAAAGAAGAAGATTGAGGTTGTTAGCGACGTGAATCTGTTTCGGGAGTTTCCTCAAGAATGGGAAGACGATATGGTGTCATATTTTTCTGGAGGGGATAGTAGGAGCAAAGTGATTGAATTTCCCACATGCTCTGCATCAAAGGAATGGTTTGACACTGCAATGGATCCTGCAAAATGGTTTGATGAAACGGTATAAATTGAATCTTTATCAATCTATTTACTAAATAATTTTTTTATAATACATTATACTAACGCATATTGTTTATTACGCAATGTGTTCACAGCATATCGATACAGCCATCCATTTTATATTGAAAAGAAAGGCAGAGCATCCTAATATATTCCCCCAGAGTTGTGACATTATCCAAACTCAATTTCATGTAAGTACTTGGTTGTATATTTTTTCTAGGTTGAGAAATGTGTGATTGCTTGGTTGAGAACTGAATATCTGTATTTTTTCTTGGTTGAGAAATGTGTGATTACTTGGTTGAGAACTTAATATTTCTCATGCAGGCTTACATTGAGCAGCGCTACCCATTATTCCAAAAGAAAGGCGGCCCTAGTGTTTGGGATCATAAAGACACAATTTTAAGGTTTGTGGATGGGTCCAGAAATAACAAACCTTGGAGTATGTTCGATTATGTCTACTTCCCTATGAACATTGGTGGTGATCATTGGGTAGGTGTTCAGCTGGATATAAAAGGCATGAAAATTCGAGTTTTTGACTCTTTAATGTCGCACACTCGGAAAGCAGAATTTGCGAAGAGAATGAAACCTTTAGAAAATATGCTGCCGAGGATCCTAGGTCGTGTTGATGAAAAGTATGACAAGACCTGGACAACTGAAAGGGTTTCTAGCTGTCCGCAACAATATAATGGGTGAGTATGTTTTTTAACAAATTCTGAATTTTTTCAACTTAGTTCTTAGTATGTAAATTTCTTACTATTGTGTTCCATATATATGCAGGTCAGATTGTGGGATGTTTTGTATAAAGTTTATTGAAATGCTTAGTTCGGATGTCCCATTCTCAAAGTTGAAGATACATGAGATACCTTTTTATAGGAAAAAATTTGCGATTGAGTGTTTCAAACAGGAATTTAGAATTTGATTGCTTGTATATTGTGGTCCATTTTGCTATTAACTAACTATGAAAACATGTTATATGTATGAAACTGTTATGGTATTATTGCATACTAATAGATGGCCTGAGGCCCTGCTTAGGAGTTATGGTTTTGATGCTGTATTGATGGCCTGAGGCCTTCAAATGATAGTTGTTTATTTGATACAGGTTGGCGCTCTCCAATATATGGGGAGGTGCTGTCGAATTTTTTTAAAAAACCTGTTTAATAATTGTTCTCAACCTGTTTGTTACATTCTCAACCTGTTAGTTACATTCTCAATCTGCGAAATAGCTATTCTCAACCTGCTCAATAACTGTTCTCAACCTGTTGGTTATATTCTCAACCAAGTCAAAACCATAACAATTAGCAACATGTTTGTTACATTCTCAACCTGCAAAATAGCTAGTCTCAACCTGCGAAATTACTGTTCTCAACCCCTTGGTTATATTCTCAACCAAGTCAAGACCAAAACAATTATTAACATGTTAAGTTACATTCTCAATCCGCGAAATAGCTATTCTCAACCTGCTCAATAACTGTTCTCAACCTGTTGGTTATATTCTCAACCAATTCAAGACCAAAACAATTAGCAACATGTTTGTTACATTCTCAACCTGTTTTCAACAATTCTCAACATGTTCCATAACAAATCTCAACCTGTAAAATGAACTTAAAGAAATAGGTCTCACATATCCATAATAGTTCCCAAATATCCATCAAATGAACTTAGAGAAATAGTTATCAAATATCCATAACAGCTGAATATATAACAGCAAAACCAAAACATTGCATCAAAGGAACTTGAAAAAAAAATTCCCAAATATCCATCATAAAGATAAACACCTAAAAAAATCATATGCACTTCAATGGCCACTCCTACTTTCTCTTTTGCATGTCCATGGCATATTTTGTGCATCAGCATCAATACTCCCCTGCACAATACATTCAGGATAATAAAAATTGTGAATATAAGTATTGAAATATGAAATGAAGTTGCATAAACCAATATAGTACATTAATGTACAAATAATACCTTAGATCATTATGGTGCGGATGTACTAGGTCCCAATGATATAGGCTCTGTGCAAGTTTGACGATTGTGTCCACGCTTCTTGCAACGGCTGCATATTCTAAGTGGCTGTGTCTCTCCCGCCGATGGAATTCTTTGCCTCTTTGGCCTCCCAGGAGGACGTCGAGTTGCTGGAGGTAAGACAACTACATGCTCTTCTCCCACATCATAGGCATCAGTGGACAATATTGGAAAAATTGGTTGAGCATATGCAAGCACCAACATCTCCGTAGTGTAGTAATGAGATGTATAAGTTGTTGTTGACAAATTTCTAAATCTACATGTAGCAGATGCATGGACACAAGGCATCTGGTCAATATCAAAAACCTTGCATGAACAACGTTTGTTTACCAAATCAACTTGTCCACCATTATCACCATCCCTCACATAAAACTCATTGATAGCAATCGGTTCAACATTGCAGTATCTTGCCTTCTCACGGCGAGCATCTGCAATCTTCTGGTAATAACTTGTTAGCTCAGTACTCATTGCCACAGCAGCCACACGACGATCATGGAACCAACGTTGTAGTAAATGCACTAAATGTTCCATCAATTTTGTTATGGGAAGAGATCTAGCATCGCGTAGGATGCCATTTAAACACTCAGCAATATTTGTAGTCATGACATTATATCGATTTCCTGGGAAATATGCCCTAGCCCACTTCTGAAACCCAGCTTCCGCAAGGTATGTGTATACTCTCCCCTGATCAAAGAAGCGTATTTGATTCATAATAGCAAGAAAGTCTCTTTCTTGGTACAACTTTGCAGCTTTAAGAAAAAGAGGAATCACAGCTTCTGGAAATTTCTTAGCCTTCAAGTTTTGACTGATGTGAAACATACAGAAACCATGCAATGCTTCAGGAAAAATATTACGCACACCTTTCTCAATGCTTTGATTCCTGTCAGATATAATAACAAGAGACTGTACATCTCCAATAGCCTCACGCAATTTATCAAAAAACCAATTCCATGAAGCATCATTCTCTGAGTCACCGACTCCGAAGGCTACTGGATACACTTGATTGTTACCATCCAAACAAGTTGCGACAAATAAAGTCCCGAGATATTTGCCTTTCAAGTGAGTTCCATCAACACAGATAACAGGGCGTATAGAAGAATGAAAACCTGCTAAGCATGGACCAAGAGCCATAAATAGATATTTAAACTTGTTTTAGGAGTCATACTCAAGATGTGTCACTGATCCTGGATTCTTGGACCGCAACTGTGCAAAAAAAATAGGCAAATCAGCATAGGATGTTTCAGGCGAACCACGTACAGAATCCATGGCACTTTCTCTCGCTCTCCAAGCTTTGCCATAATTTATTGACGCTCCATACAATCTCTGCCAATCCTGGACGATGTCCTTCGGCCTATAAATGCATCCAACCCCCTCATATTTTGATTTTATGCATTGACCAACGACCCAACTTGATGCTTGTCGATGACTATCATGTGTAAAGCAAGAGGCGGAGATGTGTGTGTCGCGAAACACCTTGATAGCAAAGAAATCAGTATCTTTCACCCTAGTTGCTCGAAGCCACCACTTGCACTCACTCACCAAGCAACTAACCACAAATAAACACTTGGTCGACTTAGCAACTTTAAATTGAAAGTGTAACTCCAATGCATACATCGACACCTTTTTCAGCAAAGACTTCTTGTTCTCAAACAGCTCTCCAACAGCCAATATCCCAAGTGAGTCATCGGATGGAGTGCCAGAGTTTCTGTTGGAAAGAATTTGTGAGTTGCCAATTGAACTTGAGCTAGCATTACCACCAACATTATACCCCAAATTAAGAGTTGCATTTGCTTCAACATGTACATGTGGATCACCATCAGCATCATCAATATGTGGGTGCTCGAAATGAGGATTGGGAGAGCCATAGTCAAGGTCATTATTCCTACTTATCCCAATCCCTTCAAAATCTGAATATAATCCAGCAGTAGTCACGAAATCGTCATCATTATCATCCACATATCTTCTCTTCGAAAATGAAGTGCATAAACATGTCACAGGCAATGTTCTATCCATGTTACATCTAAGGAAGAAATTAACATCACTGTCATCTTCAATATGAACAGGCTCCATTGGACCGTGTGCATTCATAACATACTTCATTTGAATTTCATATGTCAGACGATCAATCTTCGTAATGCCGTACACAATGTCCAACAACGCCTCGTATGAAATGTCATTTTGAACAATCACACCTTTGCTCTTTCCACCTCTATACGTATAATTGGTGTCCAATTTCTCCCAATCTCCACAGTAACGTACCATTATACTCACATCAGTCATCCTGCATAATGCAACATCATAACAAAAGTTCAGATATTCTACTCTCAACCAAACATCAAACAGTTCTCAACCAATTATAATGCATTTCTCAACCACTCAAAACATGCATTTCTCAACCAAGTCAATACACAGTAATTTCTCAACCAACGAAAACATGCATTTCTCAACTAGTCAAAATAGTCATTTCTCAACCTAGTCAAAATAATCATTTCTCAACCAAGTCAAAACAGACATTTCTCAACCAATCAAAACATGCATTTCTCAACCCAATCAAAATAGTCATTTCTCAACCAATCAAAACAGTAATTTCTCAACCACTCAAAACATGCATTTCTCAACCAGATCAAAATAGTCATTTCTCAACCAATCAAAACATGCATTTCTCAACCAATCAAAACAGTAATTTCTCAACCAATCAAAACATGCATTTCTCAACCACTCAAAATATGCATTTCTCAACCAGATCAAAATAGTCATTTCTCAACCACTCAAAATATGCATTTCTCAACCTTGTCAAAATAGTCATTTCTCAACCAATTCAATACACTCAATTCTCAACTAATCAAAACAGACATTTCTCAACCAATCAAAACAGTAATTTCTCAACCAATCAAAACATGCATTTCTCAACCACTCAAAATATGCATTTCTCAACCAGATCAAAATAGTCATTTCTCAACCAATCAAAACATGCATTTCTCAACCAAGTCAAAACAGATATTTCTCAACCAATCAAAACATGCATTTCTCAACCACTCAAAATATGCATTTTTCAACCAATCAAAACAGTAATTTCTTAACCAATGAAAACATGCATTTCTCAACCACTCAAAATATGCATTTCTCAACCAGATCAAAATAGTCATTTCTCAACCAAATCAATACACTCACTTCTCAACCAATCAAAACAGACATTTCTCAACCAATCAAAACATGCATTTCTCAACAACATCAAAATAGTCATTTTTCAACCAAATCAATACACTCGGTTCTCAACCAATCAAAACAGACATTTCTCAACCAATCAAAACATGCATTTCTCAACCACTCAAAATATGCATTTCTCAACCCAGTCAAAATAATCATTTCTCAACCAATCAAAACATTAATTTCTCAACCAATCAAAACATGCATTTCTCAACCAAGTCAATACACTCAGTTCTCAACCAATCAAAAAACACATGTCTCAACCTAGTATAAACATACATTTCTCAACCTACTATAAACAAACATTTCTCAACCACGTCAAAACAGACAGTTCTCAACCACATCTAAACAGTCAGTTCTCAACCAATAAAAACAAACAGTTCTCAACCAATCAAAATAGGCAGTTCTCAACCACGTCTAAACAATCAGTTCTCAACCAATGCAAAAAAATTCAGTTCTCATTTACTAACAAACAGTTCGATTCTCAACCTCACAATTACTCTGTTCTCAACTTGAATAACAATCAGTTCTCAACCAATGAAAAAACATGAATGTCTTATGAACTAAAAACAATCAAATTTTCAATAACTCCATATATATTCACAAAACTAAAACCACAAACCAATTTCAATGAATAATCAAGCAAAATTATGAGAGACAATTAAGAGAGAGAGAGAGAGTACCTCAATATGGTGAGAGAGTACCTCAATTAAGGGAGAGAGCACACTATAGAGAGAGAATGTGAGATAGCACGGTAGAGAGAGAGAGTGAGAAAGAGCACACAATCTTCTTCCTCTTCCTTCCTTTTTCTTCTTCTTCCTCTATCTTAGAGAGAGAGAATGAGTTGCAGAAGAAGAAACAATGAAGAATGAGGAGCACTGGGAGGCGTGAAGATTTGACCTAATTTTTTTTTTATTTTTAATTTGGTAAATGATTTTGGGGGGAAATGATTATTAAGGGTATGTAGGACATTTCAATAGCCAAAAAGGTCATTTTAGATATTTAAAAAAGGTGGGGTTATTGTTATAATTTGGCTCTTAAAAAGGGTTATTTTAGGAAAAAACCCTTCTAACTTTCTATTTTATTAAAAAAAAAGTTCTATTTTTATTTTTTAAATATTATATTTTTATGAATTTAATGATACATTTTTTGTTTTAAAAAAAAAGTGTGTTAATTTATTTTTTTGAAAAAATATATGATAATTTTGAATTATTAGATCTAAAAAAAAAAAATTCACACACTTTTCGAATTGTTTTTTTCTCTTTCAAAAAAAGGGGTCGAAGACCTTGAATTGCATTAGACTTTAGAAAGAAATGCAATAACACTCCAATGGACAGAGAATATCTATACCCGCAGGACAAGTATGATACAAACAAAAAAGCTCTCTCAGAAAGCAGTACTTATATCCAAAAAAAACTGCCATGAGCTCTCAACCATTTCCGTACTAATATATCGTTGAATTTGTAAAAAATCGATCGAAATACAAATAGTTTTTTCATACTAAAAAATGATTTGAACTTGTGATCCCAAAACTTAGGACCGAAAAATACCCGAAGTTTGTGTAATCATGTTCTATGAATGTCAATTTTTTCATGAAAATTTGTTCCATACTCTCTCATCTCTCAGCTGTACTTCAAATTAAACACCAACGTAAAATCCTATTTTTTCTTCCCCATTTGTTCGTTTTGCAACCTCGAAACAAAGAGCCATAGATGAACTTGGGCAAAACTGAATAATCCACCATGGAAATCCAGAGCAAGATGAATGACACATGAATGGATACAGAATGAAAAGTGCAGAGAAAATGTCAGTCCATCTTCTTGCTACTGGAACGTGACAATTTCCAGTCTAAAGACTGCAACTGACTTCGTAGGTGTTGGTTCTCTGAAAGCAAACGATCATACTCAAGCAGGAATCCTTCAGATTGCTTCCTCAAAGCGATTTGATTAGCTTCTGCAGCATTCACCTCTCTTGTCTTTGTTTCCAAATCAGATTCTAGATTTCTAAGTTTCGCCTGCATTGCAGTCTTCTCTTCCCCCAAGGCTTTGATTTCCTCCAAACTGCTAGATTTCCCATCTTCAAAACCTCGAGTTTGTTTCCTTATGGCCTCCATGCTTTTCCTTAGAATGCGAAGTTCTCTAATGTAATGGTGCAATCTATCTACCATTAGTGCAAGAAATAGTATTGAACCTGCAAACATTTATACGAGATTAGATTAGCATAGGTTTGAAGGCAACAGAATTACTCTGTATTCGAGATTTCAACAGAAAAGGAGACTTCTGAGACTCAAAGCTCTCATATAGATCAATGTAGCCTAAAACTCTCCAACTCAAACGGTTTGCTTGAAGCTTCAAAGGGAGAACAGCAATGTCAAAGAAAGAAAATTATGTCATCCATCCTACTTGTTGCTGCCAATATTGGAGACAACATGCAAACAACACTCAAACCCGACATCAAGTAACTGAGTGTAGGTTTTTCATAACGATATTGAGGTTAAAACATCCATCATTCTTAACAAGGACAAAGTAGAAATTTTCAAACAACTCTGCGAGAAAAGAAGAAACATCGCTCATTGCGAGGCTGAGTTAACAAGATAAGGGCGGGTAAGGACATTAATAGTAGCCCAAAAAGTCATAAACACAGCTCTAAGTACTTTTAGCTTCAAAATACAGACGAGCAAGGCTGAACAAAGAGCTGATGGAACAAATGAATTGATTTATCACACATGACAAGAGATAAATGTCTTTACAGAGACTGAAATCTAAAGAGCGAAAGTGGTAATACGTAGCAGATGAAGTATTCAAATTATTATCATAAAGTCCCAATTTTCTTGTCCTCAAGTGATGGTACGCCCCATATTATACGGCTGGAGCAGCATCCATAAACTTTATCCATCAAACTTATGCCATCACTCTATTTACCGGTTAAACCTCGATACATCACAAATGCCAAATTTTTATATTCCTCAGACAAATAAACTTTGATCTCTCTCCAGACTGAAGTAGAGCATATCATTTTGTTGTTCAAAAACCCATTCAAAGTTAGTAGGCTAGCAACAAAAGCCTTTCCCATGTCATGTACCATACAAAATATCATCACAAGAACTCCTGAATATCGAAATCCAAAAATAAAACCTGCACCACCAGTAATGAATAGCTCTTTCAGCCGAATAAAAGTTAAGTCTATATAGTATAGAAATATTCTCTCCTTGAGATAGGATATTATGAGTATTGAGACCAAAAGACTTCATACTCTGTCAAAATACTTCCTCGTGAGGCTTGGAATTTCAGATCATTGAGGTCATTCTGTTTTCTAATAGAGAAGTTTCATAAAACCACCAGTCGCAAATCGTAATAACTCAGAAACAGAGTTATCCACTAGCCAATCACCATAAGCAGTAAAACAGAACCAAACTCTAAATTTCAACAAAACCCCCTTCCCAAAATATCAAGGCAAAACACAGTATAATCAACATACAAAAGAGAGAAAGTTCGATACTTTAAGAAACAAAGACAGTTCAGATTCTCAAGCAAACAAGACCCACTAATTCACAATTCAAGGAACAAGAACACAACATAATACATAGAAATCAAGAAATTACCCACGAGAGCACTAATCTCAGTAAGTTCGATACTTCATGACACAAAGACAATTCAGATTCTCAAGCAAACAAGACCCACTAATTCACAATTCAAGGAACAAGAAGACAACAGAATACATAGAAATCAAGAAATTAGCCATGAGAGAACACCGATCTCAGTAAGTTCGATACTTTATGACACAAAGACAATTCAGATTCTCAAGCAAACAAGACCCACTAATTCACAATTCAAGGAACAAGACCACAACAGAATACATAGAAATCAAGAAATTAGCCATGAGAGAACACCAATCTCAGTAAGTTCGATACTTTATGACACAAAGACAATTCAGATTCTCAAGCAAACAAGACCTACTAAGAATTCACAATTCAAGGAACAAAAACACAACAGAATTCATAGAAATCAAGAAATTACCCATGAGAGTGGCCTCAAGTTGGTGCTTGGCCATGAGGACCTGGTCCGTCGGATTTCTGATGGAACCTTCATCGATCCATCTCTTCTGGATCCTCACCATACTATACACACTGGACATTAGCACCACAGACACCGTTCCAGCGATGGTGTTGACCACGAAGGGCCCGCGACCTCGCTTCGTGCGATCCAGGCCCATGATCACCAGCTTCCTCAATGGGGTTTTGAACATCAGCAATAATACCAGTAACATCTCAGAAAATATTACTGTAAACAAAAGCGGAATCATCTTCTTCAATGAGAAAGAGGGACAAAAAACCAGAGTTATAACTTCCAATGGCTCTCTCTAAGTAAGGAGATTGGTGGGTGTGTAAATAAGGAAAGGTGCATCGAGAGAGGAAGAAGAAAAGATTGGGACTTCATTACTATTTTTTTTTTGGGCACAAAATGGGACTTCATTAATCATCTCAATTGCTTATATTACTCAAAAATTTTGATGGGTGCTTGGGTTTGGGTTATTTTGATATGAAAAGCATATTATTTATCAAAGCTCAACTTTTGGGTCCTTTTGAGGGGTACTTTTATAATAAACACAAACTTCCATGTCAATTTGAAATAGGAATTTGATTATAGAAGCAATATGATGGATGTTGATGAGTAATGTGATCAAAGTTTGATTGAGTTTGGACTTTGGAATGAACAAATTTAAGTTACATAGTTATATACAATTAAGAAGGTTAATTAAGTAAGGATAATTACAGAACCAGAAAGACTTAGAAGAGTTTGCTGGCAAACTCTTGAGTGTTCTCTGTAGAAGGTGTTGCAAACTCTTGAGAGGTTTCTGTAGAAGAAGATGTTGCAAGGTCTCTGAGTTCTGATAGGCTCCTCCCTAAACGCAGAGCCACATGTAACTCCAACAAATCTCCATTTTCTCTTCTTTCAACGTCTTTTTCAATTAGGTTTGACTCTACTGTCTCCTCCATGAGCTTGAAGAAACCAGCATTGCTTCTATACATTTCAAACAACATCCCAATTTGTCCACCATGCTCTATAGTATTCACAACACTAGCCAATGCTCCTCCTACAACTCCCACAGTTACAGCCCATGAACAATGGCCCACAAATGCAGACCCTAAGGTGGCTAGCCCTGTTAGCAACGGACCAGAAATGGCTAATACCCTGTTAAGTTTCAGAGCTTTCACTGCCAATCTCAAGTAATCTTCCTCGTCATTCTTCTTCAAAACACTAATAACTTCTCTCATTTCAATCTCAATCTTCCTACTCCAACCATTATTTCCAAATTTGGATGAAGGCCTTTGTTTTTGCCTCCGCTGTGGTGGCCACCACACTGCAGGCTCTACATTTGATGGGAATTTCTCCAACATAGCTCCTAATAAAGGAAGTGGGTATGCTCTGTCAAGTGCCAAGACTTTCTCAATAGTGTTATTCACATCAGTCATTGTAGGACTTCCAGTAGATAACATTGTTTGAATCAGTGAATGAAGTTGCTTGAATAGCCTAGCTGCATTTCTCTGCTCTTCTGCAAGTTGTGAAGGTTGGACCATGTTCATGATAATTAGTATTCCAGTAGCTGCTGCATAAAGTACTGTAGATGAAACCTTAAGAGCCTCAGATGATTCTCCCGTGACTGCACCTGCCAAACCAGTCATGGTTGCAGCAGTGAGAGTGATAGCATTAATGGAATTTAACAATAATTGGTTCCAATTATCTCTTTGTTCACCAATATTTCTATGCATCTCAACTCTATCTGCAACAGCTTCCATGATCACTTGAAGCTTCTCTGTAGTCATCATCTGATCATCACAACAACCTCCATCAATAAACTGCTTGGATAGTTCTTTAGTTGCAATAGTGTAATCCTCTCCCATGTTTAGCTCCTCCACCATTAAAGACCTGTTTTGAAGGTTTCGAAGATATAGATTAGTATTCATTGTTGCTTGAACTATCCCTGATTTATGCCTCTTCAATGAAGTTGAAGTAGTAGCACGGGAGGATGATAACAACAAAAATGAAACTTGAAAGGTTGCCATTTTTTGTGTGTGTGTGAATGGTTCAGGCTCCTGAGAGAGAATCAGTTTTGAAGATTAATGTAACTTTGTGTATTGTATATAGATATAGTTTGTGGGTTTTACAGTTTCTGAGTTTCCTTTCTTTGACTTTTCAACTGCCTCGAGACAGACAAAAGCCTCGGACACAATCTTTTTGTCCTGGTTATCATCTTACAGGTCATGTGTTCCTCAACTATTATTTGGATTTTGGACAAAGCCTGTTGATCCTGTTAGGAAACTAGAGAATCCTTGCCTTGCATCATTCATGGTCTGTCCTGTTTTGTATTTTCTGTGGGTACAGGTCAGCTTATCTGATGGATCAGCATAAGAACACATGATTTACTAACCTAATCTGATTTATAATTTATTTTGTGCAAGAGATTCGCATGGCAATTGGCAATGCAACAACCATCTATTTAATAATCATAGTTTCCATGCCAATCAGAAGTATTTTTTTAACATATTGATCAAAACAATATTATAAACAATTTCTTTTGATTGAAACCCAATTTTATTATCCAATGTTTAGATAGTGTTTTTGAGTTTACCCACCTACCATATTCAAAGCAGTTTGTGTAGTATGGGTGTAAAATGGTCAGTAACCTTTGGTGTTTGTTAAACCGAACTGTCAGTTATCGACAATTATTTTGATTATAATCGATTATGATTGAATATATGGATTTTTGTTAAAAAAATAACTGACGGGTCGATTTGGTTATTGATTGGTTAGATTGGCAAGTTTGTGAAGATGGGTTGCATAAACTCCAAAAACCAAGCCATTATCTTACTGTCATTTTAGTGTTCAAAGTTCAAGACAGTTTATCTAAATGTAAAAACAGCTATGAATAGAGCAGAAGATAACCAAATTCAACAATTCTAAATCCATGGTTCACATGAGCCAACCTCTGAGCAGCTATATTCCTCACATGATAAATTAACAATACCAACAATCAGCTAAGCAGTGCAATAGATTTAAAAAAAAAAAAAAAACCCTCATTGATCAATTCAGGGGTGCATGATAAACACAGATCGAAGACTTAAAATTGTTATTCCAAGATATAACACCAAAAGGGACAAGGTGTAAGCCCCAAAAAGTGGGTGCAATCAATCGTTTGAGATCATACTCTTGATCTCTTTAGTTTATTTAGCCTTTGCTGAGTTGGTCAATCTCGTTGGCCTCGCTCGCAGATTCAGAAATATTCCCCTGAAAATTAGGTTAAGACAGAGATGTATACTCTTGTTAGTAAAACTCGCAAAGGGGTCTGGAGACAGCGAAGACTACGAGAGAAGTAGATCAAAAGAAAACAAAATATATACCAGAAAAATGAAACAACGATCTGGAAAACAACACGGAGCTGCAGCGGCATGTACGTATGGTTTATATAACCCACAACTGTCCAGAACTGCATTTCAAACAAATTAAGGTTAGTAATTCATGTAATGCATTATCATAATTGAGGTGAGAAAAAAGACAATACCGCCCATGACGTAATCATCACTGTTGGGTATTCCTTTTTTATTTTAGCTTTCACATCCATCCAAGGCCTTCCTGCATTCCATGATTTCGAAAAATTACAACAACGTTTACCTTCTTGTCTGTTGTATGGCATACATTATTCATTTAACAATATTATCTGCAGCAGGCTATATTATGTTCATCTGTTGCACATGAACTCTTTCTTGAGGTGACGATGTTTGACCGTGTAAAACTATTGGTTGGTCACCAGCTATTATTTAGGATTTAATTATGCACATTTCATATGTATCTTTAAAAAAATAATTTATAGATACTCAAGCAAACTAATGTATTGAGTTTTGTCAAGTACTTACTTTCAATAACCGCACCAAGGTAAATCATGAAAAGCAGATTGTTCAAAGGAGCAGATGTAAATTGCTCCACCAAAACCTGAAATGATTGATTCAAAATTTCATTATGGCATTTCCCTCATGTTTTCATCAAGAAAAATAATAGCAGTGGCATTGATCTTATGACCAATTGTATCATTGTATGCAAAATTACTTCAATTTATGCCATCTAACTAGTTTAACAAAACCAAATTCAGCAGAAAGCTTATTTTTTTATTGAAAAATCTAGCCATTGATGAACTATAGCGAAAAGGGAAGAAAGAAATAAGAATTTTATTGAACATAAAGCGGTTATAGGATACCTTCTTGGCTACTGTTTTAGGGTCCTTTTTCCCCTTGAAAATTTTCTCCAGTTGCATATGCAGGAAATGCCCGAAAGGTCCAAGATAAGCAAAACCTAGAATCTGCAATAACTATGTTAGGATGAATTGTTTGAAACATGAATGCCAGAAATATGTGCGTAGATCTCAAATATCAGAGTTCCAGAAGCATATATAATCTATAATCATACAACATGGCCAGGGGAAATATCTGCAATGATGATTTAAATCATTATGCCTCCGATCATTTTGTAAAGTATGCAGGCCATTAAAATCCAGTTGTAGGTTTGTCCAGTTAAGCCTGCTCAACAGAACGCAAAAACCCAAGATGCCGAGTTGTTAAATCCAGGTATCTTTGTGTATGCCAGATGATTCTTTGTGCCATAAGTTCAACACTGGAGTTAATCACTTGGCTTTCCAAGGTACTTTTGAAATCTCTGTTGGTGTCAGTAGAGACTAGAGACAATATGGCGATATAATGACTGTTTTGTTCAATTATATACTTCAATAGCAATCTCAAATTTCCCAATAATTATTGCATAAGGTTTGTAAGTATTAAAATCTTGACACCAGTAAATGATCAATAACATTTTCAAACTTTTTAATTCTGCCGTTCTCTTGTGGATTCCAGGTTTCACAACCATTT
The DNA here is from genome assembly GCA_963580455.1 of Euonymus europaeus. Taxonomy (NCBI): domain Eukaryota; kingdom Viridiplantae; phylum Streptophyta; class Magnoliopsida; order Celastrales; family Celastraceae; genus Euonymus; species Euonymus europaeus. The sequence continues at coordinate 1,917,150 of OY756969.1, read as the reverse complement.
TGAAATCCAATTCTCATGGTAAATGAATAAGCACGGCTCATATTACCCTCAATAACACATCATTGTCGCAGAGAAACTGTGTTCTAGGCTAATCATGATGATTCAATAATCATATCGAAACAATTAAAATCCATTCCAATTTGCAAATAATCGACTGAAATGCAGTTAAACATGTTATTCCAATCCATTCTTTCAACCTTGACTGATAAATTGACATATGTATACACGATCAATAAAAAAGATCCAAGATCTTTACCACTTTGAGCAGCAGACGTCTCAGTTGAATTTTCTGTATGCCAGAGAGCTTTTGTGAAACTATGTCACTGATCGCCGATACCACAGCTGCCATAATCGCCTGATTCAATCTCAAAAAAATTATCATACATATAATTTCCATAAATTGACCCAAAAAAAACTACAACAAAATTATCGACAAATCAAGTGAATGATAAGTATGCACTACTGAAGTTTCTTTCAAAAAGACGAAACAGAGGGAGTACCCAATTCATAATGATACATTGCTGTTTGGCTGATGAGAAAATGTTGGTAAAGTCAAAAGTGAGAGATGGAACTGGATTCAAAGTAACCCCCTTCACTAACTGCAGCCCCATCTATGACACCCACCATTTTCTTTTTCTATGCAAAAAAACACTAATTTTATTCCCATTCCTTCACTTTCTCAGCAACCAAACACAGAAGGCACTCAGTAATTTTTTTTAAAAAAAAACACACACACACCAGCACAAAAACCCAAATCGAAATAAGAGACCTTTGTTCTCAGGGGATGTTGCTGAAGTTGCAACATCAACTTCTTCAATCCTTGCTTTGCGATCGATCCCATGTTTCCTTATCCAAAATTCCTTCCGAATTCTGAGAGACGAAGAGAAAGTCAAGACCTTTTTCTCCGGGGTGCTTTTGGTACAGTAAATCTCTGTCTCCTCGATTTGTTCTTTAAAAGTATCTCAGAAGTCGCTATAAAAATTAGGAAGTGCTATAGGCCAGCATCCGTAAACAAGAGGTGTGGCGAATTACTCAATGATTTTTTAAGAGAATCAATTTTAACAGATGCTGATGTGTTTTGTGATTCCACGCTTCGGTTTCGTGGGTCGCTCATTCAGTCCAGTTGTAGAATTTAATAATATATTTATTTCCTTTGGCAAAAAACTCTCTTTTTTAGCAAAAGTCTTTTTTTTGAAAAAAAATAATCTTGTCAAGATATCAAAATTATTATTATATCTTTCCTTGTAGATGCATATCTTATTCAATCATTAAGGCATTGCACATTTTACAAATTTGATTTCTACACTCTCTATTCATAAGATTCAGATTCCTACAAATTTTTAATCATACAATTCTGTGCAGTTCTGCATCTAATGGTTGAGATGCCATCCGGTAAGAAACTCTGCTGGTTTCTTCTAGTTCATGGAGGAATCAGTGGAGCATTCCTTCAGTTACAGACATATGCCCATGAATGCTCCTTGTCTTCTCCTCCATCATATTCAAAGCCTCATTTCAAAAGTTTGAAGGTCCACAACACAAATCTACCATCAAATTCTAACTGGAGTCTAAGACATCAATTTCATTCTTAACAATGACTAGCATAAAATTAAGACTGGTCAAAGGCTTTTGATAGATTAATGAAAGTAAACTTCACGTGGAACAAAAGACGACATATTTTGTTCAAAATAAGCTTTACACAGAAAGAAAGGAGAATGAGTAGCAATCAGATTTATAAGAAACAACTCAAAATAAGGTACAATTAGAATATCAGGTCGCCGGATCAGTCAACTGATGAATCAAGATGATGGCTTGTAGTATTTTGTGGGTACAAATGGCATTTTTGTGACAATGCCATCATTGGTCTTTCCTCTGATCACAATCTTAACTTTGGTTCCAGCCTTGTGAAGCCCAGATTTCACATATCCCATGGCTATGTTCTTCTTGAGGCAGGGGCTAAACCCTCCACTGGTAACTTCCCCGATGTTCTTCCCTGTCTCATCTTGAATCTCGCTATGGGATCTAGGAGGTGGCCCTGTCGAGAAGAATCCGGCACGCCTGATTTTTGGACCCTCTTCAAGTTGTTTGAGGATTACTTCTGCTCCTAGAAATCCACCTTCCGCTCTCCTTCTCTTCCCGATAGCCCATGTTAGTCCAGCTTCTACAGGTGTTGTATGTTGCTCCATGTCATTACCATATAAACATAGTCCAGCTTCTAGTCGAAGACTGTCTCGAGCTCCCAGCCCAGTTAGTCTTACCTTCCCTTCAGACTTTTCCAGAATGGCTTTGGTGAGGTCTACTGTATGTTCTGAAGGAACTGAGATTTCAAATCCATCTTCACCAGTATATCTGGAGCCTCAGGAGAGGGCAAAAGTAAACTTCTATTGAAAACTTTGAACCACGACAGAGATTGAACATAGAAGAAGGAAAGAAGGTGGAGACAGATTGGCGATAGATATAAATTCTCAGTTTGACATAATTTATAAAGCAAAAGTTTCCATTGTGGGGATCTAAGAATCTTCATGCAAGTGAAAGTTATTTGGGTGGTCAGTCAAGAGAGACCAACCACACATGCACGCACATAAAAGAAACAAAAAAGAAGCATACCCAGTCCTGGTAAGGTAGCAGTGCACTCCATTGATATCCAACATTAGAAACTCCCCAAAATACTTCTTGCTCAAATCCTCTTTTGTCAGGTGTTGGAGAACTGGGGCAGCGAGAGGTCCCTGCACGAAAGGAATCCATTAAAACTTCATAGATTAAGTAAAGCAGATTATTTACTAAATAAAGAGACACTGCATTAACTAAATGCTCACTTCATAGCATAACTATGGTTCTAATTGAATCAAATACCAAGTAACCGTGTCCTAATGTGATTCCACTGCCAGAACCTCTCTTTTTTTATTGTTACTCTGAAGCAGGTCAGGCACCAAGCATAAAAATATCCTAATGCCAGAAAGTTTCTGGAATATGTTGATAGAATTCAGTGAAACAGATAAAGGGTAGGCAACTTATTCAAATCAGTGAAAAAGATTCTCAGACAAAGAACGCAAATGACTGCAATGGAGTAAACTAACCACTTCAAAAGGAAAACAAGAAGAGACTTTAGGGGCTTGCATGATTGAAAAAAGAGTATCATCAATCAATCTTTAAAAGTAAAGGCAAAAGATAACAGAGAAACACCAATCATCATGTTATCTAATATCACAAAAACTACAAATTTGAGGCAAAAAGTAATAGACACTGATATCTGTCTAAACTGAACAACTGACCTGCAGAGCTAAGAGAGATCTCTCATCATGGATGTGCCAAGAGACTTCTCCCCCTTTGCTCTTGAATGCCTTCATATGCTCTTCAATGTGAGCAAGATCTTTGTCCCGACACCCTGCATTAACAACCAGATATATGTGATCATCCTTCACCTTAGTGATCACCGAATCATCAATTGCCCCTCCCTTCTCATTTGTAAAGACCGTCAGAGTCCCAGTTCCAGGCTCAAGGCCAGCAACATCAGCAATTACAAGCTTCTCAAGGAAAGGAATGCAGTCCTTTCCTTTGAGGCTCAGCCCACACATGTGGGAAACATCAAAGAGGCTACCATTTTCTCTACAATTCAGTGTAGAGTCCATGATAGAGTCTTTGTACTGAATAGGCATGCTCCAACCAGCAAATGGCACCATCTTTCCCCCATTGGCGACATGGAAGTCGTAGAGAACTGTCTTTTTGAGCTCAGCTTCTGAGGCAAAATATCGACGAGCGACAGCTTTCCTATCAGCCCGAACAAGACGGCGGGTGAGAGATTGGCCGAGCTGCCACAAACCTCCTCTCATTTTCTAAGGTTTATCTGGTTCAAAACAGATTATCAACCCCTGTACAATTATTAATTGTCAAGATGGCCATCTGAGAATTAGCCCACATCACATCGGCAAGTTCATAAAAAGAATGATTATGGGTAATCAAAAGGGTATATTTTCGAATAAAGACAGAATCATAAGGCTCAACGATTCCCTTCTCCGACTGGACAAAAAAAAAACTTTTCTGGGAGTGAGAAAGGAAGTTCAAACAGAAAAGAAAATGAGAAAGCAGAAACCATCAAGTTTGTATAACACTCCGCCGCACAATGTTCGAAGACATTTTACAAACACTCAAAATGCTGCTGTTAGTTGTCACTTTCCTCAATAAGCTACATTTCAGACATAAAAATCACAATCTGACTGATTCAAGTTTTCCAGTGTATCCAAACCTCACATGACATAAAAAAACTAAACTTTCATCCTCTGGCAACCTTCTCTCAATGTAATCTAAAACCTGAATTCAAAAAATTACAAGGTACACCAAACCATATGAATACATGGGAGACACAAAACTGATCAAAGAAACCGGGAAATTAATACGGATTGAAAAGGAACACAACATTCGTCGAAGCGAAAGAGCAGCATTCAGATACAATAAAATGGATTGAAGGAAAGTCATCATTCACATTCTTCAGAACAACACGATAGCAATCATCCAATCAGGAAAACACAAGAACGTCTTAATCCTTTCAAGCCATAGTTGTCCACCAAACAACCTTAATTCATGAATAAGAATAGAGAAGGCTAGGCGGCTTACAGGTTTTCTTCCTTCTAAAATTTTTTGTGTTCTTCAAAAGCAAGCAGATCCCTCTACCCAAAAGAGCATTTCTGCTGCACCCAAGAAAGAAGATAAAAATATATCAACTTTATAGTGGGTGGAGGAGGGTCTTCTCTTCCAAATCCAACAAACACCCGATCGCTAGTGAGTGGTGCTAGGATCATGAGCAAGCGTCCCTCTGTTCTGCTGTGACTAAGATATAGAATGTTCGTGTATACTCGGAGAATTGAACGGCTGTCAAAAGATCGCAGACAAATTGGTAGAATCTTTGCCGTTTGATTGCATTCGATCTTTGTTTAACATTGTTCCACAGCAATCCAATCTTTCTACTTCACGTGGGACCCTCGTGATGGGTGGCCAGTGGAGATAGTGGGTGATTAAGTCGATTTTCGGCCGAGTTTTCTATCGATTTTACAGCACCTACCAATTGTCGACAGCTATGACGTGAAACGAACCTTGCCACGAAATTGAATCACCACAACAACCATAAAAAATAGTTGAAAAGAATCAGGAAAAGATCAAAAGGAAGAATCTTTAGCAACCATTCGATAATTCGTGGCCCAAGTACCTTTTATAAATGATTCAGTTCCCGCTATCAAATCCTTATATTTATCTGAATTGTTTCAGTATCTTTGTTGAATCCACTCGGTGTGCCTCCCTCTCTCTTTTTTTCCTGCTCGTTCTCTGCAGATGAGCTCTACAAAACCCTAATAAGGTGATTCTCTTTTTCTCCTCAGCGTTTGATTAATATGTCTATTTTATTTCATATTTCGTTGTGGTTGCTTTGTTTTTTGCTCTTGCTTTGTTTGAACATGGTAAACTGAATTGATTTATTAACTATTACACATATGGATGTTGATTTTTTAATTTGTTTTGCTGATCTTTTAATTTGTTTTTACGGTTCTAGTTTGATGAGGCGGATACCTTTTTAATTGCTTTAATATTTGCACTGTTTAGTTGAGGAGAGTCTAGGGAGCTGAAGTTAAATAGTTCAGAGGAGGAAGATAGGACTGCACTGAAGTGACTGACTGTTTTTAGTTTGTTTTAAGCTGGAAGGGGAGGGAGGAGGGGGTGTCCATGAAAAAAGTAGCAGTCTTTGCTATGATTCCGCTTGTAAACGCTTCTAATGAGACTGGTTGATTATAATTCCAATTCTAATATCTATAATTTAGATAATTTTTTAGGGGATTTGGAACTCAGCGATATATAATGAAACAAAATTTACGGGACAATATGATTTTGCTTGAAAACTATAATTTTTTTGTATTCATAGCAGCTGGTTGCATCTGCTGTGTTCCTGGAAAACTTTTCATTTGGAAGTTGATGCCTTCGTGAATGACATTGACTTCTTAGCTTGTAGTCCTACTGGATATATATTGCCTCTTGTTGCACCCCTTTGATGCCTTCCTAATTTGTATGCTTATGTTTTTTTCCCAAAAAGAGGAAAAAGTTTGCAGATTTTCCTTTGCTGCCTCTATGCACTGTATCTAGTCTGTAGCCTACAGTTTCTGTGTTTGTGTAGCATTCGGAAGCTGATATTGTCATGGTTCAGCCATGCTAACAATATATCCTCTGGGAGCAATTACAATTTGCATTGCTGACCTGGGACGTAATGTTATTTTTGATGCCTCCACCTGCAAGATCAATCATGTCAGCTCTTTGCCTGGTAGTGCAATCTTTCAATGCGCTTCGGGCAGCTCCTGCAATAATGTGATGCATAATTCGTCTTTTCCTTTGAAAGGTTGGGATCAGCTTAATACTCATCATATAATACACCGAGCGGCTTCAAATAGATGGCTTGTAAGCAGTGTTGCAGCTTTAGTGTCAAAACTTCTTTTATTAGTCAATATTTAAAACACGGTTGTTGATATTGTTTGGTTATAAATGTTATAGTGTCGATCGCATGACGCTCTCTCTCCAGATGATGAGTATCGTTCTTCTCGCAACATAGCCATCAGTTTGTATAGGCGATATAGGAATGTTATTGACCGTGGAGGAGGTGACAACCTAAAAGTATATTCTGCAATTTTCTTGATCTTTTTTTTGTGTACAAGTTTGTTTGCTTATGCTTCTGAACAATATGATCTATTTATATGTAGGACTTCATCAGTGCTGCGGTTAATGCCTATTCTCTGGGCTGCACTGATGAAGGGTTGCGGCAAGAACTTACTGCCATGAAGGATTCTGGTGTTGAAATTAAAGCAATGAAGAATTATGGTGGAAATACTAGTTTAAAATTCAAGATTTTCTCAGGAGAGGTAAGTTTCTTCCTAGTTTAAATATCACAGTTACATTACTAGAATAGCGAACCAATTATTTATGTAAGCATAACTGCCTGAGCAAGAATAAGAAAATCAAAGCTCTATTGATATAATAGTTTTTTTTCCAATGAGTTTAGCCATCTAGGACCGTGTACAGCTGCCTTGACTTCGTTAATTGTTCTTCTGATATCCAAATTGCTAGAAACATAATTTGCATGAGCTGCATGATCACTGCCAGCCAGTCTGCCACAATTATTACCTCGTGCTTTCTATTTCATGGACAGGTTGATGAGTGTATTCTATGGTTGAGCATTATATTTATGACTATATTGTGCACACCACAACCAACTATAGTCAGGTGGTCTATGACCCCTCCAGTGTCAGATGAAGTACGGCTTCAGTGGAAAGGCTTTTGTGCTCTCATAGCAAATGCGTATTATGTTAGGGGAATGGCATGGTAAGCTGTTTTCAGTAGGTTTTGCTATTTTCAGCTACACCACTCTTTGTTCGTTGCTGAGCATTACAGGGCATAGCTATTTATCTATGATATCTCAATCATCGCATCCCAAGTGGTTGTGACTTGTGACATTCGAGGCTGCACTTCTACATTTCAACCAAATCCTTTTCCTATTCTTTTGTAAATTTTTTAAGAGATGTCTTAATCTATACAAGTGAGGAATTCTCTGCTGGTTTAGTGGGAAGCAAGATTGGTAATACCTTCCAATATTCTGCTACGGCTAATTTTCCCATTGAACAAACAGTGACACCATACTTGCAACACTTGTTGCATATGGAACTAGAAAGTATTATTTTGTGTAAAATATTTTTTGCTTTAGATATCTAGAAAACACTATTGGTTGAAGTTAACTCACCTTTGTGCATTATCTTTTAATTTCACAGGCTTCCAGTGAAGACTCTTCAGTTGGAGCAAACGGCAGTAGTAGGACATGCCGAGGAGCCATCAGTTGTTGCTAGCCGGATGCAATTAGTATTCAGCACACTGGAGGTTAGCAAAATTGTCTTGATTGATACATTAGAGGGAGTAAATCAATGATGGTAGATGAGGTCCACTGTTAAAGATGATACCTTGTGGCTTGGGATAGTGACGCTTAATGCACCTGAGCCGTTCCATTTAGGCATTTACACTTTTTATTGTTGCTGCTGCTGATATTGCTAATATAAGGTGCTGCTTCTGCAGGTCGTCAGTCCACAGTGGCCAAAAGTATAATCCAGCAAATTGAAGTCGGGGAAATTCCATTAAAGATGGTCATGTTGGGCTTCTGGTTCTTTCAAATTTGTAGTTAGTGTAGCCTGTAACTTTTTTTTTATGCTCAAGTGTCATTGTAATATTGTATAATTATTTTGAAACAAATTGATAATGTCTTTGTGACAGGGAGAGTAATAAGCATAATTGATCTCCATTACAAGAGAGAATACGGTTTTGGTCTTAATTTTCACTTGGTTTCATTAAGAAAACAAGGGTGGGACGAAATTAGGGGGAAACATTGTCACTATTGTTGGGTGCATCATCACTTCCAAAATGTGTTCCCATGCCAAACCCAAATCCCATGCCCATTCCGAACCCTATATTGATCCCATTTCCCTTGCCATTGTTACCATCTCCACCACCTTTCACCCCGGTTGAACCACCACTTCAACTTGGAGCCCCACCACCTTCTCCAACCCCACCTCCATTGTTCCCAAATCCATCCCAGCACCATAACCGTTTCCACTTCCACTTCCATATCCACCACTACCTACTCCTCCGCCACCACCTCAAGCACATTCTAAATCAACACCTGCACCAAAACCACTTCCATGGCCGAATCCCTCACCGCCTCCTCTTCCACCTCCAGCACAAAAACCACGACCGTTGTTACTATAGTGAATAATAAGTTTGTCAACGTCTCAGCACAGTAGCAGTAGTTCTATACAGCTCATCCATTTCCAAACGGTCATCTATTAGTGATAACAATCATTCTACTTTACACGTGTAGCTAGCTCTTTGGTTCTCTTTGCATCCGTTAGGATTAGTACGTTACAAGATCTCTGTATATACATATGTGTTTTAATCTTTGTAATGGTGGGGCTTCAGTAAATGAAAGTGCTAAGTGCACATTGTTTTATGGTATCAGAGGAGTCACGATCACCTACCTACTCTTCTTCTTCCTCCATGGCTGCTTCATCCACTCATACCCATGGAGATGACTCTCTTCTAATTGCCGACAATGGCAAACCTGTGGTGGCAATTAATGCCAATTCTCAACTTGCTCAGAAGCTCAAAAACAATAATTTCACGATCTGGAGAGCCCAATTGGTTGCTGTTCTGAGAGGCTATCGCTTAATGGGTTTTGTGGATGGAAGCACTCCCTGTCCACCCCAAACTGATGCCAAAGGTTTCGATTATTGGGATAGGCAGGATAGCTTGCTTCTTGGTGCTATTATTGCCTCTTTACATGAGTCAATCACTCCTCTTTTGGGTGATGTTTCAACTAGCGCTGAAGCTTGGAACAAGCTGCATCAGCTCTATGCTAATCAGTCCAGGTCACGCAAAATCCAGTTATGACAGCAGCTTCACAATCTCCAAAGAGGCACAAAATCAGTTGATGAATACTTGCAACATGCTCGACAGATTGCTGACGAGCTTGCATTAGTCAAACATGCTGTTGATGATGATGATTTAATTCTCTATATTCTTGATGGGCTTGGAACAGAGTACAGGGGCATAGTTGAAGCCATTCGCGGCCGTGAAAGTCCTATTACTTTTGCAGATCTACATGACAGGCTTGTAAGTCAAGAAGCATATATAAAGAAACTTGAACAACAGAACCTTACCTCCGTCTCTACTGCCCATTACTCTCAGAAACAATCCTCTTTCCAGAATCGAAGTCCTAATTCAAATTCTTGGAATCAAGGATCCCAACATAAGTTCTATCCTCCTCCGCGTAATCAGAATGGTGGTGGTGGTGGCCATAATAATCAACGATTTGGGTCTAATTCTTCTGGAGGTTCTAATTCTAGTTCCTACCACAACAACAACAATCGTCAAAGACCCCAAATTTTTTGCCAGATTTGTGAAAAACCAGGCCATACAGCTCGGGTCTGCAGAAAGCTTAAATCATTTGTTTCCGAATATGCACCTAGTGCACACTATGTTGCAAGTTCTGCTGGCACTACACCCTCAAATGTCCAACCTTGGCTTGTTGATTCCGGTGCAATCCATAATATGACAGCGGAACTTGGAAATCTTTCCATCCATTCTGAATATGACGGGACTGATGAAGTTCGAATTGGTGACGGTTCAGGTTTGGCTGTAACCCATCAAGGCATTTGCAAGCTTCACACACCAACACATAATTTTACTCTTGCTCACACACTTTGTGTTCCTGCACTTAAGAAAAATTTAATTTCAGTTCATCAATTTACTAAAGCCAATGGTGTTTTCATTGAATTTCATCCTAACTATTTTCTTGTCAAGTCTCAGAATTCCGAAGTTCCACTGGCTCGGGGAAAATGCATTAATGGAATTTATCAACTCAACTCTCTACCCACTTTTTCTGCTCATCTTGCTCACAAGACATCTTTGGACCTTTGGCACCAACGACTTGGGCATCCCGGCCATGTTCTTCTCAGCTCAATTTTAAAGTCTGTTCAATTACCCTGTGCTAAAGACAATAACTCTCTTGACTGTAATGCCTGTAATATCAACAAGAGTCATAAATTGCCATTCCATTCCTCTACGTTAACTTCCACTGCTCCACTTCAGGTCTTATATTCTGATATTTGGGGTCCTGTTTCTAGTCCATCTCTTTTTGGTCACAAATACTACTTGCTTTTTGTTGATCATTTCACACGTTACTCCTGGTTATTTCCTCTAGTTCAAAAATCTGACACTAGCACTATATTCCTTCAATTTAAATCTATTGTCGAAAACCAGTTCAACACCAAAATCAAAACTTTGTATACCGATAACGGTGGTGAATTTATCAAATTAAAATCTGTTCTAGCTACTTCTGGCATCTCTTGGATGCAGTCACCACCATACACACCTCAACATGTAGGCTTAGTTGAGCGTAAGCATCGTCATATTGTTGAGACTGGCAAAGCTCTCCTTTCTACAGCAAATCTACCTACTTGTTTTTGGTCCTTAGCATTTGAGACAGCCATCTATCTCATAAATCGTATGCCTCTCACACCTCTTAAAAATCAGTCACCTTTTCAATTACTTTTTCATCAAATTCCTACCTACCATAACCTCAAAGTCTTTGGGTGCTTATGTTACCCATGGCTTCGTCCTTATACTCACAGTAAATTAGATCCTCGTTCAACTCCTTGCATATTTGTTGGCTACTCCTCCTCTCAGCATTCATTCAAATGCTATGATTCCAAAGCTCAGAAATTATATCTTTCTCGCCACGTAGTATTCAAAGAACACATTTTTCCTGGTTTTAATACTTCCATGTCGTCTGTCCTTGACTCTTCACCTACTCTTGACTTTGGGCATCCTCCTAATCCCAACTTGTTACCTTCACTCCCTGAATTTATTTCCTATGATAATACGTCTGCCTCACCTACTCCTCGTTCAATTCTATCCGCCTCTTCTTGTCCTTCTCCAAGTCAAGTACTCTCTGACTCATCTCCTTCTTCGCTTAGTCCAGTTGTATCCTCTTTACCTGACCCTACCAACCCCCCTCTACCAGCGTCTCAGTCTCATCCTCTTCCTCCTCGTCTCCATTCAATGACTACTAGGTCAATGAATAATATTTATAAACCTAAAGCCTTACATACCTCTACTCTTCATCCTAGTCCAGCTACAGCTGAACCTCAGCATGTCTATGAAGCATTGCAGTGTCCAAACTGGACAGCTGCAATGCAACTTGAAATTCAAGCTCTCAACAACCATGGCACTTGGACTCTTATACCACCTGATAAATCCCGTCACCCTATTGGTTCCAAATGGGTCTTTCGGCTCAAACGCAACCCCGATGGCTCTATCCAACGTTACAAAGCTCGTCTTGTAGCTCAAGGATTTCTTCAACGCCCTGGCTTGGATTATTCTCAAACATTCAGTCCTGTTGTTAAAACTACTACAATTCGATTGATTTTATCTCTTGCAGTAATGCATGGCTGGCCTCTCAAGCAATTGGATATTAACAATGCTTTTCTCCATGGGCATCTCACCGAAACAGTTGTTATGCGCCAACCGCCTGGCTTTGTTGACCCGAATTTTCCCAAGCATCACTGTCTCTTGCGAAAATCCATTTATGGTCTAAAACAAGCACCTCGTGCTTGGTTCACAGCCTTGCGGGCTGCTCTTCTTACTCTTGGTTTTATTAATTCACAAGCTGATCGTTCTTTATTTATATATCATTCTTCTACTGCAGTTCTTTATTTGTTAGTTTATGTTGATGATCTTGTTCTTACTGGTAATGATTTATCTCTTATTCACAGGGTCACTGCAGATCTTGCCCGGCATTTTTCTCTCAAAGATTTGGGTGATTTATCTTATTTTTTAGGCCTTGAAGCCATTCGTACTGATTCTGGTCTTTTTCTTTGTCAACAGAAATACACTCGGGATCTTCTTCTTCGTGCCAAAATGCTCGATTGCAAGCCCGTTGACACTCCCCTACCTTCACACTTTCAGCTTTCTCAGTTTGATGGCACTGCATTGTCTGACTCTACTCTTTATCGACAGCTCATCGGGGGTCTCCAGTACCTTGCTCTTACTCGCCCGGATATCAATTTTGCGGTAAATCGCTTGGCACAATATCTTGCTCACCCAACCACATCTCACTGGCTTATTCTCAAGCGCTTGTTACGCTATCTCAAAGGCACTCTTACACATGGTATCTTCCTGAGCTCTCATCGGTCTCTCTCCCTTCGAGCCTTTTCCGATTCTGATTGGGCGGGTAATCCGGATGATCGGTGGTCAGTTTCTTCATATCTGATTTTTCTTGGCAATTGTCCTATTTCTTGGCGTTCACGTAAGCAACGCGCCATCGCTCGTTCCTCGACAGAGGCCGAGTATCGCTCACTTGCCTCCACTGCCTCTGAAGTCCTTTGGATCAAGAGCCTCCTTGCTGAGCTTTGTATTCCTCTTCCAACCTTACCTGTATTACGCTGCGATAATTTAGGTGCTACTCATCTCAGTCGCAACTCCATCTTACACTCTCGTATGAAGCATATTGAAATTGATCTTCACTTCCTTCGTGATCTCGTCAACAAAGGAGCTCTCACTGTTCAACATATTCATACCTCTGTTCAGCTTGCCGACATTCTTACCAAGTCTTTACCCAGACCTCAGTTTCTCAATTTGCGCTCCAAGATTGGCCTCCTTGATGGATCCTCAATCTTGCGGGGGCGTATAGTGAATAATAAGTTTGTCAACGTCTCAGCACAGTAGCAGTAGTTCTATACAGCTCATCCATTTCCAAACGGTCATCTATTAGTGATAACAATCATTCTACTTTACACGTGTAGCTAGCTCTTTGGTTCTCTTTGCATCCGTTAGGATTAGTACGTTACAAGATCTCTGTATATACATATGTGTTTTAATCTTTGTAATGGTGGGGCTTCAGTAAATGAAAGTGCTAAGTGCACATTGTTTTAGTTACCTCCTACTCCAGCTCCTGCTCCTGCTCTATATCCTTCCCCATGGCCAAATCCACCAACCACCACCACCACCAAAACATTTGCCACCTCTACCAAAAGAACTTCCACAGCTTCTCCAACTCCTATAAGAACAATAGTCATCCTCATCATGATTATCAACATTACCATTACCACTCAAAGCACTAGCATTAATGCTCAAAAGAAAAATGTAGAACAATTAAACATGGATAAAGATTCAGCTGAGGCAGTCATGGTTATCTTCAATTTAATAACCTAACTAAAGCTCTCTTTTGCTTGCCCTCGTCTGGCTAGCTAGTCTCTTCAATATACATACATATATTTATAGGCAAATTAAGACTCCAAGTCAACAGATAATATCTTCTTTGATCAAACCGTGTAAGAACATCTATAGTGTTTGTACATATAATTGTTGAACAAGTACGCATATTAACAGTGATATAATTTTAGTGATAAGGAAAAGACAAACCGATTAAAGGCATCTTTATATTATTCTCTAAATTAAAGGAGATGGTGGAGTAAGTGACTGCATGTTCTTGAAATAAGACTAAATTATGTCTCATTGCTGCTAGATAGTGTGTGTGTGTGTGTGTATCCAAGGTCCATTTGGGTTCCATTCTGTCGGCTCCAATAATTATGTTGAGAATGCTGTGGAAGCCATGTGATCAGCAACCTTGCACTTGTGTGGGAAACAGGTCTCTTCATTTTTATTTGCTTTTTTTTGTCTGGTGTGGGGGTTTTGTGGGGGTTTTAGAATACACTTGTAGTGTACTACAGTACTACTAGCATAGTAAAATAAAATTCTGCAAATAAGTTTCATACTACATGCTCCATATCTAGCTAGCTTCCAAAGAGTTTAATTAATATAGTTTTATGATGATTTCCAAGCGAGAGTAAGCTCAAGAGAGACATCATTGGCATCTGAACTCCTATCTAATCTGCTCAGTTTCAACAATGGCAACTGATGATGAGAATCTCTCCACTTCAGTGATGGAGACATTTTGTCACCATCTACTACTCTGTCAACTGCCTCTTCTACTCTTTGATCATCATTTTTATTCCTGTGGTCATCACCACCACCAGGACCTTCAGGTGACACCCTTTCTTGCTTCTTTACCTCCTGCTGCAAGACCAAAAGTCACTTAATTAGATTCCATTTTATCATGTAACATCAAAATAAATTAACAAAAGTATCTCTACATATGTATGTATGTGGTGTGTGTGTTTGTGTATATGTTACTTGGGAATTAGGGCAGTCTCGGAGCAGGTCCTTGAAGATGATGTAAGAATGATCATCAAGTCTCTGCTCCCATCCTTGTCTAGTCAATATTTCGTCGTAGGTGAAGGTCAGTTTGGGTTCGGACGCTCCTTTTTCATCCCACATTATTTGCTTCTCTTGCCTGAAAGATGCCATATTTAGTCCAAATGCACTATCTGCTAATCTCGACTTCGCTTGAGATTATTAAACATGTTCAAACAGAGTTTCTAGTAAGTGCACCTTAACGCTGGCATTCTAGAACCATTATCTAGAGCTTGACCTGTGCGATCAATACCACATCGTTGATAGAAGAAAGCATCTTCATCAATGGAGTCCTCGGATTCTGTCTGATGATTCATTTTCTTACAACTAATTGGATCTAAATGTGACAAGTAGTTTAAATGTGACTTTCCATTACTTTTTGCTGCTACAGCTGCTTCTGTGCAACAAGAAAGAGCATATGCATACAATTACTTGGAGAAATATCGGACTATATGTGAATATGTTCATGTCATATAAGTAGGACATATCACACTATTAGGGTACATTGTCCTGTGTAACAATGTTGAAGGTTGTACATAATTTAGATACTCTATTTCTTCAACAAGATGATTACTTTGTCCACTTACAATTTCCTGATATCCTTCATTCTATAGGCATTCGCTAGTCTTCAAATGTGATCTTTATACCCAAAAAAATGCATAAACATGAATTTTTATCGTAAAATCGCGAGAGGCTTAGCCTTAGACTATTTGTTAATGACTGGTTTACAAGTATATATACCTTGTATCATCTGCTCATCATGCTTCATGCTCCTGTACATCTGTCCACAACAAAGCCCAAATTAACAAACACATAAACTAAGGACACCCCAAGACAAAAAATATATATATATTCAGAACAGATTTGAATAAACTTCAAGATCTATCCATCTCAACCTGAAGATGGCTCTTTACATGCGAAATGGTTAGCCCCTTCACACCCATTATCTGTAACACCATCTTTGGCGTCGCTCCTACAAATGAATAAATACAATAAATGGACGATTGATGCTTCAAAATTCTGTTATATGTCATGTATAATGCGAATAGACCGAGAAATCAAAGCTTAAGTTTTTGTGGTGTGCACTAAATGAACATGTGTATTTAGTTATTGAATGGCTTACTGTCTTCGCCACCAAGTCTTTCAACTGCATGAACAAAGCATTGGTGAAGATCAGAAGTCCATCGAAGTCTAGGCATTGTTGATCGAACGTAAGGACGAACCATACTCGATTTCAAGCTTGTAACAGCCGGGGAATCTTGGCGAATTCGGCGTCGTCTAGCTCTCATATTTCTAATGGAGCCCTCACCCTCTAGTGATTCCTTCTTCATCAATGGCTCGTGAAAGAGAGAATAATTAATCAAAAAGAGAGAGTGAGTTTGGGTTGGATGTAAGTGTACATGCTGAAATACCAAAACAGAAGAATAAATATCAAAACAGTACTCTGTTTCAAAATGGGTTTGTCCTGTTGTGCAGCTTTTTTTCTTAAATTACCCTCTTTTTTGAGGTCTTCAGTTCCAGTAATTTGTATCAGTCCTTCAGGGTTTCGATTGGAAAAAAGAAAAGTTTGTACACAGAATTTCAGACTCTTCTTTGTTCAAACTTGTGCTCATGACTGGGTGAAAAAGTTAAACAAAGCCATGTGTGTACCATATTCCTAGACATTCTGATATTCATTTAAATTGAAGGGCTTTTGTGTATATTCTTTCATGAGGTCATCTTTTGTGTCAAGTAACCCGATCTATACATATATGAGAGAATGTGCATGTACATAAAAGATTTTTACAAAACCAAAACGTTCACAACAGTACAAAACCTGCAGAAGCAGAAGTCGGACGTTAAAAAAGTAGTGGCTCTTTTTTTTTTCCGTTCTTTCTTTCGAAGTAAAAGACATGGATTTGTGACCTAAGCGAATGGGTGACCTAAAGGAAACATACAAAGTAAACTCTTTTACACACATAGCTCCCTCATTCCGGCCGAATAAGGCGACTTTCGAGTTCTTGAATCCACTCAAACATCAAGCCGGACAAACCCACATCACATTCCTTTCTCGCAATATTGATTACAATTATGCCACCTAACATGCTTTGCATGTTGAATAGTCCATGAGTCTTCGCCGCGGCCACACATTCCTAGGAACGGGGGACGTGACCATTGGTGGAAGAATAACAATGGAGAGGATGTTGTGTTTGTGTGTGTAGTGTTGTTAAGATATGCATGAGTTGGGAAGTGTGTAGTGTTGTTAAGATATGCATGAGTTGGGAAGGGTTTGTTAGTTCTGAAACAAACTGTGGATGTCTTTTTGTCAAAAATTGCAGATGATGACAATGGAGGGGATGGAGAATTGCAGAAGGCGGTTTCAAATACAGAATTATTCTTCTGGATGGATTTGTCAGAAGCACTGACATGTGTTGCATTGAATTAAATGGAGACAAAAACTGTTGCATCATTGCATTTATTTAATCAAGAAAATGTATATCAGAGGCTGCCTTTGTTTACAACATTGATATTCACAGAACTGAACTTGAATTGTTCAATTGGGAATTTGAATTTAGATGGTAAATAACAAAAACATGAATATAATGCTAAAAGAACAGTGCAGAGATTTCAATGAGATCTTGTAAATGAAAGAAAGTACCTTTGCGCACTAGAATGGGATAAATAACAAGTTATTGGATTTAATCCAAGGTAATGACAGAGGCAGCAATGCATTCCCATCAAGTGCTGAAAGAAACAGAATAAACCAACGTGGAACTCTAAAATACGGTCAGAGCTCAAGTAAAGCTCCTGAATCTGCAATTTCCCGCAACCAAAACAATTTAATTACCTCATCATCCCCTGTTGCAACGAGATAATCTGTCAAGCTAATTAACTCAAAGAGACCTTGTGTGACACCCTCTTGCCCTGCCACAAAGTAGCGCATTCTTTGGGATTGGAAGCTCGTCTCTCCATGAGTTTGCAGGAGAGTAAACCCTGAGATAGAACTGCTGGCCTAAGTATTGCCTTGCCCAATTTTCAGACCTGATGTTCCACATTCCCACATTGTCCAATGCCATGTATATTGCAGTCCAGGCCCTGGGATATACGTGCATTTACATTAAACAAATCAACAGATTGAATAAATGGTACATATATGTACAAGTCTACAAGTTTGCTTTTGTTCTCAAATTGTCATGTAATTCAACATTGGAACGGGCAACTGTGTCTCGAAGGTTGTAGTGTGTTCTATTAGCGGACGTCCACTGCCGGCCGGCCGTCCTGGTCATTCCACCAAAAATCAACAACATTTTGATAATACAAAGATGTATACATACACAAAGCAAAATGTTAGTAAAAAAATTACTTACAATGGTAGGATTCTGACTAGTGAGCCAGCAAAATCATAACCAATTTTGCTAACAAAGGCAAAGCTGCATCTCTTCCTCCACAACACTTCCTAGTACTTCTATTTCCTCTGGGCGAGAAAAGGTGATGCTAGTATTTTCAAAATAAATTTGAACAAAATTACCCTACATTCATCATGTTCATTGGCACTTTTCAACATCTAAAGAAAATGTCCATTCCACATTGCTATGAATGCAAAGTTTGTAACTTTCTTAGCCACGGATATGGGATTTGCAGATTTAGCAAATCCCATTTGAGTTCTTTCTTTTAACATGATTTGAGGAAAGCACTAAACAGAAGAATTAATTGGCAAGAAAACTTCGGATGAGGAAACGGCCAAGGTTTAGTTTTTCTTTCAGTTGTATCTTTCCTATATTTTCTCAACGACCAAACATGACAGAAAGTAAACTGCTAGTTACTTACCAAGAAATTAGGAATTGCTCTCTAAGATAGTTATAGATACTGATAATCAAGTTATCATTAGTAACAGCATCGATGATTGGTCCTGGAAACTGCCCATTAATCAATATCCCCTGCAACACTCCCCAAATTAATCCATCAAACATTTCCGCCAAGACACTATCTTTGCATCCAGGCAGGAAAAAGGGACTTTAACCCACTTAATAACAGAAAAATATGACTACAATACCTGCTTCTTGACACCAAGCGGGGAGATATCGCCATGAGTGATTTTCCACGTGAAGAACCTATACGGGTTATTGTTAAAGAAGTGAGGTTTGTTTAGTGTAGCAGTAATGTTAATCAGTTTAGTTTGACCAGTTTAGTCAAATTCTTATGTGTCATGATCTGTAATGTATGAGAGTATGGGTGATAGAGTATACTCTCTCGTAAAGCGTAAAAGCTGAGAGTGTCTGAGAGTATGGGTGACAGAGTATACGCTAGCGTATACTCTTATCCAAACACCCCCTTGGTTTACTGTGTGTCCTAGTGTGTTCTAGAACTTGTATTAAGTTAAATATCATGAACAGTGTGTTTGTAGTATATATAAAAAAAAAAAAAAAAAACTCTTTGTTCTGTGTGATAAGAAGTACCTCTGGAAATACATATCGGTCTTGTATCTTGAATCTTCACTCTACTTGATAATTCCAGTTTCTTATCAATTCTAGTATATTTTATCTTTTGCTGGTTTTGTTGCTCTGGGTGCTGTGGCTTGTGAGCAGCAGTCTACTTCAGGTGTTGGGTCTACTACAGAAGCTGATGTACTTCAGGTGTTAACAGTGGTATCGGAGCCCCGTTGTCTTACAAGACCTGTGATCAGTTATTTTCCTGAAGGTTAGTTTTTCGAAAGTTCTGCAGATTCAAGGTATGGCTTCAAACAAACTTTCCCTTCCTCCTCCACCCGTGTTTAATGGAGAAAATTACGAATTCTGGTCAGTGAAGATGAAAGCATATCTAATGGCAAATGATTTGTGGAAAGTTGTGGAGAATGGGTTTGAAGACACACCTCTTGCAGACAATGCTATTGTTCAACAAATCAAAGTGCATAATGAGGCCTATACTAGAAATTATCAGGCTTTAACTCTCATTCATTCAGCTGTCAGTGAAAGTATATTCCCAAGGGTTGTTGGAGCTACAACAGCCAAAGCTGCTTGGGACAAGTTGCAGGAGGAGTTCCAAGGCAGTGTAAAGGTGAGGCAGCAGAGGCTTTTGACTCTCAAGAGAGAGTTTGAAATGCTGAAAATGAAGGAGAGTGACTCGGTTAAAGATTATACAGCCAAGTTGATGGAACTGGTGAATCAAATGAGACTCTATGGTGAAGATTTGAAAGACAGTAAGGTAGTTGAAAAAATACTTATTAGTGTACCTGAAAGGTTTGAAGCAAAAGTTTCAGCTATAGAGGAGTCTTGTGATTTACAAAAACTCACTATAGCTGAGCTTTGCAGCAAACTACAAGCCCATGAACAACGAACTATTTTTAGGAGTGAGGAAGCTAGTGAAGGAGCATTTCAAGTAAGGCAGAAGGGGAAGCAATCCCAAGCTCCTAAAGATGTTAAGAAGAAGTTGTTTGAGAAAGGTGGGAAAGGTAAAGCTGGCGAGAGCTCAAATTCAGTTGATTCTGATAAGAAGGGGAAGTTCCCACCTTGTCCACATTGTGGGAAAACTAATCATCCAGAGAAGTCATGCTGGGAGAAGTATGGTAAGCCTCAGTCCAATATCCAGTGCAATTATTGCAAGAGATATGGACATACTAAGAAGTTTTGTAGACAGAAGCAAAATCAAGTCCAAAATCAATCTGGAAATTCTTCTCAGCAAGCTAATTATACTGATGATCAGCATAAGCAGCAGTGTTCTGACCATTTGTTTATGGCAGTGAGTGATTCACAGAGTTCTGTGGACAGTTCATGGCTTGTGGATAGTGGGTGTACAAGTCATATGGCTAAAGACAGCTGTGTTCTATTTTCTGGATAAATCTATAAATACTAAGGTTAAATTGGCTAATGGGGAAGTAGTTGCAGCAGAGGGAAGAGGTTCTGTGTCAGTCTCAACCAAGAAAGGTATGAGGGTGATTCCAGATGTTCTGTTTATTCCAAAGTTGCATCATAATCTGCTTAGTGTTCCCCAGTTGATGAGGAAAGGTTATGTGTTGACTTTCAAGGATTGTTGTTGTGCAATAGCAGATGCAAAGGGCATTGAGCTAGCCAGAATTAACATGGTCAATAATTGCTTTCCTCTATTTTTTAAGGCCTTAAAACAGCATGTATATTCTGTGAAGACAGATGTTTCATGGTTATGGCATAAAAGGTATGGTCATCATAATTTGAAATCTTTAAAAAGTGCTGTTGAAGGTGATTTGATTAAAGATCTCTCTAATGTCTATGTCAATGAAGATGTTTGTGGTTCTTGTCAGCTTGGAAAGCAGCATAGATTGCCTTTTCCAACTGAAGGTGCATGGAGGGCTTCTGAGAAGTTGGAACTCATTCATACAGACGTATGTGGTCCTATGAGTGTCCCTTCTCTAAGCCAAAATAGATATTTTATTCTGTTCGTAGATGATTACACCAGAATGACATGGGTGTACTTCATCAGTAGTAAAGCACAAGTTTTTTCTGTGTTTAAGAAGTTCAAGACTCTAGTTGAGTCTCAAAGTGGAAAGAAATTAAAAGTTGTTAGATCTGACAATGGAAAAGAATACACCTCTGAGGCATTCAATCAATTTTGTGAGGATGTGGGGATACAACATCAGTTGACAGTGGCCTATTCACCTCAGCAGAATGGAGTTTCTGAGAGGAAGAACAGGAGTGTGATGGAGATGGCTAGGTGTTTGATGTTGGAGAAAAATTTGCCAAAGCTATTTTGGGCAGAGGCAGTATATACATCAGTGTATCTACTAAACAGACTTCCAACTATGTCTCTAGAGAATATGACACCAGTTGAAGCTTGGTTTGGTGTGAAACCTTCAGCTAAACACTTGAGGATATTTGGATCAATCTGTTATTCTCACATACCTTCACAGAGGAGGAGTAAACTTGACAAAAAGGCTGACCTTGGGATTTTCTTGGGCTATGCCTCACAGTCCAAGGGGTACAGGATTTATAATGTAGAAACTGGAAAAATCATGGTCAGCAGGGATGTTATTGTAGATGAAGATTCTTATTGGGACTGGGATGCCAAAGAGGTAAAAAATCTGGAGTGATGCAGCAAAAGTCAAGCGCAACTGATAATACTGCTGATGGTGAAATTTCAAGTTCCCCAGTAGAAGTTGCTGAAAATGATCTTGAAGATGAGAGGGAAGTTGTAAAACATAAGTCACTCTCAGATATTTATGACGAATGTTGTGCAGTTCAAGTGGAGCCTTCTAGTTATGCAGAAGCTTCACAATTTGAAGAATGGAATCAAGCTATGAAAGAAGAGCTTGTCATGATAAATAAAAATCAGACTTGGGAGTTGACTGAAAGGCCTCAGAATCAGCATGTTATTGGAGTGAAGTGGGTCTTTAAAACTAAATTAAATCCAGATGGATCAGTATTTAAACATAAAGCTAGGCTGGTAGTGAAGGGATATTCTCAGGTAGCTGGTTTGGATTTTGGGGATACCTTTGCTCCAGTGGCAAGGCTTGACACAGTGATACTCTTGATAGCCTTAGCAGCTCAATTGCAGTGGAAAATTTTCCATTTGGATGTGAAGTCAGCATTTTTAAATGGAGTACTTGAAGAGGAGATATATGTTCAACAACCTGAGGGTTTTACTGTGCCAGGTAGTGAAGACAAGGTGTACAGGTTACATAAAGCCTTGTATGGGCTCAAACAAGCCCCTAGGGCTTGGTACACCAAAATTGATTCTTATCTCTTGCAGCAAGGTTTCAGGAGGAGTGATAATGAGCCCACTTTATATGTCAAAGAAAGTGAGGATCAGTTAGTGGTCTCACTTTATGTTGATGATTTTTTAGTGACTGGAAGAAATATTGCTTCTGTGGAGGCATTTAAGAAAGTTATTATGAAAGAGTTTGAGATGTCGGATCTAGGGGAGATGAAATACTTCCTTGGTATGGAAGTTTATCAAGGTGAGGAGAGTATCTTTTTATCCCAAAAGAAGTATGCTCAGGATATATTAAAAAAGTTCAAAATGAACCAGTGCAAGACTATTGCATCACCACTTATTGTCAATGAAAAATTGTCCAAAGATGATGGAGCTAGAAAGGTGGATCCCTCTAGCTACAGAAGTTTAGTAGGAAGTCTTCTCTATTTGACAGCTACCAGACCAGATTTAATGTATGCAGCAAGTCTGCTTTCTAGGTTCATGAACTCTCCTAGTCAAATACATTTTGGTGCAGCTAAAAGAATTTTAGGGTACCTTAAAGGTACAGTGGATCATGGTGTGCATTTTTGGAGAAAAAAAGATTGTATTTTGCAAGGTTATGTTGATAGTGATTGGGCTGGAAGTGTGGATGACATGAAGAGCACTTCAGGTTATATTTTTTGCTTGGGTTCCAATGTGTTTTCATGGAGTTCTAAAAAGCAAGATGTGGTAGCTCAGTCCACTGCAGAAGCTGAGTATATTTCAGCAGCAGGAGGAGCTAATCAAGCTGTTTGGTTAAGAAAGCTTTTACAGGATATGGGATTCAAGCAAAATAAGCCTACTGTGATTCATTGTGATAGCAAATCAGCTATTGCAATAGTTAAAAATCCTGTTCAGCATGGCAAGATCAAGCATATTCAAATCAAGTTCCATGTTATTCGTGAGGCTGAGAAGAATAGAGATGTGGAACTTGTGCATTGTAGTTCTGCAGACCAGCTTGCAGATATTTTGACCAAGGCACTGCCTAGACGAAGATTTGAGGAGTTGAAGGTCAAATTGGGAGTGTCTAAACTAAACCTCAAGGAGGAGTGTTAAAGAAGTGAGGTTTGTTTAGTGTAGCAGTAATGTTTATCAGTTTAGTTTGACCAGTTTAGTCAAATGCTTATGTGTCATGATCTGTAATGTTGGTTTACTGTGTGTCCTAGTGTGTTCTAGAACTTGTATTAAGTTAAATATCATGAACAGTGTGTTTGTAGTATATATAAAAAAAAAACTCTTTGTTCTGTGTGATAAGAAGTACCTCTGGAAATACATATCGGTCTTGTATCTTGAATCTTCACTCTACTTGATAATTCCAGTTTCTTATCAATTCTAGTATATTTTATCTTTTGCTGGTTTTGTTGCTCTGGGTGCTATGGCTTGTGAGCAGCAGTCTACTTCAGGTGTTGGGTCTACTACAGAAGCTGATGTATTTCAGGTGTTAACAGTTATCAGCATTAACGCTTTGAACAAGAAACAAAGCTACAAGAACAAGATAGTAAATCGTGATTTTCATTTCCTCTATCGCACTCTTATTAATTTCTCTGAAATCTGTCGAAAATTAACTCTTCTTTAAACAGATGGGGATTAAAATATCTAAACAAATGTAGAATCTAACGCAGGATTGTAAACTAGTAATCCCTCTCTCCCCCTCTGAATCTGTCTGTGTTTCTTTCTCTCTCTACTATTGCTTTGTTTTTGTACGAGCCAGCCGAGAGAGAGAGAGAGATGGGTCCAGAATCTAATACAGTACAGTCACGGACAGTTCATTGCGCTTGTGTGGGAATTGGGATCCAGAATCAGAGTGGTCTAGAATTAATGGCAGAAAAAAAGGGTTTTGCATCTGTCGACATAATATTTATGAATATTTGTAGGTAAGCATCTAGATTTATTTGAATTTCGGATATACCCAATTGATTATATTCGGATTAATTTAAATACGAATAATATTCAATTTGGGTTAAGATTCGGATAATTACATTAATAAAATTTAGATTTTTGTGTTTGAATTCAAACCTAATTTTAAACCACTCAAATCTTTGTATTGGGACTCGGATTTCAGAGTTATATTCAAACTTAATTTAATTTGGATCGAATAATTTTGATCATCCGTACTCGACTGAGTTTTTTCAACCCCGCTATCCTTGATCAAGAGACAGATGTAAATACATAAAGTTACAGAATTGCCCTCCTCATTAGCAGATTGATTGCTCAGAAAGTGGAATAAATTCAACATTATTTTTGGCGCTCTTGCACCTTCATTATGTTTTCAAGTATTATGGGAAACAAAAATCAAGTATGGTCAAAAATATTTTTTTAGGGTTAGATTCACAGTTTTGTCATCTCTTGAAGGTTTTGACAAACAAGAGAACCATTACAGGCACAGCTAAAGTGCCTGATAGAGTGAAGACAACAATTAGCTTTCGGCACCAACAAGCATGTTGATGACAAAATAGCGCCAACAACAAATGTGATTCAAGGAACTTGGCAACTAAGCATAGAACAAGAAACAATTTGATGATAAGAACAATAAATGCTTATACTCGTTATTGCTCAACAGATTGTAGAGAACTTGGTAGAGAATATGACCCGCAGTTCTCAGGGCATAAACTGATTTCCATAGTGATCAACGACCGATGGCTCTAAAGCTATAAATCAACAGTATAGCACTAAAAGGTTTCCTCTTCTGCAACAAGAAAGAAACTTGTGTTTTTATGGCAAAGAAGAAATTGAGCTTGATCACCCGAGGGTCATATGTAAGTACTCTAAATATGACTCCTGATCAATCTCTTTGGCACCCGATTAAGGCGTTTTCTGTTTGTTGCAGGTGATTCTGGATAATGGTTTGGTAAGGCTCACAATACTGAAGCCTCAAGGGTATTTAACAGGAATTAAGTATGGAGGAATGGACAACCTTCTTGATCTCAAGTCAAATGAATCCAGTAGAGGGTGACTTTCAGTTATACCATTCTAGTATTTGATTGAGACAAAACCCATTTTTCAGTTTTCATTTTGTAAGATAATGCAGATATTGGGATGTCAACTGGAGTTTGCCGGCCGGTCAGGACAGATATCAACTGTATGATTTTATTCCTCTAAGAAAGTCAAAATCTGAAATTTTTTGCTGTCATGATTGATTCAACACGGACAGGAACTCATTCCTTTTCACTGAAATGCCGCAGAGTGAGTGGGGCTGAATACAGTGTTGTTCATAGGAGTAATGACCAACTAGAAGTTTCATTCAAGAAAACATATAATCCATCAACTCCGGGTGATAATTTGCCACTCAGCATTGATATCAGGTTTATATTTATACAAAAAGAATTATTGTTTGCTGCAATGTTTGATCCTGTAATGATCTCAGTACTTGACACATTAGTTACTCTGTAGGTATGTTTTGAGGAGTGATGTTACAGGATTCAACTGCTATGCTATATATGAGGTTCCTCCCGGATCTCATGCTTTTGATCTTGTTCAGACAAGGATGGTGTTTAAACTGCGACGAGAAAAGTGAAGTCTTTTGCTTGATCTATTTGAATTACTAAATCATTGCTTGTTTTCTATATTTCCAATTAACTCTGTAAATTATTTTTGAAAATGGAGAAGGTTCCATTACATAACAATCTCGGATCAGAAGCAAAGGGTAATGCCAATGCCAGAGGATCTACTTCCAGGTAGAGGCAAGCAGCTAATCGTACCTGAGTCAGTTCTGTTGGTTAATCCCATCAATCCTGATCTAAAAGGCGAGGTAGGTACCCGAGACTTGTGTTTCATGTTTGTCACATGACATTAAAGTGTAAATTTTGACCATCTTCTATGTTATTTGATTCAGGTAGACGATAAGTACCAGTACTCAATGGACAACAAAGATGGGGGAGTCCACGGATGGATAAGTTCAGACCCCATTATTGGTTTTTGGGTCATCTTCCCTAGCAATGAGTTTCGAAATGGAGGTCCGACGAAACAAGAACTAACAGTCCACACAGGTCCAAACTGCCTTGCTGTAAGTGCTTGACTGTGAAATCCATTGAACTAATCAAACTAGTCCAATTAGAGCAAAAAATGCAACAAAAGCAATCAACTGATACTTGGTTTGACAGATGTTTCATGGAACTCACTTTATCGGAGATGATATATTAGCACATTTTCAAGACGGAGAGACATGGAGGAAAGTGTTTGGTCCCTTCTTTGTATACCTTAATTCAACTCCAAATGTATCAAATGCATATAACTTATGGATAGATGCAAAGAAGCAGGTTCTTTTCTCCTTCACAACATTGCCTTGACTTCATTGCTACATAATTTTCCCATTAATGGATTCACAATTAGTCGTTTCAAAGTGAAAAATCGTAAAGATTTTACCAACATTGCAGTATAGCAATTCATACTGCTTCTTCTACTGTGTTCCGATTAGTTTAGGATTTTGAACCCTTTATCACTATGAAGTGCAGCCTTTTCTTATGATCTTTCATTTTAATGCTTCACTCATGTTAGAGGCTGCTTGAAGAGGCAGCATGGCCATATGATTTTATCTCAACACCCTACTATCTCACTGCTAAAGAGCGTGGTTCGGCAACTGGAATATTATTTGTCCAAGACCGGTAGATACCTGACTGCTGTGGATCAAACTTCTTTCAAGACAGTATTTATCCAATGATTAACAGCTGCTGCTAACTCACATTGTGGGTATTTTACTGCAGGTTTGTTTCTAATTATTTGATCCCAGCCAACTTTGCATACATTGGTCTGTCCGCTGCACGAACTGAAGGAGCCTGGCAAATAGAAAGCAAGGTAGTAGCTAGTATACATTCTGTCCCTATGTGATCATTTCAACTGATATTACAAAATGCAAGTTTTCTAGTACAGCATTTTTCAGATTGTATAAGTATTTGAGGTTTTCCTATTATAGGGTTATCAGTTTTGGGTACAAACAGACGCAAACGGGAATTTCACAATCAAGAATGTCATCCCAGGTGTTTATGGACTACATGGTTGGGTTCCTGGATTCGTCGGTGATTACCTTTACAATGCATCTGTCACAATTTCTGCTGGCTCGCTCACGCTGCTTGGCAATCTGACATATACTCCAACCAGGGATGGTCCTACTGTCTGGGAGATAGGCTTCCCTGATCGCACCGCGATTGGTTTCTACGTTCCTGATGTGAACCCCATGTATGTCAACAAGTTGTTTAAGAGCTATGAGAAGTAAGCAGCGTCATCTCCTCTTTAATATCAGTTCACTGTCCGAGACCTCATTTATGTAATTCAATCCAATGTGCAAAATATTTTTAACTGATACCTCCTAATCATTATGCTGTACAGGTTTAGGCAATACGGATTATGGGACAGGTACACTGATATACACCCTGAGTCGGATCAGATTTTCACCATAGGCGTCAGTGACCCAAAAAAAGACTGGTTCTTTGCTCATGTAGACAGGTTTTTCTACTAGACCCAAATTGTTTCTTAACAAAATCTGCAGCTTGAACTAAACTATGTGCTCTCATAATAAATTTTACAGAAGGGGTGCTGATAACAAGTACCTTCCAACAACATGGACAATCAAGTTCAATATTGATTCAGTAATCAGTGGAACTTACAAGCTGAGATTGGCCATGGCGTCGGTGACCCGTACCGACCTGCAGGTAAGAACTGGAACTCTCCATCCTGCATTCAAAAACCAAAATCTATCGACTAAACATGCACCATTTAGTTATGTTCCTCAATATTTCTCATTGCAGGTGCATGTCAATTTGATAGACACAGAACACCTGGTGTTCCAAGTGACGAATTTGGGAACAGATAATGCAATTTGTCGGCATGGCATTCATGGACTGTACCGATTTTATAGCATTGATATTCCTTCTGCATTGTTGGTTAAGGGAGACAACTCCATGTTTCTTATACTGGCCAGGGGTGGAGATTCACTTTGTGGAATCCTGTATGATTATATAAGGATGGAAGCTCCTGCACCTTCCAGAAGAATAAAGGAGATAGAAGAACAGAAGCAGAACAGAGAGATGGACAGATGCCATGTTTATAATCACAGCTTTGAAGACAAGTGTTAATCTAGTAGAAAATGAACAATGATCAGTTTAAATTTCGTTTAAGAAGGAATTCGACCAATCCAACTCTTTCAGTGTATTGTGAACAAACTGGTAGAAACTAGAAACCAAACTTTTGATATTCAGACCACAAAGACAAAATTTGATTCTTCATTTGCCACATGTATAAAACTGGGTAGCTTGCAAGGGTAGAAAGAGAACAAAATTAAAAATGAGATGAGAAAAGAAAACAAAAGAAAAGAAAAGAAAAGAAAGGAAAAAATCTAGCCAACATACAGGCACCAAAATATTCGAATCACGTTCAAAATATTCGAATGCAGACAGATTATGACGGGTAAATTTGTCGATCTTCTTTTTTTATGATAGGCGTCCACTAGCATTTGTCTTAACATCGGGTTCAATAATTGTAATGGTAGATGAGGTAATTATCTCTCAATTTCCTTAACATTGAGATAGTGGTAGAGGGCAGGTCCAATGAAGTGCCTCAATTTGCGGCACTAAATGTTTTTGAAAAAAATCTAAAAATGATATATTTATTGTGTACATCATAATAATTCAAACGACATATATTTGTTCGTAACAAAAATCAACATTATCGCTATTTAAATGAGGTCATTAGTTGTCGATGTGGTTGTATTAAAAAATATTTTTTACCGGTGTAGTTGTATTGAAATATATATATTTATATTGACGGTATGGATGATAATACGGCTTGAATTTTTGTAATAAAGGTAGACTCAGTCTTGATTTTTGTGTAAATTTGTTATGGATGGGATGAAGGATAGGAAAGTAGTTGGGTTAGATAATAATTTTGTATTGTGAGATATGTTTTAGTGAATCTGAGTCTTTTAGGTTACAAAATTGAAATTCGCTACACGAGCCCGTTAGAATTTAGCGAATTCGTTCATCTTAGGGTTTATAACACTTATTGTTTAGGTTACAGCATGAAAATCCGATACATGATCTCATTAGGGTTTAGCGAATTCGTTCCTCTTAGGGTTTAATACTTATTGTTTAGGTTACAGTAAGAAAATTCTATTTACGAGCTCATATCGGTACCCATAAATAAACACTAGAACCTACGTAAGCCACATATTAGTAAAAAAAACAATGTAATTAAGAATGAGTGATTAAAACCTATCGATGATAAATCTTGTTGGATAGATCTTTACTTGCTGATTATGGATACGTAATTTTTTTCGAAATCTAATATGTATTTTAAGAGATAAAGTGTTTTAAAATTTTGTTTAAGGAAAAAAAATAAAAAAATGTGCTGTGAGTTTTTCAAATGAAATATTTTATTTTTCAAAATTTTAATTTTTCATGTTATTTGCTTATAAAGCATGTCATGTAGACTTGAATTAATTGTTGGGTTACATTGGGCTATTTAACACTACTCTTTTTTCCTTCACTTCCGAGAGGAAAAGCTGGGACAGAAAGTGAAAACGTGAGACCCGCCCACTAAGTTATCATTTTGTCCCACCTGTTATTATATATAAAGAGCGCAATCCGAGAGAATACAAGGGTTTAATCAACCCATTTTCTAAAGCACGGAGATTTTTATGATATTTTTTTCCTTTTGTGTGTGACCCATCTGAATGTGGACTAAAAATTGTTTGGGTAATCACAATAGTGCCAAAGATAATGGGTCATTAGTTGTTGATGTGGTTGTATTAAAAAATATTTTTTACCGGTGTAGTTGTATTGAAATATATATATATTGACGGTATGGATGATGATACGGCTTGAATTTTTGTAATAAAGGTAGACCCAGTCTTGATTTTTGTGTAAATTTGTTATGGATGGGATGAAGGATAGGAAAGTAGTTGGGTTAGATAATAATTTTGTATTGTGAGATATGTTTTAGTGAATCTGAGTCTTTTAGGTTACAAAATTGAAATTCGCTACACGAGCCCGTTAGGGTTTAGCGAATTCGTTCCTCTTAGAGTTTATAACACTTATTGTTTAGGTTACAGCATGAAAATCCGATACATGATCTCATTAGGGTTTAGCGAATCCGTTCCTCTTAGGGTTTAATACTTATTGTTTAGGTTACAGTAAGAAAATTCGATTTACGAGCTCATAGCGGTACCCATAAATAAACACTAGAACCTACGTAAGCCACATATTAGTAAAAAAAACAATGTAATTAAGAATGAGTGATTAAAACCTATCGATGATAAATCTTGTTGGATAGATCTTTACTTGCTGATTATGGATACGTAATTTTTTTCGAAATCTAAGATGTATTTTAAGAGATAAAGTGTTTTAAAATTTTGTTTAAGGAAAAAAAATAAAAAAATGTGCTGTGAGTTTTTCAAATGAAATATTTTATTTTTCAAAATTTTAATTTTTCATGTTATTTGCTTATAAAGCATGTCATGTAGACTTGGATTAATTGTTGGGTTACATTATACTATTTAGCACTACTCTTTTTTCCTTCACTTTCCAGAGGAAAAGCTGGGACAGAAGGTGAAAACGTGAGACCCGCCCACTAAGTTATCATTTTGTCCCACCTGTTATTATATAAATATATATAATAACAATATATATTAATTAATATATAAAAATAATATAAACAAAAATAAAAGTATAATAATATATACAGAAATTAATACTAAGATTGATATGATAAATTTATATAATCTTATAAATTAAAAAATTATATTTTTTATTTTTTTTATCCTATTTTTTGAGTA
The DNA here is from genome assembly GCA_963580455.1 of Euonymus europaeus. NCBI lineage: Eukaryota > Viridiplantae > Streptophyta > Magnoliopsida > Celastrales > Celastraceae > Euonymus > Euonymus europaeus. Next base: position 1,885,886 of record OY756969.1, on the reverse strand, counting down.
TCTAAATAATAGCATGTAAAATTAACTTATCCAAGTCTTATAGTGAATCTATTTATATGATGTGAAATGGTCACGTGAAAAAGAACAATTGAAAGAGACATCATAATTGGATTTGTCCATGTAATGTGTCTTTCAATCGTTCTTTTTTCACGTGAAAAACGACAATTGAAAGAGACATCATAATCGGTAATGTCTCTTTCAATTGTTCTTTTTCACTTGACAATGTGCTCTCAAAGTGTTGCCACCATTTGCATTCACACCGTCTATTTTAATATTTTATTTTGAAAGGCCATTTCACATCCTACAAATAGATTCACTGCAAGGGTACATCTAAATGCAGTCTCAAACACTACAAGCCTTGGATTTTTCCATGTAATGTCCCTTTCAATTTTTATTTTTCACGTGATTATGTGCTCTCAAAGCCTTCCAATTTAAGGCGCTCTCTCTCAAAATTGTTTTATGGATTGCAGTATTCTCCAAATTTAGTCTTGTTAGGCTATTGTGTGTTGTTCTTTGGGGTTCTTTTCTCATGGGGTTTGATATTTGTAGGTTGATTTGGTCATTATCTTCCTGTATGTTAGTTTGTCATCCTTTTGGGTGGGTTGTAATTTCATCTCCTTCGAAAGTTTTCTCTCATCCGGGAGCTTTTTAATATTATTGTTATTTCTATATAAAAAAAAAGCCTTGCCAACCCAATCAAAAAAGGTAATGTTAAATTGATTCCCTGTAATTACTAAATTTATCCCCTTTTATAAAATAATGACTTTTGTTTTCGTGAAAATTAATTGTTTATTCTTTAAACCATTTGAATGTTTATTTTAATATTTTATTTTGAAAGACGATTTCACATCATATAAATACCCTCCTTTTAATATTTATAATAAGATAACACTAGCAAGATTTCATGCATGAAATTATTGAATGTTAATATGTGAGTATCGTTGGCGTATCAATTTGTTTTATAGTGAATAAAAGATGTAATTTTATTACTCATAATAAAATATATTCAGGAGGGTGCATTGAACGGGCACATTGAACATACGATGCGAGTTGTTCAATGTAAGGAGTTACTCATTCAGATGCACATTCATATCTATATCTAAACCACTGAATCATAATAGGAGACGTGGATAACAATCTGCTAAGGATATCTTTACGAAATGGTTCCCGTTAACAAAGTTTATTGCATTGGCAACATGTTCAGCTTGTGGTGGGGTACAGAACATAAAGGAAAAATTGTCATGCATTGTTCAAAGCTAACAATATGAAATATCAAATTGTATTTGCAAGCAATCAAATTACGAATATCGTCTGACATCGTCATCCAATTCTCGAGCGGAGCAGGTCTATCTGTTTCAAAGAAGCCAGTGAAATATGAATGGATGCAAGATCATAACCACCAAAAAGGTAAAACGTTCTCGTCACAAAACGTCCTAAGCTCGTAAAGCAAATCTGCTCATATGTTGGCCCAAGCATTCTCGCCAAATCCAAGTAAGCCAACAATTGATCTAAATCCATAATTTGCATCTATAGTAACATCTGTTACGAACTGAATATAAGGTTGCGATACTGGTGAGAACTTACTAATATAATGATATTGTTGGATTACTTTATTCGGTCTAGAACACATGTTTAGATATTGCTGCAGGTATGTATAACGATGAACCCAGTTTCTAAAATTTGAGCTTCAAATCATGTTAAACATATTGAAATGCAGAAAGATTAATGGGTAGACTTGTCAATCTTCTTTTTTTATGATGGCGTCTAAGAGTATTTGTCTTAACATCGGATTCAACAATTGTAGTGGCAAATGGGGTAATTATCTCTCTCAATTTCCTCAACATTGACATAGTTTGCACACTGGACCTATGAAGTGCCTCAATTTGCGGCACTAAATGTTTTTGAAAAAATATGAAAATGATAAACATATAGTGTACATCATAATCATTCCAAGGACATATATTTGTTCATAACAAAAATCAATATTATCGCTATCTAAAATCAAATGTTTAGATTTTAGATCCCACAGTCTAGAATTGTCACATATTTTTCGCTTTGAGTCTAATTTTTGTTTCTAACAAAAAATATATCATTGTATTGTTACGGTGTACACTACACGTTTATCATACTGTTATATTTGTTCAAAAAAAATTGAGAGGTCCAGTGTTTTTGCCCTCAATCAAAATTGACAATGCATGTGTACCATGGAGGATAGGACACAAGCGCAGATAATCTTAAACTCTAAACCCTAATGTCATTTCATTCTCTTTTACATAGTACATATCATTTTTATTTTTTAAAATATATATTATATCATATATTTATGGCCATGTCAACAACAATTAACAAGAATTCATTATAAGGGCTAATGAAATTCGAAACCGAAAGTACACGGACTTAAATGATTCGAAAAGAGTACAATGGTTTAATGAAATTAACCCATTTTGTAAAGCACAGGACTTCTATGATATTTTTCATTTTTATGTGGGACCCATATGAATGTAGACAAAAAATTGCTTAGTATAGACCAAATACTATCCCATTAGACTACATTTGCTCACACATACAGAAAGCACATGCACATCAGCAACAATTTGCACAAATTTTAAGACGAGTTTATTTTTTCGAATAAATAATATATTGTTCGGTTTGGGGTCGAGAAATCGAAACCCGTCTGTCAATTCCCTGCCCTGGGAACATCTGCAAGTGGTCGAATGCCTCTACGAGGGTTCGAACTCACAATCTCCACTTCCCCCGTTAAGGATTTTGACAAGGTGAATACCGCTCAGTTATATGCCCTGAGGGTAATAAATAATATATTGTTGAAATCATTACTGAGTACACTATACATTTATTATTTTTTAACAAATTCAACAAATATTAGTTACCCAAATTCAACAAATATTAGCTACTTGACTGGTCCAGCGTTTTTGGACACTGGACCTACCCTCAATCCATCACCTTTTTGTGTTTGTTTGCTTTTGATAATTGGGATTTGTAGGACTTCGACAGTCAAGTGAAAAACGGAAAATAATAATAATAAAAGAGACATTACGTGGACCAATTTCCGGGCCTTTGGAAAATTATTGAAGAGTAAGCCTACCTTTCGTTAGGGAGTAAAATGGAGGGAAAGTAAAATATTGGGATAAAATGAAGGATGTTTGGAAAGAGGAGGTAAACATTGGGGAGAAAAACAAAGAGGCAAATCATGTGGGGCCCACATTATTAACTTCCCCTTAAATTCTTACTATTGTATTTGCTCTCAATTTATTTGTGTGTGTTTGGTTTTGATAATTGGGTTCGCTGGATTTGGACAGTCAAAAAATTTCATTTTATTATTTAAAAATCATGAATGTCTTCAGATCGGATTTACGATTACGAATTTAACAAGATATTGTTTGTCAGTAAAAAGACACGGCAATGATGGACTATTAAATATAAATTTGAAATATTTTATCTTAGTTTTCAGTCTTCATTTGATTTTTTTTTTTACATAAATAATATATCGTTAGACTCGTAATCTCAATCAGAACATATTCATAATTTTAAAATAATAAACAATTTTTTTAGTGGCTCAAAATTAGGGGTGGCAAAATTTGTATGCCCTGTCTTGCGTCCCCCACACCGATTCTTTGGTGGGGCAGGGACGGGGCACAAAAACAAATTCCGTCAGCAGGGTGGCATGGGGATGAGATTTCAAGTTTTCCTGCCCCGAAATATGTTATATACATATAACTATATATGTATAAATGTATGTTTTATAAACCCTATAAATACTAAATCTATGTCAGTTGAACGGGCGCATTGAACATATGATGCTAGTTGTTTAGTGTAAGGAATTACTCATTCAGATGCACATTCATATCTATATCTAAACCAATAAATTGTAACAGGAGACATGGATAATAATCTGCTAATGATATCTTTACGAAATGGTTCCCGTTAACCAAGCCTATTGCAATGGCAACATGTTCAGCTTGTGGTGGGGGTATAGAACATAAATGTAAAATTATCATGCATTGTTCAGAGCTAATAACATGAAATATCAAATTGTATTTGCAGGAAATCAAGTTACGAATATTTAGCATCGTCATCCAATTCTCGAGCTAAGCAAGTCTATCTGTTTCAAAGAAAGCCAGTGAAATAGGAATAGAAGATGCAAGATCATAACCACCAACAAGGTCAACGTTCTCGTCGCAAAACATCCTAAGCTCATAAAGCAAATCTAGTCGTATGTTGGCCCAAGCATTCTCGCCAAATCCAAGTAAGCCAACAATTTATCTAAATCCATAATTTGCATCTATAGTAACATATGTTGCGAACTGAATATAAGGTTGCAATACTGGTGAGAACTTACTAATATAGTGATATTGTTGGATTACTTTATTCGGTCTAGAACACATGTTTAGAGATTGCTGCAGGTATGTATAACGATGAACCCGGTTTCTAAAAATTGAGCTTCAAATCATGTTAAACATATTGAAATGTAGACAGATGAACGGGTAGACTTGTCAATCTTCCTTTATATGATGGGCGTCTATGAGTATTTGTCTTAACATCGGATTCAACAATTGTAGTGGTAGATGGGGTAATTATCTCTCTCAATTTCTCAAACATTGAAATAATTTGCACACTGACCCATGAAGTGCCCCAATTTGGGGCACTAATTTTTTTTGAAAAATCTAAAAAATTGATAAACATATATTGTAGATCATAATAATTCAACCGATATATATTTGTTTTGGGAAAAAAAATCTACCGCATCACTATCTAAAATCGAATGTTTAGATTCTAGATTTGACATTCTAGAATTGTCATACATTTTTCACAATGAGTCTAATTTTTGTTTTAAACAAAAAACATATCATTGTAATTATTATAATATACACTACATGTTTATCATGCTATCAGATTTTTTCAAAAAAAAAATTAGTGCCCCAATTGCCCTCGATCCAAATTGACTATTCATGTGTGTCATGAAGGATATGACACAAGCGCAAATAACTATAAACCCTAAATTCTAATGTCATTTTCATTCTCTTTCACATATTATATATTATTTTAATTTTTTAAAATATATATTATATCATATATTTATTGCCATGTCAACAACACTTAACGGGAATCACTATAAGGGCTAACGGAATTCGAAACCCAAAGTTAACATTTTTTCAATTTTATCTGTTATCTTAATTTCATAGATAACTCGTTCCTTTTTTGAATGTAAGTCAACAGTTAGTCAATTAATCTAGTTCTCATTTCACATTCTCTTAGTATATATACAATAGTTTTAACTTGTGCCTATATTGGTAATTGACGTATCCTTAGGCTCCTCTATATAAACCCTAAATCCTCTTCCCATTCTCCGCACCTCAAAGATTAACTCAGTGTCAAGTTTGCTAAAAGGAAAGCAATCAAGAGGAGACATCGAGCCATCTTTGTAAGGTCTAGTGGGAAATACTCTCTCTCTCTCTCTCTCTCCCCCCTTCCTTTGATCTTCCCTTCTTGTTGTTTTAATTTTGTTTCAAAACACGAGGGTTTTTAATTGATAAATCATTAATTAGCAACTAATTTTGCAGGCAATCTAAAAGTTCATTATGACGGTTGAGTTCGTGAAAGAGTTCAAAGTTGAGACCAGCAACAGAAGTGGGTACCTGACTTTCATTAAGAGTCTACGAGTGCGATTGGGATTGAGATCGTCGCACAATCGTCCTGCACTAATCGTTCAAGAGGGGAACTCACCCACTCGATTCTTCGAATTCGTATTACAAACCAACAATCGCTCAGTTCGGTTCAGACTCCGAATGGACAACCTCTACTTGATTGGTTACCAAATGCAAAATGGACGATGGTTAGAGTTTAAAAACGAAGATTCACAAAAAAGACATCTAATTTCAGGTTCAGATTTCTTAACCTTCACGGGTGACTACATAAGTTTGGAACGTGCTGCTCGCCAAGTTATGGATCAAATAAGAGTTGGCTATAACAGCCTCGTCAATGCTATAAATCAGCTCGCTACAGCGACAGACAGCGAGCCAAGGGCTCGTAGTCTCATCGTTGTCATCATGATGTTCTGTGAGTCGACTAGACTCATTCCTATATCCGAGTATGCAGCTACCGGTTACCAAAACACAGATCCTAACGTCCAAGAAGGCCAAATCCAAACTTGGATGATGAGTTTAGTACGCTCTTGGGGCACCTTGTCTGCAGCGTTGTTTCTCGCTGATGCTTATCCACAACAGAAGTTCCAATTACCAGAAAATCAAGTACAACTTCTACCAGATCAGAGGAAAATAACAACTATTGCTGAAGCTGCCGAAATACTTGGCATCTTGTTGGGACTTTGCTTCACAGGCAGTGGACCACGCATGGCCATCGATGCTCAGTCGTGCGCTACAGGGCGACCGCTTGTGGAGGTTTTCTCAGTGCGCATCAACAAAATTGATGGCAAGAACACGGGAGACCTCTATGGCACAATCATGGTCGCCGCCGGAATGAATGATGACTACATCTACAACCGCACAAGGGACAATGTTGAATCCATCAAGCCGGGGGATCACGCTACCCTGACTGGCCCAAATCAACCTATCTTGGCTTATGGGGACTTCACGATCAAAGTGCTTCTCAAGGATAAATCGTCCCAGGACGATGAAATCATCAATCAAGAGATCTCATGGAACGCTTACGAGATCGGCAATGTTTATGACAAACCCTTTGACATAGGACTTTCGGGCAAGAGAGGTTCTGGGTCGTTGTTTTATGCAGTGTTGAGAAATGCAGTGGCTGCCAAAGTTACCGTTAATCTGGAAGGAGTAGGAGAAAACACTGTCAAAGTCTATGGGGACATACAAGCCTTTTGTGGCAATTGGGGTGACAATTACAACACTAGAAGTATTCTGTTCAAAAGAGCATCGAATGACTACTCAAGCGTAAAGCGTCAGGACAACATTCCATTGACGAGATCGATAGTGGCCGTGCCATTGAGCTCCTCCCTCAAAGTTATGGTAAATTTGAAGGGCTACGACCCAATCTCTGCCGGCAATGTAATTGCTGATGGCACTGCAGAGTTCCCAGCTGAGGTGTCTGGTACATCCTCTAAGAATATCTCTGAAGCAGATGGTAATCGGGTCTCCGTGACGGTTGCTTGGATTTTTAATACCTTATAAGCGTGATATGATATCAATATGGTTTCACCTGCTGTGTGTGTGCAAGATATAATTATATCATATGCTTGTTTGTTAGTTAAGTAATTTGTTGGTGATGTAATAATGTATAATAAATTATGGCCCCGACAATAATGTAATGTTATGTGTGTGCGCTTTTAGTTATAATAAAATAAAATAAAAATAAACGAATGTTATATATATATATATATATTTTCGATATGCACCTTGACGATGTCAGAAAAGTGTCAGTACCGTTATGGCGATCAAGTCGGTGCCACTGCGAGTGAATATCCTGAAAATAAGACGAACAAATGTGAGCTAAAGCCCGCCTGAGGTTGTTCTCAAGTGTTGGAGCGAGCGTTAGTGTTCCAACGCTCAAGTCAATAGGGCAATTCTCAATTGAAATGACGTAATCTCAAAGCAATCTCAACTTAGGCAAAGAGTGCGTAAATTGTCATTAGTCTTTTACCTAAAAATGATGCTCCTTTTATAGGGGTTGAATGGTCCGAGTTTTACTCGCGGTAAAACTCTTCCATCCATTGGCTGAGCATATTATTTGCATAAATGTGGCTCTTGTTTTAAAATCCAACGATTCTGGCTGGTCAAACTGCCACATGAGCAGTTTTGCTGTCCGACAGTGCGAAAAAATGTCCGAGTGTGCTGACTGACACAAAATTCAAATCATGATGTGCAAAATGTAAATTTTGAAATGGAGTATACAAAATGGAATATGATATATTTTTGGTTGACTAAAATGATATTAAACCCCTACTAATCATTATGATGTACAGGTTTAGGCAATATGGATTATAGGCAATATGGATTATGGGACAGGTACACTGATATAAACCCGGACTCCCATCAGATATTCACTATAGGCGTCAGTGACCCAAAAAAAGGCTGGTTATTTGCTCATGTAGACATGTTTTTCTACTAGACCCAATTTGTTTCTTAACAAAATCTTCTGCTTGAACTAAACTATTTGCTTTTATATACCTTCCAACAACATGGACAATCAAGTTCAATATTTGATTCAGTAATCAGTGGAACTTACAAGCTGAGATTGGCCATGGCGTCGGTGACCCGTACTGACCTGCAGGTAAGAACTGGAACTCTCCATCCTGCATTCAAAAAACCAAAATCTATCGACTAAACATGCACCACTTAGTTATGTTCCTCAATATTTCTCATTGCAGGTGCATGTCAATTTGATAGACACAGAACACCTGGTGTTCCAAGTGACGAATTTGGGAACAGATAATGCAATTTGCCGGCATGCCATTCATGGACTGAACCCATTTTATAGCATCGGTATTCCTTCTGCATTGTTGGTTAAGGGAGACAACTCCATGTTTCTTATACCGGCCAGGGATGGAGATTCACTTTGTGGAATCCTGTATAGTTAGTTATATACGGCTGGAAGCTCCAGCATCTTCCAGAAGAATAAAGGAGATAGAAGAACAGAAGCAGAACAGAGAGATAGACAGATGCCTTGCTTATAATCACAGCTTTGAAGACAAGATTGTTTATCTAGTAGAACAAACTCTTTCATTTAAGAAGGAATTCAACCAATCCAACTCTTTCAGTGTCAGAGACTACCCAAAACAAATATTGTGAACAAACTGACAGAAACCAAACTTTTGATGTTCAGACCACAAAGACAAAATTTGATCCTTCATTTGCCACGTGCATAAAACAGGGTAACTTGCGCAAGGGTAGAAGGAGAACAAAATTAAAAATGAGATGAGATGAGAAAAAATCTAGCCAACATATACAGGCACCAATCTGGTGAAGCCTACCCTTCCATCTATATTCCACCGGTGCTGGTACATCTCCATTCATGATAATGTATGGGATCTATTAATCTTATGATCAGTTGAACAATTGACCTAAGGTTCAATCATCTGAGGGCATTTACAAAAGCCATCAATGAATCAACATCTCTTTTCTCAGAGGGGTATTTGATTGGCCTAGAAGAATGTTTGGGGAAAAACAATATGGTGGGGAAGCTTTCAAGCTGCAACTCTTGCTTAGCAAACTCCTTCTGTTCACCATCTGCTCTGAATTTTCCTACTTTAACCCCGGAGCCTGCCAACTTCTCAGCCAATTCAACGTATGATCCTTCCATTGCCTGGCAGAATGGGCACCATGGTGCATAGAGCACAACAATCCATGGTTCTTTTCTGTCTTCAAGCTTTGCCAAATTTTCAATTCCAGTCCTGCTCAAGGTGACCAAATTCTGTGAATTGAAAATATCAGGAACTGTGGCGATTCCATTGGCTTTGAGAGCTTCATTTCCATTGCCATTAAGCTGGGCAGCATTATCCTGTTTAAGATTTCCTTTGTGAAGTCCGCACTCCTTTGCCTTGGCATCCTCCCACCACCATCGTCCTTCTCTCTCGTGCTGCCCTGGAAGTACTGGTCTTGTGCATGGTTCACAACCAATTGAGACATATCCTTGTGAGTGCAATGGATTAACAGGAATGTTCATGGCTCGAAGGAAGTTCCAGATGTCTTTGCCGTCAACATTTGCTACCGGGTTCCACTTCACTAGGCTGCCAATTCCACCGTCCATACCTTCAAAAACTGGGTCGACCTGAACCACGGGAATTTCAGACCGGGTACCAGGGGACTGATCCTTCCTCTGACCAGTGATCCAGGCTCGTAGCCCCTTAAGAGCCCTCCTAAGAGGCCTCACCTTCCTCACACGGCAGCACTCTTGGTGTCCATCCTCATAGAAAGAGAACAGCCCCTTGTTCCTTACCAAGGCTTGAACTTCCACAGCATCGGGGAACATGTACTCAATGCGGATGCCGTAGTGTTTCTCAACTTCGTCAAAAAATTGATAAGTTTCTGGGTTCAGTCTACCAGTATCCAGGCTGAACACTCTATAGGGCCGACCAGTCAAATGTGCATACTCTATCAGAGCAACATCTTCAGCACCACTGCAGAAACATAACAATACTGATTACTAACCACATCAATACTTCAAATGGAGAGACAAAATCAACAATCTATGATCAAATCATGACTCCCTAACACATTGTTCGAAGATTTTATTGAAAGCAATGTAGCCTTCAAATCTCAGACTGGATCATCACAATTTGAACACCAAATACACTGATCAGATATCTAATATCCCTGTGTTTAGTAAAACACAATTTGCAGGCCAACCCTGTTTAATAAATAATCTTTTCAACTTAAAGAACCATCAATCATGCAATTCAATGATTAAACAGGTAATAGGATATGCCAAATTATGTTCGCATCAAGTAAGGAATATACTTGATGGAAGTACCACTTTTCCATTTTCATACAAAATTTCCTATTCAAATTCGGTTATAATTATGCAAACACATAACGAAGCACAAATATAGTCCTTATATTGAAGGAATTTAAATTTCAATAAGATCATGAAATAATAGATTACCTAAAAGCAATAGCAATGTCGTTTCCGAATTTTTCTAGGGCTTTATCCATGATTTCGAGAGGAGAGGCGTTCTCGAGCTCCTTGGCCAATCGATCATAGTCCTCCACCTCTATTTTATCTTCCAATTCTGCTAATTCAGCACAATTAAATCATAATCCAATCAGAACTCTTCGTTTAATATAGAAAATTGAATTAACGACAATTATAATTATCCGTATTACTCACCAGGAGGAGTAGCAATGGCGGTCGCAGAAAGAGGAGCAACAGAAAAGCTCTGTTCGGGCTCTGCATTCAGCGCCTTCACAGACAACCGTCGATGAGACAGATTCGAAGCACGAGGCCGGTCTGCTACCGGGAACGAACCAATCTGCGAAACTGTAAGAAAATCCACAAAAAATGAGAATCAAAATCAAACAAACATTCCAAAAACCCCATAAAAAAAACAAACGATTTGAACCAAAAAAAAAAACACGAACCTTTAAGCTCGTACGACGTACCAGAACGTGCAAAAAGGGAACCAGATATGGCAGTCGAAGAGGACGAGATAAAAGCCAACGCCATTATCGAATTCTCGCAAAGTATCTACTTTGTATCTCGTAAATTATTTCCAGTACTCTGTTTTTTTCTTCTCCCCCGTGTGGTGAATCTAAATAAGGCGCTGAGAAACGAAGCCAAACATGGTTCATTGAACCTGGACGTGATTTGGTTCTTGTTGGTGGTCCTAGGTCTCGCTTACGTGGCTTAAACTAATTGGCTGAATAGTTATTTTCTTTTGTCACTGCTTTCGTCACGTGGCGTCCACGCGAGACGTGACGAAAATAAAAGGAGAAAAGTATATAAAGGAAAAAAGTCAAATTTTAGTTGATCCTGGATTCTTCCACGTAATTTCGAGGCTAGTTCCTGGATTTGCTGTGATTTCGAACCATTATTTGTTCAAAAATATTTTTTATTTGGGATTTACCCAATTTATGGTGCAATTAATTATTATGAAATGTGCCCTATTTGACTATTTGTGGATGTGGTCCTCCTTGTAGGCTCGATTAAAATGGATTGATATGATAGTCTTGGCCATGTATTTATTTATTTATTTAAAAAATATAAAGTGGGTAAGTGAGGCCATGGTCATTCAATCCTTTTAGGCCTCAAAATTCAGAAGTAATGAGAAGCGGATGTTACACATAAAATTGCTTAATGAATGTTGATGCAATAATTAATTCAACAATTTTTAAAAATAAAAAGCAGTTGTTAATTGATATTTGTGAAAATGGTACCGAAGATAAAAGAGTTTACGTGGTTCAGCTTCGAGTTAGAGTCAAAATCATTCTTATTAATCAAACAAAGTTATATTTAGAATTTTAACTTACGGGTTGTTCGGTTGAATATTCCATATTTGAGTATGATGACCTTATCCATCTCGACTTCAGTTTTGATCTTACTTATTGTATTGAACATATTGACCTCGTATTTTTTGAGCTTACGTTTTGATCTTTTCCATTTATATTTAAGTTTGGTTGATTAATTTTGATTCATACAGCGAATTAATTAGTTGATTCTAATACGACACGAAGAACACTAGAAGAAGAAAAAAGGTCTCACTCTCTCACTGGTTGATTCTTTATAGCCCAACAACCTCTCGCTCTTTATTTCTTTATAGGATGTTTTAACAAATTATCTTATGGTTCATAGGCCCACGTTACACGGCATTGGTACGATACAATCGGCTCAATATTAATGAGTGGCCCAAATAACTTTATTTTGATGTTACGTAAGCATACATACATATTATAATTGGTACGACTGTAACCTACTAATATTAGTATAACAATTAGCAACTAGCATAAATAAATCATTTTATTGATACCATAGTAAGTGGTACGATCATATCGATACGATCGTTATTAATCAACATAATAATTGGTTTGGTCGCTCAAAAATTTTATCCCTAGACGACGAATATGGAGGTACAACTTTAAACGTAAGTCGGCTTAAGTTAGTGCAACTTAGTATTTTCACATACCCCTCAATTGTCTATAAATACTCCCAGACATGCTCAATTTAAAAAGAGACATTTTTTTATGTTCCATCTACTTAACTCTCTAAAATTATATCCTCTCTTACATCATCCGCAGGTCATTTATCTTACTAGTTTGCCTATAAATTCCGTATTAATTCTCACACCTGAAATTCTTTGACAGATACTATATCAGTGTTCTCAAGCTAAACTCGTCCGTACGATCTCTCTCTTTCTTAGTAGGAGTTCAACGTCATCTCACGACATAGACAACCATTAACCTTAATTGTTGGAAAATTTGCCCCAACAGAATAAAAAAAGTGTATTAATATTCATTATAAGAGGTTCAAATTTGACAACAATTTCATTGGTTGTTTCATTAGAGTTCAATGTGAAAAAGAAAAAAAAAATTCATGCGGTTGGGCTTAAAAATGTATCATCTTCTTCAACATGTAGCCACTAATCGTAATTGGAGCTTCTGGACTTGCGTCCACCGAGGCTTTTGTGGGCTACAAAAGTGAAGGAGTTTCCTGGTGGGCTGATAGCCCACAGTGATCTAGATGGGCCTCAATAAACAACCAACTTGCGGCCTTGATATTTTTGGACTTTCATTAGTAAATTATTAGAAAGGCCCCTGTGATATGGGGAGGGCCATTGTCCAGGAAACAGATAAGGGCAATTGCAGTAAGGAATGTTGCCCTTTCCCAATAAAATCAATTTTAAGTTCTACATCTATTATATAAAAATTTGAACCACATATTTATCCACATCATCAAAACACATTTTCGAATACAGTAATGTTAGTAAAACATAAATCTCTATATATTTTTCTCCTTTTCTATTAATAAAATATATACTCTTCGATTTCATCATCCATTCGTGATTCCTCTACAAAATTACACAAAAATAAATACTGAATTCGATATCTTTTATAAAAAGTCAAACCACGTACACATTCACATCATCAAAAACATATATTTTAATACAACCACGTCATCAAAACACACATAATCACATACGTTATCTATTCCCCTTAAAAATCTCCCACTGCAAACGCGATCGGACTTTTCAAAAGTAAACCAGCGCTATACTTTGATTCACCGATTCACCCACAAATGACAAACTTCCATAGAGCTGGAATTTAGTTGGCAAACCCGACATACAATCATGTAGAAACTTTCGATTGTCTGAATGGTAGACACGTATAATACATATCTCTAACAGAAAACCCCAAAAAAAAAATGCAAGCTTAAATAGCCATCGGATCAATCATCCCGTTTGGATCAGAGTATATCTGATAGTGGATAAATTGTATAGCGGATAAGCTGTCAAATAAGCTATGAACTGTTTGGACGAGCATAAATTTTAATAACGTATGAGTTATCAATTTACTATGAGGATTATATAAATTAATTTAACAATTAAATAAAAATTATTGAATATAAGTCTTGTTGGAAAAAAAAAGACAAATGATGAAATGACTTTTACTTTTTTAAAACAGCCATTACATCGAAGAGGGCATATAAATATAAATCTATCAAAATCAAAAATATCATATATGTCTGCCACGCAATCAATTGAACGGCTAAAAATCTTCTTTGTTAAGAAATAACACGTGTAAAAACTTGTTTTTAAAAACAACAAAGAATAACAGATGTGAGAAGGACAAAAATGGAATAACACAGCAAAACGAAACCAAAATCATCGGATGTCTATCACGCAAGCAATCCAACGGCCATAAATGACTTAATTGTCAACCAAATTGAAGTCCAATTTGCTATAATGGTAGACGCTTCTAGTAGATAGTACATCCACGAATCACGATGCTATTTCGAAACGTGGCCAATTTTATTGCCACGTATGCAAATTTCGTCCGTTATAGACATTAGTATGATTACAATGATTATTATTTATCGGAGACAATAAAAATTATTAAAATATATATTTTTATTGATACATTCTATTTAAATATATATTAATAAATATATGTTTTATTGATATGATAATATTATAATGTGTTATATTAATTTAATTATATTAAAATTTATATTTTTATAAAATAAAAATGAGACTCAAAATATGTCATGTTTGGACCAACAAAAATGCATTAGCTCTTACGATATTTATCTGGTAGCTTGGGCAATCAAAGAGAGTACCAACACTAATGCACCGGATCCCATCAGAACTCCGCAGTTAAACGTATTTGGGCGAGAGTAGTACTAGGATGAGTGACTTCCTGCAAAGTCCTCGTGTTGGACCCCTCAAACTCACGTTTTACCAACAGGTGGTAGCCTGATTGGTCTTCCTAGGGAGTGAGATTTATCACGATGAGAGTTGTAAAAGGGAGAGACTTCCTACTGTGTAGGGTTTGAGTTTGAGTGAAATTTATCACGGTGAGAGTTGTAAAAGGGAGAGAGCTACCTCCCTTTGTGTAGCCCATCGGATCATCATTTGTGTAGCCCATCTGATCATTGGGCCTCAGTGTTTATGTTGGGTATTCCCATGAGAGACATTGCGTTAACCTAAAAAAATTGACCTATGATATCTCGCCGCGTTTTCTTCGAGGGTATGAATAAGAGTTGGGATAAATAAACTCAAACTGCTAAACCCTTCTCTATCAGTGTGTTGTATCTAACATTTTTTTATATATAATTTACTGACTTTAAGACCGACGGGAATCGTTGGCTTGAATATTGCGTACCAAACTACTATAGAACTTTTTGAAAACCAAACTATTATATAACTTTTTGAAAATAAATCTAGAGATTCTGTGATTTACACAGGTGCCATCATTAATGAATTTTTTTTCTTTTAAATAATAATTTATTAACAAAAGAATAATAGAAACATAATGGTCTCTAAAATAGTGTGAACATGCAACGGCGTGTTTTTATTTGCGAGGGAATAATATATGAAAATGTGTATTTTTATTAATGAGATTGCGGGATCCAATTTTAATTTTAATAGATGTGGAATTTAATTTTAATAGAGAATAAATGTGCTTGACTATTGCATCATTGCATGTGCTCTATGGAGAACATGTTTGTCTTAATTTGTAAAATTATTTAATTAAAATATAAAATTTTATTTAAAATGAATATTAAAAATAAATATTAAATATTAAAATATTTATTACATGGAAATTAGAAAATTTTATTACTCCATAAATTTAATCAAGCAAATCAATAAAATTATCTGAAGAAAACATAGACCGCACTAAATGCATAAAAGCATCAAACCGCTTCACATACGGAGTATCCGATGTAACTTCACAATCATACCTACAGTGAACCCACCTAGGGAATATGGGAGGCATTGAATAATTCTCTGTCAAACTAACATGAACATAATGGTTACCATTTACGTGTCTTATTGCGACAGCAATGTGCTGGAATTGTGGTGAGAGTTGTACGAAGTTGTAGATATGACAAGCTCTTTTAAGGATGAAGAACATGTAATATCACATTATATGTGAAAGCAATCAACACACACATGTCAAACATTTTCATCCAGTGCTTAAACGGTGCTTCGACGTCATTTTGAAGGAAGTTCAGTGTATGTCTAACAGCACACAATCTCTCATAACTGTCAAGTATTTCAACATATTGTCCCTAAAATGTGTTAATCTATGCTTTCAAGTTATATCAGATACTAGCCATTCATCCTCCTGATGACCAAGAGACGCAGCTATCGATCAAAATTCACAATTTTCATCTGATTTCAAATCTTGTACGTCCCTAATGTTTGAATGCAGTATAGCTGAGAACTGATCAATATATGATCGTGAAGAGTATTTTTTTTCTTTCCCTGTCTCGAACTTTCTTGTGTTGAGAGAGACTGAGTATTGTAAATAGAGGAGCAACTGAGTCTCGTTTGTTCATTAGAATGGAAAAAAAATCGTGCTCAAAGATCCTTGAATCGGGGCGTTCGAATTGATAAAAATTTTATCCAAAATCTCTTCAACCAACTGGTATGAAAATAGATGATGAAGTTTTTCTCCAAAATTGATCGATGGCATCAAGCGATATAATCTGATCTTTGCTCACGTACATGGCTAATTCGTGAGTACATTGGTAAAATCTATGGTACTTTAACCTCATTTCTTCCTCATCTAAATTATACATTCACTGTTTTCCCCCCTTACCGTATCCTTCAACATACCAATTAAGTCCTTTTTTTCATAAAAAAAAAAAATTAAGTCCGTTTGGAAATCAAATACCCAACTCAAATCCAATAAGCTCAAATATTGCACATGGCAGAGAAGCAACACTAGAAAGCAAGCCCAAAATCCCAACCTACCATATGACAGATTTCTCCATCATTAAATAGTAAAGGTTATAAGCAACAACCATCCAATATAATAGAAGCTTAAGAAAACCAAGCTTTATTAGTAAAGAAAATTAAGAACGAATTGGTCAAAGACTGTAGTGAACAAGTATAAATCAGTGATCTATAATAATAAACTGATATCACTTAGTATAAGATTAATAAAAAAATTAACAAATACTATATCTTATCGATTTCAAATTGTTGATTTCAATGTCTGTGCCATCTCCAAAAAACTTCACCAGGTTGAATACCTCTATCAACTTCTCTGATTTTATTTGCTTGTAGAATTCATAGGTCCGTTTGGATCAGAGTATGTTGATAGAGTATAAACTCTCGTAAAATGTAAAAACTGAGAGTGTCTGAGAGTATGAGGACAGAGTATAAACTAACTTATACTCTGTCCCAAACGGAGGGACATATGTATATATATAAATAGAAATAGTCACCAGGTTTAAAATTCGTGAACATGCAAATGGGGGCATGCTCGTCTCATTGATACACCTTGTTTTGATCATGGCAAGTTCACGTGGTGAGATTGTGCTTGTGGCATAGGAGACCAGGGGGCGAGAAATGACTCTTGAGATTAGTAATTATTGAAGAAATTCAACTCAATCGTCAACTCTAACATGACTTTTTCTCAGCCATATTAGTAGGAGGAGGAGGTTGATTAATAGGTTTGTAGAGGCTACCCCATAATGAGGTCCTTGTGTGACAGGCTGTCACGCCAGAATTTTATTTTATTAAATAATGATCGCTATTCTTTACTCTTTATACTCTTGCCATTTCTCTCACTCGCAGGCTGACAGACTCACTCTTTTCTAATCGCTACCACCTTTAATCTGGTAAGCTGGTTTTCTGTTCGTACTAAGCTAGGGTTTAAAAATTCGAGACTGTAGTTTTTGTTGTCTTCTTAGTTTTTGTCAAATTCGCCAAGGAATAGTTTGGGTTTTCTGCATTTGCATGTAAGCTTCCGATCGGCCGAAATCGTGTTGAAATTCTGGTGATTTTAATATTTGTTATAATTTGGCTGTCATGTGCTTTGTTTTCTGTGAGTTTACTTTAGATTATGAAAGTTGATTCTTTTTTTTTATTTCGTAGTCTTGTTGATTGTGATTCTGTGTTTATAATTATGCAGCTGATGACATCGGTTTTCGTTCACTACTTGTGTTGATGGATTACATCAACTCAAAACTTTGAGATAGTGGGTCTGACCTGAGTGTGATTGTTAATAGAGTTGAAAGTTACATCTTGAGGTGTTCGCGCGAAGAAAGGTTCTAGAGGGATTCGTTTGTTCGCGAACCCTTCCCAATAGCTCTTCCATACCTGCCCTTAGTTTAGTTTAGGTGGTCTTATTGATTTATGAGGAAATTTTTGCTGTCTAATTGACCCTGGTTGTTTATAGTATAACTTTGATAGTTAGGAGTTATGAATTTTTTTATTTTTTTGAGGGCTTCATAGAATTTCTGATGCGAAATAGTTTTTTTTAAGGTCTTACTTGGGTTGAATTGGTACGTGGAATAGTTTATTTTGTATTAGTTGAAAAAAGTGTACTTTGTAGGAATTCAAAGTGTTTTTCTTCTTCTTTTTCTTGCTGGTGCATATTCATAGTGACAGCAAATTTGATTTCAAAAAATGAGCAAACCCTTTTTTAAGTGCCGGGACTTTTGAGACAAAAAAAAAAAAGGAGAAAAAAGAGAGCTGGTATTTGGTATTAATTAGTAATGTCGTATGACTGATAATCTGCTTTTTAAGGGAAGCAGAGTAAAGAATTTGACTGAAAATGACTGAGGCGGCACCAGTTAATGCCGAATTGTTGGAATGGCCAAAGAAAGATAAGCGTCGGTTCCTTCATGCTGTTTACCGTGTTGGTGATCTTGATCGCACCATCAAGTATGCATCCTCTTTTTACTTGTCAAATTATCAGCATAATTTTTAGTTTCAATGGCTGGATTTCCTCATGTTCCTCTTGCCGTTCTGTGTCAGATTTTATACTGAATGTTTTGGAATGAAGCTTTTGAGGAAAAGAGATGTTCCAGAGGAGAAGTACTCCAATGCTTTTCTTGGGTTTGGCCCTGAAGAATCCCATTTTGTTGTTGAGCTAACATACAGTATGCTGCTTGGACTCTATCTTTGCATACAGGATTCTCCTCATAGTTTCTTGTTTCTATTACATCATTGATTAGTTTACCATGCTCTAGTTACATACTTTGTGTACTCTCTTTGCTGTTACTTCTAGATGGACTGTCTTGGCAGTTAGAGTTGCACCTCAAGGTATACATATAGAGAGAGTGAGTGAGAGAACACTAATAGCATCAGCATGTGAGCAATTGACTAGTTGGCTAACATTCAATCCTTTTCTTGTGGGTTGTTGCTTTACTTGAAGGGAAGTTCAAATGTTGGAAAAATTTCTACTGCATTGATACGGTTGTCAATTTTCACAAGAAGGTTCCATTTTACTCATAGGAGTATGATGTATTCACTGTTTGATGTCCTGAGAATTTTGTTTTCCTTTCAAATTCGCAGATTATGGGGTAACCTCATATGATATTGGAACTGGTTTTGGGCATTTTGCGATTGCATCTGATGATGTAAGTTTTGCTCTACTTAGTTAGAGTCTGTGGATTTGTCTTGATGCTCGAAATGAACCAACAATATTTGAGCTTTCAGGTTTACAAATTGGTTGAGAACATCCGTGCCAAGGGTGGCAATATCACTAGGGAGCCTGCTCCGGTTAAAGGTGGATCAACTGTGATTGCATTTGTGAAGGATCCTGATGGTTATATTTTTGAGCTCATCCAAAGAGGTAGCACACCTGAGCCCCTCTGCCAAATAATGCTTCGTGTTGGAGATCTGGAGCGCTCAATCAAATTCTACGAGAAGGTATACAATGTTGAAGTGTTTTGTTTGGATTCTTATAATCGTGTTGTTTTTAAGTTTTCTACTAAACCTGCTATAGAGCTGATGAAATCGTAAGTGATATTTTCCATCATGCAGCACAAACTAGCCAACAAATTATTATTATTATTATTTTTTAAGAGGCCCAATATTGAGCACGGTAGGGGGGAGGGGGACATGAACCCATGACCTCATGACCTGTACAATGCATAATCACTTGCTTACAACTCAATCCCAAGATTCTTCGTATGATTTTATTGTTTTCTGTTCTTTCTCTTTTCTTTTTCCTGCAGGCCTTGGGGATGAAGGTAGTAAAGAAGACTGATAGGCCTGAATACAAGGTTTATTGTCTCCTCTCCATAGTTTCATTTTATCTTTTTTTTATGATCTATTGTTAAGGTTCCATTTATTCTATTAGTTAACCACACTTGCTCTCTTAGTTGAGGGTTGAAGTCTGAAGTCATTTTGTTGCATGTAATTCATAGTACACAATTGCCATGCTGGGCTATGCAGAGGAGCATGAGACCACTGTTCTTGAGTTGACTTACAATTATGGCGTGACTGAGTACACCAAAGGAAATGCATATGCACAGGTCAGAGCTGCCCATTCATATACAAATTCAAATGACATTTTCTTCATTTGAAAGACAAATCCTTTTCCTTTTAATCTTACTGTGGTATCTATCAAAGGTTGCTATCGGTACTGATGATGTGTACAAAAGTGGTGAGGTGGTTAATTTGGTCACGCAAGAACTTGGAGGAAAGATTACTCGGCAAGCTGGACCAATTCCTGGGATTAACACAAAAATTGTCTCTTTTCTGGATCCTGATGGCTGGAAAACTGTAAGTTGTCTTTAGTGATTGGAAATATTTTGGATTAATTGGTAGAAATGGTCTCCGCTACTTGAAATATTGAGATTTAACTTATAATTGCATCGCAATAGCTTAGTTTCCGACACTTAAAATTATTTGATTCCATTGATCATCAGAGGTAATTGATTATGGGTGTAGCATCATGTGCTTCTCTGATGTTTTGTTCATTGCCTTTAATATCCGACTGTCATTGCACCGCGCTACTTTCGCAACTGCCCTACATTGATAGATTTTTTCAATATACGTGATTATCTCTCAGTTTCTTAATTCACAAGTTAAATGGTTTGGTTTGCTTGCTTGTAAATTGCAGGTCCTGGTTGACAATGTAGATTTTCTGAACGAATTGCACAACCAGGAGTGATTACATGGCGTGAAAGATTGTGGATGTCTTTACTCTTTATCGGGAGTTTGCTAGTAGTATGAATAAATAAGAGCTTTCGGTTTTTCGGTTTACAGCTCCCAGTACCTATGTGTAATATGGCTTATGGACCCTAAGGTAATGGCTTTGTGATTAGAACTCTCTCTGTAGCTTGAACATCCGGGAATTTATCCTTTTTCTGCATGAGTTGGTGTTCTATCAATTAGATTCGCAACCGCAACCCATCTGCTTCATCAAAATCACCAGTTCACCACTATTACTCACTGCAACGAAAGACAGCCGGAGTCGTAGCCATCGTTGTATTTTGTGTAATAACATTCTGATGAAGAATTACTGTAAGGATTGGAGAAAGTTGATCATGTAGCAGTGTTAAAAATGGAGATTTGGGAATAGTTGCCGTCATGTTCAGGTCCTGCCTGCGAGCCAAAACCAACTGTCACACCAGAACTTTCATCACCTAATGCTTTCACGGGCACCTTTTGCCCTTTCCCGTCCTCATCGCCAGAGAAACTCAATGGACAAACCCGGGATTCTACATCTTGTTGAAGAACTTGATGAGAATTAGAAGGGGAGAAAGGTCTATCTAGGACCCTGAAACCCTGGATTCATTGTTTTTCTTGCTCTACAAAAGGATTGCTCAAACACAAGAATATTAAAACACGGCTGAATAGAACAAGACGTGAACTTCCATGAATGCAAAGAAAACACAGACCTAAATGTGGTGATTCCGCTTAGTAACATGAACTGGTTCACATAGATCAGGAGCTCAGCATCGTTTCACTGAAGATTCCAAAGACCAAGAAGTCTTAAGTAGCAAATAGCTCTTCAAAACCTAAAATATGAAATACCTCCTGGACCAATTTATTCCAGAAAATGTAAAGAGAATGCAAATGATGTTTATGAGTTCAAAGCTACAAACTTCCATATGTACATCCTTTTCATCTCATGAGGATTTGGGCAGAATAGAGACCATAAATCGGCTTGCTATCGCCCATAATGAAAAGAAAAAGGAGGGATGTCCTAACAGAAAGTCCTACCTCTCTATACAAGGTATTCCTGTGCAACATGGGAAGCATGAAGAAAAGTATTATATATGTTGCATGAAGAAAGTCAGAAACTTGAACTGATCTGATCAATTAATGCCTCTCATTCCAAGTCCACTGGGTAGCAACCGAGGACTCGAATAAATGTTGCAATTTCCTGCAATAAAAGAAAAAGACGAGGAGGTTTGTTCAAAAGCAAGTTTGATGAATGCATGTCGAAAGTAGAAATGTATTTCAGTAGCATATTTTCATACACCATTAATAAAAGAAACTGAAGAAAGACTGACCTGCAAATGTGTTAAAGCATTTTGGGTTCGAGGCTCGGCCATAGAAGCTTCCAAGTCTATGTAAAAGTGATAGTCGAAGTACCTAAAACCCAGAGACCAATAAATTGTTAAAACATTGGGAACTCATGGTATGCTGGCCTTTCCCATTACTGGAAAAAAAAAATTGAACAGTGATTCAGCAAAAAAAATATCATATGGCATCCAAAGGATCTACCACTCGAACAATGTCTATATGAACTCTGCGAGAGTTCACATCCGGACTTATGATTGCAAATCTCTGGATCATCATCAAACAATATATTACTTACTTGGCACTTCCTTTGCAAGGATCATCCACAACCCTTAAAGGGTATTTTCTTCTTGGGCGGCTCTCAATCTGAAAAGTTCTCAGAAACGAGAACCGGTAAGAAGCACTTTATGATAAATTAGTAATGGGGAAAAGAACTCTTACTCGAGGATACCTTAGTTAAACTGATTCCCCTTAAACTGAAAGCCGCCAAGGCTTTGAACAAAATGCCAGGGCCTTCTTCCAAAGTGAAGACGATGCTGGTCTGTGGAAATATGATTATATTTCCATAATAAGGTAATGAAAAAGAATGACTGATAGTGAATTTTACCTTATATTTCCTTCCAGTTCTAGGGATGGTTGGCTCTCTCGATAATATCAGAAAACGAGTAATGTTATCCGCGTCATCCTGTACCCATGAAAATGACTATCACACGTTTTGAAAGCAACGAGAAAAAGTTCAGAAGGAGAATCGACACATCTCAAAACACTAACATAATTTTCAATTCAGCCTATGCATTTGGTAGTTACCACTCAACTGCCATTTATTCCCCTGCCCTTCTTAATTAACAAAAGAAAAACATTTTTACTTTGACCAACTAAGCACTCAAAATAACAAGCCAATTCTAATCTCCATGCTCTTCAGGATCCCAAAGAGATAATATTCTTCAAATTATTTCACAGTATCCGAAGAGATTCCTTACCTGGATTTTTTCAGCAATAATGTCAAGCCCATAGATTTCTGCAGCTCGAGCACTGGCAACAGCTCCAGTATCTCTAGAGCCACCAGCAGCTATGATCTGCACATATATTCAAATATTAATGCATACAGATGGCATCAAATTGTTCAGACTAAACCCCACAAAAAATGCTTACAGATTCTAAAGATACCTTAGCAGCACCAGCGGTGTCATCTACACCAACTCTGATAATTCCTAACTTGCTAAGAGTCATCTCACATTGGGCAAGCGCCTGCAATAGCATAGTGTTGAAAACTTAACGAATTTCAAAAATATTATAACCGACAACTTTTATAGTCCAACTATTTCGCTAAATGAAAAACCAAAATATGTTAACTAGATCGGTTGTCATGTTTTAGGTCATTATGCAGAAGAAAGAATAGCACATCATCAAGAAAAGGTATGGAGATTCAGTTTTTGGTGGCAACTACTTTGCAGATTTGCTACAAGATAACACTTTAGAAAGGCCAACATCAATTAAGGCATAAAACAATTAAAGATATACCTTATTGACACTTCTTAGTATCCGTTCAAAATGGATTTACTCAAACATTTGATTAGGTATTTACGCTCACATCTTGTGTTGGCCTTTATGTATCATGTAATAAACCTCATCGTCCTCTCGAACAAAAGGTAACACCATATGGAAATATGAAGAGGACTAACCTGGGGATGGCTCAAAGCACGTTTTAACTCCTTAATCTGAACACCAGGCAATCCCAGAAGGCAATGGTTAATGGCCATCCGAACCTCCCCAACTATGTATAGCCTATGATGAAGGAGTAAATCATAATTACGGTGGATGCTACCAGCAACCGAATTCTCAATGGGGAGAACTGCTTTATCCACTAACCACAGTTCAACGGCCTATTTGATGAGTTCAATGACATCAATTAAGATTCATATTCAAATAATTTGAAACTCAATGTTTCTGTGAATAATAATATGAACCTGGAATGCAGCTTCAAATTGTTCGCATGGGACAGTCTCACATTTTGGGTAAGCCTTTAGGGCAGCAGCCTCGCTATATGCACCCGGTATCCCCTGTATTAGGCAATAGAACCAATATGAGGCTAACAAGAAAGCCATCGATACATTGGATGAGGAGAATTCTTAAGGCTTTACCTGGTAGGCAACCCGCACTTTTGAACCATCATCAGGCAAAAAAGAAAGATCTCTAGCGGATAAGGGCTCTGCATTTTGTGCAAATATAAAATCTATCAAATGGTTCCACTAAAAGGAGAGGACAAATGGATAAACACTGATACATCAAAATATCAATGGCATGAAAGTGCCACACTACAGATTACTAACTATTGCATATGCAAAGTTATTCACTTTTAAAAGAACAAATTTTTAAATACAGGCCAGTAGACAACTCAATCTCATCAATTAGCATTGAAATGAAATAAATTTATAACAAAAATTCTAATCCAGTTAGTTCTTACCCCAATTCCACAACCTTATATCGCTACATGGATAAAAAATCATTCCCAGACTTTATAAACCTAAAACCGAACAAATGTGTGCAAGGCATGCACACGACCACTTGGCGACAAATGGGGAACTACGACAAAAGAGTTATGAAAAATATTCATATATTAAAATAAAAAGGAATTTATGAATACAGAACAGGAACAACACAATCTCATTGTTAGCATAAATAAAGGAAGTGAAGCCAAATAAACGATTCCACGTCAATCAGTTGGTTACCCTACTTCTATGACTTGATGTAACTAACTATATAATCACAAATTTTTAGAACTAAAAACGTATCAGATTCTTGCACAAGACTGCCATGCAACAAATATATAAGTATTATGAATGGAGTATCTGCATTTATTTTAGTTGGTAAATGAAAAAAAAAGTCAGATATATACTGCTAGACGACACAATCTCATCAATTAGGATCGGACAAGGAAACAACTTTAATAACCAATCATACGCCAATTGATCGTTACCCCAATCATACGAGTCAATTGATCGTTACCCCAATCATACGAGGTTATCATGTAGAATCTACAAGTATAAGGACAGACATTCACAAACTTCATAAACACAAAACATATCAAATGCATGCACATGGCCTTCCTTCCATAGATATCTAACAATTATGGGTGGAATATTTACAATGATTCACTTTACGAAGGAAAAGAACTCGTAAATCTTGATACTAGACAACACAATCTCATAATTAGAATCGTAGAGAGATCTATGTTCAAAATTAAATCTCATCAATTAGGATCGGACAAGGAAACAACTTTAAATAACGAAATAACGCCAATTGATCATTACCCCAATCATACGAGTTAATTGATCGTTACCCCAATCATACGAGTTTATCACGTAGAATCTACATGTATAAGGACAGAATTCACAAACTTCATAACACAAAACATATCAAATGCATGCACATGGCCTTCCTTCCATAGATATCTAACAATTATGGGTGGAATATTTACAATGATTCACTTTACGAAGGAAAATAACTCGTAAATCTTGATACTACAAGACACAAACTCATAATTACGATCGTAGAAAGATCTATGTTCAAAATTATCACCAAGTCATTAATCATCATCCCAATCCTGGAAATTTATTTACTGCATGCATAAGACAATCATTCCCACACAGACTTTTGTAACCCTAAAATTCATCGAAATGCATGAACACAACAGCATGCAACTGCATACACGTCTTATATGGCATTCCAAACACTCAAAATCTAATCTTTTTTTTTCTGATATATTTTTTCACACCCACTGTTATCAAAATCCATGGAAACAGACGATAAATTAGCCGTCTAAAGAACAATCTCAATAGATAGCCAACAGCTAATAACTTGGGATTCAATTTAAAACACAAGATACATTCCTCTAGTACAAGTGAAAACAGAGTAATCGTTAAAAAAAATTAAATATCAACAGAGAAGATAAACAAACGTGACATTGAGCAAACTCACTAGGAAGTAAATTCAAATCCTTGTGAAACTTCAGGCGAATCGTCTTTGGAGAATCTTGTTTCACCTCAGCTGGAGAAGTGACGGGCTTCCCATCTTCCATAGGAGTGATAGCCCTCTGACCCAAAACATCCAAACAACAGCATTCCCACTTGGAGTATCGTTTACATCTCAAATTGAAACCTAACCCAGGCCGCCTAAAATCCAAATCAGAATGCGCAATCATACCAGAAACCCAGGTGGGCAAACCTGTTCTCACAGCCATAACTCAAAACTCCAAACCCAAAATCACAATGCAAACCCAACCAGTCCTAAACAATGGACGAAACAAACGAGGAGTGAATGATAGAGAAAGGGAAGGGGAGGGTGGGGTTATTGATAGCTAGTTTCAAAAACAACCCAGTATTGACAAATGTCAACAATGAGATATATGTGCGAGAAATGGAGGTGGAGGAGAGAAAATGGACCCCTCTGTTATGATTGTGGCTCAACTGATTGCAGTGTAGTCTAGAGAGAAACTGAAATCTGAGTTTGTATGTATATGTGGTTGAAGTCTTGAAGAATGAATAATGATACGTTACAATCCAGAGAAGAATCTGTATTTGCAAACACGCAGAGAGAAGAGGAGAGGTTGGTGAGCAGATTGTTGGCGACAAGTTCCTTGAGAGAGGAACGATTTTTTTTCCTTTCTCCATTTATACGTTTACTTGGGACTAGGAGATTTGTGGGACCCATGGCCACAGTATTGGATTATTAAATAAGGAGTCATTTTCCTGTATTTAGGAAATTGTTTTAATTATTAATTATTTATGATCCGTTTATTTCACAATTGTATTTCATAGGTGCATTTAAAGTTATGAAAATATTGTGTAAAAAACTGTGGAGCGCATAGCTTTAAACTGTATAAAATATTGTGGGTGTTTGATTCATTTTTCTATTAGATTAATTTTGTAGATAAAATTTTAAAAAAATGTATTATAATAAAAAATAATTAAAAACTTTTAAGATATGAAGAAATAATTATGTAATATGGTTGTAAAATATTGTGAGTCTCATAGATTTAATTTTTGAAAAATTATGGATTGTCAATATTTCATTTTGTACGACTTTAAGCTATGGAGCCCACAACTTTAAATTGTCAATAAAATGTGACGTTTGACTAGCAAATCATTTTATGAGGATTCCACAGTTTTAAATTGTGTGAAATGTGAAACAAATGCATCCCTTAGTTGTGCAATGAACTATAAAGTTTACACTCCGAATCATTGTTGTTCGTAGTGCCGCAACCTAAAGGCGTATAAAAAACTGTCTACTAATTTCCAATTTATTACTCGAAAGATCACAAAAGACAGCATTGTCAGTAAAAAGGAGTAGACCAAAATTGAAGATGCTCAATTTATGCATTAGAGATTTTCGCTCGAATAAGAGACATGGATGAGATAAACAGTAAAAAATGCTTGGGACGAAGTTGCAGCAGCCACTATGAATGACAAAAACAGAGTATCCCATGTATATGCATAGTTTGTTTTCACCTTCTTTGTTCTCAATTTGATGGCTCGTTCGTTGAGATGATAAATTTAATGTCGATAATTCTTTATATAAACACAAAGTCGTGAGTTTAAGTCCTATAAATGTTATTCTATTTTGACAATTGTGTTCGTGTATGCTAAGTCATCTTGTCTTATTTTTTTCCTCACTAAATCTCAACCGCCAAGGATTTATTGATACATGATAATTACGGAATTTTCTATGTGGCTCGGAATTTGAATATGTGTCGACTGCACAATGTGTCGTGTTGGGTCAGGGTTTCATATGGTTGATCAAACATCAAAGTGAAGATTGTTTGTGTTTAAATTGGTTCGTGTGTCCAATTCAAGACATGATAGATTGACAATTTGTCTGCCTTTTCCATATTTTCTTTGTGTCAAATATTAAAGACTCAAATTTTCCCACGTTTTCCATTCATAATTTCATAGTTTGTCCCCATAACCATTTTTTAATTTCCAAGGCATGTGGTAAATGAGAATTGTTCATTAACAAACATCATAAACTCTGTGGTTCCATAATGATGCAGATTACAGAACAAATTATCACATAAATCCCCTGAAACCTAACACTCATTCAAAGAAAGAAAGAAAGAAAGAATCACTAATCAATAAACATCATAAACTCTCCTTGTATATATATATATATATATATATATATATATCCTTAAGGTGGAGATGATTTAAGAAGAGTTGTTGATTCAATCATAAGTGAGAAAATCTTGTTCCGATGGGGAAGTAAGTCATCGGAATCGGAGGGCTCTTCCGGGACTTGTTCTTCTCTAATTTGGGCTTCTGAACTTGCTGTTCTTTGCTTGACTTGGTTTGTGTAGGATACTCTGCTTCACAAGAAACCCTGTTAGGACCAGAAGAGAAGCAACCGAAGAAGTTCGACAGTGGAGCCATAGCTGTTGTGAGAGTTTGTGAATGATTGAATGGTAAGTGATTAATACTATATACACATATATATAGGATTGTGAATTGTGTCCAAGGAAGAAGAAGAGAAGATGAATCAAAGGACAGGTGTTGATTTTCCTGGAAGAACCTGGGAGGGGGAGGTGGCTCTAGACATTATCAGTCACTTTTGCAATAATGGACCCCATTTTTGCTGTCCAAGTTTCCTTGGAGGACCTGAACTAGTCAAGAGAAGGAAATTGCAGTTGAGTACCTATGTCATTATCCAGAGTACTAGTCAAATTACCTACACTATCTGGAGAATAATATTCAATTCTGGTGTTCTCTAATTGAAAATTGACAGGTGACTATCTTTTTTTATGTATGAGAAAAATCTCGACCCAACATATCACACTGGAACAGCTGAATCAGATACAAGTAATAACATATCATAAGCATGCTATGGCGAGTATTGGTGAGAATTGCAAGTCACAGAAAAAAAAGGTTTAGGACCATTTCCATAAACATGGGCCGAACTTCAATAATGGGCAGAGGATAAGTTACCCTCTTATGTGTACCAAATACTCTGTTTAACTATTGTGCAACAAACTGATGCAGCATTGATGGCAAAATGTTGGAAGGCTAATTGGGACAAATTAGCTAGTTGCAGGACATAGAGGTTCCCCTGCTTTATGTATGGAGGTAAGCATTGATAGTTTTTTTAAAGAGAATGAGAGAAAAAAAGAAAAAGGAAAAGGAATTGATGATCCCCACAAATCACAGTGTTGAATGAAAACCGAAAGGGGTTAGTTAGAGATGTTTCTCATTCAAGTGTATAGCATGGATGCTTAAGATAAGTTATGTTCCAATGCTCAATTGAGAAGAAATGATGACATGATGCAACATTCATGAAAAATAATCGAACTGCCCGATAAATGAATCGATCGGTCGATTATTTTTTTGAAAAGGAACATATTTCCTTAATGAAGTCGCCCAATAATCAAAATAATAAATCATAATCAACCGTTCGATCTTTTAAATTAAAGTAAAAAATGGAGAAAAAAACCCAGACCGTTTACACTACATAGGAGGGGAAAGTATTATACATGAAAACCATTCAAGAGTTGAGCATAAAAACAGAGGAAATGATGAGAGTGAACATAGAGTCTGGGACAGACAAGCTTCCCTGTTGTGAGTCGCAAATGGTCACGACAAAGCTTCCCGTTTTCACTCACTTTTTCTCTTTTTATAATCCTTTTAACCCCACCACTGCCAATCATTTTTAAACCCATACCCTACACTTCTCACATCCAAATTGGTAAACTTCAAACAGTATTCCTCAATATCCTCTCCATTTACGCTAAAAACTTGATTAAGAACAGGAATTTTAAGTCAAAAGAAAAACAAAGAGGAAAAGACAAAAAGAGTACCTGCTGCCTGCCATTGAAAAGCAAGAGATTTTCACGACTCGTCTATGGAGTATTTGTACTGCACTTGACTGCTTGTGTCTGTATTCACAAAAAGCCGCGCCAGATTGCGTATCTCGTCTTCCGCCCCCCACCCCCCTGGCCCCCTCCTTCAAGGCTCGTTTCCCAATAAAAACTATATCGTTACCGCGTAATGACTTATCTACCCTTAGCTATAAAAACCATTAGGGTAATAGCAAATTGTCTAATTTTGATAGGCCAGCAAGACTTTATACAAATATTTGTTTTGCCGATGTAGCCATATTGGAAGATTATTTTACTGATGTGGATGAATATATAACTTGATTTTTTATAATAAATGTGGGATTCAATATTAATTTTGGAGTAGATTTAATGAGAATAATATGAATTTTTTTTATTGGCTTGACTAATGAGAAGAAAATGTATAAAAATTTATATTTTACCGATGTAACTGAATTGAGAAACGGGTTTTAGATGAGTATGTGACCTTAACTTTTTTTTTCTAATAAAGATGATACCTAATATAATAGGCTAATATACCGAGAGTTCGTTGTGAAAATTTTACACCAAATCCCCGACATTTAACGGTCCAATTTTTTCATATACTTTACATTCTATTTAATTTTTAAAAAAGTACGTGTGACTCACTCACATCTCATGAAAACACAAATATTCTTCACACACACATATATATATATATATATATATATATATATATAAACAAGTGAGTCTGCGGTTGAGCGACAATAATTATGCATATAAGGATCGACTCTTTCAATAGATAGTGAGTTCGAATCCTCCCATCCCCAATTCCCCTGAATAAAAAAATCTATAAAAACATAAAGATTTTTAAATCTAAAATATTATAAATATTTGTATTAATAATGCATGATTTAACTTTAAAATGTCGATAATATAAGATAAACTCTTATAAATATAAAATAAAGTTAATTTTTATCTAAGATAAAAGAGTTTTTGTTTTTTTTTACAATCGTAAGGATGACATTTATATTTTCGTTAAATGTGAGCTGTGGTATATGTATTTTACCCTTTAATTTTTGTTTAGAAGTTAAAAAAAAAGTAATTTCGATCAAAAGTCATGTCCGTTGTATTATTTTTTTACCGCGAACCCGAAATTCTCTTATAAAAACCATCCTGCTGTAAAAATTCCAGCAGAGATCCCGGACCCCCTACTGTCTCCAAGAATCCCATTAACATTCCTTCGCCAGTCCAGATGGGGAAAAAATAAAAATCAAGAATACATAAAGACGCGAGCTCAGTACTGATTCTTCAATCGAAAATGGCAAAGACGACGGCTACCTCGACGACGTCGTTGCCGTCGATAAAACCCGGGGATTACTCTCACAGTCCTGTCCACTACGCCGTCACATTGGGGGATCACACTACTCTGTCACGACTTGTCTCTACCGTGCCTAAACTAGCCGATCTTCCTCAGGTTACGACGGAGTCAGACTCACTGAGTCAGGAGAGAGTAGCCGACCAGATCTCCGCCGTCCTAGACCGACGGGATGTTCCCAACAGGGAGACGCCGCTCCACCTGGCGGTTCGACTAAATGACTCATTCGCCGTGAAAACACTCGCTGCTGCAGGAGCGGACGTGTCTCTCCAGAACTCTGCTGGATGGAATTCTCTCCAGGAGGCTCTGTGTCGGAGAAACTCCGAAATTGCCTTGATTCTCCTCCAGCTCCATCACCGCTCCGCCTGGGCCAAGTGGCGTCGCCGCCTTCCTCGGGTGATTGCGGTGCTACGCAGGATGCGTGACTTCTACATGGAGATTTCATTCCATTTCGAGAGCTCTGTTATCCCCTTCGTTGGCAAAATCGCACCGTCTGACACATACAAGATCTGGAAACGTGACGGTAATCTCCGTGCGGACACTTCACTAGCGGGCTTCGACGGTTTGAAAATTCAGCGAGCCGACCAGAGCTTCCTTTTCCTCGGAGACGGTGACCTGAGCTATAACGTTCCCTCTGGCTCTCTACTTGTTCTCAATCACGACAATCGCAAGATTTTTGACGCGTTCGAGAACGCCGGAGCACCAATGAGCGAGTCGGACGTCGCTGGATTTTGTTCTCAGACGAGTGTGTATCGGCCCGGTATGGATGTCACAAAAGCAGAACTGGTATCTAGAACCAACTGGAGGAGGCAAGAGAAGACCGAAACGGTAGGCGAATGGAAAGCCAAGGTCTATGAAATCCACAATGTGGTGTTCAGTTTTAGGTCACGTAAAGTAACGAACAGCGAAAACGACGTCGCAGGGAGTGAGCAAGTGCTCCCTCTAGAGCTCGACGAAGACGATGATGGATTTCTGGTAGCAGAGAATGTGAATTTCGGAGCTCCTGATAAGAGGAGGCACAGTAGCTTTGTGAGGGAGGACAGGGAGTGGATTTCGGTGGGGAGGAAGAGTGTCGATATAATCCCCTGTTCTGCAGCTCCACGACCACCGCGAAGAGCTGTTGTGGCTGTGGCACCGGCTCCGCTTTGCAAGGAGAAGGAGTACGTAAGAAGTTTGCGGCCGTCGGTTTGGTTAACGGAGCAGTTTCCGTTAAAAACAGAGGAGTTGCTGCCGTTACTTGATATTTTGGCAAACAAAGTGAAGGCCTTGCGGAGGATGCGAGAGCTGCTCACCACCAAGTTTCCTCCGGGCACATTCCCGATTAAGGTAAGGGCAGTTTCGGAAATTTAATAAATTGTGGGGTTTCTGGACCTGTTCTTTTACACTTTTGGGTCTTTTGATGCTTTAAGCAAAGGAGCTTACTTGAGCATCATGACGATGACATAGCAGCCTCTTGTCGGAGAAGCTGCTCTGTCGATGACTTTCTGTATTTCGCCGGTGGGACGTGGAGTGATCTGATTGGTCCTCTCCGATCCCACCTGTTCATTGTGGGACCCGAATGATCCTAGGTCCTTAAGATGGGGTCTCATTAAATTCACTTGGTCCCACTTAAATGTGGATGTGGCAAGATTGAGGACCAATCAACTGTTAAACTTTGCTTTTGTGAATCTCATAGGGTGGACAGACCGACAGAGGGACCCTACTGTTTCTTGCTCCTGAAGACTGATTTTGTTAAAAATTTGATTAACGGTACTGATTGGTTTGACTTTTGATTTTTTTGGTGGGTCAGGTGGCTATACCGGTGGTTCCTACAGTGAGAGTGGTGGTTACATTCACCAAGTTTGTAGAACTACAGCCAACTGAACAATTCTACACCCCTCTCTCCAGCCCCATCAGACAGAGCTTCTCAGAAGATGATCAACAAAAATCACACACTCATTCCTCCTCGTCTTCTTTGGCTTCATCCAATTGGCCATGGCAAAACAGCAGCCAGTCTGGGAGCAAGCAGCAGCAGCAGTTGTTGGATCCTTTTGTGATACCAAGTGGATATAAGTGGACTAGCATTGACGATAAGTCAAACAAGATGAAGAAATCCAAGTCTACCAGGAAATCCAAGTGAATGCAATGCAATTCATATAAAGTGGATATAAAAAGGAGAGAGTGAAAAACTTGTGGTGGGAATGTAGAACAGTAGGAGTGTTCATGAATGAAGCTGTAAGTGTTTTTGTGTTTTACATCTGAATTTGGAAATACTGTGTAGATATTGCCCACCTGGTATTTCTCAATCAAATGGGTCAATTAAAGAAATGCTGTTTGTTGGGGGGGATGTGACAACATTCTTAATCGATTTTTGCTCATAATTTCTCTCTGGAACCCTTTTTTTTGTTTTTTTTTGTTTCCATGGTTGAATATGAAATGTTAAGTTGCAATCCGGCGTTTGATTGCCGCGCCAAGACTTACATTCTCACTCTCAGTCCTCAGCACAATGACAAGGCTCTATTCAGGTTTGAAGCCTGGATGTGGTTGATTCTTCATTTTGAGCTCGGCAGCATCAAAAGAAAAGGACTCAGCTTTGTTATGCATAAAGAGACATCAGTTGTGCTCCATAACCTTGTTCTTGAAGATTGTACGTTACTTAAATGTCTCCAAAATGTTCTAATACGAGTAGATTTCGCACTTTTAAACAATCTCTGCCTAGCTTTGTGTAGCCGATCATCTCCTTCATATTTTGCCAAAGCAATGAGTTTAGGGGGATAAGCTTACATTCTCCATGCTTTTCCTCAACATTCAGCTATGCAGTTGCTCTTTTCAGCTCGCCGGCGAAACACTGATATGTATCAAGAAATCGCTCACT
Source organism: Euonymus europaeus (assembly GCA_963580455.1). NCBI lineage: Eukaryota > Viridiplantae > Streptophyta > Magnoliopsida > Celastrales > Celastraceae > Euonymus > Euonymus europaeus. The sequence continues at coordinate 1,851,391 of OY756969.1, read as the reverse complement.
GTAGGAACCAATGAAGATTCCAGCACAACTCTCTTTTTTCTTCTTGAATCTTCTTATGTTTTTTTATGTTGCTAGTCTAGCTTTACTGATACCAATACCAACTGGACTTCATATTCTGCCCCAGTTATTGGAAGATGGTCATTTTCATTTTGCAAAATAAAGGGCAGTTTCAGGATACCAAATAATATATTTTCCTTAGCAGGAAAGGAACAAATGGGTTGGCAAGTTCCTTTTAAAAAAGTGTAAAAATGGAGTAAACGACAGCCCATCCCACATGATTGGCCATTTTTTCTCTTTATTTGGCTTAAATCTCTTCTTTCTCTGGATCATTTGTTCCCATCTCACTCGGTCATCAATTCTCCGTCTAAGCCTGCCTAGTGCCTAGTCATCTCAACAAGGTAATCTCCATTCTTTATCTGCTTGTGATGAAGTAGCATCAGATGAAATCTTGGCAAGTTCTCGATCTCTTACTGTTTTAATTACAAAATCATTGTTCGTGGTCAATCCACGATGTTTTTCTCTTATGTGGGATATCATGGTTATTAAGTTATTGAGTATGTTCAGCAGAAAAAGATTACAGGTAAGGTTGAGGAACTATGGCTGCTGAGGCACCTAGCTGGGCTGATCAATGGGGTACTGGAGGTATTGGAGCCATGGTAGATGACAACACTACTACCAAGCAACACAGCAGCAGCAAGAAGACAGATTCTAAAACTGGATTTGGAAAAGCCAAAGCAGCAGCATCAGTAGGAGCTCAGAAAATCATCAGTGGGGCATCCCGTGGCTTCAAATGGATCAAGAATCAATGCCGGAAAAAGGGTTCTTCCAAATGAATATAACTTAATCTTTCCCTCCTCCCTGCATTCTCTCTCTATAGCTCTTCCTTTCTCATCTCTGTTCTTTCTCATCTCTGTTCTTTCTCATCTCCCTCTTTAATACCAATTCAGGTTTTTTACCTTCTAGAAATCTCATTTGAAATTTATGCTTCGATTTCCATCATCAGTTCATCAAATGAAATATCAACGGAACTGCAACTCCAGCTAAACAATCCAGTGAAGTCCTATTAACTCAACCGAAAACCGTTCTTATTACAAACTGCTAGGCTAGGGTCTAAATTCAAAAAAAAAAAAAAAAATATTTGGCAACTATGAATTACCTGTGATACAACAACATATTAGCACAATTCCAATAGGAAATGAATGGTAAATTCCCATTATCAATGAAATTCCCTTGTTTGGTACCTTATTAATGTCCGGAATGAAATTTTACAAGATAGAATGAGTGTACACTTATAAGAATTTACTCTACAACCATGCTATTACTTACATAGATGAAATGGACTAATGTGAGGAAGATAGGAAAATTCACAGGAAAATTGTAAATTCTCACCCAAATTCAGAAGAAAATTATCAAATACATAAGAAAATTCAGAGGAAAAGGGTAAAACTTACAAAAAAGTGTAAAATTCTCGGTGAAATTCAGAGGAAAAGTACCAAATTTATAGTAAAAGTGTAAAAGTAAAATTAAAGCAAAATTGAGGGGAAAAGTGAAAAAAATCCAGCGAAATTCAGAGGAAAGAAATACCAAATTCATGGGAAAAATACATATATAATTCATATGTAAAAGTAAAATTAAAGCAAAATTGAGGGGAAAAGTGAAAAAAAAAATCCAGTGAAATTCAGATGAAAGAAATACCAAATTCATAGAAAAAAATACATATATAATTCATATGAAAATTCAAAGAAAATGTGAAAAAATTCCAGCGAAATTCAAAGAAAAGTATGCATAGAGTACATTTAGGATTTAAGATTTTGAGTTTTGGAGTTTAGAGTCAAGAATTTTATGATTTAAGATTCAAGAGTTTTGGGTTGGCTGTTTACGATTTCAGAATTAGAGGTTTTAAAGGTTGGGTTTAAGGATTTTGGAGTTTGAGGTTTATACTTTTTGGGGTTTGGAGTTTATGGTTTTAGTAGTTTATGGTTTAAGATTTAAAGTTCGGGATTTAAAACTTAGAATTTAGGGTTTAGATTTAGAATTTAGATTAGGGTTTAGAATGTTTGAGGTTTATATTTAATGGTACAGAATTTATGTCATTTTTATGTTTCATTTGATTTTTATTTGCAACAAAAAAAAGAGTCGCTAAACTCATAATTTCGATCAAAACACATTAAATATTGTTTAAAAAATAAACTAATTTTTTAATCTCTCTAATTATAGGTATAATTGGTCACTATAATTTTTCTTACAATGAACCTGACTTTCCTATCTTAATAAGATAAGGTTTAGATTCCAACACGAAACTGATGCTTACAGTTTTTTGTATATTTATCTGCTTGCCCGAGATTCAAGGAAATATCTTTGTGATTGTCTATCATCGTCAGTATAACTAGGGGTGGAAAAAATTCGGATCCGGATTGATATGAATCGAACAACATTGAGTGTTTACGAGATATTTACATATTCAGAGCAATATTAGTTATAATTTTTGGACGTATTTAATTGACTATATCCAAATTAGTTTAAATCTGGATAAGTAAATCGGATAATAATACAATATGAGTTAGGTTTCGGATAATTAAAACGGACAAAATATTTGTATTTGAACCTTAAATCGATTTTAAATTGAACAAATTTTTGTGTTTAGATAAAAATTTAAAACGTAAAATTTATTTCCAAATTTAATTTAATCTGAATTGGATAAAATTTTATCACCCTATGCAAAACCTCTATCTAACGAGATCTACAGGCTCGACGGCTCGGGTCTGGGTTTGGTCTCCAACACAACCGAAAATCTTCGCTGCTTACTCTCTCTAGTAAGTTCAGCACAGCAATGACGACCAAAACCCTAATCAGAAATGGAGCTTTACTGATAACCCGATTTATGTCGAATCCAAATGTATGCCAAAGCAAAAATTCAAGTCAGCGGATAGTTTCTCAGGGCATCGGAGTTACTCCTCAGTTATTTCCTTGTCTTTCCAACGTCCGTGACTCTATCCAGTTGCCCCAAAATAAGATCGATTGGCTCCAGAAAGTTAGCAATCAAGGGTTTTTGTATCCCTGTGGCCTGCCTTCGCTTCGCTTCTTCTTGCCTGACGGTAGTCTCTCTGTACACGCAAATAATTGTCATGGCTTGACAGCAATTCTATTAGAAGTTTCTTTTAGCTTTTTAGTAGTCCAAACATGTTGTTTGTTTCTTATTTTTTGCTTTATCGATTTAATGAACTGATGCATTTAGCTGATCCAGTAAATTTTGTCTCGAGACTTTGAAATTCAGATACGGTACAGTTGCTCTCAAATGAGCATTCTGGTATCCCCATTTAGTGTTTTTTACGTTCCTTTTTGCTAAGAGGTACCGCCTCAATTAGGTGGTTGAGGTTGTGACCCAAACTCAAAGCTTGTGGCTACCCGGAGAGTTGTCAATATAGGGTATTGGGATCAAATGGGTGACTAGAGGCACGATGTTGGTAGTTTTTTTATTTTATTTTATATTGCACAAAGAGGAAACTACAACACGACCAACTCCAAACCAAAACAACGGTCTGGAGGGTCTAAATTACCAGAAAGCCAGTCTTGAAACGCTACTATAAATATATTGGGAATGCTTCCAGAAACACATCTGGTCGCGGCCCATTTGGCGCCACGATCCGCCCAAGCATTTTGTCGCCACAATCCGCCCAAGCATTTTGTCGCCTGCTTACTTTCGAAAGAGACCAATTCTGAAACTGCCCAAGCACAGTCCGAATCTCATCAATCCGGGATTCAATAATCCAAGAGGAAATCAGTTGCGGCTCAGATATACTGAAATTAAATGGTTTTCTTTGAATTTTGATTTCTGATGCTTTTGTGGTTTCCCATCACTAAAACCGAAGCTTTTAGGCTTTCCAAAAGGGTGTAAGAGAATAAATTATGAATCAATAGGTTTGGGAAAGGTTTGCATGCTTTTTGTTCTTGATTCTTGTATAGCATTGGAATTTTTGAATTAACAGGATAGTTTAAGTTGATGTACCTGAGTGTAGTGTTTTACAAATTTTGACTGATAATTGATGAAACCCAAATGGTTGTACCCATTTGAGTTTAACAGAATAACAGATATGTATTCTGATAAGCGTTGTTTAGTTTCTTATGTGGCCTTAAAAGGAGAGGAATGAGATGCATGCCTATTGATGAAATTCAATTGCAAGAGTTATGGAGTAATTGGCAAGGCGCCAGGGTGTGTGGGTGTAACCTGTAATAAAGTTGGCATATTTCAAATCTATGACTGATTGTTTCAAATTCATGCCTTTTTATATGATTCCTGAGGTAATTCCTTCAATCACTTGTGTGTGGTGACTTTAAGGATTGGCAGGGGTATGTGCTTGCATTTCCACGACTTTTATATCTTTTAAGGATTTTTCTGTAAGAGTACAAAAGAAAAAGAACTTTCGGTGAAACTGGGAAGGACTAAGAATAACCAAACCCAGTTTGGTATTAGCAAATTCGGCACTGGAAGTGAACTGACTACTGAGACTAAGGTATTAGTTGCTCAATGACACCTGATCTCTTAACGACTTAGGGAACAGAATGCAGGGGTCTGGTTTATGATTCAGTCATGATACCGTTTGTTTCATACTGTTTTGATTTCTGTATGACTCGTGTCTTTTGTTTTGCAGGAGATTCATCAAGTGAGCCAATGCTCTTATTTCCCAAAAGGACATACCAACCTAGCCATATAAGGCGTAAGAGAACACATGGATTCTTTGCACGGTACTTCCTCTCATCTCGTGTGTTTATATGTTTTCTTCTTTTATGGATTAAGTTATGCGATTGTGGAGACTCTTATAGTTAATTCTGTCTTATGAATGAGCAGCAAGGCAACTAAGGGTGGTCGGAGAGTCATTGCTCGAAGGATAGCTAAAGGCCGGTCAAGAATTACAGCTTAGGTTTGCTATCTCATGATTGAACCAACTTTATAAGCTGCCTTAGCAAGATGACTAAGCAAATTGAAGATAGTCAGATTTCTTTTTCCGTTTTTTTTTTTAGTTTTTGGTGGTGGGTTTGCCAAAAATGCCTTGTAGGAAATTTAAATGCTGTGTGATCGCTCGATATTTTCTTTATTCCGTTTTGCTTTTCTTAGCTGAAAGAGTTATTATGCCACTCAGAAGTCAGAATGTAGTGCAAGTATTTGGGGCTCCATGGTTTTTGGTTTCATGTCCAGTATAAGTACTTGATTCCCTTGATAAGTAGTATGAAGCAAATAATATATGCGACAGATGCTATGGTGATTTGACTCCTTTATTGCTAATGTTCCAACTTGTAGTATGCTGCAATCGATTGAGTGATGACAGCCAAATGATCAGGGCTTTGGCTAGCTCTCTCATTTAGTTCTCGTATGATGAACACGAAACTGAATGTCATTTTGTTCTGTGCATATGATGTAGCATTGCGCCGGCGGGGGAAAAAAATGTTAGGCTTTCAAGGTGAAGATAATCTCTATTGCCGTCCTAGGTTTATTGACAATGTAAATCAGTTGAGGTTTCATGTGGAAAGCATTCATAAAAGTGGGTCTTTTTTAAACCTAGATACGGGTTAAGAGCAAATCGATGCCCAGGAAAAAAGAGAGAATCAAACTGGCTGATTCTCATAGAACAAGAAGAGAGGGACATCTGAGGGTAGGAGCAGGTTTGGTAGAGCTGTGGAGACAAGCTAGCTTGTTGTCTTTGCCCTTGCTACCTTCTTTATTAATTATAGTATTTATTACTGTTTATTATTGTGGATTCCTGAGAGGAGAGCTCATTTGCAACTCTGCAGAATTTATCTTAACAAAAACAATGTAAATGCCATAGGTGGGCAGTTCCTACTTTGTTGAACAACAAACTACTGGTTTTGAATTATTGTCACTTAGAAATTGCTTCAAGGCAGAGAGGGTCTCATTCATTTTAGTTTTTCAAACAGTTTTTCCTCTTTCAGGCTTGGGGGAGCAGGTTTTCAGACACTAGGAAGATAGAATTCAATGCACACATATAATAATGTTTACAGAGATTCTGACTGGTGAGCCCACTTGGATATCCATGATTCAAAATGTAGGGATCCCTATATATGTTCCAACTACAATTTTGTTTGCTATGATTCCTCTGTTCACTTCTTTGGTTTAAACGATCACCCAAGGTATTGTTTGTTCTGGCCTTAAGGCCAGCATGGTCCTCTTGGTAATCTTTACTTAAAATTTATATTGATGACTTGCACCTAATCGATACAAGATACAAGTCTTAACACCAAATGTGAAAAAAGACTACACAAATTCTTTATGGAGTCATGATGCAAAGAAAGGGCTTCTAGTAAGAATGATTTTTGTGTCTAAAACTCAAAGCAAAAAAAGGGCTTCTAGTAAGAATGATTTTTGTGTCTAAAACTCAAATAAAACAAGAGCAATAAGCTTTACAATGAATTATACTGGAAAATTAAATTTTGTTGACAGATGGGTCACAATTTGCAATTGACATGGCATGCATTTAATGTCTTATAGAGCAGTCCCTTCTGGCGCACAATGTACTATTGCTTCTATTAAGCTAAGTGTCCTGAGTCCTAAGTTGTATATTATTAGCAGTTGCAGTAACTGCTGAATTGTCTTTCTATACCAGAGACCTAAATAGAACAGTACAGAACTCTGCAAAACTTACAGAGAGACTGGTTAGGGTTTATGTTCACAGCAATGTTATTTTCAAGAAAATGAAGTGTGACATGCAAGGAAATTATCATGACTATAAAGAATTAAGCCAGCTATAATGATGATAATCAATCAATTCCGAGCAGCAAAGTGAGGATTAGTAGTATCAAAACACAATTTATTTCAATGGGGGATTTCATTGCAAATCACTTTCTGAACAGTTTTCATGATTTGGGCTTTTCAAACCAGATTTACAACAAAAGCACGTTTCCTAGAATATCAGCTGGAAATTTAAATCTACCGACCAAGATAAATTCAAATGGGGGTGGCAGGAGGCAGCATACCAACATGCTCCTCTACAACCTCATAAATACACAGAATTGAAAGCTCATGAGGCCTGGCCTGATGGGTTTTTGCCTCAGAGAACCTTTTCAATTGTTTCTATGCATTAAATTTAATACACCCACCTCCTTTTTGCTGTTGGGTTGGTGGCTAATTCAATGCCAACATCTTCAAGGCCTCTTCTTTCTCTCTCTATCACTCTCATTCAAATATGAGAATCCCAAATGACATATGATATATTCACAAAATCCCTTCTTCTCCACCTCTCTCTGTTGTTTCTTCCTCTACTGTCTTCCTATTATCATTGTGTCATCATCTGCCTGACTGGCTTTGTGTATACTTCCATATGTTTACTTCCATTTTTTAATGTCGTAGCTCTCTATGTTCAATTATGTTGTTCTTGCCCAAACCAGAGGAACGAGATATTGGTGCGGTTCAATCACAGAACAGTGCTTCTAGCTTGAAGTTCTATTATTTGATTGAGCCGTGCCAATATCGCGTTTTATCAAATATCACGTTTTATCAATTGCTCTTCTGGTGCTTATCACATTTTGTTTACTAATCAGTTTCTTCTCTTCTGATTTGTATCAGATTTGTGTTTTTTCCTTGTGCAGGTTCAAAAGGAATCAAAGAGAACCTCAAGCATGAAGAAAAGAAAAAAGCCTCTGTAATCATATAATTAGAGCATAATACATATTTATGCTGTAATATTATGTTTTTAAGTAGCAAAAGCAGAAGAAAAAAAAATAATAATACAGTAGTGATTATGATGATATCATTGGTCATGGCCAGAGAACCTTCAATATAGCCCTCCAACCATTCAAAGAATGGATTGTTACAGACTTTCTTGTCCCTGCGGCAAGGTCTCTGTCTTCTCAGTCCTCTCTAAGTACAGTCATATGTCTTGGCAGTACATACATTCTGTATACCCATATAGCTATTGTGAAGGGGAAAAAGTTCTTTGTTCTTAGAAGCTGGTATGCCATAACGCATTCTTGTCCTCACCGCAGTTCTCATGAACGTCCATAATCCTCTCCGTAGAACGGCAAATCCCACTGCATCTCCAGTCGAATGAAGCAACGCAATAGTTGCCCGCCTGCGCCCTCCATTCACACTCTGCAGGAGTAAAATCCATGAACATTGTGATTTCTAGAATCATCAGAATGTAGGTCATTTTTAATCACCTAAGTGAGAACTTTTAATAATGCAGATGCACTTTGGTCCAAATCGGCAATTTACTCAATATTTCAATTGCGAAAAACCGCAGAAACAAGCGCTAGAGGTTACTCGGATGTTACAGTTCATTCAAGCCTAATGAAGATTACTTTTCATGTACGATTCAGGATATGTTCAGCTTGTGTACTAAATCTAGAATCTGAATGGTTTAGACAGATCAACCTCCCCACCTAACTGAAACTGTTGTGTACTCAAAAGAAAAATGGCATATAACGATCTTTATAACCACCACAAAATTAGTTTATACGCTCACCTCCTTGTGTAGAACAACAGAAACTCTTGTCGTCTACCTGTTCAACATCTAAACCAATGAACCAAGATCCCAGTGAAACATCTTCATTGGCATATTTGTGCAGCAAATTCCTGTGACATCGGAACATAAACTTAACATCAGAAGCGGTCCAATTTTAGAATTTACTGAGATTCTTAATAGATACACCTTGGAGAACAAGCTTAAATAGATCTGCAACCTCTTGAACTTCAAAACTGAGTGTGCCGCTTTTTTTTTTTTTTTTTTTTGATAAATGAGATTAAATTTATTAAGAGAATTGAAATGTATAAAACCACCACACTAAAAACATTCTGAAGAGAAAACTAGAACTATGAGTCTTCCTACTTTATGACAGCAGGAAAAACTAAAGCGACATGAAGACTTCATCTATGAGCTGAAACAGAAGGACCATCAAAACCAATATCTGACTTTAGTCATTAGCTAAGCAAAGCCAACATTTAAGAAGCTAGATTGGCATCACGATCACTCGCCTAAACAGATAAAGATGCTTGATATCTTGTTTATGTGTCTCCTCATCCAATTATCACAGGCTTACTCATTTCCTCGGTTCCATGTTAAGCAAAAAAAAAAAAAAAGTAAACTTTCATAGAAACTTACTGATTTATCGATATATAAGTAGCCAAGTCTTTCGATATTGCATATAATTGTCCTGTAGCATGACGAAAATACTTGTTTCCCACCTCTCCAAATTTCCAGTGCTCTGGTTCGTGGTATTTTACTCCCCTGTAAAAGGAAAATGCTCTTCAAAATAAGCTCTTGCAAGTATTCTGCCAAAAGAATGAATCGGAATTTGTAAGCAACTCACTTCCTAGCAAGTACTGGTCCAGACTTCATGCAACCTATATAAACCCGGGGTTTGTTACGATGTTCAGCCAAAGTCCTCCCAAGCATTGCTGTCATAAATTCAAAGGAGATTAACTCAATGAGACAAAGTTGAAATACTAAACAATAGAAAAGATAATAACCTATCCATCATTCTCATGATTAATGCCTTAATAAAGACAATGGTCTGATTTAACACATGCCTCTTAAGAACCAACCCAATAATTAGTTTTGATTGTCAGCTATTTCACTTCATCATTTCAAAAAGGAAAAAAAAGAAGAAATGATAGTTAACATTTCTTGGAATCTGAAAATATTCACCAACAAATCTGCCTTTAACCTGAGAAAATCGATAGATACTCATCCGAAAGAAACTACACTATGAACATGCTCAGAATGAAGGGAGAAGGATGTAAAATACCTATATTTACGTGAATATCATCATCGACTTTGATATAATACTCTGCATCCCATAACTTGACAGCAGTAGCAAAATAAATCTTTGTCTTGGCTGATAATTCCAAGTAGCCCTCAACATGCTCCTACTTACAAGGATAGAAAAGTCATAATTGTGTACCAATTAAATGTTTCATTCGATCCACTTTCACGTGAAAGTTAAAGACGAACAAAGTTGTATAGAGTAACAGCATCAAAGGGACGGGAGAAGAGAATAACCAGCCTCAAGAAGTCTCCATGAACTTGTTCCTCTGCTTCAACGGCTTTATCAAGAATTCCACCAGACGTTGAACTGCATAAGAAAGCCCAGTGGTTAATATTCACCGTGGTTCATATCCACAAGTTCTATGTTCAGCAAGCAAGTGACAAAAAATCTGTAGAAACTATTGGAGAACATAGTATAATATATTAGGACAGCATCAGCAAATATATTAATATAAGTAAGGTATATAAAAATATCACCTGTGACCTATGACAAAGCGAATGATTATGCCCTTCTCTTTTTCCAATTGCTTTCTTTTTTCACCTAGTAAAATGTTTGCAATTAAAATGTATTAACGATACATCTAAGACAATAATTACTCGGAATGGAACACAAAGGACGAAAAACAAAATTGTATAACTATGGGCCAGTTAAACCACCTTGAGGCATCCAAGTAGCACGAAGTGAGTCTCTCCTTTTCCGGCTACTAAAAGCTGTGTTAATACCCATAACCATGAAGTATTTTCTTCTCGAATTTTCCTCGGCGGGAGAGGCATTCGACTTAAGCTCATGCTCTGTCCTGACAGCAGCTAATTTCATCTCTAAACTGGAAATTTTGCTTTCCAGTGCACTGAATAAACAAATAGCAAGGAGTTGCACATATAGTTTATTTGGAAGAACACAAAATATTACAGGTCTGAAAACAGCCATCAACAAAACTTACTCAATGTTTTGTTGGGTATTTGATTCTTCTCCTAGACTTTCATTCAATTTTCTCTGTACAACCTTCAAAAGGTCGAGAAAGAAAGCAAAGATTGTAACTAACTTGCAACAGCACAACATGTTTATCATGAAGCAAAGTAGTAATATGAAACGACTAGTATAATTGCAGAAAAAATATTTCCCAGCAAACAAAATCCTATAAATTCCAGGTGCAAGACCAGGGTTTTGATGCAAGGGCATGATACAGTTAAAATTGATGAAGTTCTGAACATTGATTGCAAAATTTCCTCAATAATCCTTAAAAATACTTAAATTACAGCTCACAAACTCATCAACTTATGATTGATGCACTTACATGTTTCTGATTGCAGAACTCGGATTTCGAGTTAATTTGTTGTATGTTGATACTAGAAGATTTTCCATCAACTTTAGCTTCTGGGACTGTCCACATCCTGCGCAAATTTTCTTGATTAACAAAGCATGCAAAAAGTAATCCAACAACGGCGTAGGAAAAAATAGAATATGAAATGAGCATTCCTTAAATGAGTAAAACCCACCAGATACCAACCGAACAGGTACCAAATTCCCAGAAAAAAACAGCCATTAAAACCAGATAAATAGATACAGGCATACAGCCACAACAACCTCTACAAATGTCTCTCCCAAAAGGGCCAAAAAAGCACCTAATCATGAACATGTCTGACACCCACTTGCAATAGCAGAGAATTTAGTGAACACAACCATCAAAAGAATCAAAATCAAGTAATCAGAAGTACCTGTTAGTGAAGACCATTCCAGCACAGAAGCTGGCAAGGCAAAACAGAAGCGCCCAGTTCCTTGAAATGACACTCCTGGAAGTAAACTCTACTCTGTTCTTCACAGTCATTTTCTTCTATTCTCCACTCTCACTTAAATGACTCCTAAAAATACAACTTCCCAACAGTTTGAGCAAATGAAAGCACAATCCCAGAAAATCCCAGATTAAAGATTTGATCTTTTAGAAGAAGAAAACAATATTGCATTCCGGGCTAGACAGACACACGCTCTTTTCCCTCCTTTTGGGGGGACAAGAGAGATGTGCATACTAGAAGAGAGAGTGCCTTAACCACCACTATTAATACTCTAATTTACATAACGGGGTCCTCCTTAACTTTTATTAAACGCTTGTTTATCCATAAATGCATGAGTTAAATATTAGGACTATTAATTGATATCACTTACAGTTTCTTAATTTCAACTGATATTAGTAAAAAAAAATTTAACATTTCTTTGCAAAGAGAAGGAAAAAAAACATAAAATTAATTTTCAAGAAGCCATTTTCACACTGTAAAATATGACCCATATATATAGAACTATCAGTATATATCCAAATTCATTCTTGAAATCTATTTTCTTAAATGCTAAACTCATTAAGATGGTGTGACACTAACAGCTAGAGTGGATTAGTTGAAGCATGAAAATGGAGCAGCCACTACAGATTCACTTTACCATACTCTTCTTCAAAGGGTTCAAAAGGAAACCTACAAAATTTTGTTTGTTGGGCCTTGAACAAACTCTTATATGGCCCATTTGGTTCTCTGTATTTGTTATCAAGGAACAGTTCTGGGCTTTTTATGTTGCAAGCAATCATGTAATGAAAAACTTGTAGCAAGAACTCGATTTTTTTTTAATTTTTTTTGTTTTTGTATTTTGTCATTTAGAGCAATAATGTCTTTGTATTCATGAACACAAATTAATTAGTAATGCTAGGCATTCCAGTAATTTTCATCCTAAAATCATTCATTGGATGTGATGATATCATAGCAAGAGATACATTAAAAATTACATTCAATAAATGAATGACACATACTGCATTACTGCTAAAATAATTTTGAAATAAAAATCACTAGGATTCATTTTGAATGTCGATAACTCTGAAAATCTATATAAGGTGTTAATCTCAGCATGATTTGTTGTGGCTCACTGTTATTTCCTTATTTACATCAGCCTTATTGACCATAAATAGGCTCCACTTGCATTAATTATTCAAGACGAGATGTGACAAAACTTTCTATTATTCCTACATTGTCTTGAAAATGCATAAAATAAATTATCTAGCTTGCCTTTATTGATGGCTCTGGTAACTGTTCACGGAAATTCACTTCACCTTGTGCATAAAAGAAAAGGGCAAATTTTGTTGACTTTATTGAATCTAGGGTTCTTGCAACCTAAATCCTAACCCCATTGCTGAGTCCAGCTTTTAAAAAATACTAATTGAATCGATTCAACCAACAGGGCGGACCGGGTCTGTTTTGATAAAATTATTCCATGCAAATGTTAGGTTGAACTAAATTCATGCTGAGCAAATATATGTAGATTCTAGAGTGAGAAGAGCAGCAAAAGATGATTTTGTTTTGGGAAAGAAAAAAAACATAACAAATTTACTCAAACAGTGAACTTCTTCCCTTGAAAAAACTACTCAAAACAACAAAACTGGAATGTTCAAAAAAGAACATAACTACATGCGGCTTGACTATTCCTAGATGGTTGATTCTTTTTACAGCTACCTTGATGGAGTTGAACAACAATTACACAGAAACACAATGTCCCATCAGACTAGCAGACAAAATCTCGGGGGCTGCTGCCAAAATTTCTTCTTTTTTAAAAAAGGCAAAAACCTACTAAAAAGGGCAGCTCTGACATCTTTGAGATCTCTACTCTCTAATTCCACTCACTACCAGTGCAGATTGCATGCTATCATATATTAGCAACAAAAATAACAGATAAGATTGGAGAATGGGACCCAAAATTGCAGAGAAAACTGATGATGATGATGATGATGATGTGGAGCATATGATGAAGATAATGGTCAAGGAACACTGCATTATTCTAGGAAACCAGTTTTGGTCAAAATAGCATCCCTCACTCTGCTAAGATCTCTTCCTTTGAGTGTCCTTCCAACACCTTCACACACAGAGAAAGAAGATATCTGGCTCCTTGCAAGCTTCCTAGCAATCCACTCATGTGGTGGGACCAAGCCTTCATCATCATCATCGGCATTTTCATGATTATCATAACCATTAGCATTATAACCATCATCACAAACAGCATTATCACCATCATTAACCCATGAACCCATCTTAACATTCTTCCCATAAATCTTTGACCAATCAGGAATGTTCAAAGGAGTTGAGGATTGTTGAACCACCAGATCATCATTGTTGGCTTCATGACCTGTTGGGATCATCATTGGTTTAGTACCAGGAAGGGACCATGCAGAGGAAGGAGAACTAGAGGAGGAGCTCTTTGATTTCCTCATGTTAAAGCTTGAATCTTCTCTTCCGTTCATCACAGACCACACCTCTTCTTCTTGAAACTCATCGTCTACAACTGATTTTCTTCTATACCCTCCATTACTTTTACTTACAGCACCATCCCAATCTGCCATCATTAGCTATACCCCCAAAAGTTCGGATACAAGAGTTTGAGCAATAACAGAGGGAAGAAGGAAAAAAAACCAAAAATAGAGACTGAGAAATGAAAGCAGAGGTTGGAGCAACAAGAGAGACACGTTTGTCTTTAAACTGATTCAAATGTGAAACCCAACCACCCCACCCCAAAATAAGAGCCAGAGAGTGAAGTCAGATAAAATTGGTGCTTTCTTTTCTTGGGAATCAAAATGGGAAAGAAAAAAGAGAGAGTAGCGGAATAATAACAGGAATCTTCCTTTGCTTTTGTTTCAATACCCATCCAAACTCCAAAAGAAAGCTTTTGAAAGATAAAATCCCAAACGGGTATTTGGTCTAACCCCTAAAAAGTAAAAACTCAAACTGAAGGGAAGCTCTTTTGACTGTTATGGATCTCTTTCTTGTACCCACGTATTTCAAAAGAAATTACATTCACATATTTCAAAGCCTTGAAAATAGTACACTGAAACATCAGAAGAGCAAACAGACAAACAAATAACAGGTGTATGCATTTGAGATAGGAGTATTTACTCCATGGCCTATCAAACTGACCTGATAGGGAAAAGAAAACAAAAGAGAAAATGATGGGTCTTGATTAAAAATCTCGGTTTCCCCTCTCTTTTTAAACTTTTTATCTGAAAATGGTTAGTAAAGCTGTATCCAGTACAAAAATTCCAGACTGCCCACAGAAGGAAAAAAAGAGCCTCAATACAAAGTTGGGAGGGGCCATCTTGATCAAACCCAAAATCCTCTGTCTAATCACAAAATACAAAATTACAAATATAGTCAGCATATTGCAAAAGAGGTTTCTTAAAATGGTATTTATGAATAGCACATTTTAATAATTATATTGAGATACTCAGAAAGGATAAAATGTGGTGGAATTTGATTGGAGAGACCCAATTAATACAGCACAACTAAGCAGCAGGAAGCAGGAAAAATGCTCACTGATGAGTAGTGATTGTGATATTGTGTGGAAGTGTGAGATAGTGAGCAGGAAGCAGGAAGCAGGAAACAGGAGAAATGCTCACTGATAGTAGTGATTGTGATATTGTGTGGAAGTGTGAGACAGTGAGAGGCAACTTTTCTCAAGACTGCCTAGGAGAGGGTGAGAGTAAAAGCATTTGGTTGGCCGATAGCTAGCACTGATGTATGCAACTGCATTGATTTGTGAATTACTTACTGCGACTCAACTTCTTATGATCTTATCTATTACCACTTCATTCTTTAATGCTCTACGTCTCCTGGGTTTTTGGGATCATGAGAATTACCACAGTTAAAAGTGATTGGAGTGGTTACTGGGTTTTGAAGGCTTCGAGGTCAAGAGAACTCAAATATTCAAGTCTCTCTATCTCTGTTGGACATTAACTCAAAAGAACTGTGTGGGTCGACTACTTTTTTTGGCCTCATATTTGATTTACATTCAGGTTTTCATCACACATCCTTATTACCCCCACAAGAACAAAAAGGGGAACAGTTTCTTTTGTTGGCGACCCTTTATTTGGTTGTCCAAGAAAAGAAAATATCGTTGACTTTGAGTTATGACAAAAGAATTAAAGATGGAAATTAATCATTAATATCAATGAAAATTAGACCAGTCCACTTCATTCTTATATGTTATACCTCACTAATCTTTCATCTGCACTATATTCTGTATTTATTTACATTTACATTGGTTGTATTGATTGTGTTTATTTACATTGTGTCATAGATGGTACTCCTCCAGTAAATACATGTTTAATTTACCAATAAATCTTATATAATCAGAATAAAATATATTGTCCACTATTTTGTAATTGCAATTTATTATAACAAGACAAAATAGTCCTTGCTAAACAATATGACAGATGAACCACCAACTTATTGGATATATGTGCCCCAAAGCATATGGCTCAACGGTAAGTTAGGATTGACTGAGACTTCTTAAAAGTAGAGAGATCACAAGTTCGACGCAAGTATAAGGCATTGCTCATGAAATTTGTGTCACTTCTGAACACTTATATTGCCCCTTATTGTTGGGTCGCATAACCTGCGACTAACATTCTACGTACATTCCGAGGGTACAGGCTGGTAGACGGGTTGTTTGGTCCTGCCCCAACCAAACTTATTGGATATATGACATGAGTAATTAAATTTTTTGAAAGAAATTCTAGCTGCTTATTTAATATCATTTGAAAGCAATGCAAGTAATAGCAAATGGTTCCATCACTCGCAAACTTGCAAGCTCTTGACATATAAAAATGGCAGCAGTGTTACAACTACAAAACTAAAATACTGTGAAATTTTCTTGCATGGCAAGTTTGAAGTTATGTAATCAGTGGAATCAAAATAAGGGATATTCAATGGAAAAAGGATAAATCAATAAAATCCCCTTTAATCATTAGCTGGAAGAAAACCATTCCTACCATCCGTAGATTGATCCACTTGAGTTCAATATGGTAAGATAAAGCACACTAATGTCTCACTTTTCTTCATTTTTGGTTTTCCTTTCAGGAGGTATGTGGGGCTCTCTTGGAGCTAGTGGAAAGGGTTCCACTGAATCTCCCCATAACTAGTCACAAAACTATCAATTCCACAAGAGTTTAATCCTTTCAGAGGCCAATGCAAATTTGACTTCCCAACTTAAGGACCTTTTGCACCATCAAAGTCTAAATAATTCTCCAAGAAATCATTAACTTATAATCATGGAGAGATCTTAACGTCAAACAACTCAAGAATGTGTTGCAACCCAAATCTTGACTGAACTCAATAAAATCTTTCTCATTGAGATTTCAGTAGAAAAAAATCTGCTGCTTGTTAAAATATACATGCATTATTTCATCGTTGACCTATCTTAATATGCAAAACAAAAATGAGTCAACTAAGTCCACTGACTAGGCTGTTTAATCACAAAAATTAAATCAAGGAACCTGTACATTGTACAGAAGTAGTAGTACCAGATTGAGTAGTCTAAAAACCGTTGCAGTAATTGCGTGGTAAAGCTCAATGTGGTCCAGAACAGGCCAGTTCCAAAACCAATCTTGCTCCATCACCTTCTTGCATAATGAGTTAAACCAGTCCCGACTGTCATACCAAGGCAGTGATTCACCTGAAAGTTCCGTTTGTTAATTATTTTTACAAAACGGAGCACATATGAAAACACCAGACATTGTAGAAAGAACTTGTGCTCGTGAGTGTAATTTGCTTCGGGAAGGAAAGAAAAAAAAGAAAGAAAGAGGTTCAAGCTTGGCACTGAACTCCATTTCAAGCAAGGAAGCAGACGTAAGAAAACCATTAATTGAGAAACAGCGTATGTGCATGCATACTTCAACAGACTAGGATTGAAATGTACTCACCTATTAAGTGCATAATCAACACCACCTGCATCAGCTCCGTCAAAATTAAATCCATTTGGTTCAAGACCTTGTGCTTCTGCTCTCTCTTTATCATGGTTAACAACAAATACGGTGTCGTAAAGTCCTAAAGAAAAATATTATGAACAGCAGATTGTTGAATAAACTTGCTATGCCAAATATAACCAAATAAATATCGACCTTGCAATCAAAAACAAAAGACAAGTCCAGACACATTTTCTTAGGGAAGTGGAACCCAACTTCTACTCATCTAGAACTCGGGTAAATAACGAGAAAATATTAGCAAACCGCGTAATAATTAAAACTGGGTTCCCAATCTTAGCTAAAGGAGAAGATAGTTATAATTGAGAGTACTTTTAACAATTGCACTTTTGATTAGCTTGTCAATGGCATAAAAATTGAAGGGACAAATATGAAATCGGCTCCTGCATATATCTAGAATAAGATTAAAGCAAATCAGTATCTGCCAGCATCAAAATTGCATGTATGGATGAAAAAGACAGAAACATAGTGAGAGGGAACATTAAAGGGGGTGTTTACTTGAGTATTTTCCACTTTCATCTCCACGAAAAATGATACACACACAGGGAAGACATGTTTGGTTCTGTTTTCAGGAAGATCATTTTCTGGAAAATGGACTCTATATTTATGGAGAACGTAAACACACAACGAAGGGGTGTGTGTGGATTCCAAGCTATCAAATTTCATACACCAACAGCTGGGATTTTGTGAGCAACGCACTTAATTATTTCACCCGATATATGTTTGTAATCATATTAAAGCTCAGTAAACAATAAATAGATACCACAATGGAAGTAAGGGGAAAATATACACCATAACACTAGCACATACCTTAACATACCACCAGTCACCATCCTTCTCCTCAGAGCTTACCAGCATTTCAATGATGGACAATCCATCTTTCCAATTACTATTCCCGCCATGAAGCCAAATGTTCTTCGCATCAGCAAGAGGACGAGAGTTTTTGTTATAATATAGACTGACCAAGTCCTCAACTTGAAACTCAATAGGTTCAATGTGCTAAACATTATTGACAGACCTTTCAGCATTTTGCCTGTGCTCTATCCACTTCAAAAGCAGCCTTCTCTGCTTCCCTTCACTTCTGCTCTTCTGCTTGTCTTTTCCTTTCAGCTTGCTTCTTGGAAAGTTTCTCTATTTCCCTGAGTTCCTCCTCAAACAAGAAATCCTCAAAGGCAAACAAATCCATTCCACAAGTATGCATAAATCTTTTTTGTCTTGTTGTCTTATACATTATGCCCATTGAAGAACACAAAGTCAATTCTATATGCTTCCTCTGGAACATGAAGCTGACAGGCCGATCAGTCCCCATCTAGTGGAAAAAGATTTCCATCGCCAACCATTGAAAGCTCCCATTATTAAAACATCTGGATCATTTCTCAAACTGGAGAGACTCCTATTAAGGAACATTTCTATATGTTGATCGGGTCTGACCATTTGAGGATAAACAAACATTTATTGCCCCTCGTGAATTTCTCCTCAGCAAGCCTCTCAATTTCCTGTTTCTACAAGTTTTCTTCCATCTCCATTTCTAATTTTAGAGACTGAAAGCTATCTTCTGTTTCATCAGCCTCAGTTGTTTCCCCTTCTAAGAAATCACCACTTGACACTTTCATCAGCAGCAATAAACTTTTCTTCCAAATAAGTTCCATTCGCAGTATTCCCTCCATCCCTTCCATAGATGGTTTATTTTTTCTTAAAACATCCACAGCCTCAGCAATTCTGTTTACATTTCCATTTTCCACCAATTTGACTGCTTTAAGCAACTGGTAACTTTTCCCTCACTGGTGGTTATTTGCTCACTTAATTTAAAAACATCGACCCTTTAATCTCCATGCTTCTTCTCCTGCAAAGATTCAATCTCTGGAGCTTCCGGAGTGCCAGCTGTCTTGTCAGGTCCAACATGTTCGGTTGATGTAGTAGTACCTACAACCTCGTCATTATCTCACCATTATATTTTTGAACCCTCTTCTGCATGCTTGTTCCCACCTGCTTTTTAGTCGTAAATCCCTTTGGAGGAGTCCCGGGACCTTTAGACCTTGGAGTTGGCACTCTTCTTCGCCTTTTCCTTGAAAAATCTATTTAACTGAAAGAAAATGTCATTTAAAAATTGATTAAGAAGGAAAACCAAAATACTAACCACAAATAACAGGAAAAAAAAATCAGGTAATCCATTAACCTGCACTAGCTGTGATTCTAAGCGAAAACCCACATCCTGGGCCCTTGCTACACCGTGAAGTGAACTGGAAGCATATGAATAGAAAAACAGAAATTCAGAATGATACCGAACATCCAAGTTCATGGCTAATAGATTTTAGATAGAGATCAAATACCAAAGTAAAATACACCATAAACTCTGGCAACGAATTTATGATATTATAAAAAAACAGCCAAAAGGCAGACCGGCAAGAATACAAGGATAAACAGGCCATCATTCTCAACATTCTCAAATGAAAGTAAATTGAAATCGAAAACAAGGCAAATACCAATCAGAGATATATATTAAGTTTTATAATGCGTTCATTCCAATCAACCAATGAATCATACTGACAAACACCATGAGGAATTTAGGCACACACAACAGAAGCATACATTCATATGATCAAGAATAGAACTTACAGGTAATGACTGAGCAGCTCTTCCCAAGGAGATAGACCCAACACACGGTTTTATCTTGTAATGGGTTCTCGGTTGCACAACTGCAGCTCTGCCATTTAATGGTCCCCGTGCTTGCAAACCCACTTCTATGGCTGCCACTATCGAAAACCCAGGAAAGAATGTTTGTTAATTTGTTTGTTCCCCCAATCCAGTACCCAGTATTTACTGATCGATTGATCACAGAAAATCAAGACGTCTCCTATATGGAAATGGAATTAGTGTCTTCAGGAAAAACGATATTTTAACCAGAAATATATTGGAAATATGACAGCCAATTATGTAGAGCCAATTTATCATACAGTCTCGTGTATGTACATGGCTTATTGACCTTTGGTTTGCAAGCACAAAATATCTGACTGTGGTGATAGGGAGGGCCGATCAAGATGTTTTTGGGCAATAATGATAAATCTGCAACTTTAGTATAATCTTCAGGGTGTTGGTCTTAGTCCGTGATGGGCTTAAATCCGTGAGCGATAAGTATTCGGTACATAAAACGGGGGACCAAGCCAAGTGGTAAAATATGACCACAGGAATGGGGATTCAAATGGGCACAATCCCAGGAAATCCGGCATTGAAAATGTTCATAGTGCAGAAGCTGTCAACCCCTTGCCTGGACTTGAGTTCATCTTCATTCTGGACAAGGACAATACCATACGGAACAAGTTGGAAGCTTCATTCTCATTTTACTGCACGAGGACTTCCAAAAGAAATCAATGATTTCAAAACCTGGGGAGTGATTGTCTTTTCTAAATACAACCTTTTCTGCAATCCCAGGAACACAATCTTCTAACAATTTCAGCATATCTAGAGATGCGGGAAGACCCATTTTCATCTAATTGCCAAAAAAAAAAACCATTATAATGCATCCAGTGGGTTCATCCCTCAAATTATTCAAGTTTTTAGAACTTTGACTGCTTCGAATACTGTAACTCAGAGAGTGTCAATTGCGTGTCCTCTACAGCTTGATTTGACCATGCTGAATTTACACAAGAACAGGCTCTTTCTCCTCAAACTCACTCTAATGCATATCCTTCCCCAACCCTCGCGTAGGAGGTGGTCTTTGATATTCTGTCAATAAGAAACTAGTTTAACGGCTGATATAGTGAAAATCACATGTGTTTGATAGATTGTCTGCAAGAAACTACTTTGATGGCTAATACACACCGTGTGTTGAACAGATTGTGTTAAAAGAAACCAACTTGATGACTGACAACCGCAGGTAAATACGTAAATAAAAAACATGTAAGAAAAAGAAATGGCTAACAGATGGAGAGAGAAACCATGAATGACAAAGGAGCTTACTTGATTGTTTCGGTTCCAACGAAATTGATGACAGACTGGCTGCCATTTTGAGCTAGGACTTTGCTCCTGAGAGCCGCTTTAAGGTTGTGAATAAGTTTCAGTTGTTGATAAATGATATGAACGGTAAAACCGTTGTCATACTAACAAGAACATATAGAGACCATTATGGCATTATCCACCAAAACAGAACAACATGATCGTATAGTGGTTTTCCTTTCATCAAAAGAACTAACCAAACAGCAGTAGAAGAAATCGAAATACTGCAAAATTCCACAATGTTTTCAAAACCCTAATGAAATTCCAAGATCCATCACATAACATACTGAAAATAAAAATTAGAACATAAAAGCGGGGATCTTTTTTATCCACCAAAACCCACTGAATCAATT
The DNA here is from genome assembly GCA_963580455.1 of Euonymus europaeus. NCBI lineage: Eukaryota > Viridiplantae > Streptophyta > Magnoliopsida > Celastrales > Celastraceae > Euonymus > Euonymus europaeus. The sequence continues at coordinate 1,829,488 of OY756969.1, read as the reverse complement.
TTAGATTCAATCAACACTCTGCATAATGTCTTCAGCAGTGAACTTGGTACCCTTGTCCTTATCGGCAGCAGCACGACCCTTGGCCTTTCGGTCGAGGAGCGACTTCCGGTCCTTATCAAGGCGGAGCTTAGTGATTACGACCTTTGAGGGGTTGATGCCCACGTTGACGGTTTGCCCGTTGACCTTCTCACGAGTTACCCGCTCGATATGAATGACCCACTTGCGGCGGTAGACCTGGACGACTTTGCCGTCGCGTCCCTTGAAATGGCCACGGACCACCTGCACCTCATCGTCCTTACGGACCGGCATCGACCGCACGTTGTACTTCTGGCGGAGGTCTGCCGAAAGTGGTGCGCTCATCAATATGCGCCGGACGCTCGAAGGCGCCGTGAAGTGCGCCTTGCGATTCTTGCGGCGAGAGGAGGAGACCCTGGGATTGTACTTCATTTTGACCACCTCTCAACTGTGCGGACGTGTCGGCAGAAAGGGTTTATAATTTACACAATACCATAGACGGTGTCGTTTAACAAAGACGACAACTAGGTTGTCAATTTGTCATGTTCCAGTACTAATTTAATGGGCCTATTTAAACCCAAAGACTTTTGGGCTTTGTTGGGCTTTAAATTCACTGCAATGGCGCCGTTCGCAAATTCGCAAGGAAGCGGATATTTGCACATCAATTTGGACTCATCGCACACGTAATTTTTTGAAAAAGGAAATTTATCAAATTATTTTTATATAAAATTATCAAATTATCCTTATATAAATTTTAAAACCTTAATTCTTTAAACAAAATTTATTATCCTCGACAAGCGCATGATAAATAATTTTTGCTCAAGGATTTCTTGAGAGAATGATTACTTAGTGGCAATAGAAGATTAGGTGAAGTTTGTTCAAAAAAAGTGTACAAAACTCATGGCTCAAATTGGATCCATTAAAATTGACGACATCGATCTTGAGAAAAGCTGCCTCCATTCTGAAGTCATCAATCAACGTGAAAAGCCGCCTTTATGCTGATTTTTTATGATTAACGGTTCGTATTTTCTCCTTGTATGTCACAACATTCTTAAAGTTTCTATTGTAGAGATGGCAATGGAAGTCTATCTTTTCCGGATTCACCATGTCTAGATTCTTCGCAAGTTAAAAAAAAAATTGTTCGGTTTTGACACTGAGAAAAATTAGATCAGGCAAAACTGAACAAAATGAAAATTGTTCTTCGCAATTTGGAAAAAAATGGGCTTCGTTTTGACTAAATAGAATAGAACAGTTGTAAATGCCTGTACAGTGATTATAATTGGCCAGAAAAAGGTTGCTCAAATGATAAGGATGTGGATATAGAAAATGATAGTTTAGTAATGTGCTCAATGTGTATTTAAAAAATAATTAAGATATATTAACCAAGTGTGTATTGAGTCTACAATTGTGAGTCAATAGTGATACCCAATTTGTAATTACCCCACTTAAGCTAAAATACGATGGGCTTTATTTATTTATTTATGATATTTGTCAATTTTTATTAATTTTTTTAAGGGTCAATTTTCAGATTTTGCAAGTTTAGAAAAACTAAAACCGTAATATTATAATCATATTTACGAATATAAAGATTAGAAAAGGGAACGGGGGCTACAATTATTGTAGTTACATTTATACCCTAATTCTCCACTAAAATTATGTTAAAACGTAATTTTTTTTCATGTTCTTGAATATTTAAGTGATGATAATAGTAGAATATTATAGATTTCGAAAGGAAAAAAAAAATCCTAAAATCTAATCCCTAAATTTTAAAACCTAAATATTAAATCATAACTCCTAAATCTTAATTATGCCCTTTTTTTAATAAAAAAAAATGATTTGAGTACGGTTTTGGGAAGGATTGTAGCTAATTGTTGCAAAAAAAAAAATTGTAGCCCCTCCCATCCCCGGAAAAAATTCAACCTGCTTTACTTCGCTGATGGCTTTCCAATGTCATTTCCATACTCAGACTTGTGTTTGTTCGGCAAAGAACCCTTCCTGGGTTTTTTTCAAAGAAGGAACAACAATAGGACCCAAACTGAGTTGTTGGATCACATCCACGCCATGATTTTTTGCACCATCCACATCGTTGTTTGTGCTTTCTGTTGTCTTCGTACAAGATCTATTGGAACCGCCAGTAAAATTTTCGGCATGAGATCCTTCGCCGATCATATTCTCATGCTTGCATTCATGGTGACCAGGGGCACCTGACTCCAAACTTTACCATGCATTTCTCGTAGGATCCATCCCCAGGCTTGTCAAGCTCAACTTTAAGGAAGGGCTGTTCTTAATTGGAAGAGAATTGTTTCCTAGATAATCAACGGGGCCCTCTGATTCACATTCTTGATCATCATAATTCACATCTGTTGCGACCCTGGCTGCCGTACATTCTTGCTCCCCCTATAGCAAAGTTATGAAGCAGGAAAATAACAGCCATTAATAGTTTAGTGGAAACAATATGAAACTATGAAAATTTGACAAAGATTATACCACATAAACTGGACATTAAACAACTCAGTTTGAGAGGTAACAAAAAAATCTGAGGAATAGTAGCAAACTTGATGGCATGATGCCAAAGTCCGAGTTTCATTAATGGCGAAATCAGATAGAATGTCGGTGCAAATCCAAAATGCAATGTTGTGCTATGCATTGCAAAAGATCTATGATTATTCTTGAAGTAATCACTCTCTACAGTTCAGAAAAAATTCGCTAATGGTAAATGAGAATACGCACGAGATTATGAAATTCACTATGAGAAATGCAATGGATTATTTCTACAATTAGATATTTTCTTAAGGATTCCACACGAGAGAGTGAAGTCAATATGAAAGGTTTCAACAAATAGAATATCAGAGTTGACCTAGAAGCTGGATAAAGAGCACTAGAGTCAATATATGAGAAACTATAATGAAAGTTCAAGCAAAAAAATAAAAAATGACTCACGGAACCCAAAGGCAACTCAACACTTAGGCTTTGCTTGGGAGAAGTGTTGGAATGGTTGTTCGCGAACCCCTCCAAAATCTTATTTGGCGCGAACACCTCCCAACACCCCTTTCCCAACCCCTCAAAATGAAAGGTTTGGGAGGTATTCACTCACATTAAACGCTCCCAACCCCTCCCAACTCCTCTCATACTAAGCTAAGGGTTCACTTTTATAAACCCCTCCCAACCCCACTCCCAAGCATAGCCATAGAAAGAAAAGGCATGGGTACCTTATCTGGCACCTTAGCAATTCCTTCACATCCTGAAGCCTCCTCTCCATCAGAATCGGTCATTTCCTCACACTCGAACTCCACATTTCCATCCATTTCCTCATCTGAGTCACTCAGCTCTTCCTGTTCCATCACAATCACAGGATGAGAAAAGTCACCTATGTCATCATGACTGCATCTGCTGATGTTATTGCTTGCTAAAACTGACGCTTGAGCACCTGGAACAAAATCTCTCTGTCCAGTAGAGTAATTCTCAATGCACTGATACTGTGAACTGCCAAGTTTTTGGGTTTCCATAGTATCTCCAGAATCAGAGGCACTTATTAGAGACCTTTTTTGTTTATTTGCAGCCACATTTGCACTTCTCCTACGTTGGCCCTTCGCAGACTTCGAGCTTAAATAGATCTCCAGGTCCAGCTCAGTAGCCTTCTCATTAGGGCTAGAGTGTTTACAACCCTGGTGCACACTTGACGTTGTTGTTACTAAGTCACTATTTTCATCATCCACTCTCTGCAAGAGGGGATGGAAGTCAATGCCACCTGCTGCTGAAGTATACAATTTTGTCTTCAAAGATTTGTTTGAACGAGGAGCACCATGGATTGCTTGAAAAGGACTATGAAAGACGGTCAAATTCAGTTGAGTTCTAGCACCACAAGCCAACGAGTAATATGGTAGGCGTCCAACTTCAGGTGATTTGAACAGTAAAGGATGCATCTGAAGATCTGAAATGTTGCCTCTTTCTTCCAACACAAGCTCATGGGTAACAACTCCAGGTTCTCTAGGCAATGAATTTGTAACAAGGTCTTTAACTTCACCATTTATATCACCATCAGGTGTTACTGGGCGGATAGTTTCTGACTTTGCACGATGGGATAGAGAAACTACATTTTGTATTCCCACACCAGTACCACCAGCTCCAGATGCAGAAACCTTAGCAGATCCTGCAAATTGATTTCCTTTGAAGGCTGACTGAGATATTACACGGACAGATGGTGGAAGGTTAACAGGAGGCAAGTCTGGTGCTAACTTCACCAAGTGAGCACCATTAATTTTACGGGTTCGATATGGCCGCATATGTATTGGGGTTTTAGGCTTATTTAGTGACACGTTGGAAACCATATGGTTCGGTCGCATGATATGAGACGGAACACATCTAACATGAGTGTAATGAGATGAAGTGTGTTGGGGATAGTTAGAAGAAGATGGAAACTTGTGCATATTATCATTGTGTGGTTGAGCTTCCACAGGATTGTTTAGGTCTTCACTAACGCAGGAAGTATCTCCCGACACTCGATCACCAGGTAAGTTTCTGTTTGCAATGTTTGAGCAAGGATAGCCAGAAGAACAGAGGCTTGTGCCACCTGGCCTCCAATCTGCCAAAAATGCCTTATGTAAGTAGGCTTCCTCTACACAGTCATCTCCGCTAGAATGTTCTCCAACAGCATTCTCAACTGACTTATCCTGCAGTGAATTGATACACATACTAAAATTAAATGTGCATTATTGAAAATTTTTAAAAAAATATATCGTACAAATTAGTCCATGGTGAGTTTCAAGGATTACGAAACAAGGCTCCAAGGCCAACAAGATCTTGTAACTTGAAGAGGAATGTGCAGCTAAGTGTTTTAGTATGAATTTTTTGAGCAATTTTTGGAGATTTCAAAACTCACCACAGCATTATATCGACATTCAATAATGACATCAAGTAACATGGGAATATGTATCAGCAATGAAATGGCAACAACCTCAATGTCAGAAGCCCGTTGCCAATGTACCAACTTAGCCGGTTTGGATATTCTTCTTTTTGATTCATACAACCTCCGTTTCTCCTTTTCAGCGGCATCTAGCTTATAGGACTGCTGAGCACCACGAGCAATACGCCACTGTCGGGGTAATAAGCCTGGATCTCTATAAGGGACAACAATTTTCCATACTGACATCCAATCAAGTTTAAACAACTTGAGGCCCTGGAGTGAGTTACGTCAGATTTTTTTTTAAAAAAAAAAACAACTAAGTCAAATGATGATCATTAGGAATGATCTTTCAAAGGTCCTGGAAACTTACCTCCTGAATGCGCTCTATCTCTTCCGCAGTCAACGGTGAGGTTTTCATCCTTCGAACTGCCTGCATAAAGTAGAAAATATCATAAAGATAGTGCATTCCAAGGCAATGCTATCATAATCGATGTATCCAAAAACAAAATAAACCCTTGGATTGTAATTTATTCTCTATCTGATTAATCTGTCAATCTGATCAGGAGAAAAGGAAGAAATTCTAGTAGCATGCACCCACTCATCATTTGTTTTATCTTCTTTTGTGGGAAGGACTGGAGATTGAGACCAAAACTTAACAGGATAAAGTCTTGTAGTAACAAGAAAAAACTACCAACTGGACAGAATAACAAAAATAAGCATAAAAATGTCTTAACGCATTATCTCTTGCAGGGTACAGATCAAGTACAAACCTTAATGGGATTTTCCGGCGCCTTAGAAGCACAGCGGTTTTTCTGCCTAACAAAAATCTGTAACGTAGTCAGCAAGAATCTGTTAAAAATAGCCCATTTCTTTCAGTCATTCAAACAAATGCTGATGAAAGAGAATGTGTTCATGTTGTCATTTCTTTCACTATTTGGAGATAAGGTAAGCAAGAAGGATAAAACATAACACACCAACCATGAAACTCATGAAAGCTACAAAATCAATAGAAAACTATCTGCAAAGCAGAAAAGTTAACTAGTTTATCCAGTGCAAATAAACAGAACTTTAATGCATGTCAAGGTTCCTTGATGTTGTAATATTTTGGAACAACGACTACAGTAATTCGCCAGACAAAAAACACAGTGTAGTTCAAGTCACATCAGGTTCATAAAGCGGCAGCTATAGCCTATCAGAATGCTAAAAACTGAGAAAAATCAAGAGTCCAAAAAGTTACAACAGTACTAGAACAAGATAAGTCATATTTTGCAAGTCATGGATTATTAGTATATTTATAGTGTGAATGGCAATCAAGGGAAAAATGTTCACTTATGTATATATTATCCTTTCACCAATAGTTGTTCCAGGAAACTTTCAAGGGTATACGGGGTGGCAATTAAGAATAACCCTGCCTTTAAAAATATCCTTTTCCTTTGTGATTGAAAAATGAATGGCTAAAAAATAATACCTCACACTTGCTGGCAATATCGATGTTCACGAGCGACAAGCACAATGGAGTACATGATCCAATTATTCATGCATTCCTTTTACATCTAGTCTATCTTTCAAGTGTACAGCTGAATCAATAACTAAAAGAAAATACATAATAGACAAATATTACAATCTTATCGTTGATACATTTCCCAGTTTTTAATAAGTAGGTGATACATCTCCCATATCTTCATCACTTCATGTAACATTATCATGATCATCTAATGCAGAATCTTCAAGACGTTAATGCATGCTTCACAATGCCAACTTAGAATTATAAATTGAATGGTTTTCACTATTCAGACAAAAAAAATCACACTATTATTTCATCCATATCATGCAAGTGCTCCATACATGGATTAAGCACTTCAAGAAGGCCAAAACATATTTTCATTTCTTTATGGAAAATGCACAATTTGGCACATAAATGGCGTAACTATGCTCAAACACAGACACTAATCAACAGGAGAAGATATGTTTCCAATACATAGTCTAGGAAAGCCGAAAGCATTACCTGATGCTTAGATTTGCAAGGAAGAAAACGTTGTTGAATAGCCTTCCAATCTGTATTATACTCCATCATTCCTAGTGCCAATAATCTGCATCAAATCTAAATATATCAAAATTTACCTTCATGTCCCATAAGTTTACTAAAGATAACTTATATTTGTTTTTTAATGTAACAATTGTAATATGAAAATTTAATAAAGTCCGTACAAAACGCAGATAAATTAATTGCAAGACCTTCCATGTTCTAATGAAAAAAGAAAAAGTAATCAGGAGCAAATTTTATTGCATTTTTTTTCTTTTTCATTTTTGATAAAGACACATTGAGGAAAATTGTTTTGGGTAGGACTCAGAATATGGGTGGTGATATATCAGGTGGTCGGCAATGCTTAAGCCAATTACAAAGAATGAGACCTTTCACTTCAATAAGATCCAGCATCATGAAATATTTATTCTCTTAAAAGGAAAGAAAAGGTATTTTTACAATGGCAAACTGTTGAGAGCTCATTCTAGACATGACCGCAAGATAAGGAAGTTTACTCCAACCTTGACATGCTCCAATAACGAAGCCACAAGATAAACACTTTGCTACTAGCCCAGTGGTAACTTTATTTTTTTTATTGAATAAGCTAAAACTATAAATCATAATACACCTCAATGGAGAAAAAATATTCAGTAATCCAAAAGTAATAATCAGGAAAAAAAACTACAAGAATCAGTTCAACAAATCATAAAAACAGTTGACAATACTTTAACAACAAAAGAGAGAGAGAATTGATGTCACTCACTCATCCTCTGAATCCGTAAACAGAATCCGATTTGCAACAGAAGTAGGGGGTGGTTTATGGGGAAATAATGCTGGATTGAAGAGAGGGAAAAATCTCTGTGCTAATTTCGCAATTTCCTTTGGGACAAAAGCAATTGATTGCTTCATGGCACTTTCAACAATTGAAGCTGCCAATGTCTTCCTCGGATGTTGTTGACTTGGTCTAGATGGCACCCTATTGGTAGTCGGAGAATCACTGCTTTGTAAATTTTGACCATTATAGTAGGCCGATGAAGACAAACAAGGAGGGTTGAATAAAGGTTCTCTCTCAAGCCGAGTATCACAACTGGACTCCATATAAAGTTGGCGACCCTTCTGTGCAGCTTTCAAAACAATTCCAAATCAACAGTACAATGTGTAAACTTTAAACAACAGAACAAGCACATCATTTCAACCACATTCTACAATGCATACCTGTATAAACATCTTCCATATACCTCCCAACTAAATTAAGAGGAGCTACATCAAGGATGGATAGTATTGGACCACTTACAGGAGGCACCCAGAAAGAGCTCTCAACAGTTCGTCCATTATATAAATAATCATTTCTTCCTTTAGATGGAGAAATATTTTGCAATGCTGGCATCTGAATGTCTGTAGAAGAGCGGACTCCAAGATGTGCATCAGATATTAGAGATGATTCAAATGTGCATTGAGCAGGATAAATGTTGGTTGCTTCATTTGGAACTGATGAAAACATGTATTGAGGGCAGAAACAAATACCAGGATATGGCACACTTTTGCTTGCCATTACCTCATCACGTTTCTGAAGCATTTCAAGGATTAGGCCCCGCAGATGGGAGGCAATAATTTTCAGCGAAGGATCAAGAACACAAAGGGAAAATATCTGAATGAGAAGCTGTACATGCTCATAAATCAGACAATGCAACTGCCCAAGTTGATGTGGAGGGAATCTGTTGATACAGCCATTTTCCCACGTGGAAGCCAGACTGGTTGGAGTATTATCATGTATAAAAATTCTCCTATCAAGAGAATGAAAAGGCGCAACTGAACCACCAGGTGGGACTGGTATAAGGGGACGCAATGACCTCTTTTCCTGACCTAAAAATTTCTTTTTACGCGGAGCACTGGCTTTTTTCTGTCTATTCAACCTGGTCTCTGGCCGCCTTCCTAATCTTTCATTCTCCACTTTCTGTGCCTTATTTGATGTACTTTCATCAACATCACTCTCGAGTGCCTCTTCGAGTTCAATCTCGAAGTCTGCATCATTATCCTCATCTTCATCATCGTCAACAGTTTCATTTTCATGGTTTGATGTGTCATCACCATCTTTAGCAAGTAAAACCGCTGCAAGAAATTTCCTGTACTCTTCTTGATCATCAACATTTTGAAAATTATCCTCGTCATCAGTTTCCTGAAGAAATGCCTCGAGTTCATCAAGAGTGATACTAGCAAGCGAATAGCGTGCCCTAGTGCGCTTGCATATAGCATCCTCATCATCCGAATGCACTGTCATGAGCTTTTCCCGGGTATCCATGGCATTACTCTCATCCAACTCTCTGAGCATAACATCACCAGCATCATTTTCTTGACTAGATGCTTCGACTTCTGTATGAGATAACAAAACCGACTTTCTCTTCTTCGTTTTCCCTGGATTCCAAGTATTTTCACGCCCAGTTTCCGGAGAATCAGCAGCTTGCATCACCACCTCCTCCTCTCCATGTTCAGAATCACGTCTATGGAATTCACCAGCTGGCTTTGATGCATTTGGATTCGCATTGCTGTCAACAACAGTACCATCCAGACCTTCAATTTCTGAGCTCAAGCTCGATGAAGCTGTTTCCTTTAAGAAAGGATTGAAATCAACATCCTCCTCCTCATCTTCCTCTTCGTTTTCTTTTTCATCCTCTTTAGTACTTATACCATGGACATCGTTTCGACGATTTTCACATCTAATTCCTTCCCTGAACGGTGGATTCGAGCTTAACGTCATCTTCGAAAAACGATTTTAATACCATTAACAGTGGATGCTTCAACAACTTCGCCGGAAATTCACAACTGCATCAGACATCCCCAATGTGGCCAATGCAGATCATAAAAATATTACGTTCGCAATTCCTTGTGTATTTCGATCGAATAATTACAATTTGGCTTCGGATTAATCAGGTTACAAGGACGACCAGGAACCAAAATAATAATAAGAGAGAAGAACAAAAAAAACAAAATTTAGGGTTTTTCAATAGAATTAAGGAGCGTTGATTGAAAAAAAAAACAACTAATCAAAATCTGAAGACGGAAGAATAGCGAAATACGAAAGGGAGTTCCCATACCAGTTGATCAGATTATCGGAGGGAGAAGAGACGGTGGAACCTCCGATGTCAAAATCGAAAACGGAATGGGAAGCGACCGACCATGTAAACAAACGACGCCGAGCGAGAAATAGCGATTCGACGCCGTTCGGAGTGTCAAAGTCTTTAAAAAAACATCGTGAAAGAAAAATATTTATTTATTTTTTGTTTATATTTAGGAAGGTAAAAACAATAAAAAGCATTTATATTCAGGATAAACATGTATAAGAAAAAACAAAATGATCATCTTATAAAAACGGTTTAAGAATTCCAAAGCAAGAGATGCAAAATATTATTGGATGAAGCTGAATTGAGGAAATCTATATATTTTAACCCAATCAAAACTCTTCAAAGTTTAAAGTACTAACTGTGACCAATATTATTATAATAAGAAAATTTTGTAAAAAGTCAATCCACTAACAAATTTATTGGAATAAATTTTGTTCCATGAGGACAATCATGTTTAAAAAATATTTTATAAAGGATAAAAAAATGATAAACATGTATTGTATTTACATAAATACTCTCATCTTCTCAATTTCACACCAAAATCAGACATTCCTCCCACCATTACTCTAGCCAATCAATGGGTGGGGATGGTGTGCCCAAATTTGGGTTACACTCTAGTGGTAGTTATTTGCAATAACATCGTCTTTGGTGGCCAAATCAATCATTTTTTCTTCGTAATTGACTTGATCGTGATTTTAAGGTTAAAAAATCTGGTGAAATTAGTAGATAATGGCTAAGGGTTGATTGTGATGCTCCGACACTTATTTCACACCACATACATCACAAATAATAATGATAAACTCAAATTTACAATGATCTCGCCATGATCAGCAGCCAACATTCTTTCTTTGTCAAAGCCCCAACAAATTGACCACGTTAGTAAAGGACAGCCTAATCTGCCCAAAACAGGAATGGGACAACCTAACTCTTCATTAAATGTTGTGCCAGGTGGACCCTACAAGTAGAGATATACATATATAAACACATGTGTCCGGATAAGGATAAAACATTAGATTTTCTTTCATAAACAGATAATGTAAAATGATTCAAGTCATTTAGGCACAAGCGGCCAACACACCAAACTAATATAAGATTTCAACAACTAATCAAAGCCCAAGAACTACCAGTCTACAACCACCACTTCACTTTAACGACCTATCCATCCCCTCATTATTAAATACTCCTAAACTACTTGCTTAGACCCTCACACAGTCACCCATCACAGAGAGAGAGAGAGAGGGGGGGGGGCTTCTCCTAGAGAGAGAAATGGGTGACTTGCAACATGATACTTCCCACGACCCTAGTGAAGATAATTCTAAAGGTACGTACTAATTAATGAAGTTCATTTTTTCCTTGTCTTTTATTTTTTAAGATGAAGTTGGCAAGGAACCATAAATAGAGTTGGATTTCTTTGCTGATGTGTTTGTTTTGTTTTAGATGCAAAAGGTGAGGAATCCAAGCTTGAGTTCTCTGAGGATGAGGAAAGTCTCATTGCCAGAATGTTTAGTTTGGTTGGACAGAGGTTTGTCAGATATCATGTGTAATTAACTAATGTAAATTTGTTTCAATTTTTGCCTTTTGGGCTTTTATTGATGATGGACTGGCATGGATTAGGTGGGCTTTGATTGCTGGGAGAATACCAGGAAGAAGTGCAGAAGAGATTGAGAAGTACTGGACTTCAAAGTACAGCAGCTCAGATGAACAATATCTTAAGCCCAACTGGAGTTATTGATCGTTGTTTCCCCCCTTTAATTCTTCTTGATTCAAAGTACAAACTGAGTAGATTGTGACAGTTTGTGAGTCTAATCTTCTGTTTGTTTACTTTTTGTATGTAAAAAGTTGTGAATCGTTCTCATCTCTTTCTTTTGTTAAAATGGATGATGCTTATCTGGTCATTGATGGAAACTGACTATTACAATAAAGAAAAAGAAAAACAGAACCATCACCATCCTCACAAGACTTTATATGTCAAAAAATATGGCTGATGATTGATCTACAATGACTCTAAAGTTCAAGAAGGACTGTTCTTCGAGCGCCCGAGAAAGGATCCATTCTTAGCCAACTCGCCTAGTGGTTTGTCAGTGAATCTGATCAAGTTATAGGCAAATGCTCCTGCTATTGTTCCAATGATTGGTCCTATTATGTAAACCCATAGTCCTGAATAAACATGCTTCACCAAAGCTGGCCCAATGCTCCTTACAGGGTTCATTGAAGCTCCTGAAACAGGCCTGCAAATTCTCCAGGTTAGATAAAATGTGCTAAATATATATCTAAACAGAAAAAAGTAGTGAATAGTGAAACGAAATTACTTACCCTGCAACAAATACATTCAACATTATAGTCATTCCAACAGCAATCCCTCCCAGGTCTCCTACCTGCAAACAACAATTTGCATTTTCAATTCCTCAATACCTGGAAACATGTGACCCAGTGGTAAAATTCTCGGGATTGAAAAACCTGTCCTCGACACCACCCAGAACAGGATTGAACAGTAAACTCTACAAGTGACAAGTGAAGTTGAAGAGTATAAAAGGGACAAAGGAAGAAAGAAAAAAAACAAACCGCTCTGTTATCAGTAGCAACAGCAGAAATGACGAACATCAACAAGAAGGAGATTATGATTTCCATAGCCAAAGACTGTCCATTAGATCCAACTGGTACTGTTCCAAAGTAATCTTTAGGAGTCACATCCAGTGCTAAAGCTAATGTTCCACTAGCCAGTATTGAACCCATTAGTTGAGCCACAATGTAAAATGGCACCTACACAAATAACTCACACTTGCTTGCATCAACCATTGATGAGAAAATCTACATATCTAGTTAGCTAAATCACAGAATTGTATCAAAATGACCTCTTTATATGGGAATCTACGAAAAATAGTGAGGGTGATCGTGACGGCTGGATTGAAGTGAGCTCCAGAAATATGACCGACTGTATAAACCATCACCATAACAATCAAACCCCATGTCACACAAATGCCAGGGAATGTCACTGAACCGTAGATCTTGTTCACCGCTACCGAACCGCACCCTGCGAATATGACAAAATAGGTCCCAATCGTCTCTGCAATAAACTGCCAATATATTCAAAATCAACCTGTCAATAGCGTGATCACTTCAATGTGGTTTAATTTGAATTTGGATTGATTGATCGTCACTGACCTTTTGAGCTAGGGTAACGACTGCATTTGATGAGCAACACAGATCAATGTCTTTATTTGAGTTATCAGTGTCTCTGGTAACAGTGTTGGTGATGGTAACGTTGCCAAGCTCCATCTCTGAAATCTCTTCTTCTTCGCTCTTTCTACTCATTTTTCTTCTTCTCTCTTCAGAAAGATCAACTGTGGGTTTGTTTTGTGCATTTGAATCGGTCTAATTAGGGTTTTTATCCGTTGTCTTCACGATTGTTTCTGTTTTTGGATAAACATCAGATAGATTCACCACATTGGAATTTCTCAACAAATATCTCCAGGACTCACGGGATTCTCTCGTATCAAACTTCGCGCCTTCTACGGCTCTGCCTCTGAATAGTCCTTAAAAGGACATGGACCTCAGGCCCAATAATACCAGGCCTTTGAATATCCAAGCACTAAAAAAGCAATATAGCTTAGGCCCAATAATTCCAGCCCAACACAAAAGTCCAGCCCATGTTTTTGAATTTCTTAGCTCGCTTTTCCATTAATACCCCTTTTTTCTGCCGCAAAACCAGAAAAGTTTTTGCGAGGGTTTTTGTTTTCGGCGGCGGTGAAGATTGAAGAAGAAAAACCCAGGGTATGGACTTTCAGAAGAGGAAGGCAGCGGCGATAGCAGCCCTGAGATCAACTGAGACGGACAAATCACCGAAGGGCACGCTAGACGCCGCAATCGTCCCTCTCATCGACGCCATTAATGGCCAGCCCTCCTACTTCACCACGAGCTCCTGCTCCGGCCGTATTTCTATCTTCTCCCACCCCAAGGTTTCTGACGTAAAAGTTCCACGGAAGAAAGCACGTGGCGGCACCTGGATCTTTGTCTCCCACGAGCCCGTCGATGACGACGTAATTCTTAAACTCCTCTACCCGTCGTCCGAGTCAGATCGGAGTGCTGACTCGCCGTCTCAACTCAGTGAGTTAGTGTTCCGATTCGAGCCGTTGATTATTGCAGTGGAATGCAAGGACCTTGAGGCAGCTCAGTCTCTGGTTTCTCTAGCAATCCGTTGTGGATTTCGCGAGTCTGGGATTACCAGCGTGAACAAGCGGGTGATTGTGGGGATACGGTGTTCGATCCGATTGGAGGTACCATTAGGGGATAAAGATAGAGTTTTGGTTCACCAAGAGTACGTGAGGTTTCTCGTTGGGGTGGCTAACGAAAAAATGGAGGCTAATAGAAAAAGAACGGAGGAGTTTCTTCATGCTTTTAAGGCAGCCGGATTGTCTGGTGGAGTTGGGGAAATGGTTTTTCTAAATACCATTGAGACAGATGCGATGGATGAAGCATCGGTTGACAGTAACAACAAGGAGCACGGCTGCGATTCTGGTGACAATGGGGATGATATGCTCGAGAAAGCTGAAGGGAATGGTAATTTGATATTTGTTTGAAGCTTGAAATTATTCATGCTAAGACATTGATGAATGAGATTTTTCTTGACAGTCAACCTGTTTAGTTTTTACAATAGTTATAAATGATTCGCGGTGTTTTTGAAGTAATATTGACAAGGCCAACAAAGGTAGGCTCAATTTCAAAAGCTAATTACATGCAGTTTTTGATTGGTCTACGTGTTTGTGTTGATATGTGTTTTTGTGTTTCGCACTTCCTAACAAGCAAGCATAGTTAGTGGAGAAAAGTTCGTTAAACATCAACGGCAACTAAAATTCATGTCATAGGCTGAGAAGATATCCTGGATTGAATAAAGGATTTGTTTCAAACTGGCACCAAGGAGATGGCAGCCAAGTACATTCAGAGGAAGAAGATGGTGTCAAATATTTTTTTTCTCTTCATAATATTGTTATTTGGGAAGGGTCAAGGGTGTCATTGCAGTTACAAAGATTGGAGGTGCATTGACTAGAGAACCAGAAGTTCATAATGTAGAAGATTGATTATCGAGAACTTTAATAAGTGCTTTTGATGTGTGTTTCTGGAGTTGGTTTAAGTAGTGCTGTTACATACTGACTCGTGTCTGATTGCAGGAGACATTTCCTTTTAATGTGACAGCAAGTTTGAGTCTTTGAATAATTGGCAGGGCAAGTGGGCGTTTCTGGGTTCAATCTATTTATCACTCGAATTGTGATTGTTGGTGAACCAACTGAGAAGCTTTTCCTTTGGGGTCACTCTGCGTGTACTTTCAGTAACACAAATCGCAAAGAAGTTATTATATTTGGTGGCTTTGGTGGCATTGGTAGACATTCACGCAGAAATGATTGTCTACTTCTTGATACATTGTCAGGTGCTCTAAAAGAAATTTATATTGAAGGTGCCCCATCTCCACGATTGGGCCACACTTCTTCCTTAATCGGAGATAGGATGTTTACAATAGGAGGTCGGGAGGATCCATTGAATATTTTGAGTGATTTATGGATGCTCAATCTGGCAACAAATAAGTGGGAGTTACGTGAATGTGCTGGTGTTTCTTTTCCTCCCAGGTTATCTTTGGTGCAATTATACTTTTATGGCTAACTTTTGATGTTCTCTTTTGTTATATTGCATGCATGTTCACATAGGTTGTTTCTTACAATTGGCCAAATTTATATTTGGAAGCATATATAATGTCATCTAAAGATAACTTGTATATCTTTTCTCCAACTGCATCATGAGTTACATTTTTGGGGACAGACTCTTTGTCCTTCTTTCCAGTGATTTCTCTTCTTGAATCAGTGTTTTCGCTTTCTTAGTTCAAATTTATTTCATACAGGCATCGACATGCAGCAGCAGTTGTAGGCTCAAGCATCTATATACATGGTGGGCTCAACAATGACATAATCTATTCATCCATGTATGTCCTCAACACAGAAAATATGAAGTGGAAGGAATTATCAGTTGGAGGGGAGCAGCCATGTGCTCGTCACTCTCATTCAATGGTAGCATATGGGTCTAAGCTCTTCATATTTGGAGGGCACAATGGTGACAAATTGCTTGGAGACTTGTACAGTTTTGATGTTCAGACATGTATGTGGAAGAAGGAAAAGGTAGCTGGAAGAAGTCCACATGCAAGATTTTCCCACTCAATGTTTGTCTACAAAAATTATGTTGGAATTATTGGGGGTTGTCCTATCAGACAGCATCTGCAAGAGTTGGCATTACTTGATGTCCAGCGACAAATTTGGAAGCATGTGAGACTAGAATCTACTGGTAACGAATTGTTCATTCGTAGTACCACAAGTGTTGTTGGTGATGATCTTGTCATAGTTGGTGGTGGGGCAGCTTGTTATGCCTTTGGGACAAAGTTTAGTAGCACGATGAAAATAGACTTTCTGCCATTGACAGTTTTCGAAGATATTCATACTATGACTTCAGAAATTCTAGCAAAACATGATAATGACAAATATGAAAAAATAACATCTCTGAAGCATTCTAGCGTTAAAGGTTCAGACGTGGGAAGTGGAGAGTGTTCAACTCAGAGTTCTGGCTTGAATTGGGTTTTACGACTTGAAAGAAATTATGCAAAGCTAGGGAAGGACATATTGAAGAAATTTGGATGGTTAGATCTTGGAAGGAAGGTATACTCAACGGAGGATGGGAAACACATTTGTTTCCCTGTAACTCATAAATTTTGTGATGTGTTCCCTGAAGAGAATCGTAATTTGGCTTTATCTAAGCCATTTATTAGAGAAGGGGATTTGTTGAATGATGTCTCTGCTCCAGTAGCCTTGAATCTTCTGAAGGAATATGGTGGTTCCAAGGTGATGAATGAGGTTGTTGAGGCCAAGAAGACCTTCAAATCTCCCTTGCAAATAATGAGAGAAGCTGTAGCCTCTTTGATTAAACTTTTCCATCTATCAGAGGGACTTTTGGCTCAGCTGCCCACCAGGTTTGTGTTCTGTAACTTGGGATATTACATCCTCTAGTAAAAAGTGTTTTTTCAAATAAGAGAGACTTAGAAACGTTGTCACTTCTTTAGCTTTATCTGCAAATGTATTCCCCATTTATTATCGTATGATGAACATTGATATTTTTGGCATTCAGATGGGAGCGACTTGGGGATATTGTTGTGCTTCCTGCCTCATCCTTCTCAGACCCAGCGTGGGACTCAATTGGAGATGAGCTTTGGCTTGCTATTGCCAGATCACTTAACACTTCTCGTCTAGCTCGCCAGGTTAGCTATATAAATTGGAGCGCCCAACATTGGCATCCATGTAAATATCTCGTGCAGAATACTAGTGTTATGTTTATGGGCAATCTTTTGCTGACAATAAATTGGATATCTTTCCATGTATATTTTTAAGCATTACATTAAACGTCGTGAGGATCTTGCACTAAAAAAATGAAATGGTGTTGTGAACAATCTCTGTATCAGTGTGCAGAGCGCAGTACAGTAAATTTCTTCACTTGTGTTTTTATTGACTATTCTTTCTAATGCATTCATAAGTTTTTAGACCAATATTTTATGCACCTTTACTTGGTTCTTCTGTAGTAGTTTCATTATAAGCATAGGTAGCTATATTTTTGTATGTTGATGAGGCCATGTTCTTTGAAATATCATCCTATTGCCTGGCGTCTTTGGTTAACAACAATTTCGATTCTGTTTGTATGTTGTCATAATTCCTCCGCCAGTTTGAAGTTGCATATCTATCACAAGTCGAGGAAAGTTTCATGAATCACTTGTTTAGTTTTATGCTCATCGAGTATGCTTTCTGGTATTTAGGGTCGAGTTGCCCCAACTGGTACAAGAGACAGCACCTTGGAGATACTTGTTGGGGATAATGGATGGGTTGATCATCGCGAGAATGGTATCCTTTATTCTTTTGATACTACGAAGTGCATGTTTTCGTGGGGAAACCTTTCTGAGAAGCTTCGCATGGCTTGCATCGACTGCAAAGACGAGGTTATAGTGGATTTATTTGCTGGTATTGGGTATTTTGTGTTGCCGTTACTTGTCAGGTATCATATTTGCCCTAATCTACATATGCTCAATACTTTCATTATATTACTCCTGCTGGTTTAAATGATAATCTGCTTGAATAGGGCAAAAGCAAAACTGCTTTATGCTTGTGAGTGGAACCCCCATGCTATTGAGGCACTCCGACGTAATATTCAAGCCAATGCTGTCTCTGATCGTTGTATCATTCTTGAGGGAGATAATTGCATGACTGCACCTAAGGCAAGTACCCAAGCCAAACTACTTGAATTTTTTTGCTACAATAACAATACACATGCATATTACATAGTAAGCAGCACAAAAAGTAGAAAACTCATCTCTCATAATCTGAATTCAGTGTCATATATACTTGTGTCTACACATAAGAAAAGATAATAGACTTTTTGGACTGTAATGATAACCCTGAGCCAGTAACAATTCTTGCAACAGTACAAGTGAAATATATAGCTAATATAAGGAGCTCTTGGCTTAGTGGGAGTCTACTACTTAGGACTTGGGCAAGTATATATTGTTTTACCAATTGTTGGATGGTTTCTGGAGATCCTACGAAATATGATCCTTTGTAAATTCTTTGGTTGTCAGATTCTAAGCGTATGAGACTTGCTCACTTGGTGTCTGGTTCTCTCTTGTATCAGACATTTGAGTCTATTTTACAATGTAGGTTGATGCTTTTACCCATATTACTTTCATGTTGAAGCATGTATCTAACTTCCAAAAGACGGGCTTATCTGGAGCCAGAGAAAGGGCTAGGATAAAGTCTATCACGAGTCAAACTTTCATCCTCTTCTGGTACACTAGGAAAATCTTTAACTTACTCGATTGAAAAAAAATTATGAAAGTGGTTCACCAGATTGTTTTCTTCCAGGGAGTTGCTGACCGAGTCTGTCTGGGTCTTCTGCCAACGAGTGAGGGTAGCTGGGGCACTGCTGTTAAGGCCTTGAGGTAATTGATCCAACACTGATCCTATATTTTTAATACTTTTCTATAATTTCTCGTTTGTCAGTTATAAAAATTTTGGGAAATACTTTTTGCATTGATGTTATACTGGCTTGAATTTTGCTATTATTTGTACAAATTTTTTTGCATTCTTCACACTTTTGATGTGAATTTATTTTCGTGCTGTTAAAGTGTTATTTTTTCTGGACAGCTTGACCTTTCCCATTTTGCTATATTTAGCTCACCGGAAATTTGGCTTAAACACCATATTATGTCATCATATATTTCATATTATTCATCTCTCCATGCTATAATTTACATAAAACGTGCGAGAAACAGAAGAAGTTATACAAATATTGCTTTCAGCTCTCCTTTGCTAGATGTTTTAAAATGCAACTCTGTAAGATTTAAACTATCCAAAGTTCATCCCAATTCTTCAATTAAAATATCTATGGCTGTACTGTAATGCAGGAGGGAAGGTGGTATGTTACATGTTCATGGAAATGTGAAGGACTCAGAGGAAGATATGTGGACTCAACATGTTCAGAAATCATTCCATGAAATTGCTAGAGCTGAAGGTATTAATTTCTCTTGTTGTGGGTACTACCTGTATATTGGCATTTTGGAGATTCTACTGCCAAGATTCGAGCTTTACGTAAAACTTGAATTTACGGTTTGTTTGCAGGTCTTTGTTGGGAGGTTTCAATCGAACATGTGGAGAGAGTTAAATGGTATGCTCCACACATCCGCCATCTTGTAGCGGATGTGAGATGCAGATTTGTTGAAGATTAAGAAGTTGCAACATCATACTTGATGAAGCTGAAGATTGGTCCAACCAAAAACTGGTAATTGAATTGGGCTCACTGATGATGATTCCATTGTCAAGGCCGGAGAACTACCTATCAATTTGTCAAGAACCCATCAAGAGGTGTGCAGATGTTGTAAACCCCAGTGCATGGGGCTGTGCTGTTAAAGGTAACTACTGTTTGCTGTAGTAGCAATCTGAAATCCTTTTTTGAAAACTCGATGTGGAAGTACACTATTGACACATTTAGAAGTATCATGTACAAGTCCTAACAGTATTTCCAATATTATTACGGACAACTTGGAGTATTCCACTGTCCCTTAGTCCCTACCCTTTAGTGAGTTCCGATGCGACAGTGGTGGTTGCCCACCAGCCATGTGCAATGAGACTGTCGGTGGCCGCGGACTGTTCAAGTGTCATTATGGTCCACGTGCCCAGAAAGAGTCATCGATGTGTCCTACTTCCTCCCACAAGCCAACTCAGGGGACCATCTTTGCTTTCTTGCGTTACCATTGTTTATTTTTCAAATCATTCACATCAAAATTATTTTAGCTCTTTAATAACACTAATGGACAATGCTTTTGCTTTCATTAATTACGTCTCCTAGCTCCTTTTCTTTATTATCACAACCTCCCTCACGGTCACATTTAGTTGGCCACATATTTTATTTTTTTGGGGTAAACCCGATCTATCTGGATATCCGGCATGTTAGCGTGCATCAC
This sequence comes from Euonymus europaeus, assembly GCA_963580455.1. Classification (NCBI taxonomy): domain Eukaryota; kingdom Viridiplantae; phylum Streptophyta; class Magnoliopsida; order Celastrales; family Celastraceae; genus Euonymus; species Euonymus europaeus. Next base: position 1,808,894 of record OY756969.1, on the reverse strand, counting down.
CATAACGACATGTAAATTGGGTTGAAGTCGATGCATGTATCATGATGTGGATGCCACGGGTTTCGAACACCGAGCGTCTGCACATATGGAACGCCTAGCAACGAGATAATCGGTCCTTGAGCTACAAAGCTCAAATGACAAAAATACTCCTATATTGCCAAATGTCGGTAACCGGCAATGTTGCTAGATTTCATTATCTTGGCAGGACAAGTTCAAAGGAAACCCCCTTGAAAGTGAAAGGTACGGTAGCCTTTCACTTTTGATTAATTTATGATTTGCTGAAATGATTTATTAAGGTAACCTTTCTTGGGTTACAACAAAAATTAAAGCTCTCATTGTTGCAAATTAATTTATCACAGCACAGCCATCATTAATTGTCTTAAGCATCGTCTTTGGCACGAAATGTACCATAAACAAAGACTCTACACATTAATCTATACATTATTTTGTATTTGGATAAATGGATTCAATGCCTAACACTCAGTGAATGTGTTGAAATCTGTGCAATGCTTACCTCGAGATGCCTTCTGTACGAGTGCTGTAGAAGTCACTGCTGTTTTCGTCACAGATGTCTAGACGATTTATTACTAAATTTTAAAAAATGTGTGGAGTTCATATTGATAAACAATGACGAATCTATAAAATATATTTATGGAAGTTTGGTCAGCGGTAAAATTTATAATTTAATTTATAGAGGACGGAGCCCAAAGTTGATCGGAGGATCGTCCCATAATTTTTTTTAAGTTATTTACTGAAAATGATGGGAATATAAGTTTATAAATTAAACCCCCTGTTTTAAAATATCTGTCACATTTCAAAGCATAATTAATATTCCCTCCGTTTCATTTTAATTGTCTCCTTCACTTTTTCACACAGTTTAAGAAAATATTTAATTTCCTTTCAATTTGACGTTTATACCCATATTTATAATGATAAATACTTTGACACTATAATTAATTCGCAGGTTATTGAGTTTTTCAAGTTAAGGGTAAATAAGGAAAAAATGACTTTCATTAATTAAAATGGACATGTATTTTGGGACATCCCAAAATGAATAAGTGACAATTAAAATGGGACAGAGGGAGTATATTTTTTGATTAATTTAGTCTTATTATGAAAAACAAAAGTAAATGGAAGATTTTGAGAAATGAGAGTAATTAATAGGGTATTTCTGTCTAGCACACATATTTTTTACTAATATTAAGGTTATTTAATAGCTTTCTTAATTATTGTGTCAAAACCTTAAACGATAGATATTTTGAAACGGAGGGATTATGTTTTAACACTGAATTTATATGCAATGACTGTTTCAATCTTTGAACGGACTTTTTCGCTTGAGTGCTCGATTTTAAATTTAAGTATAATTATTAATAAAAATCTTAAAAGATAAAAATTTGCGAGGCTTGATCCTCATACAATAGTGTGGTTCTGCCACTACTAATAAACAGACTGGACTTGCGTGATTAAAATACAGAAAAAACTGCACTGACTTCTACTTCTTGGCGAATTTAAAGACACTTATGATAAAAATCACCATTACATTTGGCATTCAACCACAAAATTAAGCATACCTTCTTAGTTGACTAATAATAGTCCATTAATTGATTCTTGGATCTACTAAATTATTGTGCACGAATCTAAAAGCAAGCAATTGCTTTGAACAAGTTTTAGAAACAGAGACCAATATTAGTAGAAGATTAGACAGCAACCCCATTCTCTTCCATAATATTGTTTTGAGTTTTACTTTTTGTCAAAAAAATCTTAATAATTTAATTACTGCAATTAAGGAAAGCCGTTAGATCAGAAGATGTGTACCATAGCCAAGTGTACCCAAGAGAGATCCAAAGCAGGTCAGTGATCACACTTTTCCTTTATTTAAGAAAGGCACACGAGAGATCCAAAGCAGGTCAGTGACCTTTCAGTAGTAAAAATGGAAGCAAAAGCTCTCTTCTTCTTTGCTTTGTTATCTCTGTCAGTGTTGTCCTTCAGGCCAGCTTTTGCAGACAATGAAGAAGAGCAAGACCCAAGTCTTGTTATGAACTTCTATAAGGACTCATGCCCTCAAGCAGAGGACATCATCAAGGAACAAGTTAATCTTCTCTACAAGCGCCACAAGAACACTGCTTTCTCTTGGCTCAGAAACCTCTTCCACGATTGTGGTGTTCAAGTAATCTTCTTTCTCTTCTCTCTCTCTCTGTTTCACAACCTTTTGTTTGCATATAAACTGGTTTCTGACATTTTTTGTTTGTTTCTTCTGTTTTGGTTTGTAAGAGTTGTGATGCTTCATTGCTTCTGGACTCAACAAGGAGGGAATTGTCCGAGAAGGAGACAGACAGGAGTTTTGGTTTAAGGAACTTCAGGTACATTGAGAACATCAAAGAAGCTGTGGAGAGGGAATGCCCTGGAGTTGTCTCCTGTGCTGATATTCTTGTTCTCTCTGCTAGAGATGGCATTGTTTCGGTACTTCTTCTGCTTTTTATCCATTCATACTCTTTTAACGAAAGATCTGGGTTTTTCTTGAATTGAACTGTTAACATATGGATTTGACTGTTGTTATCTGGATTAAGGTGCAGTTCTATTGGAACTTGAAATTTTGTCCCTTTTTAGCTCAGAACTGATAAATTTGTTATTTACTTGGTTGTTCAGCTGGGAGGACCTCAGATCCCTCTCAAAACAGGAAGGAGAGATGGCAGGAAGAGCAGAGCAGATGTGGTTGAGCAACACCTTCCAGATCACAATGAAAGCATGTCTACTGTCCTTGACAGGTTTGCTTCAATTGGGATTGACGCTCCTGGAGTGGTTGCCTTGCTAGGTACTTACAATAAACTTAACTAGCTTTCACAATTTGTGTATATATACGTTACTGACACACCTACTTAACTCTAGTACCCTAAACTTGCAAATTCTGGTTTTGTTTGTGCTGCATAGGAGCACACAGTGTTGGAAGAACCCACTGTGTCAAATTGGTGCACCGTTTGTACCCAGAAGTGGACCCTAGGCTCAACCCTGACCATGTCCCACACATGCTCCACAAGTGCCCTGATGCAATCCCAGATCCTAAAGCTGTACAGTATGTGAGAAACGACCGTGGGACACCCATGGTGCTGGACAACAACTACTACAGAAACATATTGGACAACAAGGGTTTACTGCTAGTGGATCATCAACTAGCCACTGATTCAAGGACAAAGCCTTATGTGAAGAAAATGGCCAAGAGTCAGGGTTACTTCTTTAAGGAGTTCTCAAGGGCCATCAGTCTTCTCTCAGAGAACAATCCTCTGACAGGCACAAAGGGTGAGATCAGAAAGCAATGCAATCTTGCTAACAAGCTCCACTAGAACCCTAATTTACTGCTACAAAGTCTACCTCTTTGTTTGTATGGGAAAAGGGACAATAAGATGCTCATTCTAGATATGTTTGTTTTAAAATGGGCAAATGGTGGTGCTAGTGAGTGGTTTGATTGCATGAACTTCTTTCACCCTAGTTTTTCACATTTCTCTTGTTGCTGTACTGCTTTTGTTGATGGGGATGGGGATAGTGGACTGTGATATGTATATATTTATGAATGGATGGTGTATGATGTGGCGATTCATGCTCAAAGGCTAATGACGTCATTCTAATGGCTGCCTATTTGGAATTAAAGATGAATGAAAGAAGCAACAGTAAGGAATAACATAATTGACCAAATAAACACTCGAGAGAGAATTGGGACTTGATATAGAAAGAGGATAAGATTCCCTAGGGTAACCAAATATGGCTTTATCTACATTTATGCACTAAATTAGTCATCCTCTCAGTAGGTAGAAAGTCATGAACAGTGTAAAGCAGACAAAAGGGATGGAGCCTACTAATGGATCTATCAGTTCCACAGTCACTGGGCAAAGCCGAGATGCAACTGAATGGGCTCGAGGGTTTCAAACAGAAGAAATTCAACAATCATTTTTCTACATGAAAATAATAATCTTATTACTCAAACTTTGAAGAACCAGACTTTTTATCTCTGTATATAGGCTCTACCGATACAATGATAAAACCACACTGAGTCTCACAACTATGTTTCTACAATTCTACTGATAAGCAATCAGTGAGAAGTTAGATGGAAATCTATAGAGAAGCTCATTAAAGCACCATACCTTCCATAGCTACTAGTACTTCCCATATGTGATCAAAATATGCAACCAAAGTTATTGTAAACCGTCCATCACTTGCAGCTTGGCAATGCCTCTTGCGGTTCTGTACTACTGGCACTGCCAGCAGAGTCAGTACTCGCTTCCTCCAGCGCAATGTCCGTCTTTTTATGGTCTTCTACCACCTTGGGGATGAAAGGACTACAGGATGGATTATAATAAGGTGGTGGATGGATGGACATGTAACTTCCAGTGGATGGAAAAGATTGGTAAGCATATGTTGATTGGTATGGACTAGGAGGGAATGCACTTGGTGGAGGCCAATATATCATAGGCATAAACACATTAGGTGGTTGTGGTGGGAACATATGATATAGGGTTTGGTTGCTATGGGGGACAGTACTAACAGAACCAGTAGTCACAGGCTTTGGGATTGCTGAAATTTCTGCTGGAGACACTGATGGCATGGCTAGGACAGATGCCACTGGCTGACCATGAATTGGATTATATCCCATTGGCCCAAATTGTGAAGGACGTGTAGTATTTGAAGGCTCATATTGTTGAGCTGAGGACTTCTGTGAATTAGAAGGCTTATTAGCATGGTTGGTTTGCTTTTTGCCCTTTAGTTTTGTCAAAATCCTCTTCCCAGTTAACTGTAGAGAATTTGTGGTAGCCTGCAAAAGTAGAAAAATATAGTTAGAACAGAAAAATAGAATCCTTCAAGCAGAAACGCATAAGAGTTAGAAATTTAATGCCTAAAAGAGTGATAACATTGCTTATATTTAACATAAGAACATCCGTCTCATTTAATAGTACTCATTCGCTAATTTTCATCATGATTTTTCGATCGCTTTTGCGTGATGAAGATGCAAATGTACTGGCGGTTGTTTATATTTGAATTGGGTTATAATAATTTGTTTGCACAATTTCACCGGTGAAAAAATGTAACAGCTTAATAAATTCAGAGTAAACCTTACAGTATGACCAGTCTCAGGAGGATGAGGAAGAAATAACTCGTCTCCTTTGGCATCCTCATCTGTCCTGCAACCAGAATTTTTTGGTTCAGTGAAAATATTCCTGGACATTATGATATTAAAATACGGTATGATCTAAAGAGAGAAAATGAGGCGAAACTCACACCCACCAAACAGGAGATTCTGAAAATCCACAAATTTCTTATGGCTAAGGAAATATTTCCATACTAGAGACAAGAAACAAACATTTTAAACCAGATTGAATCACATTAATAGGAACAGCCATCTATTAATGGCTTCATATTTGCTATATACTGTAATAATGACCCTGAACAAGACCTGAGAGTATATTGGTACGAGATCAATGTTTCCCATGATTGATTAATCATATGGAATTACTCAGCTATATTTTACTTGTACCTGTAATACTTTTGCAGCAAATCTAATTTCCGATGTTTGGTTTCTCTTTGAACCAGGTCATCGGGAAAACCAGCCATGAACAGAAGTGTGATGCCCAATGCCTTGAAAAAGAAGCTTCCAGTGCGAATATGGATTAGCATCGCCATTCGGCAGATAACCGGTCCAAAAGACTTAAGCTTGTTTCTTCCCATTTGCTGCCGTACATATCTGAGAAAAACCAGCACTCATGAACTGTAGAATTAGGCTACAGAGACAAATTATGCAGACACTTTTCAAGTCAGAAAGTGACAATGCTCCCTTTTGGATAGCTAAGACTAGCAAAGTTAACTTTCTATTTAAGATTATAGACGGAAATTTCTCATTACAGGAATCCAAACTGATGAGCAGAAGTGCAGATGACACGACCAGCACCTTTTCTAAATTAATGGAGCAGAACTTACTCATTTTGGGGGAGATTTCTTGTCCTTCCACCATACTTAATGCACAAAAATAAGCACGATGGGCAATTGGGATCGGATGGACGCATAGCCTTCTCTTCCTCCAGAATTTGAAGAGGACACAATGTAGGATTCAGCCTATTTGGATAAAATATTTTTCTCCTCACACCAGGATTTTCGTATAATACATGCTCCTGATAACAAAAGAATATATATATATATATATATATCCATTTAATAAATCAAATAAAGGGAAACAGTAACAATAACATCTAGAATTATAAAATAACAAGAATTTTTGGGAGCCGCATCAGCATACTTATCAGAAATATTGAGTCATTCTTCGTACTATGACATTGAGATGAAGAACCTAAGGAGTTCTCAGAATTAGGTGGCTTACCCCAGGATTCTTCGGAGATAAATATGGTTCCCCTTTCCCCATAATGCTAAAATGATTGAAATCTAAGTCGTACATATCTTCGCTACCGTGTCTGATACCAAGAGATGCAAAAACTATGATTTTCCTTGCGGTGTGGGACTGAGCATTGTTCAACAAAAGGCCTTCTGATTCTAGAATTCTCTTCACTTCTTTTGGACAAAAAGCCACCTTTCGAGGCTTCTTATGCAACGAAAAACTGCCAAATCCTGATTTACATGCATCCTTATTAGATATAGAATTAGCTACTGGCATCCGGTAACGTCCAATTACTCCGGTTTCTTCTCTATCGTGATATTGGAAATCTCTCTGGTTGTAAACAGGTTCACTGTTAGATAGTCTACAATACCTTTTTTCATTTGTTACTACGTTCACACAAGGAAGTGTTGGGACGTCTTTCCCACCAAAGGAAATTCTCATACATGGACCATTTATTCCATCATTAGCACCTTCTTCTTCACCACAACACACTTTGACTTCATTAGCATATTCAGTATTCCCATCTATTGCCCCATGTTTATGATCAATATTAGTAGCAGCTTCTTCAGACTCAACTCCATCATCAGTATCATCTGTATCATCACAATTTGCAGCAGAGTCATCATCTTTCTGTCCATCAATATGTAACAACAAGATCTCATGATCATCCATACTCATCCAGTTAACTAGGCAGTCTTCTAGTTTTGCTTCTCTGTGGAGCATAAATCGTGTCTCATGTTTCATATGCGAGGCTGTGTTATCGATAAATATATTTTTATCTTCAGCCATGTCTTCACGTCTTTCAACCTTTTGCCTTTTGACCTTCTTGATACTCGTTTCCATTGCATTGGCACGACAGCCCTAAAAGGACATAACAGAGGCCATCGACAATAAAATTGGTGGGTAGTTCTATAAAACAACAATGTGAAAAGGGAAATCATACAAGCTACGGAATGCTGCATTCTAGATATGTCTTTCAATTCAAAGCCACAAAACATGAAGCAGCAGACCGACAGTGACCAAGAGTTACTAAGGATTCCACATGTTTGTATAAAAGCAAAAATAGTATTGAGGTAACTAAATGGTTGAATTAATATGTCCTCTAGCTTTTATGTTGTCTAGCTAAGCCAAAAATTTGTGGAATCCACAGATTCTACTGAAAGCTTAGTAAGTGAAGCCATAGTATAAAGCTGCATCATATTTCCACCAATAAAGTTTCCATAAAGATCACTGGCCATCCCCAAGGATCTTGGCTGTAACGATCGATGCTTAATCAAGTTAACAAGCTATCATGTTTTAGGAGAACCGACACAGTGAAAATGAAAAATGTTTGCAAAATTTTTGCAATTAGACAAAATCTCTTAAGCAGCCAATGCATTTATTATCCTTGTTTTTTCTCAAATGTATGAGATTCTCTAATAAGTTTGCAACAAAGAGAAACAAACACTTGAGAGTGTTTCCTAAATGATCGAGTCTAAACAGACAAATATCAAATGCGAGCAACAGATGCCGACAATTGTAAGGAAATCAACATTTTTGTTCAACTGCTTAGCCAAAACTTAATGATCAAATCTCACCTGGCCGGCTAGCCATCAGAACAGCATTAATAGCAAAAGAACCATTGTTAGCAAAAACAAAAGATAGGGGTAATCATACTTGATCATCTATACGAATTGGCGATTTGTCTCTTTCGAGTATCTTAGCTTCCAATATCGATACTCTCTCCAGGAGCTCTGCATTTATCTGCCTTTCCCTCTGCAACTCTGCTGATATCTCTGCAACGACATCCACACTTTCTCCTTTCATTTCTTGCTCTATCACATGTAATGCAGAAGAATTGACCAAACTAGCACAAGACTGGAGCTCCACCATTGTAACTGCACTCAGAAACTCTACAACATCAAAAACCCACGCGGTTAATCCAAACGCCAATCAAACCCACCAACTAAAACCTCCAAAAAGACATACTTCTCGATGACGTTTCCGCCTTTGAAGCAAAGATCGAACACCCAGTAGGCAAAACAATGCAAGAATAAGCACCAAAGTCAAAATAAGATAACCAAGAATCGAAATGAGGAGTCTTTTGAGTTTGATTTTCTGTTCATTCCTCCAAAAGGAAAGGCTAAGTGCTCAAGCCCCTCTCTCTCTTTAATTAAGGAAGAAGAAAAAGATAAAGAGTAAGCAAATGGAAATGGCAGGAACCCTTCCATATACCAGGCAAAGCGCTTTTAATCTCGCAAACCAAAGCCTGATAGATAGGCTTGTATTCTACTCTGCAAATAGTTGGCCTCCTTGGGTTTTTCTAAGATTTTCAATTATTACTAGGTAGAAGCAATATATTTAAGTTTAGTGCACTAATGTCATAATGTTCTGTGTAATATGATGCCTTATTTTATGTTATGATAACATTGTCTTCTTATATAGATGGGTTGGCTAGTTGTTCCCTAGTTTCAAGCCAAATCAATAGCATCCTATGCACTGATCATGTGTTTTACCAACACTAAAACTACACAAATAACATGATAAAATATCATATTCAGTTACCTACTCCTCAGTTGGAACAACCAAGAAATAGTTGGACAATTTTATGGCTATCATTATACCTAATCCACTGAACTTATAATGTGATGAACTTAAGATTCATGACATAAATGAATGGAGAAAACGAATACAATGGTGGAGTTCCGTTGATTTTTTCATGAATTTACGTAACCGAGCCCAAACTTACATTCTCTGCCTTTACTTCAGCAACTCTGCCATCTCCATTGTCTTGGTGCCTTAAAATTTGAGTTTGGTCTCACCCTCAAATAAATTGATTTCAGCTGCTCTCTCAAATAAATTGATTTCAGCTGTTCGCAGATAAATTGATTTGTGTGGAAGTCAAACAAATTGATGGTTATGATTACTGGATATGGAAAGATTGGCAAATTGGAGACCTTTTTCTTGACTTGCAAGTCTATGACTCCGTTTCCCAGGTTATAAAGAAAGTATGCACACGTGCACGTGCATCATATGAACATAGGTATATGCTAAGTGGTAACAGCCTCACGTGCAAATTAACTTAAAACTTTTGTCTGCAATGCAGGTTTGTGTCAGGGGAATATGAACCCTATAAAACCTTGGATTCCATCATTCTAATCTTTTAAATTAAGGTCACCCACTAACCCTTATATGTATTTACCCCCAAACATTTTGACAGGTCCTGCATTTCACAGCCTAACACGGGTCTTTCTTGGGATTCTACGAAAAATGTGCTGGTAACAGGGAGGAATGGAGACCTGTAATGAGTGCAACCACAAATGTTTGTCTTGCAGTGCGTGTTTAAAAAGGTTCAACCATTAATATAATTAAGATGTTATCACTGTTAGCATTCAGCTCCTCTTTTTGATTCAGCCATGATGTTCCAAAGCAACTCGGAAAGGTTTTTAGCTATTTTATCCTTTCATGACAAGTGCAAAAATATATATGGACAGAACTGATGATCACCTGGATTCTTGACGATTTCATGGAAGCAATCAGAAAGTATGGATAACGTCAACATACTCGGGACATCCGTAAAATACAAAATGAAATGAAAAGCTCAAAAGAGGTTGTGGATACCCTATGAGAAATCAACTGATGATTTTATCCCACAACTAGTCTTCATTCACAGGAAATAATTAAACAGCACGCGTACAGGAGCTATACTCCGGTCTGCTGTGTTCCACTTTTCATCATCGCGCAGAACTCCTCATAGTTGATCCTCCCATCCTATTCGTTCAGAATTCATCAGCACCAAAAATAACAGTGCAAGGGAATTTAAGTTGTTTAGATTGCACACACTTACATTATCTGTATCAACCTCCGAAATTATATCCCTAATGCTGGCTTCATCACCCATCTTGTATTCCTTCATAGCATTTTCCAATTCATCCATTGTTATGTACCTGTCAATTAAAAGGGGGATACGGATTATCTTGTACTCGTTCAGAATTTACATAATCCAACACTAGATCATCAAGCAAGTCTAAGAGAAGTCATGAAGCTATTGTACTTTTAACTTGTTTGATAAGAGTACGATTGTTAATAGGTACGTTATGATCACTAGGACATTTCTGATCTAGACAAGTGGAGAAATTACAAGTCTTGAAAGATTTTAATGGTTCAAATCAGGTAAAATGCAGGAATCTCCAGACAATAGATCAATGATGCTTTAACTAATTGGCTATCATTAGCGTATGAAAGTTTAGGACTCACCCGCTGTTATCTTTATCAAAGTGCTGAAATGCTTTATACAGATGCTCATCTCTTTCAAACTTATATCTATGCATGGTAGCAGAGATAAATTCAATGTAGTCAATTGTTCCATTTCCATCCACATCAGCCTGAAATATATTACATACAAAAACAAGAATCAAAACTGTCTGGGATATATAAGACATTATGAATAACATGTCAGATTTTTTTTGGGCCCAGGATGACTCACAGCATCCATGAGCTGCTTGACTTCAGGTTCAGAAAGTTTTGACCCAAGTCGAGCCAAACCAGTCTTCAATTCATCATAAGTGATGGTACCACTCTTGTCGGTGTCCATGTTAGTGAACATTGCCTTAAGACCTGTGATTTCTTCTCCAGATAAATTTTCTGCAATAACCTAAGGGAATTCCAGAAATGCATCAGTTGGGTTGTCATGCAGACACAGAAATTCGGGAGCAGAGAATACACTACTCTAAGCTCTGATGTCTATCATATTCAATCAAATATAGCATGCTCATGGATTTTGTTCTAGAAAGATATCACAAAAGAGGTGCGAATTATGTTTTTAATGATAAATGGCGAGGGACATATACTTTGTAATTGAGATTTATCAAGTTATTCAAAATTAAAAGTAGGAACTCAGAAAAAGGTTTCTAATATCTAACCTTCAATGCGAGCTTCTTGAGTTTGTTTGATGTTCGAAATTGCTTCATCCTAGAGAGAACTGCACTGTCTATTGGCTTGTCTGATGCGTCTCCACCTTCTCTAATCCAGGGATGCACTAACAGTAAAGATTTGTAAATATTAGCAAGAAGTAGACGATAATGCTGGCATCATGATACAAAATCTAGATCTGATTGAAGAAATGAGATTCAGAAGATATGAATCTACCTAGGTTTGTTGTTGATAAGTGACACACACAATTAGATCATGAAATTAAATGCAAGAGATTCTTATACCAAGAACTTGAGCTGAAGTAATTCGCTTCTTTGGATCTTGAGTTAACATCTTTCTGACTAAATCTTTGGCACTGTCAGAAATTGATGGCCACGGTTGACTTTCAAAGTCAATAACTCCTTCCAGAATGGCATCAAATATCCCTTTCTCAGTCTCTGCAATACAGTCGGAGTGTACTTGATTAGGGCATAAAGAATTAAACATGTTGAGTTTGAACATTAAACTTTTAGAACATACAGAACAAAATTTTAGCGACTTTTTTGAATTGGTGTTTACCTGCCCAAAATGGAGGGACACCACTTAGAAGAATGTATAAAATAACTCCAGCGCTCCAAATATCTATTTCCTTCCCATAACTACGCCGGAGTACCTCGGGAGCTACATAATAGGCACTGCCTACTATATCACGGTATACCTTTCCTGAATTGAGTTACAAAAAATGATGCAAGTGAAAAAGAAAAATCATTGCAAATTACATCACAACACTGTAAACGTCCTTGAACAAAATGACAAAGCCCATACAGAATCTCCAGGAAGCAGCAAGTAGCGTAGATATTCAATAAGTTCAAACAATCATGAAAAGAAGTTGAATAAGTGGAAGATGGCAGATTTCATACACTTATCTAATGGATGGGTTGCGTGAGCAACAAGAATAACTAAAATGTAGTGACTTTCTACCATGTACAACAATATGTCAATTTCATGACCTATAAGGAGAATCTTCTCTTTATGCCTCAAAGGTTATGGAAGCAAGTAACCAAGATTAATAAGTTATTTTGGTAATGTGATAAACTAAAGTAGAAAAAAGGTCCCGCATATGTGGGTGCTTATGTTTAAAAGAACTTAAAATTATAACTTTAGTTTAACGACTATAGGATTTTTCATAGTATGCATCACAAGTTGGAAATTTAATAATGTCAAAGGTCACTGAATAACCCATTCAGAAGATTCCGTATTTGCATTCAAAAAAAGAAGATTACATATAAGTTAATTAGGACTAAGCTACAACAAATCAAAGTGGTCCTTTGGAGGCCTTCCGAAAAATACTTCCCTCATGCTCAAACATAGAACTGACAATGGTAAACTTTACCAGAGACAATACCAAGCAAGTGTGACCATCAAACTGGCTAAATGTAGAACAGCAGAAGTAGCAAAGTTTTAAACTGTTGATTGCTTCCAGTTCAATAGCAAAGCATGATAAGATATGCTATAAACTCTAATGGAGGATATAAATAGATTGAACAGCATAGCCATGCCAACTTCAAAAAAAAATGTCATTTTTTCGATAAGCATTCTTAGAGCAATTTCAAATTACTTATTTTTCAATTGTTCAATGTGGATGGGGACTTAAACCCATGAGCTTAGTTCGGACTGACGAGAAGCTTGACCACTTGAACTAGTAGTGCTCCAACTACATGCACAAAGTTCTCGCAAAATGCAATTTCCATAAAACTGAAGGTGATATAGCAGCCTATGCAATGTGAGAAGCTGATGGAAAATTCTTACACAATTCACAAAACAGACAAAAAAAAAATTGGATTTAATGATTGAAAACAAAGAATAGAGAATGACCTTCCTCGATGAAGACGGACAGTCCAAAATCAGTGGCCTTCAACATGGCATTCTCATCCTTGCTAGCCAGCAAGAAATTCTCAGGCTTTAGATCACGGTGCATCACTCCCATAAAGTGACAATGGTGAACCACTTTCACAATAGAGCGAATAATATCAGCTGCAGCCCTTTCTGAGTAGTGACCCTGTGCAATAATTTTATCAAACAACTCCCCACCAGCGCACAACTCCATCACAAGGTGCACAGATTGCTTGTCCTCATAAGCACCTCTGATTTCCACAATGTTTGGCTGCCCAGACAAGTGCTGCATAATCTGAATTTCTCTCTTGATGTCCTCTCTGTCATTCTTGCTAACAAGTTTTCGCTTCAGTATCGATTTGCAGGCGTAGGGATGACGGGTGGAATTCTCTGTGCACAAATACGTGACCCCAAATTGTCCTCTGCCCAATTCTTTGCCTAAACTGTAGTACTCCCTGATGTCCTCAAAGGGCTTCCCGAGAATAGTCTCCGGCGTTTGAATTGGCCTTGTGATTATGGGCGCAGGCTTTCGTGGAGCTGGAATTGGTTGCTGTGGCTGTGGCGGCGGTTGTTGTCTTTCTTGCGGTCTCGCCGGCGGAATTTGAGTTTGACTGGGAGGGGCAGGGACGTTTTGGGGCTGAAAGCGTTGTTGTTGCTGCTGGTGCTGATTATCGTAAATTACATGAGTTTTCCTGGGATTCGAAACAACTGATTTGTACCCATTACCATCTGTCCTCGAATGTTTTTTCTTGCTTAAACAAGACCCCATTGTTGAACGATCAAGATGTTAACCTTCAGCTTCAACGGACACAAAGTTCCAAACTTTGCAGAAAAACAATGAAGACGGTTCCAGAAATGGCTGATAAAGACACAGAAATTTGTTTATTTGAACGAAACCCCGATCATTTTTCAAGTCAATTGAAAGTGGGTTGTGAGGAAGAAGTAGAAAAATATCAATTTCCAGAGTATGAAGCCAGTGGGGCTTTCTTCTTCATTGACATTGACTTGAAGCTGATGACAGCTCTACTGGCAAGAAAATCGGGATATAGATAAGAGAGTGCCAAACAAGGATTTTGACCTCGAAACTACTCTTCCATTAATTTAACATATTTGGCTTGTATTGAAAGTAACAGAAAATGAAGTGTTTTTCCCCTTTCTAAAATAACATTTTCTTTAAAATTAAATATTGGTTTTGCACTGACCCACATTATTTATAAATTAACGAATCTCAAATAGGTAAGTTGACGAGCTGAATCGTATATAATCTAGAACCCTGAGTTTGGAGTCACACATCTTTTATTTTAAAAAAAATATATCAATTTAACATTTGATGGAACAGCATTATTAGTGGATATTTTTTAAAAATGGCATTGTTTAAAGAGTGTCAAATGTTAGTTGGTAGTTAATTTTGGGTCAATGCTCAAAATTATTTAATTTTAAAGAAAATGGTATTTGGGTAATAAAAACTCGAAAATGAATGGAAAAATAGTTTAAAAAGTAATGTAAAAACATTATGCCCTATTTGGTTGGGAGGCACACAACATGGCAATTGTAATGGAAGACTTTTAAGGGTAATGTATAATGTATATAAATGTGTGTTTTTGATAATATGATTATATTGAAATATGTGTTTTGATGATGTGGATGTGTATATGTCTCGACTTTTTGAAGAAGAAAAAAAGTGGAACTTAATATTGACTTTTGTATAGTTTTGTTGATGAATGAATAGTGGAATGAAAGAGTTTTATTGATGGAAAAGTGAAAAAATGTATAGGTATTTATGTTTTGATGATGTAGATGTATTGAAAATCGTGTTTTGATAATAAGTATGTGGTTTGAATTTTTATATAATAGAAGTAGAATTCAAAATTAATTTTAACGGTGAAGATAAATTTTACTTATTGCAAATGCCCTATATCACATCAATTTATCCACCTTCCTCCACTTGTCTCTTACCAAGTAGCATTAACACCAGTGTGATAAGTTAGTTTCTTCAGCTCACTTTCTTATTGCTAGTCAAAACGAGTTTTTTTTATCCGTTGTCCATTTAGACACCCACTACCTCTCAATTGTGTTACTTTAAATGTTCATATTTGTAAATTGATAATTTTTACTCTATGAACAAAATAGCACAGCCGATACACTCGTTTAAAATAATTTAACGACTTATACACTAATTTATAGGTAGTCTCTACCAAACACAAATAGAGATAGAAATGTATTGCACGTGTTGTATGTGTGTATTAGTTGCTTTCCTTGATTGTTTGGTCGGTTATTTGAGACTGATTTGTCATGTCTCCGAATATAGTGCATATAATGCTGTCCAGAGCAATGTGGGGTCTGCTGTGAAAGATAAATTTGTAAATTTTAAAAAATATTTTTTAATAACCAAAAGTCATTTACAGCCAGCCAAATTCACTGTAAAAATAAATTCACAGCAGACCCAAGCTGTGAAATATTGATCATTTTTTATTGATCATTTATACTTGGTCACTGAAATATTGATCATTTTTTATTTTAATCACTTAATGTTCAAACATTGTAGTTCAGTAACCTTAAGTTTCGATTTGTTTCAAAATGATAACTTTGAGTTATCATATTTAAACAACCAAATACTGCTTGTGTTACCATATTAAAACAAATCAAAACTTTAAGTCACCCACCCATAAAATTTGAACGTTCAATGACCAAAGTAAAATAATAACTAAACTTTCGATGACCATGGATTAACCCGCTAAAATCAAGCATTGCGCCTTACTTACTTCCATTGTAAGAGAAAAATACAATTTTGTACTATCATTGGGTCCCCTTGCAATTATTCTTTTTCCAAGATTTTTACTCATCCTCACTTCTTTGGAGTCCATAGTCAATATCACATTTTATCAAAGAGAGGAAACCCAATGGTGCTACTTAACCTATGATGAGTTGTGAACCTAAAGCAAAATAAAAGGGTCTAGTCATTTTCTTGAAAAGGGTAAGGCCAAAAGGTATCGACCACTCTTTGACCTTGTCAACTATTTCCACAAACGTCACCCGCTGTTTGGGTCCCATAATTGTTGTTCATATATTATTCCGAATATATTACTCCTATTTAGTATTCAGGGGTGTGAAAATTAAGTTGCAAGTCCAATTTTAACATTTTTACGGAATATTTGCTTGTCTAAAAGTTCAATTAGTTTGATTTTCGGACAAGTAAATTGTATAATATTTCAATATGAACCAAAGTTTAAACAACTAATAATTTTTTGTGTTTGAATCTAAATTTTATTTTGAACTGACAAATCTTTGTGTTTGAAATTAAATTTCAAACGTATAATTTATGTACAAACTTGAATTAATTCATCTAAATCAAATAAATTTGATCATCCAGATTGAACAGATAAGTTTGCACTCTGTATCTATTATTCCAATTCATTTCACTGTTACTATTGGATGTTGAACCCTCGGCATGCCCACAACACAAGCCCTACACTTAACCATTATTGGCTATCGATTTGGTATTTGTAAGGTATTCTCATTTTACTCCAAAATATAATAATTCGTTTGGTTAAGAGTATATCTCATAATGTATAAGCTGATGTGCAGAGAGAAAACTGTCGTATTAGCCAGCGTATACGCTCTGTCATACAGACGCTAAACTTTGTGCAACTCCACGTCTCCTTTCCCCATTATTTTATTTATTTTTGATCAGAAAATCATTTATATTAATGCAAATTAGAAGAATTTTGAAATACAAGATGATTTACTTCACGAAAACACTCCTCCAGAAGAAATAAATTCTCCTATAGCCTTCACGCTAATTGTGAATTGTGATATAATTCACTAATTAGCGAATATAATATCCTGCAAATTCGGGTACGAGGTACATATGAGAATAAAAAAGTATATTTGACCAAAATTACCAAATTGCCCCCTGGCAGTGAAAGCCTGAACGGACACATTTCCTGATTAGAAAATTTCAGCCCAAATCATCCTTGCTTGAGCTACTCAATGCCGAGTTGGCTCAGTCCGAACACCGAATCGACTCGGCCGAATCATTGCCCAAGCCCAAGACATTATATATATATATATATAGATATAGCAATTAAAAGCAATAACAAATTAACAATCTAAGCAAAGGATTTTAACCATCAAACCCGGTCTGGCTCCAAACCGCATCGCGCACACGCCGGAGGTCACGCCCCTTGAGCGTCCGTCCGACGCCCTCAAAAACAGACATCCCGCTGGATTTCTGGCCACGTATCACGTACTCGTGCGGCGGCACCATCTCCGAGTCACGCTCATCCATGTAGTTGTTGTTGTTGTTCTCATCTGAGTCGTGCAGCGATTCGACTGAGTCGATGCGGTAGATCTTGCTCCAGTCCGGTACGTTCATAGGTGCCGACGTGGCCATCTGGTGGACTCCACGTGGGGATGCCACGCTGTCATGGCCTCGGATTTGATGCACCACTCTTGGCGATCCTGTTTTGCCAGAATCTTCGAAAGCCAGTGATAGTCCACCCACGTGGCCTTCCTCCCGCGCAATCCGGCGACGGCTCCATGAAGAAATACTCCCATTACTCTCAGAGGTGGCGCGTGGACTCCAATCGCTCTGTGAATTGTTCACAACCCCCACGTTACGATCGGCATCATCAATCATCGACCAAACATCTTCTTCTCCGAGCTCCGATTCGTCTCCTCCGGTGAATCTTTGGGTGTAGATGTAGTTGCTTCCGAGTAAGCGTTCACTCAGACTCGCTGTCAGTCGCCGACCCTTCGCCATAATAACATCATCAGATGAAAAAAAAAAAAGTATTCAACGACGCAGTGAAGCAACTGAACAACCACTGCGGTTAGGAGTCCATTTGCATGTACAAAGGCTTTCGCATAAGGCAACTTCTTGATTAATTTAACCAGTATATATAGCAGTTTGCCGTCGCGTACTTCATTTCATTTCATTTGCATTTGGATTTAATTTAATCTGAATTTAACGGTGACTCCCAATCAGAGATTTTAATGTTGTCATTTGTCATGGTGAGAATAGAAGAGGCCAACATTTGCACGAAAACTGTAAAATTAATTATTAAAATTAATAAATAAATAAAAAAGAGACAGAGAGGGACGTCGCTTCGTAGATTTCACGTGCTTTACTCAGCGCGTGCTTGGCATTTCACTCATGCTCATATCATCAATCATCAATCACCATCAATATCATATATTTTAAGACATCAAATATTTTGCCATGTAATTTTTTGATATATATTTGGAAATCAAATTAGAATCTTTTTTTTAACTGAAAATAACTAAATACAAGTTTATTCTTTTGAATATTTGATATGTACTTAAATCACACGCACATAAATTTTTTGCATGATAGCATGATAAGTTGGTCAAAATCCAAAATATGGTCACAAGAATTGCTTTCGACTCGGGATATTTTGAGTCAATATTAGGGATATTCGCGGTTAGTTATTGAATATTTATTGACAAACTATTTAGTTGATTATCGATTAGTAATATTGAGTTTATGTTCTATTTTTTATCGATTTTAATGTAAAATATGTTTTTTAAAAAATATTGATAAAATTGACAGTTTCAATCATTACAATTATTTTTGAACGGCCCTAGTCCATACGGTGTTACTCATACAGATTCATTACTAGGTTATCACTTTAGTGATTGAACCAAATTAGAGATCCATGTAACCTTTGAATCATTTTAACTTTATTATGCTAGATTGAATTGAACTTGATATCTAATTAACAATTGAACAAGTTAATGAAATATTAATGGACGAAAATGAAACTTGAACTCATATACTAAAAAGGAATAAATGTACGATTAATTAATATTCATTCTAGATGAAGTGTACCAACTTTGATCCATTGTATGCAAACACAAATTTTAGATATTAAAAAACGTAATAAATGAATCCCTACTCCGCAAAATATTGATTAAGAAGTAAAAATCATCACTTATCGCATGGATAGGTTAAATTAACCGATTTAAAATCAAGAATTTTTAGAGCGTAGGGAGGAAAAAGTCGTGATCATATGTTGGACTTTAACCCAATTTACAATGCCATCAAAAAATTAATGTGCGTTCGAACCTGATAGTACGAGTTCAAGTCCAAATCCAATGTCAAAAGAAGAATTTGTATGAAATCATTATCGGTTATCAAAAATAAAAGTGCATCAAGAGACTAATTTATCATGTTATGGACTATAACTTTTACAAATCTAATATATATATTTATACAATTTTCGCTTAATAAGCACTAACCTTATGGTGTGGGTTTGGTTTTAGTCTTAAGAAAAATGTTATTATTCAATTAAGATCAAATGGGACCCATGCTTTCTCGACCATGTTTCGAAACTCAAAACTTCCAAAACGGTCCCATGTCCACGTGGGTTTATAGCCTAAACGTGTATGGTTCCGGTAGAAAAAGGGTCCATGGGCCCAAAGACGTCGGCACCACGTGGCAAACAGGGACTGGGTTAAAAAGTTAGGGATGTGTTTTTTAGTGTGAGGTGGCTAATGACGGTGACGATAAAGTGTCTGCATAATTGTTAATAGTTTTTGGGAGTAGTAATGGTTTTGGCACATTGGACGGTTCAGAATAAAATTGGGTGTAGGGCCCGTATTTGGTGTGCCCTACAAGTTGTTTTGTTGTTTTGTGCAGTGAACAAGGAACCTTGTCAGTTCACCATCCAATCGTCAACGAGACTTTCAAATGGGAAAATAGGGCCCGAGCCCACGCGGAGATTGATTAGCCTTCTGTTCCAAAGCACCCTTTGTGTACTCTGGCAGTTTGACAAAGTAAAAGTGGCTTTGAAGTTTGATGTATACAACGTCTCTTCACAAGCAACAACTAATTTTGTGCACTGAGTTATTTATTTATCTCGTTACTCGAATCATCAATGATTCTTTACTGCTTAACAAGTAATGAATTAATAAAAAATCTATTTGAATTAGAGTATGCCTCGTAGAATATAAATTATCATAAAACGTAAAAATTAAAAGTGTCTAAAAGTATGAGTGACAGAGTATAAGCTAGCATATATTTTGAAATAAACTGGAGCAAAGTTTAAACTTTCTCGAAATGTGTTTGTGTGTGTATATATATATATTAATCGAGCATTGGGGTAGCCATTCGTGACAACAGTAGTCAACTTCCCTTTATCTGGTTGCCCGATGCCTTGAGTTATTGAACCATTGGCTGCTAGGGGAGGGTTAAATCTTGCTCTGTAGTTGGACATCGCTAATATTGATTTAGAGTGGGACTCGCTATGCACTCTATACACACAGAACAGTGACAGGACACGCCAGTACAAAAGGGTCAACCAATTGTACTGCAGAATCTCATATATCCTATACACTCTATAACAACTTATTCAGCCTATTTTGGTTATATCAGAGTAAGGGAACATTATTGAGGATTGTTTATAGGTGGCTTCAACATTCCCTTTGGTTCATTATTCTCACACGTGGAAGCTAGGGAACACTATGACTCTTGGAATCGCTAAATATGCGTTATCACAGAGTTCTAATGTCATTTGGTTAATACTTTTTCTTTGTGGTTAACACAAATGGTGGATACTGTGTAATATATTTGTCCGCTTAATTTAATACATGCTATTTTCATTAAAAAAAAGGTATGATATATATATATATATAAGTAATAACATATATACGAGCAGAGGGCATGATGAATTTCGACAAATTCGTCAATTATCTTTACCCCATTGTTTCATATCTGTTTCTCGATCCATTAATTAACGGAGCATGATCGGCTGAGATAAAACAAATCCCTGTATTATTGGTGGCACTAACAGAAAATATGTGTGGGCCCAGTTCTTGCAGTGACCGGACTTCTTTTGGGGCCATAAACATTTGTTGATCTTGCCAGTTGTGGACCCTGACCCCCAGCTCCATATATAGGTCACTGGTATTGGACCTAGAGCTCTAGTCAGTATCCTATGCTCAACTAGCTTGTTGATCGACGGTTAATATTTTGCCATCAAGAATTGATTAATCCATGATCAGCACAACCTTTGTAGCACTGGAGCGTGATGTGTGGCCCAAGTACCCAACTAAACTGTCTAATTTTGGTAAATTGCATGTAGACCACATGTTTTCTTTGACCCATATACTTCATGCGGCATCAATTATTCAATTATGAGTCTGTCCAAATATGGATTTGCAACGTTTTTGATACATTGGTGGCTGTAATCCATTTCTTTCCCACACAACTGTGAAAAAATAAAATTAATAATCCATCCAATAGTACAGGAGATGCAACCACTGATATATATCGGTGACCAAGAGTTTGGAATCTGGAGTGAGTGAGACATGCAGCGTCTATCCTTGGATGTGCACTAAGGAAACCCATCAATAGGGTGGCAAAATTATATTCACTCCGGATGATCGAAGTTGTTTGATCTAAATTAAATCATGTTTGGACATAATTAAGTTATGTGTTTGAAATTCAAGTTCAAATACAAAAAAATTTGTCCGATTTAAAACTGAGTTTGGATCCAAATAAAAAAATAGTTTGTCTGATTTAGTTGTTTGGTCCCTAACGCAAATTGGATTATATGTATATATGCTTTACTTATCTGAATTTAAACTAATTCGGATCTGATCAATTAATTTTGTCATAAAATTTAAACCAATATGAGTCTTGACATATAAATATTTTTGTAAAATCTTATGTTATTCGACGTGAAATCAATTATTTTTTTGCCATCCCACCCACAAGACTACATATGAACCTAAAAATTAGGCATATCAGACAAGTCATGGAAAATCCATGTGTGAGCTCTTGTCTCCAAAGAGGATGGAATCTAGCGAAGAGTATAATTAACATACACCTTACAATTAGGCCAACACCATCATTGAAAGAAGAAGAAGAAAAAAAGCCCCACTTATTTGTGTCCTTTACACCCCCAAAACATGGCAGTCTGAGAAGAACTACCACAATCATACCAGTATCTGTGTGGAGTTCCGCCTGTTTGGGTTTTTTTTTCCCAAAAGACAAGATCTTTGGGTAATGGGCATCATGTTTTTGCTGTAGAATCAGAATCTCACCTGCTTATTACTTAAAACCCACATAAAACCTCAACAAAACAAGTCCTGCAGGTGATCTCATCATGGTTTCCAGATGCGATTACTTTGTTTTAATTTATTATCTTCACTGTAATCAGAGAATTATTCTCAGTGATGATTCTTAAAGACCTTTTTTAAAACATTCTGTATTTTGGTGGCTATATTTTATTAGATTTAAATAAGATCCACTGAATCAAAGCTTTTGCAATGATTGTACTATATAATATAGGGTGCATGGATCCCTAGGTTAGTACAGACTACTTTATCAGTGGAAAACTCACAGGTTGTGATTAGTACATAAGTGGGTTTTTTTTCCTCCTCCTTGTATCATAAATAATATTGCAGTGACCAGCCAACGAAGTGAGGAGATTCTTTCATCAATAGTCAGTAGATCCACATGGCTTCTCTTTTCCCATTTTTTTTATACTGTCCATGTACATATTCATGGAAATTTGACTTCATTGTAGAAGCCAAAGATCATAAGTCACAATCAGAAAGTAAGCAAAGGAGGGGAAATGGGAATCCACTAGAAATGCACCTTTGCAAACATGTTAATAAGTTAAAAGCGGTGTCAGATCAGGTGGTAGGATCTTCAATTCTACGTTTACCACTCCCCCTGAAGCAACAGTAGTTGTCAATCCCCATTAGGCATGCAAAGTTACTTTCTAGAGGGTCCAACCAACCCTATAACATGTGCACCTTCTCTCTCCCTCTCCCTCCCTCTCCCTCTCCCTCTCCCTCTCCCTCTCCCTCCTTTATATCATTATATGTATCATAAAGAAGATAAGGATTGGGTAACAAATTAACCTATTTGCAGTTCTGATTATGTCATGATACGAATATTGCACTATTTATTGAAGTGACTTAGTGTCACAAATATTGGGGAAAAAAAACTCACCTAACACAAAGTTTTATTGATACTAGTGGCAATCAAACAGTCCTTGCATGTGTATATTCTATATGTTAATTATGAAATGGATCCTACACACTTCATTTTTTTATTAACTTCAAATAATTAATTATTCAAAGATTCCTGATTGTACTATTTATCATTAAAATATTTTCTTCTCTAATCAATCAACCAATCTTGAACAATTAAAAATGATCAATAATCAAACAAGAATCTTGCCTTTCAGTCTCCCAAGAGGTTGCCCTAAACTGTCATATTCAAGCAAGCACAATCTCCTGCCATGCACATATGGTACAACTACTTATTAGTAAGAAAGTACACTATGCCTTATAATTAGCCTAAAAAACCATGAGTTGGAGGGCATTTCTATAAGGATTTTGGCAGAAAGTCACTTTGATCAAAATCATGCACGAGACAAGTGTAATTATTGATACTAACTCTGCTGAGTTCTTATAATTTTCAGTTGCAGATAACAACAGTTAACAGAAAATCTACCTTCTACATTAGGTTTTTGGATTGCATATGAATGATGATATGCATCTATCTGAACTTGTGGTTGCAGCACTTGAGGCAAGTCAATTCCTGATTAGGTGGATTTTCTCTCTCTAAATTTTTATAATCGTGAAGAGTCATTGGCTTATTTGGCTAAAATGAATTGATCAAGCGATTGATTTGATTGCCGTATTTTCATTATTCTGCTGATCACATTAATGTCTCAAGGCCCCATGACTCTATGAAGCTTCATAATCAGTCACTGTTTTGAGAATTAAACCTGAAATAATCCCCACATTTTACTGCACTGTCTTGTCAGTTTTAGAATGATATTTACCTAGACAATGCTTACTGCTCTATATATATATTTCTTTGGGAATTACTGATGTAGAGTCATTTTCAAGTATATAATTTTTAGAAGACAACTAATGTTGGCTATGTGATATCTAACTGCTATTCTTGCTTTCACTGATGCTGCAGTATTGAATGTTGTCATCAACAGCTAGCTGCCTCTCCTATCATTAATTACTTCTAAAGTAGGAGGAGGAGAGAAGGGTGAAAAGCTCTTCACACTTAGCTTGTGATTCTTCTTCTTGTGGTGTGATTTAATTTGTGAATGTTCATTACTTGATGAGATTTGATTAGAGTGTGTGTGTTAGCTATTGATTTGTTTGGCATCTAATTATTATTTAATTAATGAATATATAATCATATATAATTAATAAGGTCCAAAATTATAGATTAATTCAGACATGAATAAGCAGGCAATCTAATCATGTTCTTCACAGTACCCTAAGCCTGATTATGCTTGCTTTTAATCTCTCTTCCAATTCCCCATGATGGCTTTCTGATGATAGGGGTATTCATGGAACCAAAATGTGTCAAGATCTAATTCAGCATTTTGGGCCTTGAAAAACCCACCAAAAAGTAAATAGCCTATGCGTTCATGGCCCAACTTAGGTCGGCCCAAGTAGCCATGACCAGCCCAGTAGCTGCTCTCTCTCGCCTAAACTTGTGCAGATGATCTTTAGCCGTGAGTCTCTTCCTGATCAATTTACATTTTACAAGTAACAAGAAGCCTCCATGAAATGTCTTTCACTTTGAAGAAGACCCGGACACAGCAGAAAAAGGCAGCAATGCTGGAACGCTGGGGTCCGCTGTAGATCGAGTTTGATGTTGCAAAAAAAATTATTTTATTTTTTGAAAACTACGAATATATTTTGATGAGATTTATGAGTCCGACGATATATTATTTGTGCAAACAATAATCAAATGAATCGTGAAAAAGACACGAAAATTATGAATCGTTAAATATAAGTTCAAAACATTTTATCTCAGTTTTCGGTGTCCATTTGATTTTTGTTTGACACAAATAATATATATTTGAGCTCATAATTGCGATCGAAATACATTCATAATTTTCTTAAAATAAAAGAAATTTTTTTATTGCATCAAAATTGATTTACAACGGAATTCACTATAGAAAAACTACAACAGTCCGCAACTTTCCAACAATGCCACACACTCACTCACTCACTGGACTATCCCTCCCTCCGCCCCTGTTTTACACAGAATCACCGGAAATTAGATGAAACCAATCAACACAATAGCACAATGTTATTGACCTAGCTAGCTCACACGTGGGGGTTTGAAAATTACAGATTAAAGAAAATTAAGCCATGGATGCTTGGGTCAAATTGAAGATTCGGTTTACGTATCCGAGTTCACATCAATAATATCTCAATTATATCCAAAAGATGCCATCTTACTACTCCATTTCACACCTTAATTATTATTGAATTAATTAATTAATTTATACTTTAATCTGTTAATGTTAGCCAAGCCAGCTGCCTTATTAGTTAGCCACCCACCACATGGCATGTATGGCGCCGGCTTAAGCTGTACAAGCTAGCCGAGTCATTTACACGTCAGTAGACTTATCTACGAGGAATTGGCAATATTTGGTCAACAAACAACGTCTATTCAACCCACCTCATATAGACACAGTCGCATTCCTTCGATCCTCACTGTTTCCATACATATCTATATATTTTATTATATATATACACACACAAACACACACAGAACAATCCTCTCCGTGCGCGTTCAAATCTCCTTTCATTCAATCTACATAATCAGACAAACACACAAACTTGCCAAAGTTATTGATCCTATTATAGTATATGGGGAATTGCATTCGACGTCAATCGTCGTCGTCGTCAGTTTGGGCCGGTGACGATTGGGAGTCAGTAGCTCAGCATGATGAGAATGGTGAGAAGGAGATGCTTCTTCCCGGTGGTGGTGGTGGTGGTTCTTTGTCTCGATCCACATCGTCTACGGGGAGAGATCAAGTCATGAAGATAAAGATTACGAAGAAAGAACTGGAGGAGTTAACACGGGTAGCAAATTTGCACGGCTTGTCCGTGGAACGAGTCTTGTCCCATTTGGCAAATATTGCAGCTAGTGATGAAGAAGATGATCATCAGCATCGACGGGAAATGTTAATGGAGCGACAAAGGTCCTGGAGACCAGCCTTACAGAGCATTCCAGAGGTTAATTAATTAATTAGTTAGTTCATCAAGTGAATAGAAATTGTAAATTATGGGGATTTTAGATGTTGATTTTGCACAGAAATGTATTCCCGGGTACAGATCGTGTTTCTACTTTCTATATATCATATTTATTTATTTTATTTTCGCAATTAATTTAAGAAGTTTTTTTGGAAACCCAATGTTCGATTCATTCGTCTACAAGAAGAAAAATCATGGTCGATCGTAATTGTTGGGTATCTTCTATTTTGCGTCTGCTATTGATTGGTCAATGGAACTGAACACTGGATCTGCAGACCAAACAAAGTCTATTCAACCCACCTGGATCATTGTCAGAGTAGCCTAAGAACTCGACATTGTTGGCATGGTGAAGGTTGATGAGTAGGATTTGTAACTCCTAGCTGCTTGAAAACAGGCAAGAGATGGTCGTTGATTACGATCTTGACTGCCACAAGAGTGGAACCAGAACTGGTTAAATCACTTGAGAGAAATTCGTGGTGAGACTCACTATCTCGTCGACCAAATTGTACTTCTTTACAGTTTTGCCAAATCCATCGTCAAGCTTTCCCTTCTCTTCATCTTCAACACTGTCGTCGACAACACCACCATCATTTTGCTTTCTGGGTCTCTCAGTAACAAATTCACAAGAAATTAAACCCGTTACAATAATAATAATAAAAAAGACTAAAACAAACCCAGCTGAAACACCGATTGCTATTGAGACTTTGAGAGTTTCATTCCACCAGCCTCGCCTAAATCGACCTCTTTAGCCTCGTCAAAACCAGGAACCAGGCTCGATCTGTAGATACACGGGCTCGCCTAATACAAGGCTCGCCAGAGACTTCTTCTTGGACTTGATCTAGATACTGTTCAAAACCTGTATCAGGTATTAACACTTCGCTCAGAATTCATTTTACTGGTTCATAATTAAGGGTGCACAAAACCCGATACCAACCCGACCTCAACTACCAATGCAGCTCAAATCGCATAAACCCAACTCCAACCCCAACCCACAAAAGATGAGTTAAGATATAGGTCTATAAACTTGGCTTGATCCATTTTTATAATGGACCGTTATAGATTTTGATTAGTCCAACCTCATTTAATCCAATACAATTTTAATGTGGAAAATGACGTCGTTTTAAAACATAGACATTGTAACATCTTTTTGTTCCTCAAAACTACCAGTTGATGTTTGCTTGTTCAGGTTCGCTTTAGGAAAATAAGTATTGATTAATTGCTACGTTTTTCTATTCCTATAATTTCTTTCTCCTTTACTGGTTGTTGCTGTAGGCGTTTGTCAACTGTTATGCTTATGCTTGAAGCCCTAAAGACTTTAATTTTGATTGCCTCAATTTACTTGTGCCGCGTAGCTTCGCTTGTTGAGGCCGAACCTAAACCCGACCCTAACCTATTTGTAACTAACTCCAATCTACATGAAACCAATCCAATCCACATGAAACCAATGTCGGTTTAAGATTGTTATTATGCAATTTAAACTTATGTGGGTCGAATGAGGTGTTGGACCCAATCCGACTTAAATCGATCCATGTGCACCCCTAGATTTATTCATTGGCATGTGCATTTACTGACCATTACCCGCCTAAAACGTCCAATTATTGTTCACTTACTAGTAGTTATCCATAATCCCAAAGTAATCGCTGGCCTCCTCAACTGTTCAAATACCCACGATCCTGATCCATAACCTCCTTTCAACTTCATGTAACCTCTCAATTAAAACTACTCATAACGCATTTAATGCAAACGACCTATGTATCTTAGTATAAATACTTGGATTGAATCCCCTTCTCCTTGAAAGGGATGATGATTCATTACACTCTCAAACCTATATACTTATCCTCACTCTAAGCAGACAACTTGTTATTCATTCAATACCAATCAGGCAATCATCTTGCATCTCTCCTATTTGCTTTTCAGTACATATATATTTCTCATCTCTAATTTGACCATCAAATTAAGTGTCTTTGACAGACACTTCATCGGTGTCGAGAGATTTCTGTTGATCATCATGTCCTCCTTTTTCTAAAACTATAGATGATCCACCCACCATTCATCTACAAGAACCACATGCAAAACAACAATATTAACTGCATGTGCTCTTAGGTTGAACTCCATCGTTTTATGTTGGCAGGCTCTCAAAAGTGAAACCCCTTTGCAGGTATTTAAATGGAGCTTCTAATGTTAACGCATTGGTGAGGGGCCTTGCCTTGCAGAGAATTCAGGAGGTTATGGGCCGAACAAATTAATAAGGCCCTTGATCCATATGTTAGTTATGGGTCTTGATCATCAATTGGGGCAGTCAAGTCATATATGATTGCGCTATACGGGGCCCAGGACCGTTTGGCTAGTGGTCAGCCGATCCACATGTGTCCAACAAAACACAAGTTGGCCGGCTGAGGTATGAACTATGAAATGGAAGGAAAAACGGCCATAGGTGGCTTTTAATGCACTGGTGCTGTTTATAACTACAGCTCTCTCTCTCTCTCTACTCAAAGAGAGAACTATCAGCATTGCCGCATCAGTGCCCACATCTGTCTCTCAACCGTTTTATTTTCTCTGTTTTTAATTTTTACATGCCCATCTTTCTGAAAATTTCAAGTTAGAGATTTGTTAAAAAGTCTCTTCTGTTTTATTTTATTTTATTTTTTTACAGCAGTAATAAGAGTTTTTGCCTCTGGTTTGGCCTTTTGGGAGTTGTTTAAGTGAAGGCATGAACAAAACGGTGCCTTTTAAGCTGAAGCTCAAAATGGGTTTCTTGAAGCTGTTTTCGCTGTTCCTATGTAAGCATTCTTCACGTAATTTTCGTTTCCCTTTCTGGGATTTACTTATTTTGGCATGATCTATGAGTTGTGTGAGCCTGGTCATTGTGAAATCGAGAAAACCTCATGGTGGAAGACTTCGAGTGGAAATATTCAAATATTTTACCGTCATAGTTGCTTTCGGGATTGGGTTTTCTAGGATTTACAGTTGCATCGATCTTTTATAACCCCTTGAACCTTAGTTCTTTATTTTCATTCTGGCTCATTGACCTAATTTCCCTTGCGTTCTGTTTGGTGCTATATTAACATTATAGCTAATTAGTTATTGGCGGGAGTAGTATGTGTTTACTTATTTTTCTTTTCTTTCGACTCTGGTATTGAGCACGAGATGGTATTAATCCTTATTAGAATTTTTTCTCTTCTAACTATGAAATAAATGACAAGGATTAGACGTTGCCACGTTTTTGAGTTTAATGAATGACTCTGCTAGTTAAGACACCTAACATATTTGCATTGCTTTTTTCCAAAACAAAAGTGTTAAATCTTTAATATCGGTGGAGATGTGATTCATTAGAGCTGCCATTGTGAGTATCGATCACTGTCTAACATGGACTGCTTCCAATGGTGAAGTTTTTATGGAAATAATATAGTGAGAAGGATTCTGAGTGATTGGATGATCCCATGTGATTAATTTGTACTTAAGTTTTCCAACTTCAAGAGGTTTGATTACATATCGTGAGTTTCATACTCGTTTTGGAAAGTAACCTCTCATGAGCGAATGGACCCAATGGCCTTTTCATGTCTTTTTGCCCTTGATGTAAGGCTGGGAACTTTTCTCGGAGTTAATGTTTCTCAATATATGTTCCAAGAATCCAAGCTGTATATCTCAATTCTGGGATATCTTTTTTCGTCAATTATTTTCACCTTTCGTTCTTTTTGGTTGGGTTCTCTAACTTTTTACATTGAATCATACGGTAAGGACTTTGGAACAAGTATTTCGAAAATTTCTGAATGAATTTCCATCATTCCATTTTTTGCTAAAAAGGTTTTTGTCACGGTTGGGGATGTTATGCTGCGGTTTGGGTTTATCTTCCTTATTGTTATCTGGAGGCTTATGTGTTGAACATTTTTATCTAGTCCATGTTAATATGCTTGTACAGGTAAAATTCTATGTAAAAGTGCATGCATAATTCTTATTCACTTATGCTGCATTTTGTTTACATAATATCATATTTGACTGTGCAAATGGCAATAGCCCATTTATCTCTTCACAGCTGCCTCTAAATAGTAGCCACGTGAAGTGGTGCATATAAGGTTATTCTATATAGTGCCATAAACGTATTATGTTGTTGGATAGATAAGTCTTACGATTTTCCCATTTGTTTTATGTAAAGTCCAATGCTTGCTTTGCAGGTTTGCAAAAATCTTTTGGCAGCCAGTTGAATTACCCTGAAGACTCTGTATTAACAGGCAAAAGATCAGATGGTGCCTTTTCTGATATCTCCCCAACTGGGGGTAGTGAGCCCTTTCTTCCTCTTCTTGCTCCTTCCCCATTGACACCTTTCACAAACCATTCTTT
Source organism: Euonymus europaeus (assembly GCA_963580455.1). Lineage (NCBI taxonomy): Eukaryota > Viridiplantae > Streptophyta > Magnoliopsida > Celastrales > Celastraceae > Euonymus > Euonymus europaeus. The sequence goes on along the minus strand of OY756969.1, from coordinate 1,778,341 downwards.
CCCGAAACTATCAGGTTAATTTCTCTTGTCCAGCTATATTAAATTCCTAGAAGAATTTGGCTTGACATATATGGTTATGTTTTTCATTTAGTGTGGTTCTTCTATGACAGGGCTGTGTGTGTTAAACTTCAGTGCTGCTGAAAGTTTGATGAGCATAACTGCAGTTGATTGCTGGTCTGCATTTGCACCATTGCTGGCTAATGTTATATGTTGTCCACAGTTAGAAGCCACTCTTGCTATTCTTATTGGTCAATCCAGTAAAAAGACCAATATGCTTTCTTTAAATGGGACCCTTTCCAAGCATTGCATTTCTGATACTGAGCAGATCTTGGCGGGCCAGGGTGCAAAAGAAAATCTGAGGCAGATGTGTTTGATTCGTCCAACAAACCTCACTGAAGGCTCTTGCCCAGTAAAATATGTTACTGAGTTTGAGAACAATGTAGATACTTCAAAGCTGCTTGCTGCCTGCAAAAAGATTGATCCGGTGAAAGAATGTTGTGACCGAATTTGTCAGGATGCCATATCAGAAGCAGCTACAAAAATCGCAATGCAGGATTATCGCTTGTTAGGCATGGATGGATCTCGAGTCTTACCTGAGCACTCGACTAAGGTGGACGATTGTAGAAGTATTGTCCTTCGTTGGCTGGCCAGTAAACTCAATCCTTCTCATGCCAAAGAAGTTCTTAGAGGATTATCAAATTGCAATGTTAATAGAGGTTTGTTTAAAGTTAAACATGGATGAAAATCGATCGATATTTTCGTGGGTCCTTTTTTACCATTGCTTAGAAGTTCTTGTGCATGGGTCGTTGTTTTGATGCTTTGGCTCTAAAGAGAACCCTTCCTGTTGCACATACAAAGGGATTTCAAATTACATATCTAGGGATCATATGCATATGGTATTGTGTTTTAGCATGATTTGACATTTGACATTTTGATGTCACTTTGTATGGGTCTAAAAGTCAAATACAATGCACAAGACGTGACCGTGAGCTGAGGAGGGGTGATGTACAGTCTTACACCTGAATTGCATAGAGCTTCTTTTCAAGTTTTGAACTGTACCAACTTTACTGTACCCTAGGTACCCAATTTGCACTAGAATGACTTTACTAAGATGCCAAGTTTGAACTGTAATTTGTGCTTGCCCGACATTAAAAATTGTTTTTTGAATTTGCTTTGTGGCTCATCACTTCTATTCATTCATTAACATTTTCAGCTGAAAGTGGTGGATTTTCGTTCTCAGTGGCACTAAAGCCTTCAATCCTTGGTGGTGGATTACTCTTTTCATTTTTTCTTAGTAACCAAGTATATGAATGATCGTCATTTCTCTGTCTTTTGAATTTTTAAGTGATGCCATTGCCACTTGCCAGTCCCTTTAGGTGGTGGCCTCAATGGTTGTTATTTCTTTTCTTAGTTTTCACTTTTCAGTTTTTCTTTCTGCTCCCAGTTTGCCCTCTAGCTTTCCCTGACATGAGACACGTAGCAAAGGACTGCAAAAATGTGATAAGTAACACAACAGTGTGCTGTGGTGCCATGAAGGGTTATGTGGCTAACCTGCAGAAGCAGAGCCTTGTAACCAATTTGCAAGCTTTGGATTGTGCTACAACATTAGGAATGAAGTTACTGAAGTCAAACATTACAAGAAACATTTTTAGCCTTTGTCATTTAAGTCTCAAGGATTTCTCTCTCCAAGGTATGTCTAGGTCCTTTTTTCCTTGTTTTTTGAAATTATTATTTCTTCTTCTTCTGCTTGTCTCTTCCTCCTTAGTCCTCACTTTTTTCCGTTACCCTTTTCAATTAGCAAAGTGCTAGTGGATTTCTTTTGAACTTATTCATTGCCAATAATACTGCTAATACATGTTCCTTTGTCTTTTGCACTGTGATGCGATGACGGTGCTGAAATTTGAATTCGTCAGTGAAACAAGGTGATTTGAATGCTTCATTTTTGAAATATTGCTTTTATTATTTCTTTTTTTTTTCCGGACAGATTGCATTTATTTAACTACCGTTGCTCTGTCTGATTCTTTGGATTAGAATCTGGATGCCTTCTGCCTAGTTTGCCTTCAGATGTAACCTTGGACATGTTTACCGGGATCAGCTTCATTTGTGATCTGAATGACAATATTCCAGCACCATGGCCCTCTCCATCTCAATTATCATCGTCATCATGCAATAGAAGTAAGTTTTTTTAACAACAATTTGTTAATTCTAAATGTTAGTGAGGAACCGCTAGCTCAAGTGGTCCAAGCTCCTCACTGCCCTGCCTTTAGAACCCCCATCCCGGTTGAACAATTGGGGAAAAAAGAGAGTTCCATATCCATGTATTTCCAAGATGGTTTCCCTTTGCTATCTGAATTAGTAATTTCCTCCTTACTGTATTTACTAATTGTCACTTGCTTTCTGGATTTGCAGCGGTTGAAATACCTGCACTTCCCGCAGCAGCATCTGGTCAAAATGGTAAGCTTATCAGGTTTTGCATACTGGTTTGTCCCAATCATCTGTTAATCTGCTTGTGCAAGTAACTAAAGTTTATGGAAAACCACATGATTTTTTTGGGTATAAACCTAAGACTTGCATAGAACAAACTGTGGTTAATGCTAAATGTTGCTATTGAACGTCAATAACATATAAATGAAGAAAGTAAAGAGTCAGGTAAGCGAACGGGTGGAGAGTTATTCTTAGCTTTTCTGTTGTAGAACAAAACTAACTAGAATTTGCAGTGATGGACTGCATTTCCTTGGCTTGAACATTTTCCTTGTTATGCAGGTCTCTACAATGAAGATTTGATATATTATCTGCTCTTTACCTCGTCCGTGGTCATCACGATGCTCCTACAATTCGATACATTCTTGCACCTTTAGCTCTTCACAATACAAATCTATGAAATCTTGATAGAGAAAGGTAAAAAAAAGATGCTGCCTCCTGGTAATGGGGGAAAATAGCTGTTCTGTAGTTATCAACCAGAGAAATCATGCCTACCAAAAGGGCAGTACTTTGGAGAGATTGCAGCCAGCTTTAGGTACATTAAAATTTGTGATCCAAAATCTACTAATTAATGATTCATTAGCACAGTATAATAAAGCTTTTTGTTTTTTGTAAAGATTTATTCTAGAAGGAGAAGCTGCCTTGTATTATGTTAACTATATTTGTGTAGATTTCGGGTGAAGATGTATTTCAGAGTTTCAAAGTTGAATATATTGGTGATTTACTACTCCCTATTTCACTGGGCTTGGAACAGTTTTTTAAGGCTAAGTAATGGGCTTTTTCATATTCACTTTGGGCCCTGTTTAGTTGAATAGGAAGTAGGGCTACTAGACACGGGTACTGGTTTTCGACCCGACCCGGTAACCCGGTCAGATCCGGTTCTAATGGTGTCTGCCCGACCCGTACATTTGTGGACTGGAACAATTGAGCAAGCCCGTTTTAGAATGAAAGTTTACCTAAACGTGGGCCAATACATACTCATCACATGTGGGCCGCTTAATGGCTATAATCGGTGGTTGTGCTAAGTCTACAACAGTTAAATTGGAGGGCCCATTAGTGGGCCCAGATAATCGGTTGTTGTGACTTGTGCCAAGATAGTGGGCTTTCGGTTTACAAGTAAATTTCATGGGCGCCATTACTTTTATCACATTTGTTTCAACAGAGATGTAGGACAAAATTGTAGGTATGTTTACTTTATGTGATTTATTAGGGATAAGATCATTCATTTAAATTTATTTGTAACTAAGTTTAGTCATTAGGTTTTTTATAATTAATTTGATTTATATTTTCTGGATTCATGCCAAAATTGTAGACTTTTTAAAAAATTACATATTAAATGAAAAAACTTAAATTTAGAAAATATATTAATTTTTCTATATTAATTAATTATTTTATTGTCTTAATCAATATGTTGAGCATACACGAGCCCCTTAGGGTTCAACGGATCCGTTCTCCTTAGGGTTTAACACTTGTTGTTTAGGTTACAACATGAAAATATGATAAACGAGCCCGTTAAAGTTTAGCGAATCCGTTCCCTTTAGAGTTTAAGATTTGTTGTTTAGGTTACAGTATGAAAATACGATAAACAAGTCTGTTAGGATTTAGCGAATTCGTTCCCCTTATGGTTTAATACTTGTTGTTTAGGTTACAACATGAAAATACAATACACGAGCCCGTTAGGGTTTAACTAATCCGTTACTCTTAGGGTTTAATACTTACTATTTAGGTTAACGTAGTGAAAAAAAATTACATAACATATATACTAATTAAATTATATTTGAAAAATAATGTAATTAAAAAAAGTAAGTTAAAAAATATGGATGATGAATCTTGTTAGAGAGAGTTTTACGTATTGAGTTCGAATATGTAATTTTTTAAAAAAATTACTAAGTATTTTAAGATATAAAATGTTTTAAAATTTTGTTTATAAAAAATACAAAAATTGCAATGAATGAGACTCCATTCCAAATAAGTTTTATAGGTGGACTTAAACTTTAATAAGTTCACAAAATAGATTCACTTGTCATTCTCTCTAGATGTAATCCACAACTGAGTGATCTGAAGAATGGTCCAAAAACAGACTCACAAATCATAACACCATCATATGGATGGGTGCCCGAGGTCTGCTTTAGCAAGATTACAGCGATCCTCATTTCACTGCATTTTGAGTTTTATATTCAACGGTTCAATATTTTTCATGTTTTTTTCACATTCAAATAAATTTGATCGAAATATTATAGAGTCTCACATCGTTTACAGGTAGTGCTAAGTTATATGGGAGCATAACACATCTCAATCAGAATATCAAATTTTCTTGTAGGCTTGGACTATTTATAGGGCGCAATACGCTTGCAAAACGCCCAAAAGAATTGTTCTGGATTCTGATTTTGTGGGTTTACTCTATCAAAACACATTAATAATTTTTCCAAAATAATTTTTTTAAAACTGTAGCCTGTAGGTTAAATTAATCTCTGTCGTGCACCAGACAGAGTGTCTTTCTTTAACTTATCTCGTCTGGATACTCCAGTAAACCTTGCGGTTGCAGTCCGTCTTCTTATCTTCTGGTGTCATTGATGCACAGTTGTTTCGAACTTGTCCCTATGCACTTTAGGGGCGAAGCTACACTTACTTGAGAGGGGTCATTCGACCCTTCTTGGGGGAAAAATATAGTGCTAAGTATAGAATTTTTTTTAAATAGACCTCCCTAAAATTTTAATTTAGGACTTTCTTTTATTATTTTTTGAATGGATATGAACTTTAAAGTCTAATCAAATTTTCACTTCATTGATTCATGATTGATCCATGTTAATCTATATTCCCAAATATATATAGATCGTGCCCAAAGTTATTACCAATTTGATAGTGATTATTGTTATTCGAATTGAGTATTATCGAATTGTTTGAGTATTTGTCAATTTATGTAATGTTAATTATTAATCTTTAATGATAATTATAGTCTTTAATGATAATTATATTCTTTATTATATAAAAGTGAAAGCGCAAGTTAATGCGACAATACATTTGATACTTCATGAAAAAAAATTAGAGATATTGCCTCCTAACCCTGCTAACTTAATCGTATCCTAATGAATTGAAGTTTAATTGTGACTCCTAAAATTCCAAGTACTGCATGCACTCACGTGGATGTCTGTAGCTTGACATGTGACCAAAATAGGGTAAATATTATTATTAGTCAGTGAAAGATCGGATATATTTCAACTCGATCTTTGAGTGACTTATTTGGAATGCATGGAAAATGAAACTTTGCATTAAACGGTAACAACAGATGCCATGCAAAATTGGAGACCAAAGAGAACAGTTTCTCACAGTAAATAAGGGTGGTCTTCGGTTTGATTCTCTGCAGTTCGAGCTCATAAATTCGTAGGTGCAATTGATGTGGGGATTGATTGTGTTCCCAAAACTTAGAATGCACTGTTTAATCTCAAAATAAACTTACTAATGAGTGGGTTTTTCCTTCCGCCTTGTGAAGTTTTATATTTATATTTTTCTGAGGCTAAGTCTTTTTTAGAAAAAAAAATAAAAATGATAGGGTTTTGAATAAATAAATAGACTAATTTTTCGGTACGAAATCTAACACATAAAATGTGGTGCGAGATATTGCACTTGAGCTTTACCATATATATTATATTATATGTATAAATATATATGTGAGAATTTTCAAATGCCAACGTCCCTAGCTGTTGATTTCGACCAATAACTGAGATGAGAATTTTCAAATGCGAACGTTCCTAGCTGTTGATTTGCTTAGGTGCGGATTTAAAATACGGACTGAATTTACAACCGTATGATCACATCAACGACTCGCAAATACGGAACTCAAAATCGCACCACGTCCTGGACCTTCAAGCTTACTTATATATTAGTTAGTACCATAATTTAATGCAGTTAAATTAGTACTCTAATTGGCATCTACCAATTTTTTTATTATTTTTTTTAAAAAAAGATAGTTATGCTATTAATGGCCAATACAGAAGAAAACAAGAAAGGACTTCACCCACCACCAACTTTCCTAAGATTAAAAAACACGTTTTTTTATCAATTGCAAGCTGCGTGGTTCACGTTTTTATCAAATGTGATTGATCGAGCTTTGATCATCAGTAGCTTCCGATCCCAAGGTGAGCCAGTGAGCGACGAGCTTGAATGGATACTCAACGATCCAAAATTAATGATGTATCAGCGGCTCAAGGCAGCTTCATTGGTTGAGCTTATTTTACTCTTCAAGCTGGCTGCCCCTGCGATTATGTTTACTTGCTAAACAACGTCGTTTCGATGTCCACCCGCATCTTCCATGGTCATCTTGGGAATATACAACTTGCTACTGTCTCTCTTGGTTACACTGGCATTCAAGTCTTTGCTTATGGCTTTTGTAACTTTAATTTCACACCATTACCATTGTCGACTTGGTTGTTCGATTAACTGAATATATTGAGCTCATATATAAATTATACAATTCACATAAATACATCAGATCCGTACGATTTTATTTCTCCTATTCAACCCAACAAATCTTGAAAAAATGCCTTCTTATATGTTGAGAGTCACTTTTAACACTTATTAAATGGTCTTCAACTCCCACATGAATGGGCAGACCTAAGCCTGCATTTATTGCACGGGACATCAAATTGGCAATTATTGTCCTTTTATCGCATAGATTGAGGATTTTAATTATTATTTTTGTTAACATTAATGTTGAAGGGGTGGCTGTTGGGGGTGGATGGCCAGCATTTGTGGAACGTTGGATGGTATTTACTTCGTTGGTGTTTCATTGGGTGCCTTTACTGGGTTTAAATTCAACTCAGGAGCGAAGGTATTTAATCATAAAAAATGATAAAAGAAGTCAGGTGTCTTAATTGTTGTACACACCATATTTAGGTAACGATACTTCTAGTCATTCCATTATAAAATTTTCACACACATATATTAAATGATTTAAAAATAAATTTAGGGTTCAAAATTTAAATTCATGAATAATGTCTATATTGAGACACTTTTGAGATATTTTTTATTAAGGTATTTAACATTTTTGTTTAAGTAAATGCGTGAGCTCCACACACGATGCTATGAAATTTTGTTTGTAAAACTCAAATATCGAAAAAATTAAGATTTTAATTCCTTGAATCTCTATCACTAACTACTGTTTATTCATCCTATTATCTATTTAATACTCCCTCTGCCACATAAAGATAGTTTTACATTTTTTTCCCACACAGATTAAGAAAATTTAATTAATACAATGACAAAATTTAATTCTTCTTGTATACTTCTTAATATACCGTTAATTAATGAATATATATTTTTTTAGTTCAAATAGTCATAGAAGATAGAAAGGTTTGTAAGATAACAAAGCACATTAAATATAATTTTTTTAAGAATTTAATTAATTAACTATATCTTAAAAGTGAAACTAAACTAAAATTTGAGACAGATAAATATAGAAAATATGATTATTTTTACGGGATACAATGAAGTGAGAAATGAAGTCACTAGTGGTAGTATTTACTGTTCTCCTTGAATCCTTTCTTTGAAGTCATGAATCATAGTCAATTTTTATAGGACTCTGTCTTTTCTGATAGTTTCAACTTGACGTCGTCGTGTATAAAATGAAATCTGCCACACAAATCATATGGTCATTGAAAATAAAGATAAACTAGAATTTGCAAAATATAATTAAAAATCGTTCAACAAAACAAAGTAATTAAGTTGGGCCTGAGTTTCTTGGGCTTCAGATATTATATTTTACTTACGGTTCGTTTTGGTAGAACGTATTATAGTTTATATGTTCATTTTTCTTCGGTCAAGAATTATACGCTCACGCACATTAAAAAATTCACTCAATTTTCTCTATTGTCGCTGTCTCTCTCACATATTTATTTATCCTCTTATTTCTCAAAATATATGTTATATTTTGAAGGAAAAAATACATATATTCCAACTCAACGAGTAAAACTCTTTCTAATAAGAAGCATATTCGATAAATTTTGTTTCATTATTAAATTACTTTACATAAATTGACAACTTACACGTTATTAAAACTTACGCTCTATCAAACGTCTCCGTCCGTCTGTCAAAAATGAACAAGTCTAGACTTCTAGTGGAGCGTGGGTTTTAAAAATCAGAAGGGCAACATGTATAGTGAGCCTAATACAAAGCAGTGTAGTAAAGACCCCGAAAACAGTTTTTCTTTTGGCTTTAAACCAAAAAATAAAACACAGACACCAATATAAATACACAATTAAGGAGGCACAGATTGGATATAAGTGCCACACGAGTCATAATCACTTACAGTTTTTTTTTCGAGGCCAGTGGAAGAGGGCGACGAGTCTCCAGCATTTCCTTCTCCTACTTGACACAGGTGTCATTTTCTTTCTTTGATAGACCAACAGTTTCTTTCTGCGTTTTGTACTGAATAAGAAATGTTCCGAGTTTCTTCACCACATCGTCTCCAATAGAGATCAAATATGAATATTCTCATTCATCTCACATGAATTCTTCACCATGTTGATTCTTCTGAAATGTTTCAGTAATACATGTTGTTCATTGATGAGACTCTGAAATCTAATGGAGATTCGTCTTTCTCGGTAGGAGGAGCCAAAAGCCAGATCCAATCAATATGTGTCATTTTGGTTTATGTTTATTTGTTTAGTCTCTCTCGATTCATCTCGACGCAATGTTAAGCCTTGTCTGGAAGAGGAGTTGAGGGTTCACGAACAAGATAGGTGCGAATACTTGAAGGTGTTCTATTATCTCCCAACAACCATTTTTCCAACCTCTCATTTTGAAAGGTTTGGAGGTGTTCACTCATATAAACCCTTCTAACTCCTATAAATACCAAACAAATTTTACTTTTATGAACCTTTTTCAACTCAACACCTACCAACTTCTCCCAACATAATCCCTCCCTCCCAAAGCTGGTGCCAATCCTAGTCTTATGTGATGTGGTCTTGTATGATGTTTACAAATCATTGAACCAAACTCAATAATTTCGGTGGCATGAAACAATAATTAAGGAGTTCAATTCGTACATTCATTAAATCATGTGTTTGCCTGTCTACGGTCTACCTACTTTCTTCAATTACTGTTGGTTCCTTCTGTTAATTACTTTGGGTGTAAACAATAAGATAAACTCCGATAATTTATCCAATGCAGTGAAGGGTCCATCCTTAAAAAAATAAAATAAAATTGATTGGGTGAATTAAAAAGAGTCAAAAGACAAAAGACTCGAAACATAGAATATTTTTATTTTATATCTGACGATCTAAAATTATCGTGTCTTTTTTACTTGAATTTGATTTTTATTTCCCACACAAATAAATAATGCTGGATTCGTAAAACGACCAATATAAAAAAAAAAAAAAAAAATGAAATAAATTTTTTGAATCCTAAAAGTAGCCAAAATATATGACCTCATTCTGTGATTTTGTTTTACAGAATTCTTAGACACACGCGCGCGCGCGCGTATGTATGTAGTTTATTTTCATCTGCGAATGACTGAATTCTTTCAATTTTACTTGCTTATATTTAAAACTTCAAGTTGTATTTTATTTTTATTTATATAGGGAGAGGATTTATTACACTGTCGCTGCTGCAGTACCCTATCGAATTAAACACAGCCACCTACACCAGCTTGAGATGTCGATTTTTCGTAAAACTAAATTGGAATTTTGGAATCAATCACTCAGCAGACCAAAACAAACTAAATTCCAATATCATTATTATTAATTATATATATATACACACACACTATGATGTCAGGAACAACTTGTTTTATATCCTCCCCCCCATACCGGCATTTTTTTGGATCTGGTTCTCTCAGTCATAGTCAAAGATAACGATAAAATCCAAATTTGTTTTATATCAACCCAAATAAAGAAAAAAAATAAAATAAAAAAAAGAACAAACAGATTTTTCGATATGGGCAAGAGAGTGGAGGGAAAAGTGATCTTCTGACGTGTTTCTGATTAATTTCTATTATATTGACTTTTAGCATAAGAGTGTTTATTAGGTCATTTCATTGTTTCAACATATGCTTTATTAATAAAATAAACAAAGTATAAAACATCTGGAAACCCATAATAAAATAAAATTCACAATATGTTTTTTTTTTAATATGGGGAGAATTTACTCCACTGCCACCAAGAATTATGCCCCAATGAATTAAACACAGGCACAACTACCAACACATTGATTTCGATTTGGCATTAATTTGGCACAAAATTTAATTCCAATATATATGCACTCCAAACCACCGAGGTCTCCTGATCATGCATTTTCATTTAAAGGTGTAAATCAAAATCAGATCTAATGTAGATGATGTCAATTAATATAAGAGAGAGTGCAGGTTGATGACAATCAGATCATTGTGTGTCACATAAGATATACACTCGGAATCTCTAATAATTTCTCCACAAAACCATACAGCTATTTCAATTTAACATAAAAACAATATTAGAAGAACTTGATGAGCACTATCTAGCTATAGTTGAATATATATATCTTGAATACCTTCACTCTTGCACATAGGGCAAATTAAATATGGGTTCTCAAAATGAGCTACTACAACCAATCTTGATCTCCCAATCCGAACCAACCCCTCATGGAGTGGATGCTCGGCTTGAGAAGATCCTAGTTGACACCCAATTGCCTTATTCCAAGCGCATGCGCTTGGCTTCATGGATCGAACTTACTCTCCTGTTCAAGCTAGCTGGACCTGCTGTTTTTGTTTACTTGATCAACAACTTCACCTCCATGTCCGCACGAGTCTTCTCCGGCCAACTCGGCAATCTCTATCTCGCCGCCTCCTCTCTTGGCAATAGCGGCATCCAACTCTTAGCCTACGGTTTCATGGTAGTTGCTCCCCTAACTACCGTCAACTTTAAAATGTGTTCTTTTTAACCAATCGTAGCCGGTTTAATTTCAGCAGTGATAGGGATCCCAGCAATCTTAGTTAGGATCTCACTCATTCACTTAGATCCCAAACTGCTGGAATATATATATATATATTCATCATTTTCGGTCGATTTTTAGGATTTCGAACATGTTGAAGGTTAATTTGAATCCTACCACACGCTTAAACAACTTTCTGTTTTTGGGTGCAGTTGGGCATGGGGAGTGCAGTAGAGACGCTATGTGGGCAAGCGTATGGGGCTGGCCGGTACGACATGTTGGGGATCTACCTTCAAAGAGCAACCATTGTGCTTGTTATAAGTGGTCTACCAATGGTGTTGCTCTACGCATTTTCCGAGCCAATTCTGATCTCGCTTGGTCAAACAAAGGAAATAGCATCGGCTGCAGCAATCTTCGTGTACGGTCTGATCCCACAAATTTTTGCTTACGCTGTCAACTTCCCCATTCAAAAATTTCTCCAAGCCCAAAGCATCGTGAACCCAAGCGCGTATGTGTCAGCGTTTACGCTTGTCCTAAACCTGTTGACGAGTTGGGTGGCGGTGTACAAGTTGGGCTTGGGTTTGTTCGGTGCGTCACTGATGTTGAGCTTATCGTGGTGGTTCATGGTGGCGGCCCAGTTTGTCTATATAGTGAAGAGTGATAAGTGTAAGCAAACTTGGACTGGGTTTAGCTCACAGGCCTTCTCTGGGCTTTGGGAGTTCGTGAAACTGTCTCTGTCTTCAGCGGTGATGCTGTGCTTGGAGACGTGGTACTTCCAGGTACTAGTCGTTATTGCAGGGATGCTGGATAATCCTCAACTTTCTTTGGACTCACTTTCTGTATGGTAGGCTGGCTCAATCCTCGTAGACCCTTGCATGTTATTGGTTTTAATTTAGTATTGTGAAATTAATTTACAGTATAAACCACAAGAAGTGAGTTTTAATGATGCTAGATATCACATGTTCAATTTATGTGCGGTAAAATTTAGGGGTGACAAACTGTCTCGGGTCTGGATTAAACTAAATTTAAATATAAGTTATATATCTAAAATTTGGATTCAAACACAAAGATTTTATCTGGTTTAAAATCGAGTATGAGTCAAAACACAAAATTTTTGTACGATTTAGTTGTCTGGATTTTAATCTGGATTGAATTATCGCCCGATTTAATTGTTCGGATATGTCAGTTAGGTATTTCTGAAAATTCAAAGCAATCTGAATTCGGACATATAAATATTTTGTAAACAATAACAGTGTCCGAAACGGAATCGATTTTTTGTCACCCCTAGTACGATATGTACATGATATACGTGTTCATGGAAGTTATTTAGCATGTTTTTAATAACAACAGTATTTAACTTACTAAAACGAAATCCTATGAATTTACTACATATGAAAGTTAATTTGCTTTTGTGCTGCAGCATGTCAATATCTGGATTGCTGGTCATGGTGTCAGTGGGGTTCAATGCAGCTGCAAGGTTTGTTCAATTTTATGAGTCCATATAACCTCAAATACAATGACACACTTAATTACATAATTTCTTAATGTCCTATTTATTCACATGAACTGTCTAATTTAACAATTACAATGCCAGTGTGAGAGTGGGCAATGAATTAGGAGCAGGAAATCCCAAATCAGCTGCATTTTCAGTGGTCATGGTGACTCTGGTTTCTTTAATAATTGCTTTGGTAGAAGCTGGAGTTGTTCTTGCCCTCCGCCACACAATCAGCTACGCCTTCACACCCGGGGAGATCGTGGCCGATGCCGTATCAGAGCTCTGCCCCTTGTTGGCTTTAACACTCATCCTCAATGGTATCCAACCGGTCTTATCTGGTGTGGCTGTAGGGTGTGGATGGCAAGCATTTGTAGCTTATATTAATGTGGGATGCTACTACGTTGTCGGTGTTCCGCTAGGATGTCTTCTTGGCTTCACCTTCAATCTCGGCACGAAAGTAATTAAAAATCCTCGTACCCTAATCTCTCTTTAATGTTTTGCCTTATATCTTACAAAGTTCATATTTGTAGGGAATTTGGTCTGGTATGTTAGCAGGAACGCTAATGCAGACCCTCATATTATTGTGGGTGACATTCACCACAGACTGGAACAAAGAGGTATAAGTTACTATAAACTATTGTCTAGGTGTTTTGAGATTATGTTTACAAACATATACAAAATGCAAGATTGATTTGATGATCAAATCTTCAGGTGGAAGTTGCTAGACAGCGTTTGGACAAATGGGATGTCGGTGAGACTAAGGTCGTAAAGACCTAGATTGGTGAATCTGTGGAAGTAACAGAGATCAATATATCATCAGAAGAGACAGAGCATGATACCATATCCACCGGTTCAACCTTTCAAGGCATTGGTAGTTGCTGCTTCTAGGGATTGATTTAGCACATTGGTGGGATCAATAAGAGCGTGTGAGGCAAATGAAAATAAGAATAGTTCCTGCTAGATTCAATAATACAATGTGCATTTTATGCCATTGAAAAATATTCATATGTTCTCATACCTTTAAATTTGTTAAGATTTTTAGAATGAGCCAAAACACGAGTGGTCTCAAAATCTCGTTACAAGTGTTGGTAGCCGGTTTGTTTTTGTGTGGCTTGAGTGATCTTCCTTCTTCTCGAAGGTTTTTTTAGTTTTTTCTATCTTGATTGTACATTGATGTTCCTTTGTCATTGGTGAGGGTTGATTAATATTATGCCTAGGCTAAGCCCGTTTTATAAAAAAAAAAAAAAAGAGTGTTGGTAGCCCATTAGCCAAGGCTCAAGCAGTAGGATCCAACTTATTAAACCACTTCCACACATTCTATACACCTAAATATGAGTAGTCTCAATGTAAATGCTGGTAACTCATTTTTTCCAAAATTCGTGGCTCAATCACTCGGGTCGAAATTATATGTATTTAAACTACTGTGACACTTTTTTTTTTTTTAAGAAAGTTAAACTATTTTCCCTTTGATTTCACTCTTTCCCGAGTTGCTACACAGAAAAGGTTCTTACCTAGTTTGACTGAAATTGAAGAAGATAATGACACCACAAAAACTTGGATTACAGACAATAGTGTTATAAAAAGTGGATACCGACCTTGTGGTAGAAGCCAAAACGGGACCTCACGTTGTAGCTCGTCAAGAGCAAGTCCATATACCAGGTGCTAAATGGAAATGAGTGATATTATACATCCCATATTAAAAAAAAAAGTAATCTCCAATGCATGATGCATACACATTGCTAAAATAGCGACTATTCCTCTTGGTTGCTATATTTACCAACGCTAGAAGAGAGAGAAAGCGAGAAGGTAAAAAATGAGGGAGGTAACTGTCGTGTATGCCGAAACAAATATGCTACTTGACTCACTCAACATTGTTGAAGGGATCTAAGATTTTGGCTTTTTAGGTGAGATTTTTAGGGTTTTGTATGTATTGCGTTTCGATCTTCAAATTTCATTGCATGCAGTCGCATAGTTTCTCATTTGAGAATTTGTCGTTTCTCGATCTTCAAATTATCTGGTGAGTCTGGATTCCCTTTTTGAATCGATCGATCTTTTTGAATTAGAGTTATTGAATGAGAGTAATTTGATGAAGAGCTAAAATTACACTCTCTCGCTATGATTTTTGATCTGCTTCACAGTAAAACTAAACTCGGCGAAGTTTAAGATGAAAGAATGGTTGTGAATTTGACAATGTTTATCATACTCTGCCAAATATATCAAACACTTTGATTCTGCTACCCTAATACATTTTCAGTTCATTTTTGTTTTCTCAAGTTCATCTCTTCACTTAATTTATTGTCTTCTATCGTGGATTTGATATCTTTTTTTAGATATATTGATATTTCTGTGATTCTTAAATCTACGTGCTTAATTAATCGTGTTGGCTTATTTAAATGGGTGTTTTGTTTTGTTTTACTTTAGTTGTAATAAAAACGGATTTAGTTGTAAAATTAAACACATGGGCCTCAATTTAATGGGCTTATATCGAATATTTTTTTATTTCAATTTTTATTGGAATGAAAAACAATTATAAGCCTAATTTAACACTATTTATAAAGGTATAATTCAATTATAGCAATCTAATTTAAATTCTTTTGGAGTTGCTCTAGTCTAAGAGAAGCAGACTGGGCCTAAAGGGTTGCTTGGCCTGGTCCGCTTAGTGGATGTTACGAATGATTCTTTGAAATCAAGCACATTCGTACGAAAGAAAAGCCCATTAGTATGTGAAGGCCCAGTCCAATTCTTATCATGTTTGGTTCATGTGGAGCGGTCAGCTCGATCTAAACATGCCTAGTTGTCGCTTGTCAGGGTTACCTACTACCAGGAACCAATCACTCAATCATTTAGAGACACAGGACAGTAAGGACAGTAAGGACCGTACGGTACAACCAAGCAAACATCTTTCTACTGAGATCCATTAATTTTCACTCGCAAAGTGACATAGTCCCATTTCATGTCCCACATTTTTCTACTCTCGCCCTTCCCCTTTCCCTTCCCAAACATAAGCTAAGATTGAAAAGAAAGTTGGTCTCGATGAATAGCATATCCATTTAATAAATATTTTCATATTTATGTATAGATTGATATTCGTATTGATTTAAATACAGATAAATAAATTGAACAATAATTTAATCTGTATTAGAGTCTGAATAACTAAATCAAACAAGATTTTATATTTGGACCTAAATTCGATTTTAAAATTGGACAAAATCTTTGTATTTAGACTCAAATTTCAAACATATAATTTATGTCTAAACTTGATTTAATTTAGGTCGGAAAAATTCGGTCGAATATAGTTTCCCACCCTTAACATTAATAGTGTTTACATTCAGTGACAACTTTTTATATTTCATCATAATTCAACATTAATTTTTCAGATTCTTGTTTCCTGAAATCTAATTAAGAAAGCATTTTACTGCTCTTATTTCGCAGATGGAAGGAATCACCGGCAAGAGTCAAAACAGAACGTTACAATCAAATACCATAAAGAAAGCAAGAAAATCTTTCAAAACAGAGGAAGTCCTGAGACGGCCTCTCCACGGCCAACCAATAGCTTCCAATCTTTCAATAAGTTACCAAGTTGTTTGTAAAGTTTGATTCTCGTAGTAGACAACGTTAACAACATTCCCCTCCTCAAACACTTCAGTTTCTTACCAATCTTGATTTTCAGCCTGAACAATCTGATTCGGAGAAACGATGGTCGTCCTCTGGAGTCAGCCTGCTTTAATACTTTGTATATCAAGAACTGTGCTTTACGATGAAGAATCTCTTCTGGGTTCTCCTTATCGATCTTCGAGTAACCGGAATGTCTACTCAAAAGAGTAGTCATTTTCTCTGTCAAGGAAAATTAGACTCCTTTCGCAGAGGGAGATGAAAGGAATGTGTTGAAAGCAGGACAAGAGCTACTGCTGGTGTAAAGAAAAAATGGCACTGGAGAGAGATTTATATAGTGTTTTTGAAATTGCTAGTAAGGGCAGAGGGGAGTCACACATAAAAGTGTGAACTCTTTTAAAAAAAAAAAATTAAACACAGAATAATTTGGGATTTATCAAAGAATCTGACTCAAGTGTTACTGTGATTAATTTACTTATGCAGATGTAATAGGTATTTTTAGGTGTGCTAAAATTTTGTTTAGTCTGGATGATCTTATTTGTCCGATCCGGATTTAATCAAGTTTGAACATAAATTATATGTCTAAAATTGTGTTCCAAATACAAAGATTTTATCCGATTTAAAATTGGATTCGAGTATGAACATAAAAATCTTGTCCGATTTAGTCATCCATATCCTACCCTAGATTGAATTATTTTCGATTTACATATCAAAATTTAAACAAATTCAGGTGTGATCGATTAAGAACCTTGAAAAATTAAAATCAATTTGGATCTAATTCGGATTTTTTTCCCCACCCCTAGTATTTCCATAACGCACCGACATGAGGGGGAAAAAGACGGATGTAAAGCTGCATTTATTTTTTAGCTGGCCTGCAAATGGGTTGAGGTCAAGAAGTCAAAGGTAGCTATGGCTGGCCACATGTAGGGCAGACGTGAATTTCCACCGGCGTGAATCATCTTTGACAAAAAGAAAATTAAAAAATCTCAATGAATAAAGAGCGACGGCTTCCATAAAACCATGCCATCTTAACTAAATTTGTTTGTTAAGATGCTAAGTACTTCTTCTAAGCGTGCGTCTTCGATGCAATGTGACAAGGATATAATGAAGAATATGTACCCAACAAGTCTACAAGGACAAGTTTCTGCTTTCAAACCCAAATTAGCAGTCTAGTATCCCACCATAATTCAAAACGGACTCCCTTATATAAGAAAGGTTGAGAATGATCCAAGTTACGCACTCGTAATCGCAACACTTCATTATAAATTTATTTTATAGAAAGATCACTCACTTGAACATTGGAGTGTATCCATATATATATATATATATATGAGGTGAACATATATGTATTTGTTCATATAACACAAAAAAGAAACACTACATAGTGAGCATCATTGACAAGAAAAAGGCAGGAGCCTAGTAAAGGAGGAGAAAACAGAGGAAGAAAAGCAAAATCTTCAAAACAGAGGAAGTCTAGAAATGGCTTCTCCGCAGCCAAGCAAGCGTTTCCAAGCTTTTAAAATCCAAGCAAGTTGTTTGCAGACACTTAATCTTTCTGCAGAGAGTATGCTTCTCCTCAGATTTTTCAATTTCTTGCCAATCTTGACCTTTAACCTATTCGACCTTATTCGAAAAAACGATGGCCTCTGTTTCCTCGAATCTGCTCGCTGTAGTACTTTGTATATCAAGAATTGAGCTCGTCGATGAAAAATCTCTTCTGGGTCTTCCTTTTCTATTTTTGTGTACGCATTTGATCTCTTCAATAGAGTCATTTTCAGTACAGAGAGCAGAAGACATGTAATATGGCATTATATTGATCTATATATATATAGATAGATAGTAGAGAGAGAGAGTCAGTGAGAGAGAGTTAGTAATGGCAGAGGAGGTCATAAGATGATGAAACACTGCATGTGCACTAACGTTTTGGTTGAAAATAATAAAAGTAGGGACTACTAGCTGGCCTTTTACATCATGTTGCACACATATATATCCCATCAATGAGTCAACAAGGAGAGGATTGTTAATTGTAGTAGATAACTGTTTTCCTAATCAAGATTTAAGAGGCATGATTTGAAGGATTGGTTGCAATTATTGAGCTAAATTACAATTCAAAATATACACAAAGTTTTGACATGCAAAGCAAATATTAATCTGCCGGAGTTAGGGTTTTGGGCTTCTTGTGTTCATATGAATTGCACATGTAGAAATTAGGCACCGAATTATGTATCCTCATCTATCTATAAAGTCTATAAACACACTGAATTTAGAGAGTGAGAAAATAGATACATATTTTCGATAGGCCTTACACTGCAAAAACAAACAATTCTCGTGCACTTAGTGGCGTGAACAGTTACATTCGATTTTTTGACATTAATGTAACTGATCGAACGGTCGATTGTCGGCAAGTTACTTTCGATTCTATTAAAGAAATATGTAATTTTTTTTAAAAATAATCAACTGATTTGATTATTTCGATATTTTTTTTACATTTTCATATGCAAAATAAGCAAGTTTGAGGTTAAAAAATATACGCAAATTTTATCCTATAAATATGTGGAGAGATAATTTAAATGAATAATTTTTTTCACTGACGTGACTTTCTACGAAGGCTAGTAAAAATTTCCACTTCCACTCATACGGCCCAAGAGGCATGCCCCGATTGCTGCTGTAGCCTGTAGTGAGTTGTCTACAAGGGTCAACCGTTCTCTTTAGCTTCCAATGGTTGACTTAATCGGAAAAGAGCCATATATATATTAATGTTGATGGAGAAATGAGAGAAGCAACGTTGTGCATATTTTGTCCTAAAAAAACCAAAAATATATGTGGTGAGGAAAGCAGGCTGAACAAGTCTATGTTCTGCCCTTAATTTGAGGTCTATCTGTCTAAAATTTTGGAAGTTCATGGACACGAAGTACTCTGTTACAAGCATAAGTACTAAGAACAACTAATTAATCTTTTCAAGAACATTTTGGTTGATTCAGAGATAGAGATGTCGAATTGCAGTGAACAAATGGCACAAAAGACAGAAGAGAGTCAAGGAGAACAGAAGAAAGAATCAGTACTGGAAGGGTTGCCTATGGAGAGTAGTCCTTATGTGAAATACTCAAACCTGGAGGACTACAAGCGCAAAGCTTATGGTACTGAAGGACACCTCCCCGTCAACCCCAACCAAGGCGGCGGAGGCACTGATGCTCCCACCATTTCTGGCAGCGGCCTCTCTGATGGAAAAGCAGCAGCCGTTGATACCGCCAACCGCCATGGCATCCCATGACACCACAGTAGTGATGTTTATATGGATGTCTTGACGGGGATTTTGTTTTATTTTTCATGTATGTAGTGATCAATTATGGTGTCATTTACAGAAAGATTTTGCTTCTGTAAACAAATTATCATTTCCACAAATTTGATGGACTTGCAATTAATAATGATAGAGAATGTGGAAAACATGTATAAAGAATGATTCAAGTCTCAAGATACTGTTTAAATCCGAACAAGTACATCGATCAGTAATCCAATACGAGTTAAGGTCCGGACAACTAAACCCGACAAATTTTTTTGTTTTTGGACACAAAACTGATTTTGAACCGGATAAAATATGTGTTTGGATCCGGATTTTGAACATATAACTTACATGCAAATTTGATTTAATCCGGATAGAATAAATTCTGTCATGCAGCTCGAGCATAGTTTTGCCACCCCTAATTCAAGACACATTTTATTTGATCCAATTTAGAGCAAGAGAGAAGGGAGTATATACGAAGATGAATCAAAGAAGAAGATATTTGATACAGCGATTCAGAAAGAACCGGCCAGCAACACAGAATTATTATGTAAAAGAACCAGTTTATTATAAACTCGGCTGAAGAGTACTAGGCATATACAAATGGGTGACAATCTATAAATTAACATCCACAACAGCAAAGTATAGAGCGCCCAACTCCTAACGGTGTATTTACAAAGAAAGGTGACAAACTTCTACAACATAGTAATCATTCCTTGGACGATAAGTTACCTCAAACCAATAATATAATCTTTTACTGAGCTGCCTAACCAACTGATCCCTCAAGCTTCAAGCTCAGGAGCTGGTTTACCTCAACGCCAAATTCCTGAGGGAGTTTATTAAAAACATCCTGGCAAAACCCAGAAATCATAGCAGCCATGGCCTTCTCATAATAAATTCCCCTTTGTTGAAAGTAAAAAAGTCGATCTTCACTAATTTTTGAGGTACTGGCTTCATGTTCAACACGAGCAGTGGGATTCTTCACCTATTGAACGATAGAAATTATATTACTGTGTATGAAGAAATGGCATGAGAAGTTCTTAAATTCCAGACAAGCAGCAGGAGAGAAGGAAGGCAATGGGAAATTAAAGCAACGGCAGAACACTTAAAAGATCAAAGCATGACTACCAGCTGATTTATATGATGAAACAACTTCTAGTCGAAGCTTTCCACTCAACTCCCACCTCCCTCCCTATCCACCAGAATTTTACAAAGGAGCACAGGTTTATGGTTAAGAGAGAGTAACAATTGCCTATCGAAAAAGAAAAGAAAAAAAAATAGAGGAGAGCAATTCTTGAAAGACGTGACCTATTTGGTTCGAACCCCCTCCTTGTCCACCCACAAAGAAAAGGAGAGAGAAACAAAAATCACCCATAATACAATTAGAAATTGCATGATTTCTTCCAATTCTGAACTACCATCCCCTTAACATATACCGGAATGCAACAACCGGAATTTACGACCAAAAATTTTCTTTTTTTGAATGATATATAAGGGCTAGCATGATTCAAACTTCAGTTTCCCCTCTCTTGGATTTTAGATGCGCTTTAGGATCATGATCACTATAAAAAACCCTGACCAAGAGTAAAACAATCGCACTTTTCAATATGGACTACCACCTCTTCAAGCACATAAACACCAGTGGGCACGCTATTACTTCTGAGTTCTGATTGTGTCTGCTTCATAACAATAGCCCCTTGCTACACCAGCGGATTCCCTTATCCTTTTCTCATGACTAGCCATTTCTTAGTTCCTGGACAGCGCTGGTGGAATTCTTGAACTGGCCAGATTAGCTGTAAAACACTTTCGGAAAATCAAAGTACTATGAAGGCCAAGTTTTTCTCTCACCCTAATCGATCAAAGTATTTAATGAGTTCCGGGTCGACCTCATCTAGGCTATTCAAGGTTGGTTTCTTCTTGGGTGCACAGTAATAGCAAATATCTAGAAAATCAACGGATGGTTATCGATTATCAGACCATTTAGGTTCTTTCATCTTCAAAAACTTCTCAAAAGCTTTCAATCTAAATTCTAACATCCAATCCGGTTCTTCTTTGAGAGAAGAAATTAACCGGATCGTTTCCTTCGAGAGCCCTTTAGGAATCGAAAGAGAGTCTATATCAATTGAGAACCCAAAATTCTTTTCATAATCGGTGTTTCGAAGAATCTCGCTGATTTTATCATCAGAACTAACTGCTGTTGAAGTTGAAGTAGAGGCGTCACCTGGCAGACTCGAATTCATAGTCTTTGATTCATACGCGACATCTGCACGGATCTTCAAGGACCTCGCTTTCATATTTGGGGTTCTCAAAGAATCCAGTTTTGAATGAAAAGGCAACGTCTTGTACAGCTTCTGTGGATCGGGTATGGGTTGGGAAAAGAAGCTTGAGATACCGTTTGCTAGTAGAGAAGCCATTGTTGTTGCTGCAAATAGATGCTGAGAGCATGAGAAACGAAAGGAGGAGAAGCTTTTATAGCTGTAGAAATTCTGGGTTCTCTTATATTATTGTTGGTCTAAAATTTTCGCTATGATCGAGTCTTGTGTCTCAGTCTAACCCGCACCGAGCGGATAGAAAACCTCAAATTGGTAAGGTAGTCGCCGGTGAATCACCCGCAAGAACATCAAAGAATCCGGGCGGGTCACCGTCAACCTATGAATCTATTGAGCTCGGCAAGAATACCAAACCAGGCCCAGGCCCAATGTTGTAAGCTAAATTTAGATTATGTAAATGTTCATAATCTACCCTTTACAAACGTGCCCGATTTAATTCAGTTGTACTGATTTTAACTTGAATTATTTTTCAATTTATTTGTTTGAATTCAAATTAATCTCAATTTAATCAATTAAATATGTCAAAAAATCAAAGCTAATTCAAACAAAATATACAAATATTTCGCAAACACCTATATGGTCCGATCAAGATCCTCTTATTTTGCCTCCATGTATTTAAGGAAAATTATTGTCTCTTCCAATTGGTAACTGTTTTGGGTCTTAAATTTGGGTTAAATTTGTTCATCAAGTGAAGTAATGAAGTTGGAATTTATATTTGCGTATGAACGGTGAAGGGCAAAAAAGGAGAAACGTCACTCACGTGCGAGATTCATGGGTCCAGTCCAGTGAGGGATCCTGTATTTCAGCTCTTTCGGGGGCCCAAAACCAGCCTAAGCTTCCACTTCTCAGCTTTCTCTGCATTTCAGTTTATTTTCTTACGAGCCAAACACCAGGAAAGGCAAGGAACCAAAAAAGGAAGACAGACAAATTCGTTATAAGGCGCCAACGGTGTTTCGATTTCTGGGTTGATTTTTCAACAATCTTTTGACTCCTGAAGTGATTGAAACCTTGATTAAGTAAGTCCCCTCACACCAAGTCGCTATTTATTTATTTCCTTAGATTTTTTTGTTTGTTTTTCGTGTTGCAATGCCTTTTGATTTATTATGAGATTTGGGTTGGAAATCTTAACAGAGAGATGTTCGTGACTAGTGGGAGTTATCTTCTTTTATTGGAAATTTGTTAATTGTTTAGACGAGATTTACCTGTTTGTCTGATTGATTGATTTTGTTGATGCACTCAATATTGAGCCGATTAATGTGAAATTCTTATACAGTGGTGTTCTTTCTCGTGCTTTTAAAATATGGCGACATTGCATGGCCATGGTTCTGAATTGTTCCTTGAAATCAAGAAAATAAAAGAAAGAAGTGATAGTGCGTTGTTTTTATTTGTTGTTTTTTGGGTTTTTGTATATGCGTAGATTTAAAAGGTTTAATTTAATTATAGTATTCACAATGCACTGCATGACCTACATTTTATGTAGCTCCGGTTTGCCCTGTTTGCAAATGTTTGTTTGGGTTTGTAAAACAGTGCTTCAATTTGGGGGAAGGTGTGTTATGAATAAAAGATATAAACTTCTTAGGGAAACTTTAGCGTATGAATAGTTGGTTATAATAATAAATATGTTCAAGAAATAGCAAAAATATTAATGGAAGGAGAGTTTCACAATGTTTGGTGGAGGAGTATGAGTGATGATTAAAAAGGTAAAGATTGAAAGGGTCCTATTGTTAAGGTATATACAAGTAGAGTACAAAAAAACTATGCCCCTTTCGATAAAATGTGAACTTTTGTTTTCCAACGTCTTCTTATTTTACTAATCAGCCAGTACCATTTAGTTCAAGCTTTTCTGGTGCTGATAGCCTCACACCACATAAAATTGGCAGCAGTAGCTGTGAGTCGGGGATACGGTCATGGTAGTCTAAATAGGGGTGGAGCCGCGTGCTTGATTCTCTCAATAGCAGAAGGACATGTTTCTTTTGCTACGTGTTGGGGGTGAGACTCTCCTTAAAAATTAGAAACAGATAAAGGAACATTTTTTTCATAATGTAATACATGAATGCTTAGCCCCATAAATGGTTAAAAGTTAAAAATCAATTTTGTAAATTATTCATTGCCTTTCAAAGGTTACGTTTTCCAAATGCTCATGCCTTCATGGTGATTAAACTAGAGTAAGTGGCCAGGGTCTTCTTTCACAAATCACAAGGGTAGGATAAAGTCAGCGTTAGTTGTAACTCAAAACTGAAACTGCCAAGTAGGTTTGATTCTCTCTTTTGCCTGCTTGGTTTTAAGATTTGGAATTTTCGTACATTTTGCTTGATGATGTCAATGTCTTCCTTTAGAGGTCTCCAATACCTTTATTGTTTCAAAACTATTGTGATCTTTGTCCAGCATATCAAGACTTGAGTGTATATATTTGACAAAATATGTGGTAAAATGATATTTCTGGTTTGATGAGGGATGGAGCAGTAGATTGATGAGAAGTTAGTAGGCAGATATACCAGCTAGTGTGATATGGTGTTTGTGCCAAGTGTCGCCTGGCAATGTTTGTAACGGACACGGAACTTTAGATATTTTATGGTAGATTCGTTAATTGTGGCTTTATAGTGGGAAATTTTCTAATCATAACTTTTGTTGTTGTATCTAGGGTTCCCATATAAACAACTTAGTGTGGTTCTCTCCTTCTCATTGCCTTCCGCAGTTCCGCTGCTTTTGTGAGCAATGGTGACATTGGTACAAGCAAAATAGAGGACAGGAAATAAAAGGGCAGGTATAGCTTTCTCTATGCTTGAAATTATAGCAGTATTAACTAGGGAACACATTGCTACAGCAGTATCAAGTAAGGATCTGCGTTGAAATTTTGGATTTTGATTTTTGTTGAATTTTGTGAATTTTTTATTTTTGCGACATTGAGGAAAGTTTACTTTCTCTGCACTTGTATTGCGTGGATCAAATACTAATTTTGTAAAAATAATAAATCGTTTGTTAATTGAGTTGAGATCTGAAGAAGATCTCAAGGATGCATGACCTTGTGACTAATATCATTGAGGTATATTTGCAAAAATAACAAATCTTTGTTTAATTATTTTAGATCTGAAGAAGATTCCAAGAAAGCACAACTTTGGTTAGTTGATGGTAGTTTAGGCTGACCTTGATTACAAAGGATATGTTGTGTTAGGATATTTTGAGTGCATTTTTATGGGCCAAGTTGTATGATGGGCAAGCACTCCTTACGGTTAATATTTCAATGGGCATTTTGTTCTCAAATAGTGAATCATTCACTGCTGGCTCTTATGCCTCTTTACCGGAATTGAGCAAAAACCATAACTGAGGGCTAGATTTTTTTTTTTGGGGGATCCAATCTTTTATTATGATGCACTGACGCCATTTAATTTAATACCCTCTTCGTCTTGGCTTTGTTTAACCCAGTAAGTTGACTCTTGATTTGTTGAAGGTTTCATTTCTTTCCTTTTTGTGTTTTTACGTGAGCTGGCACGTCTTTATTGCATGTTCACATACTTTTTACTGTCTGGTGCTCTATCTTATCTTCACTTTGTGCCACTCTGTGATGGAAGAATAAACTTTTATACATGTTGGCTACGTTAGTGTACTTAGCTAGCCTATGAACTACTTATTCAATTGTCCTTCTTCCTAAAGCACCTTCTATTTGTAAAATTTTATGTTTTGATAGCATAGCAACTGTGTATGAGTATGACAGCCTGGTATTCAATTAAGGAGTTGAACCAATGTTTTGTGGATTATGTTGCAATGCCTTTTCCATTCACTGCATATCTTTCTTTGATCTTACTTTAGCCTTGAAGAAATTGAGGTGGTTGGTTTACAGTTTGTGTAAAGATTTTAATGAGGTGCTGTGCGTTATGTAGCATGAATTGGTACTGAACGGACTTCTCTGGTGAGTTTGCATAGTCAATTGGTTTCAAAATCAGAGTAGGCAGGAACTGGTTTCTTATTCACTGGAAGATTGTTGGACACTTAACTGTTGTTTCTTCAGAGCTTCAGTGTAGAATACAATTCAATTTATGCCAGTTTGGTATGGCTACTGGTTAAAAACGAAAATTTCCCCTATAGGGAGGGACGGATATGCTTAATCGCATGTATAAGCTGTTATTTGCTCAGTGATTCACAGATTGATTGTCTAATTTATGAGAACTTGATTGGTTTGGCGTATGATTTTACTGTCATGTTTAACAGAATAATTGTTTGTGTCAAATGTACATTGTATTGTTCAAGCTTCTTAGTCTGAAAAGGATGAAAAGTTTCTTTCTTCTGACAGGGAAGAAGTTTGAGAACTGTTGTAAAATAAGCTATGTCATTCCAATCGTTCAAGATGAGCCAACAGAGTCAAGGGACAAGTTCTCCCGCAGAACCCCCAGCAAAGAGAAAACGTGGTCGTCCACGCAAGGATGAGAATCTGGTACCAGTTAACAGAGCTGTAACAACTGGAGCTGACAGTGGGAAGAAAAACACTCAGAGCTCTGGTGCAAGTGGTGCGGCATCTGTACGTAATGAGGTGGTGGGTCAGCTGGTTTCTGGTGTTGTTGAAGGTTCTTTTAATGATGGATATCTCATTAATGTCAAGTTATCCAACAGTAACATTAATTTGAGGGGTGTTGTTTTTCTCCCTGGGAGATCCATTCCGATTACTGCAGCGAATGATGTGGCTCCTCAGATACCGATGATTGATAGAGCGGAGGTTGACATCACATCTCTAGACCCACAAACCAAGCTCCACGGTTCTGTGTTTTCCGCAGTGCAAATTGATAAGGGACCAGGTTTGCTCAACAGCAAGGAGTGCAGAGTGCCCGGTGAGGATAAACCCACTGATCCTCAGTCTGGCATCGCCAGTTCTAGTGAAAAGGAGCCAACCTCTGTTACTTTGCCCCTGGTTGATAGCATACAGGTGAGTGTCGCTGGTCTTTCTTCTGGGGAAAAGATTAAGCCTCAAATTGCAGAGTTTGACTCTGGAAACCAGAGTGTCTCTGTTTTGACAGTGTCAGACCCTAAAGTTTTTAGGCTGAACGATATGGTGACTGAAGCTTTTGGAATGCAAAAAGTGCCAAATACTGATGCAGAGATGACTGAAGTATCAAAACAAGACGGAGCATTTGCATCCATAACTGAAATTTTTCCAGGTACTGAAACTGCCCAACAAAAGCTTCTTACACAAAGTCAGGGTGTGAATTCTGAAGTCAAGCATAATGACTCAGCTTGTGATGTACCAAAAATCCCAGACCTTGAAGCTAATAAACCTTCTCCATTTGCTGAACCTGAAGTCATTTCTGAACCTATTGGAATCAACATTTCATCGGAAATCCCGCCTTCTTTAATGGATGGTAAACCAGAAGAGGATACTCCTCCGGAACTTGCTACCAACATTGTAGGTGCCGGCAACACATCCGACTTGAACAGAACAGCTGCAAGTGATTCCACCGGCATTAGGAATACTAACTTACTCTCTCCACCAGCCGTTCCTTCTGAACCCAGTCGTGTGGCTGAAGAACCTGTTCTCCCAACAGTAGTGGAACCAGAAATCTGTTCTTCCCCAGGTGCCGCCAACATTTTGGACTGTAATACCATTGCGCCTGCAGAATTGTAGCTCCTTTTAGAGCGGTCATAGATTGTGTCAAGGTTTCAAGGAATAAAACAGGCAATGCTTGTTAGAAGTTGGGATTGCAGTTGAGTACTAGGTTCTGGGGCTTCACCCTTTTATGTTAGTGTCCTGTT
This sequence comes from Euonymus europaeus, assembly GCA_963580455.1. NCBI lineage: Eukaryota > Viridiplantae > Streptophyta > Magnoliopsida > Celastrales > Celastraceae > Euonymus > Euonymus europaeus. The sequence goes on along the minus strand of OY756969.1, from coordinate 1,750,500 downwards.
ACTTAAATATTTTAAACTTCTTGAACGTTATCCTTAATGTCCTCATCATAATTATCAATTTTATGACTATCTGAACATTTGGGCCTTTTATTTTATTAGAAAATGAGTTTTATCATGATTGTAACGATTAGTCGTCAGTGACGAAAAGTACATTTTTGTTCCAACATCAAGAGACCATAGAGTGTAGAAGCATTGCTTGCTTGGGTTGAATTCCCATGAAACAAACCCCAATTAGCCTCTGATACTGGTGGTCACTTTCTTTACTGATTTTGATTTTGCTAATCATTTAAATAAATACTGATATTGCTCTTCTCCACTTTTACCCAGACAAAACTAGCAAAGATACTGGCATGACACAGAAGAAAAGAAGAAAACTGGAAACTCAAGATAACTATATCTATAAAGAAAAGGAAAAGAAAAGAAAAGAGAAGCCTTGGTTTAGTTCATCAACAGGGATGAGTAAATCTATATTCACAAGTCTGTAAACATTTGTGCTCATCTCGGACTATATGAAACAAAAAAGAAAATACAAGCTGAAGAAAGAATAGAACAAGCCTTTCCTTTGGTATTTCAAATTTTCAATAAGGTCCATTGATACTATTCCTTGCAAAGAGCCAATCCCAGTTTTCCACTCTCCCTGAAAGACCACAGTTGGACTTTGTCGCCTTCTTTCATGTCATATTTCATTCTCACATCTACCCATTTGGAGTCCAGCACATATGCATCGAACATGCCATATTTATCGAACAAGCTGCACTTCCTTATATCCGTTTGGCCAATCTCAAAGTCAGGAGTGATGAACTTGACACAAATATTTTCCCACTTGTGTGGTATGCCTTCCTCTTCATGGGGCAAAAAACCTTTCACTGATGAAATTTCCATCATGTCAGAGGTTATATCAAGATGCATTAACTGTTTTTCCGTAATCAACTGCAAATCGGTTCCTCCAATAGTCTCTATGAATTCCTCAAGAGTAATCCCCCTCTGTTTCTTCTCTGGCCCCTGCTTTTCATGTTTCTCCACTTGTTCTTCCTCAATATTGGTTTGTTGGATCAGTTTAACCACAACAGGAGTAACTTGTAAGAACCGATAGCAACTTATTGTCTCTTCTTGATCAAGAACTCCGTCAATCAGCAGTTATTGTGAGGACACGGGGATTCCTTTGGATTCTTGAATTCTTTCCATAATAATCCTGACTTTTTCTTCAATCCTAACTTCCATTTTCATTTCTTGATTATCTGGAAGCTTAATCTGGATTTCGAAGATGCATAAATTCATATAAGCAACATCGCTTTCAATAGACGCACTAGCTTCATCTTCAAGAGTCACATAGTTGCCACTCTTCAGAGATATTCTATCTATCAAGAACCCCTCCTGATCTTGGATTTTCATTTTGACATCAAAGACTGTGTCAGAATTTTTAACTTCAAAAACGAAAGTGCGATTAAAATAACTAACATACAACGTTCCAGTAGCCATTGCAAACCACACGAGAGAAAGACTAAAAGCAGAAACAGAGTATGAGAGAGTGAGTATTAGAAATTCATATAAGAAGAAGAAATATCGAGCATTCTGGTAGCAATCGCAAGAGAAGAGCAGAGAAGGAGAACGGAAACAGAGTATAACTGTATGAGATAAACTCCGGCTCAATAACAAGTTTTTATAGACGATAAAAATGCTAATTTACTTGGTAAAAAAGTGAAATTGAAAGGCGGGTGCTAACTATGGATTTCAGTATTTTTATCCTAGCTGTACTAATAGACAATGAAATGGCAATTTACTTGGCAGCAATGTACACAATAAATGATAGTTAAACTTAAATTAAAAGTTGTAGGTATGAGTACACAACCTTAAATCATAATGAATAATGACTTACAGATCCAACGCTCAAATTCATATATGTTTGAGGCTTTGCAAGGAGAACAGGGACATCCCAACAAAACCTGAAAAAGTGATCCGAAGTCTATATGAGCCCTCATAAAGAATGGCACAGATAGAAACCTACATATACACTTGTACATAGTTGTGAAGAAGTTTAATCTAATGAATAATGGAGATCTTGTCCACATATTGCTTTGCAGTAAACCCTGTTCATAAAGTATCCCTTGTGATTGAGCAAATCTCAAAGCCCACCTGCTCAAAGCCAAAAACAGTAATAGAGTTTGAAGTCAAATAGTGGTCAGATAAGCTGAAAGACAGGATTAAAATGAGTGTTTACTTCAATTAAACCAGCAAGTTTTATTAAACTCAACTTGCCACCATCTTCACCTAAATAATTTACAGTACAAATCAACCAATCAGTTTTAGATAGTCACATTATCAATTCATCAAGAGGATTGCTCACTTTTAACATTGAATGCTCAATCATAATTAATTTGTTTATCGAGGAAAAAAAATTCCTAAAATCACATGAAAAAAGAGAATCACCTGATGTGGATGTAGATTTTAAGGTCAAATTCAGTATCTGCTTCGAGGTTGAAACACCAATTCTATCAGTGTAAAAGGATGGTCTGGCCTTCTTGACAAAACTATCGTCTCTAGTCAACAACTCAGAAGATTGAACTGGATTTTTCTCCAAGTAATATAAGCTTGAAGAAGCAGCAGCCGGTAATTTGAGTAAAACTGACGAAAAAATACCACTGCAACCCACCAAATCGAAGACAAATAGGAAGAACTACCTGATCCAATGACTTCACCTCTTTCTTCAATTGAGACGTCTTTTAGATTTGGTTCTAATGTAATTTTTCCATTTTGTAAATGCATCTGCATTTTATAATCATGATATTCTTACGCTTAATGGCCATCATATTCTTCAAACTCATCATTTGGTTGTCCTCATGGCGTTGTGTTAGAGGAAGGTGTATAAAGCTCCATCCAATCTGTTGTGTCACAGTCTTCCAAGCATATATTATTTCCTGTGACCCAGTCTTCCGCAAGACTTGTGCAGTCAAATGATATGGGGTCCAATGCATCCTGCTCTTTGTTCTTAGTAGACCTACAAAAGAAAGAGTTAAATAAATTTGTAAAACTCCTTTAATTCCCAATTGTAATTACTGTCAAAGAGTTTTGCTAAGTTCCATCAATTCATACTCACGTTTGTCTCAGTCTGAAGTTGTACTCAACAAATATGAGGTCAAAGAGCCGTTGTCCCTCTAGGCAATTCCTTGTGTCATGAATTTGTTCAAAAGGAATTGTATTCTGCTTGTATATCAAGGAACCAAAGGTTTGATTGAGGATAAGGATGTCCCGACGCACCGAGTATGGGCAGCCTTCTCAGTATTTTGACCACCATTCAGCTACAACAAATAACATGTTTAGAGGCAAAGATAATAGTCAATTATATGTCCCTCATAAGCAAGCATTCAAAATGGAACTATATTAAGTCATAAGCAAAGAAGCTAATGATAGTTGAATATCATTACAGTCCAATAAAATGAACCCTCACCTGAGAGCAGAGTGTCTCTTGCTCAAATTGCCATCTTCCTCACGAAATCTCCATCTGCACTCTTGTACGAGCTTATCTCTTACATAGGAGCGTGCTAGGAATAAAAGAAGAGTAAAATTATTATTACGTGGTGAGCAAGGTATCATACTTTGAACAAATGAAAGAAGCTGTGGAGATATACTGTTATGGTGTAACTCCCGAGGCAAAGATAATAGTCAATTATATGTCCCTCATAAGCAAGCATTCAAAATGGAACTATATTAAGTCATAAGCAAAGAAGCTAATGATAGTTGAATATCATTACAGTCCAATAAAATGAACCCTCACCTGAGAGCAGAGTGTCTCTTGCTCAAATTGCCATCTTCCTCACGAAATCTCCATCTGCACTCTTGTACGAGCTTATCTCTTACATAGGAGCGTGCTAGGAATAAAAGAAGAGTAAAATTATTATTACGTGGTGAGCAAGGTATCATACTTTGAACAAATGAAAGAAGCTGTGGAGATATACTGTTATGGTGTAACTCCCGAGGAATGAATTCAAGAGTCCTATGTAACCTATCCCAGTGTATTAGATCCTACAAAGACACATTGAAGGAGTTACAATTACAGCAAAAACGCCCCTTCTACCTTCCCCCTTCTGCATTGCCAAAGTAAAATATAGCACTTCATATATAATCACATAACTGTCCTGATTATCTCTTGAGACATACCCAAACAATTAAAAGTTGAAAGCAAAAGAAAATGTCTCATTCACCCAGCAGTGGAATAAGTGAGCAATAGCATCTCAAACCTTTAAAGACATCAGTATTGGTACTAAGCTTGCCTACCTCCTGAAACTTTACCGATAGAATCTCTGATTTTGACCCAAGCTCAGAAGAGGCCTTCCAAGGTGCATCAACCAATCCTCAGCCTTTATATTTGTCGATGATTTAACAATGCAATCAAGTTAGAACTTCTTTCAAGTGTATCATAAGTTGAACTCTAAAGAATTATTAAAAATAAGGATCTCGTATTCTCATTTACCTTCACTGATCTCAAACTCATCGTCATCCTCAAACAGGTTGATCTTCACAGCTTCACTTCAGGTTCTGTCTAGTCTGCCATGGTAGCCACAGAGATTAACCCAGGGAAAAACAGATACCTAGAGAGAGACGTAGAGATCCAAAGACACAGAGACCCAGAAAACTGACCTGAGCTCTCTGATCGCACCCAATCTTTGAAGCACGCCAAAAACCCGCCAACAATTCATAGCACAAAATACAGAATATCCAAATAATCATATCAAAAGAACCCAATCCATTTAATCAGAAACCAAATAACGCCCATCATGAACAAAAAAAGAGCGCCGAAATCAAATTAACACTGGAGTGCAGCAAAAAAGCATTCACATGAACGAAAGATGAGCGCCGAAACCAAATTAACAGTGGAGTAGAGCAAAAAATCAATTACAGTGAAAAAGTAAGACATTCGCAGACGCAGGCAGTGAACATCAAACAGAAGAAACAAATAACTATGAACAATACCGAAAAACGGCACGAGAACAAAAATATAGAGGGAAAGAACATTCAAATAAAGAAAATGTTAGAGAGAAGAAATCCAAGCTTCCGCCATGGAGAGGACGAAGTCTTCTTCTGTTACAGATGACGAACTGTTACAGAGATGACGAACTGTTCTGTATCTTGGGCTTAGGTTAGATATTGGGTTCCATAAGTTTTGGGCCTATCATCTTGTTGGGCTCTTGTTTTTGGGTTCTTGTTTTGGCCTGGCCCGAATATCTTTCTTCTTCCTCAATCATCTTCCTTCTTCGTTTGCTGCAACGGTAACCTGCAGTATATCAAAACATGTTATCAAGTCATATTACCGTTGCACAGACTTCATATAAATACCACACAAGTGTATTGTAAAGATATGAGTTAATAATACAATTTGAATTATTAGCTTACTTCTCATCCTCTGTATTTTCTTTCTCTCTCTACTTCTCTCTTCTGCAAATCTCAACACTTTTCAGAAAATGAAGAATCCTCAAACTCAACATTTGAGCAAAATATATCATTACAAAAATTGGAGTGTAAAAAGAAGAATACCGCTTCATATATATCATAAAAAAGAGTGCTTGATAATTCATGTGACCAAAGGCAATATGCCCTCATTATTCAGTTCTGGCATAAATATTACTAATGCGTCCAAATGTTTTTATCTTATTCGAAGTCTTCCTTTATGTTGCGCTCGAATCCTTTCGTTCCCAATACTCCTACGATTGCACTAATTTTTGTAAAAGCTTCCTGATAAACTAGTCCATCCCAGAAGCCACCAAGGATTTCAATCACCTTACAGCTTTCCTTCTTAATTGGGTCGTACAAATACAGGTTTTCTCTTAGTCTCCCACTCAAGAGAATTCCATTTCCCCCAACTAGTGACACCAAAACATTTCCAAAAATGTGTACTCTGTAAATTTTGCTCCACGACTCTTTGACCATATACTTGTTCATTACCCACACCCATATCTCACCACCAGGGTCCCCAGGAGAATCTGTGTTGGTCATTGCAAGACATGTTCCTAATACACCAACAACAATTTTACTCAGGGCGCAATCTGGTAGGGGCACTTGATAGAACTCTTACAGTTTCAAGAGCAAAGCCAACAATGATACATTTGTTTGCCTCGAGTGAAAATGATACCCAATGCAAGGATTCTTCGAATAACAATCCCCTTCCAAATGCATACGAACCAGAATTAGGGCCACGGTACTTTCCAAAATGTCACTTGATTTTTTTTCAGATTGTATACCACTGGCGAAAAAGGAGATAAAGAATTGAGATAGAAGAGTATTTTCACTATCTTGTAACTATCGCTGACGGAATCATAGCCAAAGCCGCTTGGTGTAACTGGAGTACACTTACAAGGCACACTACAAAATGGATCTGGAAGAATTTGATGCTCTGTAGTAGACATGTTCCAAATAATAACGTCTTCTCGTGTCTCTCCGTATGTGCAAGACAAAGCTACCAATCCATTGCAAGATCCGATAACAGTGATCCTAGAGTAGGATCTTCCGAGGTCGGGCAGGTAGGCGATTTCTTTGAAATTTTCGAGCGAATCCAAATCGGATGCGAGGAATCTCATGCTATTCCTATAGTCATTGGTTTGTATAATGAACGACTTTTTGGTTTGCTTGGCATGAGAATCGAGAAAAAGGGGTTCCTCCAACAGAGAACACCATGATCTCGACACGCTTTTGAACCGAATTATACTCTTCACAGGTAATTTGCAGATTATTTCGAAGATCAACTCGTGAGGGAGATAATCAGACATACTGGATGCTGCTTCGGTTTATATGATAAGTAGATTATACGTGTTTTTTATTCTATTTATTATTTTAAAAGTGTTCGTAGTTTAATATACTTTTAACTCTTTTAAGTATTTGAATCTTGATCCAATAAGTATTTGAGACAAATTTAATCTTCTAGCTAGTTTAATGACAAGTTTACTTTTTTTTTTCCTCACACATTCACTTTTCATATCTTACGTGCACAACCTTGTCAACAACGAATGTCATTCGGCCGCCATTTTTTCACCTTAACTTTCAAAACGAAATTTAGACTTTTAGGAGAAAAACTCAACAAATCACTGAAGTTTTTGTCCACAATAGCCACCAAAATCACAAAGAGAAGCTCACGGCTACGAAAACTTTTCTCATTCAATCTGGCAAACTCCGACCACTGTTTTGGAAGCTAAAGACATCATTGAGCTCAAAAAAGCAAGGGTTATCATTCCCAACAAATTTCTAGCCGTTTTGGTGAGTTCTAAATTCTGGGTAAGAAATTCTCAAAAAAAAAAGCTTAATTTCGAAAAATCTTATGAATTGTTTTGGTGAGTTTTGCAAAATCCTTTAAATTCTGAGTAAGTTTGAGAAATTCTCTTATCATTTGAATTTTTGTTTGATTTTGAGAAATCATTTATTTATTTATTTTTGAATAGGAAATTCAGAGAATTTCTCTGGTAATAGGGTTTCAACTTTAGGAGTTTAGGATTTCGGAGATTAAAGTTTAGAGTTTAAGATTTTGGGGTTTAGGATGTAGAAGAATTCATTTGGCCAATTTTTTATCTATTTTTTATCTTCTCTTTACACGACATCTTTTCTCTCCTCTTTACACGACAAGTGTGCAGACAGCAGTGGTTGTACGCATGGTCAGAACTGTTGTAATTTAGTATGGAGTCTGTTTTGTTTAAGGTCCGAGTTAATGACCCGACCCGAAAAGATGTAATCCCTTATCCCCTCAAAATTTTATTCCCCTCCCCCTTCCCAAACATAGTGTAAATCACAAATCTTAAATCGAGAAGCCCAAATTGTTAAACCAAACTTACAACTCATAGATATGTGAATATGTTTCTTACTCAAAACAGTAGTTAGAGGACTTCGATTGAAGACTCTAGAAGTACAAGTAATTTTCAAATCATGACTTCCAACAATGAGAGGAGAAGAAAAGAGGGGAAGCCGGATGATATTTCATGTTTAATAAATGAGTTTTAATGAGAGCCATTGACTTGATCCAACGGCCAAAAAAAAAATCCACAAATTGAGTCCGAATAGGAGAAAGGCACCGTCTGTTTGTGTGTGTATATATATATATATATAGGAGATTTCTCTTATAAGGACCTAAAATAAGGACTTAAGCTTTTGGGGTACAAAAATGTTTTTAAAAAACTTGAAAAAAAATTATGTTTATGTTTGATCGGTTTCATGAATCTAATGATATATTTTTTGTTTCAAACAAAAATCAAATGCTACCCGAAAAGTGGATGAAACAAAAAATATAGAACACAAAACATTTCATCAACTTTTCGGGTAGCAATTGATTTTTTTTTGAAACAAAAAATATATCATTAAATTCATAAAACCGATCAAACATAAACATAATTTTTCAAGTTTTTTTTAAAATTTCTTGTACCCCAAAAGCTTAGGTCCTTATTTTAATTCCTTATTTTAGATCCTTAAAAAAGAAATCCCCATATGTGTGTGTATATATATATATATATATATATATGTATAGCGTAATGTTCATACGCGGGATCCCGCATGAAATTAAGTCATGCGGGATCCCACTTTCACCGTTGGATTGATCCGACGGTGAAAGGCTAAATAAATTTTTTTTAAAAAGTAAACACCCTTTTATTTCTACTTTTCTTTCCTTACCCCTGCTTCGTCGTGCCTCTCCCTGCTTGGGTATTCCAACGTTGCGCCTCTCCCTTCACGTCCGGCCTCCAGCATCTGCTCCCGACGCCCGAGCAGCGATCCTATCTCTTCCCGCTACCGACTCTCTCTTCACGCCTGGGCAGAACTAGTGAAATTCAAGGGCAGAACCTTATGAAACTCTTGTCAATGCAATTACATTATAAATAACAAATAGTCAAACAAAGTTTTAATTGATAACTAACCATATCTTTTACATAAACAACAGTAGTAGTGTTTGACATTTGCTAAGCATAACTTGCAGAACTTGCATCAAGCTCCAACACATGCAAAGAGTTGATAACTAAGCATAACTTGCACCATCTTCGAACCAGTTGGTTACTATGCAAAAATATCAACTGGCATCAACCTCTAACACCTGAAAAATAAATAATCAAAGGCAACATTAAAAGGCCATCATGGATTTTATATTTTGCAAAAGACATTAATAAAAGACTTTAACAACAGACATTAAATATGAGAAATATTGGGAGATAAGGGTTGTTACCTCATAAACGACTTCCATAACATCCATAAAATCCATGAATTGCAAAAGTAATACAGATACACTAATCCAAAGCCTTATAACTGCAGGCTTCACACAAATACATGTATCAGCACACCATAACAACTAGAAGAAACCAACAAAATAATCATGAAAGTCACAATTACTCACATCAATTGTTTAATGCTGGACAATTCCTTTTATCATGTGATTGCCCTGTTAGTCCGCAACCATGGCAGCGTCTACTCCTTTTTGTCAAAAGTTCTTTCCCACCCTTCAACCTCTTCCCACATCCCTTTGCTCTAACTTGATCCGGCTCATTGTAAAGAGGTTCTGAAAGCTGAACACTTGGTTGAGATTGGGTTCCACTTGTTAATGTCATAGACTTTATTTTTTCATGGAGAGACTCAAATGTCGCCTTTGTCAATTGAAATGTGTCTTCGTTCATATATGCATCATCACATATTCTTGAAGCAAGTACCCGGAGCAAGTTGTCGTTTTCAACATGTGAAGCATCGCTGCCACCCTCCCCACAAATACTAAACGAGCTTAACGACTTAGCCACATTTGTCCACCTACGTAAGACATACTTACTAGACAAAGGTTGCTGCATTTTTTCCCTGCTAAAGGTAGCCAATATATGCCGACAAAGAATTCCGTCAGATTCAAACTTCTTGCAACTGCAAGTCACATAATCGCCAGATTTAGTTTCCACCACTTTTCGAACCCGACCCTCAGTTTTTTCGGCCCTGGTAACAGTGTACATGCTCATATCCCCTACTTCTGAGTCCACAACAACACAATAAGCCATGCTCTGGTATAGTTCAGCTTGAAATTTATAGAAAATGGTGTGTGTGTATACCTCACTCATCTTTCTCTCTAGTGGCCACATAGTCTTCATAACAGGCTGCTCATTGATATTCTTGTGGTCAAGATATAATTCCTGATGTCGTTGATGTTTCAATGCCCGTTCAAAACGAACCACGAAATCCATCAAACTATTTTTCTTCGACACAAATTGCTTAAAGAAGGCATGACAACTTTCTGCTCGTTGGCTACTCAACATGCCTACACGAAAGAAAAAAAAAGATGGTTAATGACAATTGTAAAAAATTTGATTAAAGATAAATATAGAGTTAGAAGTACGATCTCAACCAGCAGAAAAAGTTCCATTAACATAAGCTGAAATCCATTTGCTTCGTATATCATACAGCCCTTTCAACCACTCATTCTCTACCATTCCACTTGCATGAAGCACCTGGAACCAAGCAGCCTCAAACTGTTCTGGATCATCTGAATTCCATATGCAGTCTTGGAATGCTGGAAAGTGCTCCTTCAATTTGACTGCATTCAATTTTTCAGAAAACTTGCTGATAATGTGCCACATACAGAGTCTGTGTATGGTGTTCGAAAAATTTTCAGCTATAACTTTCATCATAGCAGGATCCTGGTCAGTGATGATCATTTTTGGTTCTCCGGATGGCAACTGCTGTAGGAGCCATGAAAATGTATCGGCTGTCTCATCACTTAAGAAAGCACATACTAAAAGAGTATTTTGTCCATGATGATTCACACCGACAAATGGAGCAAAAATCATCCCATATCGATTTGTGTTATACGTAGTGTCAAATACAACCACATTGCCAAATGCGTGATATGATCTCCTGCATTCAACATCGGCCCAGAAACAATGTCTCAATTTGTTTTCTGAATCCATCTCGAATGAGAAAAAGAATCCAGGATTTTTGTCTTTCTCCGCCTCGAAATATTCAATCAATATTTGAGCATCATGTCCAGCATACTGCTTTGCCTCATCCCTTCGCGCATTATAAAAATCCCTTTCAATGCATCCTATGTTTTCTATGCCACCCGCTTGAAGCTTAAATATACTAATTTGCTGATGAATCGGAACATTCGCCGCCGAAAATTGTTGTGATAATGCCTTTTTTGCACTAGATAGAGATCGATGAGATCTCAACATATGTACTTTCCTTGGTGTTGCAAAAATGTGATTATGAACTTCATTGAACTGCGAAATTGCAAAAGATTCCTTTGAGGCAGTTTTCACAATAGTCATTCTTGCCTTACAACCTCCCCTCGTTTCCGGCCTTTTCCTAACACCAGCAACTTTTGATTTCTCATAGTCTCGAACCCCTTCTTTGTAGCAAACAAATTTCTTTCGAATAATCTCATTTGATTTATTTTTCTTTGAAGAGTGATTGCGAATACTAAAACCGGCATATCGAGCATATTAATTATAGAATGCTTGAGCCTCCTCAACGGAATCAAACTCCTGTCCTACTTTTGGAATTTTTTCGAACACAACTTGAGGCACAAATTCTTGAACCGGATTTGATGAAGAACCCAAATCACCTTCTTTGACATAATGCACAGCACCACCATCCATGACCTTCCAATTACAAAACAAAATAGTACAATTTTATCAACACATTCTTCGACAACAACAACAACATTAAAAAACAAAACAACAGCATTTCATTAATTAAACATATATGTTAAGCTTATTTTTGACTTAGGGACACCTAATCAGTTGAATGCCAATTTTAGAACACAAGCTGAACAAGAAGAACAATCAATCGTATATATTGTGCAGATACAGGCTTGCATTATATCCAACTAATAAATGCCACAAAACGTTAAATAACTATGTAGTTCAATCCATCGATCCAAACGAAATCATCAGATGAGATTGACATTGAAATTTTGCTGTCAATCAAAATGAAGGAAATATAGATTCTAATGAAGCAATACGAGCTAGAACAAGATGGAAATAAGCATTACAAATTTCTCAAGGCTTGACTATCAGTGAAATATGGAGATGTTTGTGACTTCGTTTGCATGATGAGAAACCGGTAAGAATATTGTCAATTCAAAGATCAGCCGCCAAATTTTGTTGTCAATCAAAATTATGGAAACACACACTCCAAAGAATTATCAGCTAGAACGAGTAGAAATAAGCAGTACCTTCGATTTATTACAACTTCTGAATTATTACAGAACAATATAAGACTAATCATGGATGAGAATAACTACCTCTATTCTAGTGCGCGAAGTAGACAGTGAGATGATGAGAAGATGCTGGTCAAGAGCTCTCGTCACTGTCAGAGGCAGAGCACTTACTGTGGCTCGCGAAGAGAAAAGGAGAAGAAGCGGAGCTGGAGAGAGGAGAAGAGGCGGAGCTGCAGCGATGGAGAGAGGAGAGAGGCGGAGCTGCGCTGCAGCGATGGAGAGAGGAGAAGAGGCGGAGCTGCGCTGGAGAGATGAGAAGAGATCTCAAGAGAGACGGGTGAACAGAGCAACGACATTAAAGCCAATTCTGAAACAATTTTTTTTTTTAATTCTGTTTCTCCTCTTTTCACCGTCGGATTAATCCGACGATGAAAAGCGAGATCCCGCATGTCTCAAATAATTGCGGGATCCCGCGTGTGAAAAGGACTGTATAGATATATATGTATACATATATAGATATATGTATGATATATATATATATATATACATATATAGATATATATATACATGAATGCTTCTCCTATACGGACGCCCGCACTTTATAAAGTACGGGCGTCCGTGTAAATGTGCCCAGAAAGTGAATTGTGGTGGGGTCCAAAACAGTGGACCCCACCACAATTCACTTTTTGGAGGGACTGTGAAACGGACGCCCGCATTTTATAAAGTGCGGGCGTCCGTTTCACAGTCCCTCCAAAAAATGAATTGTGGTGGGGGCCATTAACATTAGCCTAACGTAGTTCTCAACATGGCAACCGTTACTAAGTTGGCAAGGCTTTTCATCACGACATCACCTAACAATTGCTGCACGAATAGAAATGTATCATCATCCAACAACAATACGATAGTCAGGTAACCATATCAATGAAGAGAAGCTAAGATAAAATCAGGAATTCAAAAATCAACACAACTTAAATGGTTCTCCCCCAACGAAACGGTCCACGGGGAGTAGCTTTGAATCTTTTAGATGGTCTTACTACTAGCGATACTGCTATTATAGTACCAAAACTTCTCAGCTATATCCCACTTGCTGCTGATTCTGCTGGGACTGCTGATAATTTCCATAACCAGAATAACCTCCATAGTACATGCTCGGATCTGGGGGTGCAGCAGAAGCAGCATACCCATAATTTTCATATCCTTGTTGAGCATATCCATAGTATCCACTACCTCCCCACTGGTTTGGATCTTGCTGAGGCTGAACAATAAAAAAAACGCACGTCAATAAGATCAATTACGAAACACATCCACGCAGCACTTACACGGTATGTCAAGATATCTAATCAACCTGCTTGTTTCCAGGACTGCGCCCCCACGATAGCCGTATATTGGTTCCACCCAGTTGAGCTCCATTTACAACTCGCAATGCTTCCTCAGCACAGCTTCTGATGAATTGAGTGATCACCATATAGAGCACCGTTAGATCAGCATTTTACATTTACAAACACAATAATAGTATTAAGCAAATGAACTCACCTGTCAGCAAATTGAACAAATGCACATCGCTTGCCCGGTGGAATCTTCACATGTACTAACTCGCCATATGGGCTAAAAAGTTGTCTCAAATGGTCATCAGTAACATTAGAGTCCACGCCACCCACAAAAATCTGCATTGAATTTAAGTAAAAATCCTAACTAGTATCGAGGAAACATAATTTTAAATGGTAAGTAAATAGGACCCACAGTTGTATTATTTGGATCATTCTCATTATGAGTGCCTTGTGAATTCTGATACAAACCTGCGTGTATAAAATATAAGTGAATAAAAGGAACGAAGAAAAAAGATGGTATCTCTGTTCAAAAGGGACTACAAGCCGGACAGACAAAGTAATAACTCCCCATTGCAGATTTTCACATGACATACTGAAGAAGCACCATAGAAAGTAGAAACCACAGAACTCGTCAACAGAGCATTACATAGACAACAATAGCATCGACCTTACACATGCTCATAGAAAAAAATGTGGAAGCATAGAAACAACAGGAAATTGGTATATGAAATATCAAGAATATAGAAAATATTTGAGCACCATCCCGTGCAAGAAGAGTTGAACAATAATTTGGTTTGTATAATCGAAAGAAATTACTTAAGGAAGCTTTAAAAAATAGTTCAACACTTGGATATAGTGATTTTGTTGTTATTTTAACAGTAACATATGCAATGCTCCAGATCATTTTGATACCGTGCATTCGATTCTCAACTGAAGAACAACTATTAAAGAAAGCAGGCAGTAGGAAATGAATCAACATAAAAAAAAAAAAAACCAATTTAAACACCAAAAGTAGAATTATCAACAATTATGCCCATAATTAGGAAACACAGTACATCACTTTTCTGAAAGAACTGCTATATCGCTCCATAAATATGGTCCAGCCATACCGCAATGTGATTCAATTAGACTCAGTAAATACTCCAACTCTGTCAATTTTTCCCCTGTTTGTGGTTCAACCAAGAGATCAGGACCAGCCATACCACAAATTTATTAAATTAGACTTAGTAAATACTCAAACACTGTAAATTTCTTCCCCGTTTTGAGATGGTGACTAGGTAAGATAGAGGCTTTACAGGCGTACCAAAGTTTGGTAACCAAACAAGATAAGCTTGCTTGGCCCTGTACCAATAGAAGCTTCTCAATGACTGTAATAACACATGATCCAGGAAAAATCTAGAAGCAAACAAGAAAAGTTGCCAGCAGAACAACAAAGAAAAAAATGAAACCAAAATGAATATAAATAAAAAATAGAAATAAACATGAGCGAACTGTGAAATGGACAATTCTGACCTAAGAGTGGGAAACTGACAGAAGAGTGGAAAGCCAAAATAATTAAATTCTCTCACTGGTAAAAGAAAAATTACTCAACTTCTGCATCTTTCAGAGCCAATAAAAGTAAAAAATTGCAACTAGGCGGAAAGCTATCCCATAGAACGACTGAAAAGGTACTTAAGAAGTAGCATAACGAATGCCACATAAATCTCAGATAAAGGACAACACATAATCTGAAAACACTGACCTAAGTGAGGCCACGAACTAAAGGGTAACCCTTTCAGTTGAACTCAATTCCAGGCCCCAAGATGATAGAGCCTCTTGACGCCCTGCTTTGAGACAACAGGGATTTATAAGTTTTTGAAACTTCTAAAATTCCATACCATTTATTATCCAAATTTTAAGGAAAGTACAGGAAGGAAATGACTTTAGAAACTGCTGATTGGCTTCAAAATGTTACTGACATGAAGCAAACTTAAGTATGATATTAAGTACTAAAACAAACAACAGGAAATAAATGATTCATCAATTTAAGAACCACATTGATAATATTAATATAAAAAGTAATAATACGAGAGATCATAGCATCTAAGCAGTGGCAACCTCTAATCAACAACCAAATCAAATTGTAGTAATGCCAAACAATGATCAACCAATTGTAATATCTGATACGTGAAATGAACAATTATGGTCATAGATACCTTTAGGGTACTGCTGAGCACCCATACTGTTCTTGTTTGTGGCTGGTCCAACTCTCATGGGCCTTGTTGAGCAGAAAGCCCCATTCATCTCAGTCATTGCACGTTGCTGTTCACTTTCATCTCCAAATCGCACAAATCCATAACCCTTAGTCCGTCCGGTTTGCCTATCAATCACAACCTTTGCACCCTTAACAGAGGAATAGCGGCCCCTGAATGTCTCTTGTAACATGTAATCCGTAACATCGGTAGCCAAGTCACCCACAAATATAGTGTGATCAGGGGTGTTATCAGACCGCCTCTCACCTCCACCGAAAGTTGCCCAGTTCAGCCTGAAATTCTGCTCAACGCTTGGCATGGGGGAACCATTATATGTCTGCAATATTCTCTCTGCAGCAGCATGATTGATAAACTCTATGAATCCATAACCCTCAATTTGACCAGTCTGCTTATTACGGATGACTTTCACAGAAGAAACCTGCAGGTGTGTCGAATTTCAATGACAGAAAACACTAAAAGGCAAACTGCTAGATCATAAATGCAGAGCTGATGTACAAATTGAATTACTTGATTAATGGAAGATGATCATTAGCATGATCCATGACTAACACTTCAAATTATCCACTATTCTAAATCCAAGGAAAAAAGCATCATGATTTGAGTTGGACTCATGCTTGTATAGTATAAACAATCATGCTACATCTTAAGATTCAAACAGTTTGTATTATCTATTGTGCAAGAG
The DNA here is from genome assembly GCA_963580455.1 of Euonymus europaeus. NCBI lineage: Eukaryota > Viridiplantae > Streptophyta > Magnoliopsida > Celastrales > Celastraceae > Euonymus > Euonymus europaeus. The sequence continues at coordinate 1,734,087 of OY756969.1, read as the reverse complement.
TCAAACATCACAAGCACGACAGAAATCAGAACAAATATATGCTTCCAACATGTGTAATCAAGACGAACCCTCTACCAGATTTCAAAAAATGTTTTGAAGTGAAAGACTATAGTTCTTCATCCTAATCAGTTAACGTCGGCAATCCATCCTATAATCTCTATTCCCACGTTTAAGCAGCTTCACACACACTGCAAACAATATAAACAAAATTCACTCCGCAGAATGTGACAAGGAGCTAACATCAAAAGAACGGGAAAGTCCAGAACAAAGTTACTACAAAACAGGGATTACTATTACACACCAAATCAAAAACCAAACCAGTACGAATCCACACTGAAGATTCCCACTTTGGAAACGTATTCAAAGATTCAAACATGAAAAAAGAAAAAGAAAACACATCTTTATTCAATCAGTTACACAATAATTCAGCAGATAAATATGTAGGCGTATCTAGATCACCTCTCCGGTATGAGAAAAACAGTTGAGAAGAAAGTTCTCGTCCATATAATACTGCAAGTCCCCGATCCATAGCGTGCGAACCTCATCAGCGATGGTGGGTTGACCCTGTTGCTGTTGTGGTTGCAGTTGTTGCTGAGGAGGCACAGCTGCAGGAAGTGGAGGCTGAGGGGCCCACATCGGTGGGGGTTGGGTTTGCGGTGGCATCATCATCATGTAGGGTGCAGGGGGCGGCGCTTGCTGCTGGTATTGTTGGCCCATCTGTTGTCCTATCGGTGGTGGCACCACACCGGCTCCCGGCTGCTGCATCATAACGACGAGGTAGGGAGGGGGAAAAAAAAAAAAAACCCTAATCCACAGAGAGCCCGAGAGGGAGAATGAGAGATTGGGGCGAGCCGCGAGGGATTTGATTAAAGATTTGAACTTTTATGGGACACGTAGCGGGGGGCGTGGCAGATGTTTCAGAGGGAGTCTAGTCGAGTCGAGTGGGGTTATGTTTCTTCAAGCACATGTAACTATATGGACCCATCTAATTTTCTGACCGTTGATCGTCGACAGCCTTACAATCATGCGCTGTCGATGAAAACTTTTCGTCTCAGTAAATGTAATTTTCTTTTTGTCAAAACTACTATATTTGTTTACCTACAAAGTTTTCCATGGCACTCACTCTGCATCACTCTCCTCCTCGGAGTACTCTGCGATGGAGGCTTGATTCAATACACGAGCAGGTACAGAACACTCTCCTTTTCCTCAAGTGCATAAGCGTCTTTTGATCTTCTATTTCTTTTTCCAGTTAGTTTGATATGATCCTGCCTCTGTCGTTTTGAAGTTTATTCTGACTGAATTTCATCGGTATTGATCATATTCACCAGGATGGAGTAAACCCACTGTCTTGAATTTAAGTCTTAACATTCAAGTTCTTTGCTTGTGAATGATGGTGCTAAGATTGTAGAGCTGTTGAGGTAAAATTCTTTAGTGTCTTTTGAATTATGTCAATAGATTTATGCAGTAACAAGAACGATTTTGCTGCCTTTTTTTAGGCTGAATCTGTTTGGTAGATTCCACGAGCAATTTGGGCGTGGTCCTGATCCGGGACATGCTTAATGAAGGTTGATGGCATTGCTCCTAATTTCATCAAGTCCATGTATAGAGCTGCAGCAGCTCTATATAGGACTGATCCATGGAAAAGTTTTCGTCCAGGGCATCTTTTTGGTGTCTGGATTGGCAAGGATTCGGACTGATCAAGCAAGAAACAACTGTTTCAATGTGTTCAGTTTATTAGAGGGGATGGTGGGGATGTTGGATTTCACATGTTTCGGGGTGAAAATGATGCTAAATGGATGATCAGTCCAAGAGAGATGATTTGGATTCCAAATGCTGAGCTTTTGAGGGTGATATATGAATGAGGCTTTGATGTGTCCTTCTTATCAGAGAATGATCAAGTCTTTGTCCTAGGAAGTGTCAGGGATTGACAGATTTCCTGTAATTGATATTGCTCGTTGCACCTCTTCTTGTGAGCTTGTGTTTAGGAATCCAACTCTAGAAGAGCTTAGGTTTGTGCATCCTGTATGCATTCATGAGAGCCATATCTGTGTTCCCGTGCTCTGCTGACCAGCCTTGCAAATGGCTTGAATTGTTTGGAATCATCAGAAAGTCATGTGGAGGAGAAAGTGTAGTTGCAATTCTTACAGTCCATTTGGTCTCCTTCTGGTTAAAGGTGGGTTGTCGGATTCATGGGGTGGGCTGGACGGTGGAGAATACCCCGGCGATTCACCTTTTCATTATCAACTAAGAGATGGGATCTCAAGCCCAATCCTTCTTTCTGGTTGGTCAGAGTATTATAACCTATGGCCCCGTAACTGACATTCTTCCATTGACAGTCTACTACATTTTAACAGCTCTCAGTATCAGTTCAAAGAACCTTTTACTTAAAGGGAAGAGGTTATTGTTCACTACCTAGGACCTAAAGGAGATTGGATGCCAGATTTTGTAGAAATAGGTCATTTGCCGAATGGGTCGGGCAATGTGCAAACAATGATTGTGGGACCTGAAGTCCCAACCAATCTGTCAGGTACAACTTCAGGAATAAGTAGCAGAGTGAGGGTGAATCTTGTGAGGGGTGTCTATCAGGGTGAAGCAACCTATTTGCCATCTCCCCATGCTATATAGTTTCTCTCAACTGTAAATTGGATAGCTATGCAAGCTGGAGCGCAGCTCTTGATGTGATCAAATCCATTGGTGCTCCAGCCTTCTTCTCGGATCAGTCTGAAATTTCATTGGCCAATGTGAAGCAGGTTCTTTGCAGTGCCGGATTGCATATCACTCATCCAGTGGCACCAAATCCATTCCGCTTTCCTGTGAGGACTAATGGTACATCTAGCAATCTCCCTTTGTAGAGCAATGGTTTCGACTTTTGTGCTTGGGGTAAATACATAGTTTTAGAATTTGGAGCCAGAACAGTGAAGCTGGACTTGTAGTCATGCTAACTTGCCATAATCAAGCTTTCCTGATGATGGATTATGTTAAAGGTGATTCTCACCGAGTACTGTGTACTTGTTGCCCTGCAAGTAAGCTTTCTTTATCACTGCATTTTATGATTTACCTTCGTTCTGATAAAGCTACAGAGTGTTGTTCATCTGTAGGTAAATGTTACTTATTTTGTACTCGATATATAAAAGCTTTGGGGAGCCGATGTGACCTCCTTCTATCTGATACATTTTGTACCCAAATATCTTCTTGGCTTGCAAAGATGAAATTTTCTTGTTACATCTTCTGACAGTGCAATTCACCCTCACCTCTTCAGCTCTTCACCTGCATCATTTCCTCTTAAGTCATGAATCTCCAATTACCTTCCAGTTCCAAACACCAAAGATCTAGTGAGTCCAAGTGACCTTTTGTAACAACAAGAGGAGGGTATTTTAGTAAATATAAACTCATGTTTCTAAGTATAAGCACCTCTTATTGGTTTTGACATGTATTATTTTTATAAAGTATCTAAATACCGTATCCAAACCTCTTGAACTCCAACTTGACAAGTTGGCCTATAAAAGGCCAACACATCTCCATCTCCATAGAGAGCAATGGATTACCAGTATCAACCCTTTCCATTGCCATACATCCTAACCTCTCCTCACTTATTCTCCTCCACAATCATCCCAGAAAACTATGTTCACTATACCCAAACCCCAGAGTCTCACATTTACTCTGCTGATCTACCAGGTAATCATCCTCTTGCTGAACTTTTTTCCCCCCTTTTCTTTCCTTCCAATTTTCTCATCATGCTCTTGTCTTCATGAATGTTAGGCGTGAGAAAAGAGGAGATAAAGGTTGAAGTTGAGGACTCAAGGTACCTCATAATCCGAACCGATGCCATAGATGAATCAACACAGCCTGCTAAGAGCTTCCTGAGAAAGTTTCGGCTTCCCGGTAGGATTGATATCGATGGAATATCAGCTGGGTATGAAGATGGAGTCCTGACAGTGACTGTACCAAGATCTTTGAGGAGGGGCTTCTATATTGACCCTGCAGATATCCCAGAACGCCTGGAAGTTATTGCAAGAGCTGCTTGAATCTTAACATGGTTAGCCATTTTAGGTACTAAAGATTAAAGATTTGGTTGTTTGTGGGGTGTGCTAGATTTGGAGACTGTGTGTGCTTATTAGCTTTTGGTGAAAATATTTGTTGAATGTATTGAATCAAATATTGAATTCATGACAATCACTATGGAAAGTACATTAGCTTTATTTGTGGATGATAAGTTCTGTTCTTTATGAATGGGAAGTTCATCTGTTCATGTTCAGTATAAGGCGACTGCGGAATAGGCTGCCGTCGGCTAGAGCCTCCAAATTCTCGGGTATTATATTTTTGAAAAATATCATTATCACTATAGACTTTGCCAAAACCCTTTATTTTACAGTTCGCCCAAGGTCTCCAAGGATTCGGGTATGCCGCTGTCAAAGAGGGCAAGTTTTCTGATCCTAAGCCGTCTAAATTATTTTGCTTGAATTGTGTACACCGTTAGATCGCAGAATTGAATCAAGATTCAGTTGTTAGTTCATAACTAAATTGGTTTTTGCATATGATATGACCAAAGTGGTCCATCCAATAAGATTGTGACACGTGTAAATATCCACGTCGGACGGTCAGCATTGCGCCTTGTTAGACCGACCAACCGAGGGTGTCTCGAGTTTGGTCGGTCGGCCAACTTCGGTTCTACAAGTCCCTCCTAGGTCGGTGGTTAGTTCGGTCGGTCGTCTTCTACTGGTCGGCCTGGTCTTCAACAATTAGCTGGAGACGTTGTCACTTGGGCACATAGGTCGGTCGGTCATCCCCAGTCAATGGGATGGTCGGTCGGCCATTGCCGGATCCAAACTGGATCCATTCTGGATCCATTTATTCTTTAAGGAGTCTTAATCCTACAAGGAGTAGAGACCCAAAAGGACTACAACTCCGACAAATGCGCTCAGATAAGAAAGAGAGGAGTTTCATTCCTAAGAGAATAAGAACTCTGTAAATCTCTATAAAAGGAGGCACACACATCAGGTAAATTTTTACGTCATAACTAGCATTATTGCTGCTTAAGTTGAGAGAGCTCCCCGAGACTGAGCCCTCCCAACTGAGAATTACCTAACTGACTTGAGCGTCGGAGCGGGCCCCCCGAACTAACTCGGGGTCCCTCTTAGCTTACGTTTGCTTACTGTGTAGGACATCCAGCTCAGCAATTTGGAGTCTGATTTGACTGATTGGTGTCCAGTTAGGACGAACAGTTTTTGGCATCATCAGCATAATTAGAATCCAAACAGTGCTTAGATTTTTTTTGGAGGCAGAATCTGAATCTCGTGTTCTTAGAAAATGACGAATCTATTGGGCGGGCAGCAATTATGGACCCACCAGGTCCACTATCCAATTGCGACCCGCAATTGGGTGTCTATTAATTAATCAAATTAAACTATATAAAAAATCAAATTAAAAATTACTTTATTTGCAACTTGCGAGATAAAGAAATTAATATAATTAAACAATTTTTAAAGAAACCACAATTCAATTTATTTATTTTATTATATGTAAACTAAATTCAGTGAGGTAATGCCTCGATTTAATAAATAATAATGATGTAGAAAGCCTCGGTGGGTTTTGTATTTTTGTGAATATAATATTTTTCTTTTGATCACTAGACAATAAATATCTTTCTCTAAAGTCACTGGGCTTTATTTTCTGTTAGCTTAATCTCATATCAAAAATGGGTTTGGAAAGTTAGAAATCAAGCCCAGCCCAACAGGCCCATCTTGATTTTCTCTTCAGAATTGATCTCTCTCTCTCTCGGTTCTTAGAAAATGTCTTTGTTAATAAAGGTCATACCTTTGATTTCAAGTGATCCCTTCCTTTTTCAACAAGAAACTACAAAGAATCAATTGCTTTTTGGCCCCCAAAAAGCAAAGGAATGCACCGCAACAGGATGAAGTAATGAAGGAGTAATGAATGGTAATCCGTTCACAGCATTCCTACTGTGTTATTAACTTGTATCTTTTCACTTGCATCTGTCAATCTCAATTATTTGCATACCGGTGCTCAGCTCAGCTGGTGCGGGAAAGTGTATTCCTGTAGATTGTGCGAGGTTCGAATCCCACGGGGACTCAGCACTCTGGTTAGACTAGTTTCATCTTTTCATACAGAGCCTCTACTGGTTGCAGAAAGCAACCAAGCCACATCAAAGTATAAAACTATTATATCATCACTAAAAAACTGCATGACCAATGAGCATCTTACAACCCTTTATTCAGTATATGTGCAAGAACATTGCCTTCTCCATGCAGTTCATTTGATGATAAAAGCAACCCAAAAAAAGAACTATCAAACATCAAAAATACATGAAGTAACATTTTAAACATCTACAGAGTTACACTGGAAGCATCAAATCACTTGGTTGATTCCACAACATACTCTAAAGTGTTCCCCTTCACTTCTGCTGAAGAGTTATTTGTTTTCTTATGAACATTAGACTGGTAGCTCCGAACCCCAAGTGTCTTGCAGTTCCATAAAATCTCAGATATCTCATCCTGAGGAATACTCAGACCTTGCTGTTTTATTGATCTATTTAAGGTACAAAAGAATTTTGGATCTTGCAATCTAATATACTCCTGCAACACCCGTTCATGATCTGGAACCCAGTTCCGAGATAAGGGAGTGTAATCGCATGATGGAATCAAAGACATGTGTGAGAACTGAACTCCTTCAATTGCATCAACTAGCCCTGACCTCAAGAGATCAGAGTACTCTGGAGCATAGTTGTTGCTACTCTCTCTCAGAGGATGACTAAGATTACGCGAAGCAATACCATACACCTTAGCACGAGATTTTAATCTATATCTTGCAGCATACAGTTTGGCAAGAGAGCTACGAATCACATAAGCACAAAACCCGACAACTTTCTTGCGATTATCAGCATATCTATACCAATCAGCCATAGTCTCAAGAAACTTATTCATTTGGGAATTTGTATGAGCTTGACTTGAGTAAAGCATTGGATTACAAGGCAAAGGCTCAGGGTCCTTGTCACCTTTTACAAGCTCAAGCCGTCGGAACTGGCGGATACATTGTTGCAAGCAAGCGGTGACAGAAAGCAAAGTTCCCACACCCTTTTCACTCACAATGGAACCTCCACTTGATGTGTAGCGAAGAGTTGGATGTATCACCCTGCGGCAAATTATATGATCCAGGAACTGAATCCCCCTACTTATGTGTTCAATCTCTACTTTGGAGTTATCCAATCTTATCCCAAATTTACTGTCACAAAACTGGATTATTTCCCTGCGTACTGCCACTGCATCCTCCCTAGGCCCTCGAATACCAATCAAGAAGTGACCACCATAACGAATGTAATCCATTTTTCGTGTCTTCTCTTTCCCACTTGAAGGAACAAACTCCGGCCAAGAAGGGTTATGACATCCATCATCAATGGAATCTTTCCATATTGAATCGTTCTTATTAGGCCTAAAGAACTCAACTATCTTCTCCTCCATCGCTTGATCCAATTCATTAAGACAAACATTTGCTAACAACGGACTCAATATCCCACAATAACCATAGCTGGGTACCTTTGCAGCCTCCTCAGGAGCGAAACTAAAGAAGCTCCTCAACCAATAAGGGTCAGGTTTCGGCTCATTCTCATTCAAAATCTTCTTCTTCTTAGAGCTCTTCCTTTTCTTCTTTTTTCCCTCTTCTTTTTCCTCCCTTCCTAAACGATTCTTACGGGGCGCTCTAAGCCCCGAATTTATCAAGCTTAATACTTTGTTATCTTTAACAACCTTTTCTACACAATCCATAACTACTTCGGCATCCATATTGTCCAGAACCTCGCTCAAATCACCTCTTAAGAACCACAGATACCCCGCAAAATTACTCCTTACAGTCCTAATCACAGTATGCGGATTCCTCCCAGGCCTGAATGCGTGCGATTTCTTCGAAAACCGTGCTTCAAAGACCGGCTCAATCACCATCAAGAGTACCTCCTGAACAACACGGTCTTGAAACAATTGCTCATTGGATTGGAGCATTGCCTCAAGCCTGCTTTTGGAGATAGGCCTTGTGAGAGCCGTGTCATTCGGGCTACGGACGAGCTGGTGAGCATGGTCATTCCACTTGAACCGATTCTTCAGTATGGCATCACGAAGGGTGAGGAGGGATACGAGGGTGCCGGAGAGTACGGAGCTGCGGGAAGGGAAAGTGGAGGTGAAGTAGGCGCAGCATCGCTGGTAGGCGAGCACCCAAAGGTCAAGCTTCGAAAGGAAGCCGGTGAGGTTAGGAAAGGTCGCTGCTGGTGGGGAAGCGAAGGATTTGACCCAGATGGACGAGCATATATCGATTGGGTCTTCTTTGAGGAGGGTGTATGGGTCTTGGGTTCTTTGTGGTCTATGTGGAGTACAAAGGGAGGAAAGAGAGCGAGGCGAAGGAAGGGATCTAAGGGAGGAAATGTAGGGAAGGTGTTTGATGTATTGTCTCAATGGCATGTCTTAGTTGCGCAGATATGCCGAAGGAAATGGAGGAAAGGTGTTCGATCGTTGTCCTCACTGGCATCATCGGGCATTCAACGATTAATATGCAGTGCCACGTTTGACCCTGCGCAGGCAGGAGAATTTGAATCTTAAGGCTAATGGATCAGGAAGACCGCAATGTTTCCGAAATGGAGCCCTAGAATTATATAGGGTTAAAGGACCCATTATTCAGTCTTACGGGCTTCAAAGCTGCCATGGTTTGCTCGTTCGAGGCAAGTCATCTAGGTTGGGCCCGGCCACCCTTCGTCCCTGAAATAGCCAAATAGGGATGTCCAACAGGTATTACCTGATTATATGGATATAATCCATTAATTAATGGATCGAATAACTGGTATAAATATTTTTATTGAAAAAATAGCGGCCAGGTATGGGGATAGGTTTATCCAAATTCAACTCGTCTCATATCCGTATATATTATTAATTATATATGTATATTATTTTTAACATATATGTTATTATTTTTATTATTATTTTTTAAATTAACAAGAATAAATTAATAATAATATACCATTTTCGTATATTTAATTTGGTAAGTAAATATATTTATTTATTTAATGTATAATATAAATAATTATAAAACTCATGAAATGACGGGCGGATAAATAAGCTAAGATTTCCCACCTTAACAGGTATGGGGGTGGATCAATAACTAAAATAACAAACGAATATTTTAAGGGATACGGATCAAAAAATTAATAAGTACCCGTCCCGTTGAGATCTCTGCCCTGAAGAACACAACCCGTTGGGTTAGATTGTGTGTGGACTAGTATCCTTTTTGTTTTCTTCGAGTAAAAAATTACAAAGTGGGTGGTGGTGATAGGTGAGCTTTAAGCGTTCGCTTATTAGTCTCCGTTTTGTCATTTCCCGATAGGTTCCAAAAACACCATATACGAATTCACAGCTGTTCATAGTCATATAAGACTCCGTTTCACTTTCATTTGTTTCATCGTCCGATGAGACTCTAAACTGACCTTCAAAAATCTGAACCCCCGTTACCGATATCTTCGCCGTTTGCAACCCTAAGAAGAAGAAGACATCGCATCGGTTGTTGTGATTCAGAGAAGATAATCAACAATCTTGATTATGGCTCAAGCTGTGGAAGAATGGTACAAGCAGATGCCCATCATCACTCGTTCATATCTCACGGCTGCTGTCGTCACGACTATCGGTTGCTCTCTAGATGTATGCTTCTATTTATTCTGTTTCTACGTTTTGTTTATCTGGTTCTGGGTTTTGGTTCTATTTGGGGATACATGTTCTCCTCCTGATTCTTTATGTGAACGAGTTCTATTGTTTTGACCTCGCGAAGTTTGTTTCTTTCCACTTTCCAGGTGGGTTTAATTGTGCTTGGCTGATTTCAACTGGGTTTGTTTAAATTCTGAGAATTATTGACTTTTTTAAATCCAATCCGCGAATTTTTACTGAAATCCTTCGGGGAGTGATGGTTGCAATTTTTTTGGATGTAATTTATTGAATAAGTGGGCTAATGGGGTTTGACACCTGATCCGTTAGATTAGGTATCTGGGATTCTTTGAGCTGTTACTTTGGGGTGAGTTGATACATATTTCTTTGTCCATTTTTGGTTCTCTTAATTGTTTTGGCCTTCACATGTATGCAGATAATATCTCCTTATCATCTATACTTGAACCCTATACTTGTCGTCAAGCAGTATGAGATCTGGCGCCTCTTCACCAATTTTTTGTACTTTCGCAAGATGGGTAAGTCTAAGCTTTTGTTGAATTTGTGCTTCATGGTCTCTTCATTGTGGAGAATGGCTGCTTCTTGGCTGATGCGTTTCATTTGCTTCTCTATTGTCCCAACCATTTAGCTTTAGGGTACTTTTGGTTTTATGATAATGCGCATAATGTGTAGACCCATATGCTCAATTGCTCGATGCTATGCATAATGATAATGCACCATAATGTTAATTACCTTTTCATCAATATTTGTTCTCTCACATCTAATTCTTTACCAGATTTCGACTTCTTGTTTCACATGTTTTTTCTTGCTCGATACTGCAAGCTCCTTGAAGAGAATTCTTTCAGGGGAAGGACTGCAGATTTCTTTTACATGCTTCTCTTTGGCGCAACTGTTTTAACTGGTATCGTACTTCTGGGAGGGATGATACCTTATCTGTCGGAATCCTTTGCAAAAATTATATTCCTTAGCAACTCACTCACATTTATGATGGTTAGTCCGTGCTACTCAAAGTGTCAAATATTATATTTGTTGGTTGTGTTTTCAGCATGTATTTTGAGAAGCTTTTTAATTACCTACTCTGCTACAGGTTTATGTCTGGAGCAAACAAAATCCATTTATCCATATGAGTTTCTTAGGCCTCTTTACCTTCACAGCTGCGTACCTTCCATGGGTAAGTAAGCTTTTTTTATTTTTTTCGTATCATCATTTTTCTGGATCAATATTTTTGGATTCACTTTGATATTTGTTATTATTATCATTTTCCCGAAGCTGATTGGATCAAAGTTCAAGTTCTTGCCAAATTTCCATCAGATGCACCCATAATCATGGCTTTTATTTTTTGCCTCTGTTTTTTACCCAATTTGCTGCAGAAGTTGACTGGTTCTTTTGCTTATTTCGGATGTAGGTTCTTCTCGGTTTTTCTGTTCTTGTTGGTGCCAGTGCATGGGTGGACCTACTGGTACTTTTTCTATAATTATGTTTGTAAATACCTGTTTATACATAGATTTTGTGCACAAGCTTAACATTGTACATGTTAGATAGCAAAAATTATTGGCTATTGTTTTTTTTAACCTGTTAGAAATATTGGAACTTGTTAAGTTCATTGGTTCCAAGAGTGTTGCGCACGGAGTCTCATAGTCTTAACGCATGTCTGTACCTTTCTACGACCTGATAAGAACTTTTTCGGAACCCTAGTGTAGTTTCTGGTGTTTAATAAGCTAGCATCATATAGATGATAGATCTCTCTTCCCCTCCCCCCCTTCCCATCTAAATTATTGCCTGTCATTGTGAGAGAGGGCTAGAATGCATATACCTGATTTAGTTGTTCAATATATGTGTGTATGTACACATAATCTGGGGTTTGGAGGCAGTGCATCTTTTAGGTAGGACTCCTGGTTAATATTGTTCTGGAATCTGGATGTGTATTTTGCATCTGATTTCATTTATATGTTCACTTTGTTCCCTAACATCTGCATATGTTTTGTGGTTCAGGGAATGATAGCTGGCCATGCCTACTATTTTCTTGAATATGTTTACCCACAAATGACTAGACGTCGTCCCCTACGAACTCCATCATTCATTAAAGCACTGTTTGCTGACGAGGAAGTCGTCGTAGCATGGCCTGCAAACGTGAGATTTGCGGCCCCTGCAGCCGAGGAAGTTCACCAAGACTAGTTGAGGTTTTTCTGACTACAAAAGGGTGGTCTAAGAAGTGCTTATTCTGGTTTTATTAGTTCGCACTCGGAAACACCGGGAGAACTAAGGAAGATAAGTTTGTATAGCACAAATAGCCATGAGACTTGGAGTCGAGTTTTATAATTTGTCAATAGATGGTATTTTGGGTGGGATAGATACACATGAAAATGTAATGTCTAAAAATTGAACTTTTGGGCAACTATACACAGCCAATGTTTTTATGTTCTTAATTTGAGGAAAAATAAATATGCTTTGTGACAGTTCATGAGCAGACATACTACTAGACTCTGGACAGGTTCAACATATTGTGTAGAATGGCATGCCGCCAGAGCCATAATTACAGGGACTAAAATGCATCCTAAATACATTTCAGTATCAACCAATGTCAAATTCCTAAATGGCAACACAAAAATTTCCTTGCACCAAGAACTTCTAACAAATAATCTGCGTGCATCATATCGACGAACAGACTCTTTAAATCACAAGATCCATGAAGAAATTGAATTACCTCCTCTTCAACAAGATGAAATCAGCTCCGGGCACGAAACTGGTAAAAATTGCTGGCACAGAACTAGACCAGAATAAGACATCCGGATACGTTTTAGGGTTCTCCCCGTCTTCAACACCTTCAATAGCACCGCAAATTTCATACCCAAAAATCAGTTGTTTTGGGGACAGAAAAAAAAAAGCATTAAATAGATAATTGTAGCTAATGGATGGGGTGATATTGGGCTGAAATTCTCTTTGGAGGCAACTTGCGCAGGATGTAAAGGACAAGGGCTGAAGGTAGGATCTCAACCAGCTGTCAGATGAGCAACAGAACTTCCATAATCAGAAAGAAAGTAAGAGATCTAAAAGAAACATGTTTTTTCATTGATTCAAGATTAGTAAAATACCATGTAGTAGATAAAGTTCAAAATTGGATGATCCAAAACGTCAAGTGAGGCATCTGAATCAAAAGCAGATAAAAAAACCTGCATTCGAGTGTTGATTAAAAGTACATCAATGAAAGTAAACTGTAAATCTATGTCTAAAAGCGCAGCAATGCCTCAGAAAGAGAGAACAGAGTTCGATGCCACAGAGCTGCAGCTTTCTAGATCACAAATACAATATATTTGATCCCAACCATCACTTCAAAGATGTGTGATTAGTAAGGTCATTATCCTGGAGGAATTGTCAGGTTAATAACATGAAATGATTGGCTAGTTATAGAAATTATTTGTTGCAAATGAAGTTCGAATCTTACAACAAAGCATCTTATAAGAAATCAATGTAGAAAATGAATACACGTGGTGGATTCCCGTTGATGATCTCATAGACCCCAAACTCTTGGGATAAAGACTAAGATGATGAGGATATCATCTCAACTAAGTCTGATATTGAACATATATATAGATATTTTTGTGTGTTTTAAGATAGACTGGTAAGGTCATTGTCCTGGAGCAATTATCTGGTTAATACCATGAAATGATGGGCTAGTTATTGAAATTATTTGGTGAAATGAAGTTTGAAGCATACCACAAAGCATCTAATAAGAAAGCAGGTGAAACAGACAGCTGTAACGGATCCAACCTGCGAAAAAGCACAGCTAACATCAAAGATAATTACACCAAAATTCAAAAGGAATTCCTCTTGATGATTGGTTCTCTATTCACAGGGAAGCGGGTGCGGGAGAGGTTAGGGGTAGGGTATCTTTGATACATCAAGGAAAAGACGAGTGCGTATAATTGCAAGAAGTTAATTTGTTCTCTAGATCAATAATTTTTCTAGAGTTCATCATAAGTCGAATTTCTGATTATAGCAACTAAGCTATCGTGACTCTCATGCATGCGTCCAGTAACCCAAGCTCTGAACTTTCATTAACGTGTAGAATCAATACATCCTGTTCATCTTCTATGCCAACATACTTCTTATGGTGAGGAACGGATCCAGAACCACAAAATCATGAATACCATACAATTCAAAAAATCAGCCAGTGAGTTTTTACACACTCAACATGAACTAATCAGATTGTTCTGATCTTGCAATGACCACAGATATTTAATGCCAATCATTGAATTTTACCGTCACTAACGATTGCTATCAAAACAGAGATTTGACATCATTAAACCCTCCTGAATCATCCTTAAATGAATGGTCAAGGCATGATCAGTATGAAGATGATTTTCTTATAGATCTCTCATGATTCCATCTTCACACAGTACCAATAGTTAAGTAATACTGCTAAAAATAGTTCACAATAATTTCTTCTTTCAGAGACATGCATTGCATGCCATAGCAATCACAAGAGATGCAACATAAAAAATCATTGAAATCACAGACCTCGTGAAGCTTCTTTCTTCTGCCCTTAGATTCAATGGGAAAGCGTCTCAACATGAAGAACAACCTGTAAGTATTTTGGAGACAATTCATAGACGGTGAGCAAACCAAAGACATAAGTACCATGATGGTACATAAGTGAGTAAATAGCATTAAGACGGCCTTAATGTTGTGTGACGACCTTATAACCAGTAATTAAAACAAAACCACATACCTTCCTCCATACAGCAAGAATCCTAAGGCAGCTACGAATGACACCACTGGAAATAGAATAGAATTATAAAATAATTTAGTAGGCATCCTTTTGTGAACAAACTGATGCATGCCGTACACAAAAATAACTTTTGAAGGTGAAATTCTGGTCTTAACAAAGGAGACCTTGTGAATCCTAGGCCTAGTTATTTCACATATGATTGCCTGACCTGCAATAAATATATTTCCAATGAATTCCACCATGGTGTTGTCATTCACCCAGAGGTAAGCCCAGATGCAAACCTGATAACATCTCATTAGGTCAAAAAAAATTAGTAAACACAACAGAGCTAAAGCAATGTTTCAGAAATGGCACTTAAAGGACAGTTTATGCTAGATGACCAAGGATGACACTCTGTATGGTTGTATAATGTAAATTAAAGAAACCATTAAGACAGTTCCAAAACTAAGACCCAAACCCATTACCTCAACTCGAGTAAACATAAAAATAAATAAAAAAATCATACTACAAGCAGAGATGACAGCCAGAGAATCCAAGAGAGCCAATCAAAAAAATTATTATACGAGTCAAGCTCAGTGTGTGAGATATTAAGATGGAAATACCTGAAAGAAGTATACTGCACTGTTCACCGTTATATAAACAATCCTTAGCTTTTCTGTGGGCAAGCTTCTCGCCTGATTATTACATTAAAGAAAAATTTAGAACCTAATGGTGTTAATAACAAATACCATGTTCCTGAGATTGTAAATCTTGGTAATGGTGAGAAGCTTTGGTCAACTAAGACTTAACATCGTCATCATGCATTAAGTAAGAAAAACATAAACTTGCCTGGTGATATATCTCCGCCCAGAAAAGGACAAGAAGTGTGTAGGTAGAGAAAAATAGTAGTCCCGGAAGATCCAGTAATACCAAGGTTATCACCTGGTTCAATAAGCAGCAGAAATAAGACTTTTTTTCTGTAGCAGAAAGCATAAATAAGAAATTAGTGATCCTAGATGATACAATCAAGGAAGAAATGATCAAGGTGATAAAGCAACTTAATATTCATAGATATTCATTATTCAGTTTCATGCTTTAGATGATTTGGGCAAATCACACGTGCACAAATGCGTCTCGATAGAAAATTATGCTATGAACAAACTATCTTAATTTGATATTCGTGGGGATTTTTTTTCTTCTTCTCAAAAGAAAGCTAGCAGAAAGATCATGGAAAAAGTTGCGTCATGGATAAATCACCTTCAAGCAACATTGGCACAGGGGGAGAAAAAGAGCATGCAGATCATGCACCCATGCTCATCTACCAAGACATGAACATGACAAAAATGAAGCAGAAGCAAGGGTTATATGGGATAATGGGAAAACACTTCTAGGCTCCAGCAACAAACAAGTATCACTTACACCTATGAGAACTGACCTTGGGATGCAAAAGGAATACTTGTTTGTGGAACCCAAACACGATTGCCCATACTGCAACATAAGATAAACAGAATCAGGAAACCAAATATGCAAAAGTAGTTCCACTGCAAAGAAGCAAGTCTTGAATGTCGATGAAACTTAAAATCTCACCTCCATTAACAATAAAGTTCATGAGATGGAAAACTTTCTGCGTAGTCCAGCCGTATTCGGGCACTCTCAACTCAATCCTTATTAATTGAATCTGCAGTCAGAACAAACATGACCTCACATATCCGGGCAACTAACCAAATACCAAGCTTGGACAGATAAGTTTGGTAAATCCACAAGCGCATGAAACAAAAAATTCACTAGCAGAGCACAAGCACTAAACAGACAATTCAACTGGTGCCATATCCATATCTTCACACATCACAATGATTGAGTACCGTGACAATCGTATATTAAAAACAATCAACTTGGGAGAAACTAATGCAAATATTTTTAACGCAAGAATTCAGGTTCACTATGTTCTCATCTAAATTAACGTTAATATCTAACTAAATTTCACTTTCCTTTCACAAGTAGTGAAACTCAAGGGGAAAAGGCATTAATAAGTACCCCGCAACATCATCCTCATAACCCCGATCACAACCGGATGGCTACATTAAAGCCAATCAAGCAGTAGTTCACGTTAAACAAAGGACATTATAATATCTAATTCCAACGCATCTCTCCAGAAATGCACAAACTGTAAAGAATTAAGTAGAAAATCGAGCTCTAGAGTGAGCGACGGACCAGAGCAACGGAGGAGACGATGGCATAAGCAGCGCAGAGAGTATAAAAGATTATGTCTTGCCACTGAGTGGACTCGTTCACCTCGTCCCACCAGCTCGTCGCTAGCCCGTGGAGCTCCATCTGTCTCAGACTTACAGGCATTCGCGTCATTCCCCAAAACTTTCCGCGAAAATACTCGGGAAAGCCGAAACCCTCCTTTGACCTTTCCAACCACCAAAAGACAGCTACCTGGCTCAAATTAGGAAAAACAAATAAATAACAATATCGCCAAAAAAGTAAAAATCAAAGTGAGAGGGACACGGCACTGCTCTGGTCTAATCTGTCTACCGAACGGTCTGAGAGTATCTACCATGGCATGTGATGCTGGTTCAAGCAAAATACTCTATTAGTTGTTTTATGACAAGAAGCCACGCGTG
This sequence comes from Euonymus europaeus, assembly GCA_963580455.1. Lineage (NCBI taxonomy): Eukaryota > Viridiplantae > Streptophyta > Magnoliopsida > Celastrales > Celastraceae > Euonymus > Euonymus europaeus. The sequence continues at coordinate 1,717,045 of OY756969.1, read as the reverse complement.
ATTAATACAGTAATACTGTATTCGAGGCGGCATCATTAAATTAATCTCAATTATTAAACATCTTATCCGACTAACATTACCTGAAATCAAACCTTTTTTATTTTCCATAATCAGAAATTCAACATGGAACTTTCCGCTTTCGTGATGTCTCCAATCAGAGCAACAAGAATGACCGCCGGTGTTAACTGTTAACGGTTAATGGAGTAGGTTCAAGAGCTGCGGGTGAGATGCGTAGATGCTGTAGGAGATTGTCCCCCAGATACGACATTGTACGAATTTAAGGGGTCGCACGGGGATGGCTGTTCCTGGGTGGTCATTATGTGTTGTTTTCACCTTATGAATTATGATGCACGGACTGTCGACAGATGCATTGACAGATGAACAGTTGGTTGAAAAAAGTAGAAAGCATAAATATTGGAACTTTATGTAATTTAAGCAATCCCCTACAAACAAAGGTGATAGACTGATTAACACTTGCATGCACATTGACATGTATATTGATCGAGGTTTAATTTTTAATTGAAATTATCATATCCGAATTGATTCGATTATGATATTTTAAAATTTATAATAAAAAAATATATGTATGATAATCAACCTAAAAATGGAATCTTTGGAGTATGGTCGATTTTGGGGTAAATGCTACTTTTAGTCACTGTTAGATTGGACGCGTTTCAAATCGGTCACTAAACTTTCAACTCATTCAACTCGGCCACTAAACTTTGCATTTTGTTTCAATTTTCGTCACTGGTCAGTTTTGATACTGCCCGATAATATTTACTGCTGACATGGCCATGTGTAACCGTTTTATGATTACATGTGGAATGACGGGTGATGACATGGCAAAAGTACCAAAAATCAGTTAACCAACAAACTCAAACAACATACATGCGTTTCAAAATAGTCACTGTAATTACCAAAACATAACAAAATAGTCATCACTTAATAAAACATTATCCAAAATCTTCAGCAACAACAAGACCTGCATTGTGTCCAAATCCAAAAATAATTCTCCAAAATTTTACAGGCCAGATATATTAAGCATGCTAGCTAACATATTGCATGCTACAAAATCAGTTTGTAATAACAAGTACACTAAATCTACTTTGGTGCTTCTGCAGGTGCATATGATATTGATTCTTGGCTTGCATTTACCATGGCAGTATACCTTGCAGTGGAGCTGGACCGATGAATCATTGTGACTGTGGTATGTAGCCTCCTAGCACTCTCTTTGGTCCTCTTTCCTGGGCTCATGCTTCCACCATCTAATTGTTTCCCTTTGAATGGCATGTATGTGCTCTCAACTCCCACGTTTGGAACACTGGCCATAGCTCCACCTATAGTACTACCCCATGTACAAGGTTCACGAAAAACAACTCCTCCTCTAATGGGGGGTATCTTCCCCCTACCCGTGCCAACTGGAGCACATCCACCACTAGCACAACCACCTCTGCCAGAACCAGCACCCCTCCTCACTGAAGTACCTCTCCCTCTCTCTACAACATTTCCTCTTCCACTTCTGACAGACCTTCTCCCAGTGGCAGCAGCATCCATAACAGATAACCCTTCTCGCATCCCATCCTGCAATATTTAGTTCATGATGTAGTGCACAAATTCAGCTTAAATATTTACAGGTATAGCAAGTATAGTACCTCATTCTTGCAGCTCCTCTTGTTGTGGCCTTCAATCCCACATTTAGTGCATCTTATATTTCCTCTCCTTCTCTTCAGTTTGGTCCTGCTATTGTGGGCTTCATCATGCTCCCTTCTTCGCTTTTTCTTTGGTCTACCAATCGAAGCTTTCATTGGCGGAGGGAGAATTACATCACCATTAACTTCAGTCCACAAATTCTCACCATTTGTTGGCTGAATGTTATGCCTATACACCCTCAAATAAGTCGATCTCTTATAGTATTCGTGCACGTATTCAGCCGGATCCTTGTGCAGCCATCCTATTGCTGCCACTGAATGTGTACATGGGATGCCAGTAAGATCCCACTCTCGACAACTACATGTGAAGTTCTTGACATCAACAATGTACTGCTCAGGCTTCTTGGTAACCTAAAACATAAACCAGTTAGTAAAATTTAAATGAATTCAATGTAACCAACAACATATTATGAAATATGTACCTGGAATATGGACTGTGCAGCATCCCCATTCCACTTCGCAGTCCACAACCTACTCTCATTAAACCTTCTGTCCAACAATTTTTGAACATTGGACACCAGAATACCTTCCTTTCTTTCCATTGCAATTCTTTTCCTCACAAGTCTATCCATTGACTGTGACCTCAACTCCTCTAACATGGTTATTATTGGCTTGTCTCTAATGGGGAGTACCATATTGTTGAAACTCTCAGACATATTGTTGACAATTGCATCATTTTTGCTAAATGTCGAGAAACCAGCTCTACTCTACAAGCAAGGCTGTATCTCATTTAGGTAAGCCTAGGCAGCCTCATCCGCTTCTTTAATCTTTTGCATCCTCTCATTGAATACCTGCATTGTAGTTGCTTTTGCTGCTTCATAAACCAGTTTTCTAAACAATGCCCCAGGCCATTGCTTGCTAAAGTTGGCATATATATGCCTAACACAGAACCTATGTTCTATTCTATGTTGGAAATCCCTCTCAAGGTACTCAATTGCCTGAACTAGACCTTTTTGCCTATCTGAAATGAAACACCATCGTTGTTTATCAAACCCGCCAATGTCCAACAACAATTTTCTTAAAAACCAGTCCCATGACTCATTATTTTCCCTCTCAACTACAGCCCAAGCAATAGGGAAAATCCCATTGCATCCATCGTGTGCAACTGCTGTTAGAAGCTGTCCTCCATAAGATGTTTTTAAAAAACATCCATCCAGTCCAATTAGAGGTCTGCATCCTTCTACGAAACCTGATTTCAATGCATGGAAGCACATGTAAGCTCTTTTGAAGATTGCAGGATCTTCCGGGTGATCTCTGTCAACTTGTATGTTACATGTACTGCCATTATTTGTCCTCAATACCTCAGCCATGTAGCTCCTTAGTTGAGCATATTGTACCTTATGCTTCCCATCAATCATTTCTAGTGCTTTCTTCTTAGCTCTGTATGCATGTGTCCTAGATATCTCTAGTGCCATTTTCTCCTTCACATACTCACATATCTGGCTTGCACTAATCTTAGGTTCTCCTCTAACTTTATCTAATAATCTCACTGAGAGCCAAGAGCTGCTTGCTTGCTTGTTTGGGGCTCTTCTATTACATTTATGTTTGTTGACGTAGGTCTTGATTTGAAATGTCAACTCACCCCCCAATTTGGAGCACCAAATCATCCAAGGGCAGCCAATATCGCACCTTACTTGACACCTCAATTTGTCATTTTTCACCAATTGTATTTGAAATCCCCCATCAACTGCATAACTCTTCACTGCATCTTTGAACTCCTTCAAAGTGATGAACTCCATCCCTAATTGAAATCTATGTTCATTTGCAGTGATGGAAGGATTATATCGAGGATTGGCATGTTTACGAGCCCGAACTTCCTCATCACTGTCAGTTTGGAAAAGTAACATACCAACATCATCACACTGATTTTCAATCTCAATTTCATCCTCACAATCATCATCTTGTTCACCTTCTCCATCTCTTCCCTCCTCCATTTCAGCATCGACATCATCACTGTCTACTTCAGTTTCATAGTCTTTGTCAGTACTGTCCCCTAACTCATCACCTCCACTCTCATATCTAGACCCCCCTTCATCATCACTGAAGCCTCCTGCATCATCAGAGTGATGGACCTCCAAACCAGCCATGTAAGCATCTAGTACTTCATCATCTTCATCGTCCAGCATATTAGTGGCAACTGGTTGGCTATCAGGCACACCTTGGCTATCAGGCACACTTTGGCTATCATCCATAGTTTGGCTATCAGGCACACCATGACTTTGTTTGCCTTTGTCAACTTCATGAGCAGCAGTAAATTGAGAAACAAGAGACCTTGTAACTGGTCGCCTGGAAATCGATTTTACTATGTACAAAATAAAATAAAGTTGTAACTACCACCTCACAGAATCCTTGCAAAATCGACAAAAATACATATAGGGATCACTGCTTAACCCCTGCTTCCTCTACATCGAAACAGGGGACAATACTCTGCTACGTTTAGAAAGAGGGACCACACATAGAATAAACAACCTCATGTACAACACGGAGACATTTTCCCACTCGATTTCAGTACAAGAAAAAACGAACATGAAAAATACCCTTACCTCTCTTCGTTTCCTTCGTTGCCGTTAGTCATCGTAGCCACCGTGAGAAGCTTCTCTTCGTTCAGCCTATGGACGTCCCCAAATATCACAATGCAGCGATCAGTGATGGTGTAGCTTGATTTTGGGTTTTGTTGAAGTGAAAGACAATCCAAAATTTCATTAAACTTGAAAGGAAATTTAGGGTTAAATGAAACTCTCAAAGTGAAAGAGAATTTAGGGTAATGTTTTTAGTTTTGGAGGGATTTTGAGCGCCTAAATTAGTGCCATGTCAGCAATAGTTAACTTTTCCATTAGGTCAGTATTCCACATCAGCACTTGCACTGCCCGCACAGTATCAAAACTGATCAGTGACGAAAATTGAAACAAAATGCAAAGTTTAGTGGCCGAGTTGAATGAGTTGAAAGTTTAGTGACCGATTTGAAACGCGTCCAATCTAACAGTGACTAAAAGTAGCATTTACCCGTCGATTTTGCATTATATACTATAAAAATATGGCAATTAAAAACAGAGAATAAAAACAATCACTATAACATAAACGTGTGAGAAATAAGATGAATAAAATAAACATAAACGTGTGAGAAATAAGATGAATAAAATAAACATCTCAAGCTCGGTTCTCAAGCACCAAGATTGACTTCCATGAGACAAAACTAGATTAGCATTGAAAAGAAAAACTTCATTTCTGTACATGTATATTTGAGTTGCAACATTTGACACAGCAACGGTCTTTCAAAAGACGCGAGAATCCTCAAATATTATCATTGTACAATAGTGCATGTAAGCAGAGGTAGAAAACTAAGGATGCTCCACAGGAGCTCCTCATCAACATATTATCATCTCTTAAATTCAGTTCCTACTCTTGCTCCCGCATCTGTTAGAAGAATCGGTCAAACCAACTTTTTGCCCAACCTCATCAACAGGCTGATCCGGGTAGTGTTACCCAGCTGATCAAAGGACTCTGTCACCCTAACTTAAAATTAGGATTTCCTTGCAATCAAGGCAGACCTCTGCCTCAGGTATAGTGAGCCATATGCTGCTGTAGAAGCAAGTGTTGTAGAAGCCACCAACCAGCTTTAAAAAAGCCCAGTAACAGTGTTAACCAATAATTTAAAGAAAATGGCTGAATATGAGCAACAACAGAAGTGGATAGATTACCTCAAGTATGTGATGTAAGACTGAGTTTCCTCAGTTCCAAACTCAGGCTGAAGTAGGGCTCCAGCAACTAAAATCAACTGGAGAACGGTATTAACCTGTCAACATTGTAGTCCTGGTCAGAACAAAATTGTTCAACTGCTCAAGTGTATGCCAACTATCTAACGTAATCGACAATCACTGTTGGGATAAATTTGAAGGAATACCATTTGTATGGCTGGACCAGTAATCAGTAATCACCATAGAAATTCAATACCATATCTATACAACAGCTTTCCAGCATTGTAGACATATTCACATTTTCTTTCATGGAGTATGACATCGATTGACGAGAAATGTATCTTGATTCAATCATGATTATGTAGATATATATGCATAACATTTGCAGAGAAACTACCTGCTTTTTACCCAGAACACGGCAGATACTAAATTTTGAACTACCTTTTCGTTTAGGGACTATATATCATGTGCTCAAAAGTACATTACAGACTCCATTACTAACACAAATAAAAGTCAAAGAAACAAAACCCTACCTTGCTGATGAATATAGGCTTAATCTTATGAGGAGATGTCCCATCAATGTTAATGAAATCAAACCAACTTTTCCACTGAATAAATTAGTAACAAAAGGAAAACATTAGCTAAGAAAAACAATACCAAAAGAAGAAGAAATGACTAGGAAAGAAAAAGGAGAAGCCATTAAATATTCAAGTTTGGCAGCCTGACCTCCCAGCCCAAGCTGCAGGCTCTTTGGTAAACAGCGCCACCTATAAGGGCAGCATCCCGCAAAACAACCAGAGCAACGAGTCCAGCTTGAAGGGGCAGAAAAGAAATTGAATAAGATTTGAAGTCAACTGCTAAGTGCTTAAATATAATATGTGCGTACATGGATTCACAATAGAAAATAGTTTGCAAAAATGTGAAGGGCAAGTGCAACAATGCATGTAAAAACCAAAGAGGGAAGAAAACCAGAGCAAGTGACCTCATGATGGTGGTACTCATAAGGAAAGAGAAAGGTTTTCCAAACTTAAATAAATCACACTAAGGCTGAGAAAACTTACGATGCAGAAGTTCCATTTTTACCATTGCCAAAGCAACACATCCAATTAGAACCTGCACCGTGAAAGAATAGATTATTTTTACAAATATAGCTCATGTTTAGACATAAACACATAGTGAGCCAACAGTGACAAGGAAATAGCAACTAGCTAGTACCAGGCTTGAATTTTTACCTTGTCTGCAAGAGGATCAAGGTAGGAACCAACTACAGAATCAATCCGCATCTTCCTCGCCACGTATCCATCTAGCTATAGTATTAAAAAGAAAAATAAATAAAAAAATATTCAAAGTTTGTAATACGACATCTACTTCCTTCATCTGAACAGGATTAGAGCATCCATACCCAGTCAGTTGCCCCAGAGATGACCAACCCCAGAAATGCAGCAGAATACATTTCATTTGTGATCATCCTGCATAAATTAGTTCATCAACATCATGATATCCAAGCATAAGGAACAAAAAACAAGAAAGTGATTCGAATGAGGCATGAACAGTGGACCATTATCCACCGTAATTAATTGAGCACCTAAGGCAGGAGGTGGCTTGAAACATTCCAATACCTGATATTCTTTTAAAGAAAAAAGAAACTATCTCCTTACGCCTGAAAGAGGGTCTAAGTGACTGCAGGCTTCCATGCATTTTTAATCCGCAATCAACAGCATTGAACACTTTGATCCTAAAAATTACAGCAGTATTCTCTTCTAGACTTCAAGCTCACTCAAAAAGTAAAGCACCTTGGATCAAATTGGTACATTCACTACTATTTGTACACCTCCACTTGAAGCTTTGATTGTCTAAAGCTTAATTCGCCCGCTCAAGTTTCAAAAACAGTAAAACCCATCACAATACTCAGCATGAATTTCCTAATCTCTCAATCTAACTTTGGCTACCGAAGTCAGTTCTTCGCATTTTATCGGCTACATTAGATTTCCATATAATCTCCAGTGAAAGCAAAAAAGTTAAACTATTCAACAAGATAGCAAAATTCTCCTCTACATTATGATGAAAATATTAATTCAAACCACTGTCAATCACTCAACTTGATGATCTTGATAATTTAAAATTTCAGTCCATTCTTACTTCTAAATTCCTAGTTTCCTATGTACTCTAAGAAACCAAACATATAAAAATTAAGCAACTCATCTAAATTGAAATCACAAAACCTACCACGCAAGCAAAGACCCGGAAGCCAGTCGACTCAATGAAATCAAATTGGGCACATTCCAAAAGCTCTTCACAAACTCATTCCCAACAGCGGCCTCCTTCGACTCGACAACCTTATTTATCACTCCCGAGCACGCAGAAACGGTCTCGATCGGTTTGTTAAGAAAATTCAACTTCAACGCCTCAACTTTCCGTAAAACGACGGAATTCCCTCTCAAATATAAAGGCGTAGAGGATTGAGAGAGCTTCCAAGGAGGGGAGGAGAGAAAGAGTGGGCCCTGCAATGGTGCGATCCATTTGGAGAGAGGAGAGAGAGAAGACGGATGGTAGAGGTGGTGGTGATAGAGAGGGGTGAAAAGGGTAGGTGGGTTTACTACATAGGATCCTGCCGCAGATGTGAGGAAGGTATTGGATTTGGTGCTGGTGTTAGGGTGGTTTCGTTTATTGATTAGGGTTTTCAGTGATCTATAGAACCTCATTGACGACGATGGTGCATTGTGTCTGCTTGATCTTGTCTGTTTATTTTAGATTTCCCAGGGGTTTATGAGACGACACTTGAGACTTGTACACGTGTAAAATAACCGGAGTACACGTGGATTTCCAACAATTTGGCAAAAAAAAATCGTGGTTTTTCCTGGTCATGTATATCCAGAACTTGGCTGGTGAAATTCTCCTCGATTTAAATGATCGAATTTTAAATAAAAAATAAGTCATATTGCTAGAAAGAAAAAAATTAAAAATTGTGTTCAGTTTAAAATTGAATTCTAAATCTAAATATTTTTTGTTCAAAATAGTTGGTGCATGATTAAATTAAGATTGAATTATTTTCTTCATTATTTTTCTAGATCTCAATTTATGTTAGATTATTGTTCAATTTATATATATTCCAATTTAAATTACTTCAAATATAATCAATAAAATATGTTCGATAATTTAAACCGTCTCAATCCAAACATACAAAATATTTCATAATAAACACTTTATATTATCCAACTCTGATCCGATTTAAAACTGTTTTTTTCCTCCAACCCTAGCAAGTAACAACATCCAAAGTAAATCCGCTTGAAGTCTTGAACTAAAATTGGTTTAGTAGTTATTTACAAGTTACAACAAGCTTTCTTCTTATCGATAACCAAATCGGGGATTACTAAATTTAGCAGGATAGACACCGAATTCAATGGCTATCGTGTCTGATATTGCTTACAAAAACCCAAGACCCTTTCTTTTTTATAATAAGGTTCAGTTTTCCACACTCAACGCGCATCCTCAATACCAGTTCGCAACCCATCATAAGTTCAATCTATATACCTTCAGTTTTGGCATTGCGATTTGGTTCCATCAAGGGAGGGATTACAGAAGAAAATCAAGAATTCAGCAGTCGAATTTGATAAGCATTTGCAGCGATAAGTGGGAGTAAGAGAAGGAGATGAACTGGCTTTCATGTTGCAAATCGGACGTGACAGATTCTTTGAAGGAAAAAAGCAGACAAGCAGAGGCAGACATTGAGAAGAAGTGCATTGGCCTATTTCATCAAGAATGTGTCGTCTAAAGTCGGTATGCCATTTAAATTCTGGTTTTGGAGTTGCAAAAAGAAATAAAATGTTTCGAGAGAATGAGTTTTCGTCCGGGTAATGAAGAACGTTAATCAAACATTATCGTGCAGGTAGCAGCAAGGAGAGAAATATCGTCGCGGAGATGCAGAAAAAAGCATTCTGCTTGCATTTTCTCCTTTCAAGAACTGGTTGCTGTGACTAACGATTTCAATCCTGATTGTCTTGTGGGAGAAGGTGGATTTGGAAGGGTGTACAAGGGATACATAGAGAGCATTGATCAAGTATATATGTCTTATTAGTCTCTATCTTGTCTGTCTTGCTTGTGTTTCCTACATCAATTGCAATAACATGCTTTCATTTTTTTTTCCCTTCCAGATTGTGGCTGTAAAGCAACTTAACAGGAATGGATTGCAAGGAAATAATAGAGAATTCTTCTCTGAGGTTGTCATGTTAAGTTTGGTTCAACATCCAAACCTTGTCAATTTGATTGGGTATTGTGCAGATTGTTAGAGCATCACACATCGGGGGTTTAACCCCATGTGAAGTGCCTTATAATTGGATATCCTTCCCCCTCTATTGGGCGTCCTTACATGGTATCGGAGCGGCGATTGTTGGGCTTTACTCTGCACTTCTTTGAACAACATTCGGTAAATCCGTAAGCCCACACACGTGCGGGGAGTGTTAGAGCATCCCAGATCAGGAGTTTAGCCCCATGTAAAGTGCCTTATAATTTGAAATCCTTCCTCTTCTATTTGGGCCTACAGATGGTGATCAAAGAATCCTAGTTTATGAATACATGCCTAATGGATCTTTGGAAGATCACCTTCTGGGTATGCTTGAATCTGGCATAAATATAGGTGTTAATCAGTTTATGTAATAGAAGTGTGTGATGAATACTAATTATCGTTCCTGGTTTCAGATTTGCTTCCGGATCAGCAGCCTCGTCATTGGGATACTAGGATGAGAATAGCTGTAGGAGCAGCTAAAGGACTGGAATACTTAACATGACATTGCTGATTCTCCTATCATTTATCACGACTTCAAAACATCGAACATATTGTTAGATACAGATTTCAGTCCAAAGCTTTCGGATTTTGGACTAGCTAAGTTAGGTCCAAAGGGACGAAAAGACTATGTATCCACAAGGGTAATGGGTACTTACGGCTACTGTGCCCCTGAGTATGCACTGACTGGTCATCTGACAACAAAGTCTGATGTGTACAGTTTTGGTGTTGTGTTTATGGAGCTAATTACAGGAGGAAGAGCGATTTATTCTGCACGACCGACAGAGGAGCAGAACCTTATTACTTGGGTATGCTGATCATTTTCAAACAAATCTGACAAGACTTAATTTTCCCAGCACTCATCTCTCTCTTTTGCTACTATGCTAGAAGTTTTCTGTATGATTGTCGAGGATCTTGATAACGATTCAATGTTTCATGCAGGCAGAACCACTGCTGAAAAACAGAAAATTGTTCACATCGATGGCTGATCCGTTGCTTGATGGGAATTATCCAATGAAGAGTCTCTACCAAGCTCTTGCAGTTGCAGCAATGTGTCTACAAAAGGAAGCTGATACCAGACCATTGATGGCAGATGTTGTGACAGCTCTTGAGTTTCTAGCCAAACCAAAATCTAACCAGCTGGATGCATTGGACGCAAAGAAAAGCAGTAGGAGATATGTCGATTCTGTGTAAGATGGGAAGATGGAGAGCTCAAGCATAAAATGAAAAGCTCTCTTTCTATGTTTATAATCAGCAAGTTATCCATGATATGTCAATATCAGCTGGTACTTAAGTTCGCATATTCAAGGATACCTCTAGCCTCTAGGCTATTACTTTAAGTTGTAATGTGCAAAAAAGCATACCAGATTGGCAGATTCCTACAACCTGATGCTTGGCTTGATTACCAAGTAAAGGTAAGGAAGAAGAATCAGTCAAAAGTTTCAAAGTTCTGATAAACCTTTTTGATGGTTGAAGGCTTCTCATCAAAGCAATAAAACACATTCTAAGCTGAAATCATTTTTGAAATCCGATTATTTGATCTACGTTTCCATTATAGATCTCTCACATCTATGTTCTACACTTCCCAACAATCTGTATGATTTATCTTGTTTGAACTGCAAACTTATTTGTAAGAAAAACATACCAGAACTTTTATACAGAACACTCCTTACTCTCCCTACCCCCCTACCTCCATTTCCCTCGTGTCACAGAGTAGAAAGGAAAACAGAAAAAATAACTTATTGAATACACACACATACACACGCACAAGGACTTCTAATATTTTCTGGAAATCAACAGCAAGCTTCACTGTCACATTCATCTGTTCCCAGATTGGGTACGTCCAGCAAAATTTAGAATGAAACTAATTGTGACTAAAATCTTCTTTATATCCACTACACATTGCAGTGAAACACTAACACTCAACGCACATACAGAGACAGGACACGCCATTACAAAAGGGCAACCAATTGTAACGCGGAATCCTATATATACTGAATTTCTTATGCTAATACTTCCGATGTGGTATATACCACACCAGCTACTGCAACAGGACAATTTTGACAAAGTCAACCTAATGAACACATCTAAACGCAATTGTGACTAAAATCTTGACATCAGATAGTACACAAGGTGACAGAGCTTCTTCCGTGGTAGGAACTGGCAGGAAACCGGTTACTTTTTAGAATAGTAGTTCCAGAAATTGTGTAAGCTTTCAGCAATGGTGGCAGGTGTGGGACAACATTTATTAATAAAAACAAAGAAAAAAATAGAAGATTAACCTGATCGAATAGAAACGATGAAGCTTTGGAAGTGGCAGATCATAACTGGGAATTGTAGCAGGCCAGTCCTAATTTTAAGCTGTGCAAGAGAGGGGTCTAGATATGCAAGTTCTTCAAATCATTTTCAAGGATCCTGTAACTAAGACCAGGAATCCTATTACCATCTGCTACTTCCACAACAGAGCACATGCTCGGCAATAACCCGCCGTTGCTTCTTCTCTTCTTCCTTTTCCAGCTAGTCGACAAGAACCAGAAACCAGGCCTTGAATTTCCACTGCTAGAACCCATGTCAGCGACGTTCCCTTGACGTCTCTTACAACTTCCTCGACGTTCTAGCTCAAACCTGGTGAAATACTCAATTTCTTTCCTTATAAGTGATCCTACAGTTCCTCTTGTGCCTATCGCAACTGGAGCCGTTGCAGCCATGTTTGTGAGAAACTTGGAGGTTGTAGTGCTGGATTTATACTGTATTAAGGCATGCCTATGCATGAAGAAAGTGGTGGTCTTAGTTGGTGGGGGAAGTGGGTTTTTTGTTTTTGTTTTTCCTTTGAGTTTTTGGGGCATCTCTTCTTTGGTTATTTTATAAAAGCTATAATTGAATTGCTTTATTAAAGTGGACAACATGAGGTTTAGCATCATCGGAGCGTTGAATAGAGGATGTTGTCATCATATTCTTCTTGTGATTGCAATGAAAGCATACATGTTCTGCGGATTGATTTCTTTTTTCTTCTTCTAAACATTTGAATATATTTGTAAGTTGGTTCTTCCTTTTGTACTCTTGGTGGCACTCACTATCATTATCCCATGACTAATACTGTTAATTTTTCTTGCTAATCTCTGTTAGGTAAAACTAATTTTTCTTTTCCGATGATTAGGGTGAAAAGAGGAGTGAATTCTTTTTGAGTTATTTTTCAGGCATGGGGGTTCCGTAGTAGGTGCGATTGCTGCCCATCTTTATTTTGCTTTTGAATGCAGTGAACTGTTTTGAAAGCAAACAGAGTGAATGTTTTGAAACGGATGTACTGTTATGCCAAAACAGAGGGAGGCTTCAGCAATCCTCAGTGCTTCATTGAATATTTGTGGAGCCATAATATCCTACTTATTGATTTCCATTCGCCACATTAACTGTCAATAAGAGAACCAGTTCTAAGAAATATCAATCAGCAACATCCATATATGGTGCTCAGTTTTTCTCTCTCTATGGAGGTTGGGGGGTTGTTTCCTGTTGAGGGCGCGGTGTAAAGAGCTGTGGTCCACAATGAAGTTTCAAGGCTAATGGTTTTATTTCTGTGCCACAACTTCTTACCTGCCTAAACATACACAGGCATATCATAACATTTCATAAGCAATATGCTCATTAGTGAAGTTGCAAATGCAACCATCTCATCTCTTCCCTTTTCATTTGCAAGCACAAAGGATTTAACGATTGTGATCATCTAGAAGAAGACATAATTAACTAAATTCAGGCCAGGAAGATGAACAATACCTACGGGAAATAAAAGGGAAAAAGTACAGCTACTGAAGAATAACAATTTTCTATCTATTTCTTTTATCATTCAACAAATTTATTACTTGTTCATGAGAGAAGATCTATTAAAAATACACTTCCTTTCTCGTAAGCCTCAAAATTGATGCGCTCAACTATTTTCTTAAATCTCTTTCTTTACATTTTTTCTCTCGGTTATATTTTCTGATCAATTCATTTTTCAAATCTCTGTTCTTGTATATATTAATTTGACAAACTATTGCATACCGGGAAGATGGCAAGAATACCTCAGCTTCCTATGCGAAGCAAGAGCATTTTGCAGAGCAAGATCTACTGTCATGGCCTCCCGAAACAATGAGTCATAAAATTGACAGATAAACTGGGACAGTTCCTCCTCATCATCCTCCCAAAAGCCCATAGAAAGTTCCCCTTTCTCGTCACGGTCACTGTCTTCCCAGTCACTCGCTGGATTGCCACGTTCTTCCTCTACACTCTCTTCATTTTCTGCTTCTTCCTCCCCAATCTCAAACCTTCCATTTTCCAACCCATTGAACTCTCCTGTTCCCTGAAGTGCTGTCAGTTCTGTCTCTCTAGGTTCTGCTGAAGGGCATATTACAGCTTTTGCGCCCGAGTCCAAAAACGCCTTTACCAAAGATGGTGTTGGCCCATATGTTCCACTGCAAATTATGATCCTGTCCCTCCAAGCTCCAACCTAAGGTTATTACATGCCATGAAAGAACAATCAGATTAGAAGAATCAAGGGAATGACCAAAAGCTTCAGATAATAAGAAACATTGGTGAGAAGCTGAAAAAATTATAGATTTTGGCATAACTAATCCTATAACGAAACAGAAACAGGAAACCATTTGTCATGATGCAATCAACTAATCCTAAAATGTCCCTATCTTTTTTGCAGAACTTATTGCAAGGGTGGTTTTTAAAACATTTTATGAACTGGGCAAGTAATTAAAGACAAACCTGCTAAATACCATGTAATCAATCTTGTCATGAGAAATCAGTTAAATAAATAAGCTTAAATATTGTATCTTTAAATATGCAGGCGAACATGCGGCCCATTGATAGAGTTGCAGCTTTGCGGGGGTGCAATCTAGAAGTCACAAGTTTAATTCCTTAAAACAGTCTTCACAGAAGTTTTTTTCCCTTTTACTATTTCCCTAAATATATGTGTTCCAACCATTCACAGCACGTAAACTTGGTTTTCATTTTTACAACCTATATTTATCCACTCATTTTTACAACCTCCAGTGGATAGACCAGATGTGTTCAGGACAAATACAGCACCAAAGTAATGGATGACATTTGCAGTATTGCTTTACCATTATTTATATAATTTTTCAAAAATAACTGGAAGAGAAAAGGATGAGAAGAATCAAAACAGAAAAACTTACCATCCAGCGAACATCATCAGGAGTTAAATGCATAGAAGGCACTGTTCTACGAAACATATATGCTGCGATTTCTTGATCATCTTCCAAAACCTTCAGAAAACATCACCAATCATCAAAACAAAGATTAATGGTAAGGTAACAAATTAGTTGTAATGAAAAATTCTATATGAAGGGAAAAAGAAAAAAAGGAAACATACTTGGGTCTGGCGTCCCATATAACGGTGGACAATGTTCCCAACCTGAAAGTATGGCCTACAGCGAACCAGATCTGAAACCGTTGTGATGTTGGCAAACACTGATGCACCCTTCCTGTGGTGGCTCCGCATTATTGACAATAAGCTAAGTTTGACACTTTGTAGAAACTTGTCTGCAAGTTCTCCCGGTTCAGCAACAACAAATACATCATTCTGCCAACTAGAGTATTGGACATCGCACAAGTTAGCTACAACTAAAACCAACAACATATATAAAAAGAAAATGTTCAACAGCAAGGAGTTTTTTCACCTTAAGATTAAGCCACAGGAGTCATTCTGAAGGGCCAAATGTATAATCCCCACTTGAGGTGAGTTCTGCAACTTCTCATGCAATGATTGGATATGTAAAGAGAGCTGTCTGGGACCTGAAGGAGACATCGGGGGCGATGCAGCCATCTTCCCATCCAAACTTAAAGGTGGGACCATGTCAATACGACCAAACCTCTGTGGTCCAAAATCAGGACTATATATAAGTGGGCTTGAAGGAAAGCTTCCAGTAATAAGAGGGGAGGCAAAAGGTGTTGAGAATGCTGTTGATGACACAGTCTTCACATTTTCGGATATCCCATGCATATTGGATAACCTTATGCCATGACGATCACAGAATGACTCAAGTGCCCGAGCATGGTGCACAGCTCTTCCAGAGTCGGGACTATGAATAGCCTCAACAAGTGTCACATTGCGCCTCCAACCTAAAGAGGGACTGTTTTCATCTGGCATGGCAGAAGAACATGGAATAATTAAGATTTTCTTGGAAAGAAGAAAAAACGAAAAGCACATAAACTGACAAAATTAAAGAAGAAGCCAACGGACTACCTGCATTTGATATTTTAGACTTCGGGAAATGTTGAGCTTTCGTATTGTCCAACCATTTCTCATCAAGTTGGTAAGGTAAAATTAGTCTCTCACATGCGTTCTTTAAGGCTGGAGAATTGTTTTGGATATATTCATCAACTGCAGCTTCCATCTTCAGCCATATTGCTGGATCAGTCTCATCTAGCTCCATATCACAACGTTCGTCAACTGCAGGGGCAAACCATAGAGACATGATGGATCATGAAAAATTACACCGGGTATCTACTCGTACAGAGAACATTCAAATACTAAAAACCAACAGGAATCTACTCTCACAGAAAACATTCATCCGATAAGAACAGATGTTAAATCTGATGAAGCACTAAGCAAAAGGTATGGCTTAAAGGTTGAGGAAAGTAGAAAGTTTCAAGGGTCCCATGTTTGTGCAAACCATAAATCATAAGTACCATCAAAATCAATAGCATACCTGGATTAAAACGAAAATAATTTATATCAGGAAGCATAGCCAGCAATGTGCTCAAGGCTTCCTCCACCCTGTCCACAGAGCATGCACTCTCAATCAATACCTGCCCAGTGTCCAGATAACGCCAACCACCTTTTCGAACCTAAACAGAACATATATCTAATGTTAATGTAATTGAATGATAAAAAACTGAAAAGAAATGGGTAAATAAAATAATAATAATGACCAGTATCCAGAAATTTAAACTGAAACTAAGCACATAATATAATCACATTTTGGTTAATGATCATTGAATGTGTCAAGTGTCCTGATTTCAAACCATAGAATAACCCCCTTCTGCAGTACCCATTAAGACAACGTTGCATTCCCTAGAACCAAGGGTGGAGAGAGCCTTGCAGAGTTTGATAATGATTTTATTGAATTTACAATGTCCCGTGCAAAAATTATACATGCAAATTTCCAACTCACAAAATGAGACCAATCACACTTACACTCACCACAATTAAAGTACAAATATAGAAGATAACTCATTAAATTATACACATTTCAGGGTCTCATGCTCTAGTAAAACGAGAAATGGGGAGGATCCACTTTTCTTGATATAGCACTAGCCACTGCCAATATTCAGTGGCATACTATCGGTCTGAAAATAGTCATTTTCATCATCCAGCTCTCTTATACGGAAAGCATATCTTAAAAGACTAATCTCCAGATTAAATATATCTACAAGAATCTGTGTGAATTATGGAGAGGAAGAACATTTGAAGACTAAACCCAGCTTTCTTTTTGAATTTAAGCTTCTTGTAAGCTTTATAAAACAGTAGCGATGACCAGAACATCTGTACTTGCCAGGATGGCCACATCAGCTCCATCATTGCGTCATCAGTATTATTGGTTGCCCCAAATTGGAAACAACCACATAGTAGTTTTAGAATGCTGACCTTTTCATTCTTATGACGAAGTGTTCACACAACAATAGACGTTTCTCAAGAATTATGATGTGAGTTCTAACTAAATACCAGTGTTCGTAAAAGTTATCTAAGCGAAAGTCACAAAAATAAAATAAAAAATAAGTTCTTCCTGAAGAGGAACTTTTGAAGGTTATCCCTTGCTAGAATCAAATTTAGCCACCCACAAGCTGAAATTTAATGGGAATAGAAGGCCCATTAACCTTGGATCAGAATGATATTCAAACACCATACGCCAATCGTTTGAAAATATTACGAACCTTCAGGATAAAAAGGGGAAAAAAAAAGTGAATGCATGTTCTCACTTCAAATGGAAAATAATTTAAATACACGTATAGAAGAGATATTAAGTTATTAACTCTTCTAAAGAAAAAGGAGAGCGGGTACCTTTGTTGGCACAGAACCACACCCAATGGAAATTAAGCAGTCAACTTTAGTGTCAGGCCATAGAAGTTGTGCTTCTCGCATGGCAAAAATAGTAGGATTGTTTGCCACTATTGCACCATCTTGCCAGCGGTTTACATCTAGAGAAATTTATGTGGGAGACAAAAAAAACTAAGCTAAGATGATGGTATACACAAACACAATCAACGTGTGAAGAGACAAAAAGAAGGGGATGGAACAATGTAGGGCGGTGAGAGGGAAAATAATTACAAAATGCCCCATCCATCAATCAATTTAAGAGAGCAAACTAATGATATACCATCTGAGTAGTCATCAAGATAGTATGGAGCAGCAGATGACGCTCTAATGGCTTGCCAAACATGATGCTTACAACTTCCAATAAAAGCACTACGTTTGTAGCCAACTTGAGCGCCAGTGGTAGGCAAACCTAACACATTGACTCCAGAGCTCTCTGAAATCGCAAAAGGCACTTCTGGACTACCAGCAGGATACTTTGTAAGAGAAATGGGAAATGTGAGAAAGGTTAATTGGAGCAAATCAGTAAAAACAAGCACTGATGAACCATGTAGTAAAGTATCACAAATTAAACAACAAGGAATCATAGGTACATACCTGATAATTGCGGAATATGAAAGGCTGAGCTGGCGTCACGCTCACCATAGTTGATACAACAAATACTTTGGGAATGTTTTTAACAGCTGATTCTATTAACAGGTCCCCATCTTCATCAGCACACATTTCCTTCAACAACCTTTGAAATTGATCTGCACTGTGCTGCAATACAACATGTCAAATTGCTTTTAATAAAGTCTGGGAAAAGAGGCAGAAAGTATAGGGTTATCTATGCAGGTGATTCAGCTTTTTCCAAATTGAGAAACATTAAAATAGATGGATAATAGTACTTATGGTAGCCAGGGAAAGATGTTTATACATTTTGCAACTAACTGAATTGATCTCCGATTAACATGTTTTCTTGAGTGTGTCATGACTCATGTGTGTGTGTGTGTGTGTGTGTGTGAGCTGTTTCTTACAGTATTTTCTTCAAGAATTGAATTTATTGCATCTAAAAAAAATCTGAAATAAACAAAACTAAAGAATTTTAAATCATATTAACGTACCAAAGGAAAAATAAATGTAAGTAACCCACCTTAGATCCATGGACAACCACTCGAAAACTCTGTGATGAGCTTTTATACAGCTGATCGAACTTCTCTCTCCAAGTTGCAGCTTCATTGTCTTTGGGCACAGGTTCAGCAAATACCAGTTTTCCTAAACAACCATAATAACTGAGTTGGTTAAATATGCAATAGATGGATGCATTAGGAGTTAAAGAGTTAACATTAATCAATGCATCATGCTCACCAAGATTTTTGTATATCTCTTCACACTGATCCAAGGACATTTGCTTAATGCCAAGAGCAACTGCAAGCATGCCTCCTGTTGATGTACCACATATGAGGTCAAACAACTCATGTATTCTCTTTCCAGTTCTATTCTCAATCGCTTTAAGAATCTGCACAGTTGCAAGGCCTTTCATGCCTCCACCATCCATTGAGAGTATGCGCAATCCCTGCTTGGCAACTGGTCTACCTCTTATAGCACGCCGTAAACTTTCATTTTCTCCTGCAAAAAAAAACAAAGTGAGCATACGCTTGTTACTTATTAGACACAAGAAATTCAGAATACAACAAAAACAGCTTTGATCATTAAATTCCGGAGACAAACCAAGAATTGCTAAGGCACGAGCTGCAGCTTTATTCACGCGCGGTTCATGTGCAATTGTCAAGCGCAACAGAAGTTCCCGCAGACTTTCAGAAGTGACAAGAACACGGCGGTTCTCTAAACAGAAAGCCAAATTCCCAACTGCAAATAAAGCTAACCTTTGAACCTGATGAAAAATAACTGTTCAGTACTAAACTGGATTGGGAGACTCCACAAAAGTAACCAATATAAATAAATGGATTCGCCAACTCACTTCTGGGTTTTTATGGTTGCATAACAGTTTTAATGACCTCAACAAATCTTTGGTCAACATCTTCTGAGCCACAGTATCAGAGGCAAAGCCCAAAGTGCCCACAACTTGCAACACTGACATCACTACTTCTGGTGTGTCAGATTTCAGTGCTGTTTCAATGGGTTGCATGATGTCACATTTCATCAGCTGCAATGCCACAGAAATTTCACCAGCAAGAGAGGAGAGAGCAAAGCATGCTTGTTCAACCTACAAAAATCATAGCTATCAATATAATGCGTAGTAGTCTAGTAGAGGAGCAGATAAACAAGCAACTTGATAAATAGCATTATGAATACATACCACATGACGGTTGTCACTGCTTATCATACTAATAAGCTGCCGAATGGCATTCTCATCTTTACCAACAACAACACGATTTCCTTGGTCTTGCATTATCTTCGCCAGTGCAGAAGCCAGTAAAGGGTGATGACACGAAGAGAAGCGAAATATAAGAGAAAAGAAGGCACTCAGCTTGTGTCTCGATGCACCAAAATAAGAGTTATTCTCTGTCTGCAGTCACACAAACATATTACTTGAAAATGATATTTTCAAAGCCACAATGTCAAAGAACTGTTGAATACAACACGAATGACTACCTCTATTTGGACATTCACTGATCTTAAATTTTCATCAGCCACAATCCTGATGTTAGCAAGAGACAGATGGCGGAGTTTCTGTAGTGGTAAAATTTCAGGAAGGAATTCAAGCGGATTGCCAAAGAGTCTAAGAATTTGCAACTCGGCCATAGCCCTGACATTCAACTGGAGATACACATTAGACCCAGAAGCAATAATATATTTAAACAGCTTTTTAAAGAAAAAGGTGGGAAATTGGGTTTTAGTTGTCAATAAAGTGACCTGAAATCAAGAAGAGGTCGGACAAGTTTGTTGTGTTCCAAAGACAATTCCTCGAGTTCAATGCACTGTCTCAGTTCTACTGCAAAGTTGCAAAACAAAAAAATACAAATAAGTTGCTAGAAAACTAATAGCTTACGTCTCTATATCAACAATTTCCTGTAAAGACCATGCTTACCAGGAACTGAAACCAGTATGTTATTGTCAACACTCAGAACCTTCAAGTTCTTCAGCTCACCAAGCTCTGCTGGCAAAACTGAGAGCTTATTGTTATCGAGATATAGCTTCTCAAGAAGGGGCAGTTTAGTCAGCTCAACTGGCAATGCCTGCCAAAAATCCAGCTTCAGAAACAGCCAATAGCTGAATGATTTCTATTATTAATTGTGCACATTGTATAGGTTCAGTAACAAGGATGCATGAATCCCTGACAACCACAAAATCCATTCACACACAAATACAGTTGATCACCAATGGAGGAAAATGAATCAAATCCAGGAGTTCTGTATTGAGTTTGATATTTCTATTTTAAAAAGAGAAATAAATAAAATAGGAAGAAAAGCTTTGTCACCTACTTGGAAAAAAAAAAGGCGGGCAAAGAATTGTGGTAAGAAAATTAATCAGAAACTGTTGCATGAAAAACAAATTTTATTTTTTGTTCTTTTCTTTAGGTGGCGGAGTGATTCAATTCAATAAAGGCATAAGCCTAAAATTCCATATCAAATGTTAATTTCCCTTTGCAAATAATGAAACAAAACTAGCGTAAATGCCCAAATCTGTCCCAGCCTTTTTTTTTTTCCAAACCAAAAGTAAAATTCTTTTCATTTCGATACTTCTATACTGGAGGGTTTAATTACGACATACTAAAGTCGGCAATGATAAAATTCCAATGCAGTACGTCAATCACTCGTCAAAACAACAAAACTCACAGGAAATAAAAAGAAACCATCAGTCCAGTCGACTAATCACAAAATCATACAGATTATGTACAACTGTTTTCCTTACACGATGTGCAGGAAAAGAAAGGGAAATTAATACATCCTCACCGACAATCCACAGGCATATAGGCTGATCATTGTGACGCTCCTCCAGTGCTCACCGCATCCCGGACCCGCAACCACAGTCCCACTTTCTCCAACAATATTTGACCGCAAGAGACGCGTCAAAACACCAACACCGTCACTCTGCTGCCCCGACCCAGCAGCCTTGGCCATTATCAGCCCCCTCAATGGCTCTCTCCTCTTCAACACCCTCATCTCCACCCCTACAATTTCCTCCTCATCGCCCCTTAACTCCACCTCCACCGCATCTTGCGGCAAAGGCAACGCCACCATCAGCTGCGACTGCAGCCGCAACGCTATTTGGTCCTCGTCATCGCCAGTCGCCCAATCCAAATCAATTCGAAACCCTAATTCCTGATCCTGCGGCGTACATGGCCCAATAGATGACGATGAAGATGAAGAAAATGATGAGGCGGAAGATGAGCGGTTAAGATCGTCGCCAAAGTCCTCTGTACCGTAATTGAGCGAGAGACGGAAAATCTCCGAGGGCCGCTTCCATCCCAGTCCCCAAGACATTGATCCTTGATTCGCAGAATCTCTAAAATCCTACTTGAATCGGACTGCCGAGAAGCGTGATCCCATTTAGCTCTCCAGCGATGATCTTGATCCTGAAAATGGTAATTGTCAGGTTAGGGTTCAGATGAAGAACGAAGGTCGGATTAATGGCGGGAATTTGCAGTTCACATACAACATAGCGAGTGAGAAAGGAGAAACGGAAAAATCAGCTCAAGCTCCCCGTTGTTTACCAGTTCCCTGAGAATGTATTTGTATGTTATTTTTAATACACGCGTGAATGGTAGCTTCGGCGGCGTCGTTTTGATGAGTCAAATGACGTGGCATTTATGCAATTTTGGAGGTGTTGGACAAAGAACCAGAAAGAGGCCGGCTGAATTGCGGAAAATGGAACCCGAAGACTGCTTCTGGACCTCTGTTGAATGGAATTAAATAGGAAATTAAAAAAAAAACTTTAATTATTGACGGAAGAGTGAATCAAGAGGAAAGATTGTATGAAAATGAATAAATGATGGCTTCATGTTCTCAATTAACTATCATTTAAGACACTCAAGACTTGGATTCAATTAACTTCCTTGATTAGGTGCTTATACAGAGGAAAATTTGTAAAAATGACATAGTTCGCATAGATTTATAGAAAAATTACATATTTCAAATTTTTTGAGAAAATCACCTATTTTAAACACGAAAATAGCAAATGTCTTATATGACCTACTTTATAGAAGTTTTCATTAATGTCTTTCAAACCCAAAATCGAAACAAAATCAAAGCCCGATCTGAGCTCGACATCAAAACTTCAGTTTCGACAAATCATTCATGGCAACAATTTGTGTTTTTCCGAATACATTGAGATAATTATCAAAAGAACGTATTGCTTGACCAATAAAAGAATTGCTTGACCAATAATCATGTATTTGATCGAGGAAAAAAAATTGCTTGACCAAAGAAAATAGTGCCTCAACCAAGGAAACAATGTGCTAGACCGAGGAAAAATAATGCTCGATTAATTTAAAATAGTGCTAGACCAATAAAACATTTGCTCGACTAAGTAAAAATAGTGCTCGACTCGACCAAGGGAATATATGTGTTAGATCAAGGAACATGTAGGGTAGGGATGGCAACGGGGCGGGGCCGGGTATGCTCTCCCCATTCCCGAACCCGAACTCCATCCCCGCCCCCATCCCCGAACCCGAACCCGATTTTTGGAGTTCGGGGAATCCCCGAACCCGAACCCATCCCCGAACCCCAAAAATACTACAATATTATATGTATTTGTATTATATGTATATACATGTATGTGTTAGTATGTATGTATTATATATATATATGTCATATGTATATATGTATGTCAATATATATATATGTGTGTATGTTTGTCAATGTATATATATATGTGTGTATATATGTATGTCAATGTATGTATATATATGTGTGTATTAATCTATTAGATATATGTAATATATATATATAAATAATATATATTTAAATAAAATATTAAAAAAAGTTCGGGTCGGGTTCGGGGCCGGGTAAGGTATTACCATACCCTACCCGTCCCCGGGCAGTGGGGTTCGGGTGGCACCCGAACCCGAAATTTCGGGTCCCCAACCCGAAATTTCGGGTCGGGTACCCGCGGGGCCCCGAACCCGCGGGGAATTTTGCCATCCCTAGGAACATGTACTCGACCAAGGAAAAATAGTGTTCAACCAAAGGACAAATAAGAACCTATAAATCTCTTATACAAATGCAAAAAAACTTATTTTCATAAACAAAATGAACTAAAAATTATCAAAATCAAGCGATATAATGACCTCAAAGTATTTGACAAAGCACAATTTATTGTCATAAATGATCTGTCGAAGCTGAAGGTCAATGTCAAGCCTTGATGTTATTTCGATTTTGGTTTTGAAAGTGATAGAAACTCAGGTAAAGTAGCTCATATAAGAACATTTTGATACTTCAATGTATAAAATATGTCTTTTCTTCAATAAAAAAATCCAACAATGTCATTTCTCAAAAAATCTTCGTGACCAAATTTCTCTTATACAAATTAATGACTTGACTTGAATTGCCACGATTGAGTAGTTCCATAGAGATCACGAGGAAGATAATAATTTTTTTTTGGTCTCGCACATAGAACACACACTCGCACCCACACACTCAGACAAAGACACATAAATTGCAGCCCATGAAATTCGAACTACACTCAAAACATATATACACCATGAATGTCGAATGGTAACCAACTGATCTAGCACCGTCTTATAGGGAGGGTGAGTTGGTTGACTACTAATCCTTTTTAATTGAGATGCACAAATTTGACTAATCTACATTGACACACTACAAAAATTCCACTTGAAAATGACTCACAATGCTTAGAGACCATGCTCATTAATGCGATTCTTTTGATATTTAATAGCGTCCTTTCAAATAGAAAAACTGAAAAACATATAAGCACTTCTGCTCATTTCAGAGATGCACAAAACCCAGGATGGAAGTATCAAACTATGCCTCCATTTAGATTGGATTAGAGTGTGTTTCATAAAATATAAATTCTCGTAAAATATAAAATTTGGAATGTCTGAATCAAACAGGGACTAAATTTTTTTAGCAAAAATTATAAAATGAAAAATATATATGTGAATATTATAGTAACTTTTGCCACATCCCTCTACCTAGTCAAGATGACAGCCTTCAGAGGATTTTTCATCACAACTGTAAAAGCAAATGTCTCAGTCGGGTCGGGTGGGGAACCCGGAACCGGCAACCACCTAAAA
Organism: Euonymus europaeus; assembly: GCA_963580455.1. Classification (NCBI taxonomy): domain Eukaryota; kingdom Viridiplantae; phylum Streptophyta; class Magnoliopsida; order Celastrales; family Celastraceae; genus Euonymus; species Euonymus europaeus. Next base: position 1,692,066 of record OY756969.1, on the reverse strand, counting down.
GCATGTACCATCCTTGCAAGAAGAAGATTCACATGCAACACACCCAAGCTCCAAGCGGGGCAAATCCTCCTCCCGGCCCCAAAAGGCAACATCTTCACGCCACGTGTCCCTGTCACGTCCACCGCAGCTCCATCACCCCCATCCAAGAACCTCTCGGGTCGGAATTCACCCGGATCCTCCCACACATCCGGATCCTCAGTCACCCACGCAGTGTAAAACTCAACATTCACATCCGCGGGTATCCTGTACCCAAATAGCTCCGTCTCCTCCGTCGCCGAGTGTGACAACAAGAAATGACTAGGCGGGTGTCGCCGGAAACTCTCCTTAACCACCGCACCAAGATACGCCATCTTCTCCACATGTTCTTCCATGACCAACCCATCTCTCCCAACATGTTCAACGATTTCATCGTACAGCTTTTGTTGAATCTCTTGGTTTTGGACCAGGTGCAGCAGAGCCCATTCAATAGTTATCGCACTAGTGTCAGTACCAGCACTGACAATCTCCGAACATAATGTAACAAACTCTTCTTCACCTAATGGGCCTCGGCCCACTGGACTTAGCCCAAAGAGTGTGTCGACATATGCTGCACCAGCTGGGCTCACCATCTCCGAATTGGGCCTTTCACCACTCTCGAGAAACTCTCTTCTTTTCCTTATCAATGGAACCAAACACTCCATTTGTTTCCTTCTTAGTTCTTTTGCTTCTCTCATTTGGCGATGAAACAATGGAGCCAAAACTGGCAAGAAATCTGGAAGCTTCGGTGTTGTCATCAACATAACCTCTTTGAGTACACTTTCAATCTCCTTCACACGATCTTCATAAATTTTTGCACCAAAACACAGACAGATTAAGATGCTGCAGATAGTGAGTCTACAGTCGCTCATTACCTCAACAAACCCGTTCTTAAACGACTCCGTTTTGAGCCTCTTCATGTGGTTCTCCAAAGCCCATTTTCTTATCCAGCAACACTGCTTTACTCTCACTGGGCTTACCAGCTCCGTAACAAAGTTCCTTCTCAAGGACCGCCATAGTGGGCCGTATTCAGCAGAATTGATGGCGCATTTGCCAACGCTGAACACGAGCCGGATCGGCGAGTCCTTGGGCCGAGATGCGAAGATTGGGCCTCTTTGAACAAGGGCTTCGTGGATCAGACTAGAACTGGTGACTATAACGAGAGTGCGTTGGCCCATTTGCATGGTGAAGATGGGACCGTACTTTGCCCGTAAATCTCGGACTATAAAAATGAAGGGCTTGCGTTGGAGTATGACTTGGAAGAGATTGCCGACGATTGGCCACCCCGGAGGACCCGGCGGGAGGTTCTTATGCCCTCCGCCGGTGGTGGACCAGTGTCTCCACCACAAGAAGATAAAGGTTGTGGAAAAACAAAGTACAAGGAAATCTAGCAAGTACTCCATTTTTAGTGGACAACAGTTGGAAAACATAAGACATACATTACAACATGTTACAAGGAGCTTCTGTTCTATATAAGCATGAGAGGGTGAAGGAGTGAATGAGTTTGGCCTACCAACTGTACACGTATTAATTTTTACCGCCCGTACAAATAATAACTCAGTTTTTTTATTAAAAAAATCACTATTACGACGTGCCAACTATCCATCTCTATAGAGATTATTTGAGTAAAAAGTTGAAGGAATTAGATTGCAATTAATATCTTAGAGAAGAACATAGGTAGTTGGAGATGGGGCACTTGCCGTATTAATAATGAAATTTGATGTTGTTATTACTTGTGTTCAGATTACATTAATTATTCTGATGGCTAGGGTTCCTATGGAAGTCTTCCCTTTTTACTTTTCAAGTAATGTTTTACTCAGAGATAGGAGCCTAGTAGGACGGCAATGAAAAGAAACAAGATAATTTATATAGCATAGAGAAAGGGGCGGGAATTAGACCTAAAAAAAATGATTTGAATTAAGTGATGAGTAAATAAATATAGGAGTTTATCATAGAAATGAATGAAGAAAATGAACACACGTGATGAAATTAAGTTGATTTTTTTTCATAGATTCATGTAGTACACTAAGTCTCACAATGATAGTGACTAGGCACAATCAATTGAGATAATATGAAAACATTTATCATGAGTAAGAATGAAAATGAGTCAAATTTTTTTGCAGACTGTAAAATCCGCCTCCGATCCGCTGGTATACTCCGCCATAATCAGGTAACGCCCCTCATGTATACACATATATGTATTTTATAGGTATATACATGTATATATACTATTTGGTAACGTATATATATTATGTATTTTATATGATAATTTAAGTATATTACATATGGTTGGGAAATGGGAATCGTCTATACCCCTATCGGACGCAACCCCGGTCGGATAATAATTTTAAAATCCGAATCTGACGGACTAGGATCGAATGCAAACGGATCAAACCCGTCAGTTTAAAATTGTTATCCCTAATTACGAACTTCCGTGTATAAAACGAGAGGACTACTTCAAGGCTCAAGCACGTTTGCAAATCTTCTTTCAGTAGTCTTTGAGTCGGTCTTTCTCTGCTGTCAGGTTAAATTGTAAATATAGCTACTGCAGTCTACAACCAAACCAGTGTTCAGAGTCATAACTCATAATCTGTGCCTGACACGTAATTGAATGCAATTGAAGACCAAAACAGTTCCCCTTCTCGTGAAAGAAACACCGACTCTGAGACAGGACACCGAAGTTTTGAGACTTTTGAGTCCCACAAACCCCGTCGACCTAAAAAACATACAGAGAAGTCGTGAATTCCTCTTCTGAGTTCGGAACCTTAGTTACATAATTCCTAGTTCCTACGATGCCATGAAGCCCAACTTATTTAAAAGGAAAGCAGTCCAACCCAATTCTTAGCAGGCCCAATCCACATTAAAACTGCTGGGCCAAATAAAAGACGAAATAATCGGGGCCACACCAGGCTCCAAAACCCGACCCGATGCCTATTGGGCTGGACCTACCTAGCCCGATACCGAATTGGGCCTCACCCGACCCGTAGACAACTTATACATAATACAATGAGCTGATTCATTTGTGGCATCCTTTTTCGTTAAATCTGATATTTATAAGTTTATAATTCAGTTTATAAATGATAATTTCATGGGATTTATGTCAAGCTTCATAGTCCTTTAATGGAACGATTTAATTTCCCCATAAACAAATTTCATTTATAATTCAATTTATTGGCTCCGTATAAAGTTCAAAACAATCTAAAAATCCGTTTATAAGTTTGGAGGTACGATTTCTTTACAAAAAAAAAATTGTTTTTTTACTTGGTTTTTTGGTCATTTGGGCCTATGAATAATGTTTTGTAGAATTGATAGAGTTGGGTCCATGGGCCTGCGCCATATTTATACTTCAGCCCATTAGACTTGTAAAAATACTTGACAAAATTATATGTAAGTTTATTTTATGAGACTTATTACGGATAATATCACTCATTTAAACTTATTTATAATTAGATCTAGCTTTTAGATTTTCTTATTTTAAATTAATTTTTTATTGATTAAATTACATAAGTGCTCTTTAAAATATGAAAAATCATTCTATTATCATATATAGAAACTAAGTATGCTGAACATACACGAGCTCGTTAAGATTTAATGTATCATTTCATTTTAAAGTTTAACACTTATTATTTAAGTTAGTAGTGAAAAAACACAATTACATAGCATATATACTAATTACATTATTTTTGAAAAATAATTTAATTTAAAAGTATATCAAAACTATCGATGATGGGTATTGTTAGAAATAGTTTTTCGTGCTGTGTTCGAATATGCAATTTTTTTTGATGTATTTTGAGAGATAAAAATTTTAAATTTTATTTATGAAAAAATAAAAAATATGAAGTTGATTATATTGAAATACAAATAAAAAATTTCAATCAACTTTAAATACCACAAATTTCATTTTATAGACTAATAACCTTCATATCTTCCTAAATACTTTTTGTGAAATATATTTGATGGGTTGGGAGTCTTCTATCTCTACCAACGCCGCTGCGCGCGATTGACGTAGTGGGACCAGATTTCGCTGTGAATTGACAATCAAACAGTCTTATTATTATTGATTGGTGAGCATTTGACGGTGGAGGGCGGCGCGCAACGGTGCAATCAATGATACACTCGTTTAGAAGAAGAATGAAAGAACGAAGTTCAGGTGGTTTTAATTGGGTCGAAGGCTACATGGAAGACAATAAGTGGGGCTATTAAATAATAATGAAAAATGTGCATTGTCATTGAAAAGTTTTTTGAAAAGTGTATTCTAAATTTAAAAAATTAAATAAATGAGTAGTTATCGCATCTGATTTTTTGAATCTTTATCTGACTTCGGTCTGTTTGTTATTCAATTGTATTTCATAATTTAAAGTTGTGAAAAATGATGTGCTTTTAGCTATAAAAAATGTTGTGTAAAAAGTTGTGGGATCCACAGCTTTAAGCTATGTAAAATGTTGTAGGGATTTTGTTCAATTTTTTTACATTAATTTTTTGTTATGACTAGAGTTCTTACATGACATTTTAGAAATATGTGTAACACACAATAATCTTATAAAGATTAATGTGCATTAAATAGTAAATCAGTTATTTCCTCTCTCAAATCAAACATGTTTCTATCATCATACGGGATAGTTTGATCAGCTTCAGTATGATCTTCTTCTTCTTCACCATTCAAATTGACATCAGTTAAAGTAGAAGCAATATCAAAGTCAATGTCCTGCACAACATGCAAACAAATATAATTGCGGAGAGTCACACTTGCAATAACGATATCCACCTGAGTTCTAATATCATAAGATGGCATAAACGTAAGAATTCTCCACTTTTTCTTTGTGACTCCGAAAGTGCGCTCAATCACACCTCTTAAAGAAGAGTGTGTACGGTTGAAAATCTCTCGCTTTCTAGTAGGAGGTATAGGTCCACAAAATTGTGGAGCATGATATCTGTCACCCTTATATGGTGCAAGAAATCCGGTTCTATTCGGATAACCTGCATCAACCAGATAATATTTTCCTGCGTATATAGGTATGATGTCATTATTAAAATATAATAAAAAGATTATTTCAAAATATGGTAAGAGAAAATGATGCAAACCTGGAGGTGGATGCGGGAAACCAAGTCCGTCACCATTTATTGAATCCTCGAGCACACGCATATCATGAGTCGATCCCTCCCACCTGGCTGAAACATAGGTATACAGCATGTCAAAGTCACACATTGCCAGCACATTCTGTGTTGGAACTCCTTTTCTTCCCACCAAGGTTTTCAGAACCGGACCGGTCATCGAACCGGAAAAATTTTCGGTTTATGGTTCAATGGTTCAACCGGGTTCGAACCGGTTTCAATATATTTAATTATTTAATTAAAATAATACTCATAATAATGTAGAAATATATATACATTTGACAAAATAATATATGTTTTTAAACTTTTAAAAATACTATATATTCAATAAATGTATAATGTTAGTCATAAAAAGGCTTATGGCTTAGTGGTTGTAGGCATGTCTTAGCACTTAGAGGTCACTAGTTTGAATCCCATCAAAAACAAGTTTCAAATTTTTTTTTAATTAATGTAAACGAACCGGTTCACAGGGTGAACCGGCCGGTTCTGACCGGTTCAACCTGTGAACCGGCCGGTTCGATGAAAAAAGGCCGGTTCAAAATATCACCGGTTCTCATATGCCGGACCGGACCGGAGAGATGCCCGGAACCGGTCGAACCGGTTCGACCGGCCGGTCCGGTCCGGTTTTAATAACCTTACTTCCCACATAACGTTGTAAATCTGTTTCACCCACACTTGCAGAGATATGAGTTCCATCAATGGCTCCAATGCAGTCCTTAGAGTATGACATATATCTTGGATCATCCATGATTTTCTTGTGAGTTTCATACAATTGATTTCCTCTCAGTTTCACAATACCATTCATCATTCGAAGAACGCTTTTCATTACTTGATGAAATATCCGGCTAACTGTCTCTCCAGAGCGTTGAAACCGTTCTTGTACATCCCTGTTTGATTGAGCATGTCCCAGAGTAAACACAAACATAGCAATCTTTTCAGGTACTGCCATATTTTTTGAACCCCTCAATAAATACCTTCCTTCCAACATCTGACATAAACGTCTGAATACATCCACAGACATCTTGAGTTGTTCATGACACCGAACTGGATTGCCTTGAAGGATTTCTGTAACCCAAGCAGCATTTGATAAAGTTGATGTTCTACATGGATCCCGACCAACATAATCATTCCAAGAATTGAAAGCATAAAAAACAGCAGCTAAAGTAACAGCAACCATTGCATCATATGTCTTGAAAGATAATAACATAACATAACAATCATCCTCAGGGTACCCCTCCACCAGTCCTCATAGCATATATAACACGTAAATAGCCAAGACGTTTGTGTTCAGGAGTACGCACAAACAAACGCCTCTGTGCCTCAAATTCAAACAGTTGAATGCCAAAGTAAAGAAGAGCATTATCTTCATCTTCAAGATTGAGAGCAAGTAAAGCTGACATTCCACCCCAATCCGATCTCTTTAGACTTTAGCTTGTTCCACAATTGCCAATTTTGTTTCAAGTTATCATATCGATTTTTCAAAACTCCAGTAGAAAAATTGATACGACTCAAACAAACAAACTCAAGAACCATTCGTTGCCAATACCATTTATCAGTATGTCCCATTTTTTTCGACTATTTAATACAAAGGTCAATGAAAATTTCGGTTGATTCATCATACCACTTTGTCTTTTTCGAGTCACCACTTTTTTCCTTCCCTTTTCTACTCATTTTCAATAGCCATCATATAAGATATCCAAATAATAGACTTATGAATGAGAATTAACCCCCACTACACTGAAAAGAGATAATATATTAGAAAGGCTTATGAATAAGAGCTAAATAAAAGTGATCAGATCACCTACTACTATGACCATAACATCTTTTGCACAAAACATACCATTATAAATTATCTCTCTCTATAAGATCACCTACTAGAATATTATGGCCCAGAGAACAACTCAAACACATCATATAAGAATTTTAAGCATGTCCACCTCAGTTCACCCTCAGCCAGATTTCACAACAAAACACATTATATTATTTAAAAGATTTTTAACCATTCAGCAAAAGCTAACTGAACAAGATAAAATAAGATGAGAATTATGGCTTTGTTGCTTCGAATTACCTTTCATGAATGATAACCCATACAAAAAAATAAGATGACAATTGAGAACCATAAATAAAGCAATCTGGACCCTCAAAAATGGATCTATAAAGCCTGAATTTGAATAAAGGGGCATATCAGATTTCATTGACATAAAAATCTAAGATGCACAAAATATGGGCCACATTTTTTCAACACCAAGCTTGCTCTGTGAGAGATTTCAGCGTTCCAAAGACTTGCCATTTTATCTCCAGCAAATTCATAAAGCTGGTGCCTTTTTGGTAGTATATCATAAAACTAATCAGATTAACATAAAAAAAACACACACACAAAAAAAAAGCTATGTGCATGCCGAGAACAAGATATGATATAAATGATATCAAAAGGAGTCAAGGGTTCATGGTTTTTGGGAAGTGAAGAGAATCTTCAACTTTTGATCTTAACACCTAGTCACATAGTCAGAAGCAACCATATAATTTGTGCAAAGCAACAGGCTCCGTGTCCAACAACACTACGAGTAACAATCCTTTGGTGCTGTTGTTAGAACACACAATTAATAAAGAAACAAAAAATCAAAACTTAATTGAAGTCGCAAAATCCACCTTTTACAGCTCTGTTTCTCCTTCGTCTTCTTCTTGTACCCAGCAGCAACTCTCTCCGAACAAAATAAAATATTACACTCCAAAACTCTGAATTGAAGAACTGATATCCATCAAAACTAATAATAAACAAAATCCATAAAAAATATCCACCAATAAAAATGAGATCAAGGGCTTGTAAATGAGATAAATGTTTAAAATCCGGTAGAAGGAGATGATTAGAGACCATATGCGTACCAGAACAGAGAGCTTGCGGCGACTTTTGATTTTAAAAGTAGAGTGTGGAGTTTGCGGTGACTTTTGCTTCGTTGATGATCGAGATTGCCCGTGTCACTACACAGATGAGGAGAGGAGGAGGAGGGGCATGATTGTCCACCACACTTTTGAAAACCTAAAACGCAATAAAACGTTCTATGAGAACAACATCTCATTCTCATTCACGAGCACTAAACGCAGTGCAAAATGTGGTGTAAAATGCGATTGTCAACATGTGTTTGTTATTACATGCGTTTGTTATGGGTCCCACAGCTTTATAGTTGTGGGAAACGCATAACAAACGCGGCCCTAGTATTATCACATTGAAAATTTATATATAATCCATATCTTGGAAACTCATGATACTCTATAACTAGTTATTCTATTAATTGTTTAATTGTTTTAATCAATATGCTGAGTATTTATTTGATTTCATGATTTGATTTTAATTAATTATTAGTTCGTTAGGATTTAGCGCATCTATTTTTTTTATGGTTCAACAATTATTGTTTAGGTTATAATATCAAGATTCAATATGTAAGCCCGTTAGGGTTTAACGAATTCATTTCCCTTAAAGTTTAACAATTATTATTTATATTATAACACGAAAATCCGATATATGAGCTTATTATAATTTAACTAATTCGTTACTCTTAAAATTTAAGATTTATTGTTCATAAATTAGTCATAAAATATGATTTATTTATCAGTGTCTATCACATTATGGTTACCCAATAATAGAACTTAAGTTGGCACCCAATAACGAGTTCATATAAATTTGATGGGGTAGTACCCATTCAATACACCACTACATAGGAATTGACATTAAAAAGGACCAAAATGTAGGCAAGGAAATAAATGAGTTTCATTGTATAAAAATACACGACGAATTACACTGTAAATAATAGGCTAATTACCTTGTAATGAATTGTTACCCTTACAAGGGTTTATACAATTCTAATGCATTAAGTTGTCATCAACAGCCCTACATGCATGTCGGCTACGTATTTAGTCAACTGTTAACCGTTTACATTTGATTTTCCTGATGGAGTGAAATGTCATAAACAACCACACAAAACTAACTAGTTTAAATTGCCTTTCGTATACCTTAAATATTTTGATGTCAATAACAGTTTTGTTGGGACTTTTGTGCTGCAAACCTTCTCCCCCTCCAAGGGCGGAGCTTGAAATTGCCGTCGGGGTGAGCTATTACTCAAATAATTATATTTTGATTCGTCCAAAAGTTTAATGGAGGTTGCTTCCGAATTTTTTTTAGGATTATTTATAACAATACACCTTAAAATGATATTATCTATGAAATTCAATTACGATGATCCATCATCCACATACATGAACACTTCCATTTCACTACAAACAAATAAAGAAAGTACGCACATATGTATGAAAATTCAATTTCAGATGTGTATATATGTGTATGTATATATCAAAATTCAAAGAGTTTTATAAATTCAGATTTCTTAGCATCTTAGATTTGGTTATTGTCCAGACAAAAATAAGAATAAAAATAGTATTCATTTTAACCAAGAGAAATATGAACATATACACTTAAATGTTTTTAAAATTGCAAAAGAAAACATTTTGTATTATAAGTATATGTATATTTTTCAAACCTACACTGTGCTGCTACAGCCCAGTGCAGTCTCTCTCAATAAAGCATTTTGGGGGAGTTGGTTCTAAGGCTCATAATTATTGCATGGTATCAGAGTCAGGTTAATATGATGTATGGGCACACCACTACCACATCGATTAGTCATAATCTTTTGGACTGTATATAAGTGCAAGTCTCCTCTTACCTTAATAAGACATTTTGGGAGGGTTGGTTTAGGGTCCATACTTATTCGGTGTGTGATTGACCACATGAGTACTTATTTATTTTTATTTTTTTAACTTCTCATAATGATTCTTAATTACTCCATCCGTTCCTAAACAAATGTCGTTTTAAATTATTTTTTGTTTCAAAATATCTGTCATTTTATAAATCTAAATCATATTTAATATTTTTTCCCTCAAATTTACCCTTATTCTCGTTTTTTCAGTAAGAGATTAATAACTACAAACATTAGTTGACTTCTCATATTTTTAATAAGGATATTTCAATCAAATGCATTTAATTTTTACTAATATTAAAATTATTTAATAATTTCTTTAACTTTTTTTTAAAAAAAACTTAAACTACACTTATTTTAAAGGGAGTGAGTATACCTAATATTTATTAGAATTTATTTCAATTTCATGGTGCTGAGGTCACGCACTAGGTAGTACGTACATTTATTGTATCGGCGCAAGGACGAGAAAAGCGTTAAATCATGTTGGTTGGGACAAGCCAATTTGTTATCTTTATGTGTATAAAGCTTAACAACGTAGCTCACTGTCATGTGGACTTGGCAAGCCTTAATTTTTCCATCTTCCCTTCAATAATGGACGTGGCAAGCCTTATCCTGCTGTTCTTCTCCCTCCTCCTTCTGCGTTTCTGGTGGCGGCGATGGTCAGTCATCGGCGGAGGAACCAAGAATCTCCCCCCAGGCCCGCCAGGGTGGCCGCTAGTGGGTAACTTGGGCCAGGTGATCCTCGGAGGACGTCACTTTGTGTTCGTGGTACGCGACTTGCGTGCAAAGTACGGCCCAATATTTACCATGAAAATGGGCCAACGCAACCTCGTTGTTGTCACAAGCTCTGATCTGCTCCACGAGGCCCTAATCCAACGAGGCCCAACTTTCTCGAGCCGTCCCGCTGACTCCCCGATCCGGAATTTGTTTAGTGTTGGAAAATGCGCCATCAATTCGGGCCTCTACGGACCTCTCTGGAGAACACTGCGTAGGAACTTCGTTAGTGAGTTGATTAATCCAGTGAGAATCAAGCAGTGTGGATGGATTCGAAATTGGGCTATGGAGAATCTGTTGAAGAGTCTTCAAAGAGAAGCAGATGAAAACGGAGTCGTTGAAGTGATGAGCAACTGTAGACGCACTATCTGCGGTATTTTGGTGTGCATTTGTTTTGGCATCAAGATGTCAGACGAAGAAATCAAGAAAATCGAGAATGTGACGACAGAGGTTATGTTAATGACGACACCGAAACTCCCTGATTTCTTCCCGGTTCTGTCGCCGTTGTTTCCGCGACAAATGAAGGCAGCTATGGCGTTAAGGAAAAGACAGATGGAGTGCTTGGTTCCATTAGTGAAGAATCGAAGAGCCTTTGTGGAGGGTAATGGAGTTCCTAGCCTGGATATGGCTAGTCCGATTGGTGTTGCCTATATTGATTCTCTGTTTGGGTTAGAGGCTCCTGGTAGGAAGTGTCTGGGAGACGAAGAACTTGTGACCCTTGTGACGGAATTGATTATCGCCGGAACGGATACGAGTGCGACGGTTGTGGAATGGGCCCTGTACGAGTTGGTCCAAAATCAAGATATTCAACAAAAAATGTATGAAGAAATTGTTGATTTTGTTGGCAAAAATGGAGAGATCGATGAAAACGACATTGATAAAATGACGTATCTCGGTGCGGTTGTTAAGGAAACATTGCGGCGACATCCGCCGGGGCATTTCGTGTTATCTCACGCGCCGACGAAGGAGACCGAGCTTGGTGGGTACACAATTCCAGCGGATGCGAATGTGGAGTTTTACACGGCTTGGGTGGCTGAGGATCCGAATGTTTGGAATGATCCGGATGTGTTTAGACCCGATAGATTTTTGGATGGTGATGGTGTTGATGTGGACATGACAGGAACACGTGGCGTGAAGATGCTACCTTTTGGTGCTGGAAGGCGGAGCTGTCCGGGAATGGTTCTCGGTGTCTTGCACGTTAATATATTGCTTGCGAGATTGGTTCATGCTTTTAAGTGGGGTGCCAGAGCCAAATAACCCACCCGACCCGACAGAGACATTTCAATTTACTGTTGTGATGAAGAACCCTCTGAAAGCAGTTATTTTGGCTCGGTGACTGAATTGACCGAGACCTTGGTTGTTTATTACTCTGTTATCGTTGATTGAGCAATTTGTTTAAGGGTGCTTGCTGATAAGTTTTAGTCTGTGTGATAAAAGAAGCTGGTTAGTTAGTTATTATCGTTGAATTCTTGCAATCCCAACTCTTATTAGTCAACAAACGACTCCCATTGCCTTGTTTCTGGTTCAATATTGGAAAAAAAAGAAGCAAGAACAATATCTATGATGAGAAGTGTGCTAATATTCATAATGTTGTCCGTCATGTTCTGGCATTTGGACCTTTTGCTCCTTATACTTTGCTATGTACTCTTCGTACCAAGTTGCTGATAACTTTGGTGTTCTTTTCAGTGTGCTGTAATCAATATAGTGAAGTCCGAACCTTTCTGTATAACCATCTACCCATTCGAAGTCATCGAGCAAGGTCCAGCAGAAATACCCCCTCACATTTGCTCCATCTCTGACAGATCAACATGAAGAAAACGCAGAATCAGCAATATTTCGCAACAGGATCTGTATTAACCTTATTATTGACCAGCATTTTGTTTTATCATTGCCTATTCTTATAGAATGCTTATGTATTCTTACCTTACCGCTGACAGGAGGGCATCTAAGTAGTCAGCCATATATTCCACTCTCTTTACATCATTCAGATATTCATTAATCTTCAAATTATGATCATTCACTTCACCATACCCTACAAAATAAAGTTCGATCATATCAGGAGATGCAGAAAATTGTCACTGGGAATGATTTTTCTTTCCAACTCACCATTTTCTGTAACGAAGATGGGTATATTGTTGTATGTCTCTTTGACGTAGGTGACGACCCTTTGCATTCCTTCTGGATAATCATTTAACCACCAGATTGTTGTCTGCATCAACTAGCAAGTCTTAGTTTAAGAGACGTTTTTAAGTTTTGATAACGGTTTTAGGTTTAGGATACATACAGGTTCCCCAATTGGTACACCATTTTTGTCTGAAGTTTGTCTATAAGAACCTTCCGTTTTAGAGGTTCCTGGTCCATGTTCACAAGAAGAAGATATGCAATCTTGGACAAAGTAACTACTGTAATGATTGATGCCAATAAAATCCAATCCTTGCTTCAGCTTCAGCATGTCGGTGCCTGAAAATTCTGGCAAAATAGATCCTAGAACTTTTGTCATCTCTGGCGGATATCGACCATATATAATTGGGTCCAAGATCCTGTTCAGACTATGCATGAGATTTCTTACCAGGAACTGAGAGTTTCAGTGTAGGTGTGTTCAAAGAAATTTACCATTTCAAACCAAAGGATTGAGCTCTTTCGGCAGCTAACTTGTCTGCTGTAGAGTTACTGATGGGCTCAAACCATGGGGTATATAACACAATCCCAATGCTGCCTCCCTGTGCCCTCTGAATATGTGCTGATAAAGTAAGCTTGCAATGCCTTGAAGACATCTATTACTATACTTTGAAATTTTGTAAATAAATTCTGTGTGAAAGCAGTTTGCTAGTAATTTGTTAACAAAAGCTGAAGATGAGGCTAGTTTTTTCTTCTTTTACAGAATATATTGCTCAGTTACCTGGTAATTGGATCTGTAATTATCTACAGCAGCTGCATGAGATAGGATCATATTGTGTGCTGCTACAAAGGGTTCCTTCTCTGAATCCCCAGCAGTACAATTCCCGAATAGTCGTGAGCAATGAGCAGGCGGATGTTTTCCGAAACGATAAGCCATTGAAGCTAGCAGGTTCGGCTCATTGAAGGTAACCCAGTACTTCACCCTGTCTCCAAACGACCTAAAACATATGTCCGCAAAATATGCAAAATCTTCCCTGGAAAAGAACAAAAATGACATGGTTTTATTTGCTTGCATCTGGCATGTTCACTTATATCATATCCCTAGAACCATAGTTCTTGCATGTCGAATGAATAGTTATATACCGTGAATTGGGACTTAGCCAACCTCCATATCTATCCTCTAGTTCTTGAGGAATATCAAAGTGAGTTAATGTTACAAATGGTACAATCCCTGCAAATAGCCAGATCATGTTAAATTGATAGTGTTTATAGATGATGAAAGAAGTAGAAAATACCTTTATGTAGAAGAGCGTCTATAAGCCTGTTATAGAAGCTAATTCCAGCCACATTGACATCGCCAAATCTTCCTTCTGTTACCAGATTGTAGCTGGTATAATTCACCAAAGTCAAAATAATATGCCTAAAAAATTAACTGATTCAATCAGTGGAGGATAGATTTTTACTGGGTAAAATCCTTGCCCACGAAATTGAGAACCTGTAGCTGTTTACTCCAAGGGATTCCATTAATTCAATGTCTTCCTGTTTGATCCACAAAAGAATACTATTCAAATAAAATTTAATATTTCCATTTCACAAGGTTTACAACAATTAGAATTAAGGGTGCACAAAACCCAACCCATATCCGACCCGAACCACAAATCCGACCCAAACCGTATAAACCCAATGCTAACCCACATACTTCAAATAATATATGGTTCTAGATTTTTAAATGGATCGGTTATAGGTGATTGGTTAATCCGAACGCATTTAACCCAACTCGACCCCATTTAGTGAAGTTATGATGAATTTTAATTTTCGGGTTGAATTTGAATATAATCAATTAATTATGTCTTATTGTCCTATGTCTAAGAAGACGAGCCTAAAATTTTGAAGTTAAAACTATATATATTGAGTGACAACATGAGAATCTTGATAGTCCAATGATAATTGGTTAATGTGTACCCGACCACAACCCATTTGTACTCAATTCCAAACCGCATGAAACCGACTCAACCCAATCCACATGAAACTAAGGTTAGTTAAGGGTTGAGTTTATGTAACCCGACTTATGTGGATTTGATGAGGTGTTGTGTGCCCCCCTAATTAGAATGCAAGATCTTACCATTCTTAAGTTTTGTTTTCATCTTCGTTGTTTAATTTATCAAAGTTCAACAGTGATATATATTATGTTTTTGATAATGATAGATCACTATCGTGAAAATTTTCTCTAAGATCCTCAAGTTGACTATTATTTCAGACTCATAAAATACTTACAGGGACCTAAGTAAAATAAATAAATAAATGGAGCAAAATAGTAGGTAAGAATGCTGATACATGATAACGATGGTACTGATCAAGGGCAACATCACCATTGCTTCCATCAATTACTGCACCTGCATAGACAAACACCATAAAGTAAGTAAAACAATGTAGACTGTACTCTCTCTTTTATCCGATAACGGTGCCACCAGGCTTGCCCTTTGGACGGCCAAATTGGATCTAAACTAGGGTCTACAGGAAGTTTCCAATCCGACGACCTTGGACATGGCGCGTGATGTATTGAAATGAAAGTATTGTTGATGGATATATATATATATATATAAGTAAGCCTATACATACACAGATACACTCTTACCTCGTTTGCGGGTAAAAACGTCCCAATTGCTCAGCCCTTTACCATCCTCTAAATAAGCACCTTCATACTGCAATTATTAAAGAAAATAAACTCTCTTCCCTCTCAAAAACCTTACCATGGAATGTTTTTCTTGTTGTGTGCATGTAAACTTTTCTCAAGTTAAAAGACAAACCTGATAAGAAGAGGAGGCAGTCCCAAAGAGAAAGTTTGGAGGAAGCAGAGAAAGATCCAAGCTCTCTTTCAGATTTTGTAGATCGGCTGAGACGAAGCTTGAAGAAATCAATATCACATTTGTGAGAAAAAGAGCTGTGGGAAATGAATTAGTTGCCATGATGGAGGGGCACTCAACCCTGGTATTGACCAGATGAATGTATAAGAAATCTGCAACTTCATCGAGAATTGCGTGCTAAATTAAAGTAATCGCCTCGTGTTTAATAATTGTAAGTGGTTGCAATAATTTTGTAAAATATTCCAAACAGTTAGATAATAATTTTCTAGTCGTGTTTAATTGCGGTGGGGCTGAATCTGATTCTGACTTCATGTTATTACTTATTACCTAAATAAGTAAATTATGTGTTCAATCTATCTAGCATCCTTTATATCAGGCACAATCTATCTATGGTTCAGTAAAGCATACATTTCACTCAAAGATAGGACTTTTCCTGCCAAAATTTTCTCACTTTACCAAGTAAATCTTGGAGGATAAGCATTTATAAGTGGAAGCTTAAGTTTTTTTACCATCTAATGAGAATATGTTAACAGTCAAGAATATAAGATGAACACAGAGGTTGGCCAATGACCAAAAGGCCAGAAAGAAATTCATTTTATTGAGATGCCTCTTACATTAGTCTTATTAGCTACTAAGAGGCCGTCAAAAAAGGAACAATAATCAACATTAGATCCCATTTTTAAGCTGATTTAAAGAAAATGCTCCATCTTCCTACAGAACACCACGATTTCCCGGCAACACTGTTGCCAATTAAGTGCCCACTGCCTTTCAATCCCAGCCAAAGTACTTTCTTCATCGTCTATTCATTTTCACATAATTTACAACCAAAACCTACTACCTCAGGTCTCCTTACAGCTTTGCCTGCTCAAAAAAAGGAAGAAGATCCAAACAAGTCAATTTTGCGTGAAGCCATAAAGTTCAAGAAATTGAAACCATAAGCACATAGTTTCTGAGTTGAGCTCATCCTATGCGAATGGGCCAAGGCCTAGAGACGGCCTAAGTTTCTCAACTGCACCCAGCAAACACTTATTGATTCGGGACTCAAGTTCAGCAGGGCAGGGGAAGGTTATCAATTTGGTATTCTATTTGAACTTTCAAAGGCCTTAGGAGAGACTGAAAGGCTATTATTAATCTGGATTGTTTTTTGTCTCAATGCAAACAAGTGGAGACAAATACAAATTTGTCCTTACATACTAAAATATATTTTGGTCCCAAAGAAATCTAGTGTGAATTTTGAGCCATCAAAGTCTCCATAGAGAAGAGAATATACCTGTGAATAAAGGAAGGTGCCGAGAATTGCAATGGCAGCTCCAAGGGTGTTGATGGCTCGAACAGGAGTGTGGAAGATAATTATGGAGGAGACTATAACAGATACCCGCTTCATTGTGTTACCAACACTAAATGTCAAGGGTGATATCTGATCAAGCGACATGTATGAAACCTGATTATACAGATGGTAGAATATACTTTGGGCAGCCACCCACCTGAATCACACATTAAAACCACAATGGTTAGTAAGCAAATATAAAGGACCTAAGCGATAACTCGGATCAGTACACAAATTGAAGTAAAGTTGCAAGTCAATGTATTTACCAAACGAAGTTGGGTCCAATTTGAGCTACAGCATTCTGCCAGCCAGCAGCCCACACCTGCGGTCCCTCAACAGCAATGGCAAATGGTGTGAGAATCAATAGAGACAATATGGACAGACAGGCGTAGTAGTTCATCCCACTAACAGACTTCCCTTTCATCCCCTTCTTTGAGAAAATGTTTCGGAAAACAAATGCCAAGTTCGATATCATAGCACCCATAAAACCTGAAACAGGTCACAATCATCACCCTTTAATTTTCTTCTATCATCCCAAAAGGCGAATATACAACTCCATTGATTGAAAATTTCATAGCAGGAAAAACTTGCTTACCAATCGTGTTGAAGTTGAGCTCAGTAACGGCTGCCAGTGCGCAACCTCCAATGATGGGCAAAAGTGACCAGTAGACAGGCACTGGGAAAGTCTCTCCTAATAGAAACCTTGAAACCAGGACACTGAAAGCTGGCTCACCACTCTTGATGATATGGGTGAATGAAACTGCAACCTTTGACATGCTAACGGTTGCAGCCACATGGCCAATTGTATGTGCCACCGCAACCTAATCACAGAGGACATAAAGAAAAACACAAATCAGAATCCAAATTCCAATACTCTGTTCCTGAGGAACAAGAGAACTGATTGATGAAAAATCATAATAATTTAGAAAACTAAGGCCAATTCTTTTGCACAAACAGAAATGTTATTACAGTCCGGATTTTGTTTCCAATTTCCTCTCTAATCTAACTAAAAGGCTCATGAAAGGCAAGGAAGAAATAAAACATCAAAACTACACTCCTTTAAGGTTCATGATTTCCTTTAACTCCAATTCTAATTTCTTTCCACTATACTTTCTCAGAAGCCAAGCACAACATTACACAAAAATTCAAAAAAGGACCGGAAAGAAAACACTTACAGGGAATAGGGTCTTCCAAAACTCGAAATCAGTCTTCGGGGCATCAGCGATTCTCGTAGTCCACGAAATCAACATCATAAGAGACCCACAAGCAAGCGATAGCGTCGAAGTAAGCCACGGATAAGGAAACGCATTCAATACCTTCTTATTGTAAATATTGAACACAACGTTCAAGGCCCACCAGGTCGCAAAATAGATCCCAATTTTGATCCTCTGTGCCGCCTCCAATCGTGCCTGCTCGTCCGGTAACTCAATGTTGATGTCAAGCGGCCGCGACCGGTCAGCCTCATAGGCTTGGCACTCTGTAGTTGATCGCTTCTGGGTGTTCGTTATTGTAAGCGAAAAGTTCTCGATTGAAGACAGATGTAATGGTTTTTGTGGAGCAAGCGAGAGATTAAGGCCTTGTTGTGCGTCGTTTTGAATAACGGGTGGTAGTGGAGAGAATTGGGATTTAACAAGTGTGCGCCTTTTCGGCAGGAAGTCTGAGGACGCCAGAGAGTATTGTGCATGCTTGATTGAAGAGATCATGGCGTAGAAACAAGTACTCTGTTCTGTAACCTGGAAATCTCAGAATGTATAAAAAAACTCCTGAGGTTGTGTTGGTGAATCACCGAGAAAGTGAAGGAAAGAGTGAAGAGCTAGCTAGTACGAGGTGACTCCTCTAGTGCTATGGCTATGGTGGAAAGGTTGGGGAACTCAGGGAAAGAGAGGAGTTTATATAGTGAGAATCTTGAACAGTGCATGAGCACCATGTGCCATATTACTGCATGTGACATGGCATGGGTGGACCAGGTGGTGTCGTGGTGACAGCTGACAATTTGATTTTTTTCTTGATATTACTAAAATATCCTTTTTGTCTTTGCTATGTGGTACGCTTGCTGCCGTTGAATTTTAATTATTACTTAAAAATCAGAAAATCAGAAAAATATAGAAAATAATTATGCTCCAGTATCCAAAGAATTGAAATGGGAGGTGCAACAATTTTTTTTCTACAATCAACTACAATCTTTTTATTATTACAATTAGCGACCATATTTTCTAAAATCAAAATCAACTCATATTAGAAGTTAGGAGTTTTGGATTTAGAGTTTAAGATTTAAAATTTATAATAAAATTTACAATTTTGAGTTTAGAATTTAAAAATTAGAGTTTAAGATTTATGATTAGTATTTAGGATTATAATCACTAAATACCAATAAGAAAAAGGAAAAAAAAGATTTGGCATAATTTTAGTGGAGATTTGGAGGATAATTGCATCTGAGGTATAACAGCCAAGAAGAATTTGTATTTTAAACAGAAGTATTTGAACAATTTGTATACGAAACAACTCTAAACAACTTGGAATTTTGAATGCTTAGACTTATTAGTTGTTTTTACATATATATATATATACATATATATCTGTATATATATATATAATTCTGCCCCACCCAAGATAATTTCAGACTAGTTTCTCCGTTTTTTCATCATTTGTCATAAGAAAAAAACAAGCAGAGAAAGATCATGTTGCAAAAATGTGCATATATACAATTCAAGCCCACCAAGGTTGATGTCACGAACCATGAAATGCACTTTGCTAATTCTGCACCGCAAATTGAACCAGACAACTAACATGTATCGAAATCAGACTTTTCAAATCATAGATAGCAAGAAAATTGATCATTCTGAAAATGGCACATCCGAGGAACACTTGTCCACTTGAATTTGTTTTCAAACGTTTATTTCATTTCCCATCGCTCATTAACGGATGACATTTTTTTCTATTTTCAGCAAATAAAATTTCACGGTTGGTAGACACTGGGTTGGTATAGCTGGGGTTCTGAAAAGAACATTAGATTGTTTTGGTCTGTGGACATTATTGGGAGGTCATATTTGACATAACATTTCCAAGATATTTATGGTGGCTCTTGCCTAATGATGTATGACATGTTGCAGAGAATTTCTTGAAAAAGTTTGATCACGACAGCTACAAGAGACTAGGTCGAAATTAGGCATGAGGAATTCAACTCAAGGCTTTTGGTGCTGATGCACGATGTCCTGGGGCATTTTGAGACCGTTTAGGTGGTTAATTTTACGTTTTTTGTTCGAATTTTTAATAATTTATTTTTGTAATTTGTGTGTGTGAGTATTTTGGTATTTCCACCAAAGCTTCAGGATACTAACCGTGTAAAGGGATTAGTGAGTACCTAAAAAACATTAGTCGAAAAATGTAGGCATTTTACAAAGAGAGCTTCCTCAGTCGTTTGTACAAGCGGCAGGCAACTCTTCCTGTCCTTTGAGCCCCATACCCTATCAAAATAATATGGACTGTCTCCAACAAAAATTATTCATGAAAGCAATAGTCATTCAATAATTCAAAAGTACAAAAGAAACACTCGAGACATGCAAGTTCCAAATATTGTGACTTGACAACCGAATGATTCATTCCAATGGCGGTCATCAATTAGCATGTCTTCTATGGCCAAGCTCAGGAGTTTTGGAGCACAAATGCTCACAACATTGACATTCACACCCTATTGCATTCCAATAAAGTCATCTTCTCAAGCAGCAGGAGGCCAGAAAATAGCTTTTGAGTTGAGTGATCATCAGGAAATATTATATGCTCAAGCTGTAAAAGCTTGAACCTCGAGAAACAAACTGAAGGAGGAAGCACGAGAATGTAGGACATTGATAGATGTAATTTTGTAAGTGATGCGCAAGTCAAAAAAACAACGGGGCAGTTCAAAATGCTCGGCCGTTACTTGAGCAAATATGAATATCTTGAACGTTAGATTATCCTGCGAAAGTACCACCACTACTAAAGCCAATGGGCTCCTTGACTCCTTTGTTTTACTTGGCAGGTCGTAGTCCAAAAGTATCATACAGACCACGTAAATTGTAAAGCCCAATCTATTAATACTATTCAAGATTCACATAGGTTCTAATAATTTATTGGATGTTCTAGAAGAGGCCACATATATAGGTACGTAGATTATGAAGTGTTTGTATATCTCATATCAGTTAGATCTGAATCGTTTATATTATATATTATAAATAAAGACTCAATCGCTTTTAACTAAGAGGTGTCTTTTTAATAACAAAATTGTGTGATTTTTATTAACAAAGTGAAAAATACATGTTTCAGTTGTTTGAATATATGAATTTATCCGATGTTCTCATGAATATCTCAAAATCATGCGATTCTTATGGGTAAAACGAACAATAATATGTTTGAGTTTTTTGAATTGAATTTATTCAATAACCTCATGAATATCTCGTAAGAAAAAGGTACTCATAAAATAAAAAGGAGAACATGATAACCTAATAATTTAACACCAATTAACCACAAATTTAATTTTTGTTCTTCAACTTGTTAGCCACCTCAGAAAGTGCCTTTGTGGAAGATGCATCTTCACCAAGTACCTTAGCAGCCAGCTCCTTCAGCTCTTTCATTTTGTTCCTAACCTTTTTGCCTTCTTCATCTTCCATTAAATCTTTAATAACTTTCGCAATCTCGTCTCTTCCTATTACTCCATCTTCTGGCCTAGTTTTGGTTCTCAAAGCCACTTTTATGACCTCCGATAACATTACGGCGTTCATTTTCTGCTCAGCATATAGTGGCCAAACAATTAATGGCACACCATTGACAACACTCTCAAGGATCGAATTCCACCCACAATGAGTCAAGAACCCTCCGGTTGAACTGTGGCTCAACACCTGGGCCTGCGGAGCCCAGGACGGGACCACAAGACCTCGACCTCTTGTCCTGTCCAAAAATCCTTTTGGTAAAAAATCAAAAGGGTCTTTTTGGCTTTCGACACTAAAGAATGCGGAATTAGAAATCACACTCGGACTCCTGACCACCCACAAAAATCTTTGCTCGCTGGTTTCCAATCCTAAAGCCAATTCTACAATCTGATCCCATGAAAGGGTCCCACCGCTACCAAAAGAAACGTATAAGACAGACCCAAGTGGTTGATTATCTAGCCACTTCAAACATTCATCCTTCTCCAATCCACTTCTCGACTCTGCCATATTCACGAGTGGTCCAACGGGGTAAATCAGCGGCTTACCCGGTTCGAACTGCTGCAATGCGCTTAAAGTTGCACCTTCCAACTCATTAAAAGTATTGACCATAATACCCTCTGCCAATATATACCTCTTTGTATGGTGGAGAAACCATTTGTAGACGTCGTTCTTTCGATCTTGCATCGGGTCCATCAAATCCCTCGCTTGAATCGGAAAACACCCTGGTATTTCAATCGGTTCAGGAAGATCTCTATACTCACACGAAATTGTTTCATCCAATTTCGGCAGACAAAGAAACAAAGACAAAACCATAGCATGGATTTGATGGAGTTAAAAAAAATAATAATTAATAGATACATATAATTTTTAAAAGTTCTGGCGGTCATGTCAACTTTTTTGTGCCATATGGGACAGTCATCCCACCATGTAGGCAGGTCGCATTGCTGAATCACATAAAATATGACTAAGTGACTAAAATGAAATATTTTTACTTTTGGGTATAAAATTGAAACATTTTGATAGTTAGTGACCAAAATGTAATATGACTCATTTTTCGGTGATTAAAAATTGAATTAATCCCTTGTTTTGATTTCTTCTATTTTATTGTATGACATAGGTCTTAGAGTATTGTGGATCAATATTAGAAGAATGAGGTAAATGGACTAGTGAGATAAGAGAATTAGTAGATATATTATTTCAAGCCCTAATGGAGAAATTAAAAATTATATTTGGGCATAAATCAAATAACTAAATATATAAAACATAAAATTTATTTTTTCCGGTTAAATCTGAAACCAAATTCGAAGGAATATCTGAAAAATCTCAAAATTCATAATCGAAACCAAAATTATTAAGCAAGAAACTAAAACCGAAAAATCTAATAACCATGATTCAAATCAATTCCTCGATTGCAGATCGATTTTCAACACCCCTACTTCTAATTCTAGTAGCTCTTTAGGAACATTGTCTTCCTTTTCTATTGTGTCCGTGTAGAGTCCTTGGAAGACGATATGACTAATTTGTCCAAAGCTACTGCTCGCTAGGGCATATGGCTGAGCGGTACCCACTTTGTTAAAACTCTTAACGGGGGAAGTGGAGGTTGTGAGTTCGAACCCTCGTAGAGGCATTCGACCACTTCTAAAGCGGCAGGTGGTCCCTACCGTAAGGCTGCACATCCTGCGACTTACATCTGTCAGTGACTCCCAGGGCAGGGAACTGACAGACGGGTTTCGGTTTCTCGACCCCAAACCGAAGATCGCTGCGACATCCATGTATGCCGTCTCAATTCTTTCAAATTCAAAGACCTTCAATTATTTTAACTTTTACGGTGCGACAAGAAACACGAGGGCAGTGGCTCTAGGATATAAAAATACCAACCAGAACATAAAAAATGTCACATTTAAAGGGGGTTGTACACCTCAACACACGCAAGAGAATTGAGGTGGTAAGAATTTTTGGAGAATCTTTCAAAAGTGCTTTACTTCCAAAATATGGATTCTTTAACGGAATCCCGTTTCTACTGTGATATTTTTACTGCGGACTTTCCTATAAATGAATTTCAATTTTAAAAGTTATAAATCGTATGACAAAAGTATAGGTACGCCTATTTTATGAGATTTATTAGGAATAAAATTACTTATTTAAATTTATTTATAATTAGTTCTAATTTTTAAGTTTTTTTTAATCAAGTTAATTTTTTATTGGTTAAATTACACAAGTGTCCTTTAGAATATGAAAAATCATTTCGTTATCTTATATGAAAACCAAATATGCGCTCTCGTTAAGGTTTAATGAATCTGCTCACCTTAAGGTTTAACACTTATTTTTTAGGTTATAGTATAAAAATTTGATATACGAGCCCGTTAGAATTTAGTGAATCTATTTTCCTTGGAAATAACACTTATTGTTTAGGCTGCGATATAAAAATTCGATATACGAACGCGTTAGAGTTTAGCGAATCTGTTCCCTTAAGATTTAACACTTATTGTTTATGTTATACTAGTTAAAAAAACACAATTACATAACATTTATACTATTATATTATTTTTGAAAAATAATGTAATTAGAAAAGTACATTAAAAACTATCGATGATAAGTGTTATTCGAAAGAGTTTTATGTGTTGTTTTTGAATATGATTTTTTTTAATCTACCATGTATTTTGAGAGATAAATTTTTTAAAAATTTTGTTTATGAAAAAAAAATCTGCAATGGGGTGAACTATCATATAAATAAGATTTTTTTAGTGGATTTTAAAAATCCAAAAATTCCATTTTATGGATCTATCTCCAAATCTCCCATAGACTCTACTTGGATTGAGGAGGAAAAAATAAGGAGAGTTAAGTGAAGAAATGTTAAGCGAGGGGAGGCAAAATTTTACACATAATTTTGCCTGGATTGAGGGGAAATTAAGTAGGATGTGTTCATGATCTTTTTACTTGGATTGTAGATTTTGAGTAAGGGGAAGAAAATAGATAAAAAAATTTAAAATCAAAATCCTCCCCTCACTTAACCCTCTATCATCCCTCTATCATCTCGCTTAACTCCCCTCACTTAAATCCTTTACCCTCAATTCAAACAAGTTTTTTATTTCACCTCACTTAACTCTCTTAAATACAAGTAGAGCCTAAAATGTATTTTGGTTGAAATCATGAGTCTAACCATTTTTATAAAACAAAACTAAATGGATCGTGAAAATTCGAAACGTTTTATCCCCTTCTTTTACTGTCTATTTAATTTTTTTTAGATAAAATTTATAGTGTTAAATTTTTAATTTTGATCAAAACACAGTAATTTTTTTTTAAAAAAAATAAAATTTTAACTCCTGAAAATCCATTTACAATCATATTTTTTTCTCTCTTTTAATCATATTTTTTTCTCTCTTTTAATCATATTTTTTTCATGGGCTAGAAGTACAAGTTCAGCCGGGCGATCCAGTACGTGCTCTTTTCATCGCCTTCTCGTAGCGTCCAGTGGAAGCAACTTTCTCTCACCAAAACTTCTCATTCGATCTGATGTAAGTATATTCTTCTCTTCCGACCTTCGTTACTTTCCTTACCTTCCCTGCACTTCCTCTCTAACCAAGCATTTGATGACCAAAAAACCCTAGAAAACTGTGATTTGTCCGAGTGAAGGAAGAATTTCAGTTGGCGAAAGAGTTCAGTCGGAACATTTTCGTTCTGATTCGTAGAAGCGTTTCACAAATTGAAATTGTTCTCTTAATTCATTTCGTTTCCCATTTTTTTTGGACGTGATTCTTCAATGAGATCCTTCTGTTCCAAAAGCATTAAGGTAGAAAAAGTTCTGAGCGGTCAGCGTGTTCAATCCCCTCAGTGTGTTAGCCAAGGAGAGCTTCGCCTCTTTAAAAGCTTCCACAAGCCCGATCTCGAAGTTATGAAAGGAACTTTTAGATTTTTATGTATTTTGATCTAACGACTGGTAGTTACTAATCGTTCACGCGTTTCTGTATGACGATAGTGCAGAATTCGCGAAGGTGACATTTCGTACAGATTTGGGGATTCATCGGGTTCTGAGTGAGGCCGATCTTCATCCCTATCAACAACATCATCGTTGGATCTATCTAGGTAGACCTAATTCTTCTTTGTTTATGGTCTATTTGATTGCTTGATTGCCAATCTTTATCCCTTTCTTCTCTACCCCTCTTCAAATTATCACATGATTGTTTATCTTTTAGATTGTTGTTTTTATGCTCTTATTTATGGTTAGTAATGTGGTAAAATCCATTTTATGGATACTTTGTTGTTCAGCGTTTCTTATTGGTGTTGGATGTCGCCTTTTGTTAAGCTGAATTCAGTGGAGCAGATAGGATCTCCAAAATATGCAGTGAAGCATATGTGTGCTACAATCTCTCGTTGTAAATAGGAATTGCGTGTCAAAAAATGAGAGCACAATTTCATGAAGTGGGAAGGGACACATGTTTTATGAGATGTCCTGTTTTCTTTTTATGTTTATACTTTCTGATTTGGACATTGGGGATAAGACCTTGCATACTTTGATTATATCTCAAGTCATTAGGAATCCCACATGCTATGTAATATGTATATTGAACTTCATTATGGGATTATAGACTTTGAATCATAAGAAGTCGGTTGCTTGCGCCAATCACCCGATTGTGAATTTCTTAACAAACAATAACTGCACAATTTAAACAAGTGGGAAGTGCCATAGGATAGACATGGTGCCCATTTTCTTTTAGTGCTTTTGCTTTCTGATTCGGACAAAGAGGTTGAGGCCGTACAATACTCTGGTTATCGCGTTTAATCATTGGAAATTTCACTTGTGCTTTGTCAATTAAATTTTACATAGGATAGGACAACTTCTTTAGTGTAATATTATAGTGTTTCTGTTATCTTGTTTGTTGTGGATACTGGAGTTTATGATGCCATGATACTTTAATTAGTTCAGCTGCAAATCAAATCATCATCATTTTAATAACCATTGGAGCCTGATGGATATATTATATTTTCAAACCAAATTCATGAATATAAAGTTATTGTGATTAAAATATTCATTCATATGAATTATGATATGATGTCAACAATTCTCATGTTATAATGTTTTACAGGAGTGCAACACAAGCTTGAAATGCAAAGCAAGGTAGGGTGTAGGATATACATTTTTTATCTTTTCTTTTTGTTCTCTCACCTGTATTTCTTTCTTTCTAATTGATATCGTCAATGTAGCTGTCTTTAATCTATGATTTCCAACTTTGAATGTCATTTTGTTGATGAATGATGTTGAGGAATTTTGTATGTTGAGGTAATATGTCAATTTGGATGTGGGTTTTTGTTTGCTTCTGGATGGTGTATGTGGCATTATGTTAATGAGAATACTGATTGGTTTCGATTGCATTGACTGGTCTAGTTTCTGAGTAACAGGAACTACTGTTGTGGGGGTGGAAGTGTTTGTGTTTTGGACATTTTGGATTGAATTTTGTGTTATAGTTAAGAGAAGGATTGGTAGAGTTCTGTTAATGCTTTGAGAAAATATTTTTTTAAAAAAACACATGTAGAGTAGTCAATGTTTTCTTATAGGGATGTTAAGTTCTTAATTTCTGAATCTTGGAGCGTTTGAGCTGTTTGTGCTTGTAATTCAATTAGGAGTGAAATATTCGTTTATAGAGAATTGATGTTACTATGCCATTTTCAAAGCATGACATCTTTGAACATGTATAGCAAGGAATTTAGTTCACAGATTGGAGTTGTAATTGGAAAGAGCAGAGAGGGAAATTGTTTGTAAACTCTGTGAATGAATTGTGGTAGGAGTAATGATCCCAGAAATATGACATACATTGCTATCTTGCTGTCTACTTCAATGGCTATTTTTTTGCTTGTTTTGGAGGAAAGGAACAATAGAATCTTTGGAGACCCTAAATACTGTTAAAAAAATCCATTTGTCTTGTTGTAGCAGCAGAGATGAGTCGGGTTGGAAGTTAGAAGTTAGACGGACAGACAGATAAATTTGTACAGGTATGCTAATGAATGCCGTGACCTATAGATTAATTTGATGACTTCGAGCCAATGATCAAATGTGCATTTTGATGCTATTATGTCTTGGAGTTTCATGGGTATGATTTAGGAGTTTATGATAGAAACTTGTGTATGGCTAAATTTGTAAGAAGAATAGGCCGGGAGTCCAACTGGAGGAAAAATGCTAGTTTCTGGATAATAGTTCTAAAAGAGGATGCAAGGAATATTGATAATAATGACACTTATACATAATTTAGAATATTATTTCTTCACTGAGTTGGTTTGCATTTATTGCTACTTGAGTACGACCACTAAGGTATACTTTTTAGTGATTTGATTCTAGTCTTTGGTTGAGGATTTTGAGCAGATTCTATAATGTAACAAGAGAGATTTTATGACACTCTTTTGGGAGATTTTTTTTTCCCGAATGCAGAGTTTGTGATGAAAGCTAGTATGCTCAATGAAACTTGTTAAGTTCTGACTATAAGGAGCATGCTAGTTGAATAATTGTTGTATCTTTTGACTGGTGGAAATTTGGGAACATTTCTTATGTTATCCTTTATTCCTTTATTGTTGATTGAAAATATGTGGTTTGGGTTGGAGACTGGAATTGAATTTGTTTTAAGGTCAGACTAACCTATGGGGTTTAAAGGATGGGTTATAGTGATCTTTTATTAATTCTTAGATAATAAGTACTAATTTGAGTGATAGGTAGCTCTGAAGTTTTTGCAAGTGAATCTAGACTGAAACAATATGTAATGCGTCCTGAATTTTGATACTTGAATTGCATGAGTTTTATTTTTCAGAAAATTTAGTGGTGATTTAGGCATGTAATTTCATCATTGATGTAAGATTAGGATTGGATCATGAATTAGTAATCATTGTTTGTTTGTAATGGCACAGTTGTAGTTTTGAGGAAATTGAGGACCTGTGGTCTATGAAAAGTTGAAGCCAAAAAAGAAAAAGAAAAAAGAATTTCAGGCTTCACGAACAGATCTCACAATTTTTTTTTTTTTGCTTTTCCTTTTCCTATTTTGGTAGCCGTGTGAGAAGAGTTCCATTTCTCCATCATTTAATCTCTAAATAACTTTTCAAACTTTCTTTCCTAAGCCTGCAACAGTTGGATTTGTATGGCCATTAGGCCCTTATTGTATTTTATATTTATGTTGTATTTTATATTTATGTTTGGTATTCAGATGTCTCATTTGTACTGAGTTAAAGATATCAGTACTTGACTACTCTATTGTATTTTATATTTATGTTTAGTATTAAGATTTCGTATTTGTATTAAGATGTCAGTACTTGACTATTCTATTCGGAGGCTTGCTTGATCTCAGTGGGTTCTCTGGGCCATCAAGGTCTTGCGCCGGGGTCACGTGCTTCATTTTGGGCGGTGACGATACTGTTAGGTATCTTGTTTAATTATCTTTGGAACCAATAATGTTGAGGTTTGGTTTTTAGACTATTGATGGAACTTTTCATGTGCATACTTTTCCAATTTTAGCTTTTTTTGTAGTAACTTGGTTATTTTATTTTTTACAGATTTTCATATACACAGTTCCTGGAAGAGGCAAAATGCAATGCATCCAGTGGTATACTCTCTCTCTCTCTCTCTATTTTTCTATGTGCTTGTGTATTTTTATGCACTTGGTATCATGGTATCATTACTACTCGCAAATGTGTTTTGAGGACCTGGGCTTCTAACTTTGTGAAGTGCATTTACTGGTCATGCTGATTTACTCTTCACGCCCTAGATGATGTTCGATTTCAGAAGTTTACCTTTAGGACAATATAATTAAAGTTCTTACATTCAGTGATTTCTAACTTCAAATGGCATATACTAGCAGTTGGTTATTATAGTTATCTCTGGTCGTGTCATTATTGATTGGCCATTTGAATGATTTTACGTCAACAAAAAAATAAGAGCGTGCGGCCACTAGGATATTGAGTGACAATCTTGTAGACGAGTAAGTCAATAGATCCAACCCATTCTTTTCCCTGTAGAATAAATGTGCGTCCCTTTTGTTGCATGGTTTTTAACTGAATTGTTTAATTGTCATTAATATTTGTAAGGAAACTTAATATAAGGACATTGAATGACAATGTTTTTGCTTGGTTTTCATGCTGCGAGGGGGAGTTGTCATTGCGATCAGCTACTATAAGGTAGCTGGCCTAATCTAATCACAAAGATCGTCTTTGATCTCTACGGTAAGGACTAATTGTTTTGATTGCAAGTGCCTTGTTAGTGATTATTTGTACATGGTCTTCAGTACATATCTCATCAGTAAGGTCATGTTGGACGCAAGCGGTAAATGGTATCTGGAATAATAATCTTGGATTGGGGGTAATGGGAAGACCGGAGCATTAGGGATTTTTTATACGAGGGCGATAAATTCCCATCGAATAAATGTGCTTGGAGAAATAAGTTGGGCCCAAGCTTAAAAGTTAAAATTGGCACAATAGTGTAAGCCATGCTCCCCTGACGCACATGGTCTAGGGTGGAGCAAAACTTGCTTTTAGCCCGTGGACTTTTGCCCATTGTAATATTGAGTTTCGGACGTTCATTTTAGTTGGGCGTTAGTCTTGTTTTACAATTAAAGCCTGCCCAGTGAAATTGGGCTTAAGTATGGGTATACAATTTGAATGCGCTAATGTATCTGGTAATTTTGGGCGTGTGCCCTTGTATTGTAATTTAAGCTTTAGGGCAAGTGCAGTCGCGCTTGAGAGAATATGTCAAAAATAAAAATTGTATTAATAAATGTTTTGGAATTAAAAAGCGAAAATTGTATTGTGATATATGTACTTTTGATATTTGATATTTGTGAGGTGATAAGAAAAATAATATGTAAAAAATAAAAAATTATATTACAAGGCGTTTTTTGGATTTGACTTTTACCATTTGCTTAAGCCAATATTGGGCGGCCATAAAAGTAAAGGATGCCCTTGCTTATTTTAATTGGGCTTTAGTATATTTTGTTATTTGGATGAAAGGGTGGTTTGAGTTTTATCATTTGCTTAAACAAATATTGGGTGGCATGAGAGTAAAGGATGCCCTAGCTCTTTTTAATTGGGCTTTAGTATAGCTGTATATTGGGCTTCATGCCTCATTGAAGTTACGCATAACCAGGGCTGTAAAAAGAACCACTAAAATCAAAATCGAACGGTCTGGTCTGTTTTTTCAAAAGAAAAATTACATATTTTACATTAGAATCGATCGAAAAAGTCCCAAAAATTGACATAACTGATCAATATTCAACAAGGTGATTTGAATAAAATATGTAAAAAAGTTGACTAAATTGATTGTCAACACCCTTGCATAAATACGTGGAAATTGGGCTAATATATCAGTTTGTTTGGGCCCGTGTTTGGGCTTAGGCCCATTTAGGTCGGGCCATATTGTGTTTCAATAGTGGGCTTCTGTCTCATTGAAGTCCTTTTAGGCCCAGAGAAATTGGGCTACAATATTGGGCCCAATTATTGGGCCTTATGATCTGTTTAATCACAATTTTGTCCAATATACCTAGTAAGTTGGGCCTCTCTGGGCCCAATTTAAATTATTTGGGCTTAGGCGTATTTAAGTTGGGCTTTATTGTACGTGCATTTTTGCGCTTTCGGCCTCGTTAAAGTTCGATTCGATCTATATAAATTGGGCTCAAATATTGGGCCTACAACTGATAATGCAAATCTAGTAATTTTAGGCCCAGGCCCATTAAATGGAGTTCAGATTTACTTTATTTTGGGCTTTAGACCGTAAAGTGGGGCTTAGGCCCACAAAAATTGAGCTCAAATATTGGGTCTACAACTTAGGTAATTTCAGTAACTTTCGGCCCTGGCCCATTTCATTTGGAGTTTCTGGCTTTGTGCTACCTAGAATTTGGGCTTCAAGCCATATAAGTGAGGCATACTGGCATTAGCATAGACCCATAGAAATTGTTGCTCAATAGTTGTCCAATATTCTGTTAGACACTAGTCCATTCGAGTAAACTGACATTGGGGCAAGGGGCAAGGGCCAAGGGCCAAGGGCCTATTAAATTTTGATCGATCCTTCAGCTTATTCCAGTTTAATTTAATACAGACCTAGTGCATCTCAATACCTTAATTTGGGCTAAAATATCCATTAAAAGCGAGCCATCAGAGTAGCGGACCCTGGCTTTTGATTCCGACTTTCGTCCTTCCAATTTAACAAATAAATATCTAGAAACTCATTGTATAATCCATGCATACATTTCTTTTAATACGAACCTATGTATGAGTCCATGAATGTGATGCATTAAAATTTATGATGATTGCTTCCAACTTTGCTATGATTATCTTGTGTTTATGTAGGTAGGTTGGGCGAATTTGAACCTACGACTTTAGTCGAAGCAAATGAAAAGGGTGCATTAGTTCTATACGTATTCAATATGGGGGCTTGAGCATTTAGGCTAAAATGTAATATATTTATCTTCGATTATTTGTGCACATGCCTAGTGTTCTCTGTACAGTTTTCCTACAAAAAAAATATAAAACGTCAGCCAAATATCCAGAACATCATAGTGCAGAAAAAGCAATCGAATAGCCCTTAAGTTCAATGTCATATCAAATGGTTCAGATATGCAAATTTAGATCAGAAAAGAGCAACATCTATGCTAAACAAAGTGACATGAGTATTTTCTCGTTATAATTTGAGAGTTGCAGAAGAGAGCATCAAGCAGGGAAAGCACTTACTGAGGAATTTCTATCTGTTGTAGCTTGGTCTACATCACCCTAACTTGATGAAGTTCCATAACACTTCCTGTGAACGTCAATTTCCATCCCGAAGATCTTGAAAGCTCAGTGATGGATGTTTTGTCTACTGAAAAAATTGAATGAAGAATAAACAATGTTACAAAAAAAAAAGGATTGAAGCCTATATCTGTGTCATGAATATGATAGTGTCAGCCAATGTCAGAATTAAAGGAAAAAAATGTATGATTGAATCATTGAAACCTGAATAAATCATAAAAGCAACAATATACAGCCAATCTGCGCATGGGAAGCAACGGTCAATAGACATTCACCGAGGAAGGGAACTCACATTCCGTATAGGATTGACATTACACTGAAAACCTATCTACAGAAGATGCCAGTTACACCCATCGAATGCAACAGTTTCGATTCAGATATCTTTAAGATACTGCCGACTTTTGACACGCGCCATCTTGTGAAATTCATCTACAGGACTGGCAAAATATGATTAACAAAGTTCATCACATTAAGGCAGCCACAATTTAAAGTTTAGGACTTCGGGTCCTTTGAATTCGAGTCATTATAGTATTAAAGATCCAAAAAAAGAAAAGAAAAAATTAATACTTGTGTACCACGAGATGCAACAGTCTGTGCCTCTGAAATGAACTCTGCATATGAAACCTGGAACAATGAACATAAACGATATCAGAAGCATGAACGATATCATAAGCATGAACGATATCAGAAGCAGCATGTAGATAGATATGTTATTTGTATGGTGTTTGATATACCTTCATTGCTTCCTGAGTTTCACTAATCTGCCCATTGATCTACTTATATTCTTTCTCTGTTTTATCCATCACTTGCTGCCTTGCTGGGATGCTTTTATATGTATCTGTACCATATGAAAAAATGAAACTTCTCAGTGTATGGTTAGAGAAAGATAGCCTACACAATTCTCAGATAAAAGACAACTCTTCTGATATGCAATAAACTGATTAATTAGCTACATCCAAATCACTCCTTCACTGCTTATCCTTATTTTTTGAATACATAAAGTTTCAGCTATTTCAACCAGATGCAGTACTTACCTTACCAAAAATAAAACTTGTTCATGAAGGCATGAAGCGAATAAGCAGTAAACTGAACAAAAAATGTAGCACGCTAGGGACTCTTACTCTCTTATATTTCCAACACTCAACAAACTTAAGAAGAGATTATGCCAGAATCTCGGCTTGATGACCATTGTAACTAGTTTTTTTTAAGACACCAAATATCTTGTGTGAGTGAAATTAAGCTGCAGGAGTTATCTTGAAGAAGCATATTAGAACGAAAAGGATTAAAGTAAATTTGTTCTGGTGGTGATTGAGAGCTAAAACTAAGCCAACGGAATAAAACTTTGCTTCTTCAGTGTAAGACAGATTCTCCTGATCAAGATTTTAACCTATATTTCCAACAATTGGTCAAGCTGCACAGTCACAGACGCAAAAAGTTCAGCATCTTAAATCAATATTTCCGTAAAATTTTGAATTCATTCTGTTATAACAGAACTTGAAGCTACTGTTAATATGACCAAATAATCAATCAATATACTACGAGATAGCCATGTATAATATAGAATATCATTGCTGGAAAAAAAACTCCAAAAGAGACTCCACATATTATGTAGGATAAGTGCACTGATGAGTACATAATGCTTGTCCAACTTCAGGGAGGCTAATGCATGAGAGTTGCTTACGATTAAATATTTAAATGTCAACAAATATTTAAGGTTGAAACATTAATTACTCTTAGAGCGATCTGTTTGCATGCAAGAAACCCTAGGGAAGTAATTGAGGCATATAGTGCCTTAGAATGATTAGAAATCATCTATTTCTCAACCTGAATTGCCTATTAGGCTTTGGATTCTTACACGCAAATATCAATTTTCACAGTCCTTACTCAGTTTTCACAACAACCAAACAGAACGATGTGGATCGGTAACTAAACACATAATGCAAAGACACACAGAGATCCAAGAATCTTGTCTCAGTCGCAACTGTTTGACATGTAACAAAACAGAGAGACATCGTTCAAATTCTAAAAGACGACTCAGGTTTTCACAGCAGCAAGACTCATCGTTCAAACTTCAAAGCCTAATAATATTTTCCTCTGTTTTGATGGCAACAAAGGGAGACATAGTTCTATGAAAAAATACACGCGAGATCAAGAATCTACTCTCAGTCATGGATGTTAGATATGTAATTACATGGAGAAAAGTACCCTGAAGCGTTTGCGGAGGTGAAAGTGGGAGGCTTCCGCGTCCTTGATAATCTGGACGTGCGACTGATGGATCGGATCGTTGACATCGGAGACAGAGGCTAGGGTTTTACGAGAAGGAGACCTTGTATACGAATCAGAGGAGCGTTTCTTGTTACTGCTGATCTCATTCATAAACAAGGAGCGAGTCTTTTCAAGAACGCCGGATGTCGGAGATTCCTTCGGAGAACTAGGAGCCGCCATCGTCACTTTCGATCTGCGATATCCTCTCGGTTTCTTTTATATCACTCTTTTTGCGATTTCTTGCGATAGAACCGTAGAAGATGAGAGAATGAAGGGAAAGACTCCTAGTCACGTGTTTTGATACTTGCAGTGGCGGGGTTTTCAAGTTGAAGAGGGGGAGTACACTGGCCCAAATGTGGCCCATGGATCCTAACGGGTCTCTGCTCCTCATGGGTAGACTGGTTTCTGTTGGGATTAACGGGCCTACAACTAGGAGCCAACTAGGGTGGGTATCATATGGGATGTCCTGCGCCGCCAAATGATGTCGGTGGCCGAGCTATACGACGATTGGATATCTAGGATGGCCGGGCTATAGTATATTTGGCCGGGCTACCAAAATGGGAGAAGAGCTCAATCGTCGCTCTGGGCCAATCGAGGTGGATGACGTGGATATTCTGAGGTGCAGGATGACATGTGTCATTCTTTGATTGGCGGGAATATTCTTATACTATCAATAATTCAATATTATAAAACTTCCAAACACATTTAAAACATGATAAACATGTACAATAGATAATCAAAATTCACTTATATTAAACATGATAAGTACGTAAAATTGAGAAGGGATAAGTATTGAATAACCTCTTCTACTTTTGCAAATGGATCGATTGAGCTCTCACTTTTTTTTTTTTTTGTTCAAGTCCTCTTACTATATAGATTGTGTCACAATAATTGTGACACGTCATTTTTTTTGGCTAAAATAAAAATTGGGAGAAAATATGGCATGTTAAAAAAAATGAAAATAATAATACACAAATGAAAAAGAAAAGAAAATGAAAATCAAACGCAAGCAATGTTCATATCTAAAACCAAATCAAGCAATTTAGATCTAAGAAAGACAGATCTTTGCTTAGGCATCCTTGTCGGCAACGAACCTGATGGATCTAAGCAACTCAAAGCCCAGTTGAGCCGTGCCGGAATCGATGGCGTCCTTACCAGAGAGACGGCCAACTAGCTTTGTTGACAAACTTCGTCAGTTAACTCGATTGAATCGACGACGTCATAAAACCCTCGTAGTTCAGGACTCCTTAGACAAATCGAAGACGTTTTGTCTCCCACACTCTATGGGCTAAATGTGGTCTTGATTTATTCTCAAATCTGGTGTGGAAAAAAAAATAACAACCAAGGTTGATTCATTTGTTTTTTTCCCTGTTTCGTTTGAATTTGATGGTCCTCAAGCAGGTGTTTTCATTGGCCTTCATTTTTCACTTGAGTCATATGCTATGGAACTCCGCCGACAATAGAGTTGTTGGGAGGAAGAAAAAGAACTGATTAAAAAAAATTAAAAGTTACTTTTTTCTGTTCTAAAAATGTGTGTCAGTCATATCATTAGTAATAAAAACTAAATTAATATATTTAACGGCCATGTCATCACCGTTTTGACGGAAATAAATCGGAGGATTAGTTTAGTCCATTATCCAAAATAGAGGGGCTCGAACAGGCAAAAAAAAAAGTATGAGGGCTAAATTTATCCGTTTTCCAATTTAGAATGACTTATTCAATACTTTTCGCAATTGAGAATCAAAATTATAGATTTGAAGAAAATAGCACCAATGTAACAAATCTGTAAAATACATGACCTCCCAAATAAGTCATGCTCCAGAAATAGCACAAGAAAAGGCATGCGCTACGTTTACAAAAAATAAATATTCAATCTTGGTGCCCCGGTGAGTCTCTGTCACATCCTTTCTTTGCCAAACTGCCAAATTAGGATGACAAAATCATGTTTGAGACAAATGATTGAATTTATTCAACCCGATTTAAATTAATTTTGAAAATAAAATTTATGTCCAAAATTCAGATTCAACCACATAGATTTTGTTCGATTTAAATTCGAGTTTGAATTCAATTTAAACACAAAAATATTGTCCAATTTAATTGTACGAACTTAGTGTCAATGTGTAGCTTTTTAGTCAACCATTTAATGCAAGGTTCATCACTATCCACATTCCATAGGACATTGATTTTTTTTTCTTTCTTTTGATCTCAAAGATATGAAGATAAATCGCTTGAAGATGAACCCAGGCACCTTCATTGCTTCTATGGAATTGGTGCAATGGTGCTAGTCATGACTCAAAAGATGAACCCTGGTACCTACTTGACTGTATTATGTTTTGATACAATCAGTTAAGCATTTGAAAGAACTAACCACCAACGAAAATAATCAAGGACAAGGACGCTCTTAATTGATGGAAGAACTGGTGCCATACATAATAACTAGCATCATATCCAACTTCCAAAATGTTACTACTCACAAAAATGATAATCAACAAGCCATTAGGATTTAACAAGTTTCCGAAATCAACTTCTATACACTCGCCAAAATGCAGAAACTCATTGATAGATCATGCCAACAGCACTGATATAACCATTTCCAAAACATTGCTAATAACATAACATCACCATCTGTTCAAAAAAGGAATGCCAAAACAAGAAGTTGAAGGAGTTTTCCAGACTTAATGCGCAAGGTGCCAAGAACATTGACTACCCCTTTCTCGGCAAGCTACAGAAACTGCAACTAAAAGTATCTTCAAATTGGTTCCGGGAAAGGCCTGGGGTGAACTTCATTTCAAGAATTTGGGATGCTCTGGGAAGTCCTAAAAGCTCTTTGTGAACTTCCTCTACCTTCTTTGACTTCCAGAGACTTTCGGAATAAGATACCATTAATTTGTCAAGGACTACTGCTTTACTAAGCAATATCTCCACCATCTCCTTATGTTCCTCCTTAGTTGGATAAAATTGATAGATTTCAATTCTTTTGAGGTGTGACACGAAACATGGTGGCACCGGATCCAATCCCAATTTTTTACAATCTGAGGAGAGCTCGATCCCCTAGAATTTAATACCATGTATAATGCTTTAGTACAATACCCAAATGAGCAGCACAACATGAGAATCATAGAGATCCAATACATTTACCTGACAAAATCGAAGAGCTTCAAGACAAGGAGAGTTTTGGAGTATCGTTAGTAATGCTCTACAACCAAGATTTACACTCTGCGAACTACATCGTACGTCCTCGTCTGACTTCAATGTTAGAATGGACAGATTGTTGAATAGCGGCATAAAGGCTAGAATTTCAGCTGCATCATCCAGAACCTAAGGTAAAAAATCAAGAAAGAGAGTATCATTACTAGTTTACCTTTGCATAGACACATGCTAGTTATTCATTGCAAGTGTAATACAAAGGCATATACCTTAATGGCATTGTTTGATAGAAGTAGCTCTTTCACATTAACGACTCCCCTCAAAAGCTCAAATAAGCTGTAAGCAGCAATTCTTGACCTTTGGCTTCCATAATCCAATTTAATTTGCACCTCATCTAACGAGGATGATTCATATAAGCAATATTCATTTAAAAAAGCGCCAGAATACTTGAAGCACTTGAGGCATGTTCCAAATATCATGACCTTACAACTATCTGATAAATTCCGAAGGTCGTCGTCAATTTCCTTCTCAGTTATGGTCAATCTGCAAAGCCTGGGGCAATGTATAATAACTCTATTGACTTTGTCCCAGCCGCATTTCATTAAACACAACTCCTCAAGCACTGGACAGCCTGAAAACAGCTTTTATGTCGAGCGATCATCCGAAAATGTTACATCCACAAGATGTAAACTCTTGAGACTTGAGAAACAAATTGAATGAGGAAGTTTGAGTGGGAATGAGACAGATAAATACAATTTATTGACTGATGCACATGTGAAAAAACAATGCGGCAATTCAAAAGACTTTCTGCAGTCACTTAGGCAAATATACAAAACTTGAACATTCCGCCGTACTGCAACTGTAATCCATCTTCTAACGAGATGTACATCACCTAGCACATCACTGATAAGAGAGCAGCCTTTAATACTACCTTCATGGAGTGCAAATGCTCAATCCACAAATTCCATGAAGTGGGTTCTATTTGCTTTGTATCCAGTAAAATCAAAACTTGAAACAGATGTCCAAAGATATTCCCATCTTTTCGACAGAACACTTGTTCTCACAGCATCTTTTGTTGGAAGTAAAGAAAGGATGTGTTGGAGAATGACATCAGGTAATTCGCTTAGGTGCTTTTCACTGGTTTTCATCCTTTTGGGTTCGCTTTTTTTACCCATTTTCAGGCAGTATCCCCTGACACGAAAACTTTACCCATCAGATTTTTTGTATAACTATAGAAATCCCAAGTTCAAATTTGACGCTAAAAAAGAAACCTTAGAATAGACAAATTCCCAAAAGTACAATCGTTCTAATCTAGATTCGATTTATGAAAATCATACAATGATACAAATACAAGTTACCAACACATACGCACACACACATCTGCAATTTCTTGATAGAACTTCAATCAAGTAATAATTAACAGTCAAGAGTTTAATCTATGGGTGTAATATATCGGTGTCTTGAAACAAAAACAAACGAATAAGCGAAATGATTTTTTTAACATCACTGATCATTCATCAAACACCTCTCGTGCAATCTAAGCAAACCCATTAAGAAATCACAGACTATAAAGGGGAAAAAAGGATCTTGAAACATACCTGACAATAATCGAGAGATTTCTGAGCAATAACCCTTTTACTGTTTCCTAAGATTTTTAATGGGGCTTTGATAAAAAAGAAAAAAGTAAAAAACGGAGCTCGAAAAGGCGGGAATGTAAAACGGTATCGGCGGAAAACAAAATAAAAAGTTGAGAGTTCCCGCTAGTCGTTTTGTTCTGTAGAGGTATTATTCTCCTGCGAAAGGTCCACCTCATCCACCACAGACATAAGCCCATGGGCTTATTGTTTTATTTGGCAGGCCGAAGCCCAATATTATCACACAGGCCCAGTTTATGTTTGCAAAAGTAGCAGGATTAGTTGCAAGCTCGTTTGCCGGTTCCAAATGGTCAATGATGATCCCGGTAGAAGGTCTCAGACAATTTCCTTATGAACGGGAGTATGTTATAACAAAGATTGCACACATCCGAGCCTTTATATCAAAAGTTTGGGATCAGCTAATTTACACACGATCAAATGACAGTGCAAAATGTTTACAACGAAGAAGTGCAAAACAACAAGCTTAATGAGTTCTTCCAAACTTGTTAAGTGCAAGGGAAATAGTTAAGACATATTTCGAAACTGTAACTGAAAACACGAAGGACATTTGGATCATGCAAACTTCTAATGCCCTAGGGAGTTCTTGTAGCTCTTTACAAACATTTTCTCTCTCTTCCAATGTCCATGTAGGGTACTTGGGACATGATAATAACTACTTGTCCAAAGCTGCTGCTCGCTTAAGCAAGATCGCCGCCAAATCCATATACTCTTTCTCAGTTCTTTCAAATTCACAGACTTAATTGTTTTATGGTGCGACAAGAAACATGAGGCCAGTGGCTCCAGGATAGTTTCATCTCTTTCAGCATCTGAAGGGGGGCTAATTCCCTACATTATCAAACTGGAATGACTTAGCTAAAAATACCAACAAGCCCAGGCAAAATGTCACAACTAAGGCCTTGCTTGGGAGAGGTGTTCGGAGGGGTTGGGAGAGGTTCGTGAACAAGCGAAC
Source organism: Euonymus europaeus (assembly GCA_963580455.1). Taxonomy (NCBI): domain Eukaryota; kingdom Viridiplantae; phylum Streptophyta; class Magnoliopsida; order Celastrales; family Celastraceae; genus Euonymus; species Euonymus europaeus. The sequence goes on along the minus strand of OY756969.1, from coordinate 1,651,658 downwards.
CCCTCCGAACCCTTGCTTGGCGTGAACACCTCAAGGTGTTCGGAGGGGTTCACGAACCCCTCCCAACACCTCCCAACACCCTTTTTCCCAACCCCTCATTTTGAGGGGTTGGGAGGTGTTCACTCACATTAAAGGCTCCCAACCCCTCCTAACCCCTCTCATACCAATCAAGAGTTCACTTTTATGAACCCCTCCCAACCCAACACCTCCCAACTCTACCCCTCCCAACACCTCTCAACCCAACACCTCCCAACCCATCTCCCAAGCAGAGCCTAAATGTGTTGTAAACTTACATCAACAAACACAAGAGTATTGAGGTGTGGGGACTGGGGAGTTCTGGAGTATCTTCAAAAGTGCTTTACTTCCAAGATCAAAGTAGACAGATTATTGAACAAGGGCATATGGGCTAGAAGTTCAGCTGCGTCATTCAGTACCTAACAACAGGGTAACAAATCATATTGCCTAATGCACTTTATATTTAGCTTTCCAAGGAAGTAAACAATAATGACTTGAACAATAACATATGTTTATAAATTATGAAAGTGAGAGGAAATCAATACCTCAACAGCGTCTTTCGAAATTTTCAGCTCTTTGGCATCACAAAGGCCTGGCAAAAGCTTAAATAAGCGATAGGCAACTACTCTGGACCTTTGATCAGTGGAATACATCTCAATCCACGCATCATCTAATGCTGATTTGTTATCAAAGCAGTACTCGTTTAAGAATTCACCAACATAAGAGAAACACTTGAGACAATTTCCAAATATCATGACTTGACAACCATCCGATTCATTCCAGTGGTCCTCATCAATTGGTATTTCACTTATGCTCAATTTCCTAAGCTTTGAAGCACAAATACTCACAATTTTGACATTAACCCAGTTGCATTCATGTAACGACAAATCTTCAAGCATTGGGCAGCCAGAAAACAACTTTTGAGTGAAGTGATCATCCGTAAATTTGACATTGTGAAGAGTTAAACTCTTGAGAGTTGAGAAACTAACTGAAGGAGGAAGCTTTAGGGTGCAGAAGACTGATAGATGTAATTCTCTAAGTGATGCCCAATTAAAGAGGCAATGAGGCAATTGAAAAGATTCTTTGCATTTACTGAGATCAACAAAGAATGTTTTAACTTCATATCTCGCTGCAGCAGAGATCCATTGCCTAATGCGAGATTCGTCACCTAGTACATCACACTTGAGAGAAAAATCTGTTATATCTGTTCAACGTAGAGCAATTGCTCTATCCACAAAATCCATGAACGTGGCTCTATTGGTTGTGTCGTCATTGAACTCAAGATTGGGAATGGATGTCCAAAGGTATTCCCATCTTTTTGATAGAACACTTGTTCTTATAGCATCCTTGGTTGGAAGAAGAGAGAGAATATGTTGAAGAATTGCATCAGGAAATTTGCTAAAGCTTTTTGCACTCTCCTCCACATCTTGTCGTTCACTCACTTTCTGCATTTTGGATTTTCTTATTTCATTCAAATCCAGATAATTTCCTCTGCCGGCGGAATCACCTATCAAAAGCTCGCAAAGATATTGCCGGGACTACTACTAGTACTTGTGTAGAGCAGGCCCATAGGGTAGTAGGAAAAAACCTCCAGTGCATGAAACAAGGAGTCCATATAATCCAGAGCCCAGATAAGCTCCTAAGGCAAGTGTAAACCCAATAGATAATGGAAGAAGCGCGGCATTCGTTGTAGGTAACTGGCGTGGTGGTAAAGGAGGTAAATAGGGCATTGGCGCTTGGATGATATTAGGAGCCCTGCCTCAAGGGAAGAGAAGGACTCGGGGGAGAATATGAATTCCTTGCTTTTCACTCTCCCCGCTGGCACTCTTGGAAAAGACCTTCACCCCTACCTGGGAAAGCCTCTTAGAAAGATCAGTGGTCCAGTCAAAGGTGAAAGAAGGGTACAGCCCTGTCAATCTACCAATCAAGTCAGAAACTCCTCATTCTGTTGTTCATCCAAAAGCAAAGGTTCGTTACAATTCCAAGCTAGAGGATGTCAACAGGGGTTCAGCATCATCAGCCAGGAAGCGTGATAATTCCGTACCACCCCCTGTCCGAGTATGACCTTTCACAAGAATGTGCTTGCAAGCGCATAGACTGCAAATGGAACGCTTATCCGGAAATGCAGAAAGCCTTCGATCGAAGATGGCCAAAAAACCATGGCGCGAACAACCCGAGTGCTACAGTTCTCAAAGTTTTACAAGTCGGAGCCGACTTATATGCGGTGAACTCCAGGGGCAGTTCCACAGCAGTAGTTACACTCAAGAGAAAGCCAGAGTTGACTCAGACTCACACGTATTCCACTGCCGCTTAATCAGTCTACCCCACTGAGCAATAAAAGAATGGGTTAAAGTTGATTGAAAGCATTGATTTGACCGTACCTCTTTGATTGCTTATTCTTCTCATGTCTTTGACCTTCTCGTGATAAAATGAGTTTTTTATTAGCCCACGTCCTATCGCTGAAGTTTAGCTCATATCCCGGTGAAGAAGAGGTCCTGGGTCTGGTTCGGAGCTTTCTCTCAGTCGCCCCTGGTGTAAAGGAATCATGGTTTGGTTCCGGTAGCCTCATATCTCCGGAAGGTGGGTCAATTAATTTGCCATTTTTTCTTGTATAGTCTTTATGACACTCATCTGGAATCTTTCCTGTTGCAGTTGCGGTAGCAGAGTACGATTTCAGTATGAGTTTAGCAATTTCAGTAGTGAAACACGATTTCAGTATTCAATCTATCCCCTTCGTTCTGGAGTTCTTTACTTCTTATGAATAAACTCTAGGCCTCCACTCTTATCCCCAAGCTCCTAGCTAAGCCTGTCCCAAGTAAGGCTGCCTTTGATGTCTTTGTTTAGTTTACGGATCGCTTTCCAGAAATTCTTAAAATTTATTGTATCTGTTAGCAATAAACATAACCCGTCTCAAATGACATATTTGACTTCGTGAATAATAACATATGAATTCAACATTCGTTGAAGAACTTCAAGACAGTAGTGGCGTGAGTATAGCCTGCTCTTGGAGGAAAAGAATGCGTTTGCAATTTCCGTCGGAAAATTTGGTAAAATGACCCATTTTCAAAACATTTTTAGTCATTTGACCCTTTTTTAAAAAAAGTTAATTTTTAACCTTTTTGATCATGAAAAGGTCTCAAATGTCCCTTGCCACACTTTTCAAAGTATTGATTATATTATATTTGTTAAAATTGTCAAATCAAATAGCTCAGCCACTAGTCTTCTATATCAAATAAAAATTACAAAAAACGAATGAGAGAGCTTTTGAGGAGATTTGCTATCCTAACTTCTCTTTTCATGACTTTGATTGCAATCGTCCGCCATACTCGTCCTCTACCAAAGCTTCTGCTTATGCTGAAGATCCGCTCCAGATTGGGTACAACAGGTATGATCATCCTAAGCCCTTACTCGCTCTAGGTTTTATTCCAGGTGGGGGAGGAGGATATTTAGGGCCTAGGCTAGAGCCTTCTTGTGAATTTGAGACTGATATGAATAGACCTGGATATGGATCTGGGTCGAGTTGTGGGACTAGATAAGGATAAATGTTTGAGTATGAGGAGCCTGAAGTAGAGTATGATTTTGGCTATGGTTTTGTTACTTTTAGTCATGCAGATGGATCACTTCTTGTGCTTAAAGAACTGGGAAAGAAATTGATAGGCAGGTTACTAATGCTCAACTAACCTCTGCAGAAATGTTTGCGAATTATGTTTGTTATAATAAAGCATTTTGTTTAGAACTGTTATAGTTTTGTTTAGAACAATTATGGTTTTGTTTAGAACATAGATATTATAGGGTTTCAGAAAAGTTATATTTTTTTGGAAACATAATTTTTTTAGAATTAACTATTACGTGTTTTATTTATCAAGTGTTAATAGTTCTGTTTGAAATATATTATTTTAATGGTTGGTTTTGCTAAGAACTTTAGGCCTTGATTTGGTCGAGTTCGTCACAATTGATAAAAGATCCAATGACAATCTCGACTATGATAACATACAATAGAGGAAGTATAGATGAATGATACACAGGTATGGTCATTCTAAGCCCTGACTCACTCTAGGTTTTGTTCCATGTGAAGGAGGAGGATATGTAGGGCCTAGGCTAGAGCCTTCTTGTGGATTTGAGACTGATATGAATAGACCTGGATATGGATCAGGGTCCAGTGGTGGGAGTAGATAAAGATAGAGGTCTGAGTCTAAGGATCTCGAAGTAGAGTATGATTTTGGTTATGGTTTTGTTACTTTCAGTCATGCAGATGGATCACTTCTTGCGCTTAAAGAACTGAGCAAGAAAATTGATAGGTAGCTTACTACTACTCAACTAACCTATGCAAAAATGTTCGCGAATTATGTTTGCTATATTAAAGCATTTTGTTTTGAACAATTATGATTTAGTTTAGCACTGTTATGAGTTTGTTTAGAACAGTTATAGTTTTTTTTAGAACATAGATATTATAGGGTTTGAAAAAAGTTGTATTTTTATGGAAACATAATTTTTTTAGAATTAACTATTACGTGTTTTATTTATCAAGTGTTATAGTTCTGTTTGTAATAGATTATTTTATTGGTTAGTTTTAATAAGAACTTTAGGCCTTGATTTGATCGAGTTCGCCACAATTGATGAAAGATCTAGTGAAAATCTCAACCAGGATAACATATAATAGAGAAAGCATAGAGGAATGGTTATACTCATACAAGTAGAATTTATGTTTTGTAACCAAACAATTGTTGTTCGGCAAGGATCTAACCCCGAATCACACTCTTCGCCATTTGAACCAAGCGTGTTATACTCTTTACACCTCCTATGTAATCAAATGGATCCCAAATCCTAAGGGGCCAGTTTACAAGAATCAAATAACAAAGTTCATCATGGACGCATTCGCATTTTCATGCATTTCGCCCTTGAAGACCAATAAATTCTTGCATTTTCGTTGAAGAGTTTTGTGTCTCCCAAATTCATACTCATTTTTTTTAAACGAGCTACCGGAGAACTCCTACGGTCATCATAGTTGAACTTACATACTTGGAATTTTTTTGTCTCAAATAACTTTTATGTTTTCATACTATATTGTTTCTATGATATTTATGCATATGATTGGTGTAATCTATATGAGTTTTTGAGTTGTTCCTCATAAATAATTATATCCTATGCAATGCATTTTTTTTCTTCTGTTTAGAACAGTCAAATTTTTGTTTAGTATAATTTAATTTCTGATTAGAACAATTTAGTTTTAAAACTTTTGACATTCGTGATAATGTTCTGTTTTTTTTGGGTGTCTATTGTCAATGAAGTACAAGATTAAATCAGATGACAAATTTCCATTAAAAGTTGCTACTCTTTGCAGACTCCCACAAGCAGAGTTCATTCTGCATTGCTTGGGAGAGCTAACAAGTTCAAGTATAAGAGTTTGAAGATTGATTTGGGCCCAATCCGACCCATGTGCACTCCTAATAGAAATTAAATTGTTCTAAACAAAAATTGCATTGTGTTAAACATAAATTACACTGTTCTAAATATAAAATTGGTAAACAATTCTAAATATGATAACAATTAATTCTGAAACTAATTAGATGACCACCTAAAGTTTATTTGAATCTCCTGTGGCTACCAATACTTTAAATATACACTAAACATGAAAGCTATATGTTGATTTCAAACATCAACGTAAGAGAAAAAACTTTTGAGCAGGACTTTGAATTTGGATAGCAGTCTTGGTGCCTCTATATCCCCGACCGTCTTCGCAAATCTAGCACTCAACCTTGGGATTGCCTCATAAGTCCATAACTGAAGGAAAAAATAAATTAAAGTTGTTATAAACAAAAATAAAAATGTTCAAAACAAATCTAAAATTGTTTTAAACAAAAAGATAACTGTTCAAAGCATATCTATAACTGTTCTAAATAGACAGATAACTGTTCAAAACATAATAATGTTCTAAATAGAAACATAAATGTTCTAAACATAAATATACCTCTCTTGAACAAAAATAAAACTATTTCTAAAAACAACATTAAATGTTCTAAAAACATTTGAAGTGTCTTTACCTGAAGGACATGTGGAAAACCGACAAGATTGTAGAAGTTAATATTCAAACTCTTACGCTTGAACTTATCAGCTCTCCCAAGCAATGCAAAATGAACTCTGATTGTTGGAGTCTCCAAAGTGCAGCAACCTTTGATGAAAATATGTCATCGGATTTAATTTTGTAATTCATTGACAATATATGCTGAAACAAATATCACAAATGTCAAAAGTTTTAAAATTATATTGTTCTAATTAGAAATTTAATTTTACTAAATAAATTTTTGATTGTTTTAAACATAATTATAAATGTTCTAAACAGAAAAATAACTATTCTAAACAAAACTTTTACAACATGACCAAAGTTAGTGAAAATGTTCTGAAAAATCTGTGTATTCATACTGATTCAAATTTAGATACACTGTTATTTTGTTTCAATTTCTAGGTGTGAAATATGTAACATTTTTATTCGTCAACATGTGTCAATACATTGTATGGCCATGAATTCTATCAAATACGGGCAGTGCTAGACTCGACAGTGTTGGATTCGAACTTCCCAGAGACTATTCTTGTTCCTTCAAAGCATCAACTGGCTGATTGTTTATAGGCCCAAATAGGCTACACTTCAACGGATCCAGTTCCTGCTTAATGGGAGACTGCGACTCAGGCCAAGGAAAAAGAAGAAAAAGAAGATTGTAGTAATCTTTGATGGAAATATGTCCTCTAATTTAATCTTGTACTTCATTGACAATATACATTGGAAAAAAAATGTTATCACAAATATCAAAAGTTTTAAAAATAAATTGTTCTAATAAAAAATTAAACTATACTAAATACAAATTTGACTATTCTAAACATAATTATAACGATTCTAAACCAAAAAAAATTATTCTAAATAAATTTTTTTACAACATGACCAAAACAAGAAAAAAAGTTGTCATCAAAATCAACCAACAAAATAAGAAATTCATTCAAAAATCTATGTATTTACATTGATTCAAGCTTATATGTATGTATTTGTTACCTTGTTTCGTTTTGTAGGCGTGCAAGGTGCCACATTTTCATTCTTCAACATGTGCCTATACACTGTATGACCAAGCATTCTTGCAAATGCAGACATTCTTAGACTCGAGAACACTAGATTTGAACTCTCAAGGACTCTTCTTGTTTCTTCAAGACACCTACTGACTGGTTGTTTATAGGCCAGAATAGGCTACACTTCGACGAATTCGATTTCTGCTTAACGGGAGACTGCGACTTAGATCAAGGAAAAAGAAAAAAAAAAAGAAGGCTCTGGTTCTTGCAATAGACTCGGAGAAAAGAAGAAGAAGAAAGGAATAATTTGAAGAAGAAAATGTACTGTTACTTTATTTCATTTTGCGAAACTTTTTCATGATTTACATTATTAATTGTTTAATATTTTTTTATAGACAAAACTGAAAAGTGTGCAGGAAGTGACAGAATATGACAGGGGCTGTGGAAATGATGGCAGGAGGACATTTGAGACATTTTCATTATAAAAAGGGTCAAAATTTTAATTTTTTAAAAAAGGGTTCGTTCACTAAAAATGTTTTCAAAATGGGTCATTTTACCAAAATTCTCATTTCCATCTCCCACTGAGTGATGAGTGGTGGATGGACCACCACTACAGGCCACATGGGCTTATTGAAAGTCCAAATTCAATGTAGATACACGAAGGATACCGAATCCAATGGGCTTTCTAGTCCATAAATTGGTAGACACACAGTCACACATACAGTGAACGAACCACCACTACAGGCCCGTGGGCTTATAAGAAAAATGGTGGGTTCTACTTGATAATACTTTCCAACTGTTTCACGGGAGATAGTGACCCTCCGATTCATGAGCTTAAGAAATCTGCACCATTCACAATCCTAAAATCTTGCTTTCCTATTGGATGCGGCCGCTCACATTCTGGATTTGAATTGAAGCGGTCTATATCAAGGGCCACGTAGACAAACACCTATTGATCTACGGGTCAGATTCCGTTATCCCACACAACCGATTCGTCGTCCCTTTCCTATGCACCGTCGGATTGAAGCGTGTGGTAATATACATCCAATGAGCGAAGTACGGCTAACAGTATCGTCGTCTCACGAGAAGGCAACCTGCCCAAAATAACAAATAGTCTCCTTCTCCAAAGCACGCTCTGGTTTCAATTTTCTATCTTAAAATTCGATGCTGGGCGCGGATCCTAATTCTTTTGGGTTCGAAACCCTAAATTTCGTTAACTATTTGTCTCTCTGAATGGAATTCGGGAAAATCCTTGTTTCTCGACAAAACCCTAAAAACTTCTTGTTCCGCAACGCAGGAGCCACCTCTGCCACCAAGGCCATGCCCAATGAAGTGCAGCTGAAACCAACGCAGCCGACGCCGATACTCGACCGGTTCAGGGCTCTTCTGAAGCAGCGCGACAATGAGGCTAGGGTCTCGAGTCCGGATGATGGGGTGCCACCTCCGAGCATGGAGGAGATAGTGCAACTCTATGAGTTGGTGCTTGGCGAGCTTACTTTCAATTCAAAACCGATAATTACCGATTTGACTATTATAGCGGGCGAGCAGCGGGAGCATGGCGAGGGCATTGCTGATGCCATTTGTGCCCGGATTATAGAGGTATTGCTTAGGCTTTTTTTCTTAAAGTTTGGATTGTCTTTGATGGTGAAAGGGGGTTCAATGTCTCTTGAGTTTCAAAGTTTCATGAGTCCTAATGAAATTCCCGGTTTTCATTTTCAATAGAGAATGAAAGATCACCATTGCTAATTAACATGCTAGAATTTCTCAAACGGGGTTCTCGATTACCCAATGCCCATTGAAGTTGTCACTTTTAGTTTACTTTGATATTTTGTCTTGTTTGGTCTATGAGCAACACTAGAATAAGGGACCGAAATTGGATGTTATCCTTTTTGAGCTGTAGTAGTCATAGTTATTCAGTGTTTCATTGATAATAACACTTGTCTTTTGCAGGCTCCAGTTGACCAAAAACTGCCTTCCTTATATCTTTTAGACAGTATCGTCAAGAACATTGGCCAAGAATATGCTAGGTACTTCTCTCCCCGTTTACCTGAGGTGAGTGAATTTGATGTGATGCTTAATCGTGGTAATTTATCATTATGTGCCTGTGATTTTTGACATAGTTTTGCTAGGTTTTCTGTGAGGCATACAGGCAAGTTCACCCTGACCTACATCCTTCAATGCGCCACCTTTTTGGCACGTGGTCAATGGTGTTTCCACCTTCAGTACTTCGCAAGATTGAGACCCAACTGCAGTTTTCTTCGTCTGTCAATAATCAGTCCTCAGGGTTGGCTCCATTGAGGTCTTCTCAGTCCCCTCGGCCAACCCATGGCATACATGTTAATCCTAAATACCTCCGGCAGTTGGACCATTCAAATGCGAATACTGTAAGCTATCTAACAAATAAGTCTTTCTTCCATGTTGCTCCCAAAAATCATTGGTTGAGCTGCTGCTTAAATTTGAATGCTTGTAGGCGAAATTCAGCTTTTGGATTTCAGAAGGGGGAAACTGTGCTTAAATTTGTTTCCTTTACAATTTTTTATGTGGCATCTAAGTACTGTTTGTGTAAGTTTATTTTGTAAGTAGTCTAGTTGATGGTCTAAATTCAATCTCTTTGTTAATTGTTCATGATTGCTTTGGGTCAGATGTTCAAGCTTTCTTTTGGTATAGCAGTAAATGGTTAGAACTCTTTCTTGGAAAGCGTAAGCAGAGTGTATTCTGAAACAAAAGGATTATCAATTTTTTCTCTGAATTCGATTTTGGTGTTTTGACTGAATTACATGTGTATGTGTTTGCATTTGGAGAATAATTTTAACGACATGAAGGTTAATGTAGATGGCCTTGACTATTTCAGTGAATGCATCTTGGAGATATAGCGAATGAGGATGACACCCATCTCATATCTTTTACTTATAGTCTAAAGCAAGTTTCTTGATTGCTCAGAGCCGTAGATTAAAATAGCTTTTTTATTCAGTTTGTTTGCCTGCTTAGGTGATGTATTGAATATTTTCACCTGTTGATAATTAGTTTGTGTGTTTAAAATAATGTATGCAAACTGGGTAGAAAATGCTGACATGAGAATTGGAATGGTGATGCAGAACATTCAACGTGCAAGAGGGGCTTCATTGACTTCGAAGATGTATAATCAGAGGCCTGCCATTGGAGATGATGGGAGTGATTCTGATCATGGGGGACACGTAACTGAACAGGTTGGAGCCCAAAGATTGAAATCAACTGGAAGTTTGGGTCATACATCTTTTGTACCTGGTGTTAATAAGATGCGTATTTCATCAACTTCGAGGCTTGCAAGGCCTTTATCACCTTCAATAAGTGAAGTTGATGTGCCTTTATCTTCAGAAGCCGATGAATATTCAGTAGATAATTCTCCTCGAAGGTTTATTGAGGCAGCCTCTTCTAATCCGGCATTTAACTATGGGCTTGGCAAAGCAATTGGGGGAGATGAGGAGACAAATGAATGGCAAAGAAGGCACTACACTGATGGAGACCGGTACCGAGCTGGAACTTCTATCAGGTATGGCCTTAGCAATGGAAAAGATCATCAAGGACCTAGAGCTTTGATAGATGCATATGGGACTGACAGGGGCAAAGGTACATCAAACAGTCTGGAGGTGGAGCCCTTGGATGTTAATAGCATGGGCAATAAGGTGGGTTCAAGATCATGGCAGCATTCTGAGGAAGAGGAATTTGATTGGGAGGATATGAGCCCTACTTTAACAGATTGTGGTAGGAATAATGATTTCTTGCATTCATCTGTTTCAACTTTAGGAGGTCTTGGGGCAAGACCTGGCTTTGGGAAGTTGGGTGCTAGTTCTACTTCATTGAAATCTCGTGTCAGGATTGACCGGTCTGGTCAGGTGCCGCAACGTTTGTTGCATGACTCTTCAAATGTCGCCGAGTATACCGTTCCCAATGTAAGTCAGTAAGTGTGTTTCCTCGTGTTTTTCATTCCTATGCTTCTAGCGTTTGCATGCTAAGCACTTTTTCAGGGCCGAGATTTTGCTCTTTTGTGCAACAATTGTCATAAGGTTCATTTTTTCATTGTCCATTCCAAATATGTTGTTAATTTCACGATGCTAGTTTAGCATTCAGTTTTCATAGGGTTCATTCTGATTTGTCTATTCACTTTATAATTGCTTTTTAGGGTATAGATTGTTTTCTTACTCGCAAAAGTTTTCTTATCACTACAGGTTATTGGGTGCATTTCACTCTTTTTGTTGAGTTCATAATGTTTATTATTAATTGATGTTTGTCATATTATTCGTTATAATTAAGTTATTTACTTCCATTCGATTGGTTTCCTCTTCTTGGCCATATTGAGAACATTTTCTGTTTTCCGACCCATTATGTGACTTCATATACCTTTAAAGATGTTATATTTAATATTTTTATATCTGACTAACTGATCAACCTTTCAAGAGTGAGATTACTGGAGTTTGTGTTTTCGAAGGATTATATTAAAGGACAGTTTGAGAGAAAGATCTATATCATTCATCAAACACAACCCAATCTTGTTTTTCATTAATTGATGATAGTTCTCTGTTTAAGGGAGAGAATGAAATTAACTTCGAGCTTTGATCTCGCATTTGATGTTGCTATGTGTTCCATGCAGACCACTCGTGGATTACCAGATAAGATAAATAGGTTCCCAAGCGAGTCTAACAGGGTTACTGATGCTCGCTATTCTCAAGAAGCCTGGAATTTGCCTCACCACTTTTCTCAGTCATCTCACCACCTTAATGCCAAAGGAAGGGTAAGAGATTTCCAGATGCCTTTTTCAGCAAACAGTATATCTTTGTCAGGTGGTGAAAATTTTGCTCCTCTTTTTGACAAGGTTCTAGATGCTGATACACAACTTGTCAGGCGTTCAGTTGTTGCATCAGGAATGGGTTCTTCTCATCATGATTCTCTAACTGTTGGCAGTCAGCCAGTCATACCGTCATCAACAGGAGCATGGCCTCCTGTAAATGTACACAACTCTTACCCACCTCACTTACCTCCTATTCCTCCCTTGCATACTCATATTAGAAGTCATTTTGATTCTACAAAGACACCGTCATTGATTGATCAACATGTTGCTATGAACCAGCAAAACCAGGCACAAGGTGCACCGCAATTTATTGCATCCCAGGAGGCACGGGAAAATTTTATTCCCTCTGTCGCACCATCAGCTCCACGATTCTTAATGGCACCATCTTTAAATCGTGGATACAACCCACAGGGGCATAGTGTTGCCATAAGTATGGTGCCAACAAACCCAATACCCACAGTGCAGGTGCCTTTACTAGCACACAACGTTCCAAACAGTTTCTATTACCCACAATGGAGAGGAGTCCCTCCCTTGCCTCCTGGTCCCCCTCCTGCTTCTCAAATGATGCCCAACCTGCAAGTTACAGGTGCAATTGCCCCTAATCAGCTACCGGGTGGTGCATATTCTGGTCTTATTAGTTCACTGATGTCTCAAGGTTTAATCTCATTGACAGGACAAAAAGCTGTCCAGGTAAAAAAAAAATTAATGTCATCTATATTATGTAATATTTTTTGAATAATCCTTTTGTGATTTTGAATGTTGCCTTAACCAAAAAGTCAATATATAGGACCCAGTGGGACTTGAGTTTAATGCTGACCTTCTCAAAGTGCGTTATGAGTCTGCTATAAATGCTCTGTATGGTGATCTTCCAAGGCAGTGCACAACATGTGGTCTTCGATTTAGGTGTCAAGAACAACACAGTAGCCATATGGATTGGCATGTGACTAAGAACCGAAATTCTAAGAACCGTAAGCAGAAACCTTCTCGTAAGTGGTTTGTCAGTACAAGTATGTGGCTCAGTGGTGCAGAGGCGCTGGGAACTGAAGCAGTTCCTGGGTTTTTGCCAACCCAGACTGTTGAGGAAAAGAAAGATGATGAAGAATTGGCTGTGCCCGCTGATGAAGATCAAAATGTATGTGCATTGTGCGGAGAGCCATTTGAGGAATTTTACAGTGATGAGACTGAGGAATGGATGTATAAAGGGGCTGTCTACTCAAATGCACCAAATGGCTCAATATCCAGTGTTGGTGGATCTCAGTCAGGTCCAATAGTTCATGCTAAGTGTAGACCAGATTCTAGCACGATCCCCTCGGAAGATTTTGGACATGATGACGGGGTATGTGTTCCTATATTATCATGTTTGTTATCTAGTTTGATTCATTCTGTTGTTATTTTCTCGTTGGAATCATCATTTATTTTATGTAGTTATTCTAGTCTACATGATTTCTCATTTTGAATAAAACTATTATCAACCAATGATTATTCGTAAAATTGACGTAGAAATTAAGAAAAGGGATGCGCCTTTCCCTTTTTGCAATGAGCATAAACTTTGACTATTCTCGTGATGAAGTGCTCCTGCCATCTTCTCACTACATTTTCTTTTGAAATATCAAATATGGATGAACATGAAATTTTATGGTTGTGAATGTAAACTGCTTAAACAAAGACATCTGTGAAAAATTGCATATTGAAGTTGCAACTGTTATGTATTGTTAATTTATTTTGGTCCTAACTTTTATCATTTGAGGAGCTTTGGATATAATGTAGAGCAATTTGTTGATAAATATATTATTTATCGTTGGTATGTTATGTTATGAATGCTATGGAAATGTGGATCAATAATTTTTTTAATTTAAATTGTTTCTTTCATCCTTTTGATTTGCAGGGAAATACAGAGGAGGGTAGTCAAAGAAAACGAATGCGCAGCTAACTTTATTAGATCAGCTCCTACGTCTATAGCATCGTTTCAGTTTTCTTTGTCGTGGTCTCATCTTCTCTATACTTGTCCGCACAGTAGTGTGGAGCTTGTATCTTGGCTTCATGATAGATCATGTATATTTACAGTTGGACTTGTATCATTTATACCATCTTGCAGGCAAAGCCTAAATTTTTTCTGACAAACTTCTCTTTGGACTTGGTAATTGCTTGCTTTTTTCTGTCGAAACCTCCCAGGGTATTTAAGTGCCCTTAATTTTCAAAATATTTCTCTATGGACGTTGTATGATGGTTCTGTAATAGAATTCTTGAGAGACTGGAACAACCCAGAGTGTAGGATACGATTTTTGGTCTGTTGGAGTTCAATGCAAATATGCTTTTGTTGTTGGCTTTAACATTCTGCAGGTGGATGCCTGGTTCAATGGTTTACATGAGCCCGGTTCATGGCAACCTAGCAGTTGCCGATATCTCACCTGCGAGGCTGTGATCCGTTGAGGGAGCAGAAGTATCATCACCTGACTGACCCCAGTGGTGGTCTACGAGCCCCTCTTACGTCAAGCTTTTAAATAGACTTTCATCTCAGATACGATTTTTGTTCTTTTGTAGGGGGATTTAAATAATATAAATATATTTTTTAATTTCCTCGTGGTTTTATTCGATTGATATCCCTGAGCAGTACTTCTTTAAGGTTTTCTCAAGGATGCCTGTAGATGAGCTTTATTAGAGTTGATCACATGAATCATCGATCTTAACCAAGGAAGAAATGCCACAGGTCAAAATATTTCTAATTCTGGTAGTTCATGTAAGGTGAGTTATAAGAATTTTACCGCAGAGCTGAGTTGAAAATTTAATTAGCAAACTTATTAGTTACGAATAATTGGTCAAAATTGATAAACCCACTTAAAGAGGTACGATCTTTATTCTAGTTGCAACGTATTAGGCTCAGAATTTTTTTTTGTGCAAATTTGATTGAGTATGTGTGATAGAGTATAAACTATCGTAAAACGTAATTGAGAGTGTATGAGAGTATGTCTGACAGAGTATAAGCTAGTTTATACTCTGTACCAAACATACATGATAACTCAGAATCTTTCTTTTCCAATAATATTAGAGATCTCATAATTTTTATTCAAAAGCATCTGAATACTGTATGAAATTTGTTCATTAATAATATTATAATAAGAGTCCATTAAAAATTTTATTCAATAAATGATTTATTCAAAAGCATCTGAATACTGTATGAAATTTGTTCATTAATAATATTATAATAAGAGTCCATTAAAAATTTTATTCAATAAATGAATGATACAAAATATTGAGATGTTTTTGAGACGAAAATAACTGACATGTTTATCATTTTTGTTACGGGATTAACAACTGATTTAGGAAGGGTGCAAATGGTGCTATCTATTTTAAATTCCATTGTAATTAGGAGTAATCGTTTGGTTTAAAACAAGCACTTTGCCCTTCAATCCTCACTCCGTATCGATTGTCATCGTGCTCATCTTTCTTCCGCAAGTTGATTCTTTTGCTCCTGCGGATACTCTGTTCGATCGCCGAATATGTATCAATCTCTTCAAAACGAGTCAAGAAACCCAATCCATGGCTTCCGCCACCGTCAACAAACCTGGAATTCGTCACAATTTTCAACCTCATCCATCCTCTGTTCCTCTGCCTCTGAAACGAAGCCGGAATGTTTACAAGCCGTGTACGAGCGCTGCTGCTTCTATCAAGATTCAGATGTTTCCAAACATTCAGCAGGAACAAATCGTGAGTCTGAATCCAAGAAGCCTGATATGATTTCTAACGATCACAATCAGTGTTCATAACAGGGAAACAATCTCCAATTTTATCTCTCAAGATTAGGGTTTATTCCGCTAACCTTGCCTCCGACTGTGCCGTTTCAAATTGTTGAGAAATTGCTTATTTCTCTGCTACCATTCTCGAAAGAAAACCCACAAACGGAAACCCCTGTTATTCAAGATTCTATGGGGCTTTAGTTTGATCCAGTTAAAATGAAGGTGCTCCATGAGTCTGTGATCAATTCTTTGTATTCTGACGTACCTAGACAACGTACTTCATGCGGTAATCGATGCATAACCCAAGAAGAGCATAGTGAACATATGGATTGACAAGTGAAGAAGAATCGGATTGCCAAGAAGATTAAGAAGAAGAAGGCTCCTCGTGGGTGGTATAATACAGTGGATATGTGGCTTGTTGAAACAAAAGCAGTGGACATGGTTGAAACAAAGGGCGCTAACTATGATGATTTTGAAGTTGTTGCTGATGAGGATCAGAAAGTTCGTGCATTGTGTCGAGATGCTTTCGATGAGTAGTACAGTGATGAAGCTGAGGATTGGATGTATAGATGCTTTCGATGGCTCAACAGAAGGCATGGAGAGGTCTCAATTGGGTCCAATCATAAGTATGGACCGGAGTTCTGTCTATGAAAAATTGTAGGGAAAATAGGTATGGAGCAGTGCTTATTGTACAGACCGCCTTGTATAATCAGTTCAAACAGTCAATGTTGTTCGAATTCTGTCCCTTTTTGTAATCCTCTTGTATAGAATTAAGAGTTATGGTAGTATTATGAAAAAAATCAACTTTTTAGCATGATCTCTGTCGTGTTTTTCTTATGTCTAAAACTACTGTTTGCATATAAGAATATTGTTCATGTGTTAAGTATGTGGATTGATTGGATTTAGAGCACAAGAAGATTCCGTTGAAGACTTTTCGTCTCAAACTCATGATTGAAACAAGATAAGAGGAGGAGACTGTAAATGAGGAGCCGCTGTGGTCTGCGAAGTTTCTCTCCAGTTCAGAGTTTATTTTTCCCTTTTAACAACACAATGTAAACTTGTTGGATTTAGGCTTAGAGAAGTCAATTAAGATCTCAAGCTGTCGTTTCCTATTCATACAATTGCCCGATTTGTAATTGATATTGCTTATTATTAATAAAATTAAGTCCAGCTAATCAAATTTTGTTATCCAATCTGCCAATTTATCTCGCCTATATGTGCTGTCCTTGCACATGCAGCCTTCACTACGGTATTAGCTGCTCTGCAAGTTTACAGGATATCATCCTTGAATCTACTTTACGGGGTTGTAATTTAGGACTGTTGCAGCATCTTTATCCCCACGGCCGCTGCAATTTACGACCACTTTGGTGCCATTAGGCAGAGTGGGGCAGAGCTTCTCTAGAAAAGCCAGTGCATGAGAAGCCTCTAAGGCTGGAATTATTCCTTCTAATCTGCATAACCGCTTGTAGGCTGCGAAATGACATAGGACCAAACGTTAATGAATAAACTTCCACTCGTCCAGGATTGTAAAGTAAATAAAAGCTTCACATAGTTGTACTTGTCTAGTAATTGCATACCATCTACGGCTTCGTTGTCGCTGGCCGAATGAAACTCTATGCGTCCAGTGTCTTTGAGAAAGCTCAGCTCAGGGCTTACTCCCGGGTACTCTAGTCTGCGTCAAGCAATGTATACATGTAAGGTTGAGTGAATTATATATATATACATTGATGTGCCAAAACTAGTTTGTTTTTATACATACCCGACGCCAATAGAGTGTGGACCTATGATTTGGCCCTCCTCGTCCTGCAACAAATAGCTCATGGCACCATGGTACACACCAACATGTCCTCTAGCTAGAGTAGCCGAGTGTCGTCCACTATCGAGCCCAAACCCAGCAGCCTCAACTCCTATCAATCTCACATCTTCATCTCCAATGAATTCATGGAATAACCCTAATGCATTAGAACCACTTCCTACACATGCTATTAGGACATCTGGTTTGCCTCCCCATTTGTCCATTGCCTGTTTCCTCGTCTCCTTTCCTATCACTGACTGGAATTCTCGTACCATGCTTGGACATGGATGAGGCCCCACGACCGTTCCGGTCAAATAATAGCTGCTCTCCAAGTTACCTACCCAGTCTCTTATGGCTTCTGAACTTGCATCTTTAAAACTGCCTTCAACTGATATAATCTGCATATAATAGTTATTGTATGGATTCAAATTAGTCAACGAACGTCCTTATAAGTGCAATTCCAAGGGATAAACAAGCCAATGAAGAGTACCTGAGCACCTAAAAGCTTCATTAATTGAACATTGGAAGCTTGTTTCTCCACATCTGCGGAGCCCATGAAGACAATGCAGTCCAAAGAAAGCCTGGCACATGCAGCAGCAGTTGCAACACCATGTTGTCCAGCACCGGTGGCTGCAACAATTCTTGTTCGACCCATCCGCCTGGCTATCATCGTCTGTGCGATTGTATTGTTGATCTTATGTGCTCCAGTATGACTCAGATCCTCTCTCTTCAAGTAAATCTCTGGTCCTTCACCATTTTCATTCTTATAATAATCCGTAAGCTTCTCAGCAAAATATAGAGGCGTCTCACGTCCCACATAGTCTCTTAGTGCTGTTGAGAGCTCCTCCTACACAGTCACAAACAATCAATCCATTGATGAGAAATCTATTGCATAATGAGTTCAGAAACAATAAAAACATCAACTAACATTTACCTGAAACTCTGAGTCATGTACGACTAATTTGAATTCAGCTTCGAGTTTTTTTAGACAAGTAATCAGAGTCTCGGGCACAAACTTTCCACCAAACCTTCCAAATTTTTCAGGGAAGACTTTTGATTCTTGGGGTTCTGCTGTCAATTGCAACTTTTGAGCCAAAATGTTAGTTTTGACATCTAATATTGCTCGCACTACTTCGGCATGACCAGTTTTTAGGTTAACAAGCCAGTGTTGCTTCATTGACAGGGTTCTTGACGGAACAATAAAGAGAGCAGGTTGAGCGACGTTAGTGAGTGCCATAACAAATTAACAATTGATATCGATGATGGACTGCAATTGTTAAGACACACTCGAGGGTTATATAGAGACTAGTTTAGTTGATCGAGATATATACTAATTATAATTTGCTACCACAAAAAATAAGCTTAGCACCTTCGACATTTCCTATGATAAGCTCCGATGAAATAAACGTGCGTCATTTTTAGATCAAATGAGTCAATTATACCCATATACTAATTATTTAAAGTACATGGGTGCACGTTTTTCATTCATCCAAATCAAAAACAATTTAACGGACTTTTCTGCCAAATGGATTCATTGGGTGCCCGGAGTTGCTCTAGCAGAACAATTTCATGCATTTTTTTCACGTTTAATTTTATTTTTATCTTCTAGAAGATATTTATAAATATATGATATTTTATGACCTCGGCCTCTGCCCAACCATGGCACCCCATTAGAGTAGGTGCAATGGGACACTTGAAAATGACATTGAAAATTTTAGAGTGTGCAGAGAGAGTGATTTGAAAAAATTGTATTGAAAAATGTGTAAAATGATGAAAAAAGAGAGGAAATATGGTAGAAAAGTATGAGAGAAATGGTGTTGATGCTTGATATTTAGAGTGTTTATGAATAAAAATTGAAAAAAATTATATTAAAATATGTGTTTTGTTGATATGACTATATTGATAGTCGTGTTTTGCTATAATAGAAGTGAGATCAAGCTGAAAAATTTAGAGAGTATATCATTCGAGATGTTCTTAAAGTTATTTCGGGGTGATGTTACTATCTGTCTCCACTATGTTTCCCATCTTTTAGTACACAACCATGTGCTGCCTGCTGTGGTTGGAGCTCTTCTCCAAGCTGATATGGGGTTTGCTTAGTTGTCTTTGTTCTTTGATTCAAAAAAAAAAAAAAAAAAACCATGTGCTGCAAAATTGCCAACTATTGATTTCCTGTACGTTGATGATATACTATGACATCAATAATCCAAGTTTTATGTAATATGTGGCTTCAATCTCTTCGACTGTACAGTGTACAGTTGTACACCAATTAATTAAGCGGGGACAACTATTCATTTCTCCTCACTGAATCATATTAGTCCCAATCCATTAATCCAAGGCAGTGAGAGGCTCCTATTAGTTGTGAGAGTGAAAGCTGATCAACGGTCGTATATAGTAGTTCAAAATACAAGGTGGAATTTACTCCGGCCAAATCCTAGCAACATTAAACTCCAGTTTGTGAATTTTTGAGTTTTTTTTTTAAAATATAAAAATATGAGAATTTGAAATAAAGAATAACTTCAAAATCATATATAATAATTTATTAAAAAAAACTCTAAAAACCAGAGAAAAAATTATGATTCACTATGTGATAAATTGTTACAACCACTCTCAAACAAAGCATCATTAAACTGTAGATTATGAATTTTTTAGAATCCTTTTGCAAAAATATAAAAAACAAGGGAAATTTTGAAAAATCATATATAAGAATTTATTGAAAAAATCTAAAGTCTGGAGAAAAAATTATGATTGTTATCAGATACAATCAAATGAATTTCACTATATGATGAATTGTTACAACATACTCTCCCACGTTCAGAACCCAATTACACCATCTGGAAAATGTTTTCCAAACTCGCTCTCTCGTTGTCATAATTTTAGTTCTATGTATTTTCTCAATTACTTGAACTATATGCATACAACATTACAACGTAACTTGACTTATTCCACCAATCCACTCCGCACGCGGCTCGGTCGCACGTGTTACAAGTGGTGACAACTGACCACAACTAAGTCAATCGATGTCGTTTAAAGGTGAACAATTCAACAAAACTTCTCTTAGGAGTATATTAGCTCAATTTAAACGCTGCCGTCAAACGTTGTTGACTACGGGTCAACTTGACACGTGTAAGTAATGTTTCTTCTACCAACCAAAGCTTTCGCTGAATCCACCAAATATAAAAGGAAAATACTAAAGGTCCCAAATGTAAACATCCTAAAACATCCCAAATCTATGTGGCATGACACCTCATCATGCCACATAGATTTGGACAAGAAAATAAAAGAGTAATTCTTTATTGGAAAATGTGTTTCCCGCTTAGGACTTTGGAGTTCCCGCTTCTCTCTCTACTAGTGTCTTAACTTGGGTTTTGACCATGGTTAGTGCCTTTGTCTTGGGTATTGAAGCTCAGTTTTGTCTTACAGTCAAAAGCTAAGTTTTTTTGTATGATATATGGAAGAATTCAGAAGAAATACGAGCTCATCGTCATCGTTAAGGTAATACATGGCTCGTTAATGTCTTTTAAATGTTTTAGGTTTCGTTTTCTGTATGGATCGGAGTTTCCTGTGAGTTTATTTTTTTGGATCTTGTTGATTTCAGAGTGGGGGTTTCGGATTTGGTTGGGTTTTGTATTAATTTTGTTGTTTTGTAGAATAATGTATTTTTCGGTCGTTTTTGTTTGCTTTTGTTGTCCGAACAACACTGAAGAGTTAATAAGAGACAGTTAATGTAATTTATTTATATTGTAATCACGACATTTTGTTCGTTTATTTTTGTTTTGCTTTTGTTGTCTGAACAACATAGCAAAGTTATAAGAGACAGTTTAGTGTAATAAATTTACATTGTAATTACGACAAGTGTCATTGTGTTTGAGACTTGTTTTGCATTGTTTTTAGATTTTGTCGCATTGTGTTAATCTTTTTTGTTAATAAGTGTAACTGTTTGAAAGACCTTTTGTACATAGAAATGACGGTGTTGACATTGTGTTTTGGGCATTGTAATAAGGTACTGGGTAATATAATAATTTAATGGGCAATGTAATAAGGTAATGGGAAATGTAATAAGGTACTGGGCAATATAATGCAGTGTATTCATATAGATGGACAATGTATAGAAGTCATATTTGGTGAGTAGTTGTTCTCATTAATTTTTAAAATATTTGATGCTTTTTTTACTGGTCATTTATTTTATATGTGCAGCGGGACAATGTTGAATTTGATAGAACCTGCTGAGAGTGTGTACGAGTTCGTCGAGCCTACTGGATCGAATGTTCCTATGCCAGGGATGTTGTTTGACTCCATTGATGAGTTGTTCGATTTTTACCGCGGTTACGGGATTGCAAATGGTTTTTTCTTTGATTGATTGGGATGATGAGGGTCGTCTGAGGAATGTTTTTTGGGCTGATCCCCGAAGCAGGGCGGCGTACGAAGAATTTGGAGATGTTATTACATTCGACACCACATACCTCACGAACAAGTATGATATGCCATTTGCTCCTTTTGAAGGTGTTAACCATCATGGGCATTTCATTCTGCTTGGGTGTGGACTTATATCTCGTGAGGACACACAGACTTTTATTTGGTTATTCAGTACTTGGTTGGCCTGCATGGGTGGGGTTGCTCCCCAAGGTATTATAACCGATCAAGACAGGGCAATGAAAAATGCAATTGAGGTTGTTTTTCCAAACACGAGGCACATATGATGTTTATGGCACATCATGAAAAAGGTACCTGAAAAATTGGGTTCACATAGAGAATATGATGGTATAACTCGTTTGTTGGGTGCAGCTGTATATGATTCGTAAAGCATTGATTACTTTGAAGGTATTGCATTGTTTTGGAATTTTATTTTCATTGTTAGTTTTGAATTGGCAGAACCTTATGACATTGGTTTAATTTTTAATACATTGTTTCCATTCAATTATTGCAATGTAATAACATATTTTTACACTGTAATAATGGAAATTTGGCATTGTTTTTAAGATTAGCTCCATTGCATTTGTTATTGTGCTCATAGCTGGAACTATATGGAAGACATTTAGTGTCAGTGTAAATGATGGGAAGTTGTTACGATGTTATTAGACAATATAATAATGTAATGCACTATATAGTTCAAGGTAGTTAGATCCATGAACATTTTTTTAGGGCATTTTAATGTGTATATACTTATCATTATTTTTTGAAATATATGTAGCATGTTTTTACTTGTCATTTATTTTATGTATGCAGTGGGACAATGCTGAATTTGATAGAACCTGTTGTGAGTGTATATGAGTTTGTTGAGCCTGCTGGATCTGATTTTCCTATGCCGGGGATGTTGTTTGAGTCAATGGATGAGTTGTTTGAGGATTCGTTAATAAAATTGTTCATTAGAAGATTTTTGCTTTTAAAATCGTTCATTACAGGATTTTGAGTATTTGGAACTAAATACATTGTCCTGAACTTATAATGTAATTACAGATTTGTATATAACTTGATAAATCTTGTTGTATTTTTTTATCATATTTTCCTAAATTTGGGCAAGTTTCATAGCTCAATGATGTTCATATTTTCACGTCTATTTCCCTTGTTTTTTTTCTCTTATGCATACTCGGTGATGTCTTTACAATGTAATAAGCGTCTGCAATATGTTAAGGCAATGTAATTACTGCATTTGTGTTCTTGATTTATCTTGACAATGTAATAAACACCTGACTTATCTGACTTTCTTTTTGTGATATAAGTTGTTAATCAATATATGTTTGTCATATCACTTTTTTTTTCTCTGATAATGTAATAAGACTTAACACAATGTATTAAGCACTGTCTGTTATAATGTATTAGTCATTGTATGTCACGATCTAATTCTAACAACAACCAAATTACTCCATAACCAAGGCAAACAATGTCAAAAACACTGCATAACAAGCAATTCATAAATAAATAAAAAGAATAGACACAATGTAATAAAGTATCATGTAATTTGGGCAGGTTTCATAGCTCAATGATGTTCATATTTTCACATCTATTTCCCTTGTTTTTTTCTCTTATGCATACTCGGTGATGTCTTCACAATGTAATAAGCGTCTGCAATATGTTAAGGTAATGTAATTACTGCATTTGTGTTCTTGATTTATTTCTTGACAATATAATAAACACCTGACTTATATGACTTTTTTTTTGTCATATAAGTTGTTAATCAATATATGTTTGTCATATCACATTTTTTTCTCTGAGAATGTAATAAGACTTAACAACAATGTATTAGGCATTGTCTGTTATAATGTATTAGTCATTATATGTCACGATCTAATTCTAAGAGCAACCAAATTACTCCATAACCAAGGCAAACAATGTCAAAAACACTGCATAGCAAGCAATTCATAAATAAATAAAAAAAAGAATAGGCACAATGTAATAAAAAATCGTGTAATAAATAATTATTGGTAACATTTGTGCAGTTTTGTTATATGAAAATATGTCCTAACAATGTAATAAATATCTCCATATGTGAGAACAACGCAAGTAAAAAATTTCATAGTAATTATTATAATTGAGAATGTTTTCAAGGTTGCATGAATTTTTGTAGTTCTTCATGATAACATATGATCATTACTTTTTTTTATGGGGCAGTACTAAATTACATTGAATGGTTGGCCAAATACCCTAAGCAATGGGCTAATTATATTGTGAATCCAATATTACATTGTTTACATAAGTAAAGCACATTGTAAATGAATTTAATTACATTGAGCATCCACCTCTTCCACGTGTGTGTTTTTATTTTGTTCATAAGTGAAATGACAAGATTAATATGAGCATATCAAATTATTGCAATAAGTATCATACATGTCCATACAAAGATCACATCAACAAATGAACATCAACATTGTCCACAAAATATTCTAGTCAATTTTATCCATCATATATGGTGGGTTTAGATTACAAAATAATAGATAAATGACTAACATATCAATGTCGCACACCCACGCGGAACTTTTGTCGTTTAGAAATTGATGGAACAAATATGTTCGATACTTGAATAACTCATCTTGTTTGAGTTTGTTGAAGATTTTTCTATGGTTGAATATATAGTCCATGATGTATATGCATATGATGCCACAATCCACTCTGTATTCAAAAACAAAGGGGTATCCGGTTAATTACATTGTACCAAATCTTATAGAGTGTGATAATCACATCCGGAATTTCATTTAAGATTGAATGGACATGGCCAATGTAATGACACCAAATAACATACTATAATAGCACCACATAACATGGAAATAAGTATCTACTATTAAATGAAAATACAATATCCATTGTTTGTTTGCATCATAAACTCCAATATAAATCCAAATCTCAATGTAATAAATATTAATACTCATGTCAATCCATAATTTAAATGACATCATTGCATTGTCAAATAACCCAGACAACAACATCAAATAACCCAAAGACTAGCACTGCAATAAACTAATTTTTACAGTGCAATAATTACATTGATCATTAACAATAAAATACAATGTAATCGGTTTGGTAATCAACCCGTAACTTAATGCCATTGAAAGCAAATGAAATCCCTATTTTTAATCACAATATAATCCATTTATATATAATATGATAACCAATGAAAGTCCAATGTCATAATCAACCAAAGACATTGATTAAAGCACAATGACACCCCCATATCCAGTGTAATTAATCTGATATCACGTCTAGTTTACACATACTACATTGCAAATGAATTTGGGAGTAGACAACGTCATATGATATTACGACTATGTCATAATTTGGTAATACATTTCGATAAAAAAAACCCACTGTTTTATCACCATTCAATATAAAACAAACTGCACAACTCGTCCTCAAGCTTAATTGATGCATGCTGAAGCTCCAATGCAATTGAGGTTTTTGAAGGTGTAATAGATACGTAAAACAGAGCTAACATTTTAGTAGCAGTCCTCAATGTTCCAACTGTAATTAAAGGCATTACTTTCTCTAGTAATAACAAAAAAAATCAAAATGCAAAAACATTGTCACAAACCAATACATAGTTGTTATTACCCCTTATACCACTGTAATCAAAGGTATTACTTTCACAAAGTAATAACAAATAAATTTAATATTACAGTTCATTTTGACAGTAGATTAATCCAATGTCATAGCACAAGATGGCAACGGAATTGAAAACTGAATCATGCTTCAAAGTAATCCGTCATCACAATAGCAGAAGTACACACTGTCCTATCTGAGAAAACCTATGCGATAAAAAAAAGCAGTCTAATATCACCATTTTAGAAGTAACTAATCACATTACTAAACTTTCTCGACTAAAAGGTTTCATCTTTGTTAACACTTTGAATAGTAATAACATATATCTTTGTTATTTCATAACTCAAAATATTGGGGATAAATGGTTGAAATAAAAAGTGGATTATTCAATTTTCTTTACTTACGTTGTCGGGAAATGATAGATGTGCAAGAAAGTCAAGCTTCAAATGTAATAAGCTTCAATTTTGAGCAGATGGAGCTTCGATGAGAATCGGAATGGTTCTTCAACTGGAACGAAATGGCTCCGGAGGTTTCGTTGGGATTTTTCAGAGCAACACGAGATTTGCAATTTTTGGAACTCCACTCTTACTTTGGTTACACTAACCACACTGCTAGAATTAAATAGCACACTTTCCAATTGTTGATTTGACAAAAAGCTGTTGCAGTGTTACAGAGTTTTTGAATTTTCAAAAACTTAAAACTGATGAGTCAGCTTGCCAATGTGGCATGCCACATCAGTTTGGGATGATTTGGGATACTTATAGTTGGGATACCTAGTAAAACCGAATATAAAAAGAGCCAATATTAGCGACCACAATAGTGATATTTTGTTAGGTCAATAAATTGTGTGAAAATATATATTTGTATTGATATGATTGTATTAAAATATATATTTTATTGATATGATTGTATTGAAATATATGTTTTAGTGTTGTAGATGATTATGTGGTTTGACTTTTTGTAAAAGATGTAGGACCCCGTCTTGATTTTGGTGTAAAATTGATATTGATATTATGAAGACTGGGAAAGTGGTTGGTTTGACTAAAATTGAGAAAATAAAATGTTTTGGTATTTGTGTTTTGGTGATGTGGCTGTATTGAAAAATGTGTTTTGATGATATGACTGTATTGAAAGATGTGTGTGGTTTGAATTTTATGTAATAGAAGTGAGATCCAAAATATGAATCTACCGACCCAATAAGTGTTAACCATTGTGAGTGCTCAGCAACCACAATGGTGATATTTTGCTGGACCAACAAATTATGTGAAAATATGTGTTATTACTGATGTGGTTGTATTGAAAGATGTATTTTGGTGATGTGGATGATTATATGACTTGACTTTTTGTAAAAGATGTGGTCACCAGTCTTATTTTAATATAAATTTGATAGAGAAAGTATGAAGAATGAGAAAGTTGATGAATTGACTAAAATTGAGAGGAAAAAATGTTTTGAGATTTATGTTTTGGTAATGTGACTATATTTAAAAAAAAAGTGTTTTGATGATGTGTATATTGAGATATGTGTGGTTTTAATTTGTATAATATAAGTGCGACCAAAAATGTCAATCTGTTTGCCAATAAATATTAAGTGCTCATTGGTTGGTCAATTCCTCGACAAGGACTGATAAGCGGGTCCCATTGTAATTGAATATAGAGGCCCTATTGGAGAGTCCAGATAGGCCCCGCCTTCTCTAATTAAGGTCTTTTTTTAAGACTAAGAGCTCCTAAGGGCAACTCCAACAGGAGTTGCATCTGAGTTCGTATAAGGCCAACTGACAAATTGCTTCTCTGATTTGCAGTTTTTCTTAAGCCAACAGAGGTCGCATCTGGGGTCGCAAATTTGCGACCCCAATTTCAGTTCCCAAATATGCATCCCATGTAGGCGAGTCGCAATCGATGGCGGGAGTGGGGAGATGACCGTTGCGCAACGGCTCAGAACAGTCGATCTCCTATCTGTGGCCACTACATCCCATAAAAGGCGATCTCGGACTGAAATCGAAACGAAGCAGAGATCGAGTAGAAGCAGAAGCAGAGATCAGAGTAGAAGCAGATTTCGAAACGAAGCATAGATCGAAACGACTGGGTTTGTTGTGGAAGGTATGATCGATTGAGTCGCATCTAAGTATCTGTACGCTGAACACATCTGGATTTTTGTTGAAATTTGTCTAGTTTTTTTAAAAATTTTGAGAACCAGAACCAGATCTGCCAGTTTGTAGGTTTTGTGTAGTGGATAGTTGATGTTGTTTGACTTGATATGGAGCACGAAGTATTATTTTGAAATTTCTGCAGTTTTTGTTGAAATTGTTTATCTTCTTTGTTCATCTTTGTTCATGGAACTGATTACCAGATACTTGTGACATGGGTGGAGGGATATAATAATCTCACTAGCCAGCCAATTTGCTTGTGGAACCACCTGTTGAAAATAGCTTAGTTCGTTTTTTCCGGTTCCATTTATTCATTCCTCATTGCTCTGTGGTTCCATGGTCTCTTCCTCCCATCTTCTACTGTGTTAATTATCCCCCATTTATTTCCTGAAATCGTGTACAATTTCATTAAATTGTTCCTTGAAGTCAATGAGGGAGAGGGGACTGCCAAGCTGGTTAATAGAAGAGAGGACATTGTGTGTATATATTTATATATTTATGATGATGATGATATATACAGAGTGAATATTGGAAGCCATGAGGGTTGCTTCTCTTTTGTCTCTGTTAATGTGTTTTCTATGGTTTGGTTGATTAGTTAATTACTTGTTACATTTTGAGTATAGTTTCATTTATTTTTTTTGTAGCCATGGATCCCATGTATGAGTCATATGCTTCATTGCTTATGAGCGATGAGGTAGGAGTTGATCTCGATGATGATCATATTGAGTCATCTGATGTCCCTCCCATTACAAGAGGTAGTCAAAGGTCCAAGAATTTTTCAATTGATGAGGATAAGTTATTAGTGTCCGCTTGGCTCAATACTAGTAAAGATGCAACTCAAGGAAATGCTCAAAATTCGAATAGATATTGGCAAAGAATTCATGAGTATTTCAACACCCATGGAGGTCCTCGTACCCAAGAATCTCTCAAACAACGATGGAATGACATAAACAAAAAGTGTCAAAAATTTTCTGGTTATCTAAGCCAAATTGAAGGCAGACATCCTAGTGGACAAACCGAGCAAGGAATGGTAAAAACTTTGTTCTTCGCTACATTTTCTACTTAATGGCATTGCTTACGTTGTATGTTTATTTGTTATATGTTTCAATTTTTACAGTTGGACGAGGCAAAGGGTATGTATGCTGACTTGGATGGTAAACCCTTCTTACTAGAGCATTGTTGGGTTTTGTTAAAGGATGAAGCGAAATGGCAAGATACTCTATCCAACAAGAGTCAGAGGACATCTAGTGTCTCTCATGAGTCTCCTAATGTCCGGGATGATGATGTACGCTCAACCAACCAGGAGCGTCCAATAGGCACAAAGGCCGCAAAGAAAATGGCTGCAAGTGGATCGAAAAGGTCAATTTCTGATGAGATTTTGGAAGAAAGAATGTCTATTGAACGCGCTAAATACGAACAACGTGAAAGAGCGCTATTGGAACAACAAAGAGACCGCGAATTAAAAGAAAAGGAGATGGAGAGAAACTGGGAGATTGAAGTTATGTCCAAAGACCTACGAGGGATGGATCCAATGGTGGTTGAGTACTGGAAGAATGCAAGGCTTGAAATCATGGCGAAGAAGGGTTATAATTTCTAATGTATTTTCCTTGCTTGTTTTATGTACTTTTTTTTTATGGTTATGTACTACTTTATTTTCAT
Organism: Euonymus europaeus; assembly: GCA_963580455.1. Classification (NCBI taxonomy): domain Eukaryota; kingdom Viridiplantae; phylum Streptophyta; class Magnoliopsida; order Celastrales; family Celastraceae; genus Euonymus; species Euonymus europaeus. The sequence goes on along the minus strand of OY756969.1, from coordinate 1,622,405 downwards.
GAACTATGTTTCTTATGAATTATATTTTTATCATGTTGCTGCTATTACTTCTTTCGATGGTGAAACAACATCTCTGTCAAGATAAGTATTCCTGACATAAAATAAAGTAACAAGCATTACAAACAAGAAATTAAGTCAGGCATCTTTGATAACCTGCAAAGCATAGCACTTGTAACAATAAAGAAAAGCATCCCTGACATAAAAGAAAGTAACAAGCATTACAAACAAAAAAGAAAAAGAACGATGGACAAACTAGAAAATACAGCATAACTAGACTCACTAACGCAGGAATCGCGGTTACATTTAGCACATGTAACAAGCCTTTAAACCCCTAAGATCTTCCTTAGTGGACGAGTTGTAGTCTCGTGAGGGTTTTAATAGATGAACCCACAAACTGTATGAGAGTTAGAATCATTCTGATGAACCCAGACGAGCCCACAAGTGCTCTACAAGATCATCTTGCAGTTGCGAATGAGTTGAAGCATCTCTGATTTGACGATGAGTTTGGATAAAACTCACATACTCATTAGTATGTGAATGTGACATTGTCGGTGGAGATGTGAGTCTATCAAAGTCAATGTTGTCGGGCCCGCCGTTTTCCTCAATGATCATATTGTGTAATATTATGCAAGCTTTCATAATATCACCAAGCGTGTCAACATCCCAATATCTTGCCGGTCCACGTGTTATAGCAAAACGCGCTTGCAATACACCAAAAGCACGCTCTACGTCCTTCCTAGCAGCTTCCTGCATTTTAGCAAAGTGTTTTCGTTTTGGGCATTGTGGGCATGGAATAGTTTTGACAAATGTAGACCAGCGAGGATATATTCCATCTGCAAGATAATACCCCATATTGTATTGATGACCATTAATAGTATAGTATGCTTCAGGAGCATTTCCATTGGCCAATGCCCCAAAAATAGGAGATTTGTGTAGCACATTAATGTCATTTAGAGAGCCCGGCATTCCAAAGAATGCATGCCAAATATGGAGATCTTTAGAAGCCACCGCTTCTAAAATAATAGTCGGTGAACGACAATGACCGGTGTACATCCCTTGCCAAGCAGTAGGACAATTCCTCCATTTCCAATGCATACAATCAATACTTCCAAGCATACCTGGAAATCCACGTTCCTCATTCTGAGCTAAGAGACGATGTATATCATTTTGGTTGGGCGCCCTCAGATATCGTTCACCGAAAACTGCTTCAACTCCTCTGACAAAATGTCTTAGACTCTCAATCGCGGTACTCTCGCCGATCTGTATGTACTCGTCTAAGGAATCAGCTGGAGTCCCGTACGCGAGGATCCTAATAGCCGCTGTAATCTTTTGTAGAGGAGAGAGGCCTAAAACTCCAGCAGCATTTCGTTTCTGTGCAAAATAAGCATCGTTGGTAACTACACCATTTGAAATATGGAGAAAAAGATTTCGACTCATTCGAAATCTTCTTCGAAATAGACCTTCGTGGTAAACCGGCTCTGGACTGAAGTAGTCATTCCAGAGTCTGGAGTGGCCATCTGCATGATTGCGATGAACTATTCTGTGTCCAATAATTGAACCTCGATGGCCAGTTCGCCTCCTCCCACTAGCTTGTTCATCATCTGCCTCTCGTGCTAAAAAAACCTCCTCTAACTCATTTTCAGAGTCAGAATCAAAGTTAAGAAATTTCTTCAAAATTTCAGAACTCGAGCTTGGATGATCCATGGATTTGTTTGAGAGTGAGATTTTTTGTGTGAATTGTGTGATAAAATGAATGAGAGGTTAAACAATTTATAGAAATAAAATTTAGGTACAAAAATTAAAGAAACCCACTTTGCATATCCATTGTTGGAATCAAAAAATAAAAGTGAGTATGTAAAACACTATTCAAGGATGCAAATCTTGAAATGCATACTCAAAATGCATATCCATTGTTGGAGTTGCTCTAATGGACTTAAAATTGAGCTCTAAGTAAGAATTAACGCTTCAATAGTCCTATGATCATTGTCCAAATTGAACCGGGCTCCACTAATTTGGATTTTATGTAAGACTTCGAGCTTCTATCGTTGATTCATTGTCCAAAGTCTGAACATACCCCGGCTCCTTAATTGTGCTTGATAATAGTGTGATAATTTAAACATTCACGGGCTTTCAAAATGGGGCTTCATTTAAGAAGAAATCGTCCCAATAGATCTGGGATCCTTATACTCCCTCCGTCCCATTTTAATTGTCATTTATTCCTTTTTGAGATGTCTCAAAATGCATGTCCATTTCAATTAATGAAAGCTATTTTTTCCCTTTTTTTTCTTCTTCTCATTTTACCTTTATTTATACCCTTAATTTGAAAAGCTCAACAATTAACTCAATAACCATGCACATTATAAATAAGGGTATAAATGTCAAATTAAAAGAGAATTAAATATTTTCTTAAACTGTGTGGAAAAGTGAATGAGACAATTAAAATGGGACGGAGGGAGTAGTTAAGATGTTGGTTGGTTTGTAAAATTATTTTTTATTTTTTTTATCCCTTTTTTTTAATTTATATTTTCCGTGTAAGCATTAGGGCTGCACACGGGTTCCGGATTTCTTGCCCGACCCGGTAACCCGGTCATTATTGGGCCAACCCGGTCAGGCCCGATAATAGTCGGGTGAAACCCGGCCCGAACTCGAAATTATCGGACCGGGTATCGGGCCTGGATTTTTATGTTTTTCGGGTTATCGGGTCACCCGAAAACCCAAAAGACTAATTTTTTTAAAAATAGAAGTTAAAATTAAAAGTATGAAATACAAAAATCCAAAGACAAAAATGGAAGAACGAAAACATAGGTTCGCCTTTCGCGATCTCAAGTCTCACCCATGGCGACGGCCATCTCCGATTACGAAATTGGAAGAACAAAAACCTAGGTTCGCCGTTCGCGACTCAATTCTCACTCATGGCGACGACCATCTCCGATTTCTTAAGTCTCACCCATCTTCTCCGCCTCTCACTCTCAATCTGGCCACCGGTGACACCAGCGAGGCAACAAACCAGTGAGGCAGTGCTGACACGTCAAACTTCAAATCACAATTCACAGTTATACACTTACACTCAGTCACTCACACAGGTAGGCGGCATCTTCCTTTCGTTGATTTGCAAGGAGCAATTACCGATTTACCGTAGTTGGTGATAGCTAGGGAACAGGGGCAAAATGTATTGGGCTTGATAAACGGGTTTGATTATAGTATTTTGAGAGTTTCAGCCTTCGGGTATTGAATGCTATATTAATATTTCCATGTAGGCACAACTTACGAGTTTTACTTTTAAAGTTTTGTTAGGTACTTATCATGTAGAAGTATCCAGCTATCTTCATTCATTGCATGTCAAATGTAAGTGCACGAAATAATGAAATATACTTAATATATAGGTTGAAATTATGAATGTATTTTTCTTAACCGGATTACCCGGTAACCCGACCCGATAACCCAATTAACTCGATTATCCGAAATTTTAATCTCGAGCTATCAGACCGGGTTTATGCTCATGAAAGCTAACCGGATCGGGTTTGACCCAAACCCGGCCCGATGTGCAGCCCTAGACTAAGCACTCTGCAGGACGGGCTACTCTGGTCCTAATCGGCCAAACAGGCCTCCACGTAGAGATGGGCTACTAAATTGTCCAAATGGATCTGAGCTCCTTATGGTTCTATAGTAGTCCAAAGTCCAAACAAGCAATGGTCCTATAATAGCCCCAACTGGCTTAAACTCCTATCATAGGCTCCAAGCCTCCAACTTCCAAGACTTGTCCTTAACAGAAACAGACCACGGCTCCATTAATCGGGCTTCTAACAGAGACTGTACGATCCATCTAATAGTCCACACAGGCCAGGGCTCGTCTATTGGGCTCTTATTTAAGATTAAGCTTCTATGATTTCTGTTGTGTTTTTCTTATGCCTAAAACTACTGTTTGCATTTTGCAATGTGTGGATTGATTGGAATTTTCTTTATGAGTTGACATAGATTCTGATTGTTTCACTTCACAGCACTAGAAGGTTCGGGTGAAGACTTTTTTGGCTCAAACCATGCTGCTACCTTCCATGAATGAAGCAAGAGAAGATGACTAGATGAGAAGACTGTGAATGAGGAGCCTGTGTGGTCTGCCAAGTTTCTTTCCAGTTCAGGGTTTCTTTTTCCTCTTTAACACGAAAATGTAAACTTGTTGGATTTAGGCTTAGAAATATCAAATGATCTCTCAAGCTGTACTGTTTCCTATTCATGCAATTGCCTTTTATTGTAATTGATATTGCTTATTATTAATAAAATTAAGTCCAGTTCATCAATTTCAGTTCGAAGTTCTCCTGGTGCTTGTTTTAGTTGGCTTCGGCTTGGCTGTGAAAGTTGGGTTTTGGCTGTGGCCCCCTCTTTTTGTTGCTGGTTGGTATGGGTAGTCCTGCCTTTTTCTTTGTGTCTTGCAGCTGGAATTGGTGCTGTAAGGTAGGGTGCGGGTCCGCTTTTGTTTTTACTGCAGGTTGGTTTTCAAGTTCTGGTGGCTTGGCCATTTTTAGTACAGGTTGCTGTTGAGTTTGGTGCAGGTGGCTATGATTCTGTTTGTGTTTCTTGTTTTTAAGGTTATTTGGCTTGGCCTGATCCTTGCTTGTGTGGTCCTTGTTTAGGGTGTTTTCTTTATTGTGTTTATCTCGTTTTTGGTCGTTTATGTTGGTCCTTCTAATAACCACGATTTTCCTCCACCATAAATGAATTAGAGATTTCATTATTTCAATAAATTTTAGAGGTACCATCCTCTTTATAAAAAAATAAAAAATTCAGTTCATCAAATTTTGTGATCCTAGCTGCCAATTTTCCTCGCATGTATTATTTTGTGTTGTCCTTGCACATGCAGCCTTCACTACGGTATTAGCTGCTCTGCAAGTTTACAGGAAATCATCTATGAATCTAGTTTACTGGGTTGTAATTTAGGACTGTTGCAGCATCTTTATCCCCGCGGCCGCTGCAATTTACGACCACTTTGGTGCCATTAGGCAGAGTGGGGCAGAGCTTCTCTAGAAAAGCCAGTGCATGAGAGGCCTCTAAGGCTGGAATTATTCCTTCTAATCTGCATAACCGCTTGTAGGCTGTGAAATGACATAGAACCAAACGTCAATGAATAAACTTCTACTCTTCCAGGCTTGTAAAGTAAATAAAAGCTTCACATAGTTGTACTTGTCTAGTAATTGCATACCATCTACGCCTTCGTTGTCGCTGGCGGACTGAAACTCTATGCGTCCAGTGTCTTTGAGAAAGCTCAGCTCAGGGCTTACTCCCGGATACTCTAGTCTGCATCAAGCAATTTATACATGTAAGGTTGGGTGAATTATATATATAGTCTGTATAGATATATAGATGGGCCAAAACTAGTTTGTTTTTATGCATACCCGACACCAATAGAGTGTGGACCTATGATTTGGCCCTCCTCGTCCTGCAACAAATAGCTCATGGCACCATGGTACACACCAACATGTCCTCTAGCTAGAGTAGCCGAGTGTCGTCCACTATCGAGCCCAAACCCAGCAGCCTCAACTCCTATCAATCTCACATCTTCATCTCTAATGAATTCATGGAATAACCCTAATGCATTAGAACCACTTCCTACACATGCTATTAGGACATCTGGTTTGCCTCCCCATTTGTCCATTGCCTGTTTCCTCGTCTCCTTTCCTATCACTGACTGGAATTCTCGTACCATGCTTGGACATGGATGAGGCCCCACGACCGTTCCGGTCAAATAATAGCTGCTATCCAAATTACCTACCCAGTCTCTAATGGCTTCTGAACTTGCATCTTTAAAACTGCCTTCAACTGATATAACCTGCATATAATAGTTATTGTATGGATTCAAATCAGTCAACGGACATCCTTATTATAAGTGCAATTCCAAGGGATAAATAAGCGCAGGAAGAGTACCTGAGCGCCTAAAAGCTTCATTAATTGAACATTGGAAGCTTGTTTCTCCACATCTACGGAGCCCATGAAGACGATGCACTCCAAAGAAAGTCTGGCACATGCAGCAGCAGTTGCAACACCATGTTGTCCAGCACCAGTGGCTGCCACAACTCTTGTTCGACCCATCCGCCTGGCTATCATCGTCTGTGCGATGGTATTGTTGATCTTATGGGCTCCAGTGTGACTCAGATCCTCTCTCTTCAAGTAAATCTCTGGTCCTTCTCCATTTTCATTCTTATAATAATCAGTAAGCTTCTCAGCAAAATATAGAGGCGTCTCACGTCCCACATAGTCTCTTAGTGCTGTTGAGAGCTCCTCCTACACGGTCAAAAACAATCAATCCATTAATGAGAAATCTATTGCATAATGAGTTCAGAAACAACAAACTAACATTTACCTGAAACTCTGAGTCATGTACAACTAAGTTGAATTCAGCTTCTAGTTTTTTAAGACAAGTAATCAGAGTCTCGGGCACAAACTTTCCTCCAAACCTTCCAAATTTTTCGGAGAAAACTTTTGATTCTTGGGGTTCAAGAGTCGTTTTTGATAACTTTTGAGCCAAAATATTAGTTTTGACATCTAATACTGCACGCACTACAGGCAAATGTTGCCTCCTTGAAGGGGTCCTTGACTGATCACCAATAAAGCAAGCAGTCTGAGCATTAGTGAGTGCCATAACAAAGTAACAATTGAAATCGGTGATATGCTGCAAATGTTAGACACATGAGGGTTATTATATAGAGGCTACTTGAGTTGAGATACTTTAATTTGCAACGACAATCAATTACGTACCACCTTCGACATTTCCTAGGATAAGCTCCAATGATATAAACGTGCGTCACCTTATCATCAAATGCGTCAACTGTACGCATGAGTTTCATATTTAACATTTAATAATAATTACGGGTGTCCAAATCCGATCCGCAACCGAGGAATCGATCCGAACCGTAGTTATTCGGTTTCAATTTTTTGGTTAACGGTTTTGGATTTGGCTATGAATTTAGAGATTTTTCGGATTCAATTTTTTCGGATTTAACCGAAAACACCAAATAATTTTTTTATTATGTTTTATATATTTACTTATTTAAATAATTAAGGCTAAAAAATTAAAGAATTAGATCCAAATATAATTTATAATTTATCAATTAATACTTAAAATAGCATCTCCTCAACTCATCCCACACTATTTCATTCTCTGCAGACCGAAGTCCTTGACCTCATCATCGTTATCGCTCGTGTAAAAGGTTTGTTATACTCTCTTAGGTTTGCTAAGTGTGCGTGAGTGAATCTGCTAAAGTGCTAGGATCTTGGTGTTTGTTTGTTGTAACTGATTATTGATTGTTTAATTAAAAAGGTGTAGACGAGACGATAAATGTATAGTTTGATTATTCTATTTGATTTTCTCTATAAAAAAATTGCTACGTTCCTTCAAAATAAAGAATCAATATTTATTTTGTTCTTATGTAATCATTCTTTTTTGTGATGATAAAAAAGTAGGCACATGATAAAAAAAGAAAGTTTAAGAAATGTTTTTTAATTGTCAAAATTGAAATCCGAATCGAACCGAAAAAATTTGATTTTTTCGATTCGGTTATTCGATATATATTTTTCGAATATTTTGATTTCGGTTAAAAATCAGATCGAAAACCCAACGGACACCCCCTAATAGTAATTAACTATTTAATGTGATTCTTGTCCAGAGGACCAAATCAAAGAATATGGGTGCACGTTTTTCATTTTTCTACCAAATGGATACATTGGGTGCCCGGACTTGCTTAGCAAAACAATTTCATGCACTGTATTTTAATGGATAAAAACTGTCATCTAAGTGGGTTAGGTGACAGTTTTTAGACAATTCAGATGACAATTTTTAGACACAAAAAACGTTACAATAGTATTCCATAATCCTCGCAAAATAAAAACCAACCCATCTCAAGCTAAGCATTAAGAGAATTCCAGGATATTTCTATTTAGCAGGCACTTAATGTCTTGAGTTTTGTGTACAAGAATATTCTCCAGAGCCACGGGCAACAATCCAAGTTTTATGTGATCCAAGTTGTACTTGGAATTATTCTACCAATCGCACTCACATGTACTACAAACTTGGGACATTACTTATTTAAGAGCCGACCAAAGTTTTTGTCTGAATCCACCAACGGTTTTGATAAACAAACCCTTCAAATTTTTTGAACTCAAACCTATTATAGGTTTCTTTTTTAGACAAATGGCATTTGAACCCCTAGCATTTAGTAATCATATCTTGCCTCCAAATTATTGTAATGTTAATATTTTGTTAAGATTAAATATTTATTATTTTTTCTACCTTTATTTGTTAGTAACCAAAACCCCTATTTTTAATAACCGAATCATCTGCCCACATTTTTCTAATAATTATGATCAAAACCATTATTTTTTTATAAGATATGTTTTATAAAATTTATTCATAATTATTGTAAAATAAAAAAGTTTGTTTAAATATAGATTATTGATTATTTTGTTTGTATTATATAATGTTTATTAACTTAATTTGTTTCTACTAAGATATCATTTGTTTTCATTACTGCTGATTTTTTTTTCCTTCTGCGTCTTTTGTTGTTTTTCAATTATGACTTATTATTTTATTTGTATTCTACAATGTTTATTAACTTCATTTTTTTTCTTCTACCATATCATTTTTCATTATTACTGATTTTGTTTCCTACATTTTTTTGTTGTTTGTCAATTATGACTAATTATTTTGTTTGTTTGTTTGTATTCTATAATGTTTGTTAACTCTCTTTTTTCCTAATAATTATGATAAAAACCCTTCTTCTGTAGTTATATATGTATGTATAGATTATTATTTAATAATTAACAAGCCAACAATCACATATCTGATCTGATTTGATGTTGTCGGAGGCCATCAAAACGTGTTTTCAGTTTCTTATTTAAAATGTGTAATAAGTGGAATCCATCAAACTTGTTTAGACCCGGACAATTGTTAAATGCAATCTCATGTTTACTTAACATAGGCCTATGCATCACTGTTCCAATCATTTGACTATTGCGTCTCTTCTTTTACGGTTGGTAGTTGCGCGGTCGCTTTGTTTTTAAAATTTTGTTTGCACCACGTGGTCCATACTTTCAAAATTTGTTTTAGTGACTCAATTACCCCTCAATTGAAAAGAAAGTGTAAATTGAGACAATAAATTTATAAGAATAATAAAAATACATAAAATGAAAGTTTAAGTATAAGTCCCTTTAGACTGATATCTTTCTTTTGTTTCATTTTTATTATTTTATATGAAAATAATTGACTTTTGAATTTTTTTTAAAAAAACTAAGTTAATGCACGTACCCAATTGATGCATTTATGGCAAGCTTAATTTTTATATTTTCGTATGAAAAGATCTTCGTCATGCTTTCTTTAACAATAATCCCTCTGTCTCATTTTAATTGTCCCCGTTATTTTTTCACACGGTTTAAGAAAGTATTTAATTCCCTTTTAATTTGACGTTTATACCCTTATCTATAATGACAAATACTTTGGCACCATAAAAGGTTAATTAATGTGCATGTTTATTGAGTTAGTTATTGAATTTTTCAAGTTAAGGGTAAAATGAGAAAAAATAGGAAAAAATAGTTTTCATTAATTGAAATGGATATGCATTTTGGGGCATCCCAAAAAGGAATAAAGGACAATTAAAATGGGATGAATGGAGTATCTAATAATAATTATTCTCATCCTTTTTAACTATATTTAGATGGTCCATCCACCAAATTGCCAAAAGAAGCCATTGATTACTAGTTAGTATTCAGTGCCTCGCCAAGGAGTGGCACTAATTTTTTTTTTCGTTCCGTTGTAATTGAATTTAGAATCAATAAAAACTTTTTTAAAAAAAAATCATAAAATGTGTGTGATTTCAACAATGTACATTTTATTCAAAATAAAAAAAAGCTTGACAATTATAGACATAAACTCTTAAATATTCGATGTTGAATCACGATGAAAAAGTTCAAAAAATCAAGCTCCAAAAAAAACCCAAGCTCATAGGTGTGAAGAGTACAAGCTTCTGTGGTCGTGTAAGAATCCATATTGGCCCAGGCTTCTCTAATTAATCTCTCTAGATAAGACTAAGAGCTCATATGCTCTTTAATCGTCAAAACAGGCCTGGGCTCGTAGAATTGAGCTCTAAACGTTACAATTAACGCTTCTATGGTCCTATGATCCTATCATTTTCCAAATAGAACCGGGCTTCCCTTATTGGGCTTTTATGTTAGCTTCAAGTTCGAGCTTCTATTATTGTCCAAAGTCCAAACGGCAAAGAGACCTGGTTACTTAATTGGGCTTAATGTTCCAGTAATCGTTCGGCCATGCATGGGCTTCTAAAATTGGGTTTCATTTGAGAGTAAATCGTCCAAATAGATCTGGACTATATAGTTTAAGAACTTAAGATGCTGGTTGAGTGGTTGGTTTCTAAAACTATTTTTTATTTTATGTACTGTTTTTTAATTTATATTTTCCGTGCACGCAGGTCCGGCTACTCTGGTCTACCTGGGCTTCATCTTTATCATAACCCACCCTATCTCCCACCACCGCTCCTCCTCTACCACCACCACAATTAACGGAATCAAGCCAGGGGAAAAAATAGAATTCAAACTTAAAATGAAGCGAATTAAGGATTGAATAACCTAAACCTCGCTGACTTTAAGGTGTAGTCCGCTGAGGTTTCCAATTCTGATTCGCTGCACAATGCAGCTGAAATCCTTCTGATATCTGGGCTTCAGTGTGTGTTGTACGGAGATGGATGCAGGGAAGCCTCCATGTGATTCTGATCCGAATTGGACCAATGAGGAATTGGTTGTTAAGATGGCTGATTATTGGGTTCTGTCAAACATTCCAAGAGGAATATCTAATTTTGATGATGTTTGGTACCGTTTCACCATAGAGATGCTACTGCAGCATCCCTTTGTGAGTGGTTGCCAAGATGAATATGATCTTCATCATTTGGAGGCGGATGAAGAAGAGAAAAGTTTTGATTCTTTTTTTTAAAAGATATTGAAATTGCACATCATCAATTAATCTGTCAAGTCAATAAAAATCATGTAAATATTTTTTAATGTAATTTCAGCATTTTAAGTGATAAAATAGTAAAAAAAATCCACCCGATTACATGTTTTGGAATAAAAATAAAAATCATGATTTTTGCATTGAATGAGTTCAAATCTAGGTAATTGAGTTGAAATATGTTAACTCTTTTAGAAACTAAAAATATAATTAATCTAAAGTACATCAAATTAAAGAAAGCCTGTTGTAACACAAATCAAAACCAAAAAAACTGTTACAGAGCAATTTTAAAGCAATAATAGATGTCAACTTAAAAGAAATCGAGATCGACTTTAATTCTTTGTAACATTTTTGAAGAGAACCTTAACGCATATACATACTGGATATATAAACTCCTCCCTTCGTCTCTGCTGCTCTTACACAAGCATTGGCAATGGCTTCCATAAACAAAATCTGGGACCTAAAAATTGAAAGAACATAAATGGCCTTTAATTACCAAACAAACAGAATTAAATTGATGAAGACAACTAACAGATCGAGCAAATATTCAGTGCTGCAGAGTTTTGCTTCACAGCGGTATTTCATGGCCTTCAATGTCGGCCACTACCACATCGACGACAATATTGTCGCATACGCGGCGACACTTCTGGATTCGGCGTTGGATCATAACTGGTCTCAACAACCCACCAGTTTATTTATAGTTCATTATGGTTTTTAGTTAATCAACTGCTAGGTTCTTGTTGAGGTTGTAAATGTTTCAAGAACTCTCAACATCCATTGACACAAACAGGAGGAGTTCATGTATTGCACTATCAATAGGTTGATTCTCTCTCTTATATGTATTTTTGAAAAGGAAAAAAATATATCTCAGAATAGTTTGCTAGAGCGAAGAAAATTGAATTATTTGAGACCGAGACGCCTCGATAGGACGAACCGCGAATTTTAGGATACGAGATTTCCTTCCTAGTTGCTATAGACGCAGTATTTGTCCAATTGACACTATCAACGTTGGGTTTGTTGGATTCTTAACAATTCAGGGAAATTGGTCATTGAGAATTTTGAAGAATCCAGACACCATATTGGCATAAATTTCTCTAAGAAAGGAGTTTCCAATGTAAGGCAAAAAGACTTCAACACAATATATTTTGGCCTGATAAAATCTCGAGATCTATCTATCTATAGTTTTTTTTTAAAAAAAAAAATGCAAGAAAATAAACTATTCAATCAAAAGGTGCCGAAACATAAGACAGAAATTAACAAACTTTCGTCAAGGAAGGGACCCACAAAGCAGTCAACGTTGAAACGAAAAACACAAATACCAGAAAAAGTCAAACAAAAGTATTAGACAAAGATACAAAAACCCCTGACACCAGAAGAAAAGTTCAAAGTTAAAACAAAAGGTCCGCGTTAACTTTTTGGATTTGTACGGCAAAGTCAATGCCCGAACCTATTAGCTATTACCCTTGCAGCACAAAACACCACCGCCAAAGGCCACTATCATGCAAGGTGCGTTCTTGACTTTTTCCCATCTCTGTATTTGTAAAGCAAACACCATCTTCTTCCTTGGCTATTATTATTCCTCTTTCTTGCTGCAATTGCAACTAAAATTGATTAAAACCACGGATCGAGTTTTATGCATCCAAGAACAATTGCACCCGAGTTAATTGAGAAAATTTTGCAAAAATTGCTTACCAGTCATGCCTTGTCACACATGACGGAACCCTTGATCCTTTCAACTGTGCACTTAATTAGATTGTTCACTGTTGCAACCGATCCAAGAGACAGTTTGGCAGTTGGTGTTGAATCAACCAAAATTTGAAATGCCACAGTCAATAAAGACCCACATGTACTGCCGATATCATCAAGAATCCCTCCATGATTGTTCACTGCAGGCCCATCAGGAAGTATAGCAAAACCTGAAGGTAGGAGTGCTACATAATCAGGATCCCCACCGCCTAAGACCCCATTCATCGAAACAATGTCGACTGGAGCATAGATTACGTATGAGCCTGTTGAATCAGTGCAACTCTCTTGTAGTATCAGCATGTTGCTCTGGCTCGAATTCGCACTCTGCATTCCATTTTTTATTTTTAAGAATGTCAGTCCAAGTACTGGTGTTCGTCCAGTTAATTTGTAAGACAAGCTGATGAACTTACATTAACGCGAAGAAGTGAGATACAATTGCCTGGATCGCGACCATTGGCAATATGCGACATCTCTACAACTAGCCCACCGTTTGAAAGAATATCCCACTAAAAATGTAAATTAAAGTTTGAACTTATCATATATGTTCTAGGTTATTAAATTGATTTAGGACTTGGAGATGTGTATATATATATATATATATGTACCTCGCTCCGAGAGTTTTCGTTTCTAAGGAAATCAAAGACTCTTTTCGGCGGAACTGGAATCCAGAAGGAAGTTGCAGCACAGAGCACGATACCAGGAGGCCTGCCTGGATCATCCAGACTTTTCCTGGTCATGACTCTTACATCATCAGAACCAGTAGCTGATATTGTTGTCCAAGCATGTGCGGTTGAAGCACCGACACCAGTGCAAAAGCTCATTATCATTCTTTCTGCAAGCTTCAACATACTCTTCCTTCCATCAGGGCTTGAGATCACTGTTCAATATATAATAATTGACCAAAGTCTATCATTAAAAACAAAAGGCAGATCATGTGTGTGATGGAATAGAAGAATGAAGGCCAGAGTGATATTACAGAGATCTTCTGTAGGAAAGTTACTGGCAAGTGAACTTGCAATGCGTTCACTTTGTCGATCTAATGTGGCCAGCCAGCGTTTCGCTCCAAATGCAAGACCGGAATTGACTAAAGGTCCATATATACTGTGAACAGATTTATCATCCACTTCAACATGCTCAACCCAAATAACCTAAAGAGATGATCAATAATCAATATCTTCACTTGAAAATAATTGGCAAGTAATCGACTCAAAGTTGAACTCTTACCTTTGAGAAACCATTTGGCAACTCTTGGATCAAACAACCTGATGGCCTTCTTCGACCCTTGGACATTGGGCTAGGACGTAAACTGTCCAAGGAAACATCAACTACTGCCCAAGTACCATCAGCATGCTGTTTACAGTACCTCAGAAAATAATAATCTCGAGTCGGAACAAGAGGTGAAGGAACTTGGAATTCAGCAGTCATCTGTAAAAACAAGATCATAAGAAGTAATTAACCTTCAGGAAAGTAGTGAAGCATCAATAGTATATTGCATAAACAATAAAGCTCTTGTGGCTAATTAGATAGAGTGGAGAGTTTGGAAGGTTTTGATTACCACTTGCAAGGCTCCATTGCAGTTCCCTGCCACTCCAGTTGATAGAACTTCTAGGGTATATGCTCTTGATACAACACCACAGAAAACACTTGACCATTGGTTCTGAAAAAAATGTTTTCATAAGTAAAACCAAAATAAAATTTTGCAGAATAATGAATATTAGATACCTACCACATCCATGAGAATCTCAACGAGGCTAACATGGTTCATGATAACCACCCTCGACTCCCTCGAAGCTTCGGATCTTAATCCTAAGGGTTTTGGCCCAATTCCCCGAGGGAAAGCTCTAACATACTCATCTTCATTCAAAACTTCAATATTGTTCTCATTGGGAATCCACAAGGGTTCCCCAGCCTGAGCAATTCTCACTAGTTCCTCCATTGCTGCAACAGCAAGCTCAATAATCACTGGCTTGTCCGCCTCAGTAGGGCCAGCCATTGTTTTAAGAGGATCACCAGCTCCATACATTTCCCCTACCAAGCCTGAATGAGTCCCAAAATTGCTAAACCCAAGATCAAGAGAACGCGAAGACAATTGAGAAAAGTTGGAAAATGAAGACAATGGCTTCCCAACGTACTTTGAAGCAATGCTTGATATCCTATCAATCTGTAACCAACAAGTCAAAATGTTCAAGAGTACTCATGATAGTTTATGTACATGCGTTATTTTGTTAAACAATAATTGAAATTTAACCTCGTCTCTTAAACGAGCATTCTCAATCCTCAAATGTTGCTCATCAAAGGACATTTCACCAATTGTGGCAGGTCCTCCACAGTTAGGGCATGTTGCATTGCCTAGGGCTTCCTTGTAGCTTGAGTTAGCCGCACGAAGCTTATCATTCTCAGACTTCAAAATTTGATTTTGATGGCGCTCATGTTGTGCCTACAATAAATAACGGTCAACACACACATATATATACATATATATTATATAGTATATATACAATGCTTAATAATATTAAGCTCAATTAAATTTGATAAAAGACAAAATAACTTGATATACAAACAAAGATAAGTACTTAATCTCTCTATATTGAGAATCACATGTTTAATTTTTCACCGATAACAATTCTTGAAAAAAGCATGGAGTCAAACATCAAATACAAATATATGATTATTCATATATAAGCTACCTTCATTTGTGTGCGCTTGTTTTGGAACCAAAATTTGACTTGTAAAGGCTCTAACCCGAGCTCCCGGCTCAGCTCCTTCCTTTGTTTGTCATCCGGGTGCGGACACTCCTTGAAGAAACTGATCAGAAAACAATTTATACAAACAGATTCATATAGCATATATTAGAAATGAAAACAATTAAATAAATTAATATATGATATCAGAGTCTCGGACAAACACCGTCAGGAACAAACGGAAAAATACTTACAGTTCCATCCTTGAAGAAACTCATCATAAAACAATTTATACAAAGAGATTCATATATAACATACATTAGAAATGAAAACAATTTAATAAATATATGATATCGGAGTCTCAGGCAAATACCGTCAAGAACAAACGAAAAAATACTTACGATTCCATTTCTTGGATTTGGTGCTGCGTGTGGCGATGGTAGCGCTTTCTCTTGGCACGATGACCGCTAGGATCTTGCTCATCACCGGAGGGAGCATCAGTAGTTTCAGTCCCCGATCTAGTCTCGTAATCTTCATCTCTCATCCTACCCAATTCGATGTCAGAGGTTTTTGGGGTCATATCGAACATGTGCTGACCCTCAAAAATGTTTGGTTGGAACATTTTTTGCCAATTAATATATATTCCCTGAAAACTTTGAATCTATTTGTGTATATCTCTTCTTCAGATTTGCAAGCAACCTACCAATAAAACCACTAAAAAAGGAAACATATAAAGTGAACCACTGGAGTAACTGAGTGTGTATATATATATATATATATAATAAAAAAAAACCTCTATGCATATATTTTGATATTTCTACATGAACTAAACGAACAAAAAAAAAATAACACGTAAAATAGAAGTGTGAGAGGGAAAATGGTATGTAAGATTTTTAGGGAAAAAAAAGAATTCAGATTCAAGTTTCTCTCTCTATAACTCTTGGAAAGTATGAATTTCCTTCCATATCCAGAAGGATTAATTACCTTATATAGAGTATCAGCCTCAATGATAATGGTACAAATACAGATTAATCCAAAAAATACAATTAATTTACTAGATAAATAAACAAATGTGTATAAAAAAGAATATTAATTAAAACACTGTCCTAACCTTGTGGATCCTTCAAACTTTTGTGGCACTGAAATTATTTTCCGGATTCAACAAGAATATCATCGTTGAAGCTGTTATGTTTCTTAGGGTTTGGGGGCTTTTATAAGGGGAAACTCTCTGTGATGTGGTGTTGTCTGACGGCGTATTACAAGTGGTGAAAGAACAGAAATGACTCGAGTGTGTTTTTTGGCCTATCTATAAAAGTCTTTAAACCTTTTGTGTTTACGTGTTAAGAGAAACCTGAATTATTAGAAAAGAAAAAAAAAGAGTTGACGCTTCAAGAACCCCACTTTGACAAAAACCCAATATCAACTCTACAGAGATTTGTAACGCCCCACTAAAATCTCACTGATGATCCCTACTCCACTCTTTCTCTCTCCCTCTCTCTGCAAACATTAATACAATACAAGCGATAATTATGTTCAAAATTCAAGGTAAAATCACAAAACCAGTATAGGGTTTGCAAAGAAAGTGTAAAATCACAAAACAAGTATAGGGTTTGCATAAAGTATGCACGGACTTACCTGAAAAGATCAAAAGAAGCTTTGAAGTCATAAAGCTTGTGAGAGTAGAAGCTTTTGGGGTCACTACTCACGCAAATAAGTGCTTCTTTTAGGGTTTTAGAGGGAATCTTGGCGAGAGAAAGAAAGTAAACGGAGGAGGAAAAAGAGGAGATAAAATCAAAAGAGATGAAAGGGGGTTTGAAGAGGGTGAGAGAGATAGGGAGGAGAAGAGAAGAAGAAAGGGGAACAGGTGTGAGAGGATGAGGCAGCGAAGAAGTGAGTTATTGCAGAGCGTATTGAGAGGGTGTAATAGCATTTATGGTGGTGTGGAGAGAGGTGTAAATAAGAGAGAGAGAGAGAGAGAGAGAGAGAGAGAGAGAGAGAGAGAGAGAGAGAGAATCTCTTGGCTGGCCTGTTTAAAATTCCTCTAATGGCGACGCCTTATTGACTCCATTAACACTTTTCAACCGTTTTGACTAGTACTAATCCGATGTACACACATTCATTTTGTAACTTCTTGCATGTCAAAATCATTCAAGTTCCAATATCCAGAGAGCATGCTTATATCTGATACTGATTTGATGTATATAACTATATATGCATGCATGTTAAAACGTGGAGCTACAGCCTACAAATCACTCGCAGATATGGCATGGGATGGTCAAACATGTACCATATCTTTTATTTATAGTTTTTCTAATATAATATGGTAAAATTTAGCTATAATAATAATAATAATTAGTAGTTATAGTTACAAAACAAATTGATTAACACAATTGACATATTAATAATCAAATTAACTTTCAAAGAAATAGTTTCTATATCATGCTTGTAAAAGTTACCATTGATTTGTAGGATTTTAGCTGGCTAAACAAGCCAAGCTTAACCAAGATCGACCATCAGCTCAATTTTTTTTATCTTGTTTTTATTGCCTATTTGAAAATTGATTGATGAACTGTCTTGTTTATTTATTCTAAAGATGGGTTGTCTTATAAAGAATATCCGAAATTAAAATTAAGAACTATAAAGCCAATTTCGTTAATTGTAGAATTGAAGATTTAAATTGGCCTTTTGAGTAAATTAATTAAATAATTCCTCATACATTAACTAATCGTGAATTTCATTTCATTTCCTATTATACTATTGCATAAAAATATTGCAATTAATTATTACATATATATATATATATAATTGATAGAGATATAGGGTATGTTAGAACGTCAATAGAGTTGGAACACATTGACTCTCATACGCTCCATGAATATATATATATATATATATATATATATATATATATATATATATATATATATATATATATATCTTATCATCGTTTCCCTTTTCATTCATATAGTTTCTTGTAGCTAATTATAAATTGACCAAGATGAAACACTTTATTGGAAATTTTATTTACTTTTAAAGGATATATTTGACAATTTATTAACTAATCTAACCATCGGCGACCTTTATTGGAATTTTGATCTGACAAATTATCTTAGGTGAGAGTAGCTTATTTGGATTTCGTTACGTACATCAACCAATTTATATATATTTTTGCCTTATTTAGGAAACTTATAACTTTTAGTTGAAAAAGCAACAGCCTTTTTGTGCATATATCACTTTCATAAGTAAAACACTAATCCTACATATGTGTATATTTCGTGTATAAGTTAATTACCATAAAGTCAATCTTAATTCCTTAAACAATCAACCCCTCACATACACGCATGCATACATGGTTTCCTTCTGGTTTCAAAGAAATCTTGAAAGATCCAATAATCATTCTCGAGTCTCGACAGGATAAAATGGTCGGTTTGAAATTTATATGATGGAACATTAGAAATAACACGATTTAAATTATTTTTATTTTGTATTAATCATGCATATTTATAGCATGTGGTCATGTGAATATTAGTTAAATCTTATGTTACATTCAAAAGTAAAATAAAATCAATTGGAGTTATATTTTTTTCATATTATATGTTCATGATTTAGGACAGGAAATAATATAATTTTAATCTCCAGTCTTCCCTTATCACATTGATTATTAAGTTTGAAAATATTAGATCCATCAATAGACTCTCTTATCCAAAATTGACTATCAAAATTCACAATATTTTCAAGATATTTCAGGACCTTTCAGAACTCACGACTTTAAATTAAAATGTATTTTACTAAATCAAAAAATCTCATGGACTTATAATTTCCATCATATCTTTATTGTTAACAATGTAAAACTTCCTCCCTCAACAATCTCTCCCTCATATGCATGTAGACGAAAGTCAAGCCCACCAAGTGAAGCTAGGAGTCGTAGATATCCACTCACATCCAATCTAAACAACCTTTCCTAATACCACTTTTTAGGACTTAGGGATTGTCAATAGAGTATATATATACTTACCCAAACTTGACTATCTAACTAATAATTGAGATATTGTCTGGTTTTCTCATGCTCAAATCTAAGTCCAACCAATCAGTACACGATTTCTAGAGCCTTTCAAAATCAAGACTTTAAAACCCATCTTATAATTAATTCAATAAAAAATAATATACTATCAATCATATCTTCATTTTAACGATACTATATTATCTTTTGGCCTCATTTTTTCACTCTCCTCAAGGCAAGACACCCAACAGCACTCGTATCCTCACCACCCAAAATGGTTCATTAATGTCTGTGTAGTCTGCATTCTCTGCTTCTGCACGCAGCGAGTATTTATTAGTACTACCAGCATGCATTTCCCTCCTTCATATTGGGGCAGTTCGTCCTCTCAGGTAACTAATTATCTGTTTCTCCCCGCAATTTTAATTATTATTTTTTATGATATGAAAATTTAAACAATGCTTTAATTATTCATGTAATTTAATATATATGTAATGTTGTTGTAAATTATTTAGTCGGACAAAATTTATGTATTCATTGAGGATTTTCTACGATGTTAACAGCTTCACTAAAAGACACACACGAGGGTCAGAGTGACCCCACTATTTGGAGCTATTCACAGCGTGGCAGTGCTTGCTGGATACAGCTAAAAGCAACCATGCGAACATCACATTTCCGGTTTCGCCCTTTTTTCCTTATGGGCTGGGCTGAGGTGAAGAGATTCTGTTTATTTATTTATTAGAATGGGCTTTACTAAGGGGCCCACGAAAACTGATTTCACAATTCATTGTCTTGTTTTGTTATAATCCAAAAGCTCGTTAAGAGTGGGCATGTTTATGGTCAATCAAATAGACTAGGCATGGCAACGGGGCGGATTGGGGACGAATTTGGCCGCCCCGAAGATAAGTAATCCCGCCCCGCCCTGACCTTTGGGGTAAACTTTTTTATCCCGCCCCGCCCCGAATCAAACTTTTAGGGTTTTGGGTAATTGTTCTATTAGTCATTGATTCAATAGATCAATTATCTAAATTAAAGTAAGCTAAATAGTCAATCAATTAAAGCATAATTGATTATTAATTTTGATTCATTCCATATTTTAAAATTAGCATCATCAATTCTGTACGAAGAATAAAAGAATGAAAGAATGATTTATTGATTCATGATGAATCAATTCAGTATGAAGAATAAAAGAATGATTTATTGATTTATGATGATTGATAGCGATTCTATTAATACTTAGAGTTTAGCGTTTACGACTTTAGGGTTTAAGAATTAGGACTTGAAGTTTAGCGTTTAGGGAATAGATTACTAACAACATATTATATGTTTTTAAATAATATGTTTGTCCATCTTTTTAGAAATCATTAGTCAAAGTGACAAATTCACTTAAGCTTAGTGCTTATACGTTAGAGTTTAGGATTTAGTATTTATACTTTAAGATTTAACATATGATTGAGGACTTAGAATCTATATTTTATACTATTGACTAATGTTTATATATATATATATACATAATATATGTTTCGGGGAGGGGCACAGAGCCAGTCCATCCCCGCCCCGCCTTCGGGGCAAAATGTTATGCCTCGTCTCCGCCCCACCAAAGAATCGGGGCGGGGCGAAATTGCCACCCCTAAAATAGACTCAACATTCGCCAATGATGGTCTTGATGTGGTGGTAAGGTGCATTCTAGTCATACTCTTCCGCCACGCAGGGGATTCAGGTGCATGTTAGTCATGCATGCTCTTTTAGCAGAGTTTCACAGACATGAGCTTACAAATGAATTTTTATAAATTTATTTGACATGTGTAGTTTATGGATCATTATGTAGGCTCGATTATCCATTGCTCATCAAAAGGGCAGTGACTACGGGTACCATTGTAAAAAAAAAAGAAAAAAGAAAAAAGACAAACAGAACATTCACGATATGTTATTAATTGAAAGCAACAAAATCATAGTTTTAAAATCCGTATCGTCCAACTAGTTATGCAGTGATAAACCTCGAACCATAGGCTTCGAGGCTATAAATGTATAATTCCATATTAACGCAACCAATTTGATGAATCAACGATTCAGTTTATACAAAACATATTAAGAGATGAATCGAACACTTGGACACATGGTAAACAAAAAGTGTGCAGAAATTGAGACAAAATCAAAAACTAACTTTGTATGAACAAACAGAATCAAGCCTCGGAACAAGAAAAAACAGAGACATTGCACAAGTGGTGTAAGAGGTAGCTTTTAGTTTGATCATCTTGAAAACCTTAACTTTCCCATATAAGGTAGATTGAGAACTGAAGTTAAAGACTCCACTATCATAGTCCCGTTTGAAATCAGGCATGGCTACGATCTTGCCTGCAAGAACAACCACGTTTGTGCTAATATTATGCTTACCATGAGCGGGGACTGTGTCTGCTGAGATCGGTGCTTGAGCGACAACATTTCCGCGGTAGCTAATATACGACGTGCTATTTTCATACTTGAAGCTTCCATAGTTTCTGTTATTGACTGTGACTACAATCCCCAAAGTGGCATTGAAGTCTATAGATGGGAAAACCATCAAATTGAATTTCTCAAGAGTGGCTGACTGGGTGGTAAGTTCAGGATCTTTAGGCTTAAAGACGGTAAAGAACAAGATGGCAAAAGTGGCTGAAATAATGATCAGGAGAAGGGTTGTGACTCCACAACAGATCTTCAGGCCTCTATGAGACCCAAGTTTGGAACTTTCTCCCATCTATGAACTTGAATTGGATTAGGAGATTATTGGGTTTTGCAGAGTGTATTTGGATATAGCTTTCAAATGGCGGAGAAAGGTGAAGATGGGGATGGTATCAAGGGAAATGTGGCTGAGAAAATTAGGTTGTTTTAATTAACGTGTTTTCTTATGATCATGGTTACTATGCAATGGAGATGAAAGCAATGTCAGAATTCAGTTTATATTTGTTATTGAGGGACGGTTAGACAAAATATTTATCACTAATTTGTTGTTTTTGTTGATCAAATGCTATTTGTTTGCTGTTTATGAAGCCAGATCCTATTATTTTTTCAAGTTAAGCACATATTAGGCCCATTTCCGGCCCAAAATATGTAGTCAGGCTCAAATTTTGGCCTCAATCATGGAAGCATGATTTTCTGTTACTTCAAGCTTAGTAGTGGTAGAGTTCCTACTGTTTTTAGTGGGGTGTTCACCGGGCTGGATTTAACCCTACTCCCTTTTTTTTTCTTCCATCTCTTGAGACCCGACCGATAATCCTGTCAAGGGTTATTGGGTTATCGCAAAGAAACTACTCCCGGTTTCAACTATTGATGATTTTACAAAATGAATTAATTTGAAGAAATCATAGGGCCCTGGAGAGAACTATATTCAGGGGTTCAAGGAAGAATTCTGGTTGAACAGCATATTGTTCTGTTTCCTAAGGATGATTACTTATCTTTATCAATGGCCATTACCCATTACCAACAAACGTATGCGACCAAAATAGGACTATGAACAGATATGTCATATTCGAGACAGCAAAGAACAACTAACAGAACTTTGTAGTATTCAGAATAATAAATTATGACCAACAATTCATGAAAAGTTCTTAATCAACAATTGTCAGTGACTAGCTAATGAGGATCCCTAGAATGCCTAGACAAAAAAGAAACCAGAGAGTATCTCAAAGAATTCATGTTCACGTTTAAGTGTTTAACCAGTCGAAGACACAGAATTTTCCTCCAGCACTGCTTAACAATCCACACTCTGCACATTTTACTGCCTCTGTGAAATCGAAACTTTGCATCTGCCCTTCGTGTGAACCCCAAAAGGCATCGTGCTCTTATATCTAGCCTTGAACCAATTTCTCCTTCATCTGCAAATGCAATATCCCTCAATAGCTAATATACACAAGTTTCTTCAAGAAAAGGAGAATGTTGCCGTCTCATCAATGCATATCGACACGTTTAGAGTTATTCTTCACATGATCACATCTTTCCAGTGAAACACCATGTTACACTTGTAGATTTTGCGTTGGCTCCGATTCATGGATTGTAGACTTAGACTTTGCCACTCGTGACGATCTTGAAGATGAAGACGATGATTTTGGGGAGCAGGTAGACTTCTTTTTCCTCTTCTGTTTCTTTGGAACATTAGGAATCTCTGTGGTTGGAATATCTTGAAACATGAACGATTGGCGCCTCGCAGCTTGATCAAAATCTGTTGGAAAACATGAAGATATTGTGAACATCTCATGCCCATCCAAAAAAACATGTTAAACACCTCATGGCAGCATTTAGAAATGTACGTCAAAATTACCATGAGAGAATGAGCATTTCAAATTTGGATTTCATAAGTATACATAAGAATGCAAAGATAATGCTGTTTTTATGTGTTTGGCACCTCGTAAGGGAGCATTAGATATATGTGGGTTGCAAATAATGAAAAATATAGAACATATCAGAATCATTATAGGATTTTATCCAACTTGGCCAAATTCTTGCTCCAGATTGCTAAGCCTCAGTTGATTTCGATCAATTGCAAGATCCTGTGCATCTAATTTATATCATACTAATGCCCCAGGAATAAAATCCACTCCCTAGAAACCTTTTTAAAGTTAAATTAGCTATCATTGAATCAACTCATCTTCACATGTACAAATGAATGATGAGCATAAGATATGAGAAAACTCCAAATACTTAAAATGAAAAAATAAAAAATAAAAAATCTTGTGGTGGTCCAAAATGAGTGGCCATGAGATGTGTTGATAGATTCCCCTAGTTAAGTGATGTCTCGTGACAGAACAGCCAAACTCATCATGTTAGGGGCAAAGAATCCGGTTCATTTCTGTTCCACTACCTTACAAAATTAAAATTCTAAGTAATTGAAACAGACATGAGTCTGCAATTCTTTCAACAATCTGCTTGAAAAGGTGAATGGTTTGCACTTGTCAGATAATTTCTTCATCCTTTGCTTAGAAGAAATAAAGAGAAAAACCTCGTACCTTGGGCGGACCAAGATGAAATAGCTGCGGTATTGGATTCTTTTGGGTTACCAATTGATGTTGAAAAATCAGGTGCTGATTTAAAGTCATTCATCTGTAACGCATAAAAGCAAGCAAAATCAGGCACAAACAAGAGTCTGGAGAATATGGAAGAGGATCTATTTATGAACAACCTACCCAACTGGGAGCACTACCAGAAGGGTCATCCCAGCCAATGTGAGCCACATGCTTAACATCAGTAGGGTACCCTATTTCCATCTCTCGATCCTTCACAACTACATAGAAGACACATTTCTCATCTTAGCTACAGCAACCAAATCCATTACGGCAAACACATAGCAGAACTCCACAAATCTCCATAATGTAATACCTAACAAGGGCTTACCAAAGATTTGGGAGATGAACTTGAATCCTTTGCAGATGCCTTTGATTTTGGTTGCCATGGCAGGAATTCCAATCCAAACCCAATGCAGCAGGCCTTTTATTAAGGAAATGCCAGACAAACGTGCACAGATTGTTCTTTTGCCTGCTATAAGACATTACGCAAAGTAAAAAAGTCAGGCAGAAGTGCAAAAGGACAACAACAAAAAAAAGTTCCAGCGTTTCAGACAAGATTAAATGCATGTGATCCGTGAGCTGTTTTTTCCCGTGAAAGAAGATTGGTATCGAGGCATTACAATTATTTTATACCAAAAAACAGGACTTCCAATAAATTTGTGAAAAATCAAGGATTATAAAATGTAATGAAGAGAAAAATGTTACCTTTTCAGAGTGGTGACAATTATACAAACAGGTGGAGGGTTCAACAGAGAAGCAATTCAAACTCCATCTCCTGCAATCAAGGATCTACACTCCATGGTTCTATTAACTTCAAATGAATCGCAAAACATGCAAAAGAATGCAGAAGAAAGGCCACTCTTTGATACCCAAAAGAGATTGTACACTAACCAAAAGAAAAAACTAATAAAGCTAGAGAATTTAAGCAGCTATAATGTGTTTGGCTGATTCAAGAATGAGAGAAAAGAAGGTGGGGAGCCATGAAAGAAGAGGAGCTGCCAAAAAAGCCAACAAAACGAAGAGCGTGAGAGGGATTTGAAATGAAAAAAGAACAAGAACAAGAAAATAAAAACGAAGAGCGTAAGAGGGTTCACAAATCACACTACGACAAAAATATGGGTTCTTGCTTTGGTTGTTCGAGGAGCAAAGCGCGGTCTTCAGGTCTTTTTATGTCTTATTAAAGGAGTCCCTCACTAAAATAATGTCAGGAGCTCTCTTAAAATGCGGGCAAATTTTACTGGAGAAAGAGGAGAGGAGTAAATTGTTTGCAGTATTTTCAATATATCTTTTTGATAAGACAAAATTTTCAGTACAGCATGCTACATTATGATAGTTGGCTAGCTCTAAATCACAGTAAGACAGGGGCCTAGGAGTTAATGATCAAATTTACCATCTTAATTAACCATTCGTTGTTGTCATCCAAACACTGGATTCATTGTCCATGTAACCACATAACCTTCATTCTGCCACTATTTGAGAATGGGAATTGTGATGATGGACAACACCCAAGTTAAAAATGTTTTGTCTTGAATCTTTTTTCTTAACTTTTGACTGGCAGTTCATATTTAATATCAATTGCCAGCTATGGTTGGTCTTGCAGGCAATATCCCTTATTCACTTCATTTAACATCGTGGACCTGCAACATTCAAGATACTACTTTAACATTCTGCCTTATTGGATTGGGTTCTTCTTCTGTTCCTATTTTCTTCTCTTTCCTTCGTGCCACCCATATGGATATTCATATCTTTTTTTTATAAGCTGGATATTCATATCTTTGACAAACAGTATTTGATGCAATCAACCGTTTTGTATCTTATTTCCACTGTTGCTTATTAGGAAACTGTAGATGGTCGCAGCCACGTTGTGTAGCTGTCTCTTAGAATTCAACATTGACATGTAGTTCTCCATTACCAAGGAAATCTGCAGGTCACCCTTTCACATAATTCTATGAGAAAATCAACCATTTTATTTATTTATTTATACACACCAATTGTCCTTGCACGCACAAAAACTGCTCGTGTAACGCATGGTCATAAAAAAAAAGTATTGCCTTCCATGGAAATTGAACTATATAAAGGGAGGGATTCACCAACTTACTCATCACCCAAGTGATTATCCAACCAGATTCTACTAATTATATAAAAAAAATAACACAAGTAGTAAGAAATTAACTTAAACCACATTCACAGCCCCTCCACATAGGCAACTCCAGTAGATTTCAACCATGACCCTCCTTGGATCAACTCAGCTACTGTGAATTTGTGTGCCTCTGTTGCACTAGTAATGACATGGTAACCAGGCCATTTCACTCTCTTTCTAGTACCAGCTCCTGGTCCCTTATTTATGTACTCTCCATAATACAAAGTCTTTAATGCAAAATCCTTATCCCATGGTGACCAACCAGTTGGATCAATATGGTCTCCTATGTAGGACTGCATAACAACAGTCCTGGAATACTCCTTCCAAGGCCGGCCCAAATACGATTTGATCGAGCCCTTAACGGGCTCAAGATCTGGGCTTGCTATTATGTCACATTGTTGGATCGAGGTCCCGGTGTTTTGGTTTGGATCTACTCGCCCTTGGGCCGTAACCATGTTGGCCTGATTACTCATGGGCTTTCTGGCTACAATTTTACACTTTTGGAACACAACTGCTGCGTTGCCAAATATAAAGTCAACCGTGCCGGTGATATAGCAATCTCGGTAGAATTGGCGGAGGCTGTGAGTGTAGAGCGTGTCTTGGTAAGCCTCAATGCGGCAGCGGTTAATGACTGAGTGGTCGGCACTGACACGTAGTGCTACTGCTTGATGCTTCTGTGGGCCAGCTGTGTTTTGGAACCATATGTCTTGGGCCATGAACCCATCACCAGCAGCAGCTGAAATTGTAAGGTTATAAAAAAAGCCCATGTTAGTTGGACCTCGACACTGACTGAGATCCGTAAGATTTAAGTGAAACTAAAATTGTACTTACCAAGAGTGGCAGATTTAAAGGTGGTTGATCCATCGACAACATTCAGGCTGCCTGTAATAATTGTAGAATCCATGCCATCGCCAACAAGCATCAGATTATTATTGTTCTTCCCAATCTCAACATTCTCTTTATAAGTCCCCTTCTTCACATGTATTATGTACCTAGTCTTGCTCTTATTTGGTGCTGCTGCCACGGCCTCTTTAACAGTCTTGTAGTTCCCACTCCCATCCTTAGCCACCACAATATTGGCTTTGATTTCATCGGCCGATAACTCCAAAAGCTTCCGATCCCTACTTGTAACCCATGAAGGTAAATCTCCCTTCAATGGCTCAATCACAGTATCGTCTTTAGTTGGGGAAACTGCAACAAGTATGGCTAAAGAGGTTCTTGCTCTTGATGTTAGGTTTTTCATATTGGGCTCCATCATGGACCTGCTAAGCCCATCAAGCCCATCAAAACATGTGACGTGGTTAGTTAGCACACTACTTAGCCACGCATGGGCTTCTGCAAAGGATTGGACCTCAAGGACCTGAATAGAGCCCATGATTCTGTCCATTGATAACTCCATCAACTCCACACAGTCAACCAAAGCTCTTTCGTCCCTGGCGCTGTTTTGGAACCTGTATTTGACCTTCTTCGCCTTGTCGATGAAATCTTGAATGTGCGGCGTGGATTTCTCGAGGAAGACTTTGAGAAGATCAGCACCGTTCGCTTTTGCACCTGGGTTTGAGGCTATTTCTGCGATGCATGATTTTGGGTCGTGTGATGTATCGCATATGTGAAGCGAGAAGGGAGGAGTGGATTGGCTTTTAGTTTGAATCAACTGAAAAGAAAGTATCAATATTGCAGTTGAGCTTACTATGGCTAGAACCAGATAGAGAATTTTGCGGTGGGAGGGTCTGGGACTGGGAGTGTCTAGAAAAGGTTGAGCAATGGCTGCCATGACTAGTGAGCTTTGCTTTCTCTACTAGGATTAATCAACATATATAGAGAACTGGAGGGACCCATCAATTAAATAAGCTTTCTAGTGTAATACTAGTAAATCTTGGGATAATTATTGCAAAATGTTTGACATTATTCCTCTTGATTTTTTAGGTGCATGAATCATCGAGCTACGATTTGCTTTTGAATTTGAAAAGAAGAAAGAAGAAAATGTATCTTGTCTGTGGTTTTCAAAAGCATTGGCTCCACTTTTTGAAGTAGATGAACCTCTACCATGACCAAAACTCCGACATTATTAGCGACCAACATATAAGTTATATGTCAGAAATTTGAGTTTATAAGTAAAATTTGTTCGATTTAAAAATGAATTATAGTCTAAACACAAAAATCTAAAACGTATTAATTATCTAGAATTTAACTCGGATTGAATTATTGTCTAAATTATTTGTCAAGATTTAAATCAATCCGAGTGTGATCATTAACTACACATATGAAAATCTAAATCAATTTGAATCGGAACATACAGATATTTTGTAAATATCTATATTATCTGACCCATAACCAATCCGGCCAGAATCGATTTTTTCACGCCCCTAATTATTGTTAGTCTTAATAAGACTACAAGTGTCGGCAGATATAGAAGATTGGATCCTCTGCTAAACATTTCGCAATAGTGATGGTATCTTCCACTACGGCACTAATTATTTAGTGGGGAAAATGGGTTCAAGTTGGAATAATATATTTGGCACCACTAGCATCACCACCTTAAAATTATCTAAAAGGGTATAACTTTATTTCCTCGTCTTTAGTCATAATTTTCGGATAACTTGCTCCACTAGTGGTATTTCATATTCATCATTGCAAACAGTCTCTTATTAATAATTAGCCGATAATACCTTATCTTCATACAAAGCACAAAGGGAAACCGAAAAAACTACAACACTAGGTTTAAAAAACACAAGCAAAGCATACCAAACAAAAGGACGAAAAACATTTATCTTAATTAAATACTATCACAGTATCTGAGAATTTCATGTGGATTAACGTTATCTTTCTTGTTTTTGTTACCTAGACGGTAGTGGCTCAATTAAACAATGAGAGTAGGTCAATGAATTCCTAAATTACCTCTGTTCGGAATCTAAATTCACTCTCTAAAGGTGAACCAGAACCGCCAGCTCCATCTGCAAATTAAAGTCATCTTTCTTGTTCGGCTCTCAATGTTGTTGTCGGATAATTTTTCTTTTTCTACATAGTGAGAGTATGTTATGATGATACAAAGAATAATGTCTGAGAAAATATAACTTATATTAGCGCTCTACCAAACATACATATAACCCATTTAAGTTCTGCCCAATAGCATAGCATGATTTGACTTGGTTAAGATGTTAATGAAGCAACAAGAGATTGTACATCCGGACCAGGCAACGAGGTAAGGTCGACATTAGAAAGTAAAGCTTTATAAAAGAAGCTACAATGAAGTAATCGAGATAGAGTTATTCATTCAAGAACTAACAATCGACGGCTGCAACACTAAATGAAGGAATTAACAGATTAACCGTAGTTGAGGCGAAATATGTCATTCTGGACATAAAGGGTTCCTTGTGGTGTTGGAAGCAACTGAAACATCTGCACCATTTTAACATCGGAGATCAATGACTCGTCAAAAAGCATGAGCCAAATGGTTGTATATATGAGTGCAAATGTTTCAGAAATCATGAGAGATGCTAAAGAACCTGACTGAATCTCAGCATATGATCCTCTTCCGGCAACTGGAGGCTGCCACTGACGACGACCAAAATACCGCCGGTGGAGATTGAAGGGTGTGTATCAATGCTGCTGATGACATGTTTGCATTTGGTGAATGGCAACTGATTGAGTTTGGAAGAGATCCCATCAACCCCCTCTATCTTCTGGCCTTCAAAGGTCAGCAACGAAGTTGGTTGATAGAGAGCGGAGAGGGAAGCTCGATCGTTGTCAAACAGTCGGTAGTAGTAATCCACGAATGTCTTCCCTAACATATCCAACCTTTCCCCCATCGTCACTAAATCCCCCCAAGTTCTCTCTTTCTTCATGGTAATATAAGGGAGATATGTATTAGTGGTAAATGACTATTCTATCCTCGCATATAGTGCAAATCAAACCAAATTTGGCCTGTAATACAAATTCAGGAAAGGGTTCCAAAGTAACAACCAAAGCTAGCTAGAGAATCGAAGCCGCTGCATTTGTACGCAAAGTTGCATAGCCTCTGAAATGGAAAAGGTCAAAAAGGTGCTGCTGTTGGTGCAAGGCCACGTAGTTTGGAACCTTTTCAGCCGTCCAAATTCATTTTCTGGCTTTCACCCATGACCGGTAAAGAACTCAATAATAGGTTGTATCAAGAATATAGCATAAAGCCTGGTAACTTAACAGCAGTTAAGGTCTTCATGGAATAAATACTTAAATAGTAAAGAGCAAAGTGGATCCCATACCATAAAAAAGAAGTGAAGAAAGTCTCTGCAAGTCGAGTGCCTAAAGCAAGGCATATATCATAAGCTTAATTAAATCTCCATATTTACCTTAAAAAGGATCCCGAACGATGATATGATCCTCTCAATTTAGCTTTCGGCATGCAAATTACAATCTAAGCTAGTAGATCATTTCATGTTTGGCAGGATTGATATCCAATTTTGTGACAATAATGACAAGGTATCATATTCTTTAACCCCAGACATAAGAGATCTACAGTCTACTAAAAGGATCAAATAATGCAGCAGCATTTCAATTACTATCAAACACAAATATAATGCAGACAATTGCTCATTAGACTCAATCTAAAAAACATAGGAGTTTCAGTTTCACCAAAGAAACATAGCAGGTTGTCATCTAGACATAGCAAATTAGAATCAAAACTGAATAAACAACAGAGATCCAGTTTAGCTTGGGGGGACTGGGGGTCATAAACGTTCAGAACGAGAACTAGTAGCATGAACCCAAACTAGCATCGCATCCTCACTATCTTCATTCCAGCACTCCAGATTAAAGGCTAGAAGCCATGAACCTCATATATATATATATATATATCAGTATATCACTTCTTCCAATTATCCAAGTACACAACCTTCCTCACAGCCCAAATTGAAATTAAAAGAGAGATGATTATCATCACCCACTGTGCTATGACATTTTTCACTCTCACAAACACATGGGTGATTAAAGCCAACACCAAACCCACCACTGTGTACAAGAACCCTACTGCGAATCCCTCAGCTCCCAGCTGTGTCCCAGACTCTTGATGGAAAAATATCAGCTCACTTGGATCATATGGGTCCACCAAGAACATGGGCACCTTCTGTATTATGTTGTACATAACACCAGACACACTGAAAAAGTACACACAGAGAGCGGCTCCACATAACCAGATCTTAGGATTGTGCAGCAGAGTCTCACCAGATACGACCTTCTTGATGAGAAATGGAGCCAAGATCAACAAAAGGATGAGGATGAAGACCAATAGATTTTTGAAGGGTGACGGAGGGGGATGGATGGGCCTGACCATGACCTTAGTCTTAGACTCAACGAATTCGGCCATGGACTCAGCAATTCGCCTCATGTCACCACGGTCCATTCGATCAGCATCCTTCAAGTTGTTGACATTTGGGCCAACGATGCCAATGTGGGGGGCAGAGACAACACCAAAGAGGTCAAATGAGGACCGAGATTCAGAAAACTTGATGTCACAAAAGAAGACCTTGGAGAGTGTAGAACTGTTGTGCTCGTTGTTGGCAATAAAGGAGGAAGCAACGAGGGAAAACTCGCGGCGGAATTCCTGGAGGTTGAGTTGGAGGTTGCCATGGAGGTGGGTAGCATCGAAGAATATGATGAGATAATATGAGCGGGGGGGTTTGGTAGAGCTGAGGAAATGAGAGATGGAAAGGTCATTAAGGTGGATCACACTGTCATCAGACCGCGACCGCAGAGAGAGGAGCTCCACTACGAGTTCTGAGTTGGGATTCACAGAGGCAGTGTAGAGGGAATGGAAGAGAGAGCAGAATATTATGAAGAAGAGGAGTGTGGGTTTCTTAGAGAATCTCGATGTAATGCGAGAATGGCCAGAGCGCAAGAAACAACAGTTCCTGTATGAAGGGAGTGATTGTGGAGATGAGTTGACTGTTGTTGGGGGGCCTTTCGACACTGCCATAAATTTATTAAGATTTAAGTATGATTTTTAAATTTCAGGCAACTGATAATAATTATCAGATAGCCAAAAACTATAGAACTATCAGTATATATCTGAACATACGCTGAAAGCCAGTCGCAGTTTGCAACACAACACTGTAAGTTTTGGCCTGCAGATGAAGCATTGGAAAAGCTGCGAGTTTTGGCATTCAGTGGCCTGCAGTTAGTTTTGGCCTGCATATAGAACATCGGAGCAGCCAATTTTACAGAAACATTGGGGCCATTTAGTCGAGGGATAATAAATCCAATGGGCACAGTAAAGTGCTTAAATCCAGATAGAAGGCATTTATAATAGGCTTTTTCTTAAGCCACATTTCATCATGAATCTTCAACTCAAAAATTGCACTGATCAACCATTCAAGTCTCAAGTAATCGAACACCCTTACCACATCTTCAATCGCCCTTTCTCCATATAGTTTTTAGTGATTGACTCGTATTCAAATAAAAAAAAAATTGGGAGCATTTTTTTCTTCATCATTTCGGATTTTACCCATCACCCTCTTAATCACTACATCATTTAAAGATTTACATGCCCCACTCAAGTACTGAACTACAAGTACAAAATCTAGGATAGCACCAAAATCCCCACTTTTACTATAACAACCAATAACAAGATTATCCTCCGGCATCTCTGTTGGTTTCCCAAATTTCTTATTCTTATGATAGGGCAGATGATTCTTCTTCTTTTTTCTTAAT
This sequence comes from Euonymus europaeus, assembly GCA_963580455.1. Lineage (NCBI taxonomy): Eukaryota > Viridiplantae > Streptophyta > Magnoliopsida > Celastrales > Celastraceae > Euonymus > Euonymus europaeus. Next base: position 1,589,119 of record OY756969.1, on the reverse strand, counting down.
ATTTTCGATAGCCAGTTGCGCATTCTTCGTCTCTGACCATCAACAAGGCCAGACTGAAAATATAACCTAGAAAACAATCAAGACTATATCACTATATCAAATTATGTTTAGAAACATTTTAAATGTTGAAGTGAAGCGTGCCCCCTCTGATAACACACAAAGCAGTATCGCAAAAACATCCAAGCTTCAAATTGAAAAGGTTTGTGAGATATTCTCGGATGAAAACAATCCACCGTGGAATCGCTCATTAATGCGCCTAACAAATGGGAAAAACTCTTCCCACAATCTTGGAGCAAAGTTTCAAGGAAATAACTACTACAAAGTATGGCTGTCTATCCAAACAATCTCACAAGTAAATTATGAGTTATGTCATGTCAACTTAGAGGTCTCTGCATATTATGCGGGGAGCTAAGGCTACGTATATCTTGCATGTCCCCGACCCGCCCGCTACTTTACGTCATGTCATGTCAACTCAGGCTTCAATTTGATATTCAGAATTCGACAAGTCAATAAGACCACATACCAATGATACCATTGATCATAAGTCTAATGTTTAGGCTAAACAAAATCATGGCATCAAAGTTGGGAAATTTTCTAGAATGTCACGTTTAAGCAAAAAATGGAACACCAGTCTAGCAGTAAGTAGTAAGAAACTAAAGTTGTGATGCGGCCAACAGTTTCATAGCAAAGTTGTTTTCTGTAAACATGAAAATTTTAGTGCTCTATAAGTTTAGAGAAAGCATCACTATCACAAAATCGTCACCTCATAGCGTCCGAGATCAAAATGCCATCCCACTTCTAACTTCAGTTCCAGCTTGAAGGCCAGAAGGCATGAACACCATATCCCGTCTTCCAATTATCCAAGAACACAACCTTCCTCACAGCCCAAAATGAAATTATGAGAGCCACAATCATAATCACCCTCTGTGCTGTAACATTCTTCACTCTCACCAGCACGTGCGTGACCAAGGCCAACATCAAGCCCACCACAGTGTACAAGAATCCCACAGCGAAACCCTCCGCTCCCAGTTGCATCCCAGAACCTTGATAGAAGAAGATAAGCTTGCTAGGATCATTCCGGTCAACCATGAACATGGGCATCTTCCGAATTATGTTATGCATCGCACCAGATACGCTGAAAAAGTAAACAAACACGGCGCCGCATAGCCAGATCTTGGGATCGTGCAACAAAGTTCCACCAGATAAGACCTTTTTTGCCAGAAACGGCGCCCAAATTAACAAAACGGCGACGATGAAGATCATTTGAGTCTTCGAAAGTAATGGAGGACGATGAATGAGCCCGACGGCGACTTTAGTCCTAGATTGGACGAATTCCGCCATGGATTCCGCCATTCGTGCTATGTCTCCCTGCTCCATCTTGTCAGAGTCCTTCACGCTTTTGATGTCGGGGCCCACGAGGCGGATGTGGGGGAGGGAGTTGACGCCAAAGAGGGCGTATGAGGACTGGGATTCGCGAAACTCGATGTCGCAGAAGAAGACTTTGGAGAGGGCGGCACTTTCATCGGCGTTGTTGGTGATAAACGAAGAGGAGACGAGGGAGAACTCGCGGCGGAGATCCTGGAGGTGGAGGTCCTGATTGCTGTGGAGGTGGGAAGCATCAAAGAATATGAGGAGATAGTATGAGCGGGGGGTTTTGGTGGATGTGAGGAAACGAGAGACGGAGCGGTCGTCTAGGTGGATCACGCCATCCTTGGAACTGGATCGCAAAGAGATCAGCTCTTCTACAAGTTCTGAGTCGGAATCGGAGAATGCGGTGGTGATGGAGAGAACAATAGAGGAAAAGAAGACGAAGAGGAGAAGATGTATGAGGTTCTGAGAGAATGTCATTTTGATGTGAAGATTGCTAAACAGCCCGAGAGCAGGGTTTCTGTCTCGCTGGGAAGACCGAGGAAGGGGAGGGGGATTTTGAAGATGACTTGGATTTTGTTGCACTGACCAATCAGTTCAGGCCACGTGTCTATAATGCCATATGGTCTTCTTTGACTCTGCGACATTTCAAAAATTGGAAGATCAAAACTTCTGAATTCTCAATATATACACACACAGTGAAGCAAGTTTGCACTTTGCACTACAGTGGCCGCAAGCAAAGTGCCCAATTTTACAAGACAAATGAGTTAAAAAGTACAAATTGCAACTTTCATTCAAGGTTGGGAAAAAAAAAATCCAAACTGCAATGCAGTTTTTCAATCCTGTTATGCAATCGAATAGCTTTGTCAGTCCGTCCGGCACCGCAGTAGTGCACCATCAAGGAGCAACAACTGAGTGAATCCGGCAATAACCCTTTTTCCAGAATCACATCCAACAGTTCTTCCCATCCCTCCATCTGTGTTTATTACTCTGAGTAGTTAAGAACTTTGACAAATCTGAAGCACAAGGAGTAATTCCTTTCTTATGATATCCATCAACAGTTCACGAGCTTCCACAGGTGGATTCTCTATGCATAGAACATTTGCAAATGCATGATAACCACTATCCTTCAATGTAAATCCCATATCTGGTCATGAGATAAATCTCAATTGCTTCCTTATCTATTCCAAGTTTCCAACTTTGGACAGTGCCAATAACAAACCATAAGTTTATCTCTGTTATACAATCTTCTCATAAGAAGCTTCATTAAAAAAAATGTCTGCCCCATTTCATTGAACTTCTGATGTGATTGAGAGAATGGGGTAACAATTTGGGCTAGTTTATTAGAAATTAAGCCCAGCTCATGAAAAATACTCAAATAGTGAGGCAGTGAGTTGGGCTCGAAGCCTTTTCCCTTTCTGGGCTTGAGTTTGGCTGCATTCAAAGTTCAAACGTTCAAACGTTAACGGCTGGCCCTTTTATGCCCCCAGTTTATCAGTAATTAGTTTTGGCTCAGTTTACTAACAAAAACTGGGAAGCACCAGTAATCAGCTCTTCCTTTTGCGACCGACAATCCGACAACATGAACACGTGACTGATGCCTGTATTCATGTCAGTCCATAAGGTATGCATTAATACATATATAATCAATCTAAAATTAGTATTTCAAAAACAATTATTTGTGAATTCTATATCCGAAATTACCAAACAGAATAATCATTTTATCAGAGTTCCTGTGATTTGACTGTCTGCGATCAAGTATTTAAGTCCCTAATGGAGGATTACAAGCTTAATGACCACGTGGACAGGCTGGGCATATGACCTTCTTTTAAGTTTTAACGTTGGTTCTCGAGACTGGCATGTTGGTCATATTAATTATTTATTAATTTACAAATAAAGCAAGCTCTTCTTTTGGGATCATTCACCGTTTCCCAGTAAACTTTCCCATTGAAATTAGTAGCGTGAACAAGAGAACCAACATATCTTACTCTTACCTTTAAAAAGAAGAAGATAAAGTGATCTTGATTCTTTAAATTTATTAACTTTAATTGCAGTTTATATATAAAATAAACAGTAAAAGTTTTTTTTTTAAATATTTGTATGATAATAAAGTTATTGGCTCAATGGTTTATCTAACCCAACAAAAATGCTCCTACCGGCAAATCCAGTTGTCAATATTACCAACAACTTTCTGATTATTGAAAGACCAATCAAAATCATTCACACAACATATGGACCCCATCTCCTTCTAAAAGCCATTGGATGGCAGCCTGGCTCTCACAGGTCCCAGTGTCCCACCTGCGCTTTCACATTCTACATTTTATCATATTCCCAAAATGCCCATGTCGGTTTTGTATCCCCACAGCCCACTTGGCATAATATTTTGACCAAATATAATGAACATTAATTTTGTCTTTTTTTGGGTATTACCTGCATGCTTAAAAGTTAAATCTTCCTCTGGGGTTAAACTTACAAAAGGGTAGATTCATATAAGATGATTGCAAATTTAATAAGAAAAGTAAATGAAATTGGTTTCCAGTGATGCTCTTTTATTGATAATTTACCTCTCAAGACTCAAAGTCAATTTTCTGATCATTTAATGCCAGTCTCTTCCTCGGATATCCATCTCTCCTTCATCACAAGTCCATTGACAAGATGAAGAGATGGGTTTCTCCAATGGGGACTCTTTTCTTCATTGCGGTTCTAATTGCTGCTTCTTGTTCTTCAAGTAGAGCGGCAGAGTCCAAGGCATCCTTTGAGGATAACTTCAGCATCATGTGGTCTGAAGACCATTTCAAAACATCCGAAGATGGACAGATCTGGTATTTGTCGTTGGACAATGACACAGGTATACACCAACTCAAGAATCAATCTTAAAGTTCTTGTTTTTCTGTGAAGAACTTGCATATTGATTTTCACATGGGCTTTTAATGTTAAAAACAGGTTGTGGGTTCCAGACCAAACAGACATATAGATTTGGGTGGTTCAGTATGAAGCTGAAGTTAGTTGGAGGTGACTCTGCTGGTGTTGTGACAGCATACTATGTATGTTCATCAAGTGTTTGAAAAATTGTCTCCGTGAAATTTCTAACCACTGTTTGATTTCCATTGTAAGAATGGCTGAACTATGCGATTGATTGTTGCAGATGTGTACAGAAAATGGGGCAGGTCCAGAGAGGGATGAGCTGGATTTTGAGTTCTTGGGGAACAGAACAGGGCAACCATACCTGATCCAGACCAATGTGTACAAGAATGGCACTGGTAACAGAGAGATGAGGCACAGTCTTTGGTTTGATCCAACTGAAGACTTCCACTCATATTCAATCCTCTGGAATAACCACCAGATTGTGTATGCAAATCCTCTCTAATCACTCTCTTAGTCCCTTCAATGTTGAACCTGTCATAGAATTTGTGAACTGAATTTTAGAAGTGATTTTGGGAATTTAACAGGTTTTTTGTGGATAGAGTGCCAATAAGGGTATTAAAAAACAATGGTGAAGCGAACAATTTCTTCCCAAATGAGAAGCCAATGTACCTGTTCTCAAGCATTTGGAATGCTGATGATTGGGCAACAAGAGGTGGGCTTGAAAAGACGGACTGGAAGAAGTCCCCATTTGTGTCTTCTTACAAGGAATTCAGTGTTGAAGGGTGTCAATGGGAGGATCCATATCCTGCTTGTGTATCAACAACTACTAAGAATTGGTGGGATCAGTATGATGCATGGCATCTATCAGAAACACAGAAGATGGACTATGCTTGGGTTCAGAGAAACCTTGTGATTTATGACTATTGCAAGGACAATGAGCGATTCCCAACATTACCTTATGAGTGTTCACTGAGCCCATGGGCTTGAAGAGCCCATAACAAGCTAGTCTCTCATGAAATATTTTTCTTAGAGATTTGAGATTTGAGATGAATGTATAAGTTGTGTGGTGTTATTGTTGTGTTTTTTTTTTATAAATTTTATTGCTTTAATCATTGTATTTTGTTATTGGGTATCTATTGAATTTATTCATTATTTATCCTCGTAACCAACAAACAAGTTCAAGCCATCTTTAATGATTTTATTTTTCCCCTTAAAATGGGATTTTGTCATTTTAGTCTTAGCCGTTCCTTTTTAATATAAAGTGGAGCTATTTACGGTCCACATTTTACCTAACACACCCCCAAAATTATAAAAAAAAGGGGATTCACCAATAAATCCTTTAATAGAAATATATATTTCATTCACTCCTTTCAATTTTTTAATATTCCAAACCATCCTTTAAATAATTCTGGACAAAACTACCCTTATTCCAATAAATCTTTATGTGTATGACATATGCTGACATCACCAAATCTTTTTATTTTTTTTTCTTTTAAAAACTTTAAAACAGTTTTATCTCTCAAAATACAAGTCGGATTTTTTTAAAAAAATATATTCATAATCAACACGAAAAACTCTTTCCAATGAGATCCATCATCGATATGTTTAAATGTTCATTTGTCAAATCCTCTGAATGAACTCAGAGGATTTCTCAAACTTATCCAGAATTCAGCGGATTTCTCAAAACTCATTAAAACCAATCAAAAGATTTTTCAAAATTAAGCAAATAAATTTAGATGATTTCATAAAAATATATCAAAAAATATATAGATTTTTTGAAAATCAAACAAAAAACAACAAAAAATTTCAGAGAATTTCACAAACTTGTCATAAATTTAGAGGATTTACCAAAATAAATCAAAGAAAATTTTGAAATTAGGCAAAAAAAAAGTAGAGGATTGCATAAAATATACAATAAAAATTATAAGAATTTTTGAAAATCAAACAAAAAATAACCTGAAACTCTAAATCCTAAACCTAAAATCCCAAAATCCTAAATACTAAATCCTAATATCTTAAATCTCAAAATCATAAAGTATAAACACTAAACTCTAATATTTTAAACACAGACTCTTAAACTTTACAACTTATAACCAGAAATCCTCTGAATTTTCCATAAATCCTCTGAATGTAAACAATTCTAGTTTTAATTTTGAACAAAAAAATCTTATAAATAATTAAGAAGAACTTACAAAAATAAGAAGAAAATCTTAAAATTCTACTAACATATATTCCTAAACCTTAAACCTTAAGTCATAAACCCCAAAATCCTAAATAATGAATTATGTTCTCCTAAATCCTAAAACTTTATACCATAAGCTCTAAACTCTAATATCTTAAACTTCAAAACCCTAAACTTTATCAAAATGAAAAAAAAACAACTAAAAATTTAGATAATTATAGGATTTCTCAAACTTATCAAGAATTCAGATAATTTTACAAAACTCACCAAAACAATTTAGAAGAGTTTTTGAAATTATGCAAAAAAAAAAACAGAGGATTTCTTACCCAGAATTCAGAGGATTTTCGCAAAAGTCACCAAAACGGTTAAAAATTGTTATGGTATTTGGTTTTGTTTAAAATATGAATTGAGTTTTATTATGATATTATTCTCATAAGTTATTAGCTTTGGTTGTTAGTGAAGAATGTAATAAAAATATTGACATTTGTATTGGATAACTTTTTGTTGATGGATAAGTGTTTCATTGTTGATTTTGATAATATAATGATTCATAGATTTTAATGTATATGCATAGGTTACTAAGCCAACTAAATTTTGCGCATGTGAGTGCATGCGCTTAATTTTCATGAAAGAAAAAAAAATTTGGTTGATCGACTCTTCACTTTGATTCATCAAAAATGAAAATATTAATTTATCTTTGAAAACATATAGATATAATACATGATTTTCATCCAACTTTCTGAGATTTTATTTATATTTATTTTATTATAATAATTATTTTCTAAATAAGGAGCAATTATGTACTAATAAAAATAAGGATAGGTTTAAATGAGGGGAGGATAAAATTGTCATTAATTAAGGTTAAAATTTAAAATTATCCTTATTAAGCTAAGTTTAAAATAATTGAGGATGTATTGGGCTACAAACTTTTCAAAAAGACTAAATAGAATATAAAGTCCATATAAAAGACTTATCACCAAATAACCCTAAAAAGAACCTTATTCTATGTAAACATCAAACCCATCTAGTCCCAAAACTCTACTTCCTTCCCCAATTCCAAAATCTCCTTTTGATGTTGAAGGACCCGTGTGAGCTCACCATGGGGGTGGGGTCTGATTGAGGCTTTCGCCGACTAATACAGTTCTGTCTCCAATGGATGTGTAACCAACCAAATTAAAGCTATTGATGATGTAGAGCTCAAATTGGTAGAAAAGAGAGAGGCCTCACCTCGCAGAAGAGGCAAGCTAGTCTTTCCTGTCTCGGAGGTAGGGTTGTGACCCATGCAATGATGCAAAGAGAGAGGCCTTGCCTCGCAGAAGAGACGCTCACTTTGCCTATGAGCTAGCACAACACCTACATTTCTACTCTGATTCTAGAAATGTTTGTCAATTTTTGAGTCTCTCTTTTAGGTGTTCTTTTCGGCGCTACATGTGTCTTTGGGGGTTGACAAATGACAACGGCAGCGTAGCGGCATTGCCTCTGGTAGCAGAAGGTTGTTCTCGTGGATGCGAGGAAGACTTGGTGGAGTGCCAATGCCTTTTTATTAAAAAAATTGATTTGTCTTTAATTTCCATCTATTTTTACTTAAGATTTTTTAATTTTTTAATATTGATTAATATGTACGTCGGTTGCCAAACCATACCCGTTAGGGAAGAGGGGCCCGGTCCTATTGGGCCATTTCGGCTAATTCTTAAAATTTGTATTTCTGGGTTATTTGGGCCTTTATTAAACAATAAAGGTTCGAGAATGTCAGATTGGGATTCGGAAAGGAAGGCGGTCATGGCCATGGGTATATAGAACTTACAAATTACAATTACTGAATTAGGGCTTCGATTTGTCGTTGAAAGAGGAAATCTCTCAGAGAGGATAAACAGAGCAATGGTTTGCGAAAAGTGTAAGAATCTCAACTCCCTCTCTGAATCCGCTTCTTTAGATTGATTCATTGAACTAGCAGGGGACAATCCACCGGTAATGCGTTTTAGGGTTTCAATTTCTTTGATGTGGTTTCAATCATCGTTATTCGGGTGTTTGATTTTGAATTAGGTGAAAAGAAGCTGGCGAAGGTGATAGTTCCCGATAAATGGAAGGAAGGTGCGAGCAACACCAACGAAAGCGGTGGCCGAAAGATCAACGAGAACAAGCTCCTCTCGAAGAAGAATAGGTTCGTTCCTTAATGTTCTTAGTTGTTGCTTCCTATTTTGATTTCTTTCTCATCGGTAGCTGCTATGGTCCTTTAATGAGTTCGTTTTGCGGATTAACATGATGAAAGCTTTTACACAATAACAGCTTAGTTTGTCATTCGATTTTGCTACTTAAGTCTGCTGTCAACCGGTACACCGCGCGTTTGTTTTTGCAAGTTGAGGTGTGTTCCTGTTACTACATAATTAGACGCTACTGAGATCTTATTAGCACTTATGAGTGTTGAGGAATTGGGATTTTGTTCATATTTCTAGGTTTTGTTTGGCACAATCGGGAAAAAAGTTTCAGAAAATAAGCTTGAATTTCTATTAATGTTATTCCACATATTTGTGTTACTCTGTCATGTTTTTGGGTACCCTTTTCCTTTGTCTACATGGGTGTGTAAGAGATTTTTTGCTCATTATTTTCAATCTTTTGTGTAACATTTGAAATGCTATCAATGAAAAATTGCTGATTTATAATTTCTGGTTATGATTTTAATAACAATTACAGGCATGTTATTGGATCCATTTGAAGATCAGTAATTTATCAATCTCTAACATAGTTGCATAAAGAAGACATGCAGCTACTAGAGATGATAGATTCCTAACAATTGAAGCAATGTATGAAGAAGGCACAACTGAATAGTTTGAATTTAGGTTTAATGTTTCTCTTCGCTCTAAGTTAGTTGTTCTCTTATTTGGCATATATCTTGTGTATTTAAAACAGTGTAACGTAAGCGAATTTTAAAAGAGGATAGAAGTGTGATATATCTCCGATTCTCCGTAGGAGAAGAATAAAAGGGGTTGGGGGATACGGGATACAAAACAGGAACTGGGAAGAAAGGAAAGGTTAGAGGAGACAAACACATAAATTAATGATAAAGGGAGATGAAAAATATGATCTAATTTTTGTAAGACAGAAAAGGACTGGGATGGGGTGGGGGGGTTGAGGAAGTAGAGATTAGGGACTAGAAAAACAAGGAAAAGGTCAAGGTGGATTTTCAATGGGCTTTACTTTAATTTTTATTCTGATGCGTGCTGTCTTCTTACTTCCCTCCTATGAACGGAAAAGTGTTGATGCTGTGTTTTCATGATATTTTTGCTTTACTATCACAAATGCTATTAGTTTTTTCACAGAACTTTTGGTAGTACTCTGGTCTTTTTTAGTACCTATTTATGATCTTTTACTGGTAACAGATGGTCTCCATTAGGAAATACCAAGTGCATGATCTGCAAGCAACAAGTGCACCAAGATGGCAAGTACTGTCACACCTGCGCTTATAGCAAAGGTTGTTAATTCCCAGATTATAGTTGTTTTTGTTGGGTTTATTGTGGTCATCATTTTTACAAATGGATCTGATATGTTTTGATATGTGCAGGTGTATGTGCAATGTGTGGGAAGCAAGTACTTGACACTAAGTTCTACAAGCAAAGCAATGTATAGTTTGAGAAACAATCACGTTGGTGGATGTAATGAATGCTGGTTCCTTGAGTATCATTCTTGTTGTAATGTGGTTTCTTTTAACTGCTATCACTATAAATTTCCCCCAGAACAGAAAGGGCTCAGTTTAAAATATGAAATTTTTTACTTCTTTTACTGGGATTAAATTTTCTTATCTGCTAAATGTTCACCATGATCAATTGAAGTAACTAGTTTTTTTTTTTTTTTTTTTCATTTAAGGCCTCCCTAGTAGAGGAAGACGATAAAAATGTTCATTGGTGCTCTGTCGGTCTAAATGGGCTTTGTTCAAATAACGCTAATTTGGAAGTGCATTATCTTCGATTTGTGAGAGCTTGGATTTCAGGCATAAAGATTTTGTCAGGTTTAAAATCGGGTTCGAGTTGAAACAAGAAACTTTTTTCCAATTTAATTGTGACTCGGAACTGTTTTTTTTTTCCTTCTGCCCCTAAACATTACTACACTTCCAAGTTTGAACGAGTCACGCATGTGTATCAAATTTTTTCTTGAGTTTAATTATGACTTCGTCTACTTAGACTCAAAAGAAGCCAAACAACGGACAAGCCTTGCGCGTTTGGTATCTGTAGATATTTCTTTGGAAGATAGGGGCTCTCTTTTCATTTTTCTCATTTCGTCCTCAACCACTCATATCTCTATCAGATGCTTAATTTATAGCAGACAAACAAACTGGTCTTCAATCAATGTATTATTAGTTGAATGCATTGATTGAACTTTGAAGACCAGAGCAGAAGTTCTTACCATTATTTATGAATTTTCCACGTCGCCAACCGTACCAAGTTGGCTAATTTCCATGGCTTGCGTATGAGAAACCTTATTATTAATCTTCCCCATATAGTATGGATTACACTTGCAGGACAAGACTTTCCAGGCAAAAAAAATGGGCTCTTTAGGACTGCATTTTGGTATTCTGATTCTCATACACTTCATTTTCTTCAGAATTACAGAGGCAAATCTCTTGCATCACTTATGTTTGTATGATAAAGGGAACTACACAGCAAACAGTGCCTACCAGGCAAATCTTGATCGGGTCCTTTCATCTGTTTCTAACACAGAAAACGATTATGGCTTCTACAACATTTCTGCGGGCAACAATTCTGATACTGTCAATGCAATTGCTATGTGTAGGGGCGATGCTAAACCGAATGATTGTCTTGGTTGCATCAGTAATGCTACTGTTGAGCTCAAGAGGCTATGTCCTAACCAGAAAGAAGCAATTATATGGTACGATTATTGCATGATTCGTTATTCTAATCGCTCCATCTTCGGAATCATGGAAACTAGTCATTCTTTTTACATGTGGAATATAAATAATGTATCAGACGTGGACGGATTCAATCAGGCACTGAGTGGTTTGTTAAGTAATATAACAATCATAGCTGCTTCAGGTGATTCCCGTCGTAAGTTTGCGGCAGCAGGAACGACAGCTCAAGATTTCCAGACAATTTATGCCCTTGTCCAATGTACTCCTGATTTGTCTGCGTCAGACTGTAACGATTGCCTTGTCTGGAATATTGAAAAGACGCCAGCTTGTTGCGAAGGGAAGATTGGGGGGAGGGTTATTGGGCCAAGCTGTAATTTCAGGTTCGAGCCTGAGCGCTTCTATGACTCCTCAGCGAGCACACCGGTTGCATCAGCACCAGCAATCCCAGCATCTCCCCCACCCCCATCAACTGATCATAGAACACCATCAGAAGGTAACAGCACAACTTTGCCTACAAAATTATATTTAACACAATATGATTCTTAGGAACTCAGCTCTGTCGTTGATATGAATTTTCACATAAGTGATAATGTTAAAATGATGAGAAAGGTCTGAATATCCCTACTAACTCTTAATTTATGGCTTAATTATACTATACAATCTGTTAGTTTCGTGAACACTACTCGGTTTTGCAGTGGGCAAGGGTAGTGCATCTAATACTACCGTCATCATAGTTATTTCAACCACTGTTCCTGCAATTCTTATTATATGCGTTTGCATATGCATCTTCTCAAGAGTGAGCAAGTCAAAAAAGAAAATTGAACGTAAGTGACGTTCTTTGCCACTATTTATTTAAATGTAACGATTCTTCAAAGTTGTTTCGAGACAAGTGAGTGATCAAGACAAGCAAAATTGTGTTAGGATCACGTGATTGATTCAAGCTTTGCTAATTAGTTTTATATGCCTTTATTTTTTAACATTTCTCCTATCAAGCTACGGATGGAGCTGTGAGTGAGATTAAAAGAAGCGCCGACTTCTTGCAATATGATTTTGGCACCATTAGAGATGCAACAGACAACTTCTCCAATGCCAATAAGCTCGGGCAAGGTGGCTTTGGTGCTGTTTTTAAGGTAATATTAAAACCATAGGATTTGATCATCAATCACAAAAAGTTGGATCAATCCAAAATGAAGGTATATCACACTGCCTACTTTTGTTATGATTTGTTCCAGGGCACATTTCCAAACCGACGAGAAGTAGCCGTCAAGAGATTGTCAAAGGATTCTTCACAAGGAGAAGTAGAATTTAATAACGAGGTCCTGTTATTGGCCAAGCTTCAGCATAAGAATTTGGTTAGACTCATGGGTTTCTGCTATGAACAAGAAGAAAGAGTTCTCATTTATGAGTTCCTGCCTAACTCAAGCCTCGACAACTTCTTATCTGGTATGCTTAAGCTTCCTCTTCAATTATAATTACGGATTCTTATACAATGCTTGAGACATATTGTAGCTCATAGAGAAATCTCACTTTGCAGATTACGCTAAGCGTGCACAATTGGATTGGGGAAAACGATACAATATTATATATGGCATAGCTCGAGGATTGATTTACCTGCATGAAGAATCTCAACATCGGATTATTCATCGCGATCTCAAGGCTAGTAACATCCTGTTAGACGCAGATATGAATGCGAAAATTTTAGATTTTGGCACGGCCAGGTTGTTTGCGACTGATCAAACATTAGATGAGACGAGGAGAATTGTCGGGACATTGTAAGTACTAAGACTCCAACTATACATCATTGCATTATCTTGAATTTCCTAGTTTATTACAACTATTGATACAAACATGATATCCAATCTAATGGTTATATATATGCAGTGGATATATGGCTTCAGAGTATCTCTTAAACGGACGCTACTCAGCAAAATCAGATGTGTATAGCTTTGGTGTGATAATATTGGAAATTGCGAGTGGCCAAAATAACAAACATTTTCGTGTCGGAGAAGAACTTGTAGACCTTAAAACTTATGTAAGTATGAATCTATTATATTCCCTCGTGTTGTTCGATTGAATCAGAGGCAATGACTTTGGATGTGCATTTTGGGTTATTATTGTATTGCAGGCATGGCAAAGTTGGAATCAGGGGGCAGCTTTGGATCTAATTGATCCCACATCAGGCGGACCAACAAGTGAAATGATGAGATGCATACACATTGGGTTAATATGTGTGCAAGAAAATGCAGCCAACAGACCCACCATGGCCACAGTTGTTCTAATGCTTAATAGCTGCTCCTATAGCCTTCCAGTACCCTCACGGCCAGGCTTTTGTATCCATAGTCACATTGAATCCGACAGAAGGAACGATGAATGCGAGTTTCAGACAGTCAATGAGGCTTCCATTACAGAGCTTTATCCCAGAACATAAAATGCTCTTATCTCAAGAAGGCAACAAAGAGAGTTGAAATTGCAACTGTGACCGCATCCTGATTTTCTAATAATTTGTTTTTACATCCCCTTTCAATTGTTACATTAGCATGTGTGGCATCACTATTCACTATATCAAGTAATGCCAAAAAGTACCAACACAAATAAAGCAAATGCACCATTCTCTACACAATGGTGCATTTGCATATTATTGTAATGAGCAGTGTGATCCACCACCAACGGCATAATCAATCGTGAAAAAGCAGCCATCACAGATGATTTCAGGAACAATGCCAATTAGACGCAAACCACTCAAACAGAAGGTGAGAATTCTGATTCAAGTGAGACAAGCCTCATAATTACATGAACAGAGTTTGCATCTTTCCCCTACAAATATGTGCTCAGCAGTCGAAATAACATCCCAAGATACGATTCACAATTCAGATTGCATCTACTCTTACAAAAACATAAAATTAAGCAATTAATTCCTGTAACATGAATTTCTGCGGATAAAAGAAAGGGAAACGAAAAGAAAAACAAACATCAAATAAAACACTCATCAAATACGGCGGGATTTGTTATAAATTTCACACCCCCACATATCAACAATATTGTCCGCTTTAGGTTGTCCGGTTCACAGGATACATCGGGCCCATATATGAGTTGTCCGGTTCACATGGATACAACGGGCCCGCACGGCTTTGTTCCTCCTCAAGTGTAGCAAGTGGGCTTGGGCCCAACTCACCACACAAGGGAAAAGGCCTTGTTGATAGTGGAAGTGGACCTTCTCCCTAATAAAGGGAGTTTACCTCCCACATCTTATCGATGTGGGAGTTCTAACACTCCCTCGCACTTGTGGGCTGTGTTATACCACAGACCCAACAAGTGGAGTAGAGGTCATACCCAAATAATTGGACCGAGCAACCTGGCTTCGATACCATGTTATAAATTTCACACCCCCACATATCAACAATATTGTCCGCTTTAGGTTGCTCGGTACATATCAACAATATTGTCCGCTTTAGGTTGTCCGCTTTAGGTTGCTCGGTACATATCAACAATATTGTCCGCTTTAGGTTGTCCGGTTCACAGGATAACTGGACCGAGCAACCTGGCTTCGATACCATGTTATAAATTCCACACCCCCACATATCAACAATATTGTCCGCTTTAGATTGTCCGGTTCACAGGATACATCGGGCCCATATATGGGTTGTCCGGTTCACATGGATACAACGGGCCCGCACGGCTTTGTTCCTCCTCAAGTGTAGCAAGTGGGCTTGGGCCCAACTCATCACACAAGGGAAAATGCCTTGTTGATAGTGGAAGTGGGTCTTCTCCCTAATAAAGGGAGTTTACCTCCCACATCTTACCGATGTGAGAGTTCTAACAGGATTAGAAACACAGTGAGAGCAAATGTTAAAATCCACACAGATCGAATGAGTTAAAAGGGTACTATTAGATGAGCAAACCAAATTTATTAACGAGGCCTCAGAGGGGCCCTTCAAAGTCACACAATCAAAGCTAAAAAGCATAAAAAAGATGAGAGATTTGAGACTCTCATATAACCAGTCCACGAGAACCCTAATGTGGCTTCTTTTAACTGCTATCACTATAAAGTTTCCCCAGAACAGAAAGGGCCCAGTTTAATATATGGAAATTTTTTACTGCTTTTACTGGGATTAAATTTTCTTATCTGCTAATGTTCACCACGATCAATTGAAGTTACTAGTTTTTTATTTTTTATTTTCAGTTAGGCCTCCCTACTAGAGGAAGAAGATAAAAATGTTCATTGGTGCTCCGTAGGTCCAAATGGGCTTTATGATTTTCTTCGATTTGTGAGGGCGTGGACTTTAGACACAAAAATTTTATCTGATTTAAAATTAAATTGGGGTTCAACCACCAAAATTTTGTCAGATTAGTTGTTGGAATCTTAATTTAGTTTGGATTATGTTTTACTTTTCTTATTTTAAACTGGATATAAGTAATTAAATAATTTTAAAAATACAAATCAATCAAGTTTGGATATATAAATATTTTATGTCATCCGACTTGGAACTTCCGTTTTTTTTTTTGGCGACCCCTGACTGTGGGGGCAATGCTAGACTTCGAAGTCCGAACGAGGGGACAATTCAAGAACCATGCAATGCAAGCGCGTATATTGACTTTAATTGCGCCTTCGTTTACTTGACTCAAAAGAAGCCAAACAATGAACAGGCCCTTGCGTGTTTGGCATCTGTAGATATTTCCGTGGAAAACAGGGACTCTCTTTTCATTTTTCTCATCTCGTCCTCAACCACTCATATCTCCATCAGAAGCATAATTTACGGCAGACTGGTCTTCAATCAATGTATTATTAGTGGAATGCATTGATTGAAGAGCAGAGCAGAAGCTCTTAATTACCTTTTATTTTTGAATTGTTCACCACGCCAGCCGTGCCAAGTTGGCTAATTTTCATGGCTTGCGTATGAGAAACTTTATCATTAATCTTCTCCATCAAGTATGATTACACTTCTAGGACTAGACTTCCTGACAAAAAAAAATGGACTTTGCAGGACTGCATTTTTGTATTCTGATTCTCACACCCTTCATTTCCTTCAGAATTACAGAGGCAAAACCCTTGTATCACTTCTGTTTGTATGATAAAGGGAACTACACAGCAAACAGTACCTACCAGGCAAATCTTGATCGGGTCCTTTCATCTGTTTCTAAAGTAGGAAACGATTATGGCTTCTACAGCATGTCTGTGGGCGAGAATTCTGATGGCGAGGATTCTGATACCGTTAATGCAATTGCATTGTGTAGGGGAGATGTTAAGCCGAATGATTGTCTTGGTTGCATCAGTAATGCTACTATTGAGCTGAAGAGGCGATGTCCTAATCAGAAAGAAGCAATCATATGGTACGATTATTGCATGTTTCGTTATTCTAATCGCTCCATCTTCGGAATCTTGGAAACCAATAATACTTTTTCCATGCATAATGTCAATAATGTATCGGACGTGGACGGATTCGATCAGGCACTGAATGGCTTGTTTACTAGTCTACGAAGCATGATGGTTGCATCAGCTGGTTCCCTTCGCAAGTTTGCCGCGGCAAATTCAACAGCTCCAACAATTTATGCCTTTGTTCAATGTACTCCTGATTTGTCTGAGTTGGAGTGTAACAATTGCCTTATCTGGAATATTGGAAATATGTCATATTGTAGCGAAGGGAGGATTGGGGGGAGGGTCATTGGGCCAAGCTGCATTGCCAGGTTTGAGCCCGTGAGCTTCATTGCCTCATCAGGGAGCACCACGGTTGCATCACCACCTGCAATCCCACCATCTCACTTACCCCCGTCAACTGGTACAACACCATCAGAAGGTAACAAGACAACTTTGCCTAGAATTATATTGAACATAGTATGATTCTTAGGAACTCAGCTCTGTCGTTGATATGATTTTTCACACAAGTGGTACTGTTAAAACGATGAGAAAGGTTTGAATATCCCTACTATCTCTTAATTTATAGCTTAATTATAATATACAATCTGTTAGTTTCTTGAACACTACTCGGTTTTGCAGCGGGCAAGGGTAGTGCATCTAAGACTACCATCATCATAGTTATTTCAACCACTGTTTCTGGAATTCTTATCATATGTTTCTGCATTTGCATATTCTCAAGAGTTAGCAAGTCAAAAAAGAAAATTGAATGTAAGTTAGGTTTTCTCTTTCACTGTTTATTTAAATGTAACGATTCTTCAAAGTTGTTTCGAGACAAGTGAGTGATCAAGACAAGTAAAATTGTGTTAATTAGGATCACGTGATTGATTCAAGCTTTGCTAATTAGTTTTATATGCCTTTA
The DNA here is from genome assembly GCA_963580455.1 of Euonymus europaeus. NCBI lineage: Eukaryota > Viridiplantae > Streptophyta > Magnoliopsida > Celastrales > Celastraceae > Euonymus > Euonymus europaeus. The sequence continues at coordinate 1,571,571 of OY756969.1, read as the reverse complement.
TTTTTTAACATTTCTCCTATCAAGCTGCGGATAGAGCTGTGAGTGAGATTAAAAGAAGCGCCGACTTCTTGCAATATGATTTTGGCACCATTAGAGATGCAACAGACAACTTCTCCAATGCCAATAAGCTCGGACAGGGTGGCTTTGGTGCTGTTTATAAGGTAATATTGAGCGGAAACCATAAGATTTGATCATCAATCACAATAAGTTGGATTACTCCAAAATGAAGATATATCAAACAGCCTATTTTTGTTATGATTTTGTTCCAGGGTACATTTCCAAACCGACAAGAAGTAGCCGTTAAGAGATTGTCAAAGGAATCTTCACAAGGAGAAGTGGAATTTAAGAATGAGGTCATGTTGTTGGCCAAGCTTCATCATAGGAGTTTAGTTAGACTCTTGGGTTACTGCTATGAACATGAAGAAAGACTTCTCATTTATGAGTTCATGCCTAACTCAAGCCTCGACAACTTCCTATCCGGTATGCTTAAGCTTACTCTTCACTTGTATGATGTATTGATGCTTATATAGTTCCGGATGCTCTCAAAACCAATAAACATATTGTACTTCATAGAGAAATTTCATTTTGCAGATCACACTAAGCATACACAATTGGATTGGAGAAATCGATACAAGATAATATATGGCATAGCTCGAGGACTATTTTACCTGCACGAAGAATCTCAATATCGGATTATTCATCGTGATCTCAAGGCTAGTAACATTCTGTTAGATGCAGCCATGAATGCAAAAATTGGAGATTTCGGCACGGCAAGGTTGTTTGCGACTGAGCAAACACAAAATGACACGAGCAGAATTGTTGGGACATAGTAAGTACTAAGAGTCTAACTATTGTTTATTATTACAGCAATGCATTATCTATCACTTCAGATAACATGGAAATTGATGGTTATTGTTACTAATATCAGCTCTAAAAAAAATAATCACAGCCCATTGAGTGAGAAGAATCACTAGTTCTTGTTTCTTCTTCCGTATTTCAATTTTTAATAAAAAGTGAAATCCACCAAAACAATTGTCTACTCTTCCCTATAATCTACTGCAAATTGTTCTCGAATTTCCTGATTCATAACAAATATTTATACAAACATGATATCAGCATCAATTTCTGGTACTAAAGACCATATCTTATCCAATGGTTATATGCAGTGGATATATGGCTCCAGAGTATGTTTTAAATGGGCGCTACTCAGCAAAATCAGATGTATATAGCTTTGGTGTGATAGTATTGGAAGTTGTGAGGGGTCAAAATAACAGAAATTTTCGTGTTGGAGAGGAAGTTGTAGACCTTAAAACTTATGTAAGTATGAATCTATTCTATTCCGTTGTGTTGTTAGATTGAATCGGAGGAACGCATGCAATGACTTTGGATGTAGATTTTGGTTTATTGTATTGCAGGCATGGCAAAGGTGGAATCAGGGGGCAGCTTTGGATCTGATCGATCCCACATTAGGTGGACCAACAAGTGAAATGCTGAGATGCATACACATTGGGTTACTTTGTGTGCAAGAAAATGCAGCCAACAGACCAACCATGTCCACAGTTATTCTAATGCTTAATAGCTGCTCCTATAGCCTTCCAGTACCATCACAGCCAGGCTTTTATATCCATAATAATCACATTGAATCCGACAGAAGGAATGGTGAATGCACATTTCAGTCAGTCAACGAGGCTTCCATTACAGAGCTTTATCCCAGATAGTTTTCTGCCACTTTGGGTTTCAGTTAGTGTAGATGATTCCTATCAGCTAAGGTTTTCGTATAAATAGTGTTTCATCCTGTATCAGTAATCTCCAAATCAAAAGGTAATGGGGTACAAATTTTATTTAATGATAATGCATTCATTTACAAAGCAACTCAAATAAATTTGCCAGCTTCTACAAATGTTTCAGAATCCTAGTCTCACTAGGCAATTGTCTTCCATGGTCAATACATAACAGAAGACAAATGCTCTTATCTCAAGAAGGCAAGAAAGAGAGTTGAAATTGCAGCTGTCACTGCATCCTGCTTTTCTTATAATTTGTTTTTTTTCAATCCCCTTTCAATTGTTACACTATCATGGATGGCGTCACTATTCATTATATCAAATAATGCATAGTAACTAAAAAGAAGAAACAACACATAAAGTAAATGTTACAACTCCCTACACAATACTGTAGGTGTGTAATAAGAGATTGCAGTCTGATCCACCAACGGCATAATCAGTCGTGAAAAAGTAGCCATCACAGGATTTCAGGAACAACGCCAATTGGACACACAAACCACTCACAAGGTGAGAATTCTGATTCAAGTGGAGGGCTACTTAATAATTACATAAACAGAGTTTCAAACACCTTTGCATTCAACATTGTTTAGAATACGAGTACCAAGGCAAGGTACGAGTATTGGTACCAACTCTCACCAATCTAGCCCCACTTAGGATTCACCCCTATTCTGTTTTGATGATGAGTATGAAATCACAAAATATTACTGGGAGCCCCCATAAAAATAATGTTCTCCACTCAGTAGTATATATCACACGGCAGTTGAAATCGCATCCCAAAATACGAGATTCACAATACAGATTGCATAAAATCTTACAGAAGGCATGAAATTAAGAAATTCATTCCTACTAACATTAATTTCTGCGGATTAAAGAAAGGGAAACGAAAACAAAAACAAGCATCAAACAAAAACACAGCCCGAACAAATGATAAAATCCACACATATATCAGTTAAAAGACACTATCAGATCAGCAAACCAAATTTATTAACAAGGCCTCAAAATGGCCCTTCACAGTTCACACATTATCAAAGCCAATAAGCATAAAAAGACGAGAGATTTGAGACTCCCATATAACCAGTCCACGAGAAAATTTAAACACTTAAACAGTATGAATCATTAACACCCACAGATCCCAAAAGGGATTAGAAACCACCACGCAGACGCAGGACAAGGTGAAGAGTCGACTCCTTCTGAATATTATAATCAGCCAGGGTCCTTCCATCTTCCAGCTGTTTCCCTGCAAAAATCAACCTCTGCTGGTCAGGCGGAATACCCTCCTTATCCTGAATCTTAGCCTTGACATTATCGATGGTGTCACTGCTTTCCACTTCAAGGGTGATGGTCTTGCCAGTCAAAGTCTTGACAAAAATCTGCATGCCACCACGCAGACGCAGCACAAGGTGGAGTGTAGACTCTTTCTGGATGTTGTAGTCTGCCAAGGTGCGGCCGTCCTCTAGCTGCTTGCCGGCGAAGATAAGCCTCTGCTGGTCTGGTGGTATGCCCTCCTTGTCCTGGATTTTGGCTTTCACGTTATCAATAGTGTCGGAGCTCTCCACCTCCAATGTGATAGTCTTGCCGGTGAGTGTCTTAACAAAAATCTGCATGCCACCGCGTAGACGTAGCACAAGATGGAGGGTGGACTCCTTCTGGATGTTGTAGTCGGCAAGGGTGCGGCCGTCCTCCAGCTGCTTTCCGGCAAAGATCAAACGTTGCTGATCCGGAGGAATACCTTCCTTGTCCTGGATCTTAGCCTTCACGTTGTCAATGGTGTCGGAGCTCTCAACCTCAAGGGTGATCGTCTTGCCGGTGAGAGTCTTCACGAAGATCTGCATACCACCACGGAGACGGAGCACAAGATGAAGGGTTGACTCCTTCTGGATGTTGTAGTCGGCGAGGGTACGGCCATCCTCAAGCTGCTTTCCGGCGAAGATCAGACGCTGCTGATCTGGAGGAATTCCTTCCTTATCCTGGATCTTAGCCTTCACGTTGTCGATGGTGTCTGAACTCTCGACCTCGAGAGTGATTGTCTTCCCGGTGAGAGTCTTAACAAAGATCTGCATCTGATAAGATAAAACAAGAACGAATCAGTAAAACAAATCAACAAACTCGTTGAAGAGATCCAAAATTACAGATTCATATCCTACAAACTCAGATCTATATCTTAATCAATCAAAGGAGGTTTTCCATTGGAAGCAAAGAGTACAGAATTAGGCACGATCAAATTTCAGATCTAAACCGTTCGGCTTCCGAAACAGAAAATTACAAAACAGAAAAAAGAATCAAGAACAGAAACTGACCTTGAGAGAGTTTCTAAATTTCTTCCGCTATACGAATTTCTTCCGCTACGAGAGAGAGATCGAACAATGCAGAAGATAAGGGTCCGGTGGCTTTATTTATAGTAAATAAAGATAGCCAACCTGATCACGGAAACGGAGGTGCGGTGCGAGGAAAACGAATGCTTTCTCGACGCGTGTCCAATCATAGGTGTATTCCTTTTGACGCGTGAAGGTTGGCGAGTCCTTTTTCTCGAATACCCGTTTGTGTCTGGTCTTCTGTTAAACGCCGTTAAATTTTGCAGTTCTGACTTGGTGGGTGAACGTTTGCCCCGCTTCAACTTGACCAAGCAAAAGGCCAACCTTCTTGAAAAGACCCACACATTTGACGGGGCGGCGGGGCCGTTACGTTCGGGTGGGACCGAGTTGCTTGGAAGCGACTAGCGAGAGAGAAGTATCGTCTTTTTTGCTTCAATCCAAAGAATAGGCCGAAACATTATTCGCTGGGGCCCATTGGATATTTTTTTGTGCAAGTGGGCTTTGTCTTTTTAAAGTTGTCATGTAGACCACACACACAAAAAAAAAGGATTTTAATTTTTAATGGCTTTCGAGAAACATTTCTTCATCAAATCCCATTCATTTCTTGGAAGGTCACCTACGCATCCCCCTTGAATAAGGGCAGGAATTTTGTAGTTCAAGGGAAAAAACAGCAATATTCATCGAAGCCATGGAAAAGCACATTAGAGAAATTCAGTCTAGTAGCTTTTTCTGTATGGCTTGGTTGCACTAGCTTGATAGAGCAAAGCCCACAAGTTTGTCACAAACTCGCCACCCTTCGCTAGGTACTCTGCATGGGTTGTCTCATCACCTTATGTTGCAACAAAAAATATCTTCTTTGTCCAAAATTCAGCCACCCTTCGCTAGGTGTTACCGTGTTAGGCCGATTGTGTTTTCAATAGTTGTTTGCATTGAATGGTGTATCAGAGTATAGAGGGTTGGGGGCGAATTTTAAATAATGACCCTCTTTAAAAATAAAGACGATTTAAATGATAATATTTTTCTATTTTTAATATAGAAAGACAATATGAGCTCATAGGACTTTGTTCTTTATGAAATGTCTCACTTGATGGTATTTAGGTTGAGGAAAATGACTCTTGTTGTGATAAATATATGAGTTTCTTTATAAAATCACATCACTTGAAACATCCAAGCAATGTGGGTATCCCAAGTGATGTTGGGTATAAATTTACATCTAGATAGTGTTATTACAATTTGGATCGTCATAATTTGGAAAGGTCAATTGACAAAGAAAACGTGATTGAAGCTGCGAAGTTATTGTAGATGCTCAAATCTACGATTGCTGAAGGGCTAAACCATATTATATACCCTCGAAGTTTATCTTGTTTCTCATTTACGCCCTGTAAGTATTATTTGTCTTATTTTTGTCTTCAAAGTATCGAGTAGCGATCCATTTATGTTCAATTTTGACCTTTCTGACGTTGACATTTATAAACTCGCATCACTTGGGATACCCAATGAATGTGGGACACTTGACATACGGTGTTATTACAATTTGGATCATCGTAATTTGGAATGATCAATTGACAAAGAAAACATGATCGAAGTTAATTGCGAGGTTAAATAAGGTATAGTCATGGATTTGGAAATTTGTAATACCAAGTGTTGATCGAATGTAATAACACCTTCTAGACATGTCCCTCCTAGTTGTGGAAAGATGCCGAAGTGTAATTGTATGTGGTCTCAGTCAAGAGATTATTTAGTCTTATGATTTAAGCATGCGACACATAAATCAAACAAACGAGCTTAGTTTACCAATTTGAACCAATGACCATTACAATTAAGATTTGAAACACTAACAAAAAATGCTCTTATTGTGTATACCCTTGCTAGGCCTAGGGTGTCCTCATTATGGTCCACCAGTAACGCTTCCATTGAAGATCTCTATTGTATCACCAGGAACAACATGGTTCCACCGGAACGATCGAGTCTCCTCCATCACATTCTGATTACATATGAAGAAATACCCTTGTGGAGAGAGCTGAAAATTCAGGCTCCGTTGCATCCTCTCGAGCTCTTTCCTTAACTCCCCCACGTTATCGGTTGGATTCACTTCAACATGGATTTTCCCACAACTTGTCAGCACCTTCAGCCTCATCTTCTTGGATGACCCTATGCCTCCTCCCATCATAGGACCAGCAGAGCCACTCCTTGAAGGTGTTGGAGATGGCCTTGTCACATTATTGTTCACTCCAATATCGACATTGTCGACGACAGGCTCGTAAGGACGGTGGTCTTGCGATTCCAAGCCAACAGATTGAATATGTGAACGATTGACTGCGGGGATCGGTTCATTATTCTCCTCACTCTTGACTTGGGAAGGTTTTTCAGGTTCGGGGAGAATGAATAGCTGAACACGAGAATTGTGTAACAATACACAGGAAGCTACGTCTCCTTCATCGGGGAGAATTTGATTGTTGAAGACTAGGGTTTGTTTTGCTAGTGGTATCCCTTGGTACTTCTGTACTTTTTCTTTGATCTCTAAAACACTGTCGAAGTAACCGATTTCAATGGTGAATTGGCGGCCTTTTTGGGTTTCAAAGATGATATCCATATTGAATGATAGAAGAATGAATATTCAAATTACACAATATATGTTTGAGAAGGATTTTATATATATATATATATATATATATATATATATATATATATAATTTGTTGAGATATTGTTTGTATAGACAATTTTCAAAAGGATTGGATTTATGGAAAGCAAGATAATACTACTGTGTACATGCATTGCATTCTTAAAAGGTTCGTGTACTAAAATTTACTGAGATATACTGTGTATAGACACTCCTGGAAAGGCTGGGGATATGGTAATTTAGAAATACACGGTAATATTTTGAAATTCATGATGAGACCAACGGAAACATTTTTAAAAAAAAGACGAAAGTTGGTGTTCATTTTAAATTTGAAAAATAAGAGATAAGGGAGAGTTACTACTCACTTTTTATCTAAAAGAGGAAAATTTATTATCAAAGAAATTCAAGTTTGAATTAAATACAATTTGACAATATATCAAAGATTTAGTTTATGAACGAATTCGAATAACTTGGTCGGTGATCAATTGAGTCGTATATAATTTCTTGAACTCAAATTCGAAGTCCATCCCCTTCTCAGATTTTTTTTTTAAAAAAGATTCAATTTATGAAAACTACACATGATAAGTGGCGCTAAATATTCCATAACAAATTAACCAAGATTACTTTTGTTTGAAAAGTTGCTGGACCAAAATGACAAGAAGACATTCTTTTTGTAGTAATTACTTTTGTGTAGAGATGAAAATGGGCCAAGCCGGGCAATGACAAACCCCAAGCTTGAGTCGAGCTCGGGCAAAGCTTTAAACTGGCAGCTCGACCCATTTTTATCCCTGCTTTTGTGATTGTTGTTTTGATAAACTTTTTGAACTTTTATTGATGATTTAAATAGGAGTGTCAATGGTCAATTTTTCACATATTTTTTTGTTGGTATCGATAATTTATGTCAATTTTAATGGAAAATGTGTAATTTTTAATTTTTTTTTTTAAAAAAGGACTACCAATCGATGTAGTTTCAGTCAATTTTAATAGGCTCTTGAAATCTTACTCCCTCCATCCCTATTTGTTAGACTACATTTTTATTTTGATTTGTCTCAAATTATAGCCCCACTTCCTTAATAAAAATAAGGGAAAAAACAAGTTTACTAATTTACCTTTATTTATTGTTCATTTTTATCAACAAATGATAGTAAATTCTAACAATAATAAGGTGCGAGTGCAATGGTTTTAATGAAAGGTATATTAGGAATAAAATTAAATAAATTTATTGTTTTAATCATATTAATTAATTTTCCTTAATCTATATGAAAAAATTAACCAATCTATCAAATAGGGACGAAGACAACTTTGAAAGACAATTTGAAAATTGTCCTTGAAATGCTAATTATATATCGAATGAAAAAATTCAACTGAAAACACAGTTTATTTTATTCTTAATTGGATATCGGTACAGTAATACTAAATAGAAAACATAAATCCTCTATTAAGCAAACCCAACAATCCACAGTGTAAACTAAACCAAAAACAACTTGATTAAGGAATAATAGAGATTAGACGAGTTCATCAATCTCCTCCATCTTGATTGGGGGTTTAAGAATCAGCAAGAGTTGAACAGGAGAGTTGTGTAACAGTCCACAAGAAGCTACGTCTGCTTCATCGGAGAGAATTTGATTGTTGAAGACTAGGATTTGGATGGCTACGGGCATGTTTTGGTTCTTCTGCACTTTTTCTTTGATCTCTAAAACACTGTCAAAGCAACCAATTCCAATGGTAAACTGATGACCTCGTTTAGGGTTTAAAGATGATATCCATATTGAATGATTGAAGAACTAATATTAAAAAGTCCGTTTGTTTTGTATTTTGGACCGCATTTTATTATATTTTTTTATGTGGGCCACACAGCATTTCAATCCAAAAAAAGTCTTTTTTTTTCACTCATTTCCAAAAAATATTTTGAAAATTCAATTCGTGCATTGTTGGGATCCTCGTTGATCATGCACGCTCTTCATATCGTTTTAACAGATATTATAACCAGACTCTGAACGATTTTCAACTTTTGTGAAACCTTTGAGATCATGTTGACATAATTCTCCGCTAAGCTTCTCAGAAGCTAGCAAAATATAGTATCCATGTGTGAGTCAATCCATTTAGAAGAGGCCGATAAATTCATCATACTTAAAAATGTTGGAATTTTAAACTTTTATGCGTTTTTTATTTTTTGCTGAATTATAATTCAGTGAAAAAGGTCACGAAAAAGGAAGGAAAAACAAAGCAATGCATGCACATAATGACACGTGTATATGCACATGTTGGATTAGAGATTCAGAATCAAAATGGAAATCTCAGAATATGTAATATAAAAAAATTTACAGTGGCATTTTTAGCCATTAAATTATTTTATTTTTTAAAATCACATATGTATTTTGATTGAGATTACGAGTACAACATTTTTTTTTGTCTCGAATAAAAATCGAATGGATCGTGAAAAAGATACAAAATTTTTGGACAGTTGAATATATACCCGAAACATTCTATCTATTTTTCACATTCTATTAGATTTTCATTTGACACAAAAGTATACCGTTTGACTTATAATCTTGATCAAACGCATTTGTAATTTTTTATTTTAATAGTCAAAAAATCATTACAACAAAATTTATCGTGAAAATTTACGGCAGACCCCAAGGACTCATTAAAATGGCTTTAGTGATAGTATAATCTTTAAGACCTGAACTAGTATTTGATTTCATAAAAATAATAATTAAGAAAAACATGTTATCTATTGAAAATAAGAAGGAAAAAAAGGTCTATTTATTCTTAATTTGATACCAGTACAATAGTACAAAATAGAAAATATAAATCTTCTAATAGGCAAATCCAACTATTCATAATCTAACGACAACCAAAAACAACTATCCGAAATTAGATGAGTCCCTCAATCTCTTCCATCTTGGCTGCGAGGATAGATTCATCAATCTCTTCAATCTTGTCCGTGAGGATAGATTCATCAATCTCCTCAATCTTGACTTGGGGCGATTTTCCGGGTTCGGGGAGAATGAAGAGCTGAACATGAGAGTTGTGTAACAATACACAAGAAGCTACGTCTCCTTCATTGGGGAGAGTTTGATTATTGAAGATTAGTGTTTGTTTGGATACGGGTATGCCTCGGTACTTCTGTATTTTTTCTTTGATCTCTAAAATATTGTCAAAGTAACCAATTTCAATGATGAATTGATGGCCGTTTTGGGTTTCAAATATGATATCCATATTGAATGATTGAAGAATCTATATTCAAATTTCAATTTACGTTTGAAAGGGATTATATATGGGAGTTTTGTTTCATTGAAAGGATTTGTTGACATATTATATGTTGTTGCGGTTAAATATTGATCGCGGGTTAAGTTATTTAGGTGCCGCGGTTTAGTAAAATGCGGGCCAAAATATGAAATATATATATAGTTTTTATCAAGAGGATTTTAATAACCTTGAGTCTTTTTTTTTTTAATGCCTGCAGTTAAAAATTAATTTACAACTTCAATTATTTTAATGTACTTGCATTTTTTGTGGACAAAGACAAGAATAAAAATTTCACAATGGAATTCTTCTCTTATATTTTCGCAAAACTATATATATTGAGAAGAAACTCAAAACATATATTCTTAATTCGATACCAGTAAGTACAGTAATACTTAATAGAAAATATAAATCCCCTAATAAGACAACCTAACCATCCATAATCCAACAGCAACCGAAAACAACGACCCAAGTGAGGAATAATAGAGATTAGATGTGGCAGCACTCTTGTGGGCCGGGTGAGTGTGCATAGCGATGGAGGGTGACCCAGAATTAACAAAAGTAAAACCACTTGGGCCTGGGCTTGAAGTCGGGCTTCCAATTGGGCTCAAAGAAGCTGGGAGGACCCTAATCTCCACCTTCTGGCCCGCTTCGCAGTGGCCAGGGACACCACATGTGAAGTAGAGGTTGCTTGGCCTCTTCAGGGTGACAGAGTCACTGCCGCTGGTGTAAGTAGCCATCGGAGATGTAACGTTGCAGGTCTGGAAATCATTGTGGGTCACTTGCTTCACATTGTGAAATCTTGATTCGTATTCAAAAACTGCATGTAGACATATATATACATTATAAATATATCAATATATGTTTATACATTCTAAACGGACATAAAGATTAAAGAAAGAGAAACAGAGAAGAAAAGACCTACCAATAGTGTCACCGACATGGAAGATCTTGGAAGAAGCCCAGTTGTTGTAATCAACACCGCCCATGGTAGTCCATCCAGCAGAGTCACCGACTCTGTAAACAGCACCAGAGCAGGATCCACAAAGAGTCATCAAATAAACCGTGAAAGCTAGAACTAGTCCTTTGTTCAAAGCCATTGTTAAACCAGCAAATCAACCAAGTAAGAGAGAGTAGATAGATAAGAGAGAAACCAGTGTAGAACGGTTTAGGGTTCTCAAGGAGATATATATAGGGTTCTCCCAACTTCTAGGGTTATTGGGATTTCCTTTTGAAATTATGATTTATGGCAAACAATTGTAATCGTTCTCCTTTACCATGAAGGACAAGTATTTTCCAAAATAAATTGCATGCGTTGTTTTTTTTTCTTTTTCCTTCAAAAGGATCCTGAAGATGTTTATTTTGAAGAAAATAATAAATAACATACAGATTGGATGGCCTAGATAGAACTTAGAAGTTAGAACAACAGTTACCAAAAACTCTAATCTGGCCAAGAGTTGGCAGGGTCGTGCAGAGGCATAAAGAGGTGGGCTGACAGTACTTGGGCTTGAGCTTTACCTTGGTGGATTTTGGGCCAACTGAGCAATGACCAAGAAAACGACAAGTGGAGTCGTTACTAGTTATAGGTAGTAGTAGTGGCATGATTTCTTCGGGATGAGATGACGGACTGAAATAATTTTATTATGAAATTATTTTCATTTTAAATCTTAACAATCTAAATGAATTATAATAAATATACATTATAAATTAAGACTCTCACTTGGATGGTCGATATTCAAAATATGAATAATTTCAAGGTGAAATCATTTCAGTTCATTCCATCCCGATTTCTTGAGGTTCAATTGACAGTTTGACATAAATCGAGTTTGATTAAAAACATGAAGGGCCTTAACAGATACCTCAGCCTATTAAAAAAAAATCACACTAAAGTCCAAGACAAATTGAATAATTAAACTGGCTTCTAGCAAAAAAAAGAAACGGAAAACGAAGAATAATTAAACATACCAACCGTTTATTCTCTGGGGTAGGCATGTTTTTTCTATCATTTATCTACTAGTAGTTGTGTCTGTGTTTTAATCTCGAGCTGTATTTTTTTTTATAAGCCAGAGATATACTGAAGAGAAGCAAACCAACAAAACAACAGAACATCAATTGATTGCCTGGAGAACGAAACAGCAAGGAGAAAAAAAAACAGCAAACTACAGCCACCAAAAGCTTCCTCGGAAGCAAGACATATATACCACCTAATGAAGTCTGCTTGCTTTCCACCAACCCTCTCCCTTGCCAGCCCGTCCACGTGTCTGTGGATCTACCCCAGCTTTCAAGGCACCATACAATCACTGGCTGCCCATGCAAAAGCATTCTCGAAGTCGGTTTCAACAGTCAGGGGCCCTTGAACTGATAATCTTGAGTTGTGTAGCAGAGTAAACAATCTCCATTCATGTTTTTATTGGCTGAAGCAGCTGAGGTTCCCTAGCTTGATCTTGAATTGAACCCTTTGTGATTACTTCCAGCTGTATTTTTCAGTATTCGGTATCACACTTATTCCGGCCGCATCTGAATTGCACGCACAAAATTTCATGTACATCATTTATATCATGTGGATCCTACACATTCACTTTTAATCTCGTGTATCCAACTCAGCAGCTCGGATAACTGGGATCCCAGACGGCTGGAATCTTTATGAATATGCCAATTTATCTACTCCTTCATCTTAAATAACATTTTTCTTTCTTAGTTGGAACATACAGTCACCACCTTTTAATAGTGCCCACCTGTTTCATGGTTCTAAGTGACTAGCATGAAAGCCACAAAAAGGGCAACTCGAAGTGGGATTGCTTAGAAGGAATAAGCATCAGAGAAGGTATGGGAATAAAAGTAAAGAAAATACAAACAGCAAAAGTAACCCTCACATCCTCCATTAATATGTGTAGAGATGGACAAGGCATGTTTTCTCTTCTATTCATTAAACATACAACTCTCACAAAAGAGAAAAAGCAGATTCCTTCCTTCCTTTTTGTCACACTGCAGTTTGTCCTTTTCTCCTTCTCTTCTAAAAGGTCCCATGAAAATCAGATCAAGAACTATCAAGCATGGAAGATTAGTTAGCTTTTTCCGCCCCATATTATCATTTTTCTCTTATCTTTCTTTCTTTTAACTCTATTCGGCGCACAACTCTCATGGACAAAAAGAGCCTAACAATTAATACGCCACACGCAACTCCAAAGAGTTTCCTTTCCAGTAAGAGCTGTGGTGAACAATCACTGCAGCCAGTCGACATTGTCGTCTGTGGTGATCTGGCTTATCGAGAGGGTAAAGTATATCAGCAAAATTGTTCCCATGCTTGACCTATACCAAACATAAAAACTTTCACTAAATTGAATTTAATACACGAACATAAGATATTATAGCCTCATTAGATTTCTGTAACTTACAAGGTTGCAAAGATCAGGAGAACCCTTTTGGGGTCGAGGATCCATGAAGGCGAGGAACGCTTGAAACTGTTTCTCCTGAGGGGAAATATGCTTTCGGCGGTGGGGGTGGTGATGGTGATCTGATGATGAACTTGTGAGTTGTTGGAATGTTCGGTGGTCCCTAACGCCGCCACCGTAGAGGGTCTTTCGAGCATGCTAGACCCTACAGACACCAGCAGAATTCAATAATACCATGCCTTTTGTATACATATCAAATACTCGGGCTAACTAGAATACTATCCTAGTTAATCTTGCAATAATGTTGCTGCACATGCCAACAAAAAGGATTATGTACTCTCAGAAACTTTCTACTTGTACCATGATTTTCATCAAACACAACGAGGTACATACAACATTTGTTACTCTCAACTCAACCTGTTTGGGGACATATCACTTTCACATTTCTGTAAGATTTTAGTATGTTGGTTGTTGGTCCCATAATAATAGCAAGAGTGGCTTACTAGTATATTAATCAACCAAGCAAACTAATCTTCCATTAGAGAAAACCCAGTATCTTACGAGTTCTCAATCATTTTATCTTCAAATAGAGGTTTGAACCAGGCCAGTCCAAGAACTAAAACTATTCCAAGAAAGTAGTACAAGAAATCCAGCGACTTGACATAAAACGATTGGTGTTCACCCATCACTAGATGACACAAACATTGTATTTTACTCCAAATGCGCCAAAACCTCTCAAGTATGGACAATTTCAATAAGTCAATTTCAATGAGTCCTGTAATTGTTTGATAGTGTCTTGCTTCTACAACCAACTGACATCTCCCTCTCATCCTTTGGGACTATCTATAATCTATAATATCTATATAATGGTTTAAAACATATATATATATATATATATATATATATATATCTTGGACAAAGGAAAAGATATTTTTTTGTTTCTTTTGTGAAATAGAAAGTTTTGTTCAGTGCAATCTTTATAATATAATAATATGCCCAAAACAATAATTGTAACTGTATTCTGTCAAGGTAAGTTTACCTTTGGGTGAGAGAGCAGCAATGGTGGTGTCTCTCTCTTTCCTCTTGTCGCTGCTCCGCATAGATCCTTTCCTGGACAGGTTCCTCTGCAACTGCAGATTCATTAACCAAATTCAAAAATTAGAGTCAATAATTTCAAATATTAAATTCAAAAAAAAAATCGTGTTATCTCAGACAGGTTCTTTTCTAATTTTAGTAATTTTATTATCATTCATTGACGAAATGAATAATTAAACAAGTTAGAATTTTGAATATGAAATTCGAAATTTTGTTTTTTCTGCCCAGAAATGAAGGCGAGGAATTTTCTTTTGAAAATCAATAACGGATAATAAAGATTGAAAGGGAGAAAGAGAAAATATTCTCACTGTGATTCTGGAATTTGGGGTGGAATCTTTGTTGGTTCCATGGCAAAAGCTTTCCATGTCTATTACAAAGCTATCAGATTTATCAGCCGATGCGTATTGAAATCCATTCACATGATCCAAAACAGCGATTTTCTGGGCAACGATTTTGTTCTCTGATCCACAAGAATCAAAGGAATCGCTTCCCTCCTGAAACAGAGACACAGAGAGGGTTAATTCTTCGATTGAAACTACCAATAATAAATGGACACAGAACCCAATAAAACAGTTACAAACAACGAAAACTTTTAAGATTAAAAAAAAAGCAGAAGCAAAAACAAAACGAAGATTACCAGCTTTGGATTATCCGCCATGTCCAGTCAGTTCCCAGGAAGAGAAAACAGAGGAAAAATCGAAGCGTGGACGAGTCACAACTCACAAATAGCGCAAAAAAAGGGTCAATCGCAATTCACCACACGCTTGGAAGAGAAAAGGAGACGCACCGAATCTGCAGTAAGTCAAAACTTCAATAATTAAAAACAAAAAAACAGTTCTTTGATCTTTTTTTTCTTTCTTCCCCATACAGTTCGGGGATTGTAAGGAACAGAGCTCGAATAGACCTGTTCTTCAACTACTCAATAAACACACGAAAAGTTGTACAAAGAGTTGGTGATTTCTTGTACCTTGTTGGTCGAAAAATTAAAAACCCATCAATTACATCGTCTGGAAAAGTTGTTTTCAATCAAAACTCGTGACAAGAAATGATGTAGATGAACTGACCTGTAACTACTCTGCAAATTGTTCTCCTATTCGAAGACGTAGAGAGAAGGCGAGTGAGAAGAGAAGGAGAGGAAGTTGGAATTCTGGTTGGAAAAACAAGAAACTGAATGAGGAGGTGTGGATTCTCCTTAGTTCCGGTGGTATTTATAATTTTATATTATGCAATTTAGTTGTTTGGATCATTTTTTGTTTGTTTGTTTGTTAGTTAGTTTAAAGTCATTAGATAAGCGTCTATTATACGATAAAAATACAAGACTCGGTCTCAAAGTGGAGATTACACTAAGGACCCACATATCATGCCTTTTCCTTTTATATGGATCCATATTAATAATATATATCAATTAAACCCAAACAGAAAGTTAGAAAAACTAAGAATAGGAGGTGACCTGATTGATCAGGTTGTTTGCCTTAGAAACTTACCCCACGTTTAGTTGGGAAGAATAGAGGGGGAGGCAAATGAATGAGTTTTGTCAAAGTTCATTCCCTTGTTTGGTTTGTATAAAACATGGGCCATGAGCTCACGACCCATATTCTCTCCTTGTGAAAAATAATTTTTTTTAAAAAATGGTAATTTAATCCTTCAATTAAAATCATATAAAATTATCAATTTATTAAAGAAAGGGTAATATAATATTTTTATTTTTATTACAATCAATTCAAACCAAAATTCATGTTCATTCTCACATTAACCAAACATACAAAAAAAAATCTTTAAACTCATTTACCCCTCTCTATTATCCCTCTCTCAATAAGCTCATGCTCAGCTCATCTTAAACTCATTCCCTCCTTCAACCAAACGTGGGGTTAAAGTATAAAGTTCTATTCTCATCAGAGATTAGAGGGTTGGGATTTGATAGTTTTCATCAGTTGTGGTGGAGTTCATGCATCTCGTACATGGCTTAGGGGGTGTGTGACCAGTGCGCCTTAAAACAAAGTATTTAGAAATGGATTAATATAGAAAAGTTGTATCCTCTAATCACTCAATAATTGTTTGAAATCTGTACTAATTTGCTCCTACAACCATAACAAGGATCTCGATAGTTAACCCAACTATTGAGTTGTGCGTATAAAATTTCATTATTATCATGTGAAGTCCACGCATTCATCGTGAACAACTTAACCGTTGAAATAATTGAAATCTTTATCATTTTTGTTTGCTCATGTTATCAATTAGGAAAAGAGCAGGAGTTTTACACTCATGGTGAGACAACAGAAGAGGAAGCAAGTATATAAAAAAAAGGGGATTTGGAATAGGCCCAGTGTTAAAAAATACTGGACTCAATTGATTCACCGAGTTTAAAAAAAAATGAAAATTTCATAAATATGTAGTATATAATATTAACATATTGAATTCAACAATATAATATATTTTTGTTTGAGAAAAAAAAAATCAAACTCTTCTTAAAAAAATGTATGATACATTTAAACCGTCGAATATAAATTTAAAATATACAATTTTATAAGGAGACTAACATAATTAACAAAGGATTACTTCACAAAAAACATAATTAACAGAGGAATGTCTTTAATTCACCACCAAATAATAGATATTGGTGCTTATCAAAAGTAGCAATTCAAGATTAATTGATTTAACTCACTGCTATTAATATGTATTGTGATTTGACTTCTGAAATGTCGTTAATGGGCCCGTAGTTAATATATGATTGATAAAATCGTTGCGTGCTAGACTTAACTTTTTTTAAGGATAATTCATATCTGGATTATCAGTGATTTTATAGCAATATTGGTTCAGACAATGACCCCTGAATTCAATATATATATATATATATACATACACTTATATATGTTGCTTTATTAATTATTGGCTTCACAATTATGATTGTTTGGACAATATTGCTTCCCCTACCAAACAATTCAGAAAATTATCAATGAGTACAAATTTTGGAATTTGCGAATTGTTTTTCTAATTAATTGATAGTCATTATACTATCCTGGTAATACAGACTAAGGCCATGGGCCATGACATCGATCTTCTGGATTTGATTCAAGAAAATTTCAGATAGTACTAAAATATCATCATTCCCGATATATAATAGCAAATTCTCTGCGGTGACTCGAGAAGAATCGGGATAAGGAGGTTGTAACCATTCAAAGTATAATTATTCAATGACAACAAAAAAAAAAAATTGGAATCATAAATGATTATAATGCTAAACTCAAAGTCCGAACCCATAAAAATCTTAAATCTTACGCTAAACTCGAGATCATAATCGCTAAATCTTAAACCTAAATCATAATAACACACCCATTTCAGCCGAATCGTTCTTGGTCTCGGTTCAGACCGACCCGAGTTTACTGCAAGTGTGATATATATATATATATATATGTGTGTGTGGAGTATTTAAAAATGTTGGATTTAAAAGTTTATATTGTTCTTTCGACATTAATTCCTTCGACACTGATAGTTTTGTTTGCCCCCTGGGGGAATCTGATCTTTGAAAAAAATGTTTTGGTCCCATGCATTATTATTTATCGCAGTTATTATCAAACAGTTGACTAACAAAAAATCTTGAAGGAAAAAGTCGAAAAGAAAAAACAAATTATGGAGAATGTGTTGCTTCGGCATGGGGGAACCCATGCATCACCACACCTGTAACAATCGCCACGTAGGATCGCATATCCGACCTGTCACATGCACAATTTGCACCCCACCAAATCAATGGAATGAGAAGAAGAATCTACGTAACTCACTCTCATAAAAGCAAATTTTGGTCATATATTTTGAACCACAACATAAAAGTGACTCTAGCTAGCATGCACGGTTGCAGATCAGTCGGGTGCCTGGGTCATATTTTGAACCACAAGATACTAGAGACTCTAGATTGCACGGTGGCAGATCAGTGAGAGGTTTGGGACAAATCCTAAAATTAAGGTACAAATAAAAAAAAATTAAATGAGATATTTTTTTAATTTTTTTTAAGGTGTAATGGGGTGAATATTATTAAGCTAATTTTTATCTAAATGAGACCTAAATAGGTTTGGGGAAATGCTATATAACTCAATCTGAAACAACCCATTTAATTGTAACATCGTATTTCATTTTAAATTTACAATAAAATATCGCATTTCATTGTAATACGATATTTTATTGTATAATTACAATGAAATATCATATTCCACTATAATATTTCATTATAATATCATATTACATTGTACACTTACTTTTACAATGTAATATGATGTTACAATAGAATGAGACAATATGAGTTGTTTAGTCCTGAACTATTTATCATCACTGATATGTTTAGACTATTTTAATACTATTAATCTTTTAAAAATATGAGACCTTAAGGATTTGGGATTGGGCGGCCGCCTATCTCGCCCCACCTCACGAACGCCTACGTTGCAAGTCACTAAACTTTATCCGATTCAAATGATACGTAAGTTATAAATTATTAAAATGATTTCATCCGTTTCATTTTGGTTGTACATTCTTTTTTTATATTTGGCTGTCCCAAAATTAGTGTTGTTTTTTTTGACATTAATTAATAATTTTAAATTATTGATCCGTAACATTTGAAATTTTAGTAATGAAAACTAATTAATCTTCCAATAACGTAATTATAGTTCTTTATGCATTAGATTTTTTAACGTTAGTTTTTTTTTTCAACGTTAAATTTTGTTTTTTTTCTTCATTTGCCGACGGTGTCTGATGACTGTGACAGTGTCATAAACGGTTCTTTCCAAAACAAACTTGCATGATCAGTTCAAATTAATTCCCACCACAAAGACTCCTTTGTTTTCTTATATGATCGATCAGTTCAAATGGGAACACATAGACTCCTTTCAGACGTAGCCTTTGTCTTCTTATATGATCAATTCAAAATCACCCCCCACATATATAGAGTACTCCTTTGTTGTGTATTGATAAAATTCATCCTATCAGATATATCTAACATTTGCTTACCACTTTGAGATATATACAGAGTGTAAGTCAACTTTTCGTTATCGAAAATTTGTTATTTTTAATTT
This sequence comes from Euonymus europaeus, assembly GCA_963580455.1. Classification (NCBI taxonomy): domain Eukaryota; kingdom Viridiplantae; phylum Streptophyta; class Magnoliopsida; order Celastrales; family Celastraceae; genus Euonymus; species Euonymus europaeus. The sequence goes on along the minus strand of OY756969.1, from coordinate 1,552,064 downwards.
TCATCATTAAATGTTCAAACGTTGTCAATTAATAATTAACTTAAAGTTTCAATTTATTTGAATATAGTAATTTTGTTGTTTTAATATAGTAACCCAAAGAGGAACAGTACAAGTAGGTCACTGAAAGACGAGGCTATTTGTAATTAAGTCACTCATGGAAAAACTTCTATTTTCATCACTTACTGTTTTAATTATAAGCAACTGAGTCATTCCGGTCCAATTTTTCGGTGACTGGAGCTGACGTGCATCGATTTTGATGACGTGAACGATTGACATGACATTTTTCGTTGACATGGTTTAATTAATCCTTCATTTAAAAAAAAATAGTAATTACCCGTGAAGAAGAGTATAATTGGATTAAAAAGCGTGTATCAAAATCATGGCGTTCTCTGTTGGAGGAACCCAACCCTTTTTTCTTGATTCTCAACCAAACTAGTAAGTTGCTTGCTGATAATACAAACTACTGACCCTCACTCTGGTTTATAATAAATGGAAGGGGATTGTTATTCGAAGAATCCTTGCATTGGGTTTCAAGGCCACACGAGACGGGAAAAATGGAGCATTGTTGGCTTTGGTCTTGAAATGGAAGAGTTCTATCAAGTGCCCCTGGCAGATTGCAGTAAGGAGGTAGAAATTTCTGGCGACTGTTGGGTCGATGGACTAGTTTATCAGGAAAGTTTTACAAAAATTAGATCCATTTTAGGAGAATTGGGAACAAGAAGATTCAACCGTGACATGAACCCAGAATCTACTTGGGATGAGACGAGAACATTTGGACGCGTTAGTAATATTTATGTTAGTACTGAATAATTAGTGTTTTTTGTCACTTGAAATTATCGAGTACTCTTATTTTTCTCAAGTTAACAAATGTTTACAGTTAAACATTTGAGTTTGCTTCAATAGGAAGAACGAATTTTCGTTAAAAGCATATTTAATCCTTTTCTATGTTCAAGCAATTCTTCACTAAAATCATGTCCCCAAAAATGTCTATTCTCAGGACCTCTGAATCACTAGTTTCTCTATGTTTCTAGGTCTTGCAAGTTGTAGTGGTGCTATGCATGACCACAGTTGTAATATGACGAAGTTCGAGTCGGAAGATCCCTATTTTCAAGGTGACTTGTGGATGATAAAATGAGTCATACTTAGTCAACATGACAGGTGACACAAATAAAGAATGCCTACAATAACTCCCAAGGGGGCGGGCTAGAGGATCAACCTAAGAGAAAGGGTAAGATCCAATTCTCAATATAATTTAACATATCAAACCTGATAGACATGACCTATCCCAAAAGCGGGGGTATGTTCGCAGCACAACAACAATTAAACGATAATCCCAATTCTCAGAAGGAGTTATCCTACCAGGTACTTATTGCTTGCAAGTAGTTTGCTGATATGCACGAGACCAATAAGCAAGTAAGCATCACAAAAGGCCCTAAAAGAAGAAAATAGCTACAGAGGATTAGAGTAAAGAATATGCAGATATGCTCCTCTTTCATAGAGACTTTGCTCACATTTAAAAGTACAATGATTATTCTTTTCTTTTCTATCTTAAACCGAAAAGAATCAAACTTTTTACCTTTCTTCACACTCAAAACCTCCATTGCCTCTCTAAGTCTTGGCAAACAATATTTTTTTTGTTGTTGCAGAAAGCATTTTGAAATCCCTCATAACCTCCTGGTAATCTATCCATAAGACGATACCGATGGTGTCTGAAAACAGAAGATTCTATCTATGGCTTCTTCAGATTATTGCACTGTTGGGCCTCCTTGCCTTATGTCTATGGCTAAGTTTACGACCCAAAGAACCCACCCACACCATCTCTAATTTCTCTGTCCCTCCATTAGCCAATGCCAGTACTTCTTCTCCATGTAAGAACCAAGATCAAAATAGTACCTTCTGCTATGATCTTGAAATCAAGAACCCTAACAAAGACTCTACTGTGACGTATGATGTAATTGATCTAACCTTTTTCCTTGCGCAAGAAAATGTGGGGATGAATTCAATTCATGCTTTTCAACAATCAAAAGATCAAACCCTGCAAATAACTAACCATGTAGATGCTTCTCCAAAGATACAGAAAACTCTTCTCCATGCAATTTCGAATGCAACGGCGGAGTTGGAGGCTGTTTTATCAACAAGGATTCAGTACAAGACCTGGGGCATTAAGAGTAAGCATCGTAGACTTGACTTGCAAGGTGTTTTAAAAATTGGTTCGGACGGGAAATTATCCGGTAAAAAAGGGAAGGTCAAGCTCGCTCATTCATCTCAGAAATTGAAGTTAAGGTCCTCTAGATGGCATTGAACAGTTGAAATTCCAGCACGTTGGGCTTATTTATGTATTTGTAAATACGTGACAGAATTTTCATGAAATTGTAAAATATTTATTCGTAGGTTAAATTTCATTTAATTTTACGTCGGTCGGTCTCATAATCACTAGCAAACTATTTATTTTATGGATTTATATAGATTATCCTTTTAATCTAGTTTTCATTTTATTCGCAGGTTAAATTTTTTATATCTAAATTCGAACAACCATTTTTAGGACAATATTTAATGCAATTAATTACTTTCCTTTTCTTTATACTATTATCAGACTAAATCCAACAAATCACCATAAATTTTTTTCTTTGACATTTTTTCAACTCCATTAAACAGGTCTAAAACAATTCTCGCTCTCCAAAGATTTCTAAGGCCCCTGCATTCTTATGCAGTTCATGTCAAGTCTGATCCTTCCAAGCATTTTCCTTTGGTGGCCTCTAAGTGACCTTTCGATGCCAAAACAGTTTTGAGAGAATTCTCTATCACTCATCTGTTTTAAGAGAGCTTGCGGCCCGTGTGTCTACATGAATCCAACAGACAAAATCTCGAATTGCTATATAAAGGCATCTTTATTTCGCTGTTTTATACACTAATCTACTTTATTTTCTTTCTACAGCAAGAATCACATTTTACTTTTCCAAAAGGCCTATGTGTGACAACCTTCATAAAGGCATTAATTAGCATCCATTTCATCAGTTAGCTATACATCATAATCCATGGAAACTCCCTTGCTACTTCTCTCCATATCCAGCTTGCTTATCCTTTCAAGTCAAGCTGTCTTAACCAACATAGGCCACAATTGTTCAAGCAATTCTCTCTTTGCTCCAAACAGTACCTATCAGGCCAATCTCAATCTGGTCCTCTCTTCCTTGTTGAAGAACTCTAGGAATGAAGCGGGGTTTTCCAACTTCACTGCCGGCCAAAACTCGCCAGAAGTGGTTTATGGCAGCTTTCTTTGCATGGGAGATCTCACTCCCAACCATTGTGAAGATTGCGTTAGAGATGCTAGCAAAAGCATCACTAAGAGCTGCCCTTCACAAAAACAATCGGTCATTTGGTATGACCAGTGCATGTTGCGTTACTCCAATAAGTATTTCTTCTCTATCATGAAAGTAGAGCCTTTTATATTATCTCACAATGGAGAAAATATTGAAGACCCAGATCAGTTTATTCAGTTTTTGAAAGCTAAGTTTGAGCCTTTAGTTAGTCAGGTGGTTGCGCTTTATGGAGCATCAAATACGCCAAGGAAGTTCGTAACAGCAGACTCTATGTTCGAGAAGGCTAAGATATATAGCTTTGCACAGTGCTCACCGGATATTTCTGCTGGAGACTGCGAAAAATGTCTCCGGAAAGCAATTGAAAACCTTCCAGGTTGCTGTATGGGAAAAATTGGGGGCAGGGTTGGGTTTCCTAGTTGTCTCATCAGGTATGAGGAGTACATCTTCTATGATATTTCCAGCTCATCAAAATCAAAAGGTAAGTTCCAATCATAATAGAAATTGTTCTCTCTAGAATTTAGGAGTTAAGCATCACAAATTTAAATCACATAAACAGTCCTCTATAACACCAGATAAGTTTAGACGAAGTCGCCCCTTTGGGCACTGGGTGTTGTTTTATGTGCATATCTAAATATAGTTGCAATCTCAATGTTTGTAGGTTCATTGCGAATGATTATCGCAATTGTTGTATCCGTAATTTTTTTGGTGGTGGCCGTGGTGCTCTCTGGTCTAATCTACTGGTTCCTTAAAAAGAAAAAAGGGAAGAAGTACTTCCACTTTGTAGATGAAGGAAATGGTATGTGATGATTACAAGAGAAAAGGCAAATTGTTTTTTTGTTCACCGAGGAAGAAAAAAACCTTAATTTGCTTTCCTAATTCACTTACTGTTTGGCTGGGTAGTAGGAAGTGAAGTCTCAACCATAGAGTTCTTGCACTTTGGATTAAGTACCATCGAAGCTGCGACAGGTCACTTCTCGGTTTTTAACCAGTTAGGAGAAGGAGGATTTGGTGTTGTGTATAAGGTAAGGAGTGATGTCAATAGTCTGTTTTGTCTATATAAAGCATTCATGTTTGAAGTCTATGACAATCATAGATGTAATTTTTCAGGGCATACTTCCTAATGGACAGACAATAGCTGCAAAGAGGCTATTGAAAAGCTCAGGGCAAGGCGTTGAAGAATTCAAGAATGAGGCTGAATCAGTAGCCAAGCTTCAGCACAGAAATCTTTTGCGACTACTGGGTCTATGCTCTGAAAAAGAAGAAAAGATACTGGTATTCGAATATGTGCCCAATGGAAGCCTGGACCACCAACTCTTTGGTCTGTCCCTTCTTAATTTTATCTAGAGTTGCTTGATGTGAATCTTTTCCCTGAAAAATTGACTTCTTGTGATGCTTAACATTTCTAGAGGAATTATTTCTACATCTGAGTGTGTGTGGTGTTTATTAATTTATATACAATATAATCTGAAAGAGAATAAAACAAGCGGAATGAAGTCGTGCAAAAAGTTTAAGAGCACAAGAAAGGTGTTTGGAAGTGGGGAGAGTGTGGGTGCTGTTCATTTGACATGCCTATAGTTTTGTCATGTAGAAATATAATAGTTTTCAGAATAATGTTGCATCTAATGGAGAACAAAAAGCTAACATGGTAGTGGGGCATAGGAATATAGTTTTCACTATCAGAACACTTATTTTCAATTTATTCTTTAAGTCTTGACTCTCAATTATTTCATATCATAGATGCTGAAAAAAGAGGACAGTTGGATTGGCCAACACGGTACAAGATCATCTTAGGGATTGCTCGAGGGCTTCTTTACCTTCACGAAGATTCTCGTCTTAGAGTTATACATCGTGATCTAAAGGCCAGCAATGTGTTACTTGATGAAAACATGATCCCCAAAATTTCAGACTTTGGCACTGCTCGAATTTTCGGTGCAGATGAGACTCTAGAAAACACAGATAGAATTGTTGGGACATAGTAAGTTTCGGTTCCTAATACTACTAAAATGTTAGCAATAAGGCAGCTAGGAGTTGCATTTTTGTCGTTTATTTCTAACTTCATTGTTACTGGTGACTTGTAGTGGCTACATGTCTCCAGAGTATATGAACTATGGAAAGATATCAGTAAAGTCCGATGTTTTCAGTTTCGGTGTCCTAATTCTAGAGATTATAACTGGTCGGAAAAACAGCCAGTCCTTTGATTCAAGCTATGGAGAAGGTCTTCTTGGTCATGTGAGTACAAATTAGACAATGAAATACTTTTTGAAAATTTCCATAACGCTGTGTAGCATCAAAATCTTCCCCTACTTGAACAAAAATTGAAAGGCATTAACAAGTTACCTGGTGATGTATTGTTTCAGGCTTGGAAAAATTGGAGAAGTGGAACACCCCAGGAAGTAATGGATCCAGCATTGAGAAATTCCTGTACTGAACAAGAAGTGATTAGATGCATTCACATCGGGTTGTTGTGCATTCAGGAAGATATGGATGACAGACCCACCATGGCTTCAGTAGTTGTCATGCTTAACAGTGATTCTGTCATCCTGCAACTCCCTAATAAACCTGCATTCACCCATAGTGGCACACAAGTGTCTTCGACATCTTCCACCTGATTAGGCATCAGGTGGCCGCTCCACTTACAGTATTGCATATTCTTTCATACATGTCCACAGCATTTTTCAGCACTAGAGAATAAAAACTGGACAGAAAATGGGCGTTCTTATTACTTCTCCTCTTTTAGTCTTTCCAAATTATATTATCTCTAGTTTACGGCTCATAAGAAGAAACTTATATTATCTCTAGGTTTTTCTTTTATTTGGACATGTAGATATTTTCTTAATTTTGTGATTGTATCTTTTCATGTTAGAGTATTGAGTATCAAATTTCTGAATACAAAGGATTCACAAATAACTTCCAAGTTATAAAAAGAATTCATTTCCCTGGAGCTTTTTCAATCAAAGCAATTCATATGAATTAAGACATAAAAATCCCAGCAAACCCAACAAACAAATGCAATCAACGTTATGGATTTGTTGGTTGCCATTTTAACAACTGGGTTACATAGTTTCACACTTCAAAAATTCATACATGTATGCTGAATGCTAGAATAATTCTACACACCACATGCAACACGTGCATTTCAGGTGTTAAATCCAAGATTTTTTTACCTGTGATTTTGCTTCCTATCATCCCTGCGGGAGTTCCTTCTTTGAAGTCCTAGACTTAGCAACAACTTGTCTTCGCCATTCATTAATAGGGACCTGCAAAGTAAGCCAAAAAAATTGCTCGCCGATAAATTTGAGATTGGGTGTTTCCATCAGTCAACTTAGGGTTGGCAAAGGCAGTAACTTTTAAAGCTCCAAGGTGCATAACTAATTTACTAGCAGACTGTGGAACAGAACTAAGAGTTTATCCTTACCGCAGGGAAGCCACCATAATCCCCAGCCTCTCTGATGTCCTTGGTGACACAACTATTAGCAGCAAGCCGGACCTGAGAGCTCAACATAAACAGATATCTAGTTATAAGAGCAGCACTCTCTAGTCAATGAAATCATTCCAATATCAACCCTAGGATTGCCTTTGAAATATCATGTCGGCATTTGTGTCCATACTCCATACATTAACAAATGAAATACATGATGTGAACACTTGTTAGAAACATAAGACAACCAATGTTTCCATATCAAACAAGCAGAAAATATAGATGAAACAATTCAATTGCCTCTAATGGAGACCACTGAGTCCAAAATTAGTTTTTATTGACATCAGCATCATACAAATAAGGTTCGCTGAGTTCTCCACTTCTCCTCAAGGGCTTTGAGCCCAAGTGTATAGGCAGAGAGATTGAATCTAAATACTGAAGCAACCAGTTCATTCTTTAGTCCCGGCAATTATAATCAGTCTAGTTTCTTTTACTGGGACGACACCTTTCAGGATTTTTTTCCTTTTAATGCCAAGGACCCATGTTTTTTCTCTTGCAAACAAAGATTAATTTAGCATGAAGGTCTATGAGAAGAAGAACCTAACTAAAGCTACAAGCAACAACCATTAGCTTATAAGCTAAAACAAGTAAACAAGCAACTACCTTTGATGCAATAGAGACATGATCGCGAATTGCTGCCCTTCCCCCTAGAGTAACATAGTCTCCAATTCTAAAGGGCACAAGAGAAGAAAATATGTAAGCCCCCCAAAATTTCAAAAACTGCATCAAACCTAGAGTGAAAGTTCAATCATTTAAATATCAAACTGTTTAAGGTGCCAATAAACAGCGCACTGACTATTAGGCAGAAAAAGGAACGTACGTCGCTGAACCTGCAATCCCAACTTGTCCACAAAGCATGCAACCGCTTCCAATTACTACATTATGACCAATCTGCAGTGGGAAGGAGACTTGTTTTTACATACCAAAATAAATATATCAGCAATGCAGAATAGTTAAAACCCACTTGAACCAGATTATCAATCTTTGAATGATCCCCAATAACTGTATCTCTCCAGCTGCATAATCAAACAGGTAACAAGTAGAAGTCCAGATCAGACAGTTTCCGAGAGGAAGCTAGTTTTGTAAAGGCAAACTTCTGAAAATAACTACAGTCGATAAGGTTCTTACCTGCCCCTGTCAATGCATGAATTTGCACCAATCTCCACATGGTTTCCTATCTTAGCATTAAGCATCTAAAAGGAAGAAAAAAGAGAAGCAAAAGATAATGTATATCAAAATGTCGCAAACTGATATATTCAAATCTAAATGTTATCTATTTCCTATCCAAAAAAAAAACAACCTAATGCAACCACATGGAGCTCCATATCGGGAAAACAACAATAGCACTGACGCACAACCAGTCCTATGGTCTTTTTATTATTGCAACATATCATCGCATTTTCCTTCATATCCAACTTACAGGCATTTCCTAGTGTTAAATACAAGCATTTGAACAGTGATGCAAAAGAAGGATAAAATTCAAAGGAGAAAATAAAAATAAAAAATAGGAAGGAAAAGAGAACAGAATAACTTGCAAGTAAACAAAATTATATATTTTCACCAACCTGAGGCTTCTTCACCATGTTGCCGCGCTCATCGACATAAAAACCAAATCCTGCAGGTTCAGAAGGTGGCTATGGAAATATCATAAGTAGCTAAATGTTCAGTTTTCACAAAAGATGTGACTACATAAATGGATTCATAGAAAAGAAGTAAGTGAGCATTAACAAATCATTAATAAAGCCCAAACAAGATCAGAAGCACTGATCACTTTAAACTTCGACAACATCAAAAATTCGAAATAGAAATGAGGTTTATAAAGATTACATTTGTGATAAAATCATTAGTTTATTAAGAAGAACATGATTTAAATACGTGGAGCATCACCATACGAAAACTCATAAAAAAAATCAGAAACTGGCAGTGGTGTCTTAATCAAATAAGAGATACAAATTCTCAAGTACATATGGCCTAGGATGTACATAATGCCAGACCCCGACCAATGAAGGAGTCTTATGCACGGAATTTTTTTAACCTTACTTATGTATGTTTAATCATCCATCGTTATTGCCTGATAATAACATGATCCAATTGTTATGTAAGTATTGTGTATCAGCTGATAGCAGTGGCCCCGATCATATATCAATTGATAAATACCACTATAAACTATTTCAGTATGAAAGAAAGAAGTCAAAAATTTATAAGTTGGGCAAGAACCAATTCCCTAATCAGAAGACAAATGCTGAAAAAGACCATATAATGATATAGTATTGCTTCTAAATACCATTAAAACCGAAGTATACGCAATCCAACCTTACCGTCTTGACCAATACATACTCCGTGGTGGATCACGCAAGAATCACCTATTGTGCAATTACTGAGTGACACATTATACCTGGTGAAATGTAAAGGTTTATCAAAAACTGAATAACTATGCTTACAACTTAATGCTTAATATTTTTTAACAACCTCTGAAACTAGGGTTTAGGTTGTATCAAGCAGAATGCTAAATATAAGTAGATGCCATTCATGCCAGATTGAAACAATAGACACTATGTGCACGGCATAGAAGATATTCTACCCAATCTTTGTTGATTGACCAATTGTTACAGCTGGTCCTATCACAGCTCCCGATCCAACACTAACATTTGCGCCAAGGACAGCATTTGAATGAACAATCGCACCAATCTCAATAAGCACCGTTGGGTCAATACAAGCAGAGTTGTGGAAGATTCCACCTCCATTGCGCCATTTTGTTACACCATGTCCACCGTTTCCAGCATCATTCTCTAATCTTGAAATCAAAGCAAAAGCAAACCTCAATTAAAAATCTACTATCGATATATCCCTCTAAAATAAACCGAAGATTCTCGAAACAAAAAAGGAAGCACTTTTTTTAGTTGAAATTCGCAGGCTTAAATCCTTATGGACCTTTTCACATATACGTGGAGTGCGTACGCTTCACCGCAAACACAGAGTCCTAGGTTCCTAGCATTAGACTAGACCAGTAATTCACTGGCTGAGGAATAAGGAAATACCAATTTCATTACAGGAGCACACCGAGAAAGGGTGATATGAAGAACTGCGCGACGGCGATAAAGCACGGAACTTTTCAATAAATGCCTTACTCGAGAAGAGGTAGGAGATGGGTTTGGAGGGGGCAAAGAAGGACAATCTTCGAGCACAAGCTGCCATAACTTGAATAAGAGGGTGGGCGTGTCAGTTAAGATGGTATTTCGAAGAGTGAATTTGGGTCGACAGTAATTCCTAAATCAGAAGCTCTGAACTTTTGAAAGTTTCTCTATCTTAGCAGTTAGCGCCACGGAAAAGATTTGAGCTTTGAAGTAAGTTCCGATGACCAATAAAAGGGCACAGCGGTCATTTGATCTTGCTTGGCTGACCCTTCCTACCTTACCATATCTGTCCAAAGTTCTATAGTTCTTTCCCCACGAACACCAATTTCAATCTCCCCCTCTCCTCTCTCGCCTCCAACTCCACTAGCAATGATGGTTTCCACAGCGCTACCATTGACCAAACCCCTGTCCACGGCTATTTCCTCTGCCGTGGCGATCTCTCCACCGATGTTGTTAAGCTTCTGTTATCAATTCTGTTAAAGATAACGGAAGTTACCTTATGTGGCTTAGTTGCCGTTAGTCTTAGTAACTTTCTATCAAGAGCTGTTGTAAAAGCTCGCTTTTGTATGAGAAAGACATCTTCTTTCCCAGAAAAGATATGAATGAAATGAAGAACAGTCTTCACCACTTTCACGTGTTTTCTCTCATTTCTTCCTGCTATCATGGTTAAGGTACGAACAAGGTTATCAGATGTTAGTCAAGAATGTGTGAATTTTGCTACCTAAGACTTAGTTCAAAGGAGTACTGTTGAGAAAGTGGCTTTAATCTGGTACGACCAGTGTCTTCTTCGTTGCTCCGACCAATCCTTGTTCGGTAGTGTGAACGAAGACCGAGGGACACCATGTAATAATGGGTGGCTTTACTTTGCGTTTATTGACTTACGTCAACTTTTCTCACCAATCAATCTCTCTGTTACTCAATATAAAATTCCATTCAATCGAGTCTGTGAATACCTTAAAAAAACCAAGATCTTGTCCTGATCGGAAGCTGAGAAGATCAGGAACTGATTGTCATAATGTATTTTTTCAGAATGTCCATGGCAGTAGTGTTTTTTTTCTCGATTAATTTTGCAATTAAAAGTAAAGCTGAACCAAACTACTTTTACCATAATTGTTCAAATGCCACCACTTTCACCCCGAACAGCACTTACCAATCCAATTTCAATCTCCTCCTCTGCTCTCTAGCCTCCAACTCCACTAGCAATGATGGATTCCACAGCTTTACTGTCGGCCAAACTCCTGACACCATCTACGGCCTCTTCCAATGCCGTGGCGATGTCTCCACCGATGTGTGCCAAGATTGTTTCACTTTTGCTACCCAAGTAGTTCAAAGGTGTCCTGTTGAGAAAGTGGCTATAATCTGGTACGATGAGTGTCTTCTTCGTTACTCCAACCGATATTTCTTCAATAATGTAGCCGAAAGTTCTATGCTTGGTGTGTACAATCCAAACAACGGCACAAACCGAGCCAGCAATCAAAACCTATTGCGAGCCACGTTGGATGATTTAGCGAGGCAGGCTGCAAGCAGTCCTAAAAAGTTTGCAGGAGCGTCGTCGTCTGATGCTCTGTACACATTTGCACAGTGCACTCAGGACCTTTCTGAGGGTAATTGTCAGAGGTGTCTCCAATTGGTCATTGGAAACCTTAAATATGATGCCGCAGGAGCAAGAACGATGACAACTAGCTGTTTCATTAGGTATGAGTCATATCTGTTCTATAATCAATCTGCAACTTCAAACCTTCTATTACCACCACCTTCGCCTCTGTCTCTTCCACCTCCGGCTAGTCGTAAAGGTAACTTTTGAAGCCACTTTTAAAGTTTTATAAGTTTGTTCAGTGTTAGTGAAAGTCTAGACACCTCCCTTTGAAGACCAAATTTTCCAAGTTTTTTGTTTAGTATTAAGAAAATCCTAAATGCAGGATTTGAAGGGAATGGAGATATATACATAGAAGATTAAGGGAAAATTACTTGATGTAAATGCAGGAAATGGAGGGAGGAATACAACAAGGATGGTGATCATTGTCATAGTTACAGTCACGATAGTCGTTGTTCTCTTGGGTTCATGCTATTTTGTTTCTTGCTTTAGGAGCAAACAAAGTCACGAAGGTAGAAGTACTTGGCTATCTGCCTAAATTAAACATTGTTAAATTGAAACTCTCTTCTAACTTATTTTTTGTTGATTCAGAAAAGGAAAGAGCCCCAAAAATTGGGTTCCCATCTTTTCAGGGGTCGAATCAGGCACCCTTAATAATGGGAGGCATGCAGTCGACTGATAAGGACGACAATAGTGTAGAAACACGTTACTTCAATCTAACAACGATAAGGGAAGCTACAAATAATTTCTCTAATGCAAACAAGCTTGGAGAAGGAGGTTTTGGCCCTGTTTATAAGGTTTCATAAGATGTCTAAACAAGTATTAAAACTAAATCTCTCTTTGACTTAATGCATGTCATTTTTATAGAAGTTTCTGCACTTTGCAGGGTGAGCTAATGAATGGGGAAAAAATAGCAGTTAAAAGGCTTTCATTGAAATCAAGTCAAGGAATTGAAGAGTTCAAGAATGAAGTGATGTAGATTGTGAGACTACAACACAGAAATCTTGTGAAACTGTTGGGATACTGCTTGAGAAGCTTTTGGTTTATGAGTACATGGTAAATACTAGCCTTGACACCTTCCTTTTTGGTTAGCTATGTGCCTTTATCTTTCAAGGCAGTACTTTTGGTTTTTTTTTTTTAATCTTTTTTTTTTTGCTTTTTCTTTATGCTGCAAATGCAGATCCAATAAAACGAAAAGAATTAGATTGGGCTAAGCGGGTGAACATTATAAATGGAACTGCTAAGGGCCTTCAATATCTACACGAGGACTCTCGGCTCAAAATTATCCACAGAGATATGAAAGCAAGCAATGTGTTGTTGGATGATGAGTTGAACCCAAAGATATCAGACTTTGGCAGTGCTAGGATTTTCGGAGGCAATCAATTGGAAGCTAACACTGAAAGAATTGGCGGCACATAGTAAGGCCTTTTGTATTGATTGCCATCTACATTGGAAATGATGATAAGAGCCAATCAAATGAACGTAGTACTCTGTAGTCTGTTCAATGACAGAAGAATAAGTAATTCATTCATTAGCATCTATTCCTCCAAAATTGCACAATAATGGGAAAAAATTCATGTTACATAGTCATTGTCACTTTTGTTCATAACATTTTAATTAGCTTTGCCTCTTATTTTGTTCTGATCCTATTTTCACAGCGGATACATGGCACCGGAGTATGCATTCGAAGGTCTATTTTCTGTTAAAACTGATGTTTACAGCTTCGGAGTCCTAATGTTGGAGATCATCACTGGTAAAAAATGCCGAGGCTTCTACGAGCTAGATAATGCGCTAACCCTTCTATCATATGTAAGTCTTTCTTCAAATCTTCTGTTTCTGCTCAATCGCATGGTTTCATTCATTGATTATGTACCTTGACAGGCATCAAAGTTATGGACTGAAGGCGAAGGACTGCAATTGATAGACCCTGACATAGTCTTTACTTGTCCCACAAGGGAGGCCTTGAGATGGATCCATATTGCATTGCTATGCGTCCAGAATGATCCGGCCTATCGGCCAACCATGTCATCTCTTATTCTCATGCTCGGGAGCAACTTGTTAGTACTTCCTAAGCCATTGCCACCTCCATGGCATTCTGGTAGGTTCACTAATATGTCTGATCAATCTTCCATGAGTGGAGCAGGAACAGGATCTCTTTCATCAGATCTATCTTTGACTGGAAGGTAGTACACGGACCCTTTCACAAATTTAACTAATTGGTAGTACAGCAAGTTAAATTGAACACTTGAACATTCTTTCATACTTGAAACTCTTTTTTTTGGATGGTCTCTCGTACTTAACCTATGTGTATTCTAATCTCATCAAACACAACATGATAACTGATGGGCTGAAATACTGTTTGAATGTCATGCGTCTTTGAATGGAGCTGGCCATACCTCTGTCCACGTTCGTCTGTTGTGGAGTCTGCTAAGCAAAGTTCAGAGCATATAATTTGCTGGTTTCTTCCCCTGTTTTCTGAGCAGTGTAGAAACTGGGATTTTTTTTATGCATTGAAAATAAGAGAGGAGAGAATATGGTTGCGGTTTCTGCAGTATGGGCTGTTAGTCATCAGTTTTTTTTGCTCTGATAAATCTGATGAGAAACTTGAGAGCAAACCAAATGTTTAAAGCTCATTGAAACTGTCGGAACACATCTCACATTGGAGAGTTCAGGAGAGAAATAGTGGTTTAAATACATGGCATGGAAATGGACCCAAACTCATGAGTCATGATTTTTAGGCTAAATGGATCACCATGGGCTCCCCCATGGTCCAAAATTATGACTGAAACTCATATGATTGTTAACCCAATAATTTCCAACCTGCCAATTCAACAATTCATATTCAAATTAATCTTGTTTCATAGGCCCATAGTAATTAATATCACAAATTAACACAAGTATATAAGATACCAACAAGCGTGCTAACAAATGGTTCAAGTCTCTCAATCCAACCCTAATCCCTCCGGATGTCATCCATGCCACAGTCACTTTATCGATCCGCATCACCGTGTGCTAGTCTCACTTATAAGGAGGAAATAAAATAAAAGGGTGAGCAAAAAGCTCAGTATGGTGAATTGGAGCAATAATCAACAATAGGCATAATCAAGAGGAATAGCCAATGCAAAAGTATGCTAACATACATGCTCGTGTTACAAAACAAACAAGAAATCCGGGTATCACCTCCAGGAAAAATCCACTCATCAATCCCATAGCCTCCAACTATGGATTGACCAAAACATCGAATGCACATCATGGTCCAACAACAATAAATGAATGTGAGCAAAACTCATCATCAATAACACACCTGCGGCCAGTTTACCCGTTTTGCGTGATCCCCATCACACCCACACAACTAGTGTGTTGCCTTACATGGAGTCATATGATCCTCGTCCATGCTTTGACGCACAACCATCCTTCCATGTGATTTTCAAGTAACTCAATGGTATCTGAATCCATACCAAAGCATCTCATGCATTTTTAATGCATCCATGTATTATTCCATGTCAATGTTTTATATATATATATATATTATATGCATCTTACATATATGTAACTACCATATGATGCATGAACAAGATCAATCATGCTCAATAGAAGATCGAACATGTAAAGGTATGCAAGCTCATCAATTATCTAACACATAAAACGGGTTTGTTCTCTTTTAGGCACAATTAAGGCAAGAACGAAATATTGAAGACCAATAAAGAAAATCAACCACTCTTTGGAAAGAGAAAATGACGATATGAAAGAATGGTTAGGAATCTCCTACCTCGTTTCAAGCACAACTTACAAACTCAAATTTCCAAAGTTAGGATTTCAACCCTTTCTCCCAACGTATTGATTTCAAAAAACCAAACTCTTTAAATCATATCCATAACACCAATTAATCATAACAACACGATATTCAATCAAAAATCAAAAGAAGCTTACCAATGATCAAACCTAGTAAAACAATCATATATAACCCTAGAATCAACATATCTAAGCCATAAATTTAAATTCTTAAGGTATTAGGCGAAATCTACAAAAACCCTAAATTTTATCAAACTAGAAAATTGACCTTAGATCTTGAAAACCTTCTTAGAAACTTGCTTGAATCTTCAATCCAAGCTTGAATATTCGAAAATCTCACTAGAATCGCCTTTTCTCTCCCTAATTATCTCTCTCTCTCTCTAGAACTAGTTCCACCAAGAAACAACATATTCTGGCTCGCGTGAGCCTTTTAATCCTCTCCAGGTGCGCCTGGTATCAAGTTTCTCTGATGGCTACTAGATTGGGAGCACTTTTGCATATGCCTAGGCGTATGGAAATTGTGCCTAGATGGCCATTTTTTCCTATATTCACCTCCAGCTTGGTCTAAGCTTCGATTTAATATTTTATGAGCCCAAAACGGACATATGTGCTAAAAGTTATGGCTTATTTAATGAATCTAGTTAAAAACAACCATTTGTGATCCTATGCAACATGGGTGATCCATAACCTCCGCGAAGCCATTTTCAATAATTCAATACCCAAAATTTAATCGGAACAAAAAAAATTTGGGTTGGGGTATCACAATGCCCAAGAAGAAGAGAGAACGCTACTTCAATCATCTATAGCTTCTACTTCGGCCTTCCTTCTAGTCCAACATCAAATTTTTCTGAAGATCTCCACTTTGATTGCCTTGATGGAAGATTATATTCCAAAAATACCAAATTGAGTGCAAGAAAAATCAAATCAAAGAACTAGATCTGTGTTTTTTAATGTGCATTTTAATGTTTTATTTTTTAAAATCTACTTCATATTTTCTACTTTTTTTTCTTCATTTTATGCAAAAAAAAAAAATTGTTAGTAATTAACGAAATTTTTAACGGAAAATGGGCTGAAGGGCTAACATGACTCATTGTTTCAAGTACAAGGGCTTCTTTAACTCAAAATAAAGTACAAGGGCTTAATCGATCATTTTTCCAAATTGCAGGGCTTTTTCAGCCTTTATCCCTTTTTTATTTAAAATGTTCAACTTCTATATTAAAAATTATACTCTAAATCGAGAGTGAACACTCTAAACAAAAGCACACTCAAAAGTTAAAATTAAACCTTTTTCATATGAATTTAGTGTCAAAATCCTAGAACTCAAATGTTACAAATTAAGCCTCTTTCATATGGATTTAGTGTTAAAATCCTAATCTCAAGCCCACATATATTTGCTCAGTCTCAATTACTATTCAACAAATAATTATTAAAAAAAAATTCAGGGCACCGTCTTTGAATCCCATCAATCTTTGACTCATCTCTGCTCAATTTATTTTATAGATTCATCACCGTACCATTTGTTCTAAGGAAAACTATTTTTTTCTTTCTTTCGATAGGAGTGATGAATATCTCGTTGGATGTTCAGTAATTTGTATATCCTTGCACAGTGCATTCAGGACTCAGGACCTATCTAGTGGTCACTGGCTCACTGCCAGAGATGCCTCCCGGTAGCCGTTGAAAACCTTGTAGATGGATCAATAGGAAGAACAACTCTGTTTCCTAGCTGTATCGTTAGGTATGAGACGTACATGTTCCTCCTCTGGCTAGTCGTAAAGTTAAATTGTGAATACTCCTTTCTCCAAATTTATGTCTTTACAATTTTCCAAGTATGTCAATCTTATACAGCCCAAATCTGAGTTTTTTCCAATCCTATTAATAGATTGACATGTCTTCTCTAATGACTTTTCAAAAATATGGTTGAGATATTATGCTGAGTTTTCAATTCTCTCGGGCCGAAGATGGTTTTTTCCTCTGACAATGTCAAAAGAACTTTTCGTTTTGCATCCTCACCGTTCATGTGGACACTGTACCATCAATTCATCAATCTATTTGTTACTCAATTTAAAATTCCATTACACTGAGTATGTGAAGACCTTAGAAGATCAGGAACCGATTGTCAGAATGTGTTTTTTCAGAAAGCCCATCGTAGTTGTGTTTTTGTTCTGGTTTGGTTTTGCAATTAACAGTAAAGCTGATCCATACTACCTTTACCATAGGTGTCCAAATACCCCCACTTTCACTCCGAACAGTACTTACCAATCCAATTTCAATCTCCTCCTCCTCTCTCTCGCCTCCAACTCCACTCGCAATGATGGTTTCCACAATACTACCATTGGCCAAACCCCTGACACCGTCTACGGTCTCTTCCTCTGCCGTGGTGATGTATCCACCGATGTCTGCCAAGATTGTGTCACTTTTGCTACCAAAGATGTAGTTCAAAGGTGTCCTGTGGAGAAAGCGGCGGTAATCTGGTACGATGAGTGTCTTCTTCATTACTCCTACCAGTCCTTCAATAATATAACCGAAGGGTCTACGCTTGGTAGTTACAGTACAAATAACGGCACAAACCGAGCCAGCTATCAAAACCTATTGCGAGCCACGTTGGATGATTTAGTAAGTCAGGCTGCAAGTAATCCTAAAAGGTTTGCAGTAGCGTCGAGTTTCCCGGCGTCGTCTGATGCTCTGTACACAATTGCACAGTGCACTCATGACCTTTCTGTGACTAATTGTCACAAATGTCTCCAAGTAGCCATGGGAAACCTTAAATGGGGTGCCGCAGGAGCAAGAACGATGACACCAAGCTGTTTCATTAGGTATGAGTCATATAATCAATCTGCAGCTCCAAACCTTCTATTACCACCGCTTTCACCGCTGTCTCCCCCACCACCTCTGTCTCTTCCTCCTCCGGCTAGTGGTAAAGGTAACTTTTGAAGCCACTCTTTAAAGTTTTATACGTTTGTTTAGAGTTAGTGAAAGTCTATACACCTCCCTTTAAACACCAATTTTTCAAAATTTCTAACTTTGTTTACTATTCAGAAAATCTTAAATGCAGGATTTGAAGGGAATGGAGATAATATACATAGACAAACTATTAATCATCATCCTGATAAAATAAATAACGATGTCCAATATGATTTTATTTAAAATTATTAGTTTTTCCTTTTCTAATAATATTGCTTGTGTTAAAAGCTTGTTCGAAATAAAGTTTGTACATCAAAAATTAAATTAAATTCTAACTCTTCAATAAATTAAATTCATCATAATTGATTGAATACTTATATATACCGTCACAATTTAAAGACTATATACACATAGAAGATTGAGGTGAAATTACTTGATGTAAATGCAGGGAATGGAGGGAAGAATTCAACAAGGACGGTGATCATTGTCGTGGTTACAATCGTGGTAGTTGTTGGTCTCTTGGGTTTATGCTATTATGTATCTTGTTGTAGGAACAAACAAAGTCACGAAGGTAGAAGTAATTAGGTATCGATCTAAATTTAACATCGTTAAATTGAAACTCTGTTCTAACTTAATTTTTTGATTCAGAAAGGGGAAGAGCCCCAGATATTGGGTTCCCATTTTTTCAGGGGTCGAATCAGGCACCCTTAATAGAGGGAGGTATGCAGTCGATTGATCAGGACAACAATGTAGAAACACTTTACTTCAATCTGACAATGATAAGGGAAGCTACGAATAATTTCTCTAATGCAAACAAGCTTGGAGAAGGAGGTTTTGGCCCTGTTTATAAGGTGCCAAATGATGTTCAAACAAGTATTAAAACTAAATCTCTCTTCGACTTAATATGCCATTTTTGTTGAAGTATCTGCACTTCACTTCGCAGGGTGAGCTAATGAATGGGGAAAAAATAGCAGTTAAAAGGCTTTCATTGAAATCAAGTCAAGGAATTGGAGAGTTCAAGAATGAAGTGATGTTGATTGTGAGACTTCAACATAGAAACCTAGTGAGGCTGTTGGGATACTGCTTGGCTGGTGATGAGAAGCTTTTGGTCTATGAGTACATGGCAAATACTAGCCTTGACACGTTCCTTTTTGGTTAGCTATGTGCCTCTATCTTTTAAGGCAGTGCTTTTGGTTTTGTTTTTAAATTTTTTTTTTGTGTGTTTTCTTTATGCTGCAAATGCAGATCCAATAAAACAAAAAGAATTAGATTGGGCGAAGCGGGCAAACATTATAAATGGAATTGCCAAGGGCCTTCAATATCTACACGAGGACTCTCGACTCAAAATTATCCACAGAGATATGAAAGCAAGCAATGTGTTGTTGGATGATGAGTTGAACTCAAGGATATCAGACTTTGGCACTGCCAGGATTTTCGGAGGCAATCAATTGGAAGCTAACACTGAAAGAGTTGTTGGCACATAGTAAGGCCATTTGTATTGATTGTCATCTACATTGGAAATGATGATAAGAGGGGATCAAATGAACATAGTACTCTGTTCAATGGCAGAAGAATAAGTGATTCATTAACTTCGATTCCTCAAAAATTGCACAATAATGGGAATAATAATTCATGTGATATTGTTATCGACACTTTTGCTCAGAATAGGTTAGTTTTGCCTCTTATTTTGTTCTGATCCTATTTTCACAGCGGATACATGGCACCGGAGTATGCATTGGAAGGACTATTTTCTGTTAAATCTGATGTTTACAGCTTCGGAGTCCTAATGTTGGAGATCATCACTGGCCAAAAATGTCGAGGCTTCTACGAGCTAGATAATGCTCTAATTACCCTTATATCATATGTAAGTTTTTCTTTTAATCATCTGTTTCTGCTCAATAGCATGGTTTCATTCATTGATTATGTCCCTTGACAGGCATCAAAGTTATGGACTGAAGGCGAAGGACTGAAATTGATAGACCCTGACATAGTCACTACTTGTCCCACAAGTGAGGCCTTGAGATGGATCCATATTGCATTGTTATGCGTCCAGAATGATCCGGCTTACCGGCCAACCATGTCATCTGTTATTCAAATGCTCGGGGGAAACTTGTTGGCACTTCCTAAACCATTGCCTCCTCCATGGCATGCTGGTAGGTTCACTACCGTGTCTGATCAATCTTCCATGAGTGGAGCAGGAACAGGATCTCTTTCATCAGATCTATCTTTGACTGGAAGGTAGTAAACATGGACCCTTTCACAAATGTAACTACTTGGAAGTGCAGTGAGTCAGATTGAATCACTCCTTATTATATTGGACACTTGAGCATTCTTTCAAACTCGAGACTTTTTTTTTGGTATGGTCTTACATACTTAACCTATGTGGATTCTAATCACATCAAACACAACACCTAGCAAACATGATAATTGATGGGCTTACTGTTTGAATGTCATACTTCTTTGAATGGAGCTGGCCACACAACATCTGTCCACGTTTGTCTGTTGTGGAGTCTGCTTAGCAAAGTGAGTGCATATACTTTGCTGGTGTCTTGCCCTGTTTTCCGAGTAGTGTAGAAACTGGGATATTTTTATGCATTAAAAGCAAGAGAGGAGAGAATATGCTTGCGGTTTGCGCGGTATGTGCTATTAGTCATCAGTTTTTGCTCTGGTAAATCTGATGCTTTTGAAGATTAGAAACGTGAGAACAAACCAAATGTGTAAAGCTCATTGGAACTCACATGCTTGCTTATGTCGAGATTGTTGGTGATGATAAAATAGCTTTGTTCATTGGAGCAATCTCTTGTACACTTTTATGTTCCATGAGCCAGACTTATTCCTTGTCACACTATCAAACCACTTTGTTTTATGAACTTGGAGTAGACAGTCTGACGTAAAATCATTTTAAGACTTTGTAAGTCAGTTTTTTCTAGTATTTTGCATTCAGCTCATGCGGTAGGAATTGGTTCAACAATGGTCGGAATTGGTCTCATTTGTTGAACTGTCAGGCGAATGTTCCTTGCTCTGCCTCAGAGACTGAATGTTCCTTATTCTGCCTCAAGGGAATTGAAATGCAGCAAAACTGACCAATTATAACATACAAAAATTGGGAAATGATGATATTTTGATACTCGATACAGATTCAAAAGTAAATTAATTCCAGATTTCGTGTGGTCTACTATCAGTGGCGGATCTATGACATGCAAGCCCTCAAATTTCTTTTTTTATAAAAAAAAACTTTCATAAAAAAGAAAAGAAAATATTCTAGCTCAAGAGTGAATATCAAGCAAGCACTCGAGTAAAAACACCTTCAAATGTTAAAATTAAACCCCTTCATATAGCTTCCTAAATCCATTTATTTACTTATTTCTGATTATTTTTCAGTAAATAATCTTAAAAAAATAATTGGAGGCACTGGTCTGCGATTTGTTCTTAGAAAATCTGAACAAAAGAATTTACGACAACAGCGACAAATTTCTCATAAGTTGGATTTGCTGTAAACTAGAGATGCCTCCGGGTAGCCGTTGGAAACCTTGTATATGGGTCAATAGGAGGAAGAACTCCGTCTCCTTGCTGTCTTGTTAGGTACGAGACGTACCTGTTCTATATCAATTTGGGGTTCCAACGTCACCACCATCACCCCTGTCTCTTCCTCCTCCATCACCACCATCACATTTGTCTCTTCCTTCGTTAAGGCAAAATTTTAACCCTCTTTGTCAAAGTTTATTTCTTTACAAATTTTTTTCCTAGGTACACCTCCGCCACAACACATCAAGGAGTATGCGACTTATTATCCAAGTTATTTCCAGGCAATTGGGGGTCAAAGTGCGTAGCTGCTTCTCTGAGTTTTTTTCTTTCTTTTGCGGACTCATTTCCATCGATTTAATAGATTGACATGTCTTCTCTAATGACTTTTCAAAAATATATGATTGAGATATTAACGTTGAGTTTTCAATTCTCTCGAATCCGAGAGACCGAGGCTATTTTCTTTCGAAACATTTCGAACAACAAAAAATTGATGGCTTTTTTCTTGCAAAATATAAGGTAAAGGTGGCTTTGACTTCCTGAATATTCGATTGCGTATAAGTGGTTTTCCACTAGTGTCGTAGTGCCCTAAGTGCCGTGATATAATGTGATGCAAAGACTAATGCTATGTTTGGTTGCACCATGATTGCCCCCCAAAAAAAAATAATTCATTGACCGACCAAATTCTTGTGTTTGTTGACTCATGCTGGAATGGAATTTTAAATTCCTTTCCATTTAGGAATTCTTCGTTCCTTTCTCTCCCCAAAGAATGGAGAATTCTGGAGACAATTTTCAAACATGATTGAATTACAATTTTATCCTTAATTGAATAAATCTTTAGCGTTAGATCAAAAGTATCTCATTTCATGAAGGACAATTTGGTATTTTGACAACAATTGTCATTTTTATTTCTCAATGAATTCTATAGACCAAACAGAAGAATTCATAATTGTTACAATTCTCTTATCAACCAAACACAGGAATTCTAACATATTCCTGTTGTCATTCTTGTTGTCATTCATTTTCCCGTTCCTATTGTGAAACCAAACATAGCGTTAGGATTGTAGTGTTGTGCACTTAGTTCAATAAGTTTGGCTCAACTTTTTTTTTTAGCTTTTCTTAGAGAGAAAAGTTGAGTGCTATTGAGAGATTGTGAGAGAGAGCTTCAAGGTGAACTTGGAGATATTGTAAGGTATTGTCAATCTGTACCGTTTGGTAAAGGACGAGTAGTGGTATCATGAAGGCCAGGCCTTGTGTATGGGCTTAAGTGCAAAGGATAAGAAGATGGAATGAAGGATTAACAGTGATTACACATTAACCGCGAAAAAGAAAAAATAAGACACCTTCACAAAATCAGTACCCCTGCAGAAAAGAAAACCTCGGGAAAGAGAGAAAAAGGGACAGACAACCAAAATAGTTGAAAATTACTTTGATTACAAGAAGCACACCTAGGTTTCAACTATTTAGCAGTAAAAATACAATTTTCTCGCAGTTTCTTATGTTTTCTAACAAACTGAACAGAAGGTCGACATAAAATGTTACGCCATGCCAAGCATAATCCTTTTATCAATAATAGATTTTGGTATCTACCCCAAGAGCAAATCTATCGAAATCAACAAATTAAGCTATTCCGTTTAAACTGAAATCACAAAGAGGCGAAATTACTAGGTATATGCTGACATATATGTTATTTCAAATGCTGAGGTGTTTGGTTACTCATGCTGAAAAAAACATTTATGCTGTTTAAAATGCTGTGGCTAATTACATACAGGGGCAGTAGCACAGATTAAAAAATATTTTCCAAATATATATAATAAATAATTAAATAAATAAATTACTAAAAATAATTGAATATATTATTTTAAAATAAAAATATTATTAAATATAGATAAATAATTAAATCTATCAAAAAAAATATAAATAATTAAATATATTAGTAAAAATATTAATATATTATTAAATATAAATAAATTATTAAATAATTTAATATATTAGTAAAATTGTTAATATATTATTAAATAAAAATAAATAAAAATAAATAAAAATTTATTATTAAATATAATTGAATATATTATTAAATAAAAATAAATAATAGATTAGTAAATATAAATAAATAAATTATTAAATATAATTGAATATATTATTTAAAAATAAATATATTATTCAATATAGATAATTAAATATATTAGTAAAAATGTTAATATATTATTAAATATAAATGAATATTTTATTAAATAAAAGTAAATAATAGATTAGTAAATATAAATAAGTAAATTATTAAATATATTATTTAAAAATAAATATATTATTAAGTATAAATAATTAAAAATATTAGTAAAAATGTTAATATATTATTAAATAAAAATAATAAAAATTTATTATTAAATAAAAAAATAATAGATTTTAACATTAAGGCTATTTTGATAATTTAGCTGAAATATAAGAGGTAGTTTAGACTTTTCATTTTTGATAGAAGGTAAATGTTGTTGAAAATTGTTTTTTATGTAGCATTTGAAAATTGTAACATATATGCTAAAATTATTATTGGACGTTTGATTAAGTAGCTTTTTATGTGTAGCATGTATGCTAAATGTTAAATTGTATGCTGTTTAAAATGTTTTACCAAATGGTATCAAGTCTACTCATGGATTGCTTCTCATAGTGGATTGAGTCTTGGTGTGACTCGGAGAGAACGTAGAAGTATTTCACTAAACCACTATAAATCTTGTGTCTCTCTACTTTGCTCTTACTTTAGTTATTTGCTTTACTCATACTATTATACTTGTTTCCGCATTGATTGGTTGTCGAAAATTGTTTAGATTTTTTTATTATTTCATTGTGTTTAAGATTGGTCAATTTTAGGTGTTTGGTGTATCCAAACTCTGACATATTCATTTATTGACTTATGTCAATGTTTCTCACAATGTCAGGAACTTTCTGTTTTTTGGCACTATCCCATCAATCTATGTGTTAGTCGATTTAAAATTCCATTAAATTGAGTCTGTGAAAACCTTTAAAAAAAAAAAAAAAACAAGATCAGGAACTGATTTTCAGGATGTATTTTTTCAGGAAGTCCATCGTAGTTGTGATTTTGTTCTGGTTTGGTTTTGCGATTAACAGTAAAGCTGATCCATTCTACCTTAACCACAGGTGTCCAAATGCCACCACTTTCACCCCGAACAGCACTTACCAATCCAATTTCAATCTCCTCATTTCCAACTCCACTCGCTACGATGGTTTCCACAATGCTACCATCGGCCAAACCCCTGACACCGTCTACGGCCTATTCCTCTACCGTGGCGACATCTCCTCCGATGTCTGCCGAGATTGTGTCACTTTTGCTACCAAAGACGTAGTTAAAAGGTGTCCTGTTGAGAACGTGGCTATAATCTGGTACGATGAGTGTCTTCTTCGTTACTCCAACCGATCCTTCTTCAATAATGTAGCCGAAGGGTTTATGCTTGGTATGCACAATACAACGAACGACACAAAACGAACCAGCTATCAAAACATAGTGCGAGCCACGTTGGATAATTTAGCGAGTCAGGCTGCAAGTAGAGCTGAAAAGTTTGCAACAGTACAGAATAACTTCCCGGCGTCGTCATCTGATGATCTGTACACACTTGTACAGTGCACTCAGGACCTTTCTGAGGGTAATTGTCAGAGTTGTCTCCAATTAGCCATGGGAAACCTTACATATGGTGCCGCAGGGGCAAGAACGCTGACACCTAGCTGTTTCATTAGGTATGAGTCATATCTGTTCTATAATAAATCTGCAGCTCCAAGCCTTCTTTTACCACCACCTTCACCTCTGTCTCTTCCTCATCCGGCTAGCCATAAAGGTAACTTTTGAAGCCACTCTTTAAAGTTTTATAAGTTTGTTTAGTGTCAGTGAAAGTCTACACACCTCCCTTATTAAAGACCAATTTTTCAAAGTTTTTTGTTGAGTATTAAGAAAATCCTAAATGCAGGATTTGAAGGGAATGGAGATACATACATAGACAAACTATTAATCATCATCCTGATAAAATAAATAACTATGTCCAATATGATTTTACTTAAAATTATTAACTTTTCCTTTTCTAATAATATTTCTATTGTTAAAAGCTTGTTCGAAATAAATTTAGTACATCAAAAACTAAATTAAAATTCTAACTCTTTGATAAATTAAATCCATCAAAATTAATTGAATACTTATACATACCATCACAATTAAAAGAGTAATTCGTATATCCTTGCACGGTGCATTCAGGACTCAGGACCTATCTAGTGGTCACTGGCTCACTGCCAGAGATGCCTCCTGGTAGCCGTTGAAAACCTTGTAGATGGATCAATAGGAAGAACAACTCTGTCTCCTAGCTGTATCGTTAGGTATGAGACATACATGTTCTATAATCAGTCTGGGGTTCCAGCATTACCACCATCACCTGTCTCTTCCTCCTCTGGCTAGTCGTAAAGTTAAATTGTGAACACTCCTTTCTCCACGTTTATTTCTTTACAATTTTCTAAGTCTTTCAATCTCATTGAGCCCAAATCTGAGTTTTTTCCAATCCCATTAATAGATTGACATGTCTTCTCTAATGGCTTTTCAAAAATAGTTTTCAATTCTCTCGGACCCGAGAGACCGAGACTATCTCTTTCAAAACATTAAACAGCAAAAAATAGATGGTTTTTTCCTCTTAAAATATAAGGTAAGAATTGGTCGCTTGACTTCGTGTTTATTCATTTATTGACATGAGTCAACATCTCTCACAATGTCGAAGAACTTTCCGTTTTGCATCCTCACCGTTCTTGTGGACACTATACCATCATTCCATCAATCTATTTGTTACTCAATTTAAAATTCCATTACGCTGACTATGTGAAGACCTTAAAAAAAGGCAAGATCTTGTGCTGATCGGAAGCTTAGAAGATCAGGAACCGATTGTCAGAATGTGTTCTTTCAGAAACCCCATCGTAGTTGTGTTTTTGTTCTGGTTTGGTTTTGCAATTAACAGTAAAGCTGCTGATCCGAACTACCTTTACCATATCTGTGAAAATACCACCACTTTCACCCCGAACAGCACTTACCAATCCAGTCTTAATCTCCTCCTCTCCTCTCTCGCCTCCTACTCCACTAGCAATGATGGCTTCCACAACACTACCATCGGCCAAACCCCTGACACCGTCTACGGCCTCTTCCTCTGCCGCGGCGATGTATCCACCGATGTCTGCCAAGATTGTGTCACTTTTGCTACCACAGACGTAGTTCAAAGGTGTCCTGTGGAGAAAGTGGCTGTAATCTGGTACGATGAGTGTCTTCTTCGTTACTCCAACCAGTATATTGTTTACGAAGACCGAGGGTATATGGTGCGTCTATACAACACGCAAAACGCTACAAACCAAACCAGCTTTGATGACCTAGTTCTAGAGACGATGATAAATAATCTAGCAGGTCGGGCTTCAAATGGCACTAGAAAGTTTGCCACATCAGAGAAGAATTTCTCCTCGTTTAATGTTCTGTATAGCCTTGCACAGTGCACTCAGGACCTATCTAGTGGTGACTGCCTGAGATGCCTCCTGGAAGCCGTTCGAAATCTTGTAGATGGGGTAATAGGAGGAAGAGTTCTGTCTCCAAGCTGTCTCGTTAGGTATGAGACGTACCTGTTCTATAATCAGTCTCTTCTTCCGGCGTCACCACCATCACCTCTGTCTCTCCCTCCTCTGGCTAGTGGTAAAGGTAAATTTTGAACCCCCTTTTTCCAAGTTTATTTCTTTACAATTTCTCAGTCTTTTAATCTTGCCCAAATCTATGCTCGTGTGCTATGCCTAATCAATCAGGGCTCTCTAGGCGAAAAAGAGTAAGCTTAATTTGTGTTTGTTCTTCTTGTGCTTTTTGTTTGCTATTAGTTTGAAACATGAAATTGGAATTAGAAAGGCAAAACTTAGTTGCTTCAAGTTCAGGGTAACATGCGGTAACATTAATCAGAACCCATCATACGTTTAGGAGACTGGGTGTGACTGCCATGAAATTCGAAGAGATCTAAAGATTCTAAACCCTAACCTTCTCAAAAGTAAACAATTGTGTGGCTCCCATAGTTGTGTCTATTGTACTTGTAAATAAGAATAGTAGATGATTGTAGAAAAAAAAAATCGATAGGAGAATGGTGTAGGTATCCGAGTTATTTCCAGGCAATTGTGGGGTAGCTGCTTCTCTGAGTTTTTTTCCCGGTCCCATTTCCATCAATTAATAGACTGAAATGTCTACTCTAATGACTTTTCAAAAATATGAGTTTTCAAGTCTCCCCGAGAGACCGAGACTATCTCTATCAATTCATTAAACAATAGCTCATTAAAAAAATTAAACAATAAAAAATTGATGGCCTTTTCTGTTAGATAAGAAAATAAGAATTGGTGACTTTGATTTTAGGGCAAATTAGATAAAAGGACATAATCATGTTTAATTTTAGAAGGACGTCCAACTCATTTAAAAAATTAGAAATAAGGACCAAATAATTAAACTACCTAAACTATCCCTCTCATCCATTATACATGGTTTTCATCTTCGACAATCATATCTCCTCTTCCCGACATCTGATAGAAGAGAGACCACTGCCGTTGAAATTGTATCGTCGAGAGGAGTCCAACGATGGTGGTTTCTCCTCAATCCGCCGCTGGAAAATGTCGGATCAAGGCAAAACGTTCGAAACACATTTTGCCTCGATCTGGATGTTTCTAACATCGGATTGAAGCGATACTTGTGGCGTTGGATTCGTATCGGCCAAACGATTCCAACGCCACCAGTCTTACCTCCATCTAACATCGGAAACAGTTGCAGCAATGAAAAGAAATTTTAGGGCGTCGTCGGAGCTTCGCGGTGGCTTTTCGGCTGCTATGAATTTCTGTTTTGGCTGCTGTAAGTCGGGCTTTACTCCTCTCATAGTTGCGCTTCTTTTGAGACCAACGACGATCATTTTGGTGGTCGGACAAAAAAGTTAGGCAAAAAAATATGAAATCATAGTTTTAAAATTAATTTTCTCTGTATAACCTATATTTCTCTGTAGAACCTTTATTTATCTTTAGAATCACTTTTTCTCTGTAAAATATATTTTTCTTTATACAATACACCCAAATCTCGTATTCAATACTAAAACCCTATGTCCCAAAGTTCAGACATAGGCAAAAAAATATGATCGAAATCATAGTTTTCGTTCTACTGCCAGTGCATAACTTTTTTTATTTTTATAACCTATATTTCTTTGTAGAATTCTTTTTCTCTGTAGAATCTTTATTTATCTTTATAATCACTTTGTTCTTTATACAATAGACCCAAAGTTCGGATTTAATACTAAAATCATATGTCCCATGGTTCAGACATAAAAGTCAGGCAAAAAACTATGAAATCAAAATTTTATTTCTACTGCTAGTGTATGACTTCTTTTCTCTTTATAACTTATATTTCTTTGTAGAACTCTTTTTTCTCTGTAGAATCACTTTCTTTTCGTAAAATATCTTTTTCTCTATACAATAGACCCAAAGCTCGGATTCAATACTAAAATTTTATGTCCCAAGTGATGAACCCAGTTTCGACATAAAAGTCAGGCCAAAATATATGAAATCACATTTTTCGTTCTAGTGTTAGTGCATAACTCTTGTTCTCTTTATTAACCTATATTTCTCTGTAGATCCTTTATTTCTCTGTACAATTCTTTTTTCTATATAATTTTTTCCTTTATTCGACAGACCCAAAACACAGATTCACTACTAAATCTTTATGTCCCAAGTGATGAACCTCAAGGCTCGGATTCGTTAAATCCTAATAGGCTCAAGGAACAGATTCATTACTAAAATATTAAATGTCACAAGTGCTAAACCCTAGGGTCCTAACTACTAAACCCTAACGGGTTTGGGTACCCTAAACACTGGGGGTTCAAACTTCCAAAATTGGTTAGAACTATTTTTCTCTATTCGACAAATCAAAACCCGGATTTGCTATTAAAAACCTATGTCCCAAGTGATGAACTAGAAAGTTCAGATTCACTAAACCAACAAATTCTTACCATTGGAAGCACTTAAAATAAGAAATAGATAATGGGCCAATAATATCATCATAAAATGTACAGTGCTATTTTTCTCTGTAGAAAATACTTTTTCTCTGTAGAACTTTCGAAAATGTTTTTTTGACCAGGTAATCACTTTTCGATGACGGATTGAGGCGAGACCAGTGACGTTGGAATTGCCCAACCAAGATGAGTTCAAAGCCACCGGTCTCGTCTCGATCCGTCTTCAGAAACGGCCAGATCGAGGTAAAACATGTTTTTGATTGGTGCCGACTATTTTGCCTTGATTTGGAAGTTTCCAATGTCGGATCTCGACAAGTCTAGTGGCGTTGGATTTGTCTGGGCCTAATGATTCTAATTGATCTCACCTCGATCTGACTCGAGAAACTATCAGATTGAAGCAAATCGTGTTATGAACGTTTTGCCTTGGATCGACAATTTTCGATGTCGAATCTTGGCAAGGACAATGGAGTTGGATTCGTCTCGACCTCATGATTCTAACGCCACTGGCCTCTTCTCAATCCAAAGTCGGAAGCATCTGCAGCGAGAAAAATAAGTTTTCAATCATATTTGATTGAAATAACAATGACAAATCTGAAATTTGAAGTTTTGTCCTTAATTCAATAAATTTAAAAATCAGTTGGACCTTAACTAACAAAAAAAATTCAGCTGTCCTTTTACTCTTAAAAGTTAGTAAATTTGGACCTAAGCCTAATTTCCCCTTTTTTTATTCCTTACTAATTGTCTGATTGTGATTGTCATGTTTATGGGAACCCATGCTATTTCAAAGAGCTACCGTTGAAACACTCACAATAAGACTTTTATTTATTTATTTTCATAAGCTTGTCATGTGACAATATCAACTTGAATCGCTGTAGAAACAGGTTAACTCACAATGATCCGGAAGAAACAAGAGAAAAGCAAGAATCTTTCTTCTCTATTAAGGTTTTATCTCATACCCAAAGAACAGGACTAACACACATACAAATTTTCATTCTTACCACACGTGCTATAACTTAGAGTAGCTAGCCAACGTGGCACGCTTACAACCTTACGCAATAAACTAAACACATTTACTATGGACTAAGTTCATTAACTTGTCCTTACACTGACAACAACTTACATTAACCGATTACATGACATATAACAAGAGAACCCTACAAACCATACACTGCTAGCATATCATAATGAGATAGCAAGCAGAATTCATTCCATCTCTATCGTTTATATTCCGGCTATCCCTTTCCTTCCTCATAGCATTCTTTCGTATTCGGGAAAAAATGCATCCCAATTTTCATGAAACCAGCCTTCTTCATCTCCTGATTATTCTTTTTGTGCTGATCAATGTGCTGAAAATCTTATCTGACGATGATCTGAGATTTCTGAATTGCCAAAATACCTTTGAATGTGGAGATGTTGATGTTGGTTACCCTTTCTGGGGATCAAACAAACCATTATTTTACTAATCCAAATTGAATGTTCTCTGTTCTAATAATGGCTCTAAAATGAGAGACATTCAAATGATATAGAATATATTCTCACCCAGGAGTGTTTTTTTGGGTAGGTAAGCGAGTTCGACAAATGAGACCAATTCCGACCATTGTTGAACCAATCCCTACCGCATGAGCTGAATGCAAAATACTAGAAAAAAACTGACTTACAAAGTCTTAATTAAAATGATTTTACATCAGACTGTCTACTCCAAGTTCATAAAACAAAGTGGTTTGATAGTGTGAGAAGGACAAAACCCAAGTTTGGCTCATGGAGAAGAAGCCATTCTAGTAATTAAGTAAAGAATGGCCTACGCTACGCTTAGCTGACCATGAAACATAAAGGGTACAAGCTAGAGGTTTAGCTCCAATGACCAAAGCTGTTTTATCATCACCAACAATCTAGACATAAACAAGCATCCGAGTTTCAATGAGCTTTACACATTTGCTTTGTTCTCACGGACCTAATCTTCATAAGCATCAGATTTACCAGAGCAAAAAAACTGATGACTAACAGCCCATACCACGCATATTCTCTCCTCTCTTATTTATGATGCATAAAAAAAATCCCAGTTTCTACATTGCTCAGAAAACATGGGAAGAAACCAGCAAAGTATACTTGCATAGCAGAGTACTCCACAAAAAACAACGTGGACAGATGTGTGGCCAGCTCCATTCAAAGAAGCATGACATCCAAACAGTAATTCAGCCCATCAATTATCATGATTGAAAGGTATTGTGTTTGATGTGCTTAGAATCCACATAGATTAAGTATGAGAGACCATTCATTTCTGAAAGGATCCATGTTTACTACCTTCCAGTAAAAGATAGATCTGATGAAAGAGATCCTGTTCCAGCCCCACTCATGGGAGATTGATCAGACATGGTAATGACCCTACCAGCATGCCATGGAGGTGGCAATGGTTTAGGAAGTGCTAACAAGTTCCCCCCGAGCATGTGACTAACAGATGACATGGTTGGTCGATAGGCCGGATCATTCTGGACGCATAACAATGCGATATGGATCCATCTCAAGGCCTCACTTTTGGGACAAGTATTGACAATGTCAGGGTCTATCAATTTCAGTCCTTCGCCTTCAGTCCATAACTTTGATGCCTGTCAAGGTACATATACAATCAATGAATAAAACCATGCGATTAAGTACAAACAGATGATTAAAAGAAAGACTTACATATGATAGAAGGGTTAGCGCATCATCTAGCTCGTAGAAGCCTCGGCAGTTTTTACCAGTGATGATCTCCAACATTAGGACTCCGAAGCTGTAAACATCAGATTTAACAGAAAATAGTCCTTCCAATGCATACTCCGGTGCCATGTATCCGCTGTGAAAATAGCATCAGAACAAAATAAGAGGCAAACCTAACCTGTTCTGAGCAAAAGTGTTAACAACAATATGACATGAATTTTTTTTTCCCATTATTGTGCAATTTTGGAGGAATAGATGCTAATGAATTAGTTATTCTTCTGTCATTGAAATACTGCAGAATTCTATGTTCATTTGATCGGCTCTTATCATAATTCCCAATGTAGATGGAAATCAATACAAAAGGTCTTACTATGTGCCGACAACTCTTTGAGTGTTAGCTTCGAATTGATTGCCTCTGAAAATCCTAGCAGTGCCAAAGTCTGATATCTTTGGGTTCAACTCATCATCCAACAACACATTGCTCGCTTTCATATCTCTGTGGATAATTTTGAGTCGAGAGTCCTCGTGTAAATATTGAAGGCCCTTGGCAGTTCCATTTATAAAGTTTGCCCGCTTAGCCCAATCTAATTCCTTTCTTTTTATTGGATCTGCATTTGCAGCATAAAGAAAATGCAAAAAATAAAAAAAACAAAACAAAAGTACTGCCTTAAAAGATAGAGGCATATAGCTAACCAAAAAGGAAGGTGTCAAGGCTAGTATTTGCCATGTACTCATACACCAAAAGCTTCTCATCACCAGCCAAGCAGTATCCCAACAGTCTCACAAGGTTTCTGTGTTGAAGTCTCACAATCAACGTCACTTCATTCTTGAACTCTTCAATTCCTTGCCTCGATTTCAATGAAAGCCTTTTAACTGCTATTTTTTCCCCATTCATTAGCTCACCCTGCGAAGTGCAGATACTTAAATAAAAATGACATACATTAAGTCGAAGAGAGATTTAGTTTTAATACTCATTTGAACATCATATGACACCTTATAAACAGGGCCAAAACCTCCTTCTCCGAGCTTGTTTGCATTAGAGAAATTATTCGTAGCTTCCCTTATCGTTGTTAGATTGAAATAATGAGTTTCTAGACTGTTGTCATCTTGATCAGTCGACTGCATACCTCCCTCTATTAAGGGTGCCTGATTCGACCCCTGAAAAAATGGTAACCCAATTTTTTGGGCTCTTGCCCTTTCTAAATCTAAAAATTAAGTTAGAAATTAAAAAATTAAGTTAGAACAGAGTTTAATTTAACAATGTTAAATTTAGGTCGATAGCTAAGTACTTCTACCTTCATGACTTTCTTTGTTTCTCCACCAAGACACATAATAGAATAAACCCAAGAGACCAATGACTACCGCGATTGTAACTACGACAATGATCACCTTCCTTTTTGTAATCCACCCTCGATTTCCTGCATTTACATCAAGTAATTTTACCTCAATCTTTTATTTATATATACTCTTTAAATAGTGACGGTATATATAAGTATTCAATTAATTTATTAAAGAATTAGAATTTTAATTTAATTTTTGATGTACTAAATTTATTTAGAACAAGCTTTAAACACAAGAAATATTATTAGAAAAGGAAAAGGTTAATAATTTTAAGTAAAATCATATTCAACATCTTTATTTATTTTATCAGGATGATGATTAATAGTTTGTCTATGTCATTTTCTTAGAAGAAAAGAAAAGAAAAAGTATAATTTATCCGCTGAAGGTTGTGGAGACATAATTTCTTATGTAAATTCTTAAGCCTTTGATAAGGCAACCGAAGAAAAAAACAAAAATGAAAATGGTCCATGAAAACTTTATGGGTCATGTTTATACCTAATAATGACATTAGAAATATCATACGGACAATACAAATCTAAACTTTAACCAAACTAATGAAATATCATGCAGACAGGGAAGAAAAAAAAAACACTCCTACAAAGTCCAGTTGAGGCTGCAAAAACCAAAACCTAATTTCTACCGTAGAATAAAATGAAAGTCTGTTAATTTGTTACTGAAAATATATATGGTATATTCTGGGTTTAACCAAGAGAAGAAAGCTACCTACTTCTCTTGGTCATGAGTTGACTGGGAACCGAGAACAATTCACAATCACCAATTCTTCCCTGGTGGACCATTGACTTGTTCAAAACGTAGCCAAAGACTAAAGCCTAAGCAACAACTACACGCCAACCACATCTTATGGGGACTCGCAAAGTGAATTTCTTTAATCTGTCCTTCATGTACAAATTATTGGAATACTAGTTAATCAAATATGAAATTCAACGACGAAAACCTGTTTAATCTCACAAAAAAATCAAAATATTTGACACGTATATAGCTACTCATGATATGATCTAGCTTGTGAGACCTTCACTCTCAACACACAAGTTTTAAGAAACGTTTTGTATCTGTTCAGAAAATAATGAATGCAATGAAGAAGATATTAACGCATAATGTCAGTACTACACATAGATTGTACTTTAAATTGGAATGAATGGTGAAACAGATGGTTTCTATCTGTATGAGATCTCAAAATTATTCCAAAAAACAGATTTTGAGGTAACCATGATGAGTCAAGGAGATTCCATGCTTACCCTTGTCATCAATATCATCACACCTTAAAGACTGATGTCCGTCATGACAGAAGCAGGTGAACTGGAACTGCGATGAAAAACTCAAGTTGGTACCACAACGCCCACCAGATTTCAAACAAGGATCACATGCTATATAAGTAAGGTAATTCACACTGAAAGGTTCGTACAAAGCCTCGTCAAGTTTTCGAACTCCTTTAAAAAGTTCACTACGAATCTCTTCTTCAACAAGAACTTCAACTTGTTTATTACAAGCTGTGTCATCGACCCCAGCTCCTTCCATGTAAAACACATCCCTCTCTGTTCCACCGGCCGGGCATGAGAAATTAGAGATTGAAGGTGCGGCGGCAAAAGGGTTGATGGTGCAGTTGTAAAACAGGGTTAAGTTCCGTACAGGGGAAGAGTAAGCAAATGGATAAGCAAAAGTTTCATTCCCGAATGTTGGAGGACATCTCTCTCTGGGTCTAGATATGTCGATTGTATGATAAAAAGGATCTATATAGACCACCTGGTATTCAGATGGATAGAATGACATATAAGTTCTATCGTCAAAACATTTAAGCTCAAAGTGTTTGTGACCACACTTTTCAGGTCGACCATTGCCCCAGAAAGGATAACCGATGTTCACCAACTCTCCGCAATTGTAATGATCGTTGCAGCCTGAGAAGTCTTGATCTTCATCAGCACAAGCAAGGACAAAGATGAAGAAGAAGAAGAAGAAGAAGAAGATGGGGAAGGAATAAGATTGGTTCATTGTTGGTAGTGAAACATAGAGATAACAAAGAGGTGGTCAAGATTTATTGGTCTGGTTTTGGTATATATTTTAACGAGTGCTTCAAATTAGTGTATCATTTTCCAGGAAATGAAGGAGATGGAAATGTCTGCTTTTCATTATCAAATAATAATGTTAAACGAAGACTAGTGCTATCTTTTGTTTTGACTAGAAAATTCGGCTACCTATAAGAAAAGCAGAAAATTCTCCAGGAAGGCCATTGACGTCTATTCTTAAATGCAAAACGTGAAGTTCGGACATTTGATAGGCATGGCAGCTAATACAAGTAAACACCAAGCATGACTAACAAATAAGAGTTCTTTCATCCACTATTTACCAATTAAAAGGACTCGCAGAAATTACAGCGTAAGTAGCATATTTATGCACGACCCGATGCAGACCTTTCAGGGATTTTAGCAAACACTTTTTATGCCGCGCAAATTACACAAGATTTTTGAAGACACTGCAGGCAAAGTAAATTCGATGGCTACTTGGAGACATCTGTGACAATTACTCACAGAAGGGTCCTGAATGCACTGTGCGAGTGTGTAAAGAGCATCGGACGACTGCGGGAAATTCGTCACTCCTGTTGCAAACTTTTTAGCTTTGCAAACTTTTTAGCATTACTTGCAGCCTGACTCGATAGGCCATCCACCGTGGTTCGCACTAGGTTTTTGATAGCGGTATCGGCTCTGTTTGTACCACTCTTTGTATTGTACGCTTCAAGAATAGACCCTTCGGTTACATTAGTGTCTATTGAAGAAGGATCGGTTGGAGTAACGAAGAAGACATCCTTTGAACCAGATTACAGCAACTTTCTCTACAGGACACCTTTGAACTACGTCTTGGGTGGCAAAAGTGACACAGTTTTGGCAGAAATCGACGGAGAGATCACCAAGGCAGACGAAGAGGCTGTAAACAGTGTTAGGTGTTTTGGTGATGTGTTACATTTCCCAAGTGCACGAATCAAATAATAGTATTATAACGAATGTAAGTACAAAGTCGAATTGTCAAAATCCACAAGAACAAGTAAAAATTTAACTACGATTACTTAACTTAACAATTAAAATAAACTTTAATAATCTTGGATTTCAAATAATGGATAGGAATATTGAGATAATGATCTCACTACAAAATCAGATTATGGATAACAATTATCAAGCATAAAACTTCAATTCCAGTGCAAGGATTGATTCTTTTATCAAATATGTTGATTCGTTCGGTCCAACACGTATTATTATCAATGGTTAATTCTGTTCGATCGCAGTTGTTAACATAAGGTTAATGATCCATTAAGTTCAAAAGAACTATGAAAACCAATTGATCATCTAATTCGTGGTCTCGGCTTTGATAATTAATTTCTTCAAACTCAATTTCACTAAGACATGTGAATTCGGGTCATTCCTTAATTTTAGTTAGATTAGTTTATATGCATACTTAAATGGTGATCAAACATTTAAATACACAATAAACTTATAAGCATAGAGATTAGAGACAAGAACTATGAACTGAATTTGCATATCAATAATCGTAAACTCATAATCCTCAAGATAGGTTACATCAAAATCTCAATAGAAAGAGTTTAGTTACAACACACGTTCAAGAACAAGAAGTATAAACTAGTAAGAATCTTGAACTAGATTCGAAGAACAAGAACCCCCTCAAATCGGTGTAATGGATGCTTGGATGCTTCCTTCGAAGATCTTCTCTTTGGTTTTTTCCTTCAAAGTTCTCTTTTCTTGTCTTCCTTTGAAAGCTTATCCTCCTTCCTTGTTCTGTGTGTCTCCTCCAAAGTAATAGTCACCCACTTCATTTATTGTGTTAATAGGCAACCACAATAGGCAACTTTTTGTTGGCCAAATTTCTATTTTTAGTAAGTTTCAAGAAAGATGGAGTTGTAATATTTAATCAATTTTCGCCTAGTGATGCTCGAGCATGTCAGCAATTGTGAAACTCCCTGGTCTAGAATGACCATTTTGGCACGCTGGAGCGTGCACCAGCGCTTTTTATGCATCTGATATACATTTTTCACTGGTTTTGCATCACTTGGAGCATATTTCCTAAAAGTCAAAACACCAAGAAATCTCATAGAAAATATTTTATTCCATCCCAAAATAGACAAGAACATATGAAAATTAAAATACAAAGGTGAATATAAAATGGATAGATCATTTGGTCGATGGTAGCACTGTTGAAACCATCATTGCTAGTGGAGTTGACGGCGAGAAGGGAGAGGAGGAGATTGAAATGATTTTGGTACATTGTTGTTCGTGGTGAAAGAGGTTGTGTTTGAACAGATATGGTAAAGGTAGAATGGATCAGAACAAAAACACAACTGCCATGAACATTCTGAAAAAATACGACAAGATCTTGCTTTTTTTTGTAACCCTAATGATAGGTTTTCGATTCAAATTGAGCTAAGTTCGAACAAAAGTTATATGTTTGTGTCTAAATACAAATATTTTGTCCGATTTTAAATCGAATTCAGGTCCAATACAAAAAAATTTCCTATTTAATTGTTTAAATCTTAACCCACATTGAATTATTATTCGATTAACTTATTTATTTATACAAATCTGAATATGATAAATTAGTGTTCAAAAATCCAAATCAATAGACATGTGGACATAAAAAATCTCAAAAACAATATATATTGTTTCACACATATTGACCCAGACCGAATTTTTGTGGCCCCTAATTATGGGATAGTGTCATCATTGACGGTTGAGTATGCTGCGAGATGTTGACGCAAGTCAATAAACGCAAAGTCACCAATTCTTATCTTCTTTTCTAAGAGAAAAAAACCATCAATTTTTTATTGTTTGAACTTTATTTTATTTTATGAACTATTGTTGAATGTTTTGATAGAGATAGTCTCCGTCTCTCGGGGACAATTGAGAACTCAACATAATATCTCAATCATATTTTTGAAAAGTCATTACAGAAATAGTAGACAAAGGAAATAGTGTTCGACCAAGAAAACATGTGTTAGACCAAGAAAAATAGTGCTAGATCAAAAAAAAAAATAGTGACTAGGCCAAGGAAAAATAGTGTTAGACCAAGGAAAATAGTGCTCGCTCAGGAAATATGTGTTAAACCAAGTAAGTATGTGCTAGACCAAGGGAAGAAAAAGTACTCGGCCAATAAACATAGGCTTGACCAAGAAAACATGTAATTGACCTAGGAAATATGTGTTATACCAAAGAAAAATAGTGCTCGACTAAGAAAAAATAGTGTTAGACTAAGGAAACATGTGCTCGACCAAGGAAAAATAGGAACCCTGAAATCTCTTATACATATGTAGAAAAACCTAGACCATTACTTTCATAAATAAAAAAGAACTAAAAATTATCAAAATCCAATGATATACTGACCTCAAAGTATTTGAAAAGGCACAATTCTTCGCCGTAAATGATTTGTCGAAGCTCAAACTTTGATGTTGTTTTGGTTTTTTATTTGAAAGTGACAGAAACTCTATAAAATATGTCATAGAAGGACAATTTGTTGCCGCACAAACCGCAAGCAAATTCTCTCCTCTTTTGCTTTTAATGCATAAAAAAATTCCAGTTTCTACACTACTCAGAAAACAGGGGAAGACATCAGCAAAGTATATGCTCTCTCACTTTGCTTAGCAGACTCCACAACAGACAACGTGGACAGGTGTGTGGCCAGCTCCATTCAGAAAAACATGACATTCAAACAGTATTTCAGCCTATTAATTATCATGATTGCAAGGTAATAAGGTATTGTGTTTAATGTGATTAGAATCCAGCCCACATAGGTTAAGTATGGAAGACCATACCAAACAAAGAGTCTCAAGTTCAAAAGAATGTTCAAGTGTTCAATATAATGGGGAGGGATTCAATATGGCTTACTGCACTTCCAATTAGTCACATTTGTGAAAGCGTGCATGTTTACTACCTTCCAGTCAAAGATAGATCTGATGAAAGCGATCCTGTTCCAGCCCCACTCATAGGAGATTGATCAGACATGGTAGCGAACCTACCAGCGTGCCATGGAGGTGGCAATGGTTTAGGAAGTGCTAACAAGTTCCCCCCAAGCATGTGAATAACAGATGACATGGTTGGCCGATAGGCCTGATCATTCTGGACGCATAACAATGCAATATGGATCCATCTCAAGGCCTCACTTGTCGGACAAGTAGTGACTATGTCAGGGTCTATCAATTTCAGTCCTTCGCCTTCAGTCCATAATTTTGATGCCTGTCAAGGTACATAATCAATGAATGAAACCATGCGATTCAGCAGAAACAGATGATTAAAAGAAAGACTTACATATGATAGAAGGGTTAGCGCATCATATTGCTCGTAGAAGCCTCGGCACTTTTGGCCAGTGATGATCTCCAACATTAGAACTCCGAAGCTGTAAACATCAGATTTAACAGAAAATAGTCCTTCTAAGGCATACTCCGGTGCCATGTATCCACTGTGAAAATAGGAGCAGAACAAAATAAGAGACAAATCTAACCTGTTCTGAGCAAAAGTGTCGATAACAATATCACATGAATTTTTTTTCCCATTATTGTGCAATTTTGGAGGAATCGAAGTTAAAGAATCACTTATTCTTCTGTCATTGAAACAGAGTACTATGTTCATCTGATCCCCTCTTATCATCATTCCCAATGTAGATGGCAATCAATACAAAAGGCCTTACTATGTGCCGACAACTCTTTCAGTGTTAGCTTCCAATTGATTGCCTCCGAAAATCCTAGCAGTGCCAAAGTCTGATATCTTTGGGTTCAACTCATCATCCAACAACACATTGCTCGCTTTCATATCTCTGTGGATAATTTTGAGTCGAGAGTCCTCGTGTAGATATTGAAGGCCCTTGGCAGTTCCATTTATAATGTTTGCCCGCTTCGCCCAATCTAATTCCTTTTGTTTTATTGGATCTGCATTTCCAGCATAAAGGAAAAAAAATAAAAAAAAAACAAAACCAAAAGTACTGCCTTAAAAGATAGAGGTACATAGCTAACCAAAAAGGAAGGTGTCAAGGCTAGTATTTGACATTTATTCATAGACCAAAAGCTTCTCATCCCCAGCCAAGCAGTATCCCAACAGCCTCACTAGGTTTCTGTGTTGAAGTCTCACAATCAACATCACTTCATTCTTGAACTCTTCAATTCCTTGACTTGATTTCAATGAAAGCCTTTTAACTGCTATTTTTTCCCCATTCATTAGCTCACCCTGCAAAGTGAAGTGCAGATACTTCAATAAAAATGACATATTAAGTGAAAGAGATATTTAGTTTTAATACTTGTCTGA
Source organism: Euonymus europaeus (assembly GCA_963580455.1). Taxonomy (NCBI): domain Eukaryota; kingdom Viridiplantae; phylum Streptophyta; class Magnoliopsida; order Celastrales; family Celastraceae; genus Euonymus; species Euonymus europaeus. Next base: position 1,510,939 of record OY756969.1, on the reverse strand, counting down.
TCATCATTTGGCACCTTATAAACAGGGCCAAAACCTCCTTCGCCAAGCTTGTTTGCATTAGAGAAATTATTCGTAGCTTGCCTTATCATTGTTAGATTGAAGTAACGCGTTTCTACTCTGTTGTCCTGATCAGTCGACTGCATACCTCCCTCTATTAAGGGTGCCTGATTCGACCCCTGAAAAAATGGGAACTCAATATTTGGGGCTCTTCCCCTTTCTGAATGAAAAAGTTAAGTTAGGACAGAGTTTCAATTTAACAATGTTAAATTTAGATCGATACCTAAGTACTTCTACCTTCGTGACTTTGTTTGTTCCTACAGCAAGATACATAATAGCATAAACCCAAGAGACCAACAACTACCACGATTGTAACTATGACAATGATCACTGTCCTTGTTGAATTCTTCCCTCCATTTCTTGCATTTACATCAAGTAATTTTACCTCAATCTTCTATGTGTATATAGTCTTTTAAATTGTGACGGTATATATAAGTATTCAATTAATTATGATGAATTTAATTTATGGAAGAGTTAGAATTTTAATTTAATTTTTGATGTACAAACTTTATTTCGAACAAGCTTTTAACAATAGAAATATTATTAGGAAAGGAAAAGTTAATAGTTTTAAATAAAATCATATTGGACATCGTTATTTATTTTATCAGGATGATGATTAATAGTTTGTCTATGTATATATCGCCATTCCCCTGAAATCCTGCATTTAAAATTTTCTGAATACTAAACAAAGTTAGAAATTTTGAAAAATTGGCGTTTTAACGGAGGTGTATAGACTTTCACTAACACTAAACAAACTTATAAAACTTTAATTAAAGAGTGGCTTCAAAAGTTACCTTTACCACTAGCCGGAGGAGGAAGAGACAGAGGTGGTGGGGGAGACAGCGGTGAAGGCAGTGGTAATAGACCGTTTGGAGCTGCAGATTGATTATAGAACGGATATGACTCATACCTGATGAAACAGTTTGGTGTCATCGTTCTTGCTCCTGCGACACCCCTTTGAAGGTTTCCCATGGCTACTTGGAGACATTTGTGACAATTAGTCACAGAAAGGTCATGAGTGCACTGTGCAACTGTGTACAGAGCATCAGACGACGCCGGGAAACTCGACGCTACTGCAAACCTTTTAGGATTACTTGCAGCCTGACTTAGTAAATCATCCAACGTGGCTCGCAATAGGTTTTGATAGCTGGCTCGGTTTATGCCGTTACTCGTATTGTACATACCAAGCATAGACCCTTCGGTTATATTATTGAAGAAGGACTGGTAGGAGTAACGAAGAAGACACTCATCGTACCAGATTACAGCCGCTTTCTCCACAGGACACCTTTGAACTACGTCTTTGGTAGCATAAGTGACACAATCTTGGCAGACATCTGCGGAGACATAGCCATAGCAGAGGAAGAGGCCGTAGACGGTGTCAGGGGTTTGGCCGATGGTAGTGTTGTGGAAGCCATCATTGCTAGTGGAGTAGGAGGCGAGAGAGGAGAGGAGGAGATTAAGACTGGATTGGTAAGTGCTGTTCGGGGTGAAAGTGGTGGTATTTTCACAGATATGGTAAAGGTAGTTCGGATCAGCAGCTTTACTGTTAATTGCAAAACCAAACCAGAACAAAAACACAACTACGATGGGGTTTCTGAAAGAACACATTCTGACAATCGGTTCCTGATCTTCTAAGCTTCCGATCAGCACAAGATCTTGCCTTTTTTTAAGGTCTTCACATAGTCAGCGTAATGGAATTTTAAATTGAGTAACAAATAGATTGATGGAATGATGGTATAGTGTCCACAAGAACGGTGAGGATGCAAAACGGAAAGTTCTTCGACATTGTGAGAGATGTTGACTCATGTCAATAAATGAATAAACACGAAGTCAAGCGACCAATTCTTACCTTATATTTTAAGAGGAAAAAACCATCTATTTTTTGCTGTTTAATGTTTTGAAAGAGATAGTCTCGGTCTCTCGGGTCCGAGAGAATTGAAAACTATTTTTGAAAAGCCATTAGAGAAGACATGTCAATCTATTAATGGGATTGGAAAAAACTCAGATTTGGGCTCAATGAGATTGAAAGACTTAGAAAATTGTAAAGAAATAAACGTGGAGAAAGGAGTGTTCACAATTTAACTTTACGACTAGCCAGAGGAGGAAGAGACAGGTGATGGTGGTAATGCTGGAACCCCAGACTGATTATAGAACATGTATGTCTCATACCTAACGATACAGCTAGGAGACAGAGTTGTTCTTCCTATTGATCCATCTACAAGGTTTTCAACGGCTACCAGGAGGCATCTCTGGCAGTGAGCCAGTGACCACTAGATAGGTCCTGAGTCCTGAATGCACCGTGCAAGGATATACGAATTACTCTTTTAATTGTGATGGTATGTATAAGTATTCAATTAATTTTGATGGATTTAATTTATCAAAGAGTTAGAATTTTAATTTAGTTTTTGATGTACTAAATTTATTTCGAACAAGCTTTTAACAATAGAAATATTATTAGAAAAGGAAAAGTTAATAATTTTAAGTAAAATCATATTGGACATAGTTATTTATTTTATCAGGATGATGATTAATAGTTTGTCTATGTATGTATCTCCATTCCCTTCAAATCCTGCATTTAGGATTTTCTTAATACTCAACAAAAAACTTTGAAAAATTGGTCTTTAATAAGGGAGGTGTGTAGACTTTCACTGACACTAAACAACCTTACAAAACTTTAAAGAGTGGCTTCAAAAGTTACCTTTATGGCTAATTGGCGACAACTCTGACAATTACCCTCAGAAAGGTCCTGAGTGCACTGTACAAGTGTGTACAGATCATCAGACGACGACGCCGGGAAGTTGTTCTGTCCTCTTGCAAACTTTTCAGCTCTACTTGCAGCCTGACTCGCTAAATTATCCAACGTGGCTCGCACTATGTTTTGATAGCTGGTTCGTTTTGTGTCGTTCGTTGTATTGTACATACCAAGCATAGACCCTTCGGCTACATTATTGAAGAAGGATCGGTTGGAGTAACGAAGAAGACACTCATTGTACCAGATTATAGCCACGTTCTCAACAGGACACCTTTTAACTAGTCTTTGGTAGCAAAAGTGACACAATCTTGGCAGACATCGGTGGAGACGTCGCCACAGCAGAGGAAGAGGCCGTAGATGGTGTCAGGGGTTTGGCTGATGGTAGCATTGTGGAAACCATTGTTGATCAAAGAAGAATCTGTCCTGGGCGGGCTACTGTAGCGCCTAGGCGTGGTTACTGTAGCGCACGGGACAGATTGTGATACTGGTGTTTTTGGTTGATCTGTGACAAATCTGTCCTAGGCGTGTTACTGTAGCGCCCGGGACAGATTGTATTTTGAGAGTGTTTTTTGAGCGTTAGCGCCTAGGCGCGCACGCGTTTTCTGGGTTAAAAATAGATCCCAGTGTTTGGTTTTAGGTGTGTGGTTTTATGTGTTCTTGTATTCTCTCTCAAACCTAAATAAGAAAATCGATCACCCTTCTCCCCGTGGACGTAGGCTAACGCCGAACCACGTAATTCTTGTGTTCTTTATGTTTTCATTACTCTTTATCTACTTGTGATTCTACACAATCCATTAGTTTTGTTCTTGATTTTCAAAACAAGGGTTTCGGCGATTTGTTCAATCCGCTGCGTATTTGAGGTTCAAATCGTAACAATTGGTATCGAAGCTTAAGGTTAGTGATTACTTGGGTTCCTTTGTTGATTCCAAATAGATTTTTGCTTGGGTGGAGGATTTGAGAGGTTAGTGCCCACAAGGTGTTTGATGAAATTCCTGTGAGAATTTTGTGTTGTTGTTGGGTTGCTATTGCCTTGATTTTCTGCTGAGATTGTCATATATTTGGGATTATTGCCTTGTTTGTGTTGAAATCAAGTTATTTAGAAAATGTCTAGTGAAGAGGATGTTCCGGTTGTAACTACCAAAGGCAAAGATGTTGCGAGTGCTTCGGGTAGTGGAAAGGTTCCGGGTAGACATTCTAGGATTGTGTCGAAGGAGTCATTGGATGTAGAAAAATTTGATGGGACAAATAATTTTGGTCTATGGCATGTCGAAGTGATGGATGCTCTAGCGCATCAATATCTTGATGAAGTGTTGGAAGACAAGCCGGATGACATTGATGATAAAGAGTGGGCACATATGAACAAACGTGCATGTGGTACTATCCGAAAATGCTTAGCGAGGGATTTGAAGTACTTGGTACTTGATGTGAGTTCTGCTAAGGGGATGTGGCAGATTTTAGAGGATAAGTACATGAAGAAGAGCATTGAGAATCGTCTCCATTTGTTGAGGAAGCTTTATCGCTTCACTATGAGGAGGGGTGCATCTATGAGTGAGCACTTGAATGAGTTCACTAAATTGATTGCTGACTTGGCAAATTTAGAAGAAATTGTCAAGGATGAGGTGAAAGCCTTGTTGTTGTTGTTGAATTCACTTCCTGAGGAATTTGAGAACTTTGTAAACACTTTGATCCATGGGAAGACGGAATTGAACTACAATGAAGTGTCTACTGCATTGTTGAATTTTGAATTCAGAAAGAAGGATAAAGAGGCATCACGTGATTCACAATCAGAGACATTGTTGGCAAGAGATGGGAGGTCGAGAGATAGAAAGAAATCTGGTGGTGGTTCCTCGCGGGGTCGTTCCAAATCAAGAGGAGGACGACAGCTTGCTAAGGATGAGTGTGCTTTTTGCCATGAGAAAGGGCATTGGAAGAAAGATTGTCCAAAGGCGGCAAAGAAGAAGAATAACTCCACTTCTTCGTCGGTTAATATTGCTCAAAAGAAGAGTGAAGATGAGGACTCGGACTACTCAATGGTCATTTCATCGGTTGTATGTTCCGCAAGTACTAGTGAGTGGATCTTGGATACTGGTGCTACATTCCATGTGTGTCCCACAGGGATTGGTTCTCTAGCATTGAGAAGTTAGAGAATGGTGTTGTTCTGATGGGGAATTCTCAACCTTGTCGGATTATGGGGATTGGTAGCATCCAGTTGAAGTTGCATGATGGAGTGGTCAGAGAGTTGAAAGATGTTAGGTTTGTCCCAAGGCTGACAAAGAACCTCATCTCCATCGGTCAGTTGGAAAGCAGAGGTTACCGGATTGCTATTCAAGATGGCATTTTGAAGGTAATTTCTGGAGCAATGATTTTGATGAAAGGCACTCGTGAGAGTAACTTGTATTACTTGAAGGGAAATACAGTTACAGGCTTAGCAGCAGCTACTAGTGAGGCTACAGATTCTGCAGCCAAGTTGACTACCAGATTATGGCATATGCGGTTGGCACATACAGGTGAAAAATCTTTGCATAAACTTGTTCAGCAAGGATTATTGAAAGGTGCCGTTGCCTGCAAGTTAGATTTCTGTGAGCATTGTGTTCTGGGCAAGCAGAAAAGAGCTACATTTGGGACAGCTATCCACAAGACTAGTGGGATACTGGATTATGTGCACACAGATGTTTGGGGTCCTTCCAAGAATGCATCACTTGGAGGGAAACATTATTTTGTGACTTTTGTTGATGACTACTCTAGGCGGTTATGGGTATACACCATGAGGCGTAAAGATGAAGTCCTAGAGACGTTTGTGAGGTGGAAGAAAGTCATGGAGAATCAGACTGGCATAAAAATCAAGGTGCTCCGTTCTGATAATGGTGGGGAGTACACTTCTGATCCATTTTTGCAGTTGTGCCAGAATGAGGGTATCCAAAGACACTTCACAGTTAGAGGAACACCGCAACAGAATGGGGTGGCAGAACGCATGAACCGTACTTTGCTGGAGAGGATACGGTGTATGTTGTCTAATGCTGGATTGGGCAAGGCGTTTTGGGCTGATGCATTGACTTATGCTTGTCATCTCATCAATCGGTTGCCTTCGGCTGCGTTACAAGGTAAAACTCCTATGGAGGTATGGTTTGGTAAGCCTGCTCAGGATTATGATTCCCTTCATATTTTTGGGTGTCCTGCTTATTATCATGTCACAGATGGTAAGTTGGAACCACGTGCTAGAAAATCTGTATTTCTGGGTGTGAAAAAGGGAGTTAAAGGCTATAAGCTATGGGATCCAGAATACAAGAAGATTGTGCTTAGTAGAGATGTGACTTTTGATGAGGTTTCCATGATGAAACCAGAAGTCTCCAAGCAGGTGGAGAATTCAACCAATTCCATGAAGGTTTCGCAGCAGGTGGAGATAGATGCAGCTTCACCTTCGGATAATATTTCAGTTCGTACTGTATTTGAAAATGCTACTGAGGTAGATGATGATTATGAGGGTCAGCCTCCTATGGATGTAAACACAGATGCAATCCAGGTTGATGGAGGTGATGATCCAAATACAGTTGATGATGTTTCAGCTTTTGAGACTTCTATTCCTGTTGTACAGGAGCCTATTGCAACAACTAAAGGTGTCCGTGAGAGGAAGGCACCTAGTTGGCTCACGAAGGATATGATTGTGGCCTATGCACTTTCGGCTATTGATGATGATATTCCAACTACTTATCGGCAGGCTATTCAGAGTGTTGAGGTTGATAAGTGGCAGTTGGCTATGGAGGAAGAGATGCAGTCTCTCCTCAAGAACCAAACATGGGAGCTCTGTGAGTTACCTAAGGGTAGAAGAGCTATTGGGTGCAAATGGGTGTACAACAAGAAGGAAGGATCTCCTGAAGGTACTGTTCGCTACAAAGCTAGGTTAGTAGCTAAAGGCTACGCTCAACGGGAATGTATTGATTATAATGAGGTGTTTTCTCCAGTGGTGAGACATACTTCCATTCGTATTTTGTTGGCTTTGGTAGCACAGTTTCATTTAAAGTTAGCTCAGTTAGATGTGAAAACTGCGTTTTTGCATGGTGATTTAGAAGATGAGATTTATATGACTCAGCCATGTGGGTTTAAAGCTGAAGATGAGAATTTGGTGTGTAAATTGACTAGATCGCTTTATGGGTTGAAACAGTCTTCTAGACAGTGGAACAAGCGGTTTGATCGGTTTATGATTGGGTTAAAGTACACCAAGAGTGAGCAAGATCCTTGTGTTTACTACAACAAGCTACCGGGTGGTAATTTCATTTATTTGCTCTTATATGTTGATGATATGCTTATAGCTTGCAGGAGCAGTAATGAGATTGAGAAGTTAAAGAGACAGTTAGCTTCTGAGTTTGAAATTAAAGATCTTGGTGAAGCCAAGAAAATTTTGGGTATGGAGATACATAGAGATCGAAAGAGGAGCAGAGTTTATCTATCCCAAAAGAGATATTTGCAAAAGGTACTTCAATGTTTTGGCATAAAGGAGAATACCAAGACTGTAAGTACACCTCTTGCTTCTCATTTTATAATGTGTGCTTCTATGTCTCCAAAGACCGATGAGGAACGTGAGTACATGGATCGTGTTCCATATGCTAATGCGGTAGGTAGCTTGATGTATGCTATGGTGTGTACTAGACCTGATATTTCACATGCTGTTAGTTTGGTGAGCAGATATATGCATAACCCTGGCAAGGGTCATTGGCAAGCTGTGAAATGGATTCTACGGTATTTGCATGGTACTGTGGATGTTGGTTTAATGTTTGAAAAAATTATGTATGAGAATGTGTTGAGTGCTGGATATGTGGATTCTGATTTTGCTGGTGATTTGGACAATAGTCGGTCTACTACTGGATTGGTTTTTACTTTGGCAGGAGGATCGATTAGTTGGAGGTCTACTTTGCAGTCTACTGTGGCTTTGTCGTCTACGGAGGCAGAGTATATGGCTCTTAATGAGGCTGTGAAGGAAGCTGAATGGTTGCTTGGTATGTATGGTGAGTTGGGTTTGTTGCAAAGCAAGCTCGATGTGTATTGTGATAACATGGGGGCCATTCATTTGGCGAAGAATCAGGCTTACCATCCGAAGACCAAGCACATTAAGATTAGGTATCATTTCATCCGCAAGATCCTTGAGGAAGGTGCCATATTTGTGAAGAAGATTGATACAAAGGAGAATCCAGCTGATATGTTAACCAAGGTGGTTCCGGTGAGCAAGTTCAGTCTCTGTCTCGACTTGCTCCATATTCTCTCTGTTGGTGGTTAGCCTCGGTGGAGGCATTTGATAGAACTACGATGGGCTTGATCCTTGAGGGGTACGTAGGCAGCCATTGCGATGGTGCAGCCATTGCGATGGTGCAGCCGTTGTTTGGGAGATTGGGTGTTGTTTGATACAGTTGTACAGTTGATTGTTTTGTGGTGCAACTGGTTTGGGTATATGTTGCTGCATGGAGTATGTTTTGCATTTGTTGTCTATGCAGGCGTGGTCGTCACAGATTTGAAAATCAGTGTCGAGGTGGAGATTTGTTGATCAAAGAAGAATTTGTCCCGGGCGGGTTACTGTAGCGCCTAGGCGTGGTTACTGTAGCGCACGGGACAGATTGTGATACTGGTGTTTTTGGTTGATCTGTGACAAATCTGTCCTAGGCGGGTTACTGTAGCGCCAGGGACAGATTGTATTTTGAGAGTGTTTTTTGAGCGTTAGCGCCTAGGCGCGTTACTGTAGCGCTTCATGTATTGGCTGATATATATATATATATATATATATATATATATATATATATATATTGTGTTCTATTGTTCTCTGTAACTAGCCGTCATGAATATATGAATTAACTCTGTCTTGGTTTAAGCTCTTCTTGAGTTTTCCATCTATCTATCGGTTGAGACTTTGCCACAGCAGAGGAAGAGGCCGTAGATGGTGTTAGGGGTTTGGCTGATGGTAGCATTGTGGAAACCATCATAGCTTGTGGAGTTGGAAACGAGAGAGGAGAGGAGGAGATTGAAATTGGATTGGTAAGTGTTGTTTGGGGTGAAAGTGGTGGCATTTGGACACCTATGGTTAAGGCATAATGGATAAGCTTTTACTGTTAATCCCAAAACCAAACCAGAACAAAATCACAACTACGATGTACTTCCTGAAAAAATACATTCTGAAAATCAGTTCCTGATCTTGCTTTTTATTTTTAAGGTTTTTAGTTTTTCACAGACTCAATTTAATGAAATTTTAAATCAACTAACACATAGATTGATGGGATAGTGTCCACAAAACAGAAAGTTCCTGACATTGTGAGAGACATTGACGTAAGTCAATAAATGAATATGTTAGAGTTTGGATACACCAAACACCTAAAATTGACCAATTTTAAACACAACGAAATAACAAAAAAATGCAAACAATTCTCGACAATCAATCAATGCGGAAACAAGGATAATAATATGAGTAAGCAAATAACTAAAGTAAGAGCAAAGTAGAGAGACACAAGATTTATAGTTGTTCGGAGAAATACTTCTACGTTCTCTCCGAGTCGCACCAAGACTCAATCCACTATGAGAAACAATCCATGCGTAGAGAATACAAGATTGACAATACCTTACAATATCTCCAAGTTCACCTTGAAGCTCTCTCTCACAATCTCTCAATAGCACTCAACTTTTCTCTCTAAGAAAAGCTAAAAAAAAAAGTTGAGCCAAACTTATTGAACTAAGTGCACAACACTACAATCCTAACGCTATGTTTGGTTTCACAATAGGAACGGGAAAATGAATGACAACAAGAATGACAACAGGAATATGTTAGAATTCCTGTGTTTGGTTGATAAGAGAATTGTAACAATTATGAATTCTTCTGTTTGGTCTATAGAATTCATTGAGAAATAAAAATGACAATTGTTGTCAAAATACCAAATTGTCCTTCATGAAATGAGATACTTTTGATCTAACGCTAAAGATTTATTCAATTAAGGATAAAATTGTAATTCAATCATGTTTGAAAATTGTCTCCAGAATTCTCCATTCTTTGGGGAGAGAAAGGAACGAAGAATTCCTAAATGGAAAGGAATTTAAAATTCCATTCCAGCATGAGTCAACAAACACAAGAATTTGGTCGGTCAATGAATTATTTTTTTTTGGGGGGCAATCATGGTGCAACCAAACATAGCATTAGTCTTTGCATCACATTATATCACGGCACTTAGGGCACTACGACACTAGTGGAAAACCACTTATACGCAATCGAATATTCAGGAAGTCAAAGCCACCTTTACCTTATATTTTGCAAGAAAAAAGCCATCAATTTTTTGTTGTTCGAAATGTTTCGAAAGAAAATAGCCTCGGTCTCTCGGATTCGAGAGAATTGAAAACTCAACGTTAATATCTCAATCATATATTTTTGAAAAGTCATTAGAGAAGACATGTCAATCTATTAAATCGATGGAAATGAGTCCGCAAAAGAAAGAAAAAAACTCAGAGAAGCAGCTACGCACTTTGACCCCCAATTGCCTGGAAATAACTTGGATAATAAGTCGCATACTCCTTGATGTGTTGTGGCGGAGGTGTACCTAGGAAAAAAATTTGTAAAGAAATAAACTTTGACAAAGAGGGTTAAAATTTTGCCTTAACGAAGGAAGAGACAAATGTGATGGTGGTGATGGAGGAGGAAGAGACAGGGGTGATGGTGGTGACGTTGGAACCCCAAATTGATATAGAACAGGTACGTCTCGTACCTAACAAGACAGCAAGGAGACGGAGTTCTTCCTCCTATTGACCCATATACAAGGTTTCCAACGGCTACCCGGAGGCATCTCTAGTTTACAGCAAATCCAACTTATGAGAAATTTGTCGCTGTTGTCGTAAATTCTTTTGTTCAGATTTTCTAAGAACAAATCGCAGACCAGTGCCTCCAATTATTTTTTTAAGATTATTTACTGAAAAATAATCAGAAATAAGTAAATAAATGGATTTAGGAAGCTATATGAAGGGGTTTAATTTTAACATTTGAAGGTGTTTTTACTCGAGTGCTTGCTTGATATTCACTCTTGAGCTAGAATATTTTCTTTTCTTTTTTATGAAAGTTTTTTTTTATAAAAAAAGAAATTTGAGGGCTTGCATGTCATAGATCCGCCACTGATAGTAGACCACACGAAATCTGGAATTAATTTACTTTTGAATCTGTATCGAGTATCAAAATATCATCATTTCCCAATTTTTGTATGTTATAATTGGTCAGTTTTGCTGCATTTCAATTCCCTTGAGGCAGAATAAGGAACATTCAGTCTCTGAGGCAGAGCAAGGAACATTCGCCTGACAGTTCAACAAATGAGACCAATTCCGACCATTGTTGAACCAATTCCTACCGCATGAGCTGAATGCAAAATACTAGAAAAAACTGACTTACAAAGTCTTAAAATGATTTTACGTCAGACTGTCTACTCCAAGTTCATAAAACAAAGTGGTTTGATAGTGTGACAAGGAATAAGTCTGGCTCATGGAACATAAAAGTGTACAAGAGATTGCTCCAATGAACAAAGCTATTTTATCATCACCAACAATCTCGACATAAGCAAGCATGTGAGTTCCAATGAGCTTTACACATTTGGTTTGTGTTAAGACACTGCCTCTCAAACGGTTGAATTAAGCTTGTTTTCTCTGATAAGACAACACTTTATTTTTCATCATTATTTCTTTTCTTCCCGTTTGTACTTTCTCTCTTTCCCTTAGCTGTATCCTATTTATTAAAAGCTTGCTGCTCAAAGCTTTGTAACTCTGTAACTTGCTTTTTCGTATGAATCAAACAAGCTCTTGATTCCATCTTCCATCTTGATCTGTTTTGCTTTCATGGTATCGGAGGAGGTCGTATATGGGCCATAACAAATTCAACCATTACACCAATCAGAGTTCCAACACCTATCCCTCTTCTTCTTTAGCCATTCCGCTACCACAAATGGAAAATTTTCAAACTAATTCTCAAATCCCTCAGTCAAGCAATTTTCAGTCTGCGATTCAGAATGTAAACCCATTTCGAAACCCTCTATATCTTACTCATTCTGATTTCACATCAAATCTGATTTCGTTGGTCTTGACTGGGTGTAATTTCCATTTGTGGAGCAATCAATTGGAAACGGCATTGAGGGCTAGGAACAAAATCTGTTTTATTGATGGCACAATGAAGATGCCAAATGTAGGAGATGCAACTTACCAAGATTGGATCCAGTGCGATAGCTTGGTGAAGACTTGGATAACCAATTGTGTATCTCAGGATATTTTGGTAAGCATCTCTACCTCAAAAACAGCTTTTGATCTTTGGGTTGACCTGAAAAATAGGTACTCATCTGGAAACCCAGCCATAATTTTCGAGTTGGTTGGATAACCAATTGTGTATCTCAGGATATTTTGGTAAGCATCTCTACCTCAAAAACAGCTTTTGATCTTTGGGTTGACCTGAAAAATAGGTACTCATCTGGAAACCCAGCCAGAATTTTCGAGTTGGCTAGGTTGATAGCAAATATCAAGCAAGGCTCTTCGTCTGTCACTGAGTATTACGCAAGACTCAAAGCCCTTTGGGATGAGCTTGACCAATACAAGAAACTACCAAAATGTAGATGTGGTAAATGTACCTGTGCAGTAGAAGAAGATGCCCTAACTGATCGCAATCAGGACAAACTGATTCAATTCCTAATGGGTCTTGAAGATGGTTTTCAGCATGTCACTAATCAAATATTGCTTATGGACCCCTTACCAGAAGTTAGCAAAGCCTTCGCTCAAGTGTGTCAAGTTGAAAGAAAATTTACAGTCAATATGAGTGACAAGAAGGGAGTGGCAGTGCAGGAATTTGCCATGCAAGTAACAGGAAAAAATGCTGTAGGAAGGGAGTCCAGGCCAGGGAAAAGAAATCATCCAGACAAAGAAAAACTTTTTTGCAAATATTGCAAAAAGACCAACCATACGGTTGATAAGTGTTTCAAGCTAGTGGGATATCCTAGTGATATGGAAAATCCAGCTAAGAAGCAAAGGCAGGGATCATCTACTTATTCTGAAAAGAAGAATCATTCTATGAATCAGGTGGATTCCAACACACAGAATTCCTCCCAAGCATCAATGCAAGAAATTCTTGCTTTACTTAAAGCAAATCTTGAAAATGGAGAGAATCGTGTGGCCTCAGCTTCTGCAGTTGGAGGTACAAATTTTTTTTCTAACTGGATTCTTGACACAGGAGCATCAGATCATGTAGTCTGCATGATAGATTATTTTTGTTCATCTAGAAAAGTAAACAATGCTTTTATTTCATTACCTGATGGAAAAAGATATAAGGTTGATTCAATAGGAGACATTAAGTTGAGGAACAATTTAATTTTAAAGGAAGCACTTTATGTAAAAAATTTCAATTTAAATCTAATCTCAATAAGTAAGTTAGCTGCAGACCTGAATGTCACCCTAAATTTCACTCCCACTTCATGTGTATTGCAGGATTCAATCACATTGAAGAAGAATGGGATGGGAGTCATGCGTAATGGTCTGTACTACGTACTTCAGGATCTGAAACCTCAGAAGAAGAAGTTAGCTTTTGTTAATTTTGTTGAAAAAGATTCTCTCTGGCATAACAGATTGGGTCATCCGTCTGTTAGAATTTCTGCTATGTTACCTTTCAATATAGGAACAACATGTAATGACTGTAATATTTGTCCCCTAGCCAAAATGAAAAGAAGGTCTTTTTCAATTAGTCAAACTAAAACTACTGCATGTTTTGATCTCTTGCATATTGATATTTGGGGGCCTAATGGGGTTACTTCTGTTGAAGATTTTAAATATTTCTTGACAATCGTAGATGATTTTTCAAGAGCTACATGGATCATTTTGATGAAAGCCAAAAATGAAGTTAGAGAACATATTGAATATTTTGTAACCTATATTAAGACACAATTCAATACTAAAGTCAAAGTAATAAGAACCGACAATGGTGCAGAGTTTACTATGTTAGATTTCTACAAAAGAGAGGGAATTGTTCACCAAAAATCATGTCCCTACACACCCCAACAAAATGGGGTGGTTGAGAGAAAGCATCAACACATTCTTAATGTGAGTAGAGCTATAAGATTTCAGTCCAATATGCCTGAGCAATACTGGAGCCACTGTGTGCTTACTGCTGTTCATTTAATTAACAGGTTGCCTTCAAGGATTTTAGATAAGAAAAGTCCCTATCAGATTTTATACAACACTAAGCCAAGCTATGATGAACTTAAAGTATTTGGATGCTTATGCTATGCTAAAGTCTTAAGGCATCAAGGTTCTAAGTTTGATCCAAGGGCTAGGAAGTATGTATTTCTTGGGTATCCATGTAATACCAAAGGTTATAAACTCATGGATTTAGAAACTTATGAAATCTCAGTTTCTAGAGATGTTATATTTTGTGAAGACCAGTTTCCATTTAAAGAGAACAAAGCCGATACAGATTGTGTTCTGCAAAATGAAGACATTCTGCATAATGATAAGAGTAGTAAAATTTCAAATAATGATGAAAATACTAGGTCTAAGAGAACAAAAAATAAGCCTTCTTATTTAAAGGACTATGAGTGTAATAACATGATGTGTCATAAACCTGTTATTGCTCATTCTCATTCTGCATCACATGCCATGTTCTTTAATGCTATTGCTTCACATCATGAACCAAAGAATCACATTGAAGCATCTAAATTTGCACATTGGCGTGAGGCAATGAATAATGAGTTACAGGCATTGCATGAGAATAATACCTGGACTGTTGTTCCATTGCCCAAAGGTAGAAGAGCTGTTGGATCCAAATGGATATACAAAATCAAGTATAATCCAGATGGATCTGTGGAAAGATACAAGGCAAGGCTTGTAGCTCAAGGCTACAGTCAAGCCTATGGCTATGATTACACAGAGACTTTCTCACCTGTAATCAAGATGGTTACTGTGAGGATTTTTCTTGCATTAGCAGCAATCAATAACTGGACTATCCACCATTTGGATGTTCACAATGCTTTTTTAAATGGTGATTTAAAGGAGGACATTTATATGAGAATGCCTCCTGGTTATGAGACTCACAGTGCAGGTTATGCATGTAAACTCAACAAATCTCTCTATGGATTAAAGCAGGCATCCAGACAGTGGAATGCCAAGTGCAAGGAATCTCTGGTAAAGTTTGGATTTAAACAGTCTAAGTGTGATTATTCATTGTTTATTTATAGACAGAATACTTCTTTAGTAGTATTACTCTTGTATGTGGATGATATGGCCATTGGAGGGAACAATCCTCCCTTGATTGAAAAGGTAAAGAAATACATTGCTTCTTGTTTTAAAGTCAAAGATCTTGGTGAATTAAAATATTTTTAGGCTTGGAAGTTAATAATGCTGCTAATGGCTTAATTGTATGTCAAAGGAAATATGTAGTAGATTAGTTATCTGACACTGATTTCAGGAACTGCAAAGATATAAGCACTCCAATGGACATGAATGCCAAGATGTCTATGTCTCAAGGAAAACTTCTGGAGGATGCTATGATGTATAGGAGGCTTGTTGGGAAACTGATGTACCTGACCATCACCAGGCCAGACATTACATATACTGTGAATACTCTCAGCCAGTTCATGAAGAGTCCTACCAATCAACATCTTAAAGCTGCTCAAAGAGTTCTCAAGTATTTAAAGGGAACTTCAAGCCAAGGTCTATTCTTTCCTCATGGTCAAACCAACAATCTCACTGCCTTCTGTGATGCAGACTGGGCAGCATGTCCAGATACACGCAGGTCCATCACAGGTTATAACATCATGTTAGGAGAAGCCTTGATAGCTTGGAGATCAAAGAAGCAACAAACTGTATCAAAGTCGTCTGCAGAGGCTGAATATAGGTCCCTAGCATCAGTGACGAGTGAACTGACTTGGATCAATGCAATTCTCAATGAACTACAAAATCCAGTGCAAAAACCAATATCAGTCTTCTGTGACAGCAAAGCTGCCATTCACATTGCCAACAACCTTGTGTATCACGAAAGAACAAAGCACATTGAAATTGATTGTCACTTCGTCCGAGAGAAGGTGGAGAAGAAATTGATTAAGCTCAACCACATACGAACTTCAGATCAACCTACAGATATGTTCACCAAAGCCATGTCTTCAGCTCAATTGCAGAATTTCACGTCCAAGCTGCATATGGTTGACACTTCGAATCAACCACATCCAGCTTGAGAAGGGGTGTTAAGACACTGCCTTCAAACGGTTGAATTAAGCTTGTCTTCTCTGATAAGACAACACTTTATTTTTCATCATTATTTCTTTTCTTCCCGTTTGTACTTTCTCTCTTTCCCTTAGCTGTATCCTATTTATTAAAAGCTTGCTGCTCAAAGCTTTGTAACTCTGTAACTTGCTTTTTCGTATGAATCAAACAAGCTCTTGATTCCATCTTCCATCTTGATCTGTTTTGCTTTCAGTTTGTTCTCACGTTTCTAATCTTCAAAAGCATCAGATTTACCAGAGCAAAAACTGATGACTAATAGCACATACCGCGCAAACCGCAAGCATATTCTCTCCTCTCTTGCTTTTAATGCATAAAAATATCCCAGTTTCTACACTACTCGGAAAACAGGGCAAGACACCAGCAAAGTATATGCACTCACTTTGCTAAGCAGACTCCACAACAGACAAACGTGGACAGATGTTGTGTGGCCAGCTCCATTCAAAGAAGTATGACATTCAAACAGTAAGCCCATCAATTATCATGTTTGCTAGGTATTGTGTTTGATGTGATTAGAATCCACATAGGTTAAGTATGTAAGACCATACCAAAAAAAAAGTCTCGAGTTTGAAAGAATGCTCAAGTGTCCAATATAATAAGGAGTGATTCAATCTGACTCACTGCACTTCCAAGTAGTTACATTTGTGAAAGGGTCCATGTTTACTACCTTCCAGTCAAAGATAGATCTGATGAAAGAGATCCTGTTCCTGCTCCACTCATGGAAGATTGATCAGACACGGTAGTGAACCTACCAGCATGCCATGGAGGAGGCAATGGTTTAGGAAGTGCCAACAAGTTTCCCCCGAGCATTTGAATAACAGATGACATGGTTGGCCGGTAAGCCGGATCATTCTGGACGCATAACAATGCAATATGGATCCATCTCAAGGCCTCACTTGTGGGACAAGTAGTGACTATGTCAGGGTCTATCAATTTCAATCCTTCGCCTTCAGTCCATAACTTTGATGCCTGTCAAGGGACATAATCAATGAATGAAACCATGCTATAGAGCAGAAACAGATGATTAAAAGAAAAACTTACATATGATAGAAGGGTTAGCGCATCATATTGCTGGTAGAAGCCTCGACATTTTTGGCCAGTGATGATCTCCAACATTAGGACTCCGAAGTTGTAAACATCAGATTTAACAGAAAATAGTCCTTCCAATGCATACTCCGGTGCCATGTATCCGCTGCGAAAATAGGATCAGAACAAAATAAGAGGCAAATCTAACCTGTTCTGAGCAAAAGTGTCGATAACAATATCACATGAATTTTTATTCTCATTATTGTTCAATTTTTGAGGAATCGAAGTTGATGAATCACTTATTCTTCTGCCATTGAACAGAGGACTATGTTCATTTGATCCCCTCTTATCATCATTTCCAATGTAGACAACAATCAATACAAATGGCCTTACTATGTGCCAACAACTCTTTCAGTGTTAGCTTCCAATTGATTGCCTCCGAAAATCCTAGCAGTGCCAAAGTCTGATATCTTTGGGTTCAACTCATCATCCAACAACACATTGCTTGCTTTCATATCTCTGTGAAGTCGAGAGTCCTCGTGTAGATATTGAAGGCCCTTGGCAGTTCCATTTATAATGTTTGCCCGTTTCGCCCAATCTAATTCCTTTTGTTTTATTGGATCTGCATTTGCAGCGTAAAGAAAAAAATAAAAATAAAAACAAAACCAAAAGTACTGCCTTAAAAGATGGAGGCACATAGCTAACCAAAAAGGAAGGTGTCAAGGCTAGTATTTGCCATGTACTCATAGACCAAAAGCTTCTCATCACCAGCCAAGCAGTATCCCAACAGCCTCACTAGGTTTCTATGTTGAAGTCTCACAATCAACATCACTTCATTCTTGAACTCTTCAATTCCTTGACTTGATTTCAATGAAAGCCTTTTAACTGCTATTTTTTCCCCATTCATTAGCTCACCCTGCGAAGTGAAGTGCAGATACTTCAACAAAAATGACATATTAAGTCGAAGAGATATTTAGTTTTAATACTTGTTTGAACATCATTTGACACCTTATAAACAGGGCCAAAACCTCATTCTCCAAGCTTGTTTGCATTAGAGAAATTATTCGTAGCTTCCCTTATCATTGCTAGATTGAAGTACTTCTACCTTCGTGACTTTGTTTGTTCCTACAGCAATATACATAATAGCATAAACCCAAGAGACCAACAACTACCACGATGGTAACTACGACAATGATCACTGTCCTTGTTGAATTCTTCCCTCCATTTCCTGCATTTACATCAAGTAATTTTACGTCAATCATCTATGTATAGATACTCTTTAAATTGTGACGGTACATATAAGTATTCAATTAATTATGATGAATTTAATTTATTAAAGAGTTAGAATTTTAATTTAATTTTTTATGTACAAAATTTATTTCGAACAAGCTTTTTAACACAAGAAATATTATTAGAAAAGGAAAAATTAATAATTTTAAATAAAATCAGATTGAACATCGTTATTTTTTTTATCAGGATGTTGATTTATAGTTTGTCTATGTAATTTTCTTAGAAAAAATAAAAGAAAAGAAACAAAAAAAAAATTATTCGTTGAAGACTTTCTCACACTGCCTCAAAATTCAAAATGGTACATCACATCACATGTTATTGAAATTTACCAACTTAATCTGCCTAAAGTGTGTGACATATGGCTTCAAAAGTTACCTTTAAGACTTAGCCAGAAGAGGCAGAGACAGAGGTGAAGGTGGTGGAGACAGAGGTGACGGTGGTGGTAATAGAAGGTTTAGATTATTGAAGAATGATCGGTTGGAGTAATGAAGAAGACATCCTTTGAGGAGGAGATTAAATTAGTTTGGTAAGTGTTGTTCGTGGTGAAAGGGGTTGTGTTTGAACAGATTGTTGAAATTGATCACACACAAGACAAGATCACACAAGCACAAAAAACAAAAGCAATAGAAAATTCGACACAGGGATTTACGTGGTTCGGCCAAAATAACCTACGTCCACGGAGGAGCTTCTTCTTTCACTATGAATTGCCGCGTGCCTTTTACAAAAGATAATAGGGTTTATATAAAAAACCCTAGTTTCTACCATGTACAAAAGACAAAACTACCCTCATACATAAAAGTCCAGCTCAACTCTACCTTTGGGCTTTAACATTCAGTTCTTTATTATAATGAGTCACATCATAATTCAACACATATATGATAAAGGTAGGATACTAGAATTGATAAGAACAAAAACACAACTACCATGGATATTCTGAAAAAATACGACAAGATCTTGCTTCTTTTTTTAAGGTTTTCACAGACTCGGTTTAATTGATTTTTAAATTGAGTAACAGATAGATTGGTGGTAGGGCTGGCACAATTTTGTAACCCTAATGATCGGTTTTCGGTCTGAATTAAGCTAAGTTTGAACAAAAGTTATATTTATGAAATCTTTGTTGAAGTACACAATTTTGTGCGGTTTTAAACCAAATTCAGATCCAAATATAAAAAAATTGTTCGATTTAGTTGTCTGGACCTTAACCACAAATTGGATTAGTATTCGATTAACTTGTTCGGATTTAAATCAATTTGTTTATGGTCAATTACCTAGTCCGAAAATCTAAATCAATCGATGTCTAGACACTTTAAATATCTCATAAACAACCTATGTTGTCTAACACAGATTGACCCAAACCGAATTTTTGCCACTCCTAATTGATGGGATGGCGTCCACGCTAACGGTTGAGTATGCAAAATAGAGAATCCTTGACATTGTGCGAGATGCTGGGTTTTACTAGCGTCCAATCCAGTCCACTTTGGTTGAAGAACTAGACGTTGTACCATCCATTCCAATGCACGACACGTGAATAAAATTCACGCATTAATGTATTCATCAGTGTTAAATTCACAACAAGGGAGTCAGTCACATTCAAAATCCCAAACTAACCATACACGTGATCAACTAAAGCTCCAAGACCAAGAATGATGGAACTCTTTCTTAATCTCCATAACAATTTTACAGGAAATAACGGGTCGTTTGGTTTTTAGAATGGTTTGAGTGAGAATAAAAATGAGAATGAGAGTGAGAATGAGATTTCAATTCTCACATTTGGTATATATAAAAACTGGGAATGAGATTGAGAATAAAATTGTGTTTTGTCCATTATATCCTTCTTTTATAATTATGTATAATCAACATATTTCATTTGTGCATTTCTAATTATATATAATTATCAAATTAAAACAAAATGTAGTCAAAATTAACAAATTATATAATTAAGAAATTAAAATAAAATAGCAATATATTAATTAATATATCAATTAATATTAATTAATAAATATATATTAATTAATATTTAATTGATGTTAAAATTATAATTTGACAAGCCATTCTATGTGGAATTGGTTATTTCCACCTTCTCCTATGGAGGAGACGATATCGTGTGTTCCAATTTTTTATTTATTTTTAAGGGTTGAGATTGAACATTTAAACTATTTTTTATAGTTATTTGAGAGATTGTTTTGTACTTCAGTCTCGATCCCCAGATATTAACACAAGTCAATAAAATCAAAGTCACCAATTCTTATTTTCTTATCTAACAGAAAAGGCCATCAATTTTTTATTGTTTAATTTTTTTAATGAGCTATTGTTTAATGAATTGATAGAGATAGTCTCGGTCTCTCGGGGAGACTTGAAAACTCATATTTTTGAAAAGTCATTAGAGTAGACATTTCAGTCTATTAATTGATGGAAATGGGACCGGGAAAAAAACTCAGAGAAGCAGCTACCCCACAATTGCCTGGAAATAACTCGGATACCTACACCATTCTCCTATCGATTTTTTTTTCTACAATCATCTACTATTCTTATTTACAAGTACAATAGACACAACTATGGGAGCCACACAATTGTTTACTTTTGAGAAGGTTAGGGTTTAGAATCTTTAGATCTCTTCGAATTTCATGGCAGTCACACCCAGTCTCCTAAACGTATGATGGGTTCTGATTAATGTTACCGCATGTTACCCTGAACTTGAAGCAACTAAGTTTTGCCTTTCTAATTCCAATTTCATGTTTCAAACTAATAGCAAACAAAAAGCACAAGAAGAACAAAAACAAATTAAGCTTACTCTTTTTCGCCTAGAGAGCCCTGATTGATTAGGCATAGCACACGAGCATAGATTTGGGCAAGATTAAAAGACTGAGAAATTGTAAAGAAATAAACTTGGAAAAAGGGGGTTCAAAATTTACCTTTACCACTAGCCAGAGGAGGGAGAGACAGAGGTGATGGTGGTGACGCCGGAAGAAGAGACTGATTATAGAACAGGTACGTCTCATACCTAACGAGACAGCTTGGAGACAGAACTCTTCCTCCTATTACCCCATCTACAAGATTTCGAACGGCTTCCAGGAGGCATCTCAGGCAGTCACCACTAGATAGGTCCTGAGTGCACTGTGCAAGGCTATACAGAACATTAAACGAGGAGAAATTCTTCTCTGATGTGGCAAACTTTCTAGTGCCATTTGAAGCCCGACCTGCTAGATTATTTATCATCGTCTCTAGAACTAGGTCATCAAAGCTGGTTTGGTTTGTAGCGTTTTGCGTGTTGTATAGACGCACCATATACCCTCGGTCTTCGTAAACAATATACTGGTTGGAGTAACGAAGAAGACACTCATCGTACCAGATTACAGCCACTTTCTCCACAGGACACCTTTGAACTACGTCTGTGGTAGCAAAAGTGACACAATCTTGGCAGACATCGGTGGATACATCGCCGCGGCAGAGGAAGAGGCCGTAGACGGTGTCAGGGGTTTGGCCGATGGTAGTGTTGTGGAAGCCATCATTGCTAGTGGAGTAGGAGGCGAGAGAGGAGAGGAGGAGATTAAGACTGGATTGGTAAGTGCTGTTCGGGGTGAAAGTGGTGGTATTTTCACAGATATGGTAAAGGTAGTTCGGATCAGCAGCTTTACTGTTAATTGCAAAACCAAACCAGAACAAAAACACAACTACGATGGGGTTTCTGAAAGAACACATTCTGACAATCGGTTCCTGATCTTCTAAGCTTCCGATCAGCACAAGATCTTGCCTTTTTTTAAGGTCTTCACATAGTCAGCGTAATGGAATTTTAAATTGAGTAACAAATAGATTGATGGAATGATGGTATAGTGTCCACAAGAACGGTGAGGATGCAAAACGGAAAGTTCTTCGACATTGTGAGAGATGTTGACTCATGTCAATAAATGAATAAACACGAAGTCAAGCGACCAATTCTTACCTTATATTTTAAGAGGAAAAAACCATCTATTTTTTGCTGTTTAATGTTTTGAAAGAGATAGTCTCGGTCTCTCGGGTCCGAGAGAATTGAAAACTATTTTTGAAAAGCCATTAGAGAAGACATGTCAATCTATTAATGGGATTGGAAAAAACTCAGATTTGGGCTCAATGAGATTGAAAGACTTAGAAAATTGTAAAGAAATAAACGTGGAGAAAGGAGTGTTCACAATTTAACTTTACGACTAGCCAGAGGAGGAAGAGACAGGTGATGGTGGTAATGCTGGAACCCCAGACTGATTATAGAACATGTATGTCTCATACCTAACGATACAGCTAGGAGACAGAGTTGTTCTTCCTATTGATCCATCTACAAGGTTTTCAACGGCTACCAGGAGGCATCTCTGGCAGTGAGCCAGTGACCACTAGATAGGTCCTGAGTCCTGAATGCACCGTGCAAGGATATACGAATTACTCTTTTAATTGTGATGGTATGTATAAGTATTCAATTAATTTTGATGGATTTAATTTATCAAAGAGTTAGAATTTTAATTTAGTTTTTGATGTACTAAATTTATTTCGAACAAGCTTTTAACAATAGAAATATTATTAGAAAAGGAAAAGTTAATAATTTTAAGTAAAATCATATTGGACATAGTTATTTATTTTATCAGGATGATGATTAATAGTTTGTCTATGTATGTATCTCCATTCCCTTCAAATCCTGCATTTAGGATTTTCTTAATACTCAACAAAAAACTTTGAAAAATTGGTCTTTAATAAGGGAGGTGTGTAGACTTTCACTGACACTAAACAAACTTATAAAACTTTAAAGAGTGGCTTCAAAAGTTACCTTTATGGCTAGCCGGATGAGGAAGAGACAGAGGCGAAGGTGGTGGTAAAAGAAGGCTTGGAGCTGCAGATTTATTATAGAACAGATATGACTCATACCTAATGAAACAGCTAGGTGTCAGCGTTCTTGCCCCTGCGGCACCATATGTAAGGTTTCCCCTGGCTAATTGGAGACAACTCTGACAATTACCCTCAGAAAGTTATTACAACTCTAACTTAGCTGACTGAGACTTCATTCCACGTGTCAAATATTCAGTGGTCCATGCACACCACGTCAGCATGATGACATGTTGCGCAATAACCACTGAATATTTTCTCGTGTGTGACTGCCATGAAATTGGAAGATAAGATCCTAAACCCCAACCTTCTCAACAATAATAAAAGTTACAATTGCTGCTCCCATAGTTGTGTCTATTGTACTTGTAAATAAGAATCAGTATATGATGGTAGAAAAAATAAATCGATTGGAGAATGGTGTAGGTACACCTCTGCTACAAGACATCAAGAAGTGTCATCCGAGTTATTTCCCTGCAATTGGAGGTCACAGTGCGTAGCTGCTTGTCTGTGTGTAGTTTTTTTCTTCTTTTTAAAGTCCCATTTCCATCAATTAATAGACTGAATGTCTTCTCTAATGAATTTTCAAAAATATGATTGAGATATTATGTTGAGTTCTCAATTCTGCCCGAAAGACCGAGACTGTCTCTATCAAAACATTCAACAATAGTTCAAAAAATAAAATAAAGTTTAAACAATAAAAAATTGATGGTTTTACACACTAAATAAAGTTTAAACAATACTTCCTTTGATTCAAGAAGAGACCTTTCTTGGATGTGGCCATTTCAATACCCAGAAAATATTTCAGAGCACCAAGGTCTTTAATGGCAAAGCGTTGATGAAGAACAGCTTTGAGATTCTTAATAGCAGTCTCATGACTACCAGTAACAATAAGATCATCCACATATATTAAGACTACCAACCACTCACCAGCTTTAGTACGAACAAACAATGAATGATCCGCATTGCTCCGCTGAAATCCAATATCTTCAAGAACATGACTTAGTTTGGCATACCAAGCCCGGGGGGATTGCTTTAATCCATCAAGAGATTTATGCAATTTGCAAACCAACCTTGAATCATTACTTTGAGGATGACCTGGAGGAAGTCACATATAAACCTCTTCTTCGAGATCACCATGCAAAAATGCATTTTTAACATCCATTTGAGACATGGACCAGCCACTATTTATGGCTACAGAAAGAAGAGTACGCACTGTAGTCATCTTGGCCACAGGAGCGAAAGTTTCTTTATAATCAACCCCATAGGTTTGAGTAAAACCTTGAGCCACCAACCGAGCTTTATGCCTCTCAATAGAGCCATCGGATTTGAACTTTATCTTGTATACCCATCGACTGCCCACAACTTGCTTACCTTTGGGTAAGGGAACAACACTCCATGTCTGATTTGTGTGAAGAGCTTGTAACTCATCATTCATAGCCTGTTGCCATACTTTATGTTTGTTAGCTTCATGAAAACTTTGGGGCTCAATGGAACTAGAGATGTTGTTGAGAAATGCAGTATGCGCAGCATATATATTATGATAATCAAGAACATCAGCTAATGAATGACGTGCCGAGTGAACCACATAATCTGTAAACCTGGTTGGTGGACGCCGAGTACGACTAGGTCGCGAAGAACCTTTTGTAACCTGTGAAGGTGCATTAATAATCGGCACAAAACTGATGGCCTCAATAGACTGTGAGGGACTGTTAATGTTGTCTAAAGGTGCTTGTGAAGCAGTACTGTCAACGGGTACAACTGCGAAACTTGTCTCCATAGGTGTATCTGAGGAGCTATTGTCTACAAGGGCAGTATCCACAGGTGAATTATTGGCCACGGGTGCATGTGCAGCATCTATAGGAGAATTAAGAGAATTATCCATAAAAGCTTCCATAGATACATCTTGGAAGGGAAATATAAAAGGGAACCTATCATACTCCCCCTGACTGGTGGTATGATGTTGAGGAAAAAATGGAACAGTTTCATCAAAACGAACATCGCGGGTCACAAACAGCTTGTGCGAGACCGGATCATAACATTTGTATCCCTTCTTGGTGGATGAGTAGCCTAAGAAAACACACTTAATTGCTCTTGCATCAAGCTTATCACGCTGATGAGATGGAATATGGACATAACAAACACAACCGAACACTTTGAGATGAGAAAGGCTCAAGGGCTTGCCTGTCAAAAGCTCAAATGGAATGTTAAAATTCAAAACACGACTTGGTAGTCGATTAATGAGATAAGCTGCAGTGGATACACCTTGAGACCAAATTTTTTTTGGAATATTCATGTGCAAGATTAAAGCACGTGTCTTCTCCAATAAATCCCGATTTTTTCTCTCTGCGATGCCATTTTGTTGTAGGGTGCCTACACAACTTGTTTCATGAATAATGCCATGCATGCTCAAGTAATTTGACATGATGTTAGTTATAAACTCAGTGCCATTATCTGAACGAATAACTTTGATTTTAGTAGAGAATTGAGTGTTGATAAGATTATTAAAATCTTGAAAAACACATGCAACATCACTTTTGGCTTTGAGAAGATATAACCATGTAAAGCGAGAATAATCATCGACAAAAGTAACGAAATATTTATAACCATCGAATGACTCAAGAACGGGACCCCATACATCAGAGTGTAT
Organism: Euonymus europaeus; assembly: GCA_963580455.1. NCBI lineage: Eukaryota > Viridiplantae > Streptophyta > Magnoliopsida > Celastrales > Celastraceae > Euonymus > Euonymus europaeus. The sequence goes on along the minus strand of OY756969.1, from coordinate 1,485,071 downwards.
CAAATCAAATATTTTAGTTGCACGAGAATTAGATGAAGGAAAAGGCAGACGCGTAGACTTAGACAAATGACATACATCACAAGTGATGACATGCTTATTAGAAACTGGAAAAAGTTTAGATAAAACTGGCTCAGAAGGATGAGCCAATCGTGAATGCCATAGATGGTGGCTGGAGGATGCGAAAGCTTGAAATTACTTGGATAAATGACCATCTTTCGGAAGGTAATATAGACCCTGATAAAAGAACCCTTCACCAAGCGTCTTCTGGGTTGCAAGATCCTGAAACACAACATTAGAAGAGGAAAAAATAGCACGACAATTTAAAGAAGCCGTTAATTTTCCAACTGAGAGTAATTTAAATGGAAAGGATGGAACATATAAAGCAGAGGAAAAAATGGATTTAGAAAGTAAATTAATTTTCCCATGTCCAGCAACAAGAACATCCTTACCGTTGGCAACTGCAATTTTGGAAGGAGGAGAAAAAATTGTGAAGTTTGTCAAGCTATTTTGATTGTTAGTTACATGATCAGTGGCACCAAAATCTATAACCCAAGAATCAAGCATATTTCCAACATTAAGAGCAAGCGAGAAAGCATTGAGAATACCTGAAATATCCTCCGAGGCAAGCTTTTTGTCTTCGGCAATAAACCCAGCAAACTGGCTGAGAAGAGCAGATGAATTTGCCCCTTCAAGCACATTGGGTCCACTATTTTTAGATTGCAAGTAGGCAGGAAAACCATTGACCAAAGCAATGGGATTAGAGGTGAACTGAGGTAAGCTATCTGCTGGGAATGATGAAACAACATTGGCCGCACTAGAACCCGAAGAGAAAACACGCTTCTGATTTCCCTTATTGTCACGTGAAAACTTGGGCTTCAGTTCAGGATGAAGAACCCAGCAGCGATCAACTGTGTGCCCAATATTGCTGCAGTGGTTACACTTAAGATCGGGTCGTTTCCCCTTATATTCAGGTCGCCGTGGGTTAAGAGCATAAACACGAACATCAGCCAGATTAGTTCCAGTGCTAGCTTTCATCACCCTTCTTCGAGTTTCTTCCCGTTGAATAGTTGCACAAACATTGGCAAAAGAAGGAAGCTCAGAATTCATCAATACACGACTACGAAGATCTTCATATCCAGAGCCAAATTGGCTAAAAGCTGGAAAATTTTGTCTTCCACGGTGCGTTTTAATAAAATAGCAGAATCAACAGTATGAGGACGATAAAGAGTCAATTCATTCCACATACTTTTCATGCTACCAAGAAATTGAACAAAAGGTTTACCTTCTTGTTGCAAACAAGCAATAGCTCTCTTGAGTTCAAAAATACGAGCAGCATTATTTTGATTACTATACATTTCTTTGACAGCCTCCCACAAGTCTGCAGCGGATTCAGAATAGCTGAATATCTCAGCAATTTGTGGTTCCATGGTGTTGAGTACCCATGACTGAACCATTTGATCATTAGCGGACCAAGCCGTATACTGGGTCGATGTTTTAGCAGGAACAACATGAGTCTTGTCAAGAAACGTAAGTTTCGATCGTCCACCAAGAGCCAACGAAATAGCTCTCGACCAAGGAAGATAATTAAACTCGTTCAATTGAACAGAACATAAACGCTGAGTTGAATGACTAAAAGTTTCAGCCCCATTGAAGCTCTCGACTCCATTGACGTCATCAGATGTAGTTTTTTCAGCCATCAATAATCTAGTACAAAAAAAACAGGGAAGAAGAACCAACCCGTTCTGATACCATGAAGAAAAGGACACAGAGATACAAGAGAGACGCTAGGAATAGATTTCAATTTTGTATTTTCTATATTAAGTACACATCATTATATAGGTAACTGGTTACATGATTTTAGGGATACACCAATATCACATAACGATCTTATCCCTATAAGGAAAGAATTATCCCTATAATAGAGCTAACAATCAAGTCAATAATATACACAAAATATACGTAATTAATGAAAACAACTCATCACCCTAATTGCGCTAATATAGTTCTTGTCTCTAATCTCTATGTTTATAAGTTTTTTGTGTGTTTAAATGTTTGATCATCATTTAGGTATGCATATGAACTAATCTAGCTAAGATTAAGGAACGACCTGAATTCACATGTCTTAGTGGAATTGAGTTTGAAGAAATTAATTATCAAAGCTGAGACCACGAATTAGATGATTAATTGGTTTTCATAGTTCTTTAGAACTTAATGAGTCATTAGCCTTACGTTAACAACTGCGATCGAATAGGATTAACCAATGATAGTGATACGTGTTGGACCGAACGAATCAACATATTTGGGAAAAGAATCAACCCTTGCACTGGAATTGAAGTTGTATGTTTGATCATTGTTATCCATAATCTGATTTTGTGGTGAGATCATTATCCCAATATTTCTATCCATTATCTGAAATCCAAGATTGTTAAAGTTTATTTTAATTGTTAAGTTAAGTAATCTTAGTTGAATTTTTACTTGTTCTTGTGGATTTCGACGATTCGACCTTGTACTTGCATTCGTTATAATACTATTATTCGATTCATGCACTTGCGAGATCTAACACATCACCAAACACCTGACACCGTTTACAGCCTCTTCGTCTGCCGTGGCGATCTCTCCGTCGATTTCTGCCAAAACTGTGTCACTTTTGCCACCCAAGACGTAGTTCAAAGGTGTCCTCTAGAGAAAGTTGTTGTAATCTGGTTCAAAGGATGTCTTCTTCGTTACTCCAACCGATCCTTCTTCAATAGACAATAATGTAATCGAAGGGTCTATTCTTGAAGCGTAGTACCAGGGACGGACCTACTGTGGGGCCACAGGGGACCATGGCCCCACCTAATTTTTTTTTATAAAAAATATATATTAATATATATACTCATATACAAAGGTGGAGTAATTGAGTCAACAATGGCGTTAAACATTAACTTTAATGAGACGGAGTAATTGAGTAAAGTAACGGAAAAGTCTGTTGAATTATGATGTGGCTCATTATAATAAAGAACTGAATGTTAAAGCCCAAAGGTAGAGTTGAGCTGGACTTTTATGTATGAGGATAGTTTTGTCTTTTGTACATGGTAGAAACTAGGGTTTTTTTATATAAACCCTATTATCTCTTGTAAAAGGCACGTGACAATTCATAGTGAAAGAAGAAGCTCCTCCGTGGACGTAGGCTATTTTGGCCAAACCACGTAAATCCCTGTGTCGAATCTTCTATTGCTTTTGTTTTCTGTGCTTGTGTGATCTTGTCTTGTGTGTGATCAATTTCAACAAGTGGTATCAGAAGTAGGGCACACAAACAAGATGAGTGGATTGATGAATACCAAGTTTGAAAAATTTGATGGGAAGGGAAACTTCAGTCTATGGCAGATACGAGTGCAGGATCTGTTGGTTCAGTCTAAGGTTCACAATGCGTTGAAAGGAGACAAACCAGCGAAGATGAGTGACGAAGATTGGGAGGATATGGAACAGATGGCGTTTAGCACGATTCGTACGTGTTTGGCCGATTCTGTTTTGTATGATGTTACTGAGGAGAAGACAGCGAGAGGGCTATGGAAGAAGCTGGAGGATTTGTATATGGCGAAGAATGTCACCAACAAGCTGTTTTTGAAGCGCGATTTATACATCTTGAGGATGACTGCAGATGGAGATATGATGGAGCACATCAATCGGTTTAATCAGAAAATTAATGATCTGTTGCGGATAGAGGTGAAAATCGGGGATGAAGACAAAGCCATAATGCTCCTGTGTTCTTTACCTGATTCGTATGAGCATCTATTAACTACGCTGATGTATGGGAAGGATACTTTAACCTATGATGATGTTGTTACAGTTCTGAGATCTCATAACATCAAGCGGAGGTATGAGGCAGATAACTCTCAAGGAGAGGGTCTAGTTGCAAGTGGAGAACGAGGAAGAGGTAGAGATCGAGAACAGAATAAAGGACAGAGAGGGAAATCAAGAGGGGGATCCAAGTCACGGGCTAAGAAAGGTGAATGTTTCAAGTGTCATAAGCAGGGTCACTACAAGCGTGATTGTCCTTTGCGCAAGAAGGACAAGGATAAGGAGAGGGATGATGATGACAGATCTTCCAATACAGAAAGTGTAGTGGCAGAAAGCACAGATGATGAAGATCTGTTTGTTGTAGCTGCAGTGGCTTCGGAGCCTAACATTGGTAACTCGTCTTGGATTTTAGACTCTGCATGCTCATCACATTATACTGCAAATAGGGACTGGTTCCATAAATATCGGTCATGTGATGCTAGTAGTGTTGTGTTGGGAGATAATCGACCATGTAGAGTAGCCGGAATTGGAACTGTGCATGTGAGAATGTTTGACGGTGAAATCAGAATTCTTCATGAAGTTAAGCATGTTCCCGAGTTAAAGAAAAATCTGATTTCCCTAGGATATTTAGAGAAGACTCACCATGATATTTCAGTAAGTCCAGGCAGTGGAGTTCTAAAGATAACTAAGAGTGTCATGGTTGTGATGAAAGGGCAGCGAACTGATAACAATTTGTACAGATTACTTGGCAGTACAGTTGTGGGTGAAGCATCGGCTGTATCTTCATCAAAATCTGAGATGGAAAAATCGACTTTGTGGCATATGCTTCTGGGGCATATCAGTGATCAAGGTTTGAAGGAGCTTCATAAGAGAAGATTGCTGGAAGGGGTGAAACATTGTCAGGTTCAGTTTTGTGAGTTCTGTGTTATGGGAAAGCAGAAACGTGTTCAGTTCATAGTGAAAGAAGAAGCTCCTCCGTGGACGTAGGCTATTTTGGCCGAACCACGTAAATCCCTGTGTCGAATCTTCTATTGCTTTTGTTTTCTGTGCTTGTGTGATCTTGTCTTGTGTGTGATCAATTTCAACAAAGTCACTAACGGGTCGTTTGGTTTTTAGAATGATTTGAGAGGGAATGAGAATGTGAATGAGAATGAGAATGAGAATGGGAGTGAAAATGAGATTTTCATTCTCATGTTTGGTATGTATAAAAACTGGGAATGAGAATGAGAATAAAATTGTGTTTTGTCTATTATGTCATTTCTTTATAATTATGTATAATCAATATATTTTATTTGTGGATTTATAATTATATATAATTAACAAATTAAAACAAAATGGAATCAAAATTAACAAATTAAAATAAAATAAAACATATTAATTTATTAAAATATATTAATTAATATTTCATTGAGGACAATAAATCTTAACCACCAAAACCAAAACCAGACCAATAAATCTTGACCACCTCTTTGTTCTCTCTATGTTTCACTACCAACAATGAACCAATCTTATTCCTTCCCCATCTTCTTCTTCTTCTTCTTCTTCTTCATCTTTGTCCTTGCTTGTGCTGATGAAGATCAAGACTTCTCAGACTGCAACGATCATTACAATTGCGGAGAGTTGGTGAACATCGGTTATCCTTTCTGGGGCAATGGTCGACCTGAAAAGTGTGGTCACACACACTTTGAGCTTAAATGTTTTGACAATAGAACTTATATGTCAATCTATCCATATGAATACCAGGTGGTCTATATAGATCCTTTTTATCATACAATCGACATATCTAGACCCAGAGAGAGATGTCCTCCAACATTCGGGAATGAAACTTTTGCTTATCCATTTGCTTACTCTTCCCCTGTACAGAACTTAACCCTGTTTTACAACTGCACCATCAACCCTTTTGCCGCCGCACCTTCAATCTATAATTTCTCATGCCCGGCCGGTGGAACAGAGAGGGATGTGTTTTACATGGAAGGAGCTGGGGTCAATGACACAGCTTGTAATAAACAAGTTGAAGTTCTTGTTGAAGAAGAGATTCGTAGTGAACTTTTTAAAGGAGTTCGAAAACTTGACGAGGCTTTGTACGAACCTTTCAGTGTGAATTACCTTACTTATATAGCATGTGATCCTTGTTTGAAATCTGGTGGGAGTTGTGGTACCAACTTGAGTTCTTCATCGCAGTTCCAGTTCGCCTGCTTCTGTCATGACGGATATCAGTCTTTAAGGTGTGATGATATTGATGACAAGGGTAAGCATGGAATCTTCTTGACTCATCAAGGTTACCTCAAAATCTGTTTTTTGGAATAATTTTGAGATCTCATACAGATAGAAACCATCTGTTTCACCATTCATTCCAATTTAAAGTACAATCTATGTGTAGTACTGACATTATGCGTTCATATCTTCTTCATTGCATTTATTATTTTCTGAACAGATACAAAAAGTTTCTTAAAACTTGTGTGTTGAGAGTGAAGGTCTCACAAGCTAGATCATGTCATGAGTAGCTATATACGTGTCAAATATTTTTGATTTTTTTGTGAGATTAAACAGGTTTTCGTCGATGAATTTCATATTTGATTGTCTAGTATTCCAATCATTTGTACATGAAGGACAGATTAAAGAAATTCACTTTGCGAGTCCCCATAAGATGTGGTTGGCGTGTAGTTGTTGCTTAGGCTTTAGTCTTTGGCTACGTTTTGAACAAGTCAATGGTCCACCAGGGAAGCATTGGTGATTATGAATTGTTCTCGGTTCCCAGTCAACTCGATCATGACCCAGAGAAGTAGGTAGCTTTCTTCTCTTGGTTAAACCCAGAATATACCATATATATTCAGTAACAAATTAACATACTTTCATTTTATTCTACGGTAGAAATTAGGTTTTGGTTTTTGTAGCCTCAACTGGACTTTATAGGAGTGTTTTTTTTCTCTCTGTCTGCATGATATTTCATTAGTTTGGTTAAAGTTAAAATTCTAATTCTTTAATAAATTAATTTCATCATAATTAATCGAATACTTATTGTGTGGGGAATTTTTCCCACCCGGGCCCGCAGACCCTACGGGTGATTAATCCACTTTTATTATGCGACCTCCCCAGGTCGAACCGTGTCCCTTAAGGGCTTTTGCACGGCAAGCTTGGTGGCCTAGTGGTACCAAGCTTGCCGTGCAAAAGCCCTTAAGGGACACGGTTCGGCCTGGGGAGGTCGCATAATAAAAGTGGATTAATCACCCGTAAGGTCTGCGGGCCCGGGTGGGAAAAATTCCCCACACAATAAAGGCACCTTTTGGTTTGGGCTTTTTGCCTCCCAGGCCCGCAGGCCCTTTGGGGATTATTCAAACCATTGTGTACCTCCCCCTCGAACCCAGGCCTTCACCCAGCGAGGTCATCAGGGAGTACCACTAGACCAATGTGTGGGGAATTTTTCCCACCCGGGCCCGCAGACCCTACGGGTGATTAATCCACTTTTATTATGCGACCTCCCCAAGTCGAACCGTGTCCCTTAACGGCTTGCCGTGCAAAAGCCCTTAAGGGACACGGTTCGACCTGGGGAGGTCGCATAATAAAAGTGGATTAATCACCAAAGGGCCTGCGGGCCTAGGCGGGAAAAATTCCCCACACACTTATATATACCGTCACTATTTAAAGAGTGTATATAAATAAAAGATTGAGGTAAAATTACTTGATTTAAATGCAGGAAATGGATGGAGGAATACAACAATGACGGTGATCATTGTCGTAGTTATAATCGCAAAAGTCATCGGTCTCTCGGGTTTATGCTATTATGCGTCTTCCTGTAGAAACAAAGAAAGTCATGAAGGTAGAAGTACTTAGCTATTGACCTAAATTTAACATTGTTAAATTAAACTATGTTCTAACTTAATTTTTTGATTTAGAAAGGGCCAGAGCCCAAAAAATTGGGTTTAACATTTTTTCAGGGGTCGAATCAGGCACCCTTAATAGAGGGAGGAGGTATGCAGTCGACTGATCAAGATGACAACAGTCTAGAAACTCATTATTTCAATCTAACAACGATAAGGGAAGCTACAAATAATTTCTCTAATGCAAACAAGCTTGGAGAAGGAGGTTTTGGCCCTGTTTATAAGGTGTCATATGATGTTCAAATGAGTATTAAAACTAAATCTCTCTTCGACTTAATGTATGTCATTTTTATTTAAGTATCTGCACTTCGCAGGGTGAGCTAATGAATGGGGAAAAAATAGCAGTTAAAAGGCTTTCATTGAAATCGAGGCAAGGAATTGAAGAGTTCAAGAATGAAGTGATGTTGATTGTGAGACTTCAACACAGAAACCTTGTGAGACTGTTGGGATACTGCTTGGCTGGTGATGAGAAGCTTTTGGTCTATGAGTACATGGCAAATACTAGCCTTGACACCTTCCTTTTTGGTTAGCTATATGCCTCTATCTTTTAAGGCAGTACTTTTGTTTTGTTTTTAAATTTGTTTTTGCATTTTCTTTATGCTGCAAATGCAGATCCAATAAAACGAAAGGAATTAGATTGGGCTAAGCGGGCAAACTTTATAAATGGAACTGCCAAGGGCCTTCAATATTTACATGAGGACTCTCGACTCAAAATTATCCACAGAGATATGAAAGCGAGCAATGTGTTGTTGGATGATGAGTTGAACCCAAAGATATCAGACTTTGGCACTGCTAGAATTTTCAGAGGCAATCAATTTGAAGCTAACACTGAAAGAGTTGTCGGCACATAGTAAGACCTTTTGTATTGATTTCCATCTACATTGGGAATTATGATAAGAGCCGATCAAATGATCATAGTATTCTGCAGTATTTCAATGACAGAAGAATAACTAATTCATTAGCATCTATTCCTCCAAAATTGCACAATAATGGGAAAAAAAAATTCATGTCATATTGTTGTTAACACTTTTGCTCAGAACAGGTTAGGTTTGCCTCTTATTTTGTTCTGATGCTATTTTCACAGCGGATACATGGCACCGGAGTATGCATTGGAAGGACTATTTTCTGTTAAATCTGATGTTTACAGCTTCGGAGTCCTAATGTTGGAGATCATCACTGGTAAAAACTGCCGAGGCTTCTACGAGCTAGATGATGCGCTAACCCTTCTATCATATGTAAGTCTTTCTTTTAATCATATGTTTGTACTTAATCGCATGGTTTTATTCATTGATTGTATATGTACCTTGACAGGCATCAAAGTTATGGACTGAAGGCGAAGGACTGAAATTGATAGACCCTGACATTGTCAATACTTGTCCCAAAAGTGAGGCCTTGAGATGGATCCATATCGCATTGTTATGCGTCCAGAATGATCCGGCCTATCGACCAACCATGTCATCTGTTAGTCACATGCTCGGGGGGAACTTGTTAGCACTTCCTAAACCATTGCCACCTCCATGGCATGCTGGTAGGGTCATTACCATGTCTGATCAATCTCCCATGAGTGGGGCTGGAACAGGATCTCTTTCATCAGATCTATCTTTTACTGGAAGGTAGTAAACATGGATCCTTTCAGAAATGGACGGTCTCTCATACTTAATCTATGTGGATTCTAAGCACATCAAACACGATACCTTTCAAACATGATAATTGATGGGCTGAATTACTGTTTGGATGTCATGCTTCTTTGAATGGAGCTGGCCACACATCTGTCCACGTTGTTTTTTGTGGAGTACTCTGCTAAGCAAGTATACTTTGCTGGTTTCTTCCCATGTTTTCTGAGCAATGTAGAAACTGGGATTTTTTTTTATGCATCAGAAATAAGAGAGGAGAGAATATGCGTGGTATGGGCTGTTAGTCATCAGTTTTTTTGCTCTGGTAAATCTGATGCTTATGAAGATTAGGTCCGTGAGAACAAAGCAAATGTGTAAAGCTCATTGAAACTCGGATGCTTGTTTATGTCTAGATTGTTGGTGATGATAAAACAGCTTTGGTCATTGGAGCTAAACCTCTTGTACCCTTTATGTTTCATGGTCAGCTAAGCGTAGGTCATTCTTTACTTAATTACTAGAATGGCTTCTTCTCCATGAGCCAAACTTGGGTTTTGTCCTTCTCACACTATCAAACCACTTTGTTTTATGAACTTGGAGTAGACAGTCTGATGTAAAATCATTTTAATTAAGACTCTGTAAGTCAGGTTTTTTCTAGTATTTTGCATTCAGCTCATGCGGTAGGAATTGGTTCAACAATGGTCGGAATTGGTCTCATTTGTCGAACTCGCTTACCTACCCAAAAAAACACTCCTGGGTGAGAACATATTCTATATCATTTGAATGTCTCTCATTTTAGAGCCATTATTAGAACAGAGAACATTCAATTTGGATTAGTAAAATAATGGTTTGTTTGATCCCCAGAAAGGGTAGCCAACATCAACATCTCCACATTCAAAGGTATTTTGGCAATTCAGAAATCTCAGATCATCGCCACATAAGATTTTCAGCACAAAAAGAATAATCAGGAGATGAAGAAGGCTGGTTTCATGAAAATTGGGATGCATTTTTTCCCGAATACGAAAGAATGCTATGAGGAAGGAAAGGGATAGCCGGAATATAAACGATAGAGATGGAATGAATTCTGCTTGCTATCTCATTATGATATACTAGCAGTGTATGGTTTGTAGGGTTCTCTTGTTATATGTCATGTAATCGGTTAATGTAAGTTGTTGTCAGTGTAAGGACAAGTTAATGAACTTAGTCCATAGTAAATGTGTTTAGTTTATTGCGTAAGGTTGTAAGCGTGCCACGTGGCTTGCTACTCTAAGTTATAGCACGTGTGGTAAGAATGAATATTTGTATGTGTGTTAGTCCTGTTCTTTGGGTATAAGATAAAACCTTAATAGAGAAGAAAGGTTCTTGCTTTTCTCTTGTTTCTTCCGGATCATTGTGAGTTAACTTGTTTCTACAGAGATTCAAGTTGATATTGTCACATGACAAGCTTATGAAATAAATAAATAAAAGTCTTATTGTGACTGCTTCAACGGTAGCTCTTTGAAATAGCATGGGTTCCCATAAACATGACAATCACAATCAGACAATTAGTAAGGAATAAAAAAAATATAAACTTGGTAAATAGATTTTTTATAATAAAACAAAAGTGTAGGCTTCATTTGATTAGAGTTGAAACTTATAAGGTGTTAACGCTGTCGCTGTTACAAAAGTCTTGCAGTGGGTTTGTTCGACTCTTGGTAAACTTTTAAATGAATTTTGGGTAGTGCTAGGCAACCCATATAATGGTGGCCCAAGAGAGTTTGTGACTCATTATATGACTATGCATTTTTTAAAATCAATTACTTTGTTTTTTAATAAAAATTACGAATTTCATTTTTTGTTTCAAATGGAATAAACACGTGTGATACAAAATTGAATATATATTATTAATTCCATTGTTTTTTTTCAATGGAATAAGCATATATTTTTTACATAAGTTAATAGAAATTACGAATTCCGTTATTTTTTTCCAATGGAATAAATACATGTCTGATACATAATTGAATATAAATTATTAATTCCATTGTTTTTTCAATGGAATAAGCATATATTTTCTTACAAAAATTAATAGAAATTACGAATTCCATTGTTTTCTTTCCAATGCAATAAATAAATGTTTGATACATAATTGAATAGAAATTATTAATTTCATTATTTTTTTCAATCAAAATAATACTTTTCAAGCATCCATTTGAGGAGAGGCATAAAGAATCAATTGAATCCTTGCTTCAATTTCAATAAAAAATATGTTTAAATCTGACAAGAAGTGCACTCGGATATTTTCAAAACATACACACTTAAAATCAACATTCAAAAATCAATGGAATGCGTAAAAACCCGTGAAATATTATTCTAACGACTATTATGGTTGTCCAAAGGCTGGGACATGTAGATCTTGGCAAGGAAAGTTCAATAGTGATTATGGTTCGCAGAGGGGTGGCCTACAGTGGTTGGATCGGGCTCTGGAACTCTTAGTTGGCTGCAACTTTAAGACTAGTTGGCAATAAACGACGGTCGGAGATGAGTCATGTTGCTCCGGCGCTTCAATTCGGTGGGTAGATTGCTCCAATCGGTGGTCGGACGGTGGAATTTGGATTTCGACAATAAGGGAGAAAAGGAGAGGAAGAGAGAGAATGAAAGAGGAAGAGAGAGAGAATGAGAGAATAAGGGTGTTAAGACCGAATCGAAACTAACACAAGCACACGCAATAAATCAAGCAAGAAATTGATCAAAGAGACACAAGATTTTTAACGTGATTCGGCCAATGATGCCTACGTCCATGGCGGCTGCAATGTTCTTATTTGCTCCGGTGCTTCAATTCGGTGGGTCGATAGCTCCAATCGGTGGTCGGACGGTGGAGTTTGGATTTCGACAATGAGGGAGAAAAGGAGAGGAAGAGAGAGAATGAAAGAGGAAGAGAGAGAGAGAACGAGAGAAAAGGGTGTTAAGACCGAATCGAAACTAACACAAGCACACACAATAAATCAAGCAAGAAATTGATCAAAGAGACACGAGATTTTTAACGTGGTTCGGTCAATGATGCCTAGGTCCACAGCCAGCCTAATACATAAAACTCATGTATAAGTCCCATGTAATCCAAACTAAAAATATTAGTATCCATCACTTAACAAAGGGGATGAGGGAGAAAGTGTGGGTTATTTGTATAAATTTCAAAATTCAAAATTTATCCACATGATTGGTTACATGGATATGCCACCTAGGATTGAGTCACTAGACCCATGGGCTCTGTATCATTTTCGATGACTTTTACTTCCATTCCCTCTCTATCTGCTGATAAAATCCCGGCCAGTTCCTGACGAATTGGACCAATTACCTTAACATTTATAATACTAGTCATTTTTTTTCCATATTAAAAGTATCCTGTCCTAAGTCCTAACCAACCTAAGTCTTCAACAGAAGCTTCTCTTTGGAAAAAAAAACCACTAACCTTTCACTATCTGCCAATTGTTGATGGTGTTGAGAAAACCTCTTCAAATTTATCATCCTCCTTTATTTTTATATGACCAACAACAATTTCTTCCTCAGTTTCTCTCTGAGAATGGATTCTCTTCCTTTCTTGATTATCATAACCACCATCATCGTAACCCTCTGTCCAAACTCTATCCATGGCAACCAACAGAGGTGCAATACAGCGTTCAAGTGTGGAGATATTGACAATATTCAGTACCCTTTTTGGGGATCAGGCAGGCCAAGCTACTGTGGATTTCCAGGATTTGAGCTGAATTGCAATAGTGGAGAAGATCAATCTCCAGAAATCGTAGTCTTGGAACAAACATTCAGGGTCGATGAAATTGACAACTCCTCCAGTATTCTTAAAGTCTCGAGAACAGATTATGGGAGTGACCTTTGTCCAACATCTCTGAAAAATACCTCTTTTGATGGCACCCCATTTACCTTAACTTCTGTTACTGAACCTCTGTACTTCTTCTATGGCTGTCCATCCTTTCCCATTGAGCTCAACGTGACTTTTCAAATGTTTCAGTTCACATGTGACATAATTCGATCTTCTAGCACCAGCTTTTATTTTTCGGGGAACACATCTTCATTAACTCCAAATGTTCGTGCATTCTACCAGTACTTGATAGGAGGGTGTGGTCGGAGTGTTTACATTCCTATATCTCGGACAAGCTCGTTGCAGATAATGGCAAATCCGAGTGTGAGCAGTGTGATTTCTGCAATTCGTGAGGGTTTTGGGTTGAATTGGGATGCCAGTAACACATTGTGTGAGTCATGTAGGAACTCTGAAGGGTTGTGTGGGTCTGATACAGAGAGCAATAAGTTCAGCTGCCATTGTCCGACTTATCCAACCATTTGTCAAGAAAATCAAACCATTAATCCTTCAGGTACGAACCCTTCAATATCTCTATATTCATTCGGGTGAATTGGTTTTTTGATGTTACAATTTTTTTTTCTTTGCTAAATTCAAAAGGCCTTTCGAAGGCACAGATGTCTCAAAAAGTCTCTTGAACTTCTGAGTTCAATGATTCTTGGTTCTTCTATGATCTCATCTTAAGTCATCTTGTGGATTTCCCAAGCTAGGTAACTGAGATTCAAAGTCCAACTTCATTGGTAGAGTTTTTAGATGACGATTCCACCGAAATCCTTTCCATTCCCACCAAACTCCAAGGGAGTTGGCTCGGTTGACTGGGTGGTAAGTTGGCTAAACAATATTTGAGTAAACAACAAGTTCATACTCTCGCGTTTGTTTGTTTGTTTCTTGAGACGAAACGTGCCCAAAAACGACATGTTCTCAATAATTGCAATTGTTGCTTCCATAGTTGTGTTGTGTTGTGTCTATGGTACTGGTCCTGATCGGAAGCTGAGAAGATCAGGAACTGATTGTCAGAATGTATTTTTTTCAGAATATCCATCGTTGTTGTGTTTTTGTTCTGGTTTGGATTTGCAATTAACAGTAAAGCTGATCCATTCTACCTTTATCATAGGTGTCCAAATACCACCACTTTCACCCCGAACAGCACTTACCAATCCAATTTCAATCTCCTCCTCTCTTCTTTCGCCTCCAGCTCCACTAGCAATGACGGTTTCCACAGCACTACCATGGGCCAAACCTCTAACACCATCTATGGCCTCTTCCTCTCTCCACCGATGTCTGCCAAAACTGTCTCACTTTTGCCACCTAAGATGTAGTTCGAAAGTGTCCTGTAGAGAAAGTAGCTGTAATCTGGTTCAAAGGATGTCTTCCTCGTTACTCCAAATGATCCTTCTTCAATAATGTAACCAAAGCGTCTATTCTTGAAGCGTACAATACAAAGAGTGGTACAAACAGATCCTATACCACTATCAAAACCTAGTGCAAGCCACGGTAGATGACCAAGCGAGTCAGGCTGCAAGTAGTGCTAAAAAGTTTGCAACAGGAGTAACGAATTTCCCGTCGTCATCTGATGCTCTGTACACACTTGCACAGTGCACTCAGGACCTTTCTGTGAGTAATTGTCACAGATGTCTCCAAGTTGTCATTGAAAACCTTAAATATGATACCGCAGCAGCAAGAATGGCGACACATAACTATTTCATTAGGTATGTGTTTTTTCCATTCTATAATCAACTGCAGCTCCAGACCTTCTATTACCACCACCTTCTCCTCTGTCTCCATCACCTTCACTTCTGTCTGTTCCTCTCCTGGCTAGTCTTAAAGGTAACTTTTGAAGCCATATATCACACACTTCAAGCAGATTAAGTTGGTAAAATTCAATAACATGTTATGTGATGCAGCATTTTAAATTTTGAGGCAGTGTGAGAAACTCTTCAACGAATCAATTATATTTTTTGTTTTTTCTAAAAAAAATTGCAAAGAAAAACTATTAATCATCATCCTGATAAAATAAATAACGATGTTGAATATGATTTTATTTAAAATTATTAAATTTTTCCTTTTCAAATATTTTTTTGTGTGTGTGTGTGTTTAAAAGCTTGTTCGAAAAAAATTCGGTACATCAAAAATTAAATTAAAATTCTAACTCTTTAATAAATTAAATTCATCATAATTAATTAAATAATTATATATACCGTCACAATTGAAAGAGTATATATACATAGAAGATTAAGGTAAAATTACTTGATGTAAATGCAGGAAATGGAGGGAAGAATTCAACAAGGACGATAATCATTGTCGTAGTTACTACAATCGCCGTAGTCGTTGGTATCTTGGGTTTATGCTATTATGTGTCTTGCGGTAGGAACAAACAAAGTCATGAAGGTAGAAGAACTTAGCTATCTGACTAAATCTAACATTGTTAAATTGAAACTTTCTTCTAACTTAATTTTTTTGATTCAGAAAGGGAAAAGGCCCCAAAAATTAGGTTCCCATTTTTTCAGGGGTCGAATCAGGCACCCTTAACAATGGGAGGTATGAAGTCGACTGATCAAGATGACAACAGTGTAGAAACGCGTTACTTCAAACTAACAACAATAAGGGAAGCCACGAATAATTTCTCTAATGCAAACAAGCTTGGAGAAGGAGGTTTTGGCCCTGTTTATAAGGTGTCATATGATGTTCAAACTAGTATTAAAACTAAATATCTCTTTGACTTATTAATGTATGTCATTTTTATTAAAATATTTGCACTTCGCACGCAGGGTCAGCTTATGAATGGGGAAAAAATAGCAGTTAAAAGGCTTTCATTGAAATCAAGTCAGGGAATTGAAGAGTTCAAGAATCAAGTGATGTTGATTGTGAGACTTCAACACAGAAACCTTGTGCGACTGTTGGGATACTGCTTGGCTGGTGATGAGAAGCTTTTGGTCTATGAGTACATGGCAAATACTAGTCTTGACACCTTCCTTTTTGGTTAGTTATATGCCCCCCCCCCCCCCCCCCCCCCTTTTTTTTTTATCTTTTTGGTCTATGAGTACCTTTTGCTTTTAATAGATGGTTGGATTTCATATTTACTAATACACAATTACATTCTCTTATCTAATTTTTTAGAACTTTTTTTCCCGTTTTCTTTATGTTGAAAATGCAGATCCAATAAAACGAAAGGAATTAGATTGGGCTAAGCGAGCGAACATTATAAATGGAACTGCCAAGGGCCTTCAATATCTACACGAGGACTCTCGACTCAAAATTATCCACAGAGATATGAAAGCAAGCAATGTGTTGTTGGATGATGAGTTGAACCCAAAGATATCAGACTTTGGCACTGCTAGGATTTTCAGAGGCAATCAATTCGAAGCTAACACTGAAAGAGTTGTCGGCACATAGTAAGGCTTTTTGTATTGATTGCCATCTACTTTGGAAATGATGATAAGAGCCCATCAAATGAACATAGTACTCTATAGTCTGTTCAATGACAGAAGAATAAAAGTAATTCATTAGCTTCTATTCCTCCAAAATTGCACAATAATGGGAAAAAAATTCATGTTATATTGTCATTGACACTTTTGTTCATAACAGGTTAGATTTGCCTCTTATTTTGTTCAGATTCTATTTTCACAGCGGATATATGGCACCGGAGTATGCATTGGAAGGACTATTTTCTGTTAAATCTGATGTTTACAGTTTCGGAGTCCTAATGTTGGAGATCATCACTAGTCAAAAGTGCCGAGGATTCTATGAGTTAGATAATGCCCTAACCCTTCCATCATATGTAAGTCTTTCTTTTAATCATCTATTTCTGTAATCGCAAGGTTTCTTCATTGATTATGTACCTTGACAGGCATCAAAGTTATGGACTGAAGGCGAAGGACTGAAATTGATAGACCCTGACATAGTCACTACTTGCCCGACAAGTGAGGCCTTGAGATGGATCCATATCGCATTGTTATGCGTCCAGAATGATCCGGCCTATCGGCCAACCATGTCATCTGTTATTCACATGCTCGGGGGGAACTTGTTAGCACTTCCTAAACCATTGCCACCTCCATGGCATGCTGGTAGGTTCGCTACCATGTCTGATCAATCTCCCATGAGTGGGGCTGGAACAGGATCTCTTTCGTCAGATCTATTTTTGACTGGAAGATAGTAAACATGGATCCTTTCACAAATGTAACTAATTGGAAGCCATATTGAACAAACTGAAGAAAGACTTTTCAAGGTTTGACGATCAATCGTACGTCGATAAATCGAGCAAGATTTGCATGTCTCTATTAAACATTGAAAATGCTGTTGATTTCCAGAATAAACAAATCGTCTTTACTAGTAATCAACCCCGGTTCCAACAAAATAAAATACCCCATCTGGCACGTTCAAATGACTTGATCTCAATTTTTAAAAAAAGAAGATAAATAATATAACATGTCGTGTCGTTTCTTCTCTTCTCCGCTCAATTTTCCACAGATTTGACTCAGCTATGGCTGCTCTGTTTCGTAGTCTCCGTTCAATTAAAAAATCAGTTGTCTTGAATTTACTTTTATTGACCTGCGTCGAGCACATATTGACAGGGCACCTCTTGCATCACAGTTCATGTCCTCACTATATCCCATATATCTGTTACTCAATTTCAACTTCCATTAATCTGATCGGAAGTTGAGAATGATCAGGATCTGATTATCAGAATGTTAGTGGCAGTAGTGTTCTTGTTCTTGCTTGGTTTTGCAATTATCAGTAAAGCTGATCCATACTACCTTTACCATAGGTGTCCAAGTCCCACCACTTTCACCCCCAACAGCAATTACCAATCCAATTTCAATCTCCTCCTCTCCTCTCTCACCTCCAACTCCACTCGCTATGATGGTTTCTACAATACTACCATCGGCCAAACCCCTGACACCGTCTATGGCCTCTTCCTCTGCCGTGGCGATCTCTCCATCGATGTCTGCCAAAACTGTGTCAATTTTGCCACCCAAGACATAGCTCAAAGGTGTCCTGTCGCGAAAGCGGCTTTTATCTGGTACGACGAGTGCCTTCTTCGTTACTCCGACCAGCCCTTCTTCAATGATGTGAACGAAATGTCGGCAATGCTTTACTTCCAAAAAATCAACGACACAACCCAAACCAGCTATCAAAACCTAAAATACGATGACCTAGTCAATCAAACTGCAAATAGTGCTAAAAAGTTTGCAACAGGAGTGACGAATTTCCTGTCGTCGTATGATGCTCTGTACGTAGTTGCACAGTGCAGTCAAGACCTTTCTGAGCTTAATTGCGAGACATGTCTCCAATTGGCCATTGCAAAGCTTCCAGATGATACCGTTGGAGCAAGAAGTCTGACGCCTAGCTGTATCATTAGGTATGAGTCATATAAGTTCTATAATCAATCTGCGGCTCCAGACGTTCAATTACCACTACCACCACCACCACCTCTGTCTCCACCACCTTCACCTCTGGCTAGTCATAATGGTAACTTTTGAAGCCAATCCTTTTGAGTTTATATGTTTGTTTAGTGTTTGTGAAAGTCTATACATCTCCAATCCTTAAAACATCAATTTTTCAAACTTCTTTTTGTTTAGTATCAAAAAAAATCCAATGGAGCACCTGCCTCAAAACACCAGTCAATAACATATGATGCAGCGAATTTTTTTTTTTTTTTTTTTTTGAGTCACACCATTTTGAATTTTGAGGCAGTGTGAGAAACACTTCAACGAATAAATTAAATTCTAATACTTTTTTATTTTTTTCTAAGAAAATTACATTGACAAACTATTAATTTTGATGATATTTTTAATGCTTCTCCGGATAAAATAAACAACAATGTTTAAATTCAATATGATTTTATTTTAAGTTATTAACTTTTTTCTTTTCTAATAATATTTATTGTGTTCAAAACTTGTTCGAAATAAAATTTTACATAAAAATTCTAACTCCTTAATGAATTAAATTCATCATAATTAATTATTATTTTTCAACTTACTCATGTGAAACAATTGAACACTTAAAAAATTTAAACAGTATATATACATAAAAGATTAAGGTAAAATTATTTGACGTAAATGCAGGAAATGGAGGGACGAATACAACAAGGATGGTGATCATTGCCGTAGTTACAATCGCGGCAGCCTTTGGTCTCTTGGGTTTATGCTATTATGTATCTTGCTGTAGGAACAAGCGAAGTCACCAAGGTAGAAGTACTTGGCTATCTGCCTAAATTTAACATTGTTAAATTGAAACTCTCTTCTAACTTTTTTTTTTTGATTCAGAGACCGAAAGGGCCCCAAATATTGGGTTCTCATTTTTTCAGGGATCGAATCAGGCACCCTTAATAGAGGGAGGTAGGGAATCGGCTAATCAGGACAACAGTATAGAAACTCGTTATTTCAATCTTACAATGATAAGGCAAGCTACGAATAAT
The DNA here is from genome assembly GCA_963580455.1 of Euonymus europaeus. NCBI lineage: Eukaryota > Viridiplantae > Streptophyta > Magnoliopsida > Celastrales > Celastraceae > Euonymus > Euonymus europaeus. Next base: position 1,465,538 of record OY756969.1, on the reverse strand, counting down.
TTCTCTAATGCAAACAAGCTTGGAGAAGGAGGTTTTGGCCCTGTTTATAAGGTGTCATATGATGTTCGAATAAGTATTAAAACTAAATATCTCTTCGACTAAATATATGCCATTTTTATTGAAGTATCTGCACTTCGCACTTCGCAGGGCGAGTTAATGAATGGGGAAAAAATAGCAGTTAAAAGGCTTTCATTGAAATCAAGGCAAGGAATTGAAGAGTTCGAGAATGAAGTGATGTTGATTGTGAGACTTCAACACAGAAACCTTGTGCGACTGTTGGGATACTGCTTGGCTGGTGATGAGAAGCTTTTGGTCTATGAGTACATGGCAAATACTAGTCTTGACACCTTCCTTTTTGGTTAGTTATATGCCCCCCCCCCCCCCCCCCCCCCTTTTTTTTTTATCTTTTTGGTCTATGAGTACCTTTTGCTTTTAATAGATGGTTGGATTTCATATTTACTAATACACAATTACATTCTCTTATCTAATTTTTTAGAACTTTTTTTCCCGTTTTCTTTATGTTGAAAATGCAGATCCAATAAAACGAAAGGAATTAGATTGGGCTAAGCGAGCGAACATTATAAATGAAACTGCCAAGGGCCTTCAATATCTACACGAGGACTCTCGACTCAAAATTATCCACAGAGATATGAAAGCAAGCAATGTGTTGTTGGATGATGAGTTGAACCCAAAGATATCAGACTTTGGCACTGCTAGGATTTTCGGAGGCAATCAATTGGAAGCTAGCACTGAAAGAGTTGTCGGCACATAGTAAGGCTTTTTGTATTGATTGCCATCTACTTTGGAAATGATGATAAGAGCCCATCAAATGAACATAGTACTCTATAGTCTGTTCAATGACAGAAGAATAAAAGTAATTCATTAGCTTCTATTCCTCCAAAATTGCACAATAATGGGAAAAAAATTCATGTTATATTGTCATTGACACTTTTGTTCATAACAGGTTAGATTTGCCTCTTATTTTGTTCAGATCCTATTTTCACAGCGGATATATGCCACCGGAGTATGCATTGGAAGGACTATTTTCTGTTAAATCTGATGTTTACAGTTTCGGAGTACTAATGTTGGAGATCATCACTAGTCAAAATGCCACCACTTTCACCCCGAACAGCACTTACCAATCCAATTTCAGTCTCCTCCTTTCCTCTCTCGACTCCAACTCCACGAGCAATGATGGGTTCCACAGAACTACCATTGGCCAAACCCCTGACACCGTCTACGGTCTTTTCCTCTGCCGTGGCGACCTCTCCACCGATGTCTGCCAAAACTGTGTCACTTTTGCTACCCAAGAACTAGTTCAAAGGTGTCCTGTCGAGAAAGTGGCTTTAATATGGTACGAAGAGTGCCTTCTTCGTTACTCCGACCAGTCCTTCTTCAATAGTGTGAACGGAGACCGAGGGTCTATGTGGCGTCTGTACAACAGGGTGAGCGCCAATAACCAAACCAGCTTTGATGACCTTGTGCGAGCCACCATGAATGATATAGCAGCTGAGGCTTCAAGTGGAACAAAAAAATTTGCAACACGAGAGACTACCTTCTCGACTGATGTTCTGTATACTCTTCAACAGTGCACTCAGGACCTATCTAGTAGTAACTGCCATAGATGCCTACAGTTAGCCATTTTAAACCTTGTACCTGGGGCATTAGGAGCAACAATTCTGACTCCTAGCTGTTCCGTTAGGTATGAGATTTTCATGTTTTATAACCCGTATGGGGTTTCGGCGGCAACACCATCACCTCTATCTCTTCCTCCTCCGAGAACCGCATCACCACCATCACCTCTGTCTCTTCCTCCTCCGGCTAGTCGTAAAGGCAAATTTTGAACTCTCTTTTTCTAAAGTTTCGTTCTTTCTTAACAATTTCTGTGTCTTTTTATCTGATTTTGCCCAATTTTATGTGGGTGTGATATGCCTAATCAATCAGGACTCCCAAGGCTGATAAGTGTATTGCTTTGTTTTAGTTCTTCTCGTGCCTTTCGTTTTCTATTAGTTTGGAGCATATAATTGAAATTAGAAAGGCCAAACCAAATTCCTGTATTGGTAAATAAAGATGTAATAGACGGTTTATAAGACCACAGTGTAACCTGATTTTGTATGACGCTTTTTAAATTCACGACCTTGAAATGTCCGGTAAAATCCCGGAAAACCCTATGATGGTTGGGCTTGGACTTTGACTTAGGTAAAGCAGGGCAAGGGAGCATAACAGTGGTATCGGTGTAAGGTTCTTTGGCAATAATGTAGATTGTACCTTAACGATTTATAAGCTTATGCATAACCTTGACTTACTAAGACACATTTTAAACCTGTGATGGGTTGGACTCGGATAAAGCTGACGGTATCTTAAGATGATACTCTATAACACCATCTTAATTGGAACCCACCATAACTTTAGGAGACTTGGTGTCATTGCCATGAAATTAGAAGAGAAGCATCCCGTTAATTTCAATTTTTCGTTATGCAGGAAAGGGTGGACTCTCAACTGTAACAAAAGTTGTAATTGTTGCTCCCACAGTTGTGTATCTGGTGTTTTTCGTTATAGGCTACTGTATCTTAAGCACGATAGTGAAAAAGAAATACAGTGTTGCACAAGAAGCCGATGGTAAGATCCAAGGAGCAATTTTACCTCCCCTAAGAATCCCACAAAATAAAAAGTATTTTTTGTTCTCATGTGTCTTAGAATTTCACTTTTGTGGTGTGCAGTTGAGAATGACATGATAACTGTGGAGTCCTTGCAATTTGATTTTGTGAGCATTGAAGCTGCCACGGGAAAGTTTTCTGATGATAACAAGCTAGGCGAGGGAGAATTTGGTTTGGTGTATAAGGTAAGAAAACTCATGTCATGAATTTTGTTTCAACCTTGATTTTGTAAGTGACTCAAGAACTGATATAAGAGAGCCCAATTCTGATGATTGCTGAAAAATTCTCAAGGGACATAAAGATGTCTTGAATTTTGTTTCAAACTTGATTTTGTAACTCAAGAATTGATATAAGAGAGCCCTATTCTGATGATTGCTGAAAAATTATCAGGGGACATTTCCGAATGGACAAGATATTGCTGCGAAAAGGCTATTGAGAAGTTCCGGAAAAGGAGCAGAAGAATTTAAGAATGAGATTGTATTAGTAGCCAAGCTTCAGCACAGAAATTTAGTGAGGTTGTTGGGATTTTGCTTGGAAAGAGAAGAGAAGATACTTGTCTATGAATTTGTACCCAACAAGAGTCTGGACTATTTTCTGTATGGTATGGTACAAACAAGAACATTACTGACCTCTGTCATTACAAAATCATTACAGATTGGTAGATTCATGTATTGTGTCCATTTTGATTCTTATTCTCTGCAGCATGACATTGATTTTGTTATGGGTGAATTTGCAGATCCTGGAAAACAAGATCAGTTGGATTGGTCAAGTCGCTACAAGATCATTGGAGGAATTGCTCGAGGAATTCTTTATCTTCATGAAGACTCCCGATTAAGAATTATTCATAGAGATCTCAAAGCAAGTAATATATTGTTAGACGGAGAAATGAACCCAAAGATTTCAGATTTTGGAATGGCCAGGATTTTCGAGGTTGATCAAACTCAAGGAAACACAAGTAAAATTATTGGGACCGAGTGAGTCTGAAATTCTTATCCTTATTATTGCAAACTGTCAATTGCTAACATGGATCATATACAGAATTGTTCCGTAAAGATCAGTAGAAAATGTTTAACTTTTCTGCTTCACCGTGGCCTATGATTACTTTTACTTCATTTCGCATCATATCTGACATAAAATTTTCTTTTCAGCGGATACATGTCCCCGGAGTATGTCACGCATGGACATTTTTCTGTGAAGTCCGATGTGTATAGTTTTGGAGTTTTAGTTCTAGAGATTATAACTGGGAAGAAGAACAGTTGTTTCTATCAGTCAGAGAGTGCTGAGGACCCTGTGAGTATGATATTGAATTCTGGTTTTTTTTTTTTTTTTTTTTTTGGATAAATGAGATTAAATTTTATTAAGAATAATTAAAGTGAACAAAACCACCAGCTAGAGTACAATCTTAAACCAATTCACCAGCCAAAATAACACAAGCAGAACTTGAAAAACACTACTTTTTAACAGCAGAATGAAACCAGCATAACATGAAGACTTCATCTTTGAAGTCAAAACCTTCTGCAAAATTGCAAATGCAAGCAAAATAGATTCAGGAAGGCTTCCACCGGGTTTGGTCGCTTTGCCAATAGTCGGAAACCTACTTGACCTTTGTGACACACCCCACATCTCCCTTGCCAAGCTTGCCAATATTCATGGTCCAATAATGAGTCTATGGCTAGGAAAGGTAACCACCGTTGTTTTTTCTTCTTCGCCATTCCATGTACATGCAACACAATGAAGAGCATAGCTGAAAATCAAGGCAGAAGGGGCAGTAGATGACACTGCTTTTGCAGAAAATCTTATTTTTGAACGGATTTACCATGACAGGTGTGGAAGCATTGGAGAGAAGGGACGCCTTTGGAATTGTTGGATCCTACTTTAATCGGCTCTTATTCGAGGAGTGAAGTGATGAGATGCATCCATCTTGGGTTATTATGCGTGCAGGAAGATCCTGCTGAGAGACCCACAATGGCAACAATTGTTCTCATGCTCAATAGTTTCTCTGTCTCTCTGCCTTTACCTCAGCAGTCAGCATTTTCTCACCATACTAGAACAGAGCAGGACTCGGTCATAAATAAATAAATAAAACCTGTACTTGTTATCTGCATGTTGCAGAGCGCTGTTGTACACTTAGCATTCTTACAAGTAACTTTGTAGCAGCTATTGTTGTCTGTATTTAACAGTAAACTTTGTTTTCAGATTTCTGGCTGAAGGCTATAGTAATTCAATGAGAAATGGCATTACACACTAGGAGTAGAGAGAAATAGCAGTAGCAGTACTAGTAGAGAGAAATAACCGGTCTTTCGAAAGGTGGGGGAAGCTTTGGGAAGAATAAAGGAGTTTGCTTGGAGTGATTGAAATTATTAGGGATTTCAGGAATGTTAAATTGGAGATCGCAGATAAAATGGCCTTATTGCATTTGCTCTTAGGTATTGCTATCGGGCTTGCCAGTAGTACTATTTCGGCCTTCTCGTAAGTGGGCGAAGAGGATTTTATAAATTTATTTGATCTATTTTATTTGCACTCTATTATTTTTTATTTACGCCTCAATTTTGGTAACTTAGCATTGATCTTTTTTTTTTCAAGTATAGGGTGATCATACCCAATTTATTCATCTATCAATTGCAACAATACAAATAACTGAATAAGAACCTTACACACTTGCACATGTATAATTTATTGTGAATTATCCTAATGGATTTATTATATATTGATTTAATTATTCTGATATGACATCAATTTTGGTGTTTTCTTCTGTGATTTTTTTGCTTTTTGATGTAGTTAGAAATTAATGAGATACAAATAGTACTCACTAATTTCTTTTTAAGATATAGGCTAAGCTGCTCTCGAGCTGGAGCCTAACAGGCAAAGTGGCTAACTCCTGTGCGTTTTGGGCCTTTTTGCGGTGGATTATCGTGAAACCAATGGGGGAGATGATGTTTATGCTCAACCAATGGTGGAGAAAAGATCAGCGGTGGAAGAGAAGTGGAGACTAGAGATCGTATTAAATGGAAAGTAAATTGCCAAAACAATGTGTACTTCTGTGGACTTGTAATAAGGGTGGCAAAACTCAAGTCTAGTTCTTATGATCAATTTGTTTGATCAAAATTAAATCAAATTTGAATATAAGTTATAACCTTAAAATCCGGAAAAATTTGTCCAATTTAAAATGAGATTTGGGTCCAATCACAAAAGTTTTGCATGATTTACTTATTCGGATCCTAATCTAGATTGCACTATTGTTTGATTTACTTGTCAATCCGGATATGATTAATTAAATAAATTCAAAAATTCAAACCCTTTTGAGTTTGGACATAAATTAATTCACCACAGACGCGTAAATATTTTGCAAACACATGTTGTCCGACGCAAAACCGACCCGGAATCACTTTTTTTTATCACCCCTACTTATAATGAGTCTTTTGACCCAACAAGACATCCCACACTGCTATTCTCACACAATACCCCTCTTAGGGCTACAACAAATGACTTCTAGCCGATGCTGTATGTGGGCTACATGAAATGGGGACTAAAAGAAACCACATTCACTACTCATACCATTTAAGAGATGACCTCCCCAAGCTTCATTATCAAGTAAACCACCCTGCACACAAACACTGTCATCTCCAGTATTACAAAAGCCTTGTTTCCTTTGAATTTAACACGTCCATTTTTGGATTGATCTTGATTAGTTTAATGATGTTGATACTTCAGACTTCACAAATGTGTTGCCAAAAAACTACTAGTCTCGAGGGCTCAGAGAGAGAGAGAGAGAGAGGAGCTACTAAGCATTAGAGCAACTGAAGCCATGGTAGGTCGACTGGCTACATTTTCTTGAACACAGAGTAGTCCAATGTGGATGCTTCTCATCATTTCACTTCTCAAACCAATCCTCAGTATTGGATCAACCAGATTTGAAGCTGTGCCTCCATTCCAGCATCTCCAAGCCTGCGATAATTTAATCAGTGCTCATGTTAAAGATTAAATATTTTTAATTTGGTCAAATTCAAGCATTTTAAGTCCTATACAGAATGTAGCCATAACACTTACGTAGGTTAGAAGGCCCTCAGCCTCTTCTCCATAACAGAAATGATTGATCCTTTGACCACTGATGATTTCCAAAACCACCACACTAAAACTAGCCATATATCCACTGAAATTAATCATCAACGAAATCATTTGTTATTATAACCACATCTAGTCATGACTGAGAATAACAGCAGATATCTTATCTGATGTACTGGAACAATTTTAATTTTTTTAATGTATGATAAAATTTTGTTTGGAAGCTCTGTGATGACTATCATACTTACTAGGTCCCTGCGACTTAACTTGTATTGTCTTGGGTTTGATCCATTGCAAACAACCTTGTCATTCCAAAATCTGAAATTTTTGGATTCATTTCTGAATCCAACATAATGTTGCTTGGTTTGAGATCGCAATGAATAATTCGAACTAGAGAAGTCCTCGAGCAATGCCCTTGATGATTTTGCATCGCATTTCCCAATCAAATATAGCACGCTTTGTTGGATCTACAAGTTCACAAGATTGTTCAAGTTTGCGGACATCAATCATCAATCAGGGAGGGGTTACAAACTTACAAGACTAACATGTTTTACTTATTGCCTAGGTTTTAGTTGCAATATTGGTATAGAAGAAAACTTGTGGCCTACCAAAACATGCATCCTCTTTCCCAAAGTCTCACCAGGAAAACAGAACTCAAAATCAAAGCATATAGATGAAATTGAAACTTGAGAGCATGTACCAAATATAAAATGATCGAGGCTTTAGTTCGGCACAAACTCATAGATAAGAAGTCTTTCATTTCCTCTCAAGCAGAAGCCAAGAAGCCTGACCAGATTCCTGTGTTCAAGTTTAGTCATTAACAATCTCATTCTTAAACTCGAATGTCTTAGAAAGCCTCTTCACTGCTATTTGTTGTCCATCTGGAAGTGTGCCCTGCAAAATTCATGAAACTTAAAGACTGCCTCTTTTATCCACAGAGAGTTGGACATTTTTTTATCTTAGGGTTTTAACATAGAATTTTCATATAACATCGTTCCCGGGCATCCATGGACAGGTACCTTGTAAACGGCACCAAATCCTCCGTGTCCAAGCTTATTTGCATCAGCAAAGTTATCTGTTGCAGCTCTAATTGACCTAAATTCAAATTGCAAGGATTTTGCACTACAATGTCATCCACAACTTTACAAACAAAAGTTGAGGCATTAAAGATTTTCTATGGTTTTCTTCTTAAGATTCTTTCAAGCAAAAAAAGGAATCAAATCATATTTCAAAACATACTTTCGTTCTCCAGCCTGAGCTTCCTCCTCCTCTGAGAAAAAATGATGCAAGCAACGACCACAAGTACAATGACAGTAATTATAGGGATAAAAATAGCTCCAACTGTTCGATGATTAATGCTTCCGCCGTCTGCAAAGTGATGTGTGTATTTTATACCACATTTATATGCATATGTTTGTACATATTTACATTATTTTGTGTTAAGATTGTGTTGATACTTTGAGATTTTGTGTGTTTTGCATGTAGGAGGGTTGAAGTGAAGTTGTGGTTGAATTGGAGAATATTTGGCTAAAAATTAGAGGAAAACGCCCTTCCAGCGCTCCAGCGTTTCAGAACCAGGAGAACATGCCTTTTCAGCGCCCTATCAGAGCTCCAGCATTTTTGAGGCAGAAGAGAATGCACTTTCAGCGCTCCAGCGCTAGAACAGCACTCGCACCAGAATTTATTTCCAGAATTAGTAAAAACTTAGGTTTTTATGTCTTTTCCTTGTGTTAACCTAGGGGAACTCACTTGGAGTATAAATAAGACTTAAAAACACAAAAGAAAGCTCCAACATTGGGAGGAAAAGCAAGGACGGCTGGTTCATCTTCTTCATCTTCTTCATTCATTCTTTGTTCATCCAACCATGGTTTCTTCTTCCTTTTCTTGTATATTTGTTGTTATGGTTTGTAACTAAACTTAATTCTAGGGTTTGACCTAGCCAAGCATGAATGTTATGAGATGATTTAATATATATTATGAGCTTTTGATTCAATTCTCAATTCTTGTTCTTAATTACCATGCTTTAAAGTATGATTTCTACATAGTTGCTTGATCACCAATTATGTTGTTTATTATACTCATCTAGCCAAATCACATAAACGATCCGTATTTATGTATTTTGGTGGAATCGGAATTAAGAGGATTAATTGTCGAATGCTCTGATCCGGGTTTAGGGGATTGATTGGTTGTTTAGTTCTTCTAATTGTAATGGGTTATTTTTACTAAATTAAAGACTGCGATCAAACATGATTAATTTGGTATTGATAATACGTGTTATTGCCACGATCAATGGAATAACATAATTGAGTAAGGAATCGACCCTTGAATTGGAATTGTTATCGAATGCTTAACTTTTGTATCTCATAATAGGATTGCTTGGTAAAGTTGTACCCTAGGTTTTCTTCATTATAATTGTTAAAACTTTGTTTTGGTCATTGTTCTAAAGAATCATAAATATTTCCCGTATTTAAATTGTCGTTGGTTTTATTGGTTAAGTACATTATTCGATTAAACTTGTCCCTGTGGGATCGACCTTGTACTCACACTTTGTGCTACATTAGTACACTTGTGCGCTTGCAAGTATTTTTACATCACAAAGCCAGTAATTTGTTCCAATTACCTATGTTAGAAAATGAGTCGACGTCATATTCATTTAGAAATTGGGCATTTGAGGCACAGACATACCATTTACACTTGTTGGCCCTGGAGAAGATGATGCCAGAGGATCAGCAGATGTAGAATTATAGAAAGGATACAAGTACGGCCGAAAAATACAACTAGGTCTTTTAACAGAACCTCCTTGCTTTTTATGGAAACATCTATGAAAGTAACCCACATTTTCTTTCAGGCAATAGCTGCAACCACTGCGAGACAGATCTGGAGTGCACTGCACAAGTGCATATAAGTCCGGAAACTCATTCGATTTATCTTCCCCATTAAGCCTGGAAGACCCCATTGAAGCTCTCTCAACAAGTCTGTCCATCAAACCCTTCCATATCTGATCACACTCTGTTAGATTCGAATTTATCTTCCCCAGATTATTGCCAGCATAAATAGGATTTAGCTCCAGTTTTCCTGATAAAGAGTGGTTCGCAACTTCGCATAGTGTATGATACCCTGGGGATCTCCTCGCCATGAAATTGCTTCTTTCTGGTTAGGGCAGGAGGACTTGAGGGCTTGGCCAGTTGAGTTGACACAAAGACTACAAGATTCTGATGTAGAGTCTCCACGACAAAGCGCAAGACCGTACACTTTGTCGGGGTATTGGCCTACGGAGGTGGTGTAGAAACCACTTACATTTACAGAGACATTGGAAGCCAGATAAGAAAATATGAGGTTGCGGTGTTCAGCATAGATGCCATTACTTGTGAAGTTACCTGTATCGTAACATTCAAAGGGCACAAGTGTAGTGCTTGTAGAAAGAATTTGAGAAAGAAACAAAAGCAATATCAATTTTCTTGTTTGATTTTCCATGCCTGTTGTGCCCTAATTTCCATAGATTGCAATTGCCCCATAATTTAGAACGGAATGAGGAGCAAAATTTATGAACTTTCTTCCGGTACCTTAAATGTTGGAATTCTAAGCATGACAATTATGGCTCTTGGAGAAAGTCAAGTCTTAAAGAAGGTTCATCACAGATTACAAGATGAGCATTGAAGTTAAATAAATATGGATGTATCTCTTAGTCTTCTATTTTATTCTATAAATAAGTTTGTATTGGTTTAATCGCAAGATAAGAAATCAGTAAAAGAAGAGTGTCCTACACAAGAAAAGTCTCTTCACTTGTTTCTTGAATTCAAGAGTTCACACAATTCTCTTGATTAATTTTGTCCTCTATCCTCCATTCTGTTGGTTTAATCCCAACAAATTGGTATCGGAGCAGGTTTCTGTTAATCCAAGAAGAGAATGGCTTCCAACAACAATTCGTTACAGCCTCAACTACCTTTCTTTAACGGAAAGAACTACAATCATTGGAGTAAGAAGATGAAGGCATTGTTTATTTCTCAAGATTTATGGGAAGTGATAGAATCTGGTTTTCTTGAACCAGTAGATGAAACAACTATCACTCCACAAGCGTTGGCAGACTTAAAGGCGAATCGCAAGAAGGATAACAAGGCTATGTATTTCATTTATCAAACGGTGGATGAAGCTATCATGAATAGAATTGAAACGGCAGTCACCTCTAAATCAGCGTGGGACAAACTTAATGAGTTTTACAAAGGAGATGATAAAGTGAAGATGGTTCGACAGCAAGCTCTTCGTAGCGAGTTTGACAACTTGAAGATGAAGGATTCTGAATCCATTGAAGAATATTATAATCGAGTTACTTCGATTGTTAATCAGTTGAGAATTAATGGTGAAAATCTTGAAAATCAAAGGGTCGTTGAGAAGATCCTACGAAGCTTGACTCGGAAATTTGAGTCTCGTGTTACTGCCATTGAAGAATCAAAGGACTTAACTTCCATGTCAGTAGAGAGTTTACTGGGATCATTACAATCTCATGAGCTTCGCATGAAGCAATATGAGCCTGCACCTACTGAGCAAGCTTTTCAGACATATTTTTCTCGAGATGACAATAGAGGAAGAGGTCGTGGAAGAGGCTATTCACGTGGAAGAGGAAGAGGAAGAGGCATGAGTGCTCAGCAGCAAGAACATGAGAATACTCAAAGGGTTGAGTCATCATATTCAAATAGAGGAAGAGGAAGAGGAAGAGGACGATCTTCCTTGGCAAATGTTGAGTGCCATTACTGTCATAGAAAAGGCCATGTCAAAAAATATTGCAGAAAGAGAATTGATGAAGAAAAAGGTGGAGATTCAAGCTTCATGTTAGAGAAACAAGACAATGATGATGAGACACTTTTTCTTACTCTTAATCATGATCAAGAAGCAGCCACTGGAGATGTGTGGTATATTGATAGCGGGTGTAGTAATCACATGACGGGAACCAAAAAGGCTTTTGTGGAGCTGGATGATGCAATACAGAATGACGTTAGAACTGGTGATGGGAAGAGGCTTCTAGTGAAGGGAAAAGGAGACATCCTTGTTCAAACAAATAAAGGAGCTAAACGTATTTCTAATGTGCTTTTCGTTCCTGGTTTAAAGCACAATCTCTTTAGTGTTGGGCAACTTCTACAAAAAGGCTATGAACTCAATTTCAAAGGAGAATTTTGTACGATTAAAGACAAATCTGATGCTCTTATTGGCAAGGTATGTATGACCAACAACAGGATGTTTCCTCTGAAATTTCAGGTTGATGTCAATTCTTGTTTTAACACAACCATACTAGATAAGTCCTGGTTATGGCATTTTCGTTATGGTCACTTGAGTTTCAAGACTCTCTCTTTAATGTGCAACAAGAAGATTGTTGATGGTATGCCCAATATTGAAGTTCAAGACAAAGTATGTGAAGGCTGTGTTCTTGGAAAGCATAGCAGAAATTCTTTTCCAGTTGGGAAGGCTTGGCGAGCAACACATCCACTTGAGCTTGTGCACTCAGATTTATGTGGGCCTATGAATACTTCTTCACTTGGAGAAAATCGCTATTTTCTCACATTTATTGACGATTATAGCAGAAAAACGTGGGTGTATTTTCTCAAAGAAAAATCAGAAGTGTTCGGGTATTTCAAGAATTTCAAAGCCTTAGTAGAAAGGCAAAGTGGTTATAAATTGAAGACTCTCCGTTCTGATCGCGGAGGTGAATATTCCAGTGGTGAATTTGAAGCTTTTTTGAAGGCAAATGGCATACGGCATCAATTTACCGCTAGGTATACTCCTCAACAAAACGGAGTTGCCGAGAGAAAAAATCGCACTATAGTGGAGCTAGCTAGAAGTATGTTGAAAGCAAAGAAAATGCCGAATAATTTCTGGGCTGAAGCGGTGGCTTGTGCTGTCTATCTTTTGAATCGATCATCTACTAAGAGTTTGCAAGATTCTACTCCTCAAGAAGCTTGGAGTGGACTTAAGCCTAGCGTTGAACATTTGAGAATTTTTGGGAGCATTGCCTATGCTCATGTGCCAGATGAACTAAGGAAGAAATTGGATGAAAAATCTGAAAAATGTATCTTTGTTGGATACAGTGAAAATTCAAAGGCATACAAACTGTACAATCCCATTGCCAAGAAGTTTATAGTGAGTCGTGATGTCACGTTTAGTGAAGAAGAATCATGGGAGTGGGATGGAAATAAGGAGAAGAGAGAATCAGTTCATGTGGAGTTAGATGAAGAAACTGGAACTCCTATTGCACAGAATGAAGAAGTTAGTACACCAGCAACTTCTCCAATGTCTTCTCCAGCAAAGTCCACTTCTCAATCTTCTTCTGGATCTGAGTCACCTCCAAAAAAAACAAGAAGTGTCAGAGAACTTTATGAAGCATCTGTGAATATCTTAGATGAAGATTCAACAATTTATGCTCTCTTTGCTGATTCTGATCCAATTAGCTTTGAGAAGGCTTCTAAAGAAGTGAAGTGGCAGCAAGCAATGGATCAAGAAATTGATGCTATTATGAGAAACGAGACTTGGGATCTTGTGGAGCTTCCGAAAGACAAAAAGGCGATTGATGTGAAGTGGGTATACAAGACAAAGATCAATTCCAAAGGTGAAATTGACAAGCACAAAGCTCGGCTAGTGGTAAAGGGTTTCAAACAAGAATATGGTGTTGATTTTCAAGAAGTCTTTGCCCCTGTAGCAAGACTCGAAACAATAAGGGTGGTATTGGCTTTGGCTGCTCAAAATGGATGGAAAGTCCATCAAATGGATGTCAAATCGGCATTTTTGAATGGTTTTCTTGAAGAAGAGGTCTATATTAACCAACCTCCTGGGTATGTAAAGAAAGGTGAAGAAATGAAAGTATGTCATTTGAAGAAAGCTCTTTACGGACTCAAACAAGCGCCAAGGGCGTGGTATAGTCGTATCGATGGCTATTTCTTGAAAAATGGTTTCCAAAGATGTCCATTTGAGCATACTCTTTACACCAAGGAGGGAGATCAAGGTAACTTCTTAATTGTGTGTTTATATGTCGATGATTTAATCTTCACTGGAAGTTGTTCTAGAATGATAGAAGAATTCAGAAGTGCAATGAAATGTGAGTTTGAGATGACCGACATGGGATTACTCCATTATTTTCTGGGCATTGAAGTCAAACAACTAGATCATGGAATTTTTATCACTCAAAGAAAGTATGTAAAGGATTTATTGAAGAAATTCAGAATGGAAAGTGCTGCTCCAGCAAGTACACCTATGGAAGTTAACTTGAAGCTAAGCAAGTTCAATGATAGTCGAAGTTTTGATAGCACTCTCTACAGAAGTCTTGTTGGTAGCCTCATGTATTTGACTGTGACAAGGCCGGACCTGATGTTTGCTGTAAGTTTATTAAGCAGGTTTATGGAGTCACCAAAAGAAAATCATTGGGTAGCTGGAAAAAGAATTCTGAGATATATTTGTGGAACCGTTGATGAAGGGATATTTTACAATAGAGTTGATCATTCAAGCTTGGTTGGATACTGTGATAGTGATTGGGGTGGCAATGTTGATGATAGCAAAAGCACTTCTGGTTACATTTTTAATATTGGTTCTGGTGCAGTTTCATGGGCTTCGAAAAAGCAACCTACTGTGGCACTTTCTACAGCAGAATCAGAATATGTCTCAATGGCCTCTGCAGCTAGTCAAGCACTTTGGTTGACATGGGTTTTAGAAGAATTGAAGCATCATCAAGATGAGGCTCCAACACTGTTCTGTGATAACAAGTCAGCTATTGCACTCACTAAAAATCCAGTTTTTCATGGGAAAAGCAAACACATAAGGATCAAGTTTCATTTCATTCGTGACTTGGTTAAAAATGGAGACATCAATGTGAAGTTTTGCAAATCAGAAGATCAACTTGCTGACATCTTTACTAAAGCATTGAAGTTTGCTACCTTTCACAAGTTGAAGAAGAAACTTGGCATAACAATTGTCTAGCTTAAGGGGGGCTGTTGGAATTCTAAGCATGACAATTATGGCTCTTGGAGAAAGTCAAGTCTTAAAGAAGGTTCATCACAGATTACAAGATGAGCATTGAAGTTAAATAAATATGGATGTATCTCTTAGTCTTCTATTTTATTCTATAAATAAGTTTGTATTGGTTTAATCGCAAGATAAGAAATCAGTAAAAGAAGAGTGTCCTACACAAGAAAAGTCTCTTCACTTGTTTCTTGAATTCAAGAGTTCACACAATTCTCTTGATTAATTTTGTCATCTATCCTCCATTCTGTTGGTTTAATCCCAACATTAAAGTCAAGATTTCGAATCTAACATGTTAGGGTCCAGGCGGCGTATTATGGGCTCCCTGGCCCGGTCTTCAACCCTTAACCATACCGGATGGGGCTTGGCAAGATATCTCCCTAGATTTCATTGAAGGGTTACCCAGGTCTGCAAATAAAAGTGCACTTTTATGTTAGGGTCCAGGCGGCGTATTATAACAAGATTGTGGTTGGTAGAGGATTGGAGAAAGACTCTGATGCCACAAAGTCTGGTCAAGTCATCCGACACAGATGGATGCGCATTTGCGCTGATTGACGAAGAAGTAGAAAGTAAGTCACTTTCTTCATCGACGAAAGAAGCAAGTATTTCTCCAACCCTAGCACTATCGAGGTTCTAGTTTAGTAGTAGAAATTTCATTGACTGTAAATTGAACAAATCTACTTTGCGGTGTTTGCAATTCTCAGACGACTGAGATGAGTCCCTGCAGCTCTCACTGTTGCAGCCTGAGAGCGAGAGAGAGGAGCCATGAATTTAGAATAGAAGCCACCCATGGTGGCGCTAGCCTTAGAGGTGGCAAAAATCCATGGATTTTCTTATCGAATTAAATTGAATTAAATTTAGAGATAAATTATAACAAATATCTGAAATTCGGATTCAACTATAAAATTTTTGTTGTATTAAAATTAAGTCTAAGTTTCAAACACAAAAATCTGATCAAATTTAATTATCCAGTCGAATTATTATCTAAATTTAAATTAATTCAAATATAATTAATTAAATATATTTAAAAATTAAAAAAAATCGATTGTAATATGTAAAAAATTATCTTATCTTGTCCGAATCAGACCCCTTTTTATTACCACTCGTACCTTCAAGCTTCAGCTCAGTCTCCGAGAATATGGACCCAAGCCCATTAGCCCAAGAAGAGTCTGTCGTGCTGATCTCCCGCGGGCCCAAACAACAAATTTTAGTCCTTGCAGTTGTGTGAAAAGTATTCTTGTTGACCTACTGTATATACACACATACAGCCTATAGCTTGAATAAGTCAATAGTGGTGGGCCCACGATCATATTGACTATACTTATATCTTTGACTTCAATGTATTGTGGGACCCAAACCAGGAAAATAGGTTTAAGGAAGACTCTGCTGGGTTGGTTGAACAGCAGTTTCTCCTTTTTAAATTGAACCCAGCAAGCATTCTTGCTGGCAAAAGATTAAAAAAACATGGGCTTCTCAGGACTGCATTTTGGCATTCTGATTCTCATTTTCTTCGGAATTACAGAGGTAGATCCCTTGTTGCATCACTTCTGTTTGTATGATAAAGGTAACTACACTGCAAACAGTACATACCAGGCAAATCTTGATGGAGTCCTTACCTCTATTTCTGACGCAGAAAACGATTATGGCTTCTACAACATGTCTGCAGGCAACAATTCTGACACCGTTAATGCAATTGCACTGTGTAGGGGAGATGGTGGGCAAAGTGAATGTCTTAGTTGCATTAGTGAGGCTACTATTGAGCTGAAGAAGCGATGTCCTAACCAGAAAGAAGCAATTATCTGGTACGATTATTGCATGATTCGTTATTCTAATCGCTCCATCTTCGGAATCATGGAAACTGGTGATACTTTTTACATGTGGCATAAAAATAATGTATCAGACGTAGATGGATTCTATCAGACCTTGAGTGGCTTGCTAACTAGTCTAACAAGCATAGCTGCATCAGGTGATTCCCTTCGCAAGTTTGGGCAAGCAACTGCGACAACTCCAGATTCCCAAACAATATATGCCCTTGTCCAATGCACTCCTGATTTGTCTGAGTCGGACTGTAACAATTGCCTTGTCTGGAATTTTGGACATCTACCATATTGTTGCCAAGGAAAGATAGGGGGAAGGGTCATTGGGCCAAGCTGCAATTTAAGGTATGAGGTTTGGCGCTTCTATGATCTTTCAGCGAGCACACCAATTGCATCAACACCGAGAATCCCCTCGTCAGCTAATACAACATCATCAGAAGGTAACATCACGACACTTTTTCCTCTTAGTATCTCTAAATTTATACAATATGTTAGTTTTTTGAACTCTAATCTTGATAGTTTTCCT
The DNA here is from genome assembly GCA_963580455.1 of Euonymus europaeus. Classification (NCBI taxonomy): domain Eukaryota; kingdom Viridiplantae; phylum Streptophyta; class Magnoliopsida; order Celastrales; family Celastraceae; genus Euonymus; species Euonymus europaeus. Next base: position 1,448,478 of record OY756969.1, on the reverse strand, counting down.
AGGAATTTCTTGCTTTCATCTTTAATTAGAATGTTTTACTCTGTTTTGTAGAGGGCAAGGGTCATACTACCATCATCATAGTTATTTCAACCACCGTTCCTCCAATTCTTATTATCTGCCTCTGGATCTGCATATTTTTAAGAGTGATGAAGTCAAAAAAGAAAGTTGAATGTAAGTTATGTTCTTTTGCCACTGTTTATGATCACATTTGTTCAGGCTTTGCTAATTAGTTTTTGTATATGAAGCTGCGAGCGGTGAGATTAGAGACGCTGACTTCTTGCAATATGATTTTGGCACCATTAGAGATGCAACAGACAACTTCTCGAATGCCAATAAGCTCGGACAAGGTGGCTTTGGTGCTGTTTATAAGGTAATATTGAGGGAAAACCACATGATTTGATCATCAATCACAATAAGTTGGATTAATCCAAAATGAAGGTATATCAAACTGCCTATTTTTGTTGTGATTTGTTCCAGTGTACATTTCCAAACCGACAAGAAGTAGCCGTTAAGAGATTGTCAAAGGAATCTTCACAAGGAGAAGTAGAGTTTAAGAACGAGGTCCTGTTATTGGCCAAGCTTCAGCATAAGAATTTGGTTAGACTCATGGGTTTCTGCTATGAACAAGAAGAAAGAGTTCTCATTTATGAGTTGCTGCCTAACTCAAGCCTCAACAACTTCTTATCAGGTATGCTTAAGATTTCTCTTCAATTATAATTACGGATTCTTATACAATGCTTGAGACATATTGTAGCTCATATAGAAATCTCACTTTGCAGATTACGCTAAGCGTGTACAATTGGATTGGGGAAATCGATATAACATTATATATGGCATAGCTCGAGGATTGATTTACCTGCATGAAGAATCTCAACATCGGATTATTCATCGCGATCTCAAGGCTAGTAACATCCTGTTAGATGCAGAAATGAATGCGAAAATTTCAGATTTTGGCACAGCCAGGTTGTTTGCGACTTATCAAACACGAGATGACACGAGGAGAATTGTCGGGACATAGTGAGTACTAAGACTCCAACTATACATCATTGCATTATCTTGATTTTCTAGTTTATTACAAATATTTATACAAACATGATATCCAATCCAATGGTTATATATATGCAGTGGATATATGGCTCCAGAATACGTCTTAAACGGACGTTACTCAGCAAAATCTGATGTGTATAGCTTTGGTGTGATAGTATTGGAAGTTGTTAGTGGCCAAAAGAACGGACATTTTCGAGTCGGAGAGGATATTGTAGACCTTAAAACCTTTGTAAGTAATATTCTATTCTATCCCCTCATGTTGTTTGATTGAATCAGAAGAAGTCAGGCGATGACTTTAGATGTGGATTTTGCATTATTGTATTGCAGGCATGGCAAAGCTGGAATCAAGGGAGGGCTTTGGATCTGATTGATCCCACATTAGGTAGACCAACAAGTGAAATGATGCGATGTCTCCACATAGGACTAGTATGTGTGCAAGAAAATGAAGCTAACAGACCAACCATGGCTTCAGTTGGTGTCATGCTTAGCAGTGACTCTGTGAGTCTCCCATCACCTTCTCAGCCTGCATTCTTTATGCAAAGTACAGTAGACCCAGAGACATCTTCGTCATTGGAGTCGGATCAATCAAATACCAAGTTTCTTCATGTATCAATCAACGAGGTTTCAATCACTGAGCTGCTACATCCCCGATAGCACCTACAGTATTGAAGTTTAATGAATTTGCAAAGCATGTAATTTATGCTACAATTTTGTAGTATTCAGCCTATATATGTAAAGGGATTCACTCATAAATAAATAAACAAAAAATTAACTTATTTCTGACTTATCAATTATTTCATATTCATCCATATTGTTCGCGGATGATTATTGGATATTTTTTTGTTTAACCGTTTTGTTAGTTATGGGTCGATTTTGTCAATTTTTTATTTTCATTGAATTTTTGTGGAAATATGTTAAAAAAACAAAAAAAAATTGAAAAACGATTTAGTTAGAATTGAAATCAGAAAATGCAGGGAACTAGAAGTAGCAGTTGCATTTTAGACTCCACTGTTGCAATTGCTATCCTATTTTTTACTATTTCTCTATTTTTTAATAGGAAAAAAAACATGTTTCGGTGGAACATACAGTTGCGCAAAACGCTCTTTCTATTTGTATTTGAGGAATTATGGGCTCCCTCATTCCCTGTATGGATGGTCCATCTTGTGGACGCTGATGTAGCAATTTTATCGGATGTTCAATAAAATTGTCTACTCTTTCTATCAAAATATATATATATATATATATATATATCTATATTATAAATTGACCGTTAAAACACTCCGACATGACAAACTTCATTGCTTGACAAACAGTGGACTTAAATGGGTTAAAACTCATTGCACACACTTCTCTCTCATTTCACGCGCTTCTTTCAATCTAATCCTAAAATGAAGCGTCTCTCAACAAGATTAGACCGTAGTTCGTGATCGTTGAAAGTTCTAAGGTTTATGGTAAGTTTCATGACCTCGGTCCTTTCCTTCATCTTTGTGTATTTGTTTTCGAGTCATTTTTCCTCTCCTCTCTCCCCTCCCCACTCTCCCAATCATACAAATTTTATTTTTTTTCCTTACTTTTCCCCCACTTTCCCCTCCCCCTTCCCAAACATAGGCTTAGAGTCAAATTAAGTCTAGTGGTGATACAATGGTTCAAGGTTAAATAACATGTATTGTCTCATTTCATTGTAGCATCATATTCTATTGTAAAACTTACAATGAAATATGATATTATAATGAAATAATTATAAAGAGATATATCATAAATGTATAATAAAATATGATATTATAATAAATATTAATAATAAAATATGATATTTTATTGTAAATTTACCAACTTTTTAGAGGTGATCATATAACATTTTTCTATTGAGTTTTCAATAAACAAGTAAAACAACCCTTCTACTGAAACATTGATTATCTGATTTTTGGGTTTAACTTGACGGCCCATTTATCAAACTGGTGGGCTTACTTTATTGGCAACCCAGCTATCCAAACCTTGAACCACTTCACGATGCTCTGGTTCAATTGACCGTTAACGACCAGATTGGGGTTTCCGGATGGCTGTGAGGTCGCTTTCCAAGATCATCTGCTTCAGGTCGTGTGCTTTGTGGAGAGCAAGTTGCGCGCGGCCGGTTGTGAGTGAAGAGGATCTCTCCTCCGTCATTCTGGACCACCGAAGCGAGGAGTCTTGCGTGCATGCAAACAGAGGTCGCAGTTGAGCGCGAATAATTGAAATCTATGGTAGTCTTCTACTCCGATGCGCAGAGTCTCTTTTGTGAACAGAGTTGTGCGGAAACACTATCAAGTTTGAACGAGGATCCAAGAGCCATGTAAGTGGATCATATTTCTTGAGTTATTAATGACTTCGTTTACTTGACTCAAAAGAAGTCAAACAGTGAAAAAGGTATCGGCAGATATTTCTACGGAAAATATGGACTCTTCTCAATTTTCTCATTTGTCCGCTACCACTCATGTATCCATCAGATCCTTAGTTTATCGCAGAGACCAGACTGGTCTTCAATCAAGCCTAGAAATGTCGTCCATTTCGGACTTCTGACCGTGTTGAATATTATTTACAAGATTCGCCAGAGTAGAAGTTTTTCTTTTTGAATTGCCACGTCGCCAATCCTATTCAAGTTGGCTAATTTCCATGGTCTACGTATGAGAAACGTTATTATTAGGTCTTGGGTCAAATGTATTGAATTTAATATTGCATCTACCGCCATCTGGTATGGATTACACTTGCAGGACTAGACTGCCGGGCAAAAAAGATGGGCTCTTTAGGACTGCATTTTGGTATTCTGATTCTCATACGCTTCATTTTCTTCAGAATTACAGAGGCCAATCTCTTGCATCACTCATGTTTGTATGATAAAGGGAACTACACAGCAAACAGTGCCTACCAGGCAAATCTTGATCGTGTCCTTTCATCTGTTTCTAACACAGAAAACGATTATGGCTTCTACAACATGTCTGCGGGCACCAATTCTGATACTGTCAATGCAATTGCATTGTGCAGGGGCGATGCTAAACCGAATGATTGTCTTGGTTGCATCAGTAATGCTACTGTTGAGCTCAAGAGGCTATGTCCTAACCAGAAAGAAGCAATTATATGGTACGATTATTGCATGATTCGTTATTCTAATCGCTCCATCTTCGGAATCATGGAAACTAGTGATTATTTTTACATGTGGAATAAAAATAATGTATCAGACGTGGAAGGATTCAATCAGGCACTGAGTGGTTTGCTAAGTAATTTAACAAGTATGGCTGCTTCAGGTGATTCCCGTCGTAAGTTTGCGACAGCAAGAACGACAGCTCAAGATTCCCAAACAATTTATGCCCTTGTCCAATGTACTCCTGATTTGTCTGCGTCAGACTGTAACGATTGCCTTGTCTGGAATATTGAAAAGACGCCAGCTTGTTGCGAAGGGAAGATTGGGGGGAGGGTCATTGGGCCAAGCTGTAATTTCAGGTTTGAGCGTGACCGCTTCTATGACTCTTCAGCGAGCACACCGGTTGCATCACCGCCAGCAATCCCAGCATCTCCCCCACCCCCATCAACTGATCATAGAACACCATCAGAAGGTAACAGCACAACTTTGCCTATAATTATGTTGAACATGATATGATTCTTGGTCCCCCTTTTTCCTGTTGTCTAATATAATAGGAACTCAGCTCTGATTCTGATATGATTTTTTCACATAAGTGGTACTGTTAAAATGATGAGAAAGGTTTGAAAACCCCTATTATCTCTTTATTACAATCTGTTAGTTCCTTGAACTCCAATCTTGATATTTTTTTCGGGAATTTCTGGCTCTCATTTTTATTTAGAATGCTTTACTCTGTTTTGCAGAGGGCAGGAGTAGTGCATCTAATACTACCATCATCATAGTTATTTCAACCACCGTTCCTGCAATTCTTATTATCTGCGTTTGCATCTGCATCTTTTTAAGAGTGATGAAGTCAAAAAAGAAAGTTGAATGTAAGTTATGTTCTCTGCCACTGTTTATTTACATGTATCAATTCTTTCAAGTCGTTTCGAGACAAGTGATTGATCAAGAAGACAAGTAAAATTGTGTTATGGTCACATTGGTTCAAGATTTGCTAATTTGTTCTGTATGCCTTATTTTTTTAACATTCCACCTATCAAGCAGCGGATGAATCTGTGACTGAGATTATAAGCGATGACTCCTTGCAATATGATTTTGGCACCATTAGAGTTGCAACAAACAACTTCTCCAATGCCAATAAGCTCGGACAAGGTGGCTTTGGGGCTGTTTATAAGGTAACATTGAGGGAGTACCACATGATTTGATGCCCATCTTCATGAGTTGGAATAATTACTTCACATACGTTTTTCTTCATTTATTGCAGGGTAGGCTTCCCAATGGACAAGAAGTAGCTGTAAAAAGACTGTCTAGGAATTCTGGACAGGGAGATCTAGAATTTAAAAATGAAGTTGAGTTGGTGGCCAATCTTCAACACAGGAATTTAGTGAGGCTTCTTGGTTTTTCCTTAGAAGGAGATGAAAGGCTTCTTGTCTATGAGTTCATTCCTAATGCAAGCCTTGATCACTTCCTGTTTGGTATGAGTTCCAGATTTTTTGAAACGTTTTACATCTTATTTATAGATGGCACTTCTGTTATCGTATGCAAAACATGCTTAGGTAATAATGAGCATCTGATATGAAAGCACTAAAGAAGAAAGCTGAAGTATCTGTTATGTTTTCTCCATTAGTTTCAATTTTATTTGATAATTGTGTGATTTGTAGATTCCATCAGACGCACAAATTTGGATTGGGAAACTCGCTACAAAATCATAAGAGGAATCGCACGAGGACTTCTTTACCTTCATGAAGATTCTCGTTTACGGATTATTCATCGCGATCTCAAGGCTAGCAATATTTTGCTAGATGCAGAGATGAACCCAAAAATTTCAGACTTTGGCCTGGCAAGATTGTTTGCAATGGACCAAACTCAAGGAGATACAAGTAAAATTGTTGGAACCTAGTAAGTAACATAATAGATCTATTGTGATCTTCTAATTTTGAGATTTGACCAAATCATATAAACGAGACAATCAAATAATTTGAGCATATTCACTGTTTGCATTATCTGGTATTGAAGTTATTGATGTTTACATGTAGTGGATATATGGCTCCTGAGTATGCGATGAACGGACACTTCTCGGTCAAGTCAGATGTTTTCAGTTTTGGGGTCTTAGTTCTCGAGATTGTGAGTGGTCGAAAAAATAACAGCTTCCAAAATGCTGGGGTCCCGGAAGACCTTCCAAGCTATGTAAGTATCAAAATCTACAGATACATATTCTCCATGTCTTTCATTGTAATTCAGTAGAATTCAGCTTTCCTGAACTAATTATTGCAGGCTTGGAGAAATTGGAGAGAAGGGGCAGCTTTGAATCTAATAGATCCCACAACATTGGCAGGTTCAAGGAATGAAATGTTGAAGTGCATCCACATTGGGTTGCTGTGTGTTCAAGAAAATGTAGCGGACAGACCAACTATGGCCACAGTTGTTCTAATGCTTAATAGCGACTCACTCAGTCTTCCAGTAGCCTCACAACCAGCGTTCTTCATGAATAGAAGGAGTGAATCCGACATGTCTTCCTCGCAAGATTCCAAACCAAGGATAAGAGAGTCCAACAAAAGCCAGACAGAAATCGCTCCAGCGTCGGCAAATGAGGATCCAATTACAGAGCATCCCAGATAGTTTATTTCACTTCCAACTCCTAAGATGTATAACAAATTGCAAATATTAGGATTTCTAAATATCGAGTTTCCTTGCTTAGCACACGACTTCCATGTCATGTTTGTTTTGGTCTTCTCTAGAAGAATCAACACGGACTCGCTTCTTCACAGCAATCTCAATTCTAAAAGCTATATTCCTCACATACGGTTTTGACTTTTTAATAGGCCAAAAGGGTCCATGGAGGCTCGTTTTGAGGTACTTTCATCTCAATTAAGCCGGGAAAAAAAAGTATTTCCATCTCAATCAAGTCATCAACCACTTTATATATCAAAGATCTTTTGTAAATTTAGCCCTTGTTGTCCAAAGCTAATAGAAAAGGTATATTAGAAATCTTCCACTCACATCAACTATATTATTTGTTTTGGATTCATTGACTTTCGTGTATACATGGACAAGCACGGTTTTGTTCTTTTGACCTTCTTGCGTTCTGCTACTTGAGTTTAGAAAGTACCTCATTGATGGATACGGAAGGTATAAAATTAATTCCGGGTGTGTTCTGAATCGGATAACATAAGGCGTTTATAGAATATTTGTGTGTCTATATTTGAATTGGTTTGAATTTTTAAACGTATTTAATTGACCTTATCCAGATTAGTTTAAATATGGATAATAAATCGGACAATCATTCAATATAGATTGAGGAGTGAACAACTAAATCGAATAATTTTTTTTGTGTTTGGATCCGAACTTAATTTTAAATCGAACAAAATTTTTATACTTAGACACAAATTTTGGACATAACTTATGTCTAAACCTAGTTTAATACGGATCAGACAAATTCAATCATCCGATCAAGTCAGAATTTTGCCATCCCTGTTGATGGAGACCAACATCAAGTTTTCTTATTGAACTTCCCTGGACTTGGCCAGATAATTCAATAAAGCATTCTATTAAAGTAAACATCAATCCGAATCAAACGCAATTATATATGCTGCAACTCAAATATTATATTTCTTTCAAGAAGTTGATGCATTCAACCAAATCATTTTGAATAGGCCAGTCCACCAAATGGTCCAAATCGATGTGCGGGTCAAACCAAGAAACCAACAGGGCTCCGGTCAACCCATAACTTTTCCGTTTAAAGCCCTCCACACGTCAAGGTTGGGAGCGGACTTGGCAATGGCTTCTTCGACATTACTATTAGCTTTTCCTCTGATTCTGATGCATATTCTTGCTCCCACCATAGCCCAGAAGCCTACCTTTCTCTCTTGGTACTGTTTCAATGACAGGGGTAACTATACTGCCAATAGCACCTACTCAACAAACCTTAATCGCCTCCTCTCCTCTGTCTCTACCACCACAGAATTCAACAGCGGGTTCTACAATATATCAGAAGGCGAAGGCTCCGATAAAGTTAATTCAATTGCGCTTTGTAGAGGAGATGTTAGTAGAGACGTTTGCCTTAGTTGTCTCAATGCATCCAGTTCTGAGCTCCCCAGACGCTGTCCAAACCAGAAGGAGGGGATTGTATGGTACGACCAGTGCTTGTTCCGGTACTCCAATAGGTCCATTTATGGTGAAATGGAAGTAAGTCCTTTTTTTCGGCGGCCGAATCCCAAAAATGCCACAAGCATGAATGAGTTCAATGAGAGGTTGAGGACATTCTTGGATGGTCTAATAAGTAGAGCTACACAAGGAGGTGATGTTCGGAAGTTCGCAGTTGAAAATACGGAAGGTCCAGATTTTAAGACCATATTTGGGCTTGTGCAGTGCACTCCTGATTTAACGCCTCAGGAATGCAGTGATTGTCTTGTTGGTGCACGCAGTGAGATTAAGGATTGTTGTTCTGGTAGGGAAGGAGGCAGAGTAGTGAGACCGAGTTGTAATTTAAGGTTTGAGATCTACCGCTTCTATGAAACGACATCTGAAACCCTTTCTCCGCCTCCTCAAACTTCTCCGCCTGATGAAGGTATATGAATTAAATTAGGCTCAAACTTTTATGTAATTGAAAATCCTCTACTTTTAGACTCTGTTTCTGTTTGAAACAGAGTCGTCGTTGATTTCCTCTGTTTCTGGTTGTGGGAGTAGATTAAAAATTGATTGCTTGAAATCGTAATCGGACAAGAGCCTGAACAATTTTTGTTTGTGCAGGAAAGGAGAGTAACACATCTAGGACTATTATCATCATTGTGGTTCCAATTGTTAGTGTTTTGCTGCTTATACTCTGCATCTTCATCTACTTAAGACGGAGGAAAAGGAAGCCAAAGAAGATTGATGAATGTAAGTAAAAGTTAAGCATAATTTTACCCTGCTTTCTTTGGATTATGTATGTTTTCTTTGTGCTAATATTTTCCCTATTGATCAGCGGTGGATGAAATCAGTGTCGTGGAATCTTTGCAACTCGACTTTAGCACAATCAAAACTGCAACAGATAACTTTTCTAATAAGCTCGGACAAGGAGGATTCGGTGCTGTTTACAAGGTAATTAATAATGAAAACTGCAAAAAGCCAAAAATATTGAACCTGTTTGACTCATTCCTGATTCATTTTCAGGGTCGACTTTACAATGGACAAGAAATAGCCGTGAAGAGGCTGGCAACTGGTTCCGGACAAGGAGATATTGAGTTTAAGAATGAGGTTTTGCTAGTGGCCAAGCTGCAGCATCGGAATTTAGTTAGGCTACTAGGATTCTGCTTGGAAGGAGATGAAAAAATCCTCGTTTACGAGTTTGTGGCCAACACTAGCCTCGATCACTTCTTATTCGGTACTGTTTCTTTTCTGGTTCTTGAAGCCTCAAAAGTAATATGAACACACTTTGCAGAATTCCAATTTTAGTTTAGTGATTAATGTAATTGTGAAAACATGTAGATCCTCTTAAGCGTGCGCAGCTTGATTGGGAAAGCCGTTTCAAAATCATTGGAGGCATCGCTCGTGGACTTCTTTACCTTCATGAAGATTCTCGTCTTCGAATCATTCACCGTGATCTCAAAGCTAGCAATGTTTTGTTGGACGCAGAAATGAATGCAAAAATTGCAGATTTTGGCATGGCAAGGCTGTTTGAACAAATGGATGAAACTCAAATCTACACCAATAGAATCGTTGGCACCTAGTAAGTAACTTCTGATTGCTTTGAGTTCAACTAGTGGTGAATTTATTATAACAAGATTAGAATACTTATCATCTTAATGTTGATATGCAGTGGATACATGGCTCCGGAGTATGCAATGCACGGGCAATTCTCAGTTAAGTCCGATGTCTACAGTTTGGGTGTGTTAGTTCTTGAGATTGTGAGTGGCCAGAAGAACAATTGCTTTCGTGTCGGAGAGAATGTGGAGGACCTTCTGACTTCTGTATGTACAAACAACCTTTTAAAGGACTTTTTCTTCTAAACAATATGTATTCTTTTGTCTTCTAACGAAGTGCTTATTGATAAATCTTATGCAGGCATGGAGAAACTGGATGGAAGGGACTGCTTCCAATCTTATAGACTCAACTTTAAATTCCGGATCGAGAAATGAAATGATGAGATGTGTCCACATTGCCTTACTTTGTGCCCAAGAAAATGTAGCAGACAGACCAACAATGGCCTCAGTTGTTCTCATGTTAAGTAGCTCCTCCCTTACTCTTCCAGTACCCTCACAACCAACTCAATATATGAACAGCAGAGCCCTATCGGACATTTCATCCTCGCTCGGATACAGTTCCCACGACACAGATTCCAGATCCAGACTGTCCAAATCTGAAACTCTTCCTTTGACAAATGGTTAAGCTTCAAAGTATGCAAGGATGTTTATTGTGCTTGCTTTCGCCCGTGAATGCTATTCCCTTTGAGGAATTCCAACTCCATTGAATTGGCTCTTTCTTTGTAAAATATACAAATTTATTCCACATTTTTTTCATTATTCTGCAGTCCAATATATTTTTGGTCAGCTGTTTATTGCCAACATTTGAATAACATGCAGAATATCAATGGATTTTTTATGGATATGTGTTTATAGCTAATTCTGCAAGTATCAGTTTTTCCTATATCAAACACTTTGGGCTAAAGATATTTGCATGAGATGAATAACTAAGAATACTAGATGTTTTTTTTTATTTGTCCAAGCTCTCAAGAAACTTGAGCAAAGCAGCAAGTCCTGATTCAATCCGCTGAGCTGAATTCTTGAGACCAACAATTATTCACTCTGCAAATTGTTTAACTATCTTGAATACCACCGGTACCTGATGGATTTTTGGTGACCAAAGAAGCTCCAACTTTGGAATTAGTTGCGACGGATCTTCGTGCTTATGAATACTTCTTTATCTCCATGGTGGCACAAAAGCTTCCGCATCTAAGTTTCCTAGGCTAACAGACCTGGTCTCAATTTTTTTTCTTTCTAGAATCCATATTACTTCTAGGGCTCAGTCAGAGCACATATTGACTGAAACTAATAAAGCATTTAAAGACTTGGTGGATAGACAGCAAATAATGTGATTAATTCTTCCTTAGATGTTCTTGTTTATGGTCAAATTGGATCATAATAATACACAACACTTTTGCCTTATTTAGAGAAGTGATGACAGTACCTGACAGCAGCAAAACTTACCAAAACATGTTAATTAATGTCTTTATCTTATGAATATTTAAGAAATTTTGACAAACAGATGTAATATGCCAAATTACCTAGGAACTTAATAGCACCGATTCGGATGCGGGGACACAGGATGTGGGTGCGAGAACACGGGGATTCGTAAATTTTCAAAGAATCTACGATGGAGGTGCGGGGGACTCGGCAAATAAAGAATATGTCAAGTGCGTGTTGGACTCGGACTCGGCAAAACTGTTGCCGAGTCCGTGCTTCCTAAGGTCGGAATGAGTCTCCGTCATTAGGTATGCACCTGGAATTATAAATTAAGTTTATGTATTATGAATTAATCAAGTGATTAATAAGTGAACTTTAGATGCAGCCTGCAAGCCTGCAACTGCATTGATAACAATATATTAATCAACTGAAGGGTCTTTCACGGTTTTGCAATGACAAAGACTAAGAAACCTGTCTTTACCATGCCCAATCTTTGAAAAACTTTTGTGTCATTAACAGATGCTCGGCTACAATCGTGTCAGCATAGGATCTTCTTCCCACTAAAGCCGGAGATTAGTGATGTTTCCCCTGCTTGCAATTGCAATCTTTGGCCTGATTAGCACCAGCAAATCCCAACCGACCTATAATAGTCATGTTTGTTCAGGATCATCAGTTATCAATCCCAGAAATCAGTTTCAATCGAATGTCTCAGCTCTCTTGGATTCTTTATCTTCCAGAGCCTCCAACAACAGTTCTTTTCAAGACTCATCTAATGGAATCTACGGCCTTTACCTCTGCCGTGGCGATGTTCCACAGACTACTTGTCAAATCTGCATAGGCAATGCTAGCCAACAAATTATCCAGTATTGCCAATTCAATGAAAGTGCAATCATATGGTACGATGAATGTATGCTTCGTTTCTCTACCGATGATTTCTTCGGGATGGCAGAGACATATCCAAGGGTGCTCATGTGGAATGTGCAGAATACCACTACACCTGATGAGCCTAATGTTGGCGCATTAGCTTTGATATACAACTTAGTAGCTGCCGTTCCATTCACAGAGACAATGTTTGGGGTAAATGAATCAGCAGGAAGTGATGGATCTCAGCATAGGTACGCTTTGGCGCAATGTAGTAGAGATCTCAATAGCAATTCTTGTAGCTCATGCCTTGCACAGTTGACTGATGCTATCAATCAATGTTGTCGAGCGAAGATAGGGTGGCGTATCTTGGCACCAAGCTGCAATTTAAGGTACGAGGTTTCTAAGTTTTACCAGCAACCACCAACTCCTGTTGGACCAACAGCTCCTGCACTGGAGTCTGGAAATGGTGAGTCAAACAATCGTATTTTCTTTACGGAAAACCAGAATGCCTTTTTTTGCTGCTATAACTAGATGCTCGGCGTGGCGTAATCCTATTGTATGATTGTGTTATATGACACGAGCAGGAAATGGAGGGAGGAACACAACAATGATCGTAATGATCACCGTTGCATCATTTGCAGTAGTTGCAGGCCTCTTGGGTTTATGGTATTATCTTTTCTACAGAAGGAAGAGACGAGGACACAGAGGTAGATATAATTAGATATTTATCAACACCAAAAGCTACTTTCTCCTAACATAATTTCTCACTTAGATGGAGAAAGAAGCCAGGAAATTCTGCTACCAAATTTTCAAGGCTTAAACCACCGACACTTTACAAAGGAAGATATGCAGCCAACAGATCAAGAAAACAGCCCAGAAATGCATTACTTTAATCTGAAAACTATAAGGGCTGCCACGAACAATTTCTCTGACGAAAACAAGCTAGGAGAAGGAGGGTTTGGACCAGTTTACAAGGTTGGGTTCACTTGGCTTTACACAGACTTTTTCTCTCATGGCATGGTGCTAAAACTAACAAGTTTGGAATGTCTACAGGGTAAGCTTTTAAATGGAGAGAACATAGCAGTTAAGAGGCTTTCCATAAACTCGAGTCAAGGAATTGAAGAGTTCAAGAATGAAGTGTTGGTAATTGCCAGACTGCAGCACAAAAATCTTGTGAGGCTTTTGGGATACTGCTTGGAGGGAGGCGAAAAGCTTCTCGTCTACGAATTCATGGCCAATACAAGCCTTGATGCCTTTCTATTTGGTTTACTATTTGACTCTCTTTTGTGTTTTAAGCCATATAATTGATGTATTTGATATTTGAATATGTACTCTTATGATTAAAAATGCAGATAAAAAAAGACGTAAAGAGCTAGATTGGGCTAAACGTGCAAACATCATAAGTGGAACTGCCAAGGGCCTTCAGTATCTCCACGAGGACTCGCGCCTCAAAATTATTCATAGGGATATGAAGGCAAGCAATGTTTTGTTGGATGATGAGTTGAACGCAAAGATATCAGATTTCGGCACTGCTAGGATTTTTGGAGGAAAGCAAATTGAAGCTAACACGGAGAGAGTCGTAGGAACCTAGTAAGTCGTTCACATCGTATTCTTCCTCAATAGTTATCTATATTGCAACAAATTCCAAGATATGGTCTGCTAAACTGAGAAATTAGTAGTTCATGAAAAACAGAGTCCTCTGTTCAATAACAGAGGATTGAGTAGTTCATATATCTTGTATTCCCTAAACAATGCCTTCTATTTAGTCTGACTTTATAAACGGATTAATTTGCATTGACAGTGGATACATGGCACCGGAGTACGCGTTGGAGGGATTATTTTCAGTAAAATCGGATGTTTACAGCTTTGGAATACTGATGATAGAAATCATTAGTGGTCAAAAGAACAGAGGATTTTACAATTTAGAGAATTCACGAGGACTTTTATCATATGTAAGTCTCTATCTTTCCATCCCCACTTAGGCTTACGGTTCTTCTGATAAAATACTTATCTCATATGAAATTTTACAGGCATGGAAGTTAGGTATTGAAGGCAAAGGCTTGGAATTGATAGATCCAGATATAGTCAGCACTTGTCCGATAAGCGATGCTTTGAGATGGATCAACATTGCTTTACTATGTGTACAGGGTGATCCTGCCAATAGGCCTACAATGTCAGATGTTTCTCTCATGCTTGGAAGTAATTCAGTAACCCTTCCTAAACCATTGCCACCTCCACACCATGCAGGTAGGTTTATTGCCATGTCTGATCAGTCTTCGACGAGCGAGCTAGGAACGGGTTCTGTGTCATCAGAACAATCTGCAAATACTGTTCCCGGATGGTAAAGAGATTTCTTGGAGCATTTGAGATTCTTTTGGCTACAGTTTAATATTTATATGATCTCTCAACTTGTGTTATACCATACCAAATTGTTACAGTTCCAGCAGCTGATAATAATCATTATTTTTGCTATATCACCTCCAAAAGAGTTGCATAAATATCAACTCATTTTGTTTAAAAATTATGATTGCGTTTTGATTGAAATTACAAGTCCCACGATATATTTTATTACGTCAAATAAAAGTTAAATAAAACGTGAAAAAATTATATAATGTTTTGAGTTTATATTCAACGACTGAAAACGTAACGAGATGAAAACATATTCGTAATTGTTATAAAAAAAAATTCTATCGGCTATAAAAGCCATCAACTAGTGTGTTTTTAATGTTAAAACTGAACTTAGATCGGAAAAATTAAGGCCCAGATTGTAACAATAATGGGCCTTAATCTTATCTTGTTGGGCCTCCATTAAGGAAAATGATATATATCCCATGGGGTTGTATCCCATGGGATCCCATATTTTATTCCATTGTATTATTACGATGGAATAACAAATTTTATTACAATGGAATAACGTATTCCATTGTAATAATACATATTCCACTGTACTAGAACCTGTTATTTCATTGTATTATTACAATGAAATATCTCATACGTTATTCCATTGTATTATCACAATGGAATAACATATTCTAGCACAGTGAAATAATGTATTCCATTGTAATGGTACGCATTCCACTGTAATAAAATCTGTTATTCCATTGTATTATACAATGAAATAAATTATGGGATCCCATGGGATATAACCCCATGGGATATAAAACGGAGCTGCTCCATTAATGTAGTTATGGGTTCGTTTGGAAGACAATTTGGATTTTAGCATATATTTTAGCTTATATGCTGGTAGCGTATATGCTATTTAAGATGCTGACATTTATGCTGTTTCAAATGCTGTGGGTGTTTGGTTCAATTTTTCTGATAACATAAATGTTATTCCAAATGCTGTGGCTAATTACATACAGGGGTATTAGCAGAAATTCAAAAACAATGAGATTAATATATTTATAAAAAAAATATGTATTTTTTATATGAACATTTTAACATTTTTAATAATATTAAAACAAATTCTAACATTTAAATATTTTTAATAATATTAAAAAATTTCTAACATTTATTTTAATAATATTAACATTTTTTCAAAAATAATAAATGTAAATATAATAAGGGGCACTTTGGCCATTAAACAAAAATAGTTGGGACATTTAAGACATTTCATTAGTGAAATGCTAAATGGTTTTTTAAATGCTACAAAAACAAGCATTTCAGAAATTGTCCAAATATAGTAAACTTTATGTTACATGTTAAATTATTGTTTGGTTGTGATTTTATCCATGTGTAGCATATATGTTATTTTCTAGCATATATGCTAGTTAAAATGGTTATCCAAACGGCACCATGGTTTTTCTTTAAAGAAACATAAATGAAGTTGGCATATAAAGTTCGCTCGTCTTGTTATTAGCCTCCACAATGATTTCACCCAAAAGTACATTGCCAACTAATTAATCGAGGCGACAATGATATAAAATGGATTTTGCTACAATAAGTATCAACTCCTAACCATTCTCTTTTGGAGATTGTGAGTTCGATTTTTACATAATCTACGTATATAAATATCATATTAGGAAACTCTTGACTCCGCATATCCACCGAACAACTTCTGATATAAATTCAGACATGCAAAAGTGGCTCGCACTATGCTGACAAGTAATTGAAATTGGATCGAAGTCCAAAAGTGGAGAATGCCTTTCATATAAAAAATGTCGAAGCTACTGAGCGTGGTAGCTAAACTTGTGATCTTCTGTATTTTAGATAAGTTATCACAGTCAATTTATAATCCCAACGAAAGCTTCTCTGTTACTTATCTAATACACGTAATTTACAGACGATTCATCTCCTGATAACATCTATCTATAGATTCATCTCATATTCTCATGTACACCTAAATGTAGTGGATGCAGTTCCCATATTATAAAAAAGTAATAAAATTTAATTAAATGTTAGCAAAATCTTATCCCAAATTCGAACAAAAAAAGTAATATAAGAAGTAGAAAAGGGTGTTTGAGATCGTCATCAACACAATGAAATAGCTTTAATGTCAATAATAAGATCATTATTAAGCTGATCATGCACAACCAGTTGATCTAAGGATAATAATAATTTATGTTGATAGTAAGGATATAATTATGAGATTTTGAGAATGTATTAATTATTATGGACCTACGTGTTGATGTACTAGAGAGTGAAGGACTAATGTCAATAAAATAAGGTCTTTAATGGGTAGGCTGGTAGGCGCACAATATTCTTTCCTGTCATGAAAAGGAGGAGCCCATGGCTATATAAGGAAGGTTTTATTGGATCACTGGAAGGAAAAAAGACAGTGAAATTCAGGTCCAATGAGTACCTTAACATCAAAAAGTACTATTTCAAGTCAATGGCAGTAAGGAAGTATTTTATTGAAATTGGGTTGTGCTCCTGTGATAATCTCTTATTATTATGTACTCTGTTTCTGTTTCCTTTTTGTTATTGGGGTGCATTAGTTTTTTTTTAAAAAAAAATGAAAAAATGGGTGAACTCAAAAAAATGTTAAATTTAAACGAGGTATTCTAAAAATTGGATGGCGTATAAAAAATGAGGAGTGCATTTAGTCATATTTATGTCTTTTATAGTTCACAAAAGATACATAATAAAGATGACAACGAAGAATATTATTAATAAATCCAAGATCTACAATAATATGTTAATCCAAAGAGCTACAACCAATGAAATGTCGATTGACACATTCAACAATTAATCAGCAAATATTACACTACGTAGATTGTGAAGTTTGACATCGGTGTGGTGTCGGCTATAGAAACTCTGACGGCCAAGTCAATCCGCGAACATACTTTTAAGAGAGAGAGGGATTGTCATATACCTCAAGTGACTAGTTAAAGATCTTTCAGTGAGGCTGGTAGCCTGGGATTGGCGACAATGAGGCTTTGAGCCTTGTAGAGTTGACGACTCTAGTCATGGTCCCTTTGGAGCCTGGTTGATTGGGTTCTCATGAGTCAACATGTTAAATGAGACTCTTGGGCCCGGTTGAGTAGAATGGCATATGGACCATTTTTGGTTAAATTTCATTAAATCCTGTATATAAAGATAAACATTCATACATCCCTATCAGAATAATGTGTACCCATCAGTCCCCTTACCAACTTATTTTATTTTATTGTTTACTTGGTATAGTTTTAAAAAGGCAAATAAATATAATTAATAAATGTCCACCCCACTCCAAAGTGTTGAGGAAGCCAATCGTGTATCAACAACTATCCAAACAAAGTGTCACTTCGTTGATTGAGTATGTCTTTACATCTGATCACAAAATTCCACTAAACAAAATTAGGTTTGCAGTTCAAAGAAACTGTAATGCTATTACACTGAGTGATGGTTCCCAAACAAAAGTATTATTATACCCTTTTTCCTGGTTTGTGCATACGTATACGAAGAATATTTTGCCCAAGTAAAAGACAAAACGGATAACTCCACTTCAGAATTTGAGTAATCCATAGGTCCACATAGGGCATATCACCCCTGTTAAGACAAAATCTCACATTGTTTAGGTACTAGTTGTTAGACTAGTATATTATATGAGATGCCCTCACTTATAAGCCAATTTGATAGGGAGACGATGAAAAGCACCACTCTTTTACATAGTATCATAGTAAACCTAGAGTCTTGATGGAAACACTGGCCAGGAACTTTGTCCACATGTTGAGCATTACATAACCAAGCTCACACGTTCGGAGAATACTAAAATGAATTCACACATGGTTTGGATATTAGTTGTTGGGCTAATATAATAAATGAGGCGTCTTCTCGCTTGCAACTGCAAGCCACACAATGTGTGATCCACAATTTATTTACAACCCCAACCCCTCTTGTGGGAAGGTCTTGGGCTATCCCGGAATCCCCAAGCACGATTCTTTCATGAAAAAAGGCACCTCTGGTACCCTAATTGGAGCAAGAAATTTCGCAAAGGTCACTCAGCGAATGGGTTTTCTTTTTTCTTAGATACTTTATGGGTTTTGTGATCTTTAACAGCTGCCACAGTATTAGTCTTCTATTATCGCCATCAACATTAATAAACAAATATTGTATTTACAACTTGGGATTTCTAGATATTGGTTTCTTTTTAAGCTGATGTTTAACTCTTTGTTTTTATCTCATAAAGCACACAGGATTGTTCCGCACTTCCGCTTCATATACCAGAAGCCAAATAACTCATCCTGGAACACATTTGGGAAGTCTAAACAAATGACAACTCGCAATTCCTTCATATGGGTGTGTCTCTCCCTAACCATTTTGATCGTCTCTGACGACTCTCTTGCCAACCAAACACAACCTTTAGATAACCTCCAAATAGAAAAGCATTCTGGCAATATTTACGGATGGATGGTTCATTACGGAACAGAAACCCAGAAGATCAAGTTGAAAATGGGAGCACCAATGGTGATGACAGGGATTCTGTGCTTCATTGCTGCATCTATATCCAGTGCAGGAGGCATTGGTGGTGGAGGCTTGTTTATACCCATTTTAACGATTTTGGCAGGATTAGACCTCAAAACAGCCACAAGTTTTTCCGCTTTGATGGTCACAGGAGGATCTACTGCAAATGTTATCTGCAATTTGTTTACTAGAAGTGCCAAATTTGGTGGTAAGAGTTTGATTGATTACGATATTGCACTGTTTTCTGAACCATGTATGTTGCTTGGAGTAAGTGCTGGAGTGATATGCAACCGTGTGTTTCCTGAGTGGCTTATTACTATTCTATTCGTTGTCTTCCTTGCTTGGTCTACATTCAAGACTTGTAGCAATGGAGTTTTGATATGGAAATTTGAATCAGAACAAGTGATGAGAAATGGGATTGAAGAAGTTGAAAATGGGGTTGTAAGAGACGGGGATTGTTCAGATGGTGAAGTGCCTCTTTTGGGTATGCAAAGAAGTAATAAGTTGGGGTTTCCATGGATGAAAGTTTGCATCTTGGTTATGTTTTGGTTTGCCTTCTTTGCTCTCTATCTTCTTCGTGGAATTCGCAATGGACAGGTGTGGCTTTTTCTTTCCTCTTTTTTCATCAGCAAGTTCTGTGAAATAATCGGTAATTTACTAACTTCATATATGCATACATTTTTTGCCCCCAATGAAGGCCTGTGGAGGGGAATACTGGATTCTCTCGTCACTACAAATACCTCTTGCCATAGTTTTCACAGCATGGATTTTATGTATTCTGCGCAGAAAGGAGAGCAGCCAACATCAAACACCAAAGCAGCAGGTGCTCGACAATGGCAAAATTAGCTAGACTTATTGTTCATTCATAATTTTGGATGATAAGGACTGCCGAACTAAGTTTTGTTCTTTATGAAGGACACAGAAGACTTAACTAGCCGTGAACCGTCAAGCAGACTTATTTTCCCAATCATGGCACTAATGGCGGGGCTATTGGGTGGAGTTTTTGGCATTGGAGGTGGAATGCTTATCAGTCCATTTCTTCTGCAGGTCGGAGTACCACCTGAGGTAATCCCCTTTCTTCCGATTCCGATCTTGTCGTGGACTAATCTTAAGAAAAGTTTACTTCTTGCAGGTGACCGCAGCAACTTGTTCTTTCATGGTGTTCTTCTCATCTACAATGTCAGCGTTTCAATACTTATTCCTGGGAATGGAGAACACAAATACGGCTCTCATATTCACGGTCATTTGCTTCGTCGCGTCTCTTATTGGTTTGATGGTAGTGCAGGGAGCAATTCAAAGATATGGAAGAGCTTCCCTGATTGTATTCTCAGTTAGTTTAGTCATGGCACTAAGCACCATTTTGATTACTAGCTTTGGAGCTCTTGATGTTTGGCAGGCCTATGAATCTGGTAATTACATGGGATTCAAATCACCCTGCTGAAACAATTTTGAACTAAAGCTCCATGCGGAATAAGTATTCTCTGATAGACAAGACAGCCAAAGATGGAGAACAGGGAGTAATTGTCCGGACAGAAATCCTTTACGTTGAAGGCTAAGAAACAGGGCATCTGAATAAATGTTGCAGCATTGTGAATAAAACCAATCTCTTGCTCTTCAGTATATTTCAGATTTTGCTCAACTGTATACATAAAAAAAATTCCCTGAACAATAACGCTGTCACAAGTTACAAGTCAAAAATTTGTAGACACAATCACCAGAAAGATTCAGAAAGACTCGACGTAATCAGTAGCAAGTGCTATGTTTGAATCTGTACATTATGCCCAAAAAACTCAAGCGACAGGGGGACGGAAAGCATGATCCTGTGAGGTATCAACAGCAGCAGGAGGCATGAACTGCCACATGGAAATTCCAGGATAGCTAACAAAAGGCACCAACTTGTTGCAAATAACTTGGGCGGGGGCAGGAAATGGAGCTGGAATTGCAGGTTGATGAGGCAAGAACCCTGGCTGAGAGCTCATGGCTGTTATATGAAGTGCAATGTTCTCTTTCTCAGTCTTCAACATCTGCTTCTCATCTCGAAGCTCATTCTTCTCAGCCTATAAAGGCAAACCACTCGTCAGAAACAAATAGGCGAAGCACTTCATTGAGATTCTTTACATAACTTGCAGTCTATAATCTATATGACTATATGTATAATCAATATTGGTATGTAAAGAACTTAATAGCAAATCTTAGGCAAACCTTTAGTTCATTGATCTTCTCCCGCAAGCTCTCAATTGATTCGTTCAGTTTCAGGGCTTCACTTTGTAACTGAGTTACCACCCGAACAGCATCAGCCAGTATGATAGACTTGTCCATTTTGGGAGGCCTTCCGGGATCCAAGATCAAACCCAACTCCATGAACCTTAAAGATACGGCCAAAAGTTACAGGGACAAAAAAAGAGAGGGAAAGAGAGAACATTAGAGCATCAAGAACCAATACATACCTATCGTTTAGCCTATCCCTTCGTATTTTTTCTCTACATGCTTTTGAACTAGATGAACTACACCTTACTCTGAGAAACAATACTGTACAGAAACTTAGTATACAAACAAGGAAAAATTGAAACAAGCTATTCAATTTCACTAAATAAAGAGGAACCAAAAGCAGGAAAATGGTGTGAAAACTCATGAAGGCACTAATAAATATTCTAAAAGACAAAATACTTGAACTATATTGCACTTGGAAACTCTAGCAGGAGAAGGACAAGAGGCTTTATACCGTTTTCGGAAACCAATCTCCTTGTGATCAACCGAATTCCCAAATGATTCATCCAATTCGCCACTGAGAAAATAACAAGAAACGGCATGAACATATGCATAAGCAGTTTAGATCATGAATTCATGATAGAGCAATATAGATCATGAAAGCTTTTACAAAACCCAGTTTTGAGTCGGAGCACTGATGCAATAGATTCTCATATGCATAAGCAGAAACACAAATTTTCTGTTTAAAAATGAAGCTTATCCACCATTCATTGCAATCTGTAGTGCTAAAACATTGGACATAAAAAACATGCATTCGACAAGAAGTACATATCCCATTAGCATCACACATTAAAGATACAGAAAGAAAAACTATAAAAAAGAAAAACTATAAATGACTGAGTATATACGGCAAATAAAATTAAAATCAGTTACAGAGAAAAAATGGAAGAAGAAAACAAAGAGAGAAATGAAGGGACCTAGGAGGGGTGAAAGAGTGAGAATACCAAAGTAACGCTGGGGGATCAAGTGAAGGAAGGTCGCCGCCAGGGACAGGAATATCTTCGATCAAACCATAATCCAATACCCAGTTGGGATTTTCACGTAATGCCATCTTCCTCTCCGTTTGGTGGCCAAAAATTCAAGATTTCCCGCAATTTCTTAACCGGAGGGAGGGCAAATGCAGAATTGTATGAAGCCAGGCAGGGAAGGAAGAGATGGACTGATGGAATATTTGTGACAGGAGTGGCGTGTGAGTTTTGGTTGGTTTAGTACTTTAGCGTGTGAATAAGAAGAAAAGTGAATAGAGAAGATATAATTGAGGAGGCGACGAAACAAAGAAAAGGATATTGAAAAAGAAAGGTCCTTCCTTGCGACTCGCGATACCTCCATCTACATGGACACCAGCCACCACCAGTACAAGAAAGATTGCCATATGCCATATACTCGGTCTTGTTAAAGCGCTCCTCCAAGTCCAACTATTATTTGGTTTCGTTCGGCCCATGTTTTTTATTGGGTTCCAAGTTCCAACTCTTTCATAGACCATAGTAGAGGCTTACACGGCCCATCTTAGACACTGAGGAAGCCCGTCCGAACATGTTGTTCTTGGGCTCTACTGATTCCATATGTTGGTTGGCCCAAGGCCATCTTCCGGCTTCTGACTCTATTAGTCAAAAGGCCTACGCGGCCTATCTTATTCTTAAAAGCATGTACATTGACACTCTTGAAATAGATACTTGATAATGTATATTTTTATTGATATTACTCTATTTAGATATGTGTTTTGGTGATTTGAATAAATATGACACACTTAAAATGAAATAGATACTTGATAATGTATATTTTTTATTGACATTACTGTATTTAGATATGTGTTTTGGTGATTTGAATAAATATGACACACTTAAAATGAGTACTGAATAATGTATGCGAATGTATATTTCTATTGATGTTGTTCTATCGAAAGATGTATTTTGATGATGTAGATAAATATTTTGTTTGACTTTTTGTAGATTTAAAATACTTGATATTTAGAGTTTTTATTAATGAAAAAAATGAGAAAATGTATAGAGATTTCTATTTTGTTGATATGATTATATTGAGAGACGTGTTTTAATGATATAAATGAGTATACTGTTAAACTTTTATATAATAGAAGTGAGACCCAATTAAGAGAATGAAAATTTTGGAAAATCTCCCCCCATTAGAGTTGCTCTAATGACTACCCAAGCCCAATCTTGCTCGGTTTCCCTCCCAGGGCCATACAAACAGCCCTTGCAGCCTCAAGGAACCCAGAAAACTCATAGGAAATACTCTCCGCTAATTTAAACACCTGACCTCAAACAATAATCAATCATCCACCTTAAATCCTGCTATATATAACCAACGTGACTATCGCCACCTGACACTCCACTTGCTAGTTGCTGCGGCTAAAGGACTAAACGGTTAACTCAAAATCCAAACTGAGCTTATATTTATACAACTTCAGATCAAGAATTTTGATGGACATGGCAGGAGTATACAATAAACACAAAGGTAGAGAGATTATTTACATTATTTGGGAGTCAAATCACACAATTACAAGCCACAATAACCAAGTCAACATCTGTACTCAATGCTAGACAACCTCAAAATATTAGCATATTTTGGACGGTCAATGGGATCCCAGGCTTCCTTGCTATGCCACATATACACGAGTGGACTGGACGAGACCTTCAATCCTTTTCCTCATCTCTTCTGGATTGGCACCCACAATCTTGTCAACTTCAGAACCATCCTTCATAAACACAAAAGTAGGCATGGCTTTCACCTCCATTTTAGATGCAACCGCCTGTAGGCGCAAAATATCAAGGTAGTTAAATCACAGTCGCGAAAATATCAAACTCGTGAAAGAGAAGCTCAAAATGTCTATTTGTAGGTCCTCTCTTTCTCTAAATTGGCAAATAATTTTCCTTTGGAAGGTCTCTAAGAAGGCACACACTTTCCCGCCAACCGAAAGTAAAGACGAGCTATGACAATGAAAGGTTAGCATACCATATAGAAAAATATCTAAACATTATCACTATGCTTGAAGAATGGAAGTTGCTCCACTGGCCCTCAACCGACCACATATGATACTCAATGAAGTGAATTAAAACTATAATCTTATCACAAAGCTTACGATGAAAATTAGTTTCTCCATTGTCCATTTAGCTAAAACACACAGGATCACTAAAAATCTGTAAATAATGCATGAGTATTGAAAAAGTATAATCATACATAAGAAAATGAGTACATATAGAGAATTGTAGCCATTCCTACTTCACCCGAATGATGTCGCCTGAATGAATTTTGAAAGAGAAAGATCAAAATAAACTGTGCTACACATGCCACAGTATCATATCATAAGTTCAATAGCAGGGCAGGCAACTAAAAGATGTACTCAACACGAAGACATTTTTACTATGTTTACAAATGAAACGCGAAGGTTCCCTCGTGATACCACATCACAATCAAGAACTGACTACACGGGTCACTCAAGAGTACTACAGTTTGCATGGTCAGGCATATATCTAAAATCATAATCGGGGAAGAACAAAACAAAAAAAAAACCTTACCGTCATCGAAGAGGAAATCTAATGAATAAAGCTGCATATATTAGGCAAACAATGGCATGCTGTATCTATGAAAAGAAGCTCCTAGCATACCACCACCACCACAATCTAGAATTACAAAAATAAACTCCACTTTGAATTATATAACAACGCATCTCGAGGGGAAAAATGCATATAAGGACACTAGACTACTGCTAATACATAAAAATAAAACCAATTTGCAGATTATTGCTTAGGTAATTTACCTTGACCTCATCAACATCAACAGTGAGAAACAGAGCATCTGGGAACTCCGAGGCCATCTCTTCGAAATACGGATTCATGGCCACCGATGGCATACACCATGACGCCGTAAAGTGGACAACAATCTATAATATGTCCACAAAAGAACAACAGAATCAAAAAGTTTCACATGAAACAAAAACTTAACGACAACCCATGTCAACTCTTAGGTTACTCGTACCGATTACAGGTGCAAGCTAATTCCTCCCTAAACCTAGACAAATATTCTCAAGATGGGTATCGTCGTATCAATCAGAACCATGGGAAATAAGAACTTACTAAATTTTCAACATCGTCGTTATTGCAAAATCAGATCGGTTTTTGGTGAATTAAAAAAATGGGCAAAAGGAGTCTTTAAACTGAAAACTAACTGTGAAGTCATGGATAGAGAGAGAATAAGCTTACAGGCAAGCCTTGATTCTTAGCTTGGTTTACATAGAAATCCCAAGACTCCACAGAATCCACCTTCACAATTCTGGATTTGTTTTGCTGCTCTCGGCTTTCCATGGTTTTTTCTCCTGTCTTCGTCTTTACCTAGAAAAGTCTAGACGCCCAGACCAGAGTCTTGGTTGAATTCTAACTCCATTAGGGTGATTAATAGATGAGGCATGAAACTTTTATTTAGTTTTATATAAAATATGGGCCATCAACTTGAATTCTTAGTAGTTATAATATTTTTTTTAAATGATAAATTTAATTTTCATATAAAATTATTAATTTAATATAGAAAGATAATACAGTTTTTTATCAAATCAAAATTCAATCATCAGTTTCACATCCAATCCAATTGAGTATATATAAATTTATCTTTAAATTCATCCACTCATCTCCATCATTTCCTCTCAATAAGCTCGCAAACTCATATTTAATTAATCTTAAGTTTACCCTCGACTAAACTTATATATAGTAATGGAAACCACGTAAATAATAGAGACAAACATATGAAATGTTATCCTTGTCCTTATCCACAACCCATCTAATCCAGTAATCGGGCCCATGGCCCACGTTATTCATCTGGTGGCCTCATTTGGTAATTGGGAGATCTATTTCTAAAACAGCTAAATGAAATCAATTGTCAGTGGTCACGCATCATGCCAATAAAAGGCGATTCCTTTTCAATCCAAAAAAAAGGTAGGATAAGATATATATATATAGGATGGAAAAAATCGATTTCAGATTTCAGCATAAATTGTTTATGAAAAGTTTACATCACTCGATTAAAATTGGTTTGAATTTTCAATTTTTAGATGTTTTTAATTGTTAATATTCGAATTGATTTAAATTCGAACAAATAAATTAGACAATAAAATAATGTGAATAAAAATTCAGATAATGAAATCAGACAAAATTTATTTATAGAGCAAGACTTAATTTTAAACAAAACAAAATCTTTATATTTGAACTCTGATTTCATACATATACCTTATATGCAAACTCAATTTAAATAGTCGATCAACATCAATCATCCGAATGGACAAAATTTTGCCATTAGATGTAACGATTTTAAAATTTATCACATCAACATATATTCATATTCATGTGGTGCAAGTAAGGTTTGTTGGAATTTAGAATAAAATGTCCAGGTTGATGCCACTAAAATAGAGCCGGACAATGGACAATCCTCTTAGCAATAAGTGAAGCATAACAGCAAAGATTCCCGTTAGAATAAACAATACAACAGGATAGTAAGGTACACCTATGTTCACCAAACATTGAACTTGTCATACAACATTCATGGACCTTTCCGCTAAGCCACTAATTGGTAAATTCGGTCACAAGCTGCAAGAAAAATGCTACTCTCACCATAATACAAAGAATATATATTACACTCAGTTATCAACTCCCCAAATCATGGCACCAACAAAGCAAATTCCATGAAGATGATCCAAACCAGAGAACCCTGGCTCTACTTGGAAATAACAGTTACTGTGTCATGATTTATGACTGAACACAATGAAACAAGTAAGGTCAACCATAACTGAGGCGTGAATCTGCAGGCCGAGAAATCATCTGGCGTCGAGGAATCCCGATTTCACAAGAATTGACTCTGGCAGCAAACCGTAGGGAACAAAGTGACTCGCCAAGTGAAGAGGGATCAGGGGAAAGGTTTACAAACATTAAAGTTTTCGAATCCCCACCAAGACAAGGCTGTAACAAAGTGTTTTGAAGTTAAGACACATTCAAAGTTAAAACCAATTAACAAACTTAAAACCAAAAACCAAATTAATATGGCCCCCATTCCATTCACCCAGCTGTATGGTACGAGGCACCAAAATAAATCTAAATTTGATCTAACATGTTAGTGTATGACCATATGTATTAGACTATTAGGGACTTATTGCAGCTACGTAATTTATTTGTAGCCACCATTTTCTCTGTATTTTCTTTGTTTTATTTGGGGTAGGTGCTGTTTTCCACATCACTCCCAGCCCTACGGATCAAAACTCAAAAACAACTCAGGAAAAAAAAAGCACGCAAAACATTCCAAGAAATTCACCTGGAGAAGATATGTAAGCTTTGAGTTTCTGAAAGGAACATGGTCTTCCTTTTTTGCCAAGGCAAATATGACATCGCTCAAAGAAGATAAACTTTTGTTTATCGCCTGTTGGAAAAGATAAGAAGGTCAACAATCGTATTGAGAACTCAAATGGAAAATATGTAAGAAACATCCACTGGAGAACTGATATAACAAAGAAAGCAACCTGAGTCTCCTTCAGTCGGTCTCCAGTTGATCCACTCTTCGAGAGTCTCTCACTTCCAGCAAGATCAATAAGATTTAGAACACCCTGTACTTGTTGTTCAGTACCCTAACAAGACGAGTAAAGGCATTTAGCAGATAGAACTACAAGCATGTAAGTAGATAAACATGCAAACATTATACAGTACCTCATTCACACCAGATATACGTAATGTGAAGACAAAATGACTTCTTGAAGACTGCTCATTCATATGTGTCCTGCCTACAGACCTGGAAAAATACAGTGAAAACAGAAGTTGTAATAACATCTCCATCCTATTAACTTAACATTTATAACAATACGCACATGGAATTGTATAACTATGAGGTGCCTTCCACTATACCAATGAAATTTACCAACGGGAACGAGTCCTTAGGGTTTTTAAAGATGGATGGAGTCAATAGTTCAAGTCTGTCTAACAATTTAAGATAAACTTCTGTGGTACAAGATTCTTCATCAACTTTCTAGTTTCTAATTCACATACTGATAAGTACAAATAGCTCAACATCAGAGTTAAGCCAAAGATTTGCACCATGCAATCAATTTTAAAATGTTATACAAAAAGCATAAGATTCTCTCCATAATATCAAACAATCAGATAATGTTGCACAAGACATTAACTTATTGAGCCTAACAAGCATTTTTAAATAAATACCTGCTTTGTGCTGCCTGCCGCAGGAGAGAGGAAATCTCTTCAATACTGCCAACATCAATAACAGTAAGGTCACTAACGTGCGTGTTTCCATTTGCATCATGCTTTATAGTGTACTGCTTCCCTGGAACACCATTCTCTGCACGTGTGATATCAAGAATGCTTGATCGGTTTATTGATAACAAATCGCGGATGGTTTCATTATAAATTTCCAGCATTGAAGCCTACAATATTTTTGAAAGAACAATTAAGAAATAAATTTTAAATGTATCAACTAGAAACTCATTTTAGAAGGTTTACCACTTTACCTGCATTTTGTACTTCCAGCCCTGTGCCATTAGAGCCTGACTACTTTCAAATATTTGTTCTAACGACCGCGGTATCATCCCTCTCTGGTCAGGGGCCTCTGGCCTACCCATCATTGTAAAAGTTTTTCCAGAACCTGTTTGCCCATACGCAAATATGCAAACCTGTCCAAGTTTTTTTTAGCAGATGTAAAATAATTATCATGTCACAAGTAAAATCCCTCGTATTTTCTTGGTGTAAAAGTTAGAATTTGGCTGAGTTGACTATTAAAAAGCTATAATTGAAGTTACATTTCAAACAACGTTCAAGTATGATCTGAACCAACTATAATTATGTTAAATTTGTAACAGAAAAGCAAAAATCACCTTGTAACCATCGAGAGCACTCTGTACCAATTGAGAAATCTCAACAAAGACGTCTTGTTGAGAAGCCTCGTGATCGAACACTTTATCAAATGTGAACGGATAATTTTGTCCTGCTCAATGTTACATAAAGAATCCAAGAACATACTTCAAATAAAAAAACTGTAACTGAGAAACATAGAATACATAGAAAAAAGTGAAACTTTTTATGCATGGTTCCAATTTTAAATTTGCTAAAAATATTGTCCATACCATTTTGAATTAGATCAATGCCTCGGCCAACGAATTCTGTTGAGGTTGGATAAGCGATGACCGATGCTTCTGTCGCAGCAGAATCATCTGGTAATAAAGGCCGCACCCTACAGAACACGCGAATATTTCCCTTGAGTTCCTATGACAGATAAACACAAATTAGTTAGTATATTTGATCTTTTCCGTAAAGTTAAAAGAATGATCAAACAACATTACCAAGATTGTGTTGTGCAACTTCTTCCTCAGTTTTTCTCCTTCAAGCAATTTGTGTTCTCTGTCTGCAAGGCGATCTTGCAATTCAACGATGACCCTCTGCTGCTCTTCAAATTCTGACCTTGTTTCTGAAAATGATAAATTGGCCATCTGGGAAGAAAATCATTACTGTGAATTTCAGATATAAACATGCACAAGGAGTAATATAAAAGACTAGAACGAGAATTTTTTTTTTCAAAAACAGTGGACACAGTATTTTTTCTAAAAAAAAACTCCTTGTAAAACTTATTAAAAATAAATAACTCTTGCCTTGAAACTTTTAGTATTACCTTCAATTTCTCATTTGCTGCAGCAATTTGACGCTCTAATATATGAATCTGCTCCCTCTGAGAAGCACACATCTCCTGCAAAAAATGAAACAAACATACACAAAAAAAATCAAGTACAACAACTTGGAATATCAATCATAAAGTTAGTGTTTTAATTACAAACCTCCAAGCATTTCGATTTTCTAGTCAAGTTTTCCAACTCTGAAAAAGATTGCCCACTTTTTTCTTTGTAGTGTACTAAATCAGCAGTTAAGGCTTGCACTTGTGCGACTTGGCGATCACGATCATCTCTCACATGTTGCAACTCACCTTGAAGACATCTAACCTCATTCGCTAATGATTCTTTCTTTTTCACAGCATCATCTTGTGAATCCTGATCATCACCATGCACAAGACTCCATCCTTAGTTATTGGCATGGTGATAAATAATTATATAGATATTTGCATCAATTAGGCATATGTGTCGAAACTTATTGACTCTTAATCTTCATTAGCAGTCAGTAACTTAGTAGTTAAGCAAATGAATAGTGACTTCACTTTTTCATAAGATGATATTCGTTGATTTAGGGTACAACGAAACAAGAATTCATAATTTAACATCTCTGGTTTTATCAATTTTGCATTGGACTATAACAGTCATTAGATAACCGCAATTAATGCATTTTGTGTCAGGGATGTTAGGTTTGTCGCATATCTTCACAAATTTAAGCCACATGCATAAACATTAGGCTAAATTTTCCAAATTTCAAGTTGAGTGAGGCAAAGGAATAGAAAATTTTCAACAGCTTGCCAAATACTGCCCAACTTTGGCAACAAAGAATAAGTGTAAAAACAACTTCTGTCTACGGCAAAAAAGAGACATACACCACAGTTATAAATCAAGATCCACAAACAAAACAGAAACAAATGCCATAAGATTCGATAAACATTCCATACCTCGCATTTAATTCACGTAGAGACTAGAGAGAGAGAAAATATTAGAAATGAACAAACATGCAGGAGCTAAAGAAAGCCAAGGCCAAGAAAATTAGTATCATCCTCATACCCGGGATGAATTTAACTGCTCTTGCAATGAATTATAGTGTCCTCTTAAAGTACTGAGATTCTCCACTATAGTTGATTTCTCCTTTTCTACTCGTTTTAGTGACTCACGAGCTGTTTCAAGTTCAGAATGAAGTTTGCTATTGTACTGCTGTAAACTCAAGTTGTACTCCTGTAATCTTTTGTACATGTCATCAAGTGAGGTAACCTGCAAATTTTAGGAAAATTTCAGGAAGATTGCCAATAAGTTGAGGTGTGGAAGTCAAAAAACTTCAAGAGAGGAAAGAGAAAAAGAGAATGTGCAAGTTAAAATGAACAGCGATTACTATGTAACTAACAAATAATGCCAACATTCACAACTAAATTAAACTTTACCCTGTGGTTGGCAGCTAATATATCTTGCTTAGCTTTCTCAAGCTCCTTAGAGAGCGATTCTTGTAACTTTTCTGCAGCAACTCGAGCTTCATTTTCTCTTCTATGGGAATCAATTGCATCCTATTTTGAAACGACAAAAACATAATTAAAGAAAAAATATATTACAATGTCAGTGATTCATTATTTATAACATCCTTTACAAATTCCTTACCAGCTTTTCAGATTCTTCCTTTGCAAGTTTCTCCTGTAATAAAACAATTTTTTTATTTGACTCTGAAATAGTTGCATTGAGTTCCTCCTCCTTGCTTTTCATCTCCATCTCTAAAAGGAATATAAACAGACTGAAGTTACACAGTTATTTCTTTTATAAATTTCATATAACAGTCGCAATATAAAATAATACCACTCTCACAGAAGGCAGCTCATAATACAATAGTGGCATTGGTAAACATCAGTTTTTTCACTATACTAAAATATAAAACACAAAAAAATCATAAGAAAACAACACCTGAAAGTCATTCCTTCCACTAGAGGGACCATTTTTGCTGGTATCAAAGTCACAACCAAAGATTATTTTGCTTTCAACGTTGCATTAATGCCAATAATATATTTTGACTATTCACCAAAGCCAGGAACAATTTAATTCATGACGACATATTACATTTTCTAAAGCTTTTGAAAAATGAGTAAGGCTCCAATAAAGTAAAACCACAAAATCCAATTACAAGAGTACTCTTCTAAAGAATGGTACAGTTATTACCAATAGAAACTCAAACAAAATAAAAACCAAATCAGCGTTATATCCACTATAATTTACTAATGGAATATATTTAATCTTGGGCATATGCAAGTGAACTTGCTATTTACCTATCACAACCAGAGAATAATGGATATTAACAACCATCAATTATAATGTTAATATCACTCATTATAAACTACCAGCAGTAAAAATGTAAAATTACCCATATCTGCAGAGCTTTTCTCCAAAGATTCCAGTGCATTTCGAAGCTTTCCCTCCTCAAGGACATGACCTTCGTCAACTTGTTGAAACCATCTGATGCACAGCCTGAGCCTCTTATTATGTTCAGTAAATTGTTCTAATTTGGCCTAACAAACCAATAGAGTGAAAAATAAAATTAAGAGATACAAGACATACAATTCATTCTAAATGTAATAACATTTATGAAACCAATGGAACCTTAAGATCAAACTTCTTGGCTTTTGGCTTTTCTAACAACAGTGCTTCCACTTCCTCTTTTGTAAATTCAATGGCGCCACTCTCTGAACCCTCATTGCTGCCAACATCAGCGGCAGCTGGAACTTCTTGCCTGTTGTTAACAGCTGCAAATGCCTGTCGTGTAAGGCCAGTGGTTCCTGCTCCTGCCACTTTTCTTACTCCTATTCTCCTGCGCTTGTCTAGTGGATTTCCATCAGCAGCCTCCTTCTTCTACAAAGTCACACAAAAGACCAGTCAGCAAGCATATAAATAAATGGAAAAGTCATTCACCAACAAAAGGTACCGTCACTACCCCATTCAAACCCAAAAAGATATGGAAAAAACACACCTGAATTTCACAGATCAACGAAATCCATTAATTTGATAAAACTTGTGATACTTTTACCCAACGTGCACCGTCTATTGGTAATATGCAGTATAAAAAAGGCGAACTTAAAATTTAGGAACATAGAACCCTAGCATAGCGAGAGGAAAGAAAGAAATGTAAATGTCAAATAGAGTAGTAATTATTTTAAGGTTCGTTGTTTAACTCCCATCCAAACAAATATTTCATTTATTTAAAACCCTAGTAACAAAGCCGAAGTCCATAAATCTTGCAATTGTCTCTCTCCTTCGTTTCTCTCACTGATTTTCGAAGTGAAACCCTAGAATGAACAAACTCGAATTTCAGAGAGAAAGAGATAAATTAGGACTTACAGTAGAAGGGCTCCGAGGAGGTCTGTTCTGGTTGCGAGAAGACATCATCGAAACCAGATAAAATACTTTAAAATTTCAGAACGTAAGCTTGGGTAGAATTCTTGGCGTTGCATCAAGTTCCGATCTGAGCCTGTTTCCTTTGCAATCAAATGACTGGAGATCGAAAAGCTAGGGCTCGCAGGGAGAAAGGGAAAATATGCGCTGTGAGTGTTCGAGAGGAGAGGGAAGAAATTTGAATTGATTCAAATCAAGATCCGGCGCTCCTGTTTTGTAAAGTTAGAGTTTGGACTCCCTTTTGGGCCAATTGGATCAGGCTATATTTTATATACAGAACAGACCGGCCCAACTAGCTGAAGTATCCGCTCTTGTTGTCCTTTCGTGGCCCACAACTTAATAAATTATGATTTTATTTTAGGAACTAATGTGGAACAACCTCTAAAATTTGTACAAGAGATTGGAAGTCGGATGTCAAAACTCTATCCGGTCTAGAGAATTTTTTTTCTATTCTCATAAAATAAAGTTTGGTCATGTTATATTTCTAGAATTCATCTTCAAGCACAAAGATTTTGTTTGATTTAATATCCGGTCCGAGTCCAAACATAAATTTTTTGTCTAATTTAGTTATTCAAACTCTAACACAATTTGAATTATCATACGATTTACTTGTTTAAATTTGATACAACCATAGTTAAACAATTAAATACGTCTAAAAATTCAAATCAATACAAATAATTAAATACATCTAAAAAGTCAAATCAATAAAAATTTGAACATCTAAATATTTCATAAACATTTTAGGTTTATACCAACCAAAATAGATTTTTTTCCACCCCTTGTTGGAATTTGGAAGCAAGAATAGCCAATTGTGAATTAAGCACCAAAAATCTAAGAGAATCCACGTGGCAAGAAGCTAGCCAACACAACAAAACCCAATCCAACGAGTCAATATAAAATGAAACTAAAAGACACATGTCAAGAAACTACTGGCCAGTCTAATATCCAACTTATCCAACTAGAAAATGGCAGATAAGGTGCTAGCCCAGAACCAATCTACATCACTAAAACGAACACAAACAAAAGCTGAAGCAACATCTTCCACCTACAAAGAAAATATAACTCCACCAATCTCTTCATTTCTCTCTTGGAATTAATATTGTTCCAGTTCAAGGACATGGCACAGGCTATGGCTTCAATGGCTGGTTTACGTGGATCATCTCAAGTTTTCCTTGAAGGCAGCTTCCAGATGAGTGGCCCAACACGCTTGAACATTCCCACAAACAACAGGGTAGCCCTGACCAGGCCTGGTTTAACTGTGCGAGCTCAAGCTCAGCAGCAGGTGTCGGCTGAACCCGAGACCAGTCGTCGCGCTGCTGTGCTTAGTCTTGTTGCTGCTGGTTTGGCTTCTGGGTCTTTTGTTCCAGCTGTGTTCGCTGCTGCCAAATCCATCCCTGTCGGCCCCCCTCCCCCACCCTCTGGTGGACTCCGTAAGTTGCATTATACCTAGTAACATCATTTTCATAT
Source organism: Euonymus europaeus (assembly GCA_963580455.1). NCBI lineage: Eukaryota > Viridiplantae > Streptophyta > Magnoliopsida > Celastrales > Celastraceae > Euonymus > Euonymus europaeus. The sequence goes on along the minus strand of OY756969.1, from coordinate 1,413,611 downwards.
TTCTAACTGACACTCTTTGATAAAATTTCTAATATTCCTTGAAAGCAGTACTTGAGTGACTACAATTAGGAGTGGAAAAAAAATCGATTCCGGGTTATACTGAATATTTACATGGTCATGCCTAAATTGATTTGTATTTTCTATAGGACAATAATTTAATCAGGTCTAGACAATCAAATCAACAAAAATTATGTGCTTATACCAGGACCCGGTTTTAAACCAAAAAAATCGTTATGTTCCTACATGGATTTCGTACATATAATTTTTGTCCAAACTTGATCAATCCGGATTGAATAAAATTTTGCCACGGGTAACTAAAACTAAGCCTAGTGATTTCATATGATAATTGCATCAATAGGTATTTGAATTTAAGAATTAAAAAAAGTGCTAGAAACATAAGCTTAATGTATAATATGAGGTACCAATTGTGGGATTTGCCAGCTGGGACTCAAAACTCTGATGAGGCAAGAGACTTTGATCTGCCATTGAAGGAGAGATTCTTCATTCAACCACTTACCCCTGTAGAGGCAGCAAAGAGGGCAAAAGACTCTGCCCAGGAAATTGTTAAAGTGAAGGAGTTTATAGACAAGAAGGCATGGCCATATGTAATGAACGATCTCCGCAACAAGGCAGGGTACCTGCGATATGACCTCAACACTGTCATCAGTTCAAAGCCTAAAGAAGAAAAGCAATATCTAAAGGATCTCGCAGGGAAGCTCTTCCAAGACCTCAGCGATGTGAGTGTTAATCCATGCTGTATTAATCTTCAATTGTGTTCATGTGTGCAATGCAAATCAACATGAACTGATTATAAACCTGTTTGTTTGGTTTTTTTCAGCTGGACTACGCTGCACAAACTAAGAGCTCCACTCAAGCTGAGAAGTACTATGCTAAAACTGTGTCTAGTCTGAATGATGTTCTTGCCAAGCTTGGCTAAGAGAAATTCTGTACTCTGATGTAATCTTTGCCTGTCTTTTTGTAAAATACATTGTCCAGATTATGTTTTCAAGGGAATCTAGTTGAGAAAATTGCACATTTCTGCTTCTTCGCATACAAGATTTTTGTGTGCAATTGTCTGTTTACTGGTTTCATTGTTGGAAAAATCATCAAGATGCAAAAATCTTTGACAGCAAAGGCCTCATCTGTTTAAAAGAGTACCTAGAAGAAAGACAGTACTATTCTGACAAGAAAGCAAATAAATCCATAGATTGAGGCATTGAGCAAAGTGAGGAGCAAGATCGTTCAAGCCTGGATACATTTTCAATAATTGTAGAGGAATAACAACGTTGTCCTTAACCCATATAGGCTTCTTGTAATCTTCTCGGACCAAGACAGAGAACTTATCATGCAGTCTCTCCTTGTGACTGATATTTTTTTTTTTTTGTTGAGAATAGTAACATTTCATTAAATAAACTCTCCAAAGAGATATACAAGCCTCCTAAAGAGGCAGAACAAACCTCCTAAAGAGGTAGCACTACTCATCCAAAATGAGAACAACAACTCCCATGTAGGGGAGATCAAAACAAGGAAAAGGAAACAATCAAAGAAAACTACAAAAGATAGCAATGTGGACGAAAATACAAAGGGAACATCATTACAAAGCCTATAAAGGCCAGATCTAGACACTGCTACCATATTTTGTGACTGATAGTTAGGGATGACATAACTATGTTATGTTCGGTCCGGATGGATGAATATGATATTTTATATTTAGGGTGACAAAATTATGTTCAGTCCGGATGATTGAATTTGTTTGATCAAGATTAAACTAAGTTTGGTCCTAAATATATGTTCGAAAGTCGGGTATAAACATAATTTTTTTGTCAAATTTAATTGTTTAGACTCTACACCCATATTTAGATTAGATTATTATAATTTATTTGTCCACATTTTAATCGATCAGCGGTTGATCAATTAAATACGTCCAAAATTTAATCCGGATTAAAATTCAAACATCTAAATATTTTATGAACACAATATTTTCTGACCCGAAATACACTCCACCATTTCTTTTTGCCATCCCCACCGATAGTTTTCAATCCCAGTTCGAAGCCCAAATACCACCGCATCCAGGCCAATTATTCAAAATTTTAGCGATAGATCTGGGCTGGGAGGTGTAGTGCGTGGCAGTGACTTCCACCATAAATGCCACGCTGTCATCCGTCAAAAAGACAAAAGTCGCGTCCGCATCGACTCTCACGAGTAAATTCTCATTTTTTCTTCTTCGTTCTCTCCAAAGTCCAAAGTCCTAACAAACCCTAAATCCAACTCCCCTCTCTGTTCTTCTCGGCGATCTCGCTCCAGATGGCAAAGAAGCGCTTAGCACCCATTGAGGTGCCGCCAGCTGCTTCATCGTCAGATGAAGAAGTTGCTTCCTCTGACGAAGAAGTAGAGGAAGCTGAATCCTCCTCTGGAGGAGAAGAAGAGACTGAGCCCAAAAAACCCTTTGCTACTGCACCACAGCCGAAATATACAGCGTCTATCCACACCGGCGCTTCAGATTCTGAAACTGAATCCGACTCTGATTCCGGCTCTGACTCGCAACCCGATCACTCCAACGTCAAGCCTATTGCTTCTAAACCTATGGAAGACAATACTACCACAACGAAGAAGCCCCAATCCAAACCCTCTACTGCTTCGAAATCTGTAACTGCACCGAAGCGGGTCAGCGAGACAGATCGCGAACCAAAGGACTCCAAGCGGGCCAAGAACAAGGAGAAGGATGTTCCGAATGGCGCCTCCAAAGAAAAGTCTGTTGACGATGCGAAGAAGAGTCTGTTCCAGCGCCTTTGGAGTGCGGACGATGAAATCGTCCTTTTGCAAGGCATGATTGACTTTACTGAGAAGAACGGAATAAGCCCGAATGCCAATGTAGATGGTTTCCTCGAATTTATCAAGAAATCTCTGGGCTTTGATCCAACGAGATCCAAACTGATGGAGAAGATGAGGAGGTTGAAGAAAAAGTACAAAAACAATGCTGGTAAAGGCAACAAGAAGGGTGAGGAAATGACGTTTTCCAAACCCCACGAGCAGAAAGCTTACGAGTTGTCCAAGAAAATCTGGGGTGGAGAAGGAACAAGTGGTGCAGGGGTGGAATCCGCTGTCAAGCCCAATGGCAAAGCAACTAAGAAAGGTCATACAGGGAGCAAGAGCTCTGCAGACTTGACTTCGGAGTTTCCCTCTAGCCTTCAGGTTAAGGAAGAAACGAAGGTGATCGATAGTGCGAATGATAAGAACGAACCCCTGTTGCAGAGAGGGAATGAGGTAATAAAAATTGATAATAGCATGGATTTAACTGGGGTGGAAGGGTTTTTGTTGAACAAGGGTCTGAACTTGGTCAAGGAATCAAAGAGAGTAGAGTTTGAGGAAAAGTGGAAGAGCATTAAACTGGCTGAGATGGAGCTGTTTGTGCGAAGGGCAGAGGTGATCGCTGAGCAGGCAAAGGTGGTGCTGGAGGCATACAGATCAGCGGATAATTAATTGGCTAAAAGGTATATATGTTGCAGATTCTCGGAGTCAAAGCTTCAGTATTTAGATTTTGAGTTATTTTGTAGTTTTTCTGTTACCAAAACTAAGTTCCTTTATAAGTATGATGCCTGAAATTCTCTCTGTTTATGAACTTGGGCTGCATGTTTAGTTTAATCATCAGTTAGACACCTTAAGAAGGGTCATACTTATTTAATTTTCTTAAATATTCATGTTGCTTTCTTATTATCTTTCTTCTTTGGGCGTGCTGATTGTTGCCTGCTATGAAACATTATTTTATGCTATCTTGAGTTGTTGGTAATGCTAGTCATTACTCATTTGATACCAAGTGTTATATGATCCTCAGCTGCAATGATTTAGTGTTGCTTATCATTTCTAAGGTTGACTGTGAAATTAGACGTGGTAATGTTAGTTACTGATCAAGCCGAGGTTTCGTGGATTTCTTGTCCCGATATGTGCATTTTAACCATCCTTGTCACCTGTACAATTGTTGGGCATATTTTTCTGTTGCTTGAGCAATTGGAGATCCACTTATGATATGGTGTCATGACTCATGAGTTCTTAATGGAATTTTATTTGGTGTTAGGAGTGACTGATGTTTGATCATCACTTCTTCTACACAAGTTAACTGTTATGAGCGATTGCATTTCTGTGTGATGTAACAATATTTCTCTTGAGTATATTATCTCAGTGCGGTGTGCATGAGAGGAGTTGTTCAACTCATTTTAAGGCTCACAGTGACCCTGCTTGCTTCCCCCTTCCCACGTTCTAACTAATTTAAACTTTAATGTAAAATTGAGTTTTTCCGTTTTCCTTTCCTGATGTTATTTGATGAGTTGAAGGTTCTATTCATCTATTCCATTGGAGTTTCCCCACATCAGTTCTCTCAGGTGGCAAATAACTGAATTTTCACACGCTTGGTTCCTTGCAAATGTTGTGTTCATTTTGAATGGAATGACATCGTCATGTAGTTCATATAATTTACAGACTGGATTTTCTCACACTTTACTGCTTCAGTCTCCCTTTTTTAATCAGTTCTTGTTACTTGGGTGAATTAACAATTTAACAAGGATATATTTTGTTTGTTGTTTGCTGTTAAAGAGTTCTTCATTGAAAATCAGGAACTTGCGTTTTATTTCTCATGTCTTATTAAACGTCTATCGATGAATGAGAAATTGTTGAGTTGCTAGAGGTGCAAAGGTATTCTTGCAGATTGTGCTTCTGGTTTCTAGTTTCTAGTTAAAAGACTATTCTGCTAAATGAGTTCACAAGTTCACAGCTTCTTTCTGTTAACAGTTGCACTTATCTCAGGGGTGTCTGAAAGGCTTTAGTTGGAAATTTGATGGTTGCCACTTGCCAGTTAAATTGAACTGGCCCAAAGAAATTGGCAGACTGCCATTGCAATATAGTCGTAAATACTCTATATTGCAAGTTCCTTGAATTATAGCTGTAGTTTCCTGAAGATGTGAGAGGTTCCTACATTTGCCAGTTACTGAAATTCCTGTGTCGTTGTAGATCATGTGTCCGTTGACTATCGGCTGATAATCTAACTGACCCGACCGACCCACTTGCTGTAACTGAAAATTGAAAACTATTAGCATGGTCCATGATTGCAGAAGTGGCTAATACACTAAAAAAACTCAGCACGTTTTTGTTGATGTTGGCAATAAACTGAATCAAGGAATGTTGAATGAATTAGGAGAGCCCAGACAAATTCCGTATATATTGAAACCCAAAAAAGTTCTGATTGAGCTGTGACTTTTGGGCCTTATTTGGGGGAAGGGTTAGGTGTTTGCGAATTTTATGTTGTGAACATTTTAAGGTGTTCTCTTAATCTTTTCGAACACTTCTTTTCTAAACTCTTGAAAATAAAAAGTTTGGAGGTGTTTATTCACATAAAAGGCTCTTAACCTCTTTTAATTCCTTTCAATATATCACATACTAAGTAAATGATCTACTTTTATGAGTCTCTCTCGACTCAACTTTTCGTAATTCCTCTTAACCTAACTCTTCACAATCCATTTTTCAAGCAGAGTCTTAATTATGCGATTGTAAAAGAAATGTTAAAATTAAAATCAAATTATTTGATCGATTTGTTAAGAAAAATACGTTTTTTTTTACTAAAATCAACTAAAAGTCGATAAAAACTGAAAAGTCAACATGCCAACTCAATGGTTCGATTAAAATGTCAAAAAAAATACTTTTAACACCCTACTTAGTTGCTTGTAGGCCCCAATATTTGGTTCTCAAAACAAAGGCCCAACCAAGTTAGTTGCTTGTAGGCCCAAATATTTGGTTCACAAAAGAAAGGCCAAACAAATTTGGGGCCCAAATATTGGCAAGTCGCATCGTTGAGGAATCATGTTTACGGGCTTTCAAGAAGTCAATTTCAAAATCGGGTCGTTTTCTTTCTAACGGTTCACATTCAGCTAAATTGTCGGTCGCCGCGAAGGCGTTTGGCTGGTAGCCTGGTACACTACGTCTACCATGATAAATGAATAAAATCCCCAATTCATGCATGTCTCTCTGAAATCCCCTCGACTGCTCTCTAGCAAAGCGAAGAAACGAGGCTCTCTCTTTGTTGCTCGAACTCTCTTCTTTGAAGATGGCTGGAAGAGGGAAGTCAGTGCATTCTGGAGCCTTGAAGAAGGCACAATTCCGGAGTCAAGGCCGGTCTGCAGTTCCCTGTCGGCCGTATTGCTCGTTTCTTGAAAGCCGGCAAGTATGCTCAACGTGTCGGTGCCAGAGCTCCCGTATATCTCGCCGCCGTTCTTGAACACCTAGCGGCTGAGGCAATTATTGTTTTGTTTTTTTATTCCGTTGTTATCGATTGTTTGGCTGTTCGTGGACTAGAAATAACGGGAATATAATCCCGTTTCCTTTCCTGCTTTGCTTATGATGGTGATTTGTGTCGTGTAGGTGCTGGAGCTGGCCGGAAACGCTTCAAGAGACAACAAGAAGTCTCGAATCGTTCCAAGGCGCATTCAATTGGCTGTCAGGGACGATGAGGAACTGAGCAAATTGCTTGGCGGTGTGTTGGCAATACCTTGTTGCCTAAGAGGGCTGGTGCTCCGAGGATCCTCATGCTGAAGATGATTAAACCTTTGGTATATAACTGATGATTAGGGCTGGGTCTAGTGTTAGTAATAAATAGAGAAATTACCTTGATTTCTATTTCTTCATACGTTTTATTTCGATATGAATTTAGCTTTTTATTTTAGAGTTTCTGAACAATGACTGATACGGGATGAATTTGATATAATTGATAAAGTTTTGTAATGATTTCTTGCTTTATTCACATGTCGCATAACTCTCTTAATTCTCGATTTCAATTCCTCGGATGGAGTCAGTAAAGCACTAAAGTTTGTGTTTTGTTATGCTGTTTCTAGGGCTAATCTTGAACAAACTCAGAGTTTTGTATTTTACTTTTTAAAAGTCTTCTAAATATGTTATACTCAGGTACATATGGTTCTACCATTCCAATTCGACCTGAATTGGATAATTACTAAGACTAATACGGCTGAAAGAAGTCTAGTTACTGGACCTAGCCCTTGAGAATCAGTCACCAAGAACGTGATACATGTGAAAGGTCCAATATCATTGCCCTATTGTACCCACCCCAACCCAAACCACCCCCCCCCCCTCCCATATATCGAATAGAAATCTAGAGGGGAGGGAGAGAGAGGTATTCTATGACATGATATTATTGCTTAATTTTTTCCATATTGATTTGCCAAAGTTGACTTTGGTGCTTGACAGGACTCATATATTGCATACCTTGTTTTCCCTTCGTGAACTTGCCATAATAACTGGAACTTCACATTTTGTTCTATTTGGGCCACCACCCCATTTAAGGAAAGAAAGTAGCAGTAATCTTCTAAAACAGAAACGATATATTGAGAAATACTGTGTTTTGCTTTATGGTCTGTTTTCCTTGGCTATGTCAATGAAGAGATATATTGTGAAAGTTGACAAAATTTATGGAGTCTGAAAGCAGAGAAAACAGGGCAGTAGAATGGCTAAAATTTGTTTGGTCATAAAAGAGTGTCTACGTTGCAGATCAGACTCTTCAGATACATGATCAAATCCAAGGGACAGGGGCAATCTTTGGAACTGGTCTGGTTGTTCAAGATCCCCATCAGATATTGAAGATGATATTCATCGAAGCAAGAGACACACAGAGAAGCCACAACTTCACAGTCCAGCATCTCCAGTGAGTGGTGATATTCTGGACCACATAACCCATGAAGTGGTCCCCGTGAGAATTCAATTTCTGAACTGAAGGTGACTAGTTTGGGTAGAAGTGGGGCTGCCAAGGAGGATGGTGCAACTTCCATTGGTATTATTAAGCCTGGGACAGTTCCACGATCCAACTCTAGAAATGGCTATTCAGGTATATTTTGTCAAAAATGTGGAATGAAATTTAGAAAGCCAGAAGCTGTTGAAGCACATTTCTTCTCCAGTCATGCGGGTAACAAGCCTATGTCTAATGTTTGTTATTGCATTGTGTGTTTTGAGTTTTTTTTCTTCATATTTCAATGCCTCCATTTATTCGGTTTCCTGATTTCAATTTTTCTGCTTTTCTGTTAGGAATTTGATCAAAAAGTTGGACTAGTTCTTTTGCTATAAAAGGAATCCTTGTTTTGTGGAAACACGGTTTCAAGTTGGTCTCTAATTATGAATGTAATTAGTATCATATTTGTAATTGGAAACATCTTGAGTAGGAATTCCTAGGTAGAATAGAATTGGGAGACGTTACACTTCTATAAATACTAGTGGTTTACTAGATTTATGGGTGTGTTGTGGGTGCAAAAGATAGAGAATTCTAGGGCGGTGTGCGATGAGCACAAAGAGAAAATAACAGGTTTTATTTTCGGGGTTTGCTTAGATTTCTTGGTGAGGAAAAATTAGGACTGTGTGGTTGTACAAATTTTCTACATAGTGAAATTGTTCTCTCGATTGTCTTTTGACAGCACCCGTGGTTTTTCTCTGGATTTAGAGTTTTCCACGTTAAATTCTTGTGTCATAGTTGTTGCACTTTTCTATTTCAATTTTCTATATTGTCATGTGATATTTATGCAACAAAGATCCTGGAATTCTTCCAACATTTTCTTGGTCGGATAGAACTTTTTATTTAGCTGTGCACTATTGTACGTGATAAAAGTTAGGGTCTTTTTGTGTTTGTTCATGGATATATGTCACTTTCTTTCTGCAGTGACTGAACTTGCTGAAGGCGATTCATCTAGGGGGGGGGTAGTAGAAATAATCTGCAGAACAGGCTGGCCTAGAACTGAGAGCGGTGGTTGCTGGATAGAGAGAATTTTGAGGGTTCACAGTATGCAAAGAACTCTTGCTCAATTCGAAGAATACAGAGAATCAGTAAAAATCAAAGCATGCAAACTGGGTAGGAAACACCCTCGTTGCGTCGCTGATGGTAATGAGCTTTTAAGGTTTTATGGTACAACTATTGCATGTTCTCTTGGCAAGAATGCCTCCTCATGCCTATGCACATCGGATGACTGTAGTGCATGTCACATTTTAAGGCATGGGTTCTCCATAAACAGTGAAATCGATGGCGATGATAGAATTTTTACTACTTCCACTGGTGGAAGAGCTTTTGCATCTATTGAACTTGGTCAAGAAAAGAAGTCCCTGAGAAAGGCTTTGTTAGTATGCAGAGTTATCGCTGGGCGAGTCAGCCAATCTTTGGATAAATTTCAAGAAGTGGCAGATCAATCCGGGTTCGATTCAGTAGCAGGAAAAGTTGGCCGTTACTCAAATATTGAGGAACTACACTTGCTAAATCCAAGAGCTCTGCTCCCTTGCTTTGTGATAATATTTTCGAAAATGCTAAATATCACTAAAACTTTGTATCCCTAGCAAGTGAAAGTCATGATTTTGATTTTTTGAATTTGAAAATGGAGCCAAATATTGTGGATATGATGACTGACATATATTATGGATGCGTTAGTGATGTTTTTTTTAGGAATATCTTGCACTACGTAATATTTTAGACACAAAATTAAGGTAGGTGCTTTAATAAATTCTTGCTTGGATTTTGTGAACTATCTCAGCAAAAGTTCTTTTTGCCATAGAATTTAAATATGAATAGACCTGTGGATTTCCCTGCCACAACTAGTACGTCTTCTGCACTGATATTATTGCCCTTCTCTCCGAGGTCACTTATAGCAATGGAAGACGATGATGAGTTCCCTGCAACTGCAAATGGTACCAAGAAGCGAGTGTTGTCCTGCCATTTATGCAAGAAAGGACAAAAGACATTACGTTGTCTGGTACTCTGGTCCTAGTGCTGTAGTCGCTATTTCTACATTTATACGCATTCCGAGTTTGTTTCTCCTCCTTATATTATGAAATCGGTACTTCACTCAAAGCACAGTTGAGAAGATCACCTAAGCATGAAATATGTCTCATTCCAGTCACCTAACACCAAGACCGTCACGTGTGGGTTGTCATCTGCTCGTTGCATGAGAGTATGAGACTACCAAACCCCCCTCTCTCTCTCTCTAAAAGTGCAATGGTTTACTGTAATATTGGGTCTCAACCATACAAGTAAAATATGAATTTCAGTGCTTTTTATGGATTTCATTTTGTTGTATCCAACAATATTGTTGGTCCGAAAAGTTGGTTCCAATAAAATGGATCCACTCAGATCATATAATTATACCAAAATTAATATTCAGTATCACCTCTATTACACCAAAAATCAATTTGTTGTCTCCGATAATTAAAAAAAAAACCATTGTGAGTGCTAATACATAAATGGATATTATCACTTCTACTAAATTTTAAGAAATTTTTATAATTTTTTGAATGATTAATGTTTCACTAATCAAAGTTTAAATACACGATCAAATAATGGACCTACGAGGATTTATTTATTTATTTATATCAAATCACTTGGACTTATTTAAATAGCATAGTAATTTATAAAATTACACTCTCCACACTTGCGCTCTGGATAGAAATCTTTTTTCAATATTATTTTCTAAATTTCAAGCTTACTCATATTAATAATATTATCCCTTTTAGATTATCTAATTTTAGTGAATATATCAAATTTGTAAGATTTTATTATTCTTGAATCGTCTCACTTTAACACTACTTAAACCCAAAAGAAAAGCCATTGTTATGTGAAATGGGGCAAGGCATTATTAAAATTTAGATTGATGTGGCATTTTATAATTTGACAGATGAATCCTTCCAGAGATGAGCAACATAATATCCAAAATTTACATGATTTCATTTTTTTCCCGTCAACCTCAATAAAGAAGAGGGAGGTAGATTATACAGTGATACCAACTGATACCCAAAATCATATGATTTCATTTGATAATAAATAAGTGCTAATTGGAGAATCAAGGTTTGAATCGTTGGTGAAGCACAAAGTCACGTGCACCACCTTCTCCTTCTACTCCATTTGAAACGTCTATATTAACGCATTACTCTCCAACTATCCTTCACAATTCTCTCTGTCTTTGTATTTCCTGACGATTGCTTGATCACAATCGTCCTTGTTGTCATATCTATTTCAAACATGGCAAGTCAAGTCACCGGAGAAAAGACAGCCTGCGTCGTAGGCGGGACCGGGTTTGTGGCATCGCTGATGGTGAAGATGTTGCTTCAGGAAGGCTATGCTGTCAAAACAACCGTCAGAGATCCAAGTTAGTCACACCTTCTCTTCTTCATCTCTTATTTTATATTTGTGATCATGGACTCAAATATGTTTTATGCACAGATAATCAGAATAAAATCGCTCCCCTAACCGCGCTGAAAGAATTGGGAGAGCTAAAGATATTTGGAGCAGATTTAACCGATGCAAAAAGCTTTGATGCCCCAATATCTGGTTGTGATCTTGTTTTCCATGTCGCAACCCCGGTCAATTTCGCTTCTGAAGATCCTGAGGTAAAAATTCCTTTAACTTAGATTACAAGTTACAAGAGAGATGATAAAGTTGTGATTCTTCTAATACCCTTTTTGAAATGTAGAATGATATGATTAAGCCAGCAATCCAAGGTGTACAGAATGTCTTGACAGCTTGTGCTAAAGCCAAAACAGTTAAAAGAGTGATCTTGACATCCTCTGCTGCTGCTGTTACCATCAACAAGCTAAATGGCACAGGTTTGGTTGTTGACGAGAAGAACTGGACTGATACTGGGTTCTTGAGTTCTGATAAGCCACCTACTTGGGTATTATTTTGATACTGTTTCAAAGTTAGAAAAAAGATAAAATGTCGATATTTCAGCTCTTTTGGGATCTAAAAACAAAGTTTTCCAGGGTTACCCTCTCTCCAAGACATTAGCCGAGAAGGCGGCCTGGAAGTTTGCTCAAGAAAACAACATTGATCTCATTACTGTGATTCCTACTCTAATGGCTGGTCCTTCTCTTACCACAGATGTTCCCAGCAGTGTCGGCCTCGCCACGGCTTTAATCACAGGTTTGATGTATCATGTGCTGTTTTAATCTGTACTGAAGTAACTAGTATGTCATTGCTAAATGGAAGCTCGGTACGTTGCAGGTAATGAATTCCTCATAAATGGTATGAAAGGCATGCAGATGCTGTCAGGTTCAATTTCAATATCGCATGTGGAGGATGTTGTCCGAGCCCATGTATTTCTGGCAGAGAAGGAATCGGCTGCTGGTCGATACATATGCTGTGCTGTTAATACCAGTGTTCCTGAGCTTGCTAAGTTCTTGAACAAAAGATACCCGCAGTACAAAGTCCCAACAGAGTAAGCCACTGGCCTTAGCATAAAGATAACGGTATCTCAAAATTTATTAAAACCCTCACTTATGGCGGAGGAAAACCGTGGCTACAGACAAAAACGAGAAAAACAACCTTTTCCTAAGATAAAATTATAGACAGCAGTCTTGTCTGGTTGATAGATTGACTAATCGGAATTTCTGTCAATGCTTGCAGTTTTGGGGACTTCCCCTCCAAGACCAAGTTAGTGCTCTCCTCGGAGAAACTCATTAATGAAGGTTTCAGCTTCAAGTATGGGATAGAGGAGATTTATGACCAAACTGTGGAGTACTTGAAGGCTAAGGGACTGCTGAATTAAGGGAGGTTAAACCTGCGAGTACCAAGAAACTTGTAGCTTGGCTACATATGCTCTATAATAAAATTTGAGATTTTCTAAGCTTTGCTTGTTATATCAACCTAATATGAATATCATAACATAATTTCCGGGGCCAAATGATGCTAACCACTGACAGATTAGCGAATATAATAACTTTAAAGTTCTCCTTCCTGGATTCAGTCATCTTCCCTTGCAGATAATTGGTATCCCGAAGCTGAAAAACAAAGACAAGAACACAACATCATTACCAAAACAATGAAGTTATGAAAAAATGATTGCTTTCATACTCTATACTTTTGATTCTGCTGTGTAGATATATCTTACTTTGAACTGAAGGAGAATCATGCATCTCTAGCAGGTCCAGTTCAATAAATCCTTCGTCTTCTGTGTCCGACGAAATTAGGTTCTGCTTCTTCCTTTTCTCTCTTTGTGTAATAATCTGACACAGTTCATGTAGGACATCCCTCATTGAAGGACGCTTGCTGGAAGGACAATTGACGCATTTGTAAGCAACAGCGGCAATGTTATTGAGTTCTTGTGCATCAAATTTTCCATCAAGACGAGTGTCTGCAATCTCTTTCCATCCAAATTTATCTTCAGTACTAATTGCAGCCTAACCATAACCGTAAAATATGGACAAGGAAATGTGAATAACATGAAAAACCAGCTGCTGCATGCCTAATCATATGAACACAGTCAAGTCAAAAAGAAAGAAAGATCATACAAGTTCGACATGTTCCATAAGGCCTTGACCTGGATTCCTTCCCGAAATTAGTTCAAACAGCAGTATTCCAAAACTATAAATATCACTTTTTTTAGTAAAGGTACTTGATGATAGAAACTCAGGATCAACATATCCATAAGTTCCTTGGATAGTTCGTGATTGTGGGCTAACCATCTCTTCTTTGGAGAGCCCGAAGTCAGCAACCTGAGAGTTGATAACAGTAATTACAGATCCTGATTAGCATAAAATTGAAGTTTACAGCTGCAGGATTGATAATGATTAGCATGGCTGGATTACGTACTCTAGCTCTCATGGACTTGTCCAACAGAATATTAGAAGATTTTACGTCACGGTGTACAATCGAAGGTATGGCCTGTCATGAGAAAAATTAAACTTAAACAGGCTAAACGGCTCAACTGTTCATGAGTTATTCTACTAGTTGAAAAATGAGAAAAATGTACCCCATCATGAAGATACTCCATTCCCCTTGCTATATCCAGAGCTATGTTGACCCTCAAATCCCAGCTCAGACCCGTGTCACCATGCATTTCGCCTGCATTACCAAACAATGCGGCAATTATGCATATTCTACTTGATTTTGGACGTTTAATAATGGCAATAAGCACAACAATTCTTATTCTAATATGAAGTTTAGCTTATCAGCAAACAATTATACTCCTTAAAAAAAATTACTTGTTTTCTTACCATATAAATGAGAATCAAGACTACCATTTCCCATGTAAGCATAAACAAGCATATGATGTCCTTTCTCGATACCATAACCCACCAAATTCACAAGGTTCCTGTGGTGCACTCTTCCAAGCAAAAGCACCTGAGAGCAAAGAAATCGAAAGAAAATAGGTAGGGTGCATTGAACATGAAACTTTAACAGTTTAAAAGAAAGAAGATTGCAGCAAGAGATTCCATGGCTTAATTAAAAAGATTACTAATTTACTACAATCAACTAAAAGCAGGGGCAACACTTTATTAGGCTTCTGAACGATATTGAACGGCTTAGGGATTAATCTACAGTCGGCAAAGTCAGTTGCAGAGTGCATAATTTCCCTTGATAAATATATATATCCCATACTAACCTCAGATAAGAAATCATTTTCTCCTCGCCTTGAATTAGCTGCAAGGACTTTAATAGCAAGAGTCTCGCCGGTGGCCATCTGAGCTTTGTAAATGATACCAGATGCTCCTTGGCCTATGGCAGTAGTAAAACCGTTCGTTGCTTTCCTTATTTCTCTGCCAAGAGAGTTCCACTAAAACATTATGATAATATTTTCACGAAATCATTAGAGTTGGCTTGAAACCAATAGTGTGCCAATCGACATATAAAACACCAGTTCTTAATGAAAGCCAACATAAAAGACAGAACCAGAAAATTGTCAATCTTTCCTGATAAGTTCTCAGAGAAAATCTTTCACTAATTTCTTCAACTAAGAAAAGTAAAAATGAGACAAAGAAAACATACTCGTAAGAGTACTTTGGAATTGCAAATGGTGAAACTACTTCCTTGCTCCTGAGCCCTTCCAACCACTGCTTGATGCTTTTCCATTCAGATGATGATCTTGGTAATGAATCTGGTGCCACACTTGATTCAGACAAAAGTGCCGTACCACCAACCCCAACAGGGACAGCTCGAACAATCTGGGAAGAAATTGTCCTCTCTAGATCAGATACCCTCCTCCGTTTTCTGATTCTCATGCATAATAAACCAAATAAACCCAAAACCACTCCAATCACAACCCCCACTGAAATCCCAACAACCAGTCCTAATCCTATATCTTTCATCTCACTCAGTTCAAGTCCCTAAACGCTAAACCTGTTGAAATGCAAGGTAATTGGTAAAGTAGGAAAATTTATACATTTAAGCACATTTTAACATAGCAAATAAGACAAAACAAAATAAAAGAAGAAATCTGTGTAAAAATTAAGCAAGAACAGAACCTTACAGATTATGTAGACAATATTAGATAGGTTAGAGATTTTGTTTCGATTAAGAAGACACAATAATCAAAATTTAAAGGTTAGAGATGATAAGGATTTGATGGGCTGATCATGGTTGCCTGAATTGTGAGTTTTTTATTTTAATAATAAACTAGTATAGATTCATGGTTAGTGCTAAAATAGGAAATATTTAACAACCTTCGTAAGCTAATTAGGGATGGCATCGGATCAGATTTCTCAAAATTTATATCAAATCTTAAATAAAAATAATGTATCCATATCCATATTCATATACTACAGATAAAAAAATATCTAAATCCATATCCTATCCATTGAATTTCGGATATTCTCCTTGGATATCGGATTTATTCATATAACACGCCGACACATATTTTGTTAGCCTATGACATCAATTATAACTTTATGATTCATGAATTTAGAAATATAAACCAAAATATAAAGTATAAATAATATCAAAAATCATCTATCAACATAGAAAGTTTTCTAAAATCAAAGTGCAAAGTCCATAAGACGTCATAATCAAAATGCTTACATCAACTGACAAATTCAAAATGAATAACATATTCAATAAAAGTTTGGTAGATCTCATCTTCATAAAAGTTGATGATAATGTTATCATTTGTCGCATGTTAATTTATAATATTATCGTTAGGTTTAGGGTTTACATTATTATGTTTTTAGTATTCTGTGCTAACTTTACTAATTAGGGTTTTAAAAATATTAGTTAATTGAATATTTGAATTAGTAATATGAGATTATATAGTGTTATTACAAATTACAATTAATTCATATTAAAAATATATATATATATCTATATTGACAATTATAATATGTATATAAATATATTAATGACATTAATTGTCAATTACATAATTGTATATGAATTATATTATATGTGTGTGTCAGGTAAAATTAGATCGGATATAATCATATCGAATCGAATATCCGCACGTTCGGGTCAGATCGGATCGGAACGATCCATTCAACAGATTTTTCTACTGATTGATCGGATCAGATCGGATTGAAAATCCATGGATTCGGACACATTTGCCATCTCTAAAACTAATTACGATTTTGGAGATATATTACCTTCTATTTTATCTGATTAAACAGAAACAAAATCCTGGTTTAATTATTAACTTTGTAAACCAAATCACAGATGTTAACAACACTTATCCTCCATTGATATTTACTAGTAAATAATAAAATCATATAATTTTAATTTAACAATTTTTTTTGGCGGCCCTGCAAGAGAGCCAAAAGGCCCAAAACCCGCAGTTATTTTGTCATGAAAAAACTTAACGAGGATTTCTTTTAAAATTGTGAATACAGGCCCACCTAGACAACTAGAGCTACTTGTCGGGCAGGCCCAGCCCAAGAAATTCCCCATGAAATTGACGACGAACAAAGACCGTAAAACATATAATTGAAAGTCTTGGATTGGAAGACAAACCGTTGTTTTCATCCTAAACTTGCGATTTTGGTAAATAAAATAACTTATTTTGGTATTGTTAAAGCGAAATCCTATATCGTTTGTGTATGTCTACCTCCTTTGCAAGCCGATATGTAAGAGACACAATAAGTCCACCATTTTTTAACATGATATCGTAATAGATTCATGATTTTGATATAAAATATTAAGTATTATCCACGTTTTTGGCCTATTATGACCTGGCCCAAACATGAAAGTATTAAGATAAAATCTCATATCGCTTGAGTACTAACTATTTGGCTACTATATTAGATGCACTGTACTCCTCCATTATGCCGGTTAATGACTCGCCATTTATTTATGGACACGTGTCAAACTAACGTGCACGTAATATTGAAACATAAATTAAAGTAGGGAAGTTTTCAAATCATGGTTTTGAAAGGAAAAGAGAAAAAATATATTCTGTGGTTGAATGACCCAGTTCTTGTTAATCATGGTCACTTGAGTCCAACATAAACATTGTCACATTGGAGTAAATGCTGGGCCCTGGATCTGGCCCATAATTCGGCCCAATTCCTTTAAACAATAATGGCTATAGTGCTTACGATAAAACCTCACATCGTCATGGGCCGTATGTCTCCAACATAGGGGGCATGTCACATTGGAGTAAATGCTGGGCCCTGGACCTGGCCCATAAGTCGGCCCAATTCTTTTTAAACCATAATGGCTAAAGTGCTTACGGTAAAACACTAAAACCTCACATCGTCATGGGCCGTAGGTCTCCAACACGGGGGGCATGCTCACGTAACTGCTAAGCATTCACGGTCATGTCCACATCGGACTCACCTGCCATGGTTTCCCAATCATTTTCATTATCTGCAAGTTTTTTTTCCTCTTCGAAAATTATGTTTTATTTAAAGATAGTGACATACTGAGATCAATTGTAATGATGTAATTTTGATGAGCCCATAAATATGTATTAAAATATGTGTTTTGTTGAACTGATGTAATTGCATTGAGGAATTTATTTTACATATATGGATAAATATATGGCATGATTTTTTGTAATAAAAATGAGACTCAATATTGATTTTGGTGTAAATTTAATGGATACAATAGTGAGGAGAGGAAAGTCGTTGGCTTGCCTATAATGGCGGAGTTAGAAATGTATATGAATTTATCATTTGCTGATGTGATTGTATTAGCAGACATATTTTGCTAATATAAATAAGTATGTATATTGATAAGATTCAAAAATAAATTTAGAGATGAGATTCAAAACAAATTTTAAAATTTGAATGTCTCCATTGTGATTGGCTTGACATCCATCATTATCTTCACCTAAAGGATGACGTTATAATTTGTATGTGTGTTGCTATGGATCGAAATTATTGAGGCACAGTTAAACTAGGGGTGTAGGACATCCCCTCGAAAATTCTTCAAATTAAATAATTATTACTAATAGTTTCCATCCATAAAAAGCTCCATCATTCTCTATATGATAAGCACGCATTGGTTATATTTTTTCCTCTATAAATATTTGAAAAGTCTCTCCAACGTCCATACCAGAGCGCCACATACTAAGAATCTCCCGATGGCCTTCTCTTCAAGATGTCTCTTCACTTTCTTTCTCACCTCAATTTCGTCCTCGAAGACAATTTCGCAGATTGCCAAGACAAATGCCAATTGTTCTCCATTAATATCGCCCGATTATCAAAAGTCCAGCACTCATCAGGATCATCACAAATTACTACTCTCTAGCACTACTTCTCCTTCGAAACAATTGAACCCCTTAACCAAATCCCGTACACCCAATGTAAGTGTGTGTCAATTTATTTGTGTGTGTGTGTGATAATGTAGTAATGAGCTTTTGGTGATGTTGTTTAAATTAATTACAGGATGATATTTGGATGGACCATGAGCGCAAATTAAAAGCTTTTAAGCGTATATTCAGCATTGTTGGAGAGGATCCTATTGAGAGTTTGGTGATTATCGATGCAGTCCAACGACTTGGAATTGACCACCATTTCCAAGACCAGATTAACACAATCCTTCAAGATCTGTATAACACTGTAGGCAATACTGCTGCTTATGCTTATGGTGGGGGTTATTACAGTCACCTTCACCAAGTTTCACTTCGATTTCGACTATTAAGACAACATGGTTACTATGTTTCTCCAGGTGGGCAGTGCTTCATTTAAATTAGTGGATTAAAATTAAATTTTGCAAGTTTACCTTAGCTTACATTATTTAATTTGTATTCTTTTCGTCTTCATTTCTATATACGTGTGTGGCAGACGTCTTTGGCTGCTTCAAAGACAACAAAGGCAGAATCAGACAGAATCTAGGAGGAGACAGCAGTGGGCCCATGGCTTTATACGAGGCTTCACATTTATGTTTGGAAGGAGAAAGCCTACTCCAAGAAGCTCAAGCCTTTAGTGCTCAACTCCTTAATACATGTGCCGCAAATCTTGATTATAATCAAGCAACCATGATTGAACACACGTTGACTCATCCTCATCACAAAAGCTTCTCCATGTTCACTGGAAATAAATATCTTACTGGACTGCAAGACACAAATAATGGTTGGATTAACATTCTCAAAGGATTGGCCAAGATTGATTTTGACATGGCCCAGTCTACATACCAAGAGGAGATTGTTCAGATTTCCAAGCAAGTTCAATTAGTTGCAAAATATATATATTATGTCTAATTTACGGATTAAAGTTGCCAATTAACCCTCTAATTGATTTTTATAGTTGGTGGAAGGAGCTAGGGCTGGCTAAGGAGATGAGTTTTGCAAGAGATCAACCAACTAAATGGTACATTTGGTCCCTGGCATGCATTACAGATCCTTGCTTCTCAGAGGAGAGGATTGATCTTACAAAACCCATTTCTTTTATCTACTTAATCGACGATATCTTCGATGTTTATGGGACACCAGAGGAGCTTACATTATTTACACATGTTGTCAACAGGTATATAGATGACCATCTTTTAATCAATTTTTTCAATAAAAGTGAAATTTCAACTAACAGACACACACACACACATATATAGATGGGATTATGATGCTAGTGAACAACTTCCCCACTACATGAAGATATGTTTCAAGGCTCTTGATGATATAATCAACGAAGTCAGCTTCAAGATCTACAAAAACCACGGATGGAACCCCTTAGAGTCCCTCAGAAAATCGGTATATAATAGATTAATTCTTGAATCATTCGTACTGATCAAAATTAATTGGTACTGATTAAGTTAAAGAATATCAATGATTTTGTGGCAGTGGGGGAGACTGTGCAGTGCATTTTTGGTGGAAGCAAAGTGGTTTGCTTCTGGGTATCTTCCAGCATCAGAAGAATATCTCAAGAATGGGATTATAAGTTCAGGTGTTCATGTGGTCTGTGTTCAACTTTTCTTTCTCTTGGGTCGTCGTCAAGACATAACCAAAGAAAGTGTGGAAATCATTGACAACAATCCAGGCATTGTATCATCCACTGCACAAATCCTTCGACTTTGGGATGACTTAGGAAGTGCCAAGGTAATTAGTCACACAAAAAAAAACTAATTAAGTATCTCGATTGTCTCAGCTATCTCAAATGCTGAGAAGGACAAACATGATCCATATGAAATCATCTGTGTTCATCTTAACATTTGAACAGCCGGACCAAAAACATTGGAATTGAGATATGATGGTTGTTTTGGGTTTGCAGGATGAGGATCAAGATGGTCATGATGGATCGTACTTGGAATATTACATGAAGGAACACCAAGGATGTTCAGTGAAAGAAGCAAGAGATCATGTCATGAGAAAGATCTCCGATGCATGGAAGCAATTAAACAAGGAATCTATGACTGCCACTAGTCCATTTTCACGATCTTTCATCAAGGCTACTCTTAATCTTGCGAGGATGGTTCCTTTGATGTACAGCTATGATAAAGATCGACGGCTCCCAATCCTTGAAGATATTGTTAAATCCCTACTAAGAATTGCATTGTAAAAACGTGCGTTATGGTTGTCACTTTGAAATAAATTAAATTTTCGTTTGGTGTTCTCTCAGCAACGTCGTTTACGAAGCATTGATCTCAGTTTTACATACATTAGATACGACACAGTTTCTTTGAATTCTTAACCTTTATTATACGACAACGTTTCATTTATCTCTTCTTTTTTACATTCCCTGTAATCTTCTTCTTCAACAATCGTCTATGACGAGTTCAATTATTTAAACTCTTGCTTAGTTTTATTTTAAAGGCAGCTGAACAGAAAAACAACAGCAAAAAAATTCACAGCAAACACTAAGATAGTTAGCCATTGTCACCAAGCTTATCAACGAAATTATATGTATCAACTCTTTGCTTCGCGAGATAGTTATGATTGTGAAAAGGTCGTTGGGATTGGGGCACATTGATCTTATTTTTCTTTTTTCGGCTCGAATTCTAGTTCAAAATTACATATATACAAACTACCACATGAACTAAGTTAATTGGGTGCGTTATTCGATGCACTGTTATCCTATAGAAGAATAGTAGCCCCTTTTCGTATTTTGATATTCATATTTTATAAATAAAATAATGAATAATAAATATCAATGTTGAATCTAATATTTTTTATGTTTATTTATGGGGAAAATGCACGAAAAATTTGAATGATGTTAAGCCATTGGATGCAAACGATGTAACATATTATATATATATATATTTAAAAAAATATTCAATAATTGAATACATGATCCATCGATCAAAATTTTATACAAAATTTATTCATTTTAAAAAAAATCCAATCCCTTAATTAGTTAGTGTGGTCGCCTAGGATCCACGTCTCCTCTCTTCAATATGGTAAACAAACTTTCATTACATGAAGCCAATTATGTTCCCCAGCAGTAGTACTATCGTTTTGTTTGCATGCGAGATGGTATCCTTTTGTGGTAATAATTTGGTTCAGTTTTGTACTACTGTTCTAAAATTGATGAGTAAAGCTGTAATTAGGTTACTGCAATTAGTTGTAATTATTCCCTTTTTTTTAAATAATGTTTTTCTTAGCTTTTTATTCGTGTTACTGAGATTTAGGGGTTATGATTTGATGTTTAGGGTTTAATGCATGATTTAAGATTTAGAATTTAGGTTTATGAGTTTTTTTTTTTTATGAGCAAGAAGAATTTTTATTAATTTAACAAGAAAGAAACTCGTTAGAGAGGCGACTATATCAAGACTGATAAGGCATCAGGCTCAACATACCACCCTTTACAGGAGCAAAACGAAAAAGAGCTACAATGCAGAATGCTAACCTACTGCAAGAGATAACCTCAACAAAAGAAAACTAGTAGGGCCTGAACAGCACAAACCGAAATTGCAAATTCCAAAAGAGCTGCTCAAATGGAGCCAGACTCGTTACCATCGGATCATATTTATTTTTTGAGAGCAGGGAGATAAGAGAGGCGAGACAGCAGCTTAAAATAACTTGCAACCCTTTAAAGAGCAAGCAAGAATCTTCACGAGCAGAATAAGACCATTCAAGGAACCAAAGAAGCAGACATTTGAAACATTAAGATATAACAAATCATACACACTGCAAGTGTTTCTTATTTAACTTACTTACACGCACTACCTTTTTTATAAGGAATTGCATGCTTATTAACAATGGAATAACAAATACGTTTAACTGCTTAACTAATCTCCTAGAAAACAGCAAGTGACTAGCTCTTTTCTGGTACAGGTCATAGACTCGTTCAAACACCAGCTAACTCAGCAACTAGTTTGTTATTTCTTACAGAAACAACCCTCAATAGTCACAAACATGACAACATATTTTAGAGTTGCAATGATATTATAACTAAATTAATTAATTAGGATGGATTTAAGGAATTCTTCAAGTCTGGGAAGACGTTGATTGTTATCGTAATCGTACATCAATGGAACCATCCTCGCAGCATTAAGACAAGCCTTCACGAAACAAGGAGAAAACGGATTATTTGGAGAGAGGCATTCCTTGTTGAGCTTCTTCCATTCATCAGAAATCTTATTCTTCACATGTTTTTCTGCACTTTCCATTGAACACCCCTGGTGTTCATCCATATAATAAGCAAGGTATGATCCATCCTTACCATCTTGATCCTCATCCTGCATTTTTCATTCATTTCAACAAATTTCGCCCTTAAAAAGGATAATCTACAAATTTCATCCCAAACTGTTACGTACCTTGGCACTTCCCAAGTCATCCCAAAGTCGTAGAATTGTCGCGGCGGCCGAGACGATGGCCGGAGTGTTTTCGATCATTTCCACACTTTCTTGGTTCACACCCTGACCTAAAAGAAAGAAAAAGTGAAGCAGCACCACAGGCACCCCTGAGCTTATAATCCCATTTTTCAGGTAATCTTCAGCATTTGGAAGATGCCCAGAAGCAAACCACTTTGCTTCTGCTAAAAATGCATTGCACAATCCCCCCCACTGCAACATTAATATTCAATCTTTATATGAGTAGCAATCTTAATTTTGGTGGGTAAGAATAATATACTATAATTTACTGTATCGTACCGATTTTCGGAGCGAATCTAATGGATTCCAACCGTGCTCTTTGTAAACTTTAAGGCTAATTTGGCTGGTGATATCGTCCAGAGACTTGAAACATATCTTCAGGTAGTAGGGTAGCTGGTCGATGGCATCATGGTCCCATCTATTGACAGCTTCTGTAAAGTCTGTAAGTTCTTGCAAGGTCCCACAGACATCAAATATGTCGTCGATTAAGTAAACAAAAGAAATGGGCTTTGTGAGATTAATCCTAAGATCAGAGAAGCTTGGATCTGCGTGGCATGTCAATGTCCATATGTACCATTTCAGTGGTTGATCTCTTGCAAACTTCAACTCTTCAGCCAGACCTAGCTCTTTCCACCATCTATTTAATAAGAACATAAACATGCATTAATCACAACAATAATATTAATTACTAACGGCGGCACTATAATTTACTAGTAATTAATGATTGGACTTACTTGGAAACTTGAACGACCTCGTTTTGATATGTAGACTGTGCCTTATCAAAATCAACCTTAGCTAGGTTCTTCAAATCATTTATCCAACCATTTGTGCCATGGAAATCTCTTAAGAAATTCTTAGCCATAAACCTCGCCAAGCTTCTGTGGTGGGGATGAGTCAATGTGTATTTGACAATTCTTGTTTGATCATGATCAAGTTGTGAAATCATTGAGTTAAGGAGTCGAGCACTATAGTCTCCGGCCTCGTCGAGTATGTTTTCTCCTTCCATACTTAACTGTGAAGCTTCATATAAAGCCATTAATCCCTTTACATCTCCACTTAGATTTTGGTCGAATTTCCCTTCCTCGTCCTTCAAGCCCTCAAAAACACCTATTGAAAACACATACAATAAGTATTGAGGACTTGAACATTTGGGATAAAAGATATTTTAAGACTGCTTAGCGTTAAATCAAAATCTACCTGCTGAAACATAGTAACCTTCTTGTCTCAATAGTCGAAAGCGAAGAGAAGTGATCATAGACATGCGATCATTCACACAACCACAATGAGTAGTAGTACTAGGAGCTAGTACTGTAAATGTGTAGTGCTTTTGCAGAATTGCCTGAATCTCTTCCTGGAAATGGTGGTCGACACCAAGGCGCTGGACGGCATCAATTATGACCAAACCTTCCAATGGATCCTCTCCCGCGACATTGATTATCCGCTTAAAATCTCTCACCCTGTGCGCGTGTTCGATGTAAATTTGGTTCTGGAAGAAAACAAAAAACATCGACATATACATATATAGTTAGTATGTGGTGAGAAGCTCTTCAGTGATTGTAAGCATCCACAATAGACTTACATTCAAAGGAGTAGTAGAAACTAATTTGTCATGATTACAGCCATCAGGTCTCCACTTGTTAGCATTATCAGGGACTATTAAGGGAACATTAGTAGTTGTAGATGTGATGGAGGAGTTAGAGGAACCAAAGAAGGCCATTACTGGAGATGGAATATTGGAACTTATTATCAACACTGTCTAATGCAGTTATGTGTGTGTGCGTGAAAATGAGGAGGCAACGATATATATATAGAGAGAGATGTAGGTCTTATATTTTATTTTACGTGCGTAGACTTTGAATTTGTGGTTGTATATAATTATAATTTTTGAAATATTAATGGTTATGTTTTGAAGCTTCAAATAAGGATTTATATATAAAGAGAGAGATAGGTCTTATATTTTATTTAAACGCGCGTAGATTTTGAATTTGTGGTAGTATATAATAATAATTTTTGAAATATTAATGGTTATGTTTTGGATCTTCAAATGAGGGTGTGTGTATATATATATATTAGAGTAGAATTGGGACATGACGAACGAAGAGGGGTCATAGATCGTCAATTGGACACTAACATCCGCATGTATGCCGAGTGGAGATGGGTCCTCATTCGAGGAGGAATTATCCCATCTGGAATTATGCACAGTTGAATTTGTGACATAAATCTCCGACTTGAACCCCTCACCTATATTGATGGGGAAGCCACTAACAGTGATGATATATATAACATATATAAATCTATTTACTTGATGGAAATTAAACGATCAATATTTCTTTTATTTTGTGGGTCGTGAATTATTCCATTTTTTATATGATATTTTATAATAAATAATATGGAGTTCATTCACGATCAAATTATATTTATTTCATAAAATCCTTTCAAATATTATAAAATACGAATGAGTTATGAATGGGCAAGCTTTCATTCCCTTGAAGAGAGGCTCCATTAGTCAAATCTACTGGCTTCTCTATTCAAAGTAAGACCATCTTATAGCTATATAAACCATGAATAACGTTCAGGAATAAAATAAAAGTCATCCTTGGGTTGTTGACAACAAAGGAATATTAGACGTTTCATTTGACCATAGATATCCGCAATAACTTAACTTCATGTTACATGCATACATAATTACATATATAGCAATGCTTACCATTTTACAATTTCATTTTCCAACATTAAATATAAAAACAATCACACCTATTAATTAGTTCAAGATAATAACCTACGTCATGAGTTGAGTCGATAGATGATCGAAAGTTAGAGTTTTAACCGTGAAATAATGCTCGAGACTCCAAAATAAATCAACACATTTTAATAATATATCATTATATATGCTGCCTAAAATATGGAATAAATGCATATTTTAGGATTTATAGAATTACCTTAACCACCTAAATAAATCAACACACTTTAATAATTTTGATTGGAAGAAGTGATACATTTTCCATCATTTAAACGCTGGACAATATACACCACGCAACCCACATGGCCATGGACCCAACCTAGACACCACGCTTCCACATGAGAAAAGCATTTGTCTGATGCAAAAAAAAAAAAATCTGGTAGTGACAAGTCAAGACTCTCTTATTAGCAGTGGCCTTGCACCACCCAAACTACGGATAAAGTTTTTGTGATGGTGGCTTGACGAAGAGGTCCAGTGTTGCTCAACCTTGCCAAGTAGTAGTTCAGAATCAAATTAACCACCACGAGATTGTACAGTTTCTTCAATTTATCAATAAACCAATTTGGGCCTCTCTTTTTTTTTCCATCAAATATACATCAATCCAGTGAGCCACATTGTAACAGTCAGATCATGAGCAACGCGGCCCATTAATTGAGTCCCAGGTCGGAAGCCCAGTGCATAAAAGAGAGGGTGAATTACTGGCCGGTCTATATTGGTGGCCATTTTTACCATTTAGTCATACTAAATTTTCATATCACCATTTCAGTCACATGATAATTTTTACAAGACAAAAATGCCCTTAAGGTTTCAAAACTCAAAAATTTGGTAGATATTTTCTCTCTCTCTCTTCTCCACTCTCATTTCTTTCACGTTTCTTCTCTCTCAAATTTCTCTCACGTTTCTTCTCTCTCAACTTTCTCTCACTAAAATCAGAGATTTTCGACCATTTTTTGGCAAAAATGAACCGGTAAGTTCCTATTTTTGTAGAATGTATATATCTCTCTCTAGATTTGTAGTTATTTTTCAAGATTTCTTCATTTTTTTAAAGATCTATAGTTATTTTTTGAAGATCTTCAAGGTTTTTCTTCCGAAAACTTAGTTTTTTCAAGATCTGTGTGTTTTTTGCAAGATCTCTAGTTGGTACTGTCATGTTTCATGTTTGAAAATACGGTTGATACTGTCTGTGATTTCGATATTGTCTGTGATTTCGATATTGTCTGTGATTTCGATACTGTTAGTGAATTTGTTGTTTGTTAATGAATTTGATACTGTCTATGAATTCTTTAAAATTATTGATGCTCTTCGTAATTTGATACTGTCTGTGAATTCAATACTGTCTGTGAATTTTGATACTGTCAGTGAGTTTTGATACTGTCATACTTCTTGTTTTGAGAATATGGTTGGTACTGTCTATAATTTTGATACTATTTATTGTTTGTAATTTTTATGAATTTTTGAAGTTTTTGATACTGACTCCTTATTGTGAAAATACTATTGGTACTGTCTGTGAATTCTTTAAAATTATTGATACTGTCTGTAATCTCGATACTGTTTGTTGTTGGAGTGTGAATTTTTTTGTAGTTGCTGGTATTGGTTCCTTATTGTGAAGATACGGTTGATAATGTCTGTG
The DNA here is from genome assembly GCA_963580455.1 of Euonymus europaeus. NCBI lineage: Eukaryota > Viridiplantae > Streptophyta > Magnoliopsida > Celastrales > Celastraceae > Euonymus > Euonymus europaeus. The sequence continues at coordinate 1,386,269 of OY756969.1, read as the reverse complement.
ATTTCGATATTGTTAGTGAATTTGTTGTTTGTTAATGAATTTGATATTGTCTGTGAATTTTTTGAAATTATTTGTACTGACTTCTTGCTGTTAAAATACAGTTGATACTGTCTGTGAATTCAATACTATATGTGAATTTTGATACTGTTTGTGAATTTTGATATTGTCATACTTCTTGTTTTGAGAATATGGTTGGTACTGTCTATAATTTTGATACTATTTATTGTTTGTAATTTTTATGAATTTTTGAAGTTTTTGATACTGACTCCTTATTGTGAAAATACTATTGATATTGTCTGCGAATTCGATATTGTCAGTGAATTTGTTGTTTGTTAATGAATTTGATACTGTTTGTGAATTCTTTAAAATTATTGATACTGTCTGTAATCTCGATACTGTTTATTGTTGGAGTGTGAATTTTTTTGTAATTGCTGGTATTGGCTCCTTATTGTTAAAATGTATTAGTACTGTCTACTTGATACTGTCATTTTTTGTCTTAACTATTTCTAATGTTTTATATACAGTTATGACGAAGATCATCTGAAGATAATTTCATTTTGAAAAGTGAACTGCATTTTAGAGAATAAGCGGGATGTTGCCTATTTAAGTTGATACTATCGTGTTAATAGGTACTAGCATGTACAGTGTATTTTTTTATTATTATTTTAGGTCATTCTGAACTCTGATACAATAATAGTATTATTTATCGATTGATGCTATTAGTGATATTAGTATTATCATAGTATTATCATATTATTTGATACTGTCATATGATGTAGTATTGTCATATATTTATTTTTTCCCTATTAAAAATAAGTGGACAACAATGTTTATCATTTTCAAGTTTTGCAGCAATTGCATTATCAATAGCAGTATCAAAATGCAAAATAGTAAGAACATCATTAACAGTATCGTTGTCAATAACAATTCCAAGTTTTGCAACAATACAATTATCAACAACAGTACCAAATTTAGAAACGGTATCAACATCATTAATAATATCATTATCAGTAATAGTGTCAAGTTTTGAAACAAATGACATTTCAAACAACAGTATCAAAAAAAAAATAGTACCTACATAATTAACAGTATCATTATCAACAACACTTTCAAGTTTTGCAACAATATCATTATCAACAATTAGATTGTGATACTGTTACATGTGTTGTAATATTGGTTTGGGTTGTGATACTGTCATGTATTGTGATACTATCATGTTTGTCATTTTTTTATTTTGACAATATCATGTAAGCCAACAATATCAATTTTCAAACAGTATCATATAAGTTGATACTGTCAATGACATTAACATATAATATTACACTATCAAATGAAAGTCGCATATTCGACATATTGTCTTATCCACTTTCTTCTCCAAAATGCAGTTGCTAGTACCTATTAGCACGACAGTATCAACTTAAATAGGTAACATCCCGCTTATTCTCTAAAATGCAGTTCACTTTCCAAAATGAAATTATCTTCAGATGATCTTCGTCATAACTGTATATAAAACATTAGAAATAGTTAAGAAAAAAATGACAGTATCAAGTAGACAGTAGTAACACATTTTAACAATAAGGAGCCAATACCAGCAATTACAAAAAAATCACACTCCAACAACAAACAATATCGAGATTACAGACAGTATCAATAATTTTAAAGAATTCACAGACACTATCAAATTCGTTAACAAACAACAAATTCACTAACAATATCGAATTCACAGACAGTACCAATAGTATTTTCACAATAAGGAGTCAGTATCAAAAACTTCAAAAATTCATAAAAATTACAAACAACAAATAGTATCGAAATTATAGACAGTGCCAACCATATTCTCAAAACAAGAAGTATGACAGTATCAAAATTCACAGACAGTATCAAAATTCACATATAGTATCGAATTCACAGACAGTATCAACTGTATTTTCACAGCAAGAAGCCAGTACAAATAATTTCAAAAAATTCACAGACAATATCAAATTCATTAACAAATAACAAATTCACTAACAGTATCGAAATCACAGACAGTATCAACCGTATCTTCACAATAAGGAACCAATACCAGCAACTACAAAAAAATTCACACTCCAACAACAAATAGTATCGAGGTTACAGACAGTATCAATAATTTTAAAGAATTCACAGACAGTATCAATAGTATTTTCACAATAAGGAGTCAGTATCAAAAACTTCAAAAATTCATAAAAATTACAAACAACAAATAGTATCAAAATTATAGACAGTACCAATCATATTCTCAAAACAATAAGTATGACAGTATCAAAACTCACTGACAGTATCAAAATTCACAGACAGTATTGAATTCACAGACAGTATCAAATTACGAACAATATCAATAATTTTAAAGAATTCACAGACGATATCAAATTCATTAATAAACAACAAATTCACTAACAGTATCGAAATCACAGATAGTATCGAAATCACAGACAGTATCAACCGTATTTTCAAACAAGAAACATGACAGTACCAACTAGAGATCTTGCAAAAAACACACAGATCTTGAAAAAACTAAGTTTTCGGAAGAAAAACCTTGAAGATCTTCAAAAAAAAAACTATAGATCTTGAAAAAAATGAAGAAATCTTGAGAAATAACTACAAATCTAGAGATATATATATATATATATATTCTACAAAAATAAGAACTTACCGGTTCATTTTTGCCGAAAAATGGTTGAAAATCTCTGGTTTTAGTGAGAGAAAGTTGAGAGAGAAGAAACGTGAGAGAAATTTGAGTGGAGAAGAGAGAGAGAGAAAAAATATCTACCAAATTTTTGAAAGAGAGACGTGAAAATAAGGGCATTTTTGCCATTTTAAAAATAATTATTTCAAACTTTACATTGGTAATGATGAAAGGTATGTCTTTTTGGTAATAAAATTTACCATGTGACTTTTTGGTGAAACATGTCACCCAGAGTGACTAAATGGTAATAAACCCTAAGGCTCTGCTTGGCAAAATAGAGGGTAGCGGAAATGAGGTGTTTTTAAAGTAACGGTTCTGGCCGGTTATGAGAGTAGCGGTTTTAAATGTTTTTAGTAACGGTTTTAAAAACAGCCAATTCCAGTGCTTGGGAAGACAGTAAAGCATCGATTTTGAAGAGATTTTATAAGCTTAAATTACAATTATGCCCATAAAGAATAAGTAAGCATAACTACACAAAAATAGAAAAAGACAAAACAAACATATAGCTTGAAAATCAACCAAAATTTGCTCATAGAAGAGATGAGATGAGATTCACTCAACAGAAGACTAAACAAGAGCAAAACTGGAAGCGAAAACGACCACTGCGGACCCAAGCAGAGAGGGATAACGCTAGCCCACAAAAATGATGAAAAGGCAGATCCAAAACCAAACAGAAGCGGAGAAGGCAAAAGCAAGCAAAACTGCAGCAGAAAAGAAAAGACAAGAGCAGGCCCATAAGCAAAAAATGACAATGAGATTAGCTTGAGAGAAGAAGACGAAGCAGATTAGCCCGAGAAAAGAAGACGAAGCAGATCAATCGGAGATGAGAACGCTGTGCGGGAGAACTTGCACGAGAGAGATAGCTCAAGGATAAGGATGACATGAATTTGTAAAACCAGTGAAAACACCCCGATTTGGGGTGTTTTCTGAACCAGTTTAATTTGTATTACACTGATTTTGAGGGATTTTTAAACCCCTCAAAACCAGTGAGGCAAAATACAATCCAAGCAAAGGTTGATAAAACCATTCTCTTTAAAAACCTCCCATTTCCAGTGAAAAATTGTCATCCAAGCAAAGCCTAAAAGAGACTCTTAACCCCGCCCATGAAGTAAGACTGATTGCTCCACGGAACCCAAAAAATAAAGAAAAATACTTCCTGCTACTTTGAACGCCCGATCTTAACAAGGTTATCGCACGCCCATTGTAAAATTTTCAATGCCATGCTTATAAAAATAAAATATTTTCAATGTCAGTCCATTCGGAAGACCTAAAATGAAAATATCCATTTCGATTAGATTTATTAATGCCATAGAACTAAACCACGTTTGAAGAAAGGATTTTCATTAACCTCAAGAGAAAGATGCAGGTTGAATAAATACACAAACTTGTGTAACCGTTGTCTAACAGTACAAAAGTTTAAACAATGAGATGGGCCTGATTTAAGTAATTGATCGAATATTGCTCAATACGGTATGAATGTAGTACTGTTTGAAGGCTCTGGATGAAATCACTATTGAAATAAGCTACCAGGAATGGATTTCGCTACCATGTTATGCAAACAGTACTCACATTCAATCATATTGAATATCTCAACTTTTCATATGATATATAGGAAATTATGCCCAGAATATCAGAATAACAATTAAGCTTGCGAAGTTTCTCACTTGAAAAACACAAAATAAGCAATCAAGGTTCTAACGAGCAAAACAAAACAAGAAAAATGAAACTAATTGCACGTTACCTAGCATGATGGAAAATTTAGTTTAAGTAGCGGACGTGATGATTAGTCTTTGAGGCAGATTTAGTTTAGAGTAGCGGACATGATGAGTAGTCTTTGCCAATTGAACAAGTCCTCTGGCATCTTCAATCCTCGACTCCTCTATCAACCCATCTACCACATTCTGGAATAGAGAAGGTTGAACAAGCAAGCCCCGTTTCATCATCTCCTTACACATCTCAAGAGCCATATCAATCTCACCCTTCTCGCGAAGAAACGGAACAATGGTCACATAAGTCACCCTATCTGGTTCACAATCATTCTCGCGCAGTTTGCGATACCAATTCTTAGCTTCCTCTAAGTTCTTGTCCAGACAAAACTTTCTGATCAAAGCATTATAGGTAATAGAATCCGGTTGAACTCCCTTACTCCTCATTTTGTCAAACAGTCCAATAGCCTCTTCCAGTCTATTCTCGGAAACCAATCCTCGCATCCTCGCATTATAACTCCTGACATTAGGAACAACATGCTTGCTCTCCATTAAATCCCATATCTTCTCTCCATCCGCAAACCGCCCACTAAAATAGAAAGCATGGAGTAGCGTATTGAAAGTGATTACATCAGGCTGAATTCCATTATTCTCCATCTCATCCACCACTGAAAGTACAGAATCCAGAGCATCCATCTCACAAAATGCACTGATAACAATATTATATGATACTATGTCCGGTACTATCCCCAATTTCGGAGCCAGCTCCCCAAAAATCTCCTTAACCTTTAGGAACTCTCCGGAGTTAAGGCACGCTGACAACAGTGCATTGAGAGAGCGAGCTGTACGCGGGCAGTTCAACTGCGGCATTTCATCGAACAGGTTGCGGGCGTGATCGAGCATTTTACACTTCCCGTACAGGTAAATGACGTGAGCAGTGAATTCTTCTTCAGTAATGTCATCGACCTTCTTCTGGTGTTCGAGGAATTCGTGGACGAGGGAAGGCATTTTTGCGGCGGAAAAGCGGCGAACTACTTTTAGGTACCTATCACGGTGAGCACGGAACTTTGGGGTTTCGGATAACTTTTTGTATTTCTCAACCATCTTTCGGAGCTTGCTTTCATCAGTGGTGGCTGTGGCGGTAGCCTTGGTGACTCTGGTGGCGGGTTTGTAATGTTTGTTGGTGACGAATAAGCCGTGGAGGCGTTTGGAAGGGGACGACATTATTGATTGAGGTTTTGGCGGTGATTTCAGCAAGGGAAGATGTGAGACAGTCAGACAGTGATGTTTTAAGTCTTGCCTACCGTAGTGCCCTAGTAAAATTGGTACCCTTTATGCGCACCGTTTTAACTGGATACGCTGAAAGAGAGGGAAATCCAGCCAATTTTTGAATTGTTTATTCGCTTTATCCGGTCCAGTGGAAACGTAAAAAAGGTCCATGGACCAAGTGTTAGGGTTTTATTTCTCGGGCCTTCAAACGTAAACTCAAATCAAATGTACGACTAATTGGGCTTTATTCGATACTGGGAAACCTCCAAAACCGAATAGTTACGAGGTCCATGGGCCCAGGTGTCCATCAATGATGTGCTGAGAAATAAATAGCTACTTCCAAATGACAAAATGTTTATTATTAGGGGTGCAAAATTATCTCTGAATCGGATGATCGGATGTGTTTGACCTGGATAAAATCAAGTTTGAATATTAGTTATGAAATTCGAGTCTAAATACACATATTTTGTTCAGTTTAAAATCGATACAAAAAGTTTGTCCAATTTAATTATTCATAGCCTGGAATTGAATTGAATTATTATCCGATATATTGGTTTGGATTTAAACCTATATGGATATAATCAATTAAGTACCTCATAAAATTTAAATCAATTAGGATCCGAACATGTAAATATTTCGTTAACATCGTAATCGTAAGTTGTTCGACTGAGAAATTGATTTTTTTTTCTCACTTTATTATGCCTTCCCAGAGGAATATATGTACATGCATTGCATGGGAGAGTTCTGTTAATTCTCACACTTTCTGTACTTGTCAGTCAACAAGACTAACCGTCAAGCCATGGGTTTACCAGGCTGTATACATATATATTAGTGTTTCTGGATATTTGAATTAATCTGTAGAATTAGCAAAACTGTTCAACAAAAAACTGTGCTTATTCTCGAACTGTACGGAAGGCTTAACAAACCACAAGATTCTCTCTCTCTCTCAGAGCTGCTATTCTCATGTGAGGATCATCTTTATAACCCAATCACAACAGTACCTTGGTCTAGATTAGAAACTGAAGTCTTCGTTCCCTCTAAGCTTTCACCCAGAAAAAATATGTCCATTGGGTTTGCCATGGATGAATTATACTCAACTCAAGAACGAAACTACAGAGGAAGGATTAGCCGGACCAGGCAATACAATGATGATTCAAAAGTGTTCAAATCCAAGAACCTCGATGCTGAAAGGAGGAGGCGGTGGAAGCTCAATGATAGGCTCTTGACACTGCGATCTCATGTTCCAATCATAACAAATGTAAACACCCCCATAACCCAATTTTATTGCAATGTGTAAAAAATTAACAAATTGTTAATACTTAATAGAGTCTTTCTTTCTTTCTTTTTTCCTGATTTTAGATGAACAAGGCAACCATCATTGAGGATGCCATTACTTACATCCAAGAACTGCAATCCACTGTCAACGTTCTCAGTGACCAGCTCCTGGAAATGGATATTTCAGTTGAAGAAGAGAAAAGCAAGAAACAGAGTGATGAGGAGGTTTTTGCAGAGGAGATGAAGCGATCTGACATAAAGGTCAAATCTTTTTTCACTTATTTAATTCATATTCTTACCCCTATATAACTTTCCAGACTCAAATAGACATAACTAGTACTATGTTCTTCCTTTCCTGGTTGATGTTTTGTAGGAAGATGTTGTGGTTGGTGGTATTGATGGGGACAAATTCTGGGTGAAGATCGTCATTGAAAAAAGAAGGGGCAGGTTCACTAGATTGCTGGAGGCCATGGCTTCTTATGGATTCAATCTCAGTGACACCAGCGTTATTAACTCTAATGGAGCATTCCTTATTACATCCAGGGTGGAGGTAATTCTCTGTACTTTCTACCACAATTAGTGTACTTTGTACTCTCTATACCAGCTCAATGACATAATTATAACAAACCCAGAAACCAACTATTGGATTGAAAGTATGTACTTTCATTGAACAAACTGTTAAAAACAAAGTGTGATGGATGCTTTAACTGTTTCTGTAAGCCACATTTACTGTTTCCTTGTGTTTATGATTTGTGTGAAATGGTTTTCAGGGTATTTATGGGGATGCTCTACCAATTCACCGAACCAGGGAGCTGCTGATAGGCATAATCAGGGAGATTTAGAAGCAAGTCTGCCAGAAAGTGTTGCTGGTCTTCAATTTCTTATTATTAAACAACTATGGAGTCTCTAGTATTTTAGCTTTTTTAGTTAACAGTATTCACATATGATTTCAGTATGACAATAAGAACTTGGTATTCATTATTATTGTTGTTGGGTTGAGGATCTGATATTTGGATATCAACATTTTATATATTTTTACTTTAAAAAACAGTTGGATTATTCTCTGTTTTTCTTATATGTGGCCGAGTCCAAGAAAGAAAGAGCCATTACCGTCCAAGAACTAGTGTTCATACACAAAGTTTAAATTAAAATTTTCTATCAATCACAAATTCACAATTGTATGTTAATTGTAAACAATTTTACATGCCTGAATATATGATCCTAGCTATATATAGTTTGTTCAAAATCAAATTTCTCGAAAGTGGAGAGGAACCCAAACAGTCATTAGCAATTAATTGGACATGAAAACTAGGAAGACCAACCCAATAACCCATATTATATCCTCGGAAATTCAAACAATTCCATCAAGCATAGAAAGTAAAGTTACCGAGGAGATTAATATTCTTACCTCGAACACTTTATATATATAGTAGTGTATATACTCTAATTGCATAGATGATCTATAGAGAGAGAGAGAGAGGGAGAATGGAATGTGGAAGTGTAGAGGATGAGAGATGCATAGGGCAGTATCGAAGTGTTGATAAGATATTACTTGTTGGTGAGGGAGACTTTTCATTTGCATTATGTTTGGCCAAAGCATTTGGTTCCGCAAGAAACATGTTTGCCACTTCTTTCGACTCCAAAGGTACATAATTATTTTTAACAACGTTAAATTAGTTCTTTTTAATAATTAATAGTAGGTATGTTTTTCCTTTTGTATTAAATCATTTAATTTGGTCACTGATGGTAGAGATGCTATTGCAAAAGTATTCAAGAGTGGCAATAAACCTGAAAGAGCTAGAGGAACTTGGATGCACAATCTATCACAATGTTGATGCACACACCATGAGCCAAAACCCTAATCTCATTGGAGAATTGTTTGATCGGATTGTCTTCAACTTTCCTCACGCGGGTTTTCATTTTCCTCGCGAGCACCAGGATGAACAGATTGAGTGAGTAAATTAAGTTCCATCACTTCCTTGTGGTTGAACATCGTAGCTAGGCAGATGTTCATATATGTGTATGTGTGTGTGTATTCTCTTACCATTTTTTTTATTGATTGTACTAGGTTTCATAAGAAGTTGGTGAAAGGGTTTTTCTTGAGCTCTCGCAATATGTTGAAAGAGAATGGACAAGTTCATGTAACACACAAGACTGGTCATCCATTTTGTAGGTGGAATGTGAAGAATTTAGCAGAGGAGGCTGGATTAGAATTGAGGAATGAAGATGTATTTTATCGATGGCGTTATCCAGGCTATATGAACAAGAGAGGAGATGGAAGTAGAAGTGATAGAACATTTCCTGTTGGAAATTGCTCTACATTCATGTTTCATTTGAATGCTAATGAACCTTGACAATTTCATTTTCCCGTCGGAAAAATCTTATATCATTTTCTGAATAAAGGAAAAATAAATGACAATTTCTAATTATGGCCTTAAAAACCAATATCAGTTGCAAAAAAGACCAAGAATTCCCTGAATTTTATACCTAATTAGTACTATCTTCTTCCTTTCCTGGTTGATGTTTTGTAGGTAGTGGTTAGTGCCTTAGTGGTATGGATGGCCGGATGGGGACAAATTCTGGGTGAAGATTGTAATTGAAAAACGAAGGGGAAGGTTCACTAGATTGCTAGAGCCTAGAGGCCATGGCTTCTTATGGATTCAACCTCAGTGACACTAGTGTTACTACCTCAAATATTGGAGCATTCTTTAATACATACAGCGTGGAGGTAATTCTCTGTATTTGCTACAACAATTAGTGTACTTTGTACACTCTGTAACTGGAGTGGCAAAATTATGCTGACCCGGTTTGGATCTAAACACGCAAATTATATTCAATCCAAAATCTTATTCAAGTCGAAACACAAAAATATTATTCGATTAAGTATGTTTGGAAATTCAAACCATTTTGGATCCAGACATTTAAATATCTCATAAACACTCATATTGTGTGACCTGGAAAAACTGGACCCGAATCTTTATTCTCTATACCAACTCAATGACATAATTATAACAAACCCATAATCGATTATTGGATTAAAAGTATGTACTTTCATTAAACAAACTGTTAAAAACAAAGTACAGTCGATATTCTTACTGTTTATGTAAGCCACATATACTGTTCCCTTGTGTTTATGATTTGTGTTAATGGTTTTCAGGGTATTTATGGGGATGCTCTGCCAGAAAGTGTTGCTGGTCTTCAATTTCTTATGATTTCGGTATAGCAATATAAACTTGAAATTCATTATTAGTGTTTGGTCAATGACATGATCTGTATCTCATCATATTATGCATTTATACTTAAAAAACAGTTGGAATATTCTGTTTCTGTTCTCTGTGGCCAAGTCCAAGAAAAATCGTGTACCTCCCAATAATTAAATAGTTGCTCAAACAGTGATTTGGGTTTAAAGATCTTCGCTTTATTAAGCAAGACTGTAAATTTATTAAATTGGGAAGGAAAAAAAAGGTGGATTGAAATTTAACTCGTACAGGGTTTGTGCTAGTCCAGAAGATTCATTATGGAAAATGCAAGAAAAGGAGTAATCAATTGTGGGTGAACTTTTTCCTAGGAAAAGGACCCACAAATTCCAAAAAAAATCTTGCATCTGATTTTCTGAATAAGGGGAAAATAAAAACAATTTCGTTAGAACTATGGCCTTAAATCGCTTGATTGAAAATTTGAAATCAGATATACTCAGCCTGGCATTTATAGTGAAAAAAGAAAGACAATCTTTCCTTTGAAATAAAGCTAAACACCTTAATTTAATTAAGATATTTCCATTTAAATACTAATATCAGTTGCAAGAAAACCAAGAAATCCTTGAATTTTAGCATTTTATGACGAAATGTAATCCCAAAATCTCCATTTTTACAGCATCTATAAACATTAATTCTCCACAAAGTCCTCATACTTCCTCTTCAAAACACTAAAAACAAAGGGGAAAAAAAACAAAATTGAGGGAGCTGGCATTTAAATTCCATCTCTCATTTGGAATCCAATCTCTTTCATTGCAACTTTCTCCAACAGAACTCCTGCATAACCCACATTCAATTCTCAATTACTTTTAATGAATTTCTAATTCCAAAAACAAAAATTTGATCCTCTTTCTTCTTCTTCTTTTGTGAAAATTCAAAATTGAAATGGATATCTAGCTGTTTTTCTGTTTGTTTGTCAAGAAAATTAAAATGGGAAGATAAACTCATACAGTTTTGAAAAGGAACTACCTTGAGGCTTGCAAGAAGGGGGATCTTCAAAGAGAGAAAGAGAGAGTTGCTTATGAGCAACACCGATATCAATCAAAATCAACCCTGACGATGGATCAGTCACTACAATTCCCTTCACTGGCAACCACAGGAACAGCTCTTCCTGGGTCAAACCCTCCAAACCCATCAACCCACCATAGCTCAAATTGGCTCTGACAACACTGTCAAAGCACACTCTTGTATCGTACTTGGCATAGCAGGGCTCTCCCAGATGCACCTCCAGGCGCCCATTCTGGTCTAAATTGAAGAATTTCACATTTTTGGGGAACAGACCCGCTGGTAGACCTTGGCTTTGGAGAAGGTCTTGTATGGAGGACGAGGTGGTGGAGAGAGGGAGGAGGAGGAGGAGGAGGAGGAGGATAGATATGACAGACATGGTTGTGAGAGGACTCTCAAACATTATTTTTGCTCTGATGAACATGAGATTAAAGTGTAGGATTTATGAGAGATTTTTTTTGGCATTTTTACTGTTCCACTATAATTATGGTAGAGTGGAGGACAGGAAGGATTTTCCCAATTGTGGGTTGGCATGTCAATTGACCAATCTGCCATTATTTGTATAGGTGTCTTAGATCCTCAAAAGGGTGTATTAGGAAAAATACTTTTTATCTTTACCCTTCAAATTATATTCAGCCTGCGTTAGGTACGAGGTTGGTGTTCACGGTGTATTGTTTGTGAAGAAGACAAGAAGAATAGATGTAATCTGGTAAATTCATAATGAAGGCGTAAAATTAAGGAATCTAAGAAGACAACGGTTTTGTTCTTCCATTTGGCAACGGCAACTACGATACCAATAAACAATAGTCCACGGTGAAAACTACGAGGTTGACACTTGACACCTCCTCTTCTCTTTATTAATTTTCTCAACAGCTACGACGACTACTACATAGTATTCTTAATTAGTACAACATTAACAGCTATGTTCCAATAATTTATGCCTTAAACATTATTCTAAATGAATGCTTGATGGCCTACATGGTTGAAATTAGACTGCCTTAAAACCCGGAATCAAGCAATTCAAAATCAAAAGCTTGGAAAGAGAAAATCAAATGCTTTTAAGCCTTTATGTTTAAACATAATCATAATTTAGACAACCCACTTTCTCCATCCTTTGCTTTATGAATTATGATTATTTCAGTTTTGTCTAAATGATCATCAGAGCTTGCCTTTGCCTATGATGAAGGCTTGCCTAATGACTGTTTTCTTGAATAACTTCATTGTGAAGGTGGCCCATTTCTCGTACCTTCTGCTCTCATATTTTGAACTACTGCATGCGTTGCTTTGGTTGATGAGTAGGGTCGGTGCAAGGAATTAATAATCTTTCTTCGACGAGTAATCGGCCGGCATGATTCTCGGTGCGGAATAGTCCTGGAAGAGCTTGAGTGATTCTTGAGGGAAGAGGGTTTCAGGTTGGAGAATGGTTGGGTTAGGGGTTTAGGAGTAAGTGAGACAGTCGCAGAGATTGTATATGTAGCCATTGCAGGAGAGGCGGCTGAGTCGGAGAGTGAAGACATAGAGGATAAGGCGAATTAGAGGAGACAATTTACGGTGTATTTCATGATCCATTGGGCCCATTCAAATGAATGACTACCGAGTACCGATGCTTGGATCCAGCCCAATCAAGCACTAGTAATGGGCTACATTAAGTCAACAGATTGCGTTGGGCCAATAATAGAACACGATCCATCTCAATAGCCCAGATAAATGATCCAGCTCAATATATGGCAGCTTTATTGACTAAATCGTTTTTTAGCTCAATACTTCTTTTTTTTGATAGATTTTTTAGCTCAATACTTGTTACAAGGGTTCGCACATGATATCATTATTCACTACGACAATAGAAAAGCTGTCGAGAAATACGTATAAGTCTTAGGCTCCGTTTGTTTGACGGAAAACAAGCATCTTATGGAAAAGGAAAAACATATCATGTAAAAACAACTAATTTCTAGTGTTTGGACAAAGAATTACTAATATTTTCCATTGTTTGTTTGTTTGGAATTAAAAATTTGAAATATAACATTTTTTATTATGTTGATCAACAAATGCGTGTGTATGTTTCGTGTGAATATACATGAATTCATATTCATATATATATATATAGAATATTGACAATAATGAAATTTCTTTAAAACAAAACATTTTTTTATTGTTAAATGTCTTTTATTGTGTGTAAACATACATATGTATATGTATATATATAATACGTATATGTTTATATGTACGCGAAACACAATCTAAATTAACTTGGTTAAAGTATTACGGGTCATAAATGTGTATTGAGTTAAAAATATGTGACTCAATATGTTCACATCCATGCTCATAGTTTTGGGGAAAACAACATCCCAAAGTTGAGAAGGGAAGTTGTTTTCCATTTTTAAAGTCTTAAAATTGAGTTGATTATATAACATTTTCAACTTATTATTTTTATTTTCCATCCTCAAACACCATAAAGTGAGGAAAATATTTTCAGAAATTGATTTTCCGTCAAACAAACGGAGCATTAGTTAGTATTTCGAATGTTTATTCTTAATTATTTGTGATCATACCAAAAATACCCTTCAGTGAAAAGACGACACATGGCAGAAAATTCAAGCTCATTTACAATGATTGCGAGTAACCTACCCCCTTAAGGTCGGTCCACATTGCTTGATTACCGAGCAATGAGCCATGCTCGATATCGATTTCCTTGAACTGCTCTTATATCCTAAAGGAAAACAAATTCCTCAATTTAGCAAGGAACCTCCTATTTCACCGAAAATTATATTAAAGGAAAGTTTATCACTATATAAAGAGGTACACCCCACAAAACACTATTCATTCCTAGAATACCGAATATTGTTCTCTAGGAAACTTGCTTGCGTTTATGCTGACTTGATTGTCAGAGAGCTAATAACAGAGAACAATTTCTAGCTGGCTCTTAGCTCACGTTTGCTCGTCTGTGCAAGAACCAATTCAACTGAGAAGATCTAGTTCGGCCACATCTTGATACACCATCCAAATGAGCAAGTTTGGATGTCATCAATTTGTTTAATATGTAATACTAAAAGAAGGAAGTATTAGTTTAGTTATAATTATTTGACCTAAACTTGGATAACATGAGCATGGTTTAACAAAACTTCATTATTTTAGAGGATATGCATGAAACAAGGAATAAAAACAAGCCAGCCTTGGCCATATGTGGTGAACTCTATCATAACAAAACCAGCCCTTTGGACTAATACATATATACATGTAACACATAACACATGTTATGTATACGTATCTAATTAGTTTTTCCCTCAATTTGTGATTTGACTTTTGCTGTGAGAGATACATTGATGCATATTCGTAAGCTAATGTGCATGCAGTCATAAACTCATGCATGGAAATTTGAATATTAATATTATCTTGTGATATATAAGTAAGGCTATAATTTATGTTGTTATAAAAAAAAGGCTATAATTTATGTTGTTTATGGACGAAAGCCATATTGACACGTTATGTACACTGTTTGACTAAACCTGAAGGTAATAATATTCTTATGTCACAAATATACATCTAATCATGTCTCACACACTTTAATTAATTGTCCCCTAAACACATTGTACAAACGGAAGATGCAGCGCCGGATCTCTTTCTGTACCAACTTTTTTTCCTGTGCTTGGTTTCATATATTATCATGCTAGGCAAGGTACTTAAGCATCCCAAAAAAAAAAATATCGGAGAAGACACCCGGTCCAATATGTCATATATTGTGACAGCTAAACCAAATCTAAATCTCGAATCACATGAAAAATCCTGTAATTCTTATGGATTTAGTGTGAGAAGATAAAGCTTGATGATTTTAACACGCGTGAATTGAGTAATTCACGCAATTGCGAGAATAGAATAACACTGACAAGTCTCAAACTCACGGCCTCTAGCTTGCATAAGAAGTTTCCACAGTCAAATTCGCTTTCTGCCAATGACATGCTGTTTAACCATCCCAACTTCATATATATTGTAGTGACCAAAATTGGGCCAAGCCCAATTTTCCTGACACGTTTGTATCTATTGGGCATTTGACTAGTCAAAGGTCCAGTCAGCCTTGACTACTTCATGAAGGGACCCATTTTCACCTCGAACTCTGGTTACAAAAAGGGTTCGCCATGGCCTTGACCTGGAGCTCACCTTCCTGGAGCTCAAATGACCTGGAGCTCATTTGAGCTGGAGCTCACCTGACCTGGAGCTCTTCTCAGCTGGAGCTCAACTCCGCTGTAGCTCAACTGACAAAGACCATCCATGATTGTAAGGAGCTCTGAGCTTGCCACCATATCCGTCTTATCAAGAGGTACATTCACTTTACCGAGGTAGTCAGTCTGACACCTCTGTCAAACTGCAGGTAACCCATTCTTGAGATCTGGAATGCTTGCACGCTTCTTTTGGTCAAACATCTACTTTTTGTCGGGCCTATCAATTCCGTGTTGAAATACCCAACAACCCTTGCTAAAAATAGTAAGAGGGAATGTTATAAATATAACCCCACCTCCACTGGAGAGAGAGAGAGATTTTTCCAGAAAAACCAGAACATGAGTCAAACTGACATCTGAGCTAGTTAAAACTCAAAAACATCATCCCTCTTTCTCCGGTCTCCACCACGGTTACTGTTTGTTCTTCTCCTTTGAACTGACTTGATCGTCTGAGCCCCAACGACTGGGCACCCCACAATCCGGTCCTTGGGATCTCACGGTTTATTGTTTAAGTGTGTGCAGGGTTACAAAATCCATAGATATTTGAAGAAGGTTGCCAGGGTCCACTTGATTGCTGAGCTGGTAGAATTCACCAATTGTAGATTTCGGGCTCTACAATTTGGCGCCCACCGTGGGGCCTTGGTAATTTTCTGATAACAAATATTCTGTCTGGTGACTACTGAATATGTCTGAGACACCCAGTTATGTGGCGGAGATCTTGGCACAACTGGCTGCCATGAGGGAGGAGCTCCATCAAACTACGGTTCGTCTGGAGTCCGTTGAGGCGGAAAACAATAGGCAAAGAGAAGAATGTCATGCGGAAATGGTGGAGCGAGCTAAAGTTGATAAATCTCCTGTAACTCCTATGCCCTCATTAGTGACTACAGAGCAAGCCCCAGTTGGAAGTACCGTCCCTCTGGAAAGCCCCTTCTTACGCAGTCGTTTTGGCTCTGGAGGATTATCTTATCAACGGGAACAAACCCCACCACCTCCACCTCCAGAGAGTTCTTACCGTCAGAATGGTAGGGATAGGGTGCAGCGGAATAATGAGAATGAGTTCGCACATCGCCTTGAAGAGATAGAAGCTAGAATGAACAAAGTGCCTGGGGTCGCAGCTCCTTTGAAGAGGACCTCGGATACTAGTTACGCTGATTCTCCTTTTGCAGAGCACATTGCCTCGTCGGAGTTACCTCCAAGGTTCATGGTCCCTAACATGAAGCTCTATGAGGGAACCTCCGACCCTGGCGATCATATAGCCCATTATAAGCAGAAGATGCTTGCTACGGCGATCCCTCAGAACCTTAGGGAGGCGTGCATGTGCAAGGGTTTTGGGTCAAGTTTGGCTGGTGCGGCGCTTCAGTGGTTCATTGGTCTCCCCAATGCTAGTATCTCCACATTCGCCCAGATGGTGGACGCCTTTCTTCTACACTTTTCTAGCAGCAGAGAAATACAGAAATGTTCGGATGATTTATACAAAATCCAGCAGGCACCTGGTGAGTCCACCAAAAACTTTCTCACAAGGTACAATAAAGAAAGAGTGTCTATTCCCAACTGTAATATGGGCACGGCGCTACGAGCTTTCAAGAATGGAGTACTACTCGACACTGGTCTGTATGAGGAGTTGACAAAGTATGATTGTCAAACTATGGAGGACGCCATCTTACGAGCTACCATCCAGATTCGATGGGAGGAGGATCCCAGGAGATTGGGACCGAAGGCGTCGAGCAGTGACTTCAAAGGCGAGAAGAGGGCTCGCCCGACAGAGGAGAAGGCAGCCCC
This sequence comes from Euonymus europaeus, assembly GCA_963580455.1. Lineage (NCBI taxonomy): Eukaryota > Viridiplantae > Streptophyta > Magnoliopsida > Celastrales > Celastraceae > Euonymus > Euonymus europaeus. Next base: position 1,369,063 of record OY756969.1, on the reverse strand, counting down.
TCAGGAAAGTCGTCCAAGCACTAGTCAGTTTGGGCGAGGTGGTCCTCGACGTGATTTTCAGAGGAAAACGCCAGATTACTCCCTGAATATAGAACCACACGAGGTTGTGGCAGTGATAAAGTCCATGGGAGATACAGTCAAGTGGCCAAGGAAGCCAGATTTCATCAATACAGACACCTCTAAGTGGTGCGACTACCACCGCAACCACGGCCATAACACGGAGAATTGTAATTCTCTAAGGATTGAGGTCGCCGAACTGTTGAAAAGGGGACACCTCAGGGACTTGTTGACAGAAAAAGGGAAAGAAGTGTATGCGAAGGGCGTTCAGGCAGAAGCCAAACAAACAGATGGGCTACCAACCATGCATGTAATTTCAGGAGGGTCAGAAATCAGTGGGGTATCTCACTCTGCAGCTCGCCGTAGCGCCAGAGAAGCAATAAATCCTGACTGCAGAAGGGGGGTGTGCCTGACAGCTGCGACAAACAAGGTGATGGCGTTTGTGGACAACGAAGCTGCTCGCCTTATGCATCCTCATCACGATGCTTTGGTTGTCACTCTCCAGGTTGCCAACATTCACGTGAAGAGGATCTTGGTTGATGATGGGAGTTCTGCAAATATTTTGTTCCTCAGTTCACTGAAGATTATGGGAATTGACGAGGACCATATCGTCAGGCAGCCAACAGTGCTGTATGGATTCAGTGGCGAGTCAAAGTTCTCTGTGGGCGAGATCGCTTTGCCTGTCTTTGTTGGGGGAGTAAATACTCATACCAAGTTCGTGGTTGTGGATTGTCCTTCTGCATACAATATGATCGTTGGTCGCCCATGGATTCATGAAATGAGAGCTGTCCCATCCACTTATCATCAGGTGCTCAAATTTCCTACTAGTGATGGCGTGGTAGAGGTCTTGGGTGAGCAGTTAGCTGCGAGGAATTGCTATAAGAACGCCATGAAAAAACCCACAGAATCCGCATAGCAATTACAGTATGGGAGCTCCAGTTACTCGCCTAATGAGCCAGAGATGGAGGAGTTAGATGAAGTACAGATTTCTTCGGAATTTCCTGAGAGGAAGGTATTTGTTGGAGCTCGCCTTATACCGGAGCTGAAGGGTTTGATTATAGCATTTCTGACGCAGCATCAGCATTGCTTCGCTTGGTCTCATGCTGATATGACGGGTATTAATCCCGAAGTAGCGGTTCACAAGTTGCAGGTTGATCCTAGCTATCCCGCAGTTCGCCAGAAAAGAAGAAAGTTCGCGCCGGAAAGAAATCAGGTTATCAACGCGGAGGTTGATAAGCTGATCGAGAATGGTTTTGTAAGGGAAGTGCAATATCCAGATTGGCTTGCAAATGTGGTTGTCGTGAGAAAAAAGAATGGCAAATGGCGAGTTTGCATTGATTTCACGGACCTCAACAAAGCGTGCCCAAAGGATCCTTTTCCTCTACCACATATCGACATGATGGTAGATGCTACTGCAGGGCACGAGCTTCTTTCTTTCATGGATGCTTACTCAGGGTATAATCAGATTCTGATGCACCCAGATGATCAGGAGAGCACCGCATTTATGACAGAAAGGGGAATCTATTGCTACAAAGTGATGCCATTCGGCTTGAAGAATGCTGGGTCAACTTATCAGAGGTTGGTGAATAAAATGTTCTCTGGGTTGCTGGGGGACACTATGGAAGTATACATAAATGATATGTTGGTTAAATCCCTCAAAGCTACTCAACACTTGGAGCATCTGCGGCAAAATTTTGAGCTGCTCTTGAAATACAACATGAAGCTCAACCCTGCAAAGTGCTCGTTTGGCGTGACCTCGGGTAAATTCTTGGGTTACTTAGTTACTCAGAGGGGGATTGAAGCAAATCCGGATCAGATCCGCTCTGTGTTGGACCTCCCCTCACCAAGGTGTATTAAAGATGTACAACGGATAACTGGGAGGCTGGCAGCTCTAGGAAGATTCATCTCTAGGTCTTCAGATAGGTGCAAACACTTGTTCACAACACTTAAGAGAGCCAACAACTTTGAGTGGACCTCTGAGTTTGAAGAAGCCTTCCAACAGTTGAAGGAGTATCTGACCTCGCCTCCTCTGCTGTCCAAACCGATTGCTGGAGAGCAGTTATATGTGTACTTGGCGGTGTCACCGACTGCTGTGAGCGCCGTGTTAGTCAGAGAGGAAGGCAGCACACAGTGGCCCGTGTACTATGTGAGCAAGAGTTTGCTTGGTGCAGAATCGAGGTATAGTCAGATGGAGAAGTTAGCTCTAGCACTAGTAGTAACGGCAAGAAAACTCAGGCCATATTTCCAAAGTCACTCCATCTCAGTAATGACCAGTTATCCTTTAAAGAAGGTTCTCCACCAGCCTGAATTTTCGGGAAGGCTGCTCAAATGGACCGTCGAGCTCAGCGAGTATGACATTTCTTATCAACCCAGGACATCTATTAAGTCTCAAGTATTGGCCGATTTCGTTGCAGATTTTACGCCGGGCGAGGAGGCTGACGTTGAGGTGGCGAGTTGTGACCTCCAACTATCTAGTTGTTGGACGATGTGGGTTGATGGAGCTAGTAATTGTAAAGGCATTGGGTTAGGAGTGGTTCTGCAGTCCCCATCTGGAAATTTGATACAGCAGGCTGTTAGGTGCGGATTCCCAGCTACTAACAATGAAGCGGAATATGAAGCATTGATAGCGGGGCTTCAGCTCGCCACAACTATGAAGGTCTCTCGTATTTCAATTTTGTCAGACTCTCAGCTCATTGTGAATCAACTTCAGGGGAATTATCAAGCTAAGGAGCCCAAGATGGTGTCTTATCTGGAGGTGGTCAAAGGGCTGAAAGATTCTTTTGAAGAGTTCTCTTTATCCCAAATCCCACGGGCAGAAAACTCCCATGCTGATGCACTTGCAGCTCTTGGGTCATCAATTCAAACTGATGAGCCGCGTATGATTCCTTTGGTCTATCTGCAGTGGCCAAGCATTGGCGAGGAGCGGAGTTTTGAAGTACTTCCAGTGAGCTTGCCTGTGGAGCATGATAGTCGGGAAGATTGGCGAATTGAATTCACTTTGTATCTCACTAATGGTGTGCTCCCGTTAGAACGCAATGCGGCGAGAAAATTGGTTGCTAAAGCTGCAAGATTCGCGTTGGTTGAGGGCGAGCTTTACAAGCGTTCTTTCTCCGGGGTTTTGCTAAGGTGCATTGAAAAGGAAAAGGCTGAGTATGTGTTAGCAGAGCTGCACGAGGGAGAATGTGGAAATCATTCCGGGGAAGAAGCCTAGTTCACAGGTGCTTAACGACCGGGTATTATTGGCCCACTCTGAGAGCAGATGCCCTGGAATACGTGAAGAAGTGCGACAAATGCCAGCGGTATGCTCAAATTTCTCATCTTCCTCCAGAAAGGCTTACATCTATCCAGTCAGCCTGGCCCTTCATGAAGTGGGGGATGGATATAGTGGGGCCCTTGCCTACAGCTTCTGGCCAAAGAACTCACTTCCTCGCACTGACGGACTACTTCACGAAGTGGATAGAGGCAGATGCTTTTCCTAAATTACCTGGATCCCGAGTTCGAAAGTTTGTGTGGAGTAACGTCATTTGTCGCTTCGGGGTGCCCAAGGAGATAGTAACAGACAACGGGTCGCAATTCATAAGTCATGATTTTCAAAGTTTCTGTAGAACTTGGAAGATCAAGCTCAGTTTTTCTACTCCAAGATACCCGCAGGCAAATGGTCAAGCTGAAGCATCCAATAAAACTCTTTTGAATACTATGAAGAGGCGTCTGGCGAAATCTAAGGGAGCGTGGGGAGATGAGCTACCAGGCGTGTTGTGGTCTTACAGAACTACGGCGAGGTCAACAACAGGCGAAACGCCCTATTCACTTGTCTACGGTTCAGAAGCAGTTCTTCCAGTGGAGGTTGGTTTACCATCAGCTCGTTATCAATGGGCAATAGAAGAATCGAACAGGGTTCAGCTCTGTGACAGTTTAGACGTAATAGATGAGGTGCGAGAGAGAGCTTTGATGAAAACAGCTCTCTATCAGAAGAAGGCAGCTGAACACTTCAACAGAAGCGTGAGAACCAGGACCTTCAAGGAAGGAGATTGGGTTCTGAGGAAAGTCTTCCAGAACACAAAAGAGTTCAATGCTGGCAAACTGGGACCCAACTGGGAAGGGCCTTATCTCGTCGCCAAGTCACTGGAGCATGGAGCTTACAAGCTTCAAACAAGAGAGGGCAAGGAAATCGCCAATAGTTGGAATGCTGTACACTTAAAGCTGTATCATTTTTAGATCGCTTTTTGTTTCCCATTATCTATCTCTGTAAAACTTATGTATTTTCGGAATTGCTAATGCTGAACATCAGAGGGTTGGCAGAGAACTCCTCGCCAACCTATCTGACCTATTTTGCTCATGACTGTAGGTCAAGTCCGCTTCTACTTTCCTACATCATTGACAAGAATCATAAAGAAAGGCGATCTACCTAATACGAGGGAGTAGACACCCTACAGCTGAGCTATCCGCTAAGAGCTCACAAGATATGTTTTCTTTTTTAACATTTTTCAGAGTATGCTATATAGAAAACAAATATTTGTAAAAATAATCCAAGGCGTTTATAAAAACATTTAATAACATCAGACTAAGTCTTAACATAAAAACAAAAAAGAAAAACATATCAAAAATCACAAAATATCAGTCCTCTTCCAGGGCCTCCCTACATTTGGCTATTTCTTTCTCCACATCTAAGAAGTTCAGTTTTCCCTCATCAAAATCTTGGAGAAGTTGGAGCTTCATCTTGGTTGCAGCCAGACCTCCTATCATCGCCATCTCATGATTCAGAGCCTCATTCTCTGCTCTGCTCACTTCTTTCTCCTTCACCAGATTCTCCTTCTCGGTCTCCAATTGAGCCTTCAACAGATTAACCTCGCCCGCCACCTGCATCTTGCTAGCCGCCACTTCCGTCTGCAATTTCGTAATGAGGGCGACGTGCGAGGACAGAGACCCTTCAAGTTCGATAAATTTACTCTGTTGTGCAGCTCCAAGCTCCTTGAATTTTTCCACTTCAGCAAGCAGAGTTTGGGTTTCCTTTTCATGAACCTCTTTAAGCTTTTGAAAGGAACTCTGCAGGCTGGCGACCTTAGCTCTGGCAGCATCACGCTCAAAAAGGGTCGTCTTATGCAGCTCCGAAGATTTGGCGACCTGTGCATTTAGCTCTGTGTTTATCTTCTCAAACTCGTGCATTTTGGAGGTCGCCGATTCTGCGATCCTCCTCGCTTTTTCAAGCTCCAAGTGTGGCTGCTTCAGGTGGCCTTCCGGGTCACATGCCCTCGCTACGTTACTACGGGCGTGTAGGAGGCTAGTAAGCGCCTACACATATTCGCTTAGAGTTAAGTAAATTTTAAAGATTACAAGAGTTACATAATAGAAAACGCTAAGTGGCGGACTACCTTGGTCATTTCCATCAGCGACATGTCAATCACTGCCATGTCAGTCATTTTTCCCATGGCGAAACGATCTTTCGGCATCACGAACTTCTTCAGCTCTGCTGGCAATCGTCTGGATCCCAAGAAAGTCGTATTTCCAGGAAAGCTTAAGTTTACCTGCGGAGGAGCGGTTGGCGCCGAGGCAGAAGCGGAGATGGCTCTCTCGGACCGAGCCAGGTCTATCACGGTGGTCTCTAGAGGTTCGGTTAGCCTCACTCTTTTCGAAGCGCCAGGAAGGCCAGCATCGTCAACAGGCGCTCCTCTTTTCGCCGTCTCTATCACAGAAATTGCTGCTTTACCTTTATCTCTATCAGTCTCTTTTCTTTTCTCAACAGGGGTAGGGCTTTCTTCCACCCCTTCGATCCCCTTCAATGGTAAGGGGCCAGTACCCTCTTTCTCCTTCTCCTTATTGTCCCTTTGGACGACGTTAGGGCAAACCGGAGGTGGAGCGACCGTCAAAGGAGCAGTGGGTGTTGACGCTGAAGTAGAGGAGGAGCTACCAAGCAATCTCTTCTTGTTGGCACGCTCCACTCTCTTCATCTCTATAATCTCCTCGGTCGTATAGATCTTAGGAGGCATGTTGCTAGGATCTGTGAATTACAAAATGTTAAGAGTTGGGCGAACATAAATATAAACCTACACCTTGAGTTCAAGTACGCACCTGCGTAAGCCCACGAAGCTGTAGACCTCAAAAAGGGAGCAGAGAAAATATCGCCAGAACCCGCCAAATGTTTTGTTCGTTCGGCGAACACTAGGACCTGAGACTCTGCAGCAGATACAACAATTTCACCTCGCCGCCCTTTCTTCTTCTTTAGTTTTTGGTCTTCAGCTGCAAAAGACAAAATCAGAATCAATTTTAACAGATCAATCAAGGCGAGCTGGGATACACTTACTTCTTCCGAGTCGCCATTCAAGAGGAACTCCTTCTTCCAGAGCTCCCCGTGGTCATTAGAGGTTTGGTACGTCATCAGTGCCGGAGCCCCAGCCCTCTTGGATAAGTAGTACCTCCCAGTCTCCCTTTTATGCTTCTTGACCTGGTAGGTACTGCAGAACTCCTCTACGCCAAAGCGGATGTCACGATTCTCTGCCATACCTTGAATCCCAATAATGATCCTTAGGGCGTTCGGGAGCAATTGGCTGGGGGCGATGTCGAAGTGGCGGAGCACCTGCGCCAGGAGTCCGGAGACTGGGAGCCTAAACCCAATCTTGAACATAATCCGATACATCGTTGTATGATCAGGGATGACGGTGTCCGCTCTCTCCCCAGCTGCTGGGATTTTGATCTCCACTGATGGTGGAATCTTGCAGGTTTTTCTTAACAAGATTAAGTCGCCTTCGGTATATTTTCTTGCAGGATTGCTTTGAGAAGGGAGAAGGCTGAGATCTACCGGACTATCTGAACGTACTGTCTCTTCACCAGGGGAGCCACCAGAGTTCTCTCTTTCAGACATTGCCGATTGATACAGAAGTATCGATGTATCGATCAGAAGTGTCTTCGGAGAAGAAAAGTGACTGAGCAGAAAAATCTAGAGAGAAAGAAAGCAAGAAACGGAAAAATACCTAGTAATTTTGTAACCTGCCAGTGTGAGAGTGAGAATCAAAAACGCCCCTTTTTAAAGAAAAACCTCTATGAGAAATCGTGCCCAACCCATTTAATGTTATCATCATTACTTCGCGTTTCACGAAGCGTCATTCCACGCGCAATCACCCTGCCAGAGTGGTATGACTGCGGCACGTCTCCCCTATACAGCTAGCCGTTGCAGCACATTGGGAATACGCGATTCATTTATTATAGTGCAGTAACCCCTTTTGGCATCTGTGACCGTGCCAGAAACGCGCCATGAACCACATGAAAAGATTCTTGGAATTTTATCCCCAAACTTAGTTGTCGCCTCTTGGCGGCAAGCTACATCCAGCTCGCCTCTTGGCAGCACAATTCAACTAGCTCGCCTCTTGGCAGCGGATCACTTTTAGCTGCCTCTTGGTAGCATATCTCATCTATAGCTCGCCTCTTGGCATAGCATTGCTATTAGCTCGCCGCTAGGCAGCTGATCATTTCTATCTTGTTGCCTCTTGGTAGCAAATCTCACAAACAGATCGCCTCATGGCAGCACATTGCTACTAGCTCGCCGCTAGGCAGCGTCAGTACTTCGCTCGCCTCTTGGCAGCAAGCTACATCCAGATCGCCACTGGGCAGCTTCATCTTGTGCTCGCCTCTGGGCTTTATCTCTCCTCTTAGCTGGTCGCCTGCGATGATAACTTAATCTCTGATCAATTGTACCTATGAGCAGGATATTCAAACTCTACTCCTCGAACTAAGCGAGCTTACTTCAAGGAGTGGGGGACAAACTGTAGTGACCAAAATTGGGCCAAGCCCAATTTTCCTGACACGTTTGTATCTATTGGGCATTTGACTAGTCAAAGGTCCAGTCAGCCTTGACTACTTCATGAAGGGACCCATTTTCACCTCGAACTCTGGTTACAAAAAGGGTTCGCCATGGCCTTGACCTGGAGCTCACCTGACCTGGAGCTCACCTTCCTGGAGCTCAAATGACCTGGAGCTCATTTGAGCTGGAGCTCACCTGACCTGGAGCTCTTCTCAGCTGGAGCTCAACTCCGCTGTAGCTCAACTGACAAAGACCATCCATGATTGTAAGGAGCTCTGAGCTTGCCACCATATCCGTCTTATCAAGAGGTACATTCACTTTACCGAGGTAGACAGTCTGACACCTCTGTCAAACTGCAGGTAACCCATTCTTGAGATCTGGAATGCTTGCACGCTTCTTTTGGTCAAACATCTACTTTTTGTAGGGCCTATCAATTCCGTGTTGAAATACCCAACAACCCTTGCTAAAAATAGTAAGAGGGAATGTTATAAATATAACCCCACCTCCACTGGAGAGAGAGAGAGATTTTTCCAGAAAAACCAGAACATGAGTCAAACTGACATCTGAGCTAGTTAAAACTCAAAAACATCATCCCTCTTTCTCCGGTCTCCACCACGGTTACTGTTTGTTCTTCTCCTTTGAACTGACTTGATCGTCGGAGCCCCAACGACCGGGCCCCCCACAATCCGGTCCTTGGGATCTCACGGTTTATTGTTTAAGTGTGTGCAGGGTTACAAAATCCATAGATATTTGAAGAAGGTTGCCAGGGTCCACTTGATTGCTGAGCTGGTAGAATTCACCAATTGTAGATTTCGGGCTCTACATATATATATATGCACACCTACGCCAAACCATGCATGCAGTTAGGTCCGGTTCCAATACGAGAAAAATAAACAACATGCAAAAGTAGGTCCAACATCTCTTAACAACTCCATTGTATCATCATGAAATTAACCTAAAACATTCACATATACTAAAGTCTATGTTGAGGGAAGAACGCAACTACTTGACAAGAAATGACCCTATGTATCAATCAATGTCCAAAGATATATCAATCTGCTTTAAATTTCTTTGGGGTTTGTCTAAGATCAACAAATGCGGGACCAAGATGTGATGAACAGATTAAGAATGTTTGGCCATCAAACATGAGTCAATCAACCATGTCAACCCGGCCCACCAAAGGGAGCTAGTACTAATTTTAGAGTCCACAAAGACATGATTACTATTTGTCGTTTGTGGAATTTAGTAGTTTTCTTTTTTTGTTGAATTTAAAATAATTTTTCAACCCCTAAAGGAAATCATTCTTGACAAGGATGGCCAACTCCATAATTGTGTGAATGACCTGAAATTTTATAATCTAAAAGAGTGACAATTGCGTATACTAATGGGCGGCTAGGTCTTATGGGTGCGTGTGTACTGAGTTTTGGGTTGACCGAATTAGCAACTCACGTTGGATTTATGTAACATATGGACCATTATGGACTCAACCCACATGGTCAACTCGTGACCACACAACCTATACTTTATTATTTTTTGTCATCAATTGTTTGTTTTTCTAATGATTTTTCAAAAAACAAAAATGAAAGCATTTCTGCATTTTTTTTATTTATTTTCTGTACTTTTTCCTCTGTTGGGTGCTATCGGCACGTGTCTTTTTGCCCTAAATTCTGACTGCCACGTGATCTCTCTGTGCTACTTGCTGCCCAAGTGTCCTTTCTTGTCATCTTCTACACCTCAATATTACCGCAGCATGACATCACACAAGTATATAATATTTTTACATGTTGCATGATTTCCATATTGCAATAGATACACTTTGCTTGTGTTAATTAACTAATTGAGTTGAGCAAGCATGTGTTATTAATCTATGTAAGTGGGGTTTAATTTTAAATAAACAGCAATATCTTTACCAACTTATTAGTCAACTTACTGAGTGTATTAAGGGAAGTAGTTGCTCAAGAATTTTCTAATTAGTTTTTGATAAGATAATGATAAGTTTGAACAACGTCAGGTGTGTATGGTGGGATTAGTCTAAAGGCATGACACAAGCAATTCGAGAAGGTCAAAATGGTAGTCTTCGGATATGAAATGGAACATTACAAGGGAAGAACAAGACAAGTAGAAAATCCAAGGTTTGGATGAGTTTGTGAGGAGTGACGACCTAATATCGCTTTTGGCATCAGAGAGAGAGTGACCGGGTGTTGTACGTAACCCAATCGGGTCCGTATTTCTTCTCGTCCACGGTCCGCCTATCACGTATATATTTGTGGAGTAAAATACTAAGTTGAAGGAAGCAAGTTAAAGGTAAGTATGCAAGTTATCTCCTGGTATGAGATAATAAGGACAGCCCGCTCATTTTTTTCAGAGACTATTTACTGGAAAAAAATTATGTAATTTCTCATTGATTATATCAAAATCAAAATGAAAAACGAAAATTGTCACTAAATGCATAAATTGAACTCAAAGTAGATAATTAAGCAAGGGATTTTTAGTGACCGCAAACATACAAAATTTGCAGCGTGCACCCAAGATACAAATTAAAAATTGAACTCAAACCAAGCAATTAAGCAAGGGCTTTTTAAATTGGTAGCAAACAATTTCACAACAATTCAATTGGCAACAAGCAATTTCACAGCAATTCATACAAAATTGAAAGATCAAAAATAAATAACTTGTCAAACGAGTGCATCAGAGTTTAGGTTTCCAAATCATATTCACACGTTAAGATCCTATAAGATTAAAGAGTAAAGTCAAAAGTCTTGATACGAAAAAGTCCCCATATTCCATCATATTCACACAACGACAAACCACCATTATATGAAATCCAATATCCAACAAAATCTTAATGCATTATTGACATCACGAGCCCCACCCCGAACAATCCCCAGGACAGTTCTAAATTGTTCCAATATCGAAGGAAGTAACAGTTCAAACGGTAGTTACCAAAGGAGCTTATCGAGACATATCAACCGATGAACAACTGTTGCATAATCGCTATCCTTTAAGGACATTATAAATAGATGAATCATTCAAACATTTTATACACATTCACACCGTTATCTACTTAATAAAAGATCATACATTTTTTGACCAAAGACAAATTATCAAATCACATACATTTTTATGTGCTTATATTTACTATTTTCTCCACATTCTACGTATTTAACCTTCGATACAAATTTAGCGTTGATAATGTGTATATATACAATGTTACTGGTATACATGTACACAAACTTGACTGAGATGACTAGTTAATAATAAGAATCGAAGAAGGTCGACAGGTGAAAGAAAAAAAAGTCAAAGATTAAGGATGTGGGCTTTGACTCCAAAAGAGGCCCCAGGTGTCCGTAGCAGGCGCGCATGCGTCGTGGCCCCCACGTTGACCCGTGAATATAATCAACATTTTGGTCATAATAAGCATGACTGCAAGACTGCAGAACCACTTGTTTTAATTTCGGGCGGCTTTCGTAGTAAGAGTGACAAAATTTTGTTCAACTTCATGATTGAATTTATTCATAAATTAAATCAAATTTATTTAAATATAAATTATATGTTTAAAATTTATATTTAAACATAAACATTTTATCCTATTTAAAATCAAATTTAAGTTAAAACAAAAAAAAAATCTTACCAAATTTAAATGTTTGATCACAACTCAAATTGAATTATCGTAGATTTATCTATTCGGATTTAAATCTATCCAAATATTCTCAAATAAAAACGTTTAGAAATTCAAACCAATTCAAGTCCAATCAATACATAAAAATATTTCATAAAACCTATGTTATCATATACAAACTAACTCGACAGCGATTTATTTTTTTTGTTGGCCACCCCTAGCTTTCGAAGTTAGCTTTCTTTCTTTCTTTTTTCTTTCTTCTTTCTAGAGTGTCAAAATTTAAGCGGTCAATTAACAACATAGAAAAAGCAGGAAAAATATAAAATATGTTTGGGAATAATACTAATTATATTATGGATTAACGAATTTTAAATAGCTCAATTGACGAGCTGGATCGTACATAATCTCAAACCTTAAGTTCGAGTCTCACCCCCCCCCTTACCCTTATTAAAAAAAATAAAAAATTATAGTTTGGATTAGGAATCTAGGATATAATTAAAAAATTAATTCTTTCTATAAATCGACTCGTGTACGTTAATCTTCTCCCATATATTTTGATGTTCATCATAGGTCCCCCACCAAATTCTCTATTTTCATTTTTCATTTTCCTTTTGAATTAGAATATAGAAACGTAACCTACTTGTCTCTACAATCCTTTATACCAGGGACCATCAAATGGTCCTTATTTTCAGGTTTATCTTTGGCCTTTTTTCGTTATAATAATCAACACACAACATCGACCTTTCGATTTCACAAAAGCAACGTTCCATTGTTTGTCCAAATTTCTGACGTGGAATTCCCATAATCTTTATCATGATAACCATATCACTTTATTCACAAGAAATTAAGAAACAACAATTTAATTAATTTTTCACGAGATTTTTAAAATAATAATAATGATTCGAAAGCAAATTTCTCATTTGTCGACATCAGCCTTTGAAAAGCCGACTTAATTCTGATAATTTCCATACGCTCTAAAGTCTCAACGGTTTCAAATAAATCTGTATAAACATCATATTTCCACGCCCACATATCCTTATATGTTGTGTGTATATATATCTACACACGTAAAAGTAAGCTCCAATTAAGACTCGCAAAGGTAAACAAGTAGTTCTGACATCATTTTGTTTCAGTCATGGCGGAGGAATTTCATGCTGGTGTTTGCGGAGGAGGCTGGTGGAATATGAATTCATCAAGAATCGTGCTCACGGGAGGCTTGCCGTGTTCTACAACCATTACTACTAGTAATGATATGGGTTGGGGTTTGGATTTTGTGGACATGAAAATTACAAGGTCTAATGATCAAGACTTTAATAATTCGGCCGATTGCTTTCAAACATCTCAGAAACCTCAACAACAACAACAACAACGGACGGATTCCGATCATAGCGGTGGCAGCAGCAGTTTTAGTACTGTTTTGATTAGTTCACCCTTGCAAATGATGGGTTTTGGGCTCCAATCGTCCTCGGATTGGAAACCAGCTTTACTGTAAGTTTGTTTTTTATTTATTTATTTATTTATTATAAGTAGAAGATTCAGCTATTTGGATTGCGAGTTTTAACCATTTTTTTCCTTGTCTTTGTTTTGCAGTACTGGAGAAGATTCTTCCGTGCTGAACAACTTCACGGGAATGAATCAAGAATTCTCTTTAGATCAACAAAGACTGAATTCTATAAACACTTCGAGCACTTGTACAACTTCTTTTCAAGGATCGTATGCTGGGTTTCCAGTTTCACCTACTACTTCAACATTGATACAAAGTTTGTTTGAACCAGCAGATGATCCTCAAGCAGCACAACAATCTTTATTCAACAATATTCGGTACTCCATGAATTATCCAAGCAATTATGGGGTTGATTTAAACGATCAATTGATGCCATCTTCTTGGCCTAAATTGTCTCCGAATAATTACTTGAGACCCTCATTGCCTAAGCAATTACAACCCACTAGCTTACACTTCACCAACAACACCCCCTTTTGGGATGCCTCAACTGGGTCTGCTTTAAATGACGACAAAGGTGCTGGATTCTTTCAGTCAACTCAACAAGCACAATTTCTTGGACCATCAACATTTGAGAAGAAACCCCATTGTTCTACCCTCACAAAAAAGGTAATTCATATATGTAATTCATATGGGGTAGTGATTAATTATTTCATGAATCCAGTAGTATTAGATTTATTGATACGGCTGTGGTGATTAAATTAATATTCTTGTGTTTTTGTAATAATTTTTAATTAGGTTATCACTGAAGAAGTTCGAGAGATGGTTCACAAAGGAAGCAGCAATGAACCTGCATTCAAGAGATCTCGAATCGAGACACCATCTCCATTACCAACTTTTAAGGTTCTTAATTATACCATATCCTCTCTTGACTACTTTTTTTAACAAGTTGGTTGGTTGAGGTGGAAAACTTGATCGTGGTAACTCTTTGTAATTATGGGAGGTGGGAGGTCATGAGCTAAAGTTTCACGAGCGTTATTCTTTGCAATTGCATGAATGAATCCTTACTCAATCCGTGCGTGTTAGGGTCATCCCGCGTTATAGGGGTGGCAAACTTCTGTCTAAAGCGGATTAATCTTAGTTTAGATATAAGTTTTATGTCCGAAATTTAGGTCCAAATACAAAAAAATTGTCAAATTTAAAGTCGGTTTAGGATCTAAACACAAACATCTTGTCCGATTTAGTCATCCAAATTCTAGCCCGGATTGAATTAATGTCTGATTTACTTGTTTGAATTTAAATCAATCTGTGTATGGTCAATTAAGTACGTCTAAAAATTTAAATAAATATGGGTCTAGACATGCAAATATTTCATAAACATCACACGTTATCTGACGTGAAACACGAATTTTTGCCACCCCTACCACGTTATATATGCGTCTTGGGACTATGTGCCTCGGTCTTAATGGCTCTCTAAGATTGTGTGCACCGCCTTGTATCCGAGATTTGGAGCCAGTCACAATATGGCACCCCGAACTAATGACTTCCTCTTGTATAAAAAAGAGAGAGAATGATGTGATCAGTGCTTATAAATACCTTTTGATGGTCAGGTGCGAAAGGAAAAGCTAGGGGATAGAATAACTGCGCTTCAGCAATTGGTTTCGCCTTTTGGAAAGGTGAGTGTTTTTTTTTTTTTTGTATTTTTCTGTAGGTTAATTGTACAAATCTCAACAGGAAAAAAATTGTGGATCAATCCGCTATGAAATTGGAATTATTGGATTTTTTTCTTTCTTTCTTATAGACCGATACAGCATCGGTTCTCCATGAAGCTATTGAGTACGTCAAGTTCCTTCACGACCAAGTCAATGTATGCATGTTTTCACAATTTCTCCCTTATTTTTCCTTAATTTCTAGCAAGAAACCCTACTAGATTCCTATTGAGATTAGAGAAGAATAAATCGTGTTTTTAATGGAAATATTTCAGGTTTTAAGTACTCCTTATATGAAAAATGGCCATCCCATTCAGCAACCACACCAGGTACGTCCTAGCTAGCTAATTAAGTTACCACTACCTGATGAATTAGTGAGAAAATAAAGTGATCCCTTCTGACTTCAAGTGAATTACTTTAATTTTACGATGCAGTCTTTTGATAAATTGGAATCATCAGAAAGGGTAAAGCAAGACCTAAAGAGTCGAGGACTTTGTTTGGTACCGATATCGAGCACATTCCCAGTCGCCAATGAAACTAATGCTGATTTTTGGACTCCAACGTTTGGTGGATCTTTCAGGTAAAGACAAGACAAAGTGCAACTCTACCGAGAAATCTCGTTTGATAACAAACAAAGAAATGAAAAAAATAATGAGCTGGCTGGACCAGCTACAAAGCAAAATGATTAGCTAGGAATAGCTCTTTGTAATAACCTAATTAATATTTTTTTGTTATTTGTTGTTTTCAATTAAAGGCGGGTTAATTAAGCAGAGGAACAAGTGCTAAATTCAGCGAAATATTTTAATTAACGATATATGACTTGTATTGTTGTTGTTAATTAGGAGCTGAATTTAGCAGATTGGGAGAAAAAAATGGCCTTTTTTGTTCCCGTTAGTTCTCTCCTTGTGTAAGTTTTTCATTGAATTATCAAAGAAAAAAATAACAAAAGTAGAGGAATATTTATTTGTGTATTGAATTATTGTTTGTTGTTCAAGATTATTAGTGGAATTAAGTGAGTGGATGGAGCTAACTTAATTGATTCACTTTTTTCACATTTGTTTTTGTTTGGAATGTGTTAGTGGAAGTCAGAAGGGCAAGGCGGCCCACTGTTCCTGCTTTTAGGGTTTTTCATCATTTCTCAGAGAGAGAGAGAGAGAGAGATGTTGCATGAGTGCGGGTGCATGATTTTGTTGTGTGTGTGCATGCTTGCTTCGAGACATGATCTTGATACGTTAATTATGGGTGCGTTGCATGTAAAAATAATCAGATGGTGGAGAGGCCGACTCAATAATTTTGTCCCACGTAAAGGTGAGTGATGTTCTAATTCTATATCCACTAATAATTTGAAGAACAGTCTCCTTAAATCGGGGAGGATTAACATTTCCCAAGTTAAATAATTAATAAATTATTATGAGAATCCTTGAACAGTCTAATTTTCATGCTACTACTCGTAGAGGTTGCTATCAAACACTCCCTAAATATATACCTAGATACGAATTATATGATAGTCAAGCCTGCAAAGCATATCATTTTATAAAAATATGCGAACCAATTGATACATATCAAGAAATTAATATTCAAGTATACTAATATGCAAAGTAGCTTATTATTGAAGATTCCAAGAAATGTGTCAGAAATCGCAAACCCATTCAACGAACTTATATCCTCCGCTTTA
The DNA here is from genome assembly GCA_963580455.1 of Euonymus europaeus. Taxonomy (NCBI): domain Eukaryota; kingdom Viridiplantae; phylum Streptophyta; class Magnoliopsida; order Celastrales; family Celastraceae; genus Euonymus; species Euonymus europaeus. The sequence goes on along the minus strand of OY756969.1, from coordinate 1,352,770 downwards.
AGTTATTTGATTCTCGTGAATATGTCGGACCACACGACTTTAATTATTCTTTTGTGTTGTCTGACTTGATGATACTTTAACTCCAAAAATAACTTAATTGATTACGATGGAGATGGGCTTTGCTTATAAATCATTCAGATGTCTTTGTCATTTTCCATTTTCGATGTGAGTTTTAAGTCAATGTACTCCATCGCACTTGTAGGGCGGTATATGTTAGATCCAATAAGTGGTGGCTACTTTAATGATCTTGTGTTGATTGGTGTTCTTAATGTGACTAATCATGAAAAGGTAGTTTAATAATCTTGTGTTGATCGGTGTTCTTTGGCTTGCTTTATCATCTTTTGAAATTGAGTTGATCGTTCGATTGATGTGGGTATACCTTGAAGCATCGCGATCGGTATCGCTCTCGACAGAATTCAATTCTTTCAATCCATGTTACTTAACATAAAGACGACATATACAGGAATAATAATAAGTAAAAAAAAGAGCATATAGGGCATCGTTGTTGTGGTCTTGATTAATAATACCGAGACCCTTTTTTCCTTGTTTTGGCTAATCAGAGGACAAATCCACATTTATTCGCCTTCTGTCACAAGTTTTTTTCCCTTTATATTCTTAGAAATATTTATATATATATATATGTATGTATGTATATATATATATATTTGTGCCTCAGAATCTAATATTGTAACCCATTTAAGAACCAAATCATAAGATTTTAGTCCTCTAAAATGTCTGAAAAACTTGTACCTATAATAGATTCCTTCAAATTCACGAACATATGATGGTGATCGAGCTGCCCTTTCTCAAAAACTATTAACGAGTTTTATACTTCTATATTTAAGGACTGTGGGGGGCATGTTGCCCGTCAAAAGACAAACACTGATTTGGGCCTATTGTTAAGGAAGCCTGACATTCGGGTCCAATAAATATATGGGCCTAATATTTAGCCCATATGTTGAAGAGAACATGGGCCCATCGATCTTTTTAGGTGGAAAAAATAGGGAGAACTGCAGCCGTATATACTTTTATAGACTTATTAATGTTTAAATCTACTCATTAAATTTATTTGAAAGGGATTCTAATTTACTGTAATATTTGTATTTTTTTAAAAATAAATTTAAAACATTTTATCTCTCAAAATGTGTGGTAAATTTCAAAAAAAAATTGCATATTCGAACTCACCACGTAAAATTCTCTCTGACAAAACTCATCTTCGATAGTTTTTAACGCACTTTTTTAATTACATTATTTTTTAAAATAATTTAATTAGTATATATGTTATGTATTTTTCTTTTTCAGTACGGTAACCTAAACAATAAGTGTTAAACCCTAACAATCTCGTGTATCGTATTTCTATGTTGTAACCTAAATAATAAATGTTAAACCTTATGGGGAATGAATTTGATAAACCCTAACATGTTCATGTATCGGATTTTCATATTGTAACTTAAACAATAAGTATTAAACCCTAAAGAGAACGAATTCGCTAAACCTTAACGGGCTCATATATGCTCAGCATATTGATCAAAACCTTAAAATAATTAATTAAAAGAGAAATTAATATATATTTCTAAATTAAATTTTCTTCATTTAATATGTAATTTTCTTAAAAGTCTTCAATATTGTCATGAATCCAGAAAATAAAACTCAAATTAATTAAAGAAAAAATAATAAATAGACTTAGTTGCAAATAAATTTAAATGAGTGACATTGCCCCTAATAAGTCTGCTAAAGTAGACCTACCCACAATTTTGACAAAAAAGTACTCAAAATGGCCCATTAACAGGTGTATTAAGTAAAACTTCCATTAATTATAGTGATGGTAAAACTGTGCATTCTAAATTAAACTAAATTTAAATATAAGTTATGTATTTAAAATTTTAGTACAAACCCATAAAGATTTTGTCTGATTTAAAATTGAGTCTTGGCCAAACATAAAAAAATATATCAAAAATGCTAAATGTTCATAGACATTTGCATCCATAGTGTCACACCCCGACTTCCGGAATGTGACGTGGAAATAATAGACTAATTTATATCAATTAACAAATTAACACAATTATATATAAATAATATTCCACATTTGAGATGAATATTTACATATATATATACACACACACGTAACCACATTTAGATAACTAGACTCCATCTCATAACAAAATCAAAATTCAGACGATATATCCCAATTCCACAATATGTGCACTTATCCGATAGTCCAGTCCCCGTCACCAACTTGATCAGCCTCACCTCACTCATCCGAAGAAGAAAAAAACACATATAACACAGGAGTGAGTCGAAGATCAGTAGAAAATACCATAACCTCATAAATTAAACCACACACAAGTAACAACCAAATTCACAATTAGTCTCCATAATAATCAAAATATTAAATAAAACATCCAAGCTAATTTGTAACTACTCAAAATCATCAACCTCACTTCTCATATCATCACCATATCTCAAATCCATCCGCATTTCGAACTTAAAGTCAGAACCAACATCAATGAGTAAGGATGGTAGACATTCTTCTTCTACCTAGACTTACCACCTTTCACTATGTGACCGCATAGCGAATCCTCCCCACTGTACGTACAAGCCACCTCTTCGTTTCCAATATAATTCCTTCCCTTTCAGTACTTCTTTCCCAAACAAAACTCAACATGACCATACGTAATCAAACCAAGCTAGCCATGCATGCATCATATATTAAAATAACAGATTTAATCCATAAATTCTCGTGATAATACAACCAGCATCATGAACAAAATTACACAATAAATGCTAAGTATTATATAACGCGCAGATAATAGTTCACCGTATATCACTTATTATTCAAGCTATTTAATCAACCCATTTCACAACAACTGACCCCTAACATGCAGAACATTAAGACAGCTTGTAAGACCACTTAATCTAACATAATTACACCACGTCACTTTTCCTTTACCCAGTATGTCACCCATAAATCCATATTACTAAGATACGATTATAGGAATTAGTTAGGCTTCAAATTATTACAAGACTAAGCATCTCCTACCACACAGTCTTAATAACAACATCAAGAACACATAATCATGACGACTCAATCGCAGAGTATTCTAAAATAACACAAACATATAAACTAAGATTTAGACATTTTCAAAATTATAGTGTCTCCTACCTCCCTCATGTAGCCTGCCATTATCTCACTCGGAACGACAAAAATCTCCCCACTTTGAGTTTCTTGTGTTATCCAACAAGAAGCACTCGTTCTCTCTTCTAACTTCCCCTTTCCTGATTCTTCTACCTCCTACTCTCTTCTCTCTCTTTTTAAAATCAAATGGTATAGTTATTCAGTTAAAAAAATAAATTTCCCAATTTACCCATTCAATCCTCCACTTCATTGGCTATTCACAAAACTTGCCCTCCAGCGCCACAGTTCCTGCCATTGCCTCTGAATCGTCAATGACCCGTGTCTTCTCATTCTTTCAATGGTACTATAGTGCTTCAACCACATTTAATGGACCAATAGCAGTAGGTGTAACCAAGCTATTTAAAGCACCGAGTCACTTGGTCGTCAATTTAATGAACCGATTTCAACACCCATGCAAGTCAAGTTTTACTCATGCGTAATGTGCTCCCCGTCATTCACCCATGTGTGATGTGTTCATGGCATACAATCACCTTGCTTTCTTTCTTATCGACTCAAGTACATATATATTTTAATGAATTATTTTAATCTGAATGTAATCGCCGAATTATCTTGTGCATCATTCTACATGTGTCACATTCTTATTTATTGTTTATATTATTTTCGAAGCAGGGTATCACACATAGTGTCCATGTTTTTTTTTTTAAATTTTCAAACTTGATTTTGCCACCAAAATCATTGATGTATGGCCTGCTTCATCTACTTATGAACGTTTATGGATGAAATGTCTATGGACGACTAGCACTGCTGAAATTTTATTCAATTTAGTTATCCGTATTCTAACTTGAATTATTTTTCAATTTTCTAACTTTGTCCGGTATTAGACCAAAACTAATTGTTAAAAAAACGTCACAATTAAGGTCAAACTGGATAAATTTAATACCTATCTACTTTATTTTTTGTTAATGGAATCTTGTGGAAGGAACCACTATGAGAAAATAATTAGCTAAAAGTATCCCCACATTTCAAAATCAACTCTTTTTCAATAGACATGGAAGACAAAGTTTGATGACTGAAGAATGCTTTGGGGTTTTTGGATTGGGGTACGCTGCTCATAAACAAAAAAATATATCTGCATGGATGTGTGTTTCATAAAAATTTCTACATAAAAGACCTGCGTGTATTAGCCAACCATAATTGGAAAATTTTAAAAGAGAAGCACAGGAATATTATTATCAACTTAATAATACTTCTATTTATCGTTCATGTGTGGCAAATTTTCACCACTTCTTCACAATGCTTTTATTAAAGAAAAAAAATCATTTTCTAACACAATCTCCCTTACAGTTCTCTCGTACGAACCATGTAATACTTTTTCTCTGCCTTTTTTCTTTCTCCTTTACAATTTTGTTCCTCTCCTTATATACTCTCCTCAGTTTCTTTTTTTCTCTCCTCCGTCTTCTGATCTTCCTCTCGATTATCAGTCAAATCCCTAAAAATTAGGGGCTGGAATCATGCCAAATCTCTTCAGAATGATCTCCGTTGATTTGGTATCACGATTACTCCATCTCCTTAAATTCAAGAAACCAGCATAATGCCTTACGCCTAAGTGGTTTCATCTCAGATCGGATCCACAGAGGATGGCTTACTGCCTTATTTGATTCTCCTTAAATTGAGGTCGCGAGCCTCCAATGCTTTAATTCAGACGTGTCTTCATGTTTCGCCATACGTGTGTTATGGGACTTTTATCCCTTAGAGCTCATAGGACTAACTTGTACATACAAGAGAGTTTTTGGAAAGTAAGGAGAGTGATGGGCAAATTATATCCTTATGATCATGTGTTGAATTGACTTAATTTGTACTAATTGCTTGTGTTTTCATATCAAATATTCGGAAGATAAACTTATATTATGATGTTCTTATAGATTAAAAAAAAGGTGATATTACAGATTAGATTGGTTAAACAATTTCTGCCTTGGCTCTTTACTTACAGGGACACGACAATGAACAATGACACTCGTGGACATGCCCAAAACCACACCAAAAAACAAAAAACACGACTTGTGAGGGCCACTTTTCTTTGCTTTTCATCGTTAATTGGGAGAGTGACTTGACTCATGAGAGTTCCCTCTGACAGTTGGCCCGTTTTTGCAGTTATATGTATGATGTATCTGTCTTTCAATCTTCATTGATGTTAATCGGCTTCTCTTCTGTCTTGCCGCTTGGTATTTGTCCTAATTTAACCTTAATTACAACAAGAATTTGTTTATGATTTGAAGAATCATATTGGATAAGAAACGCCTCTAGATTTCCAAGCATGACTAATGTGTACTAGGCAGGGATTTTATGTCAAAATTTCGTTACTAAAATAAGGTCAAGCATTGCTAACCAACAGGAAAAACATGTGTTAAAACAAGTGAAAAAGTAATTTAAGATATGCATTGTTGCGTTTTCTTCTTATACAAATTATATATTGCCCCTATTTGGTAAAATGCAAGAAAATTTACGTTTTTCTTTTCAAGCACACAATTTTCTAAGTTCACAAGTTTATACGCTCTATCATTTTATTAGTAGATTTAACTTTCTCTAGTAATAATTTGACTATTTATACGCTATAAAAGTTTCAGCTTTACAAAACAGGGACGATTGTATTCCGAGATTTAGACTTCTACCGAGCTTCCATCATTGTAACTGTAACCTCATTGACAGAATTAGCTCCTTGAGTACTTGTTGATGGATCTGCACTATTGTAACTTCTCTTAAAAATGAATGCAGGTCGTTTCGGAGAAGGAAGACTTGTATCACTCCCCATCATGAACACTACATTTGACATGGTTGGCCGTTCGGTTGGGAGTTCTTGCACACATAGGAGTCCAATATGAAGACATTTCAAGATTTCAAGAACATACTCCTCCTCCAATAATGAATCAACCATCTCTACTGCTCTGCCTTCCTTCCATAAGTCCCACACCTGCAACAATTAATGTTATCACAAGAGTATATGAAAGAATCGATATCTATTGTAAGTCTTTATTTCAAGGAGCGTGAATGCGTGCTATAATTTTCTTACACGTCCAACCAAATTTGAAGATGTTGGGTCGTGATAGTAACTGCTGTTCTTGGTTCCTGTAATGATCTCTAAGAGTAAAACTCCAAAACTATATACATCTGATTTTGTCGAAAACAAGCCTTCCATTGCATACTCTGGTGACATATATCCACTGCAGTACAACATAAGGGAAAGCAATTCATACCAAGGTTTCAGGGAAGGAAGAGCAATTGCAGTGGTGTATACTTACTATGTTCCAACAACACGATTCGTATTTGCTGCACTTTGATTTCCCCCAAAAGATCTAGCCATTCCGAAATCTGATATTTTGGGATTCAGTTCAGCATCCAGTAGAACATTGCTGGCCTTCAAATCTCTATGGATGATTCTTAGTCTTGAGTCTTGATGAAGATATAAGATCCCTCTAGCAATGCCACAAATAATCTCGAATCGTTTTCTCCAGTCTAATAAGGATCTCTTGATTTCATCTGGACCAACAAATTTATCAAATCAAGCATGCAAATTAAAATTTCATTTGAGAATTAATAGATGAGCTACGACATATGCTGAAACAACATTTTACCGAAAATGAAAAAGTCCAAGCTTTTGTTTGGCAAGTATTCATATATCAACATCTTCTCTTCATCTTGTACACAACAACCAAGCAACCTGACTAGGTTCCTATGTTGGAGTTTCGCTATTAGTGACACTTCGTTCTTAAACTCTTCAATTCCTTGTCCAGAATATTTTGATAGTCTTTTAACTGCAATCTCACTACCATCGTGCAGCCGACCCTGAAAGCATAATCCATGCTCGAGTACTCACCAACAACTAACTAGAATAACTTGACAAATGATCTATTTATTAAACAATTTAATTTACAATATTTCATAAAAAAATGTACCTTATAAACAGAGCCAAAGCCACCCTCACCAAGCTTGTTGTCAGCAGAGAATTCATCTGTGGCAGCGACAATGGCAGCTAGACTAAAGATTGGGAAATCTTTGTTTCCTGTACTTTCATCAAGCTCCTTTCCACTCATAGAATCGGTCAAGTATCTTCTTATCCCTATCAAACATGTAGTTCAAACAAACACGTTGTTGAAGGAATGCCAATGCCATCAAGAGTAAATTGATTGACACAATAGGAAGTTTGTTTCTCCCTTACTTTTTCTCCTCTTGATCACCAAGCAAAACAAAGAGAATACCAGGAGAAAGATCATTATAACAGCAGACACTATCAGAACTGCCAGTATTCCCTTCTTTGCCAGAGGACCTTTAGACTTTGCATATTGAGCTGATAAGACAAGAAAATTCACATTGATATCATAAATCTTCAAAAACCCATCAACAATTAACCGGAATTTCTTAACCAAACTAAACTATGGGTACTGGGTTTAGGGTTTAGGGATTGAACTTGAGCGCAAGATAACAGATATTTACCCAATTCCTTGGGATCCACTCGTACGTACAGCTCCTGTCCAACATCTGAATAGGTTCTCGTATCCACCAAATCCCCATACCATACCAAGCACCCAGATCCTCCATTTCTAACATCTGCACTTGTGTAAGCATTGCAAGAGCAATTCCTCAAGCACTCTTGCTCACACTCCTTCGCACTCATACTCATGTCCGCACGTGCCATTGATGTATCAGGCACCCTCACACGTGCTACCTTCACAAACCCTTCTCCACTCCGACACGTCGATACCCCAGTCTTCCTCACGCACCCGCCCGACCCGTCTCTCAAGTACCACTCTTTTGGCGATCTGGGTTCAAAACCAGGTAAGCATTTGCACGCAAATTGGACCGCATCATAAGGGTCACAGTTACTATTTGGCCCGCACTTCCGGTAATAATCACACTCCTCTTTCGGGTCAGACCAGAATCCAATCCACCGACGGTTCTGATCGTTCCACGTATACCGCTCTACGACACCCGACTCGTTGAGTATCAGTCTGGAGATGATGGACGGGTTTTTTACACCGTATTCGACGGACACCTCATGATCGTCGTTCACAAAACTAACGTTGAAGATGTAATTAGGCGTCATTTCGGATACGCCACTCCATCTTTCTCCATTCCATGGGCCGGGTCGCCACTGTCTGGCCAGATCTTTATACAGAAAGAGCTGAGGGTACCCAGTTGGATCAATTTTAAATGTACAGAATCCAGTTCCAGGGTCATCCTTTGACTTCCAAGAAGATAAGAACCTGTTAAATCCGGTTCTTCGATCCAACCCGAGTTTCATGAATGAAAGCAGAGTATCAGTCGGATAATCAAAGCTTTGCCACAAGACACTCCGGCTATCACTCTGAAGCACAATAAGATTCCCGGAATCCAGGAGCTTCGCTTCAGAGTTGTTCATCAACGGCACCGAGACATTGGTTGACCAAATTGGAGCAGTTTGATTGTTTTGGTGGAGGACGAGGTTTCCTTGAGCGTTGATTGAGAGCACACCCGAGGTATCCTTGAGGGGGCTGTCTCTGTTTGCTACCCAAACTACAGTTTTCTGTGTGACTTTGTGGTACCAAATACCCACATAGCGACGGGTAGAATTACCAGGACTGAAGAACCCAAGAGCGAAGCTTTGTCCACTGGAGATGATGAGGTCACCATCTTTGATGGAACTGGTTGGAGTTATTGTGTCTAATGGGGTGCAGAATTGGAAAATGAGAAAGGGAATTGATATGATCAGATACACTATCCCTGGAGTCATGATCAACACCGGTGAAGATTTGGCTGGCGAGGTTGTACATGAAGGAGTAATTTCTAGTTTTTTTTTTTATTTTAAAAAAAGAGTAATTTCTAGTTGAGTTAAGTAGTTGGTTTTTTTAATTATGGGAGCCCCCATGAAAAGAACGATCACAAGATAATATCTGGAATTTGTCCAACTGGGGTTGAGAAACCTGCTACGACTATGACAGGAAGTTTCGGGTCTCTTCATGTCAATTTTCCTTAGCTGAATCTTCATACCAATTTGAATAGGTGTAAGGAGTTTCTGAGGTCAGCAAGTTGAAATACTTTGTGGACAAGATGATACTCCTCGAGGATTGTTTTAAGATTCAGGTGCTACTGCATCATTTCCAGCTTCATAGTACTGCATCCTCTTGACTCTTCACCCTTTTCGACATAACCTTTAGTCTCACTTATTTGGCTGATAAAATTTCCCCAGGAGTGATACATTGTGGTGATGCAGTAAATTTTGACTCAATTTATCATATGTTCTCTAATGACTTATTTTGTGTATACTGATTTGATTACCTGAATTTATGCATATGTTAGTTGTCTAAAAGACAGACTTGTTTGGTGACATAATCTTTGGACATAATATTTAGTCTCCATCACTCGAGTGATAGTCTAATTGATAAATCTCTATGAAGCTGAATCACATGCATGCTCTTATTCGATGTGTCAAAATGAGAATCTTTTATGTGCTCAAATTTCACGGTCCAAATTTAGTCCTCTTAGGCTTTAGTTTTCCGAATTGAAATTTCTTCTAGACACCCAATACACCAATTCCCAGTTTTACAATCCTCTCCATTTTTCGTTCAAACCCTCTGAAAAAGGCTCCCACGGTCGTCCACGAACACAGGGAGCTCTCCTTGATACCAATTTTATAAGTTTTAATTTTAATTACAAATAATTCAAAAGTACTGTCAAAGCCGAAAATAATTTCAATTACATCACGCTCGGCCTCACCAAAGAAGATTTTCGGCCCAACACAATCATCATACGTATGGCAAGCCTAGCCCCACACCAGAAAAAGGCTTTCGGCCCAACACCAGTCTATCCTTGTCCCACATGCATGGGCCAAACTCTTAGATTGAAAACTTGAAAGTCCTCAAATAAACGTCAAATAGTGCTTGGCTTTTCCGTGTATTTTCGTAGAAAGTACTGCCGAAAAGGACTTCTTTTAAAATTTTTTTGATTATGGGACAAAATTTATTGCCCACAAAAACCGAAGTGTACTGATATTCGACAATAGTCTATGATAAGACAAATAATTGTCATGACATATTGGCATGATGAAGTTTGGTGATAAAGAACATGCTTCCCACGACGAACATAAATTTGGTAGCTTCTCATGCAACTTCGAGGAAGGAGTATTTGTTCAGAGCATAAAATGCCATGAATGTTACGTACCAAAACCAATCTCCTTATTTAGCTCTTTTCGTAGCTTTCTTGTCGACCTTTATTTTCTTCTTCTAAACTCAGATCGTTAAACCTGTAAAAAGATAAGATAAATTAGGTCAAAACTCAAAATGTGACCACAAAGTTATTGCTCTATTGTTCCTGGTTAGTCCCATCACAATCTCATCCTCAAATGACTTTTTCGTTTCACTTCCCTCCATCTATATATATACATACACACACACCACTTATTCATGCATATTCAAAAAAAATCAAAAACTCACCAATCATTTAATTCACGATGGATTCAAGAAGGGAAGGAGTGGTGTTTGAGGATTTCTTTCCTGCAATGATGGAGAAGTTGGGTACTGATGGGTTTATGAAGGAGTTAAGCAATGGGTTTCGTCTGTTGGTGGATGAAGACAAGGGAATTATCACGTTTGAGAGCTTGAAGAAGAATTCAGGGGTGTTGGGTTTGAAAGATATGAGTGATGAGGAGGTAATGTGTATGATTAGAGAAGGTGATTTGGATGGCGATGGTGGCTTGGATGAGATGGAGTTTTGTACTCTTATGTTTAGGTTGAGTCCTGCCTTGATGAGGGACTCGACTGAATTGTTGGCTGAGGCCATTAATTCTGATGCAAAGTAGGCCATCTTAATATCTTCATGTGTGTTCTAGTTCCTCTCTATTGATCAATGTAATTCAATTTCTTGTTATTAGTTTTTTTTTTTTGAGAAGAAAACATTTCATTCAAACACGAATCGCCTAACTAGAATCCGCCAGAATACAATCAAGCAACCATTGCGGTGATGTTGTGCTATCCCATATATAGGGAGCATGATTTGTAATTCCAAAACGTCCTAAATGATGAGCCACCTCATTCAACTCCCTAGGCCTATACAAAAAACCTAAGAAATCAAAATAGCTCATCTCATTCTTAGTTTCAGTCACTGCTCTGCACATCTCGTTCCACCCCTCCTCCGGTTGCTGGAGCCGTTGGATAACTCCCAGTGAATCGCTCACCAGATGCACTTTCCTGTAGCCCGAAAGCTTCGCCAACTTAATTCCCTCCTTTATAGCAATTAGCAAATAGCTCTGTCAGTTCCACCGAGGGAAGTCTACCCAGCCCAGCTACACCTGCCAGAATAAGCCCACCTTGCCCATTACGAACTATTCCACCAGCTGCACTTCTATTATCATCTCTACTCCGGGCCGCATCCACATGAACTGCTTTCTTCATCTAATTTTTTAGCTAATCAATCAATTTCTAGCCATTAGTTATGCTCTGTCTTGGCTAGGAATACTCTGTTAATAAAAGAAGACAGAGCAATGAATACTGTCAAATAATCCTTCCTTTTCAGACCAATAATTTAGCCCGTCGGGGTGAAATAATGTATGTACACACAACTAAGATATTGTACCCTTTGAACCTGGGCGCGCACGTGTTTTACAGGAAATGATCTCGCATCTCTCATTTGAACGCATGACCTCTTGAAGACTACAAGTGAATAGTCGAGTGACCAACTATAAAACATGTGTAGACCCAGACTTGTACTATACCTTAATTGTACGTACATATGCCGACGATAAATATTTTCAAGTGGTGGAGATCGTCCTGAAAGTGATGAAGGATCTTCTCAATCAAGAATTGGATTCTGATTGTGTGTCACAGGCACACATGTCTATACGCTCCTCTGTTTCTGTCTCAGCCGATCTGTTAAATCCCTGAACCGGTCTAAGAGTCTAACAAATAACCAATTCCTGCTACTGCTTCACGTTCTTTATGGTATTTTATTTGTAAACCAGCTTCATCAACATTTGTTCAACTTTGTCTTAAAACAGGGTGATCTCTGCAGCTCTGCCGGGAAGAACCATAACGCATTTTAATTGCCAAGAACTACTAGTGTACAAATCAAGTCCATAAAATGAGTTGACATTAGTTGCTGCTGTGGATTGTTCTGGGTGTGACAACCACAGAAGAAATATTCTTCACCATTTCCAAACACCCACAGCCTCTAAATTAAAGATGGCCACTAAAAGATGTATAGGAGGCTAGGACTAGGGCGATGCAAACCATATCAGCATAATCACGTTTATAATACCTGATGTGGGTCATCTTTTCATTTCACAAACCTTGAACTTCCAGCGATTAAAGGCACGGAAGTGGTAACAAAAGAGACACACTATTAACATCTCATCTTCCATGTTTTACACCGCGGACATTGAGGTTGCAAACAAATTTTACCACGGCACAAAAAACTGCAGTGTCTTTTTCTATAGAAGCATAACATGAAAACGAGTAATTAAACATCACGACCTTCACACTGATGTACAATACAGCAAGAAAGAGAACTGACTGAGAACGTTACTGCCAACTTCTACAACACTTGTTGATGCAACCACCAGGACATCTCCATACTTGAGCCATCGCTGACATGTTCCTCATCTACTCGACAAGCCTTTTTTCTGAATCTGCAGGTTATAAAACTGTTCAAAACCCTTGCATAAAGGGGCCCACAGTATGCGTGGCATGGGCGAGGTGGAGACTGGATGTATGCAGACCTTATCCCATGTAATAAGTTGCACTAAGTTGCAACGGACAACTCTACCACTTGTAGCCGATAGGTTACAGAATTGTTACTTTCGAATAATTACTGCGCAAGCTGTGTATAATAAAATCTAAAACCGGCAACTCTAAAAGAACTCTTCAAACCTAATTTCATACAAAGCATAAAACTAAAATCAATAAACTTTACAATGGATAGGCAGTGGAAGGTGTAACCTTCTCTGTTCCAATCCAAAAAAGAGAGAGTACTATTCAGGACATGACATAATAATTTTTTAGCAGATACAGAATGACAAGGAATTTCAGGCTCTTTTCGTATTTGTAATAGATTTTCAACAAAATTGGCAGCTAAATGATGTTAAAACTTCAACAACAGGATATGACAATACAAATTAAGCTGAGAAAACATGAAGTTGCTTACCTTTCAAGATTCAACCAGCTCTTAATGACCAAATATATCAAAAGTAGAAGGAAATCAACAATTAATAGCTGCAAATATACATGTTATGCAGAATTCAAGGAGTACTGTGATAGATTTGAAAACCTGAAATTTTATTTAATGCCTCGTAAATACCCACGCTCCCCCACCTCCTCCTCCGGAGCCCTCGAAGTAAAATCCCCAGAATTCCCACCACTGCCGCCGTCCTTCTCATCTGTAAACCTAACAATCACCACTGGACAAACGCAGTGATGCACGCAGTAATCGCTCACGCTGCCAAGTCTTCCCTTGGTGTCCCTCTTTGCTGCTCCAAAACCCCGACTTCCCATGATCAGTGTGCTCAGCCCCAACCTCTCCACCTCCAAACAGAGCCTCTCTTTCATGTCATGGTCCTTAACTATGTGGATCTTGAAAGGAATCTGCACCTCCACCAAAGGTTGAGCAATATCGTGAGCCTTCGAATTAGTAAACAAATCGAAATCCTCCTCAAGTTTCTTCTGCTGTGTCTCCTCGTTACCAGTTTCTCGTTCCTTCCTTCCTATTTCTTCGCGTGCGGTCATATCAATTGCGCCCCAATCGGCACCATAGAGGACGCTGGTTGGTTGAACGTGAACAAGAATAACGGCGTCACCGGGACGGAGATAGTTCTGAACCGCCCAATTGACCGCAAACGCACTCTCGTCGCTGAGATCAACGGCAATTCCTATTTTTCTTTGTGCTCCAGCAGTAGGCGTCCCACTTGACGTGAATCGCGGAGAGGACGGCTGCACAAAAACGGCTTCCGGTGGCGGGTATTTAGCCGAAGTCATGCTGAATCGTTAGGGGAAGAGAAGTTTGCTTTTCGGTGTCGTTTTTAGTGCTTTGTGCAGCGTTTTGTTGACCGTGCTGTGGTTTTTGGTTATGAAACTCTCAGGTTTTGGGAATGGAGGAAGTTATGCTATACGAAACATAGTCGAGGACGTATAGAAGAGATTGGAACTCGCTCTGGTTGACCGACAGGTAGATCTTCTGATAACACGTGGAATAACTTTTTATCTCTCTTGTCTTCTCAGACTCGGAGGAAGAAGGATCGGATGCAATAAATTTACAAAGAAGGGGTATCTAATCCGAATTATCGAATTTGTTTAATCTAAATAAAACTAATTTGAAAAAAAATTATATGTGCTAAATTTAGGTTCAAATTTTATCCGGTTTAAAATCGAGTGTGATTCCAAATAATTTTTTTTGTCCGATTTAGTTGTCTGGACTCTAACTCAAATTGTATTATTATTCGATTTATTTATTTGAATTTAAACAAATCTGATATGATCAATCGTACGTCTGAAATCAAACATATAAATATTTCTTAAATATTCATATTGTCCAATCCAAAACTTTTTTACCCACTCCTAACTAAAATAAGATTGGGATTGGGGCGCCTAGTCGTATCTCTGCCTTGTTTGGCATTCAATAAAACAAAGATTAGAAGGGGGTAATGGTTCATAAAAAAACCACTATTAATCTTTGTTTGGCAAAAACTATGAGTGAAATTTGCGAACCCTTTCAAACGCTTTTCAAAACTCTAAATTTAAATCCCTCATTTTGAAAGGTTTAGAGATGTTCACACTTTAATAAGGATATTATAATAATTTTCTTAATAAAAAAATTAGTGAACCTTCTTAACCCTACTAGTTTCCTAAACAAAGGTTTAAACTCAAAAACTCAACCTCTTTAACCCCTCCCATGTCCCAGCCCATCATCTTCTAACTCCTCATTTGTAAAATGTCAAACATAGTATAAGACCTCTGCTTGACAAATACGAAAGAAGCGATTTTGTGATATTTTTAAAGTAGTTATTATGATTACTTTCGAGATATTCTTAAGACAAATAAGAGTTTTTAAAATATTTCATTTTTAGTCACTAAAAAAAATCTCATTTTTAATCATTTTTAGTCTTGCAAGGAGAGTCTTCCAAACTGGAACCAATGGGCCTCTCATCTTTGTCCAAAAAAAGAAAATAGGTAGTGGGCTGGCTATATTAGCGCCCATTGGTTACTCGAGTATTCATTACAAGGGTCATGGCCCATATTACCTTGAGCCCATAATAGGGTCGTCTTTCGGATCCAATCTCAAAGCACCATAATTATAATCCCAGTCCAACTTCCACTTTCTCCTGATCTTGCGATTGTTAGGGTTTCAACTTTCAATCGGCTCTCAATCCATCATCCAACGAACTCCTATTCAACACAAAGCCATCGCTTGGGTTCTCGTTTGCTTACAGAGAGTCAGAGATGCCGCAAAGACACTCGAAGAACAACAACGACTTAGCCTTTTTCACGTACGATGAGAAGAGGAAGCTCGGGTATGGAACCCAGAAGGAGAGGCTGGGTAAGGACTCCATTAAGCCTTTCGACGCTTGTTGTCTTTGCTTGAAGACACTTATTGACCCATTATGCTGCCAGAAGGGCCACGTTTACTGCAAAGAGTGCATCCTCGAGTGCCTATTGGCACAGAAAAAAGACATTCAAAGGTATTATTTCGTGTATTTTTTAGCAGCTATGGCTAAAGTTTAAGATTTCCTACTTTTTGCAATTATTAACAGATTTAAACAGCAATTGAATGCGGTTTTAATTGGTTTTTATTGTAAAGGTCGAGATGATGATGTTGGTCTGATTAAAGTTTATATTGAAGTGGTGTAAGAAAGGTTTGGGCAGTATTGGTGGAATGTTAATTGATGATTGCTGGTTTTAATTGTAGGAATGAGAAATTTGTGTCTCCGAATATGATTACATATTGTTTTATCTAATGTGGAACAGCATTTCATGATGTGTTTGGTTCAAGGAGCGGTGCAAATGATTTTAAACGATTGGTGTTGGATAATTGGATTTATAAGTAGGTTTTTACTCTAACAACTCAGAAAGCTTTGAGATTACTGCTGACAATTCATTACGGATATGTCTTTATGGGGTAGCTTGGCTGATAATGTCCCTGGATGTTGCGGGACGGTATAAGAGTGCTCATCTAGCCTTTTCTTATACGTGTAGCTGTGATGACAGTGAAGCTTTCTTTGTTAAAGTTTTAATGGTCTTGGGAAACTTCAGAGTCAATTTTTTCTTGGTATTCAATACTGACAGAATAGTGCAAATATCCTGGTAGGAGTCCTTCTTATTGTGTCTCTCCCCTTACTCTTTATAATTGATGGTAGAACAAATAATAGATAGAAGCCAGCACTGATACCCAAATGATTTGCCTAGATTTTTTTGTATTTATTTCTGCCCAGAGCTTTATGCAGTTATGCTATTGTCTTTTTGCATCTGTTTCCCTTTTAAATTTAGGGGGGTCTCTAGGCTGTTGTATGTGTTGATATCAACACTGCTTTTGCAAAGAGGATGCATAATTGCTGATCATATTCTTTATATTGTTATTGGTTTAGTTTAGACAGTTATGGATGAAAACATCCAATCTAATGGTGTTGACGTTAGTTGTATATGGACGCTGGTTCATCATATAAAGAGTTAGTTTCTCGGACTTTCAACTCTTGTGACTTGATAGATAATCTGGAAGAAAGTAATTGGACAGTGTTTGAAGGCATTGATCTTTGGGCCCAATTTTAGATAGTTGTCTAAAGAGATTTATACATAACCATAAAAGTGAACGTGATTTTAGGTATACTGGAAGCTGCCAATACTAGGTTTATGAGCGTGTTCTTCATTTATGCATGCAGGAAGCTTGCTGCTCATGCTGCTCAACAGAAGCAAGAAAATGAGGAGGAAAAAGAGCAGTTAATATTGCAGAAAGCCAAAGAGCTTGAAGCATTTGATCAACAGAACCATGGGGCCGTACCGCAATACAATGATAGAAACCACAACCTTGACAAAAATGGTTTCCATGGGGCAAATAGTGTTAAGGTCACTTCCTACGAAGAGGAAGCTCTCAGGACAATGAAAGCATTTTGGTTACCCTCTGCAACGCCTGGTGCTCCTGCTAAGGTAGATGCCCCCGATACCTGCACAGTCTGTCCAGAAGGGAATGAGAAACTCAAGCTGAAGACCCTCTTCCCTATCCACTTCACCGAAGACACCAGTGAAAAGAAGAAATCGAATTCTCTTGATAAGACCTATATCTGCCCTAGCTGCAAAGTTACTATGACAAATGCCATGTCGCTGGTTGCACTAAGCTCTTGTGGGCATGTCTTCTGCAAGAAGTGTGCTGATAAATTCGTGGCTGTTGATAAGGTTTGTGTGCTTTGCAGTAAAGCTTGTAAAGAAAGACATTTGGTGAATTTGGCAAAAGGCGGGACAGGATTTGCTGGCCATGGTGATAGTCTTGAAGCAAAGGACTTCAAACATTTGGGTAGCGGCTCAGGATTAGGCCTGGTGAGACCAGCTGTAAAGACCTGATATCTCATTTCTTTTTCCAAGACAATAGAGTTTGTATAAGTTTCTGTATCATTTGGACATGATTTGTTGCTTGATTATAGATGTATCTGTACCATTATTATCGTCTATTGCTTGGATCTATAATCTATTCTCTACTATCCATGAAGAAGATGCAATTATCGTGACCTTCCTACTCGATTCATTCTTTTCGGTCTTTCTTTCTTTTCTGGTTTCATTAGTGAAAGTAATTGAAACTGTAGTACTTTGTATGACTTTTACTTCTTGTTCTAACCGGACGGGCCCATAATACTTGGGTATCCAGTAGCAGTGACAAAAAGATTTGTTCAAAGCCGGACCACATAGGTTTCGAGTCAGGGATATAAGTGTGTATGAAATATTTAAATATTTGGATTCGATTTGATTTGAATTTTTGAACGTATTTAATTAATTATATTTGGATAGTTTTTAATTCAAATAATAATTAACTTCGAGTTAGAAACTGAATAATTAAATTGAATAAAATCTTTATGTTTTGATTCGAATTTAATTTTAAATCAAATAAAATCTTTGTATTTATTCTCAAGTACATATAATTTAAATTTAAATTTAAATTTGATTTAATTGATGTCAAATAAATTAATCATCTTAACCGGATAGAGTTTTGTGGCCCTCAATCTCTACTGAAAATGCCATGAGTGGCCTTTTGCACGTGGGGTGGTTGAGGTTTTAGATAAGAGCGACCTTCATTGGGAATAAGTAGTTATCCGCATATAATTAACAGCCACCACCAGAGGACCCACCGTCACCACCGCTACCAGCCCACCACCATGAGTTTGTGTTCGATATATGAAAGCATGTGCAATACAGCTCAGCAATGCAATTTGTGACGGCACGCTGTTCTTTGCCCACTTGCAACATATTTTAATGAGATTTGATTCGTCATTGTACAATATCTTCCCCCATTAATTTGTCTGGTAGTCCATTTTAGCAGTCAAAAATCATTTTCCTTGCTAAAGTTTAGGTATGTTCATATTTCCAAATAAAGGGATTAAAAATCTTTCTAATAAGATTTATTGTCAATAGTTTTTATTATATTTTTTTAATTATATTATTTTAAAACAATATAATATATATATATATAATGTGTAAACTGTGTCTTCGAGCTGAAATTTTATTACACTATGAGGTTTAGTAGTTAGGACCCTAGCGAAGCACTCGAGACATTTAGAAATTTAGTAGCGAATCCGAGTCTTTTAGGTTACAACATGAAAATTCGATACACGAGCCTGTTAGGCTTTAGCGAATTCGTTCCATTTATGGTTTAACACTTATTATTTAGGTTACATTATGAAAATCGATATACGAGCTCATATCAGTACTTATAAATAAAGACTGAAACCTATATATTTCATATATTAGTACAAAAAATAATAATGTACTCCCTCCGTCCCATTTTAATTGTCTCCTTCACTTTTTCACACAGTTTAAGAAAATATTTAATTCCCTCTCAATTTGACGTTTATACCCCTATTTATAATGACAAATACTTTGACACCATAATTAATGTGCATGGTTATTGAGTTTTTCAAGTTAAGGGTAAATAAGGAAAAATTGAGAAAAAATAGCTTTAATTAATTGAAATGAACATGCATTTTGGGACATCCCAAAAAGAAATAAAGGACAATTAAAATGGGACGGAGGGAGTAATTAAAAATGACTGAATAAAACCTATCAATGATGGATGTTGCAGGATAGATATTTAGTTGTTGATTTTGGATATATAATTTTTTTCGAAATCTAATATGTATTTTAAAATTTCGTTTAAGAAAAAGAAAAAAAAATATACTGTGAGTTTTTAAACAATATATTTTACTTTTTAAAATTTAAATTTTACATGTCATACGCTTACAAAGCATGCCATGTAGACTTGGATTAATGTTGGATTACAAAAACTTGGGTTATTTAACACCACCCTTAATTTAAATTCGGATAATAAATAAGATAATAATTAAATTCGAAATAAGTATGGACAACTAAATCGAATAAAAGAAAAATCGGATATTTTTTATGTTTAGACAAGAACTCAATATTTAAGCGGAGGAAATATTTGTGTTTGCATCTCAATTTTAGACATATATCTTATGTTAAAATTTAATTTAATCCAGATGGTACATTGCTTTGTCATCCCCAAACATAAGAATTAAGAAACTCTATTCATTCAGAAAAGTTGGAATGCTAATTTCTAAGATAAATTTTATCAAAAAAATCCGGAAACAAACATGATCCTACTGATAAGTGATAATTTGGGGTGGCCTCGATTTTTGAGATATTTAAAAAAAAATATTGTCAGCCAAATATATTACCAGAATGACCGTTAGTTTGGCGAACATTGCAAAAATATATAAAATGACCTAATTTTTGGGTGACCGCGTGGCACCACCTGTACCGTCAATGATATCCAGAGAACAAAACCCAATTATTCACCCGCCAAGCGCCCCACCTTCCCAACAGGCAAACATCACTATCATCTTCTCCACCCAAAAAAGCTACCCCGCCTACCCCTTCATAAATCCAAACAAGGAATCCAGGATAAAGGGGAAAAAGGAACTTTCTTGTTCGTCATTTCTTGTTCGTCAAAATCAGAGCCTTTTGTGCTCACGATAAAGGGTGGAAAGCCGAAGTGGGTTTTATTTTTTCGGTAATTTATGGGGGATTTGGAGAAGCAGGAAGAGAGGGTTTGTGTTGGTGTGGATGTTGATGGAGGAGATGAGGATGAGAAGGAGAGGCTGGTAATGGAAGGGATGGCTGTTTTGGACTTCGATATTCTTTGCTCTACGGTGGCGACGCAGACTCGTGGGAAATGGACGAAGCTTCAAGAAGACGACGTAGAAGGAGATTCGGGGGATTTCGGTGGGGTCTTCCGCTTGTGGGAGGGTGAGGTCCTCGATTGCTTCGACGACCGCCGTATAGCGCTCGAATCCGCCTGGTCAGTTTTTTTTTAGATTTTTTTTTTGTTGCTTGAAAATTTGTGGTTGATTAATTCTTAGGTGTGAATTAAAGTGAATAAAGAGCATAATTAAATAATAGATTTTTTTCTTTATTTAGAATTTTGTTCCCGTTTCTGGGTCATGGGAATTTGCTATGTATCTAGTTGATATGAGAGCAATTTAATTACGTACTAGTTATGGTTATGTATTGTTGCTTTATCTATGATTATGTTCTTTTGTTATGAGAGCATTTAATTACCTACTAGTTATGGTTAATATATTTTGCTTAATCTATGGTTGTCCTTTTTTTGTTTAAATAAATGACTTGTTTGTTTATCAATTCTAAGAAAGTTTCTTTCTTTCCTTGTTTCTGGGGTCCATTAAGATGTTTCACGGGTCTGAATATATTATACTGTTGAATCATGTGAATGGACTTTGACTTTTTATCTAAGATTGATGTGATTGATTTTGTCTTCCAAATTGAAGATTTTCTTTGTGCTGGTCTCCGTATATAATGTTTAATTCTCTTATTGTCGCTAGTCATTTTTCTGTTAATGAACATTCTTTGATTGATACTGTTAAGCCAATTATGCTTGTGTTTAACGGTCCATTTTCTGTGCAGTTGCCCGTGCTACAGATTTGGGAAGAACATGAGGCGAGCAGGTTTTGGTTATTGCTTTTTGCAGGTTAGAAATCATAATACGATTTTATATTTGAATTTTGAAGTACAAACTGATATTTTGCATGTCATCTAGGCAAACGACCTGAACTAGCTATTACAATGCGTGTTCTTGCTGCAGTTGATTCTGGCTTTAGATAAGTGCTGAATGGTTAGTTTTAAATTTGCAGGGAGCTTTTTATTTCATTCTTGCTGTTGGTGCCCTCTTTAACTTTGTTGCCTTTATGGTGACCAAGAAGTACTGCTTCCTATATTTGGCAGTTGCTTTCGCCATTTCAGCAGGAATATATCTGGGTTTCTTCCGCACATGGATTAGAAAAAAATTTAACATTAGGGTGAGTGTTTCTGTCATATGCTATTTCTTTTTTCTATATGCTTCGACAGTTTTCATGTTTACATTATGCGTATATGGAGCTATTACATCAATATTTTCATTATGTTTTCCAGTGACTTCTTGTATTTAATCATCAACAGTCAACACAACTATTCCCCCCATTGTTACTGGAATTGTGTAGTTTTCACTTCTTGGAGTGTAAAAGTTGTGATAGCATGCGTCATCTCAACTAATATTTTCATTTGATATGCCGTACTTTGCTAACCTTGACAAACAATTCATCTCATGTTAACTACATAATAGGCCTTCTAATCATCTTGTTTGGTGATCTTTACTAGAGGATAACTTGGTTCCGGGTATAATTAAACGATTACTGAAAGGCATATATAATTATAGATGTAATAATGAAATACTTGCTTGGTGATGGAAACCTGCAGAAGGTGTATAGATTTATTATTTCTGCTTTTGTTGCCGGGTGTTCAAGCAATAAAATTTATTATGCCTAAAAGATATCAACTGGCTAAGGGGAGGGGGAAGGATTGGGATCAGGGCGGATGGAAGCCATGGATACTGAGACTGGTCTGATGCTTTTCGCTTAGTGCTATTATAACATTCATGAGTGCCTTGGCTCATTATTAAGCATCTATTGTGAAATGCATTTGGAGCCCTTAAGAGTTGCCTCATTTATCTCTCACTTTTGTAAGTTTCTGATAACCAGTGGTTTGATATGGCTTTGTCCAACCATTGTGATCTGAAAGCATTCTTTGTTTCGTTTTTCTTGCCATTTTCACAGTGTCACCTTTCTTAAGACACTGATGTTATGTACTTATCATATGAGCCATTCCTTCATCGGTTCCGCTTCTTAAAAAAACTCGTTAACTTTTCTGGATTATGTAGTAAGATGTTAGGATAAACCATGATTCCATCAAGTTATCTATTTCTGGCTGTTTTTAAATGCACAAACTTAATGGCTGTATTCTTGACCTGTTCGTTGAGGATTTGTTTGTTTTATATGTAATATTGATTTTTGGCTAATATGCTCTTGCTACTGTTTTTAGTCAGTTGCCAATCGAAGCATCTTTACATATTTCTTTGAAAAGTGGATATTTTCAGGTGGATGATAGTTCCTTGGACGATTGCATCTACCATATATTCTGCCCCTGCTGCTCATTATGTCAGGTGTTTTTTCTTTCCAGAACTTGTATTCGTTGATATTTTGAATTGCTCTTTTTTTATATATATATATTAAGAGATAATCCAAATAAGCTGATTTCAGTTCAATAATCGATTTCATCTTAGCTGACCTGAACTCTATGCATTCCTGAGAGCTATATATATTCTGCTGACAGGAGTCCAGAACATTGGAGATAAACAATGTCCAAGATGGCACCTGGCATGGTCGGGGTGACACTATATGCATAGGAAGCTACGCTGATGCAAACAAAGCCTTATTTGAGCTACATCCACCTCCTGTTGCTGTAATAAGTCCCCATATTGCTGCAGCACCCTAAAAAGTATAGATGCCGGTGATCACGCAAGGACTTCATTGGTTTGGATTGTGGAGACATGGGTCCTCTCATCCTTTGTTTGCCGCTTCAATTAAATTCTGACGTACAAATTAGTTCTTCTCGAGGGAGGGGTATCATACGGGTTGGCTATGCCAATGGCGAAGCTAATGTTTGGCAGTAGCTACAGTAGGGGAGCATTATTTCGAGCATTTGCTGCTTGGACTTGCAATTGATGCAGTTTGAGATGGGAATGGTTAACTGTTTCAAGTTCTGTGATGGATGAGAAAGATGTGTATCATACAAACTGGGGGCTCTGACAGCCATTGATCTCATATAACTCTGAATTTAATTGTTCAAAGGCGAAGTTTTCATTATTGTTCTTTGTCTACCAGAATACGATGGGATAATTCTGGTTGATGACAATAAACCCAGATGAAATTTGAAACTTGTTAAATTCGAAACTTGTTTAAATTTCTCAGCTCCTTTCATTGAAATTAGTTGGGTCAAAAGAAATTAGAACATGTGTTCTGCAAAATTATCTACTTCTAGCAAGAGGTCAAATAGTCGGAATTACCTTAATATTTGCAAATAAATGCGCATCATCATCATCATGAGCCCAATGGTTATGGGCCTTGAGGCCTTATGGGCGCTCTTGAGTAATTTTGTAGGATACAAAATGGTGCCTGTGATGTGGGATAAGCAGAAGAGCGTGTGCAAGACACCGGTGTAAGAGAGATGGTAGAGTTGTACACGGAACAAAAAATCTCTTGTTCATGTAGATGGCGACGGGTGTAGTGTATATAAAACGGCAAGTTTGGCTTGTGTTTTGCATTTTTTCAATGCGGGACTACCGCCTTTCAGCGCACAATCGCACATCACAAGAGTGTTGATATTATTGTCAGAATCCATTATAAACGCAACAAGACAACTAATTTCAAGATTCCGAGAGAGTAAGAGATCCTGCTCTTCCAAGATTCTTCAGATTCCCTTGCCTATTTTCTTTATTTTAATATTCTTATGTACAGTTATCATCCTCTTATTAATCTCTGAAATGCACGTCTCTCTTTCGTTCTTAAAAATAAAAACTATGGACTCCACAGGCACACACAGTTCACGCCCATCCGGATAAAGAGAGAGAGAGTCATCTCCTATTATACCCGGACTCTTCACTTTACTTTGCCGTACAGGTGTCGGGTATGTATGATATGGGTATTGGTATGATCCCCGGACTCTTCACTTTACCTAGCATCCCTCTATGCAATGCAAGCTTTGAATTTGAAGAATCGGACACACCGATATACCCATACCCAAGTCCAGTATCATAGGCCATCTCTTCCTTTTGGCAGTACTGTTGATGAGGTTACTGCTTTTCTTTTATTTCCTTATTTATTTTCACGTGTCTCTGCTGCTTCACTCTTTGTCTGTACCCAAGACTTTGTTTTTATTAAGGGTCAAGGAGATCCTCGATTGAAATCATTGATCAACCCTTTCTGCATTGGGGAAAAAACGTTCTTTCCGCGTATAAAGTTTACATATCTTGAACAGTTGTTCTTCTATAGAGCTAGTGCAAAGTGGTTCCCTATTCAGTACTTCTCTCTATTTAGTTGTTCTTCTCATTTTTGATCCTGCATTCGGGTTGTCTGGCTGTATGTATTTGTTTTCTTAATGATCTTTGCTTTGTATGGACCTTATTCTATGATGCAGCTAGAGGTCATTTCCATGTTGGCATGAATCATCTGACATTGCAGTTTTAAATTGACTTGTGATTTTGTAGGGAATGGACATGACTTCTGCTGACGGAAGTGAGCCTCCAAAGAGGCTTGAGGTTTGTGCTTGAAATTAGAGAGGGAAAGCATTTTTCTATTTAGTTAGATATGATATTGACATTGGGAACGCTAATGCCCTGGAACACTTTTCTGACCATGGGAGATTACTACTATGCTATGCGTTGTTCCCGGTGAGTGGCTCATCCTAGCTGCTGTGTCTTTCTCAAATGGGTTGTTACTTAGCTGCTCTGTTTTGTCTTGGCTTCAAGACCTTCAACTTCCTTTCATGTTTCAAAATAAGGTGGAATTATCTACTTGTAATGTATATTTTAATTTTTAAGTTTGAAAACTAAAAGTCTTATAATTGGTTAATTTGATCGACTATTACGTAAAACCAATTTGCTTCTTACTACTATTTAGACTATTTATTTGACGGTGTTTTCCTTTTTCTTTGAAGGACTACCATCCTTCAAAGGTAATTATCGTAGTCTATGAACCGTTTGCTCTGGGAACGATGGCAATACTAGCATATTATGAGTCCAGAATCAACACCAGAAGGCGGAACATAGCTGGATACACATCTGACACAGTTTTTGATCCCTCTGAGGCCGCCTTCGCGTGGTAGTACTTTACTATCGCTAGCCTAGGGAAGATAAATGAATATAGCAAAATGCATATAAACTCAACGAATGCGCAGATCGTCAGAAACAACACTGCAAAAGTGGTA
The DNA here is from genome assembly GCA_963580455.1 of Euonymus europaeus. Classification (NCBI taxonomy): domain Eukaryota; kingdom Viridiplantae; phylum Streptophyta; class Magnoliopsida; order Celastrales; family Celastraceae; genus Euonymus; species Euonymus europaeus. The sequence continues at coordinate 1,327,090 of OY756969.1, read as the reverse complement.
ATGAAAGATGTTATTTTTTATTCTATTCAACCAATTTCATAAAAATAAAAAAAAAATAAAAAATGGTGTCATAATAGATTTTTATTATTTTTCAAAAATTGCAAGGGAACCCGTATGTGACCTTTTGAAAAATAATAGAAATCTATTCTGATACAATTTTTTATTTTATTTTTATGAAATTGGTTAAATAGAATCAGAATAACCTATTTCATTACCACTTTTGCAGTGTTGTTTCTGGCGATCTGCGCATTCGTTGAGTTTATATGCATTTTACTATATTCATTTATCTTCCCTAAGCTAGCAATAGTAAAGTACTACCATGCAAAGGCGGCCTCACAAGGATCAAAAACTGTGTCAGGTGACCTAGCAGCTGCTGGCATCCAGACACAGGAAAAACAAGTAATCATGGAACTCCTATTATTCTCACATATTACAGTGAATGAGGTGTTTTTTTGTTGAAGTTCAAGCTTCTGATATATCCTCAGCTTTGACAGGCTGAAGATATATTGAGCAGCAAGCAATTATTGTTTCAAAACATAGATTATGCGCTTGACATTTTTTTCACTTATGTCCGGACATTGTCAATATTCTCGGGGTTCTTATACGAAAACACTAGAGAACACAAGTTGGGCGATCGGTAAGTTCTTACACGTGATCAATGTGAAGGTTAATCAGATTTACGGAATGAGAACATCATTGTTTTGTAGGATTATGGGAGATGATTTTTCTCCATATATTTTAGAACTCTTGGATAGTAGAAAGAAACTAGGCTATTTTGGAAAAGTAGCACTTTTGAAAAGTCAGTTTGTAAAAATATCATTCTTTTTCAATATAATGAAATCTAGCACTTTTTAGATATTTTTGTCCTCATTAATAACTATACACAGCCAGCACAACTGCACAAACCTAAAAGAAAGAAGAAAAAAACATACGGGGTTCTTCTTGATTGCATCATTGCAGTTAACACAACTCATAAAAAAGCATCGCAAGTGAACGCGACATATACCTGATTTTCTCTCTGTCTTTTTCTCCAAAACGCGACACTGTTCTTCTTCTCAAAGAGTTACGTTTTCACTTTTTCCTGTTCGACAACACTTTTTTAGCTCTTAAACTTCTTTAGGTACATAGTTCTTTTTTTATTGCACTTCAGTAACATGTTTTGCACCTCTATTTCTCATATTTAGTATGCAAACGATGATACATTGTTGGTTGTGGTATCTGGGTTTTTGTGTGTGATGTCTACACTAACTTTTGTTTCACTTTTTTTGTTTGGCTATTGAAAAAGTATCTGAGTAGTTCAAATACCCTTCGAGGTTATGGTCTCGTGCATTTGAGTATATAGAATCTTAGGTCGATCATCTGTAAATTATTGTTCGAGCAGATTAAATTGTATGTTCGAGTAACTAAAATCATATGTTCGAGTAGAATAAATTGTGTGTTCGAGTGACTAGAAATATGTGTTTGAGTATAATAAATTGTTGTTCGAGTAGAATAAATTGTGTTCTAGTAACTGAAAATATATCTTCGAGTAAATGAATCTTTATGTTCGAGTAACTTAAATTTTTTGTTCGAGTATATGAAATTTTATGTCAAATAGGTTAAATTGCTAATATGGGACATGGAATTACATGTTTTTGGAGTTGGTTGACATGAGTTTTGGACGTAATTGCAAAACTGTATCTTCTGTGAACTTGCTCTGATCAACCCAAAACTTGGCTGGGTGACTCCTTTCGAGGTGGTCTACATGACCACAAATCCATACCCGGACCCACCTTATTTTACCATAATTCGACCATTTAGGCCTCCAATTTTGCATTTTAATGTTTTAAGGACTAAATTGAACTTTTTATTTAAAGTGTGTAGGGTAATTGAAACTTTGTGTTCGAGTACCCTTTTTTTTTCGAGCATATAAAATTATTTGTTCAATTGTTCGAGTGACTTAATTTTTTCATTTTCCTGCAAAATTTATTGAAATTGATTATTTAATCTCATAGGAGAACTTGAAGACAAGATCGGTCGATGTTACCTGTCATCCAGCCAAAACACATAATATCATGTTCCACAAGAACAATTTAATCTACACGAGGAAAAAATTAAGTAAATCTAACACAAAAATTAAGTTACTCGAATACAAAAATTTAGTTTACTCTAACACAAAAATTAAGTAAATCTAACACAAAAATTAAGTTACTCGAATACAAAAATTTAGTTTACTCTAACACAAAAATTTAGTTTACTCTAACACATAAAATTTGAAGTTACTTTAACACAAAATTTTAGTTACTCGAACAAAAATTTTTAAGTTACTCGAACACAAAAATTTAGGTTACTCTAACACAAAAATTAAGTTATTAGATAAAAAAATTAATTACTCGAACAAAAAAATTTAATTTACTCTAACAAGAAAATTTTAGTTACTCTAACACACAAAAAAGTTACTGTAACAAAAAAGTTTAAGTTATTCAAACACAAAAATTAAGTTACTCGAACAAAATTTTTTAAGTTACTCTAACACAAAAAAAATTAAGTTACTCAAAAATAAAAATTATGTTATTGGAACAAAAAAATTAAGTTACTTGAACACAAAAATTATGTTACTCGAACACAAAAATTAACTTACTCGAACACAAAAATTAACTTACTCGAACTTTCAAACCCAGACACCATAGTCAACCCATAATCATTGTTCGCATACAAAATAAGATAAATAAGGGTGGAAAACATACTACTGAAGTGTAATCAAAAGAAAAACTACGTATCTGAGGAAATTGTAAGAGCTTTGAGAAGTACGTAACTCTTGGAAAAGAAGAACAGTGTCTCGTTTTGGAGAAAAAGACAGAGAGAAAATTAGGTATATGTCGCGTTCACTTGCGATACTTTTTTATGAGTTGTGTTAACTGTAATGATGCAATCAAGAAGAACCCCATATGTTTTTCTTCTTCTTTCTTTTAGGTTTGTGCAGTTGTGTTGTCTGTGTATAGTTATTAATGATGGCAAAAATGTCTAAAAAGTGCTAGATTTCATTAGATTGAAAAGTAATGTTATTTTTACAAAATGACTTTTCAAAAAGTGTTAATTTTTCCAAAATACCCAGCAAACTAAACTTATTGATGTTATTTCAGGTATGTGCTTGTTCTGATTGCAATCTACAATAGTTCGGATCTGGTAGGAACATACGTTCCTCTCATAAAATGCATCAAATTGGTTTCCAGAAAAGGACTCATGGTTGCAGTGATGTCACATTTCCTGCTCATCCCTGCATTTTACTTCACCGCAAAATATGCTGATTAGGTTGGATGATATTTCTCGTCTCCTTCTTGGGATTGACTAAAGGTTATCTAACTGTGTGCATCCTTACAGTGGCACCCAAAGGCTACAAGGTTAGTCACAACATATTATGATCTCTGCAGTGACTGTTTCTATCTAGTTTTTGTTGAAAGTAAGATTGCAGCGCCCGATTCCATAATGGATCGTGGAATCGGGTGCCCGACCATCTGATTCTTTTGAAACACGATTCCTGCAGACTTTTGTGGTATCTCTTATGTCTATCAAAACCTAATATGAAAATCACTCTTTTTTCTCCCCGTGGACATACCGAACCACATAAATCTCGTATTCTTTACTTGCTTTACTATTAATCATTGTGCTATCTCTACTTGTTATAAATTTCACACCCCACACACTAACAATATTGTCCGCTTTAGGATGTCCGGTTCACTGGATACATCGGGCCCACATATGGGTTGTCCAGTTCACAAGAATACAACGGGCCCGCACGACTTTGTTTCTCCTCAAGTGCAGCAAGTGGGCTTGGGCCCACTCACTACACAAGGGAAAAGGCCTTGTTGGTGATGTGGGATATTTTATCCTCCCCCGCAATTGTGGGCTGGGTTATACCACAGACCCAACAAGTGGAGTAGAGGTCATACTCAAGTAACTGGACCGAGCAACCTGGCTCTGATACCAGGTTGTCCGGTTCACAAGGATACAACGGCCCCGCACAGCTTTGTTTCTCCTCAAGTGCAGCAAGTGGGCTTGAGCCCAACTCACTACACAAGGGAAAGGGTCTTGTTGGTAGTGAGAGGTGGGCTTCTCCTTATAAAGGAGATTTTGTATCCCACATCTTTCGATGTGGGATATTTTACACTATTTGGGTGGATTTCTCACCGTTGTCAAAGTTAGATTTCTCAAACAAGGATTTCGTCTATTTGTGTCACTCCCCTACGTGTTTCGGGTTAAAATCGTAACGGTTTTCTTATGGATTTGTTTTGTTTGGTTTTGCAGGGACCTGAGCAGCACACTCTAGGTAATTTGCTGGTACTATTGACCCTGGGCGGCGTATTTACAGGTGTTTCTCTTGCTTGGTTGTGGCTCATTGGCAAGAAGAGTGCCTTTTAAAATAATTGAACTAAGAATTATTTAATTTTATTCGATTGAAAGATAATGTTTATGAACAGTTATTTGTAGAACAGTGAAAACCAATGTTAAAAGTCTGCCATCGATTCTTTTTATTGGCACTTCAAGCTTTATGTCCTGTTTCATTGAGATTTCTTGTGTCTGTTCTTGAATGTAAGTAGTTTTGACTAGAAGAGAGAAGAAAATAGAAAGAAAAGGAATACAAGATGCAAAGTTGAGCAGAAAAATGTAGTACAGAAATGATTGTAGTACAGGTAGGTAAGTCACGATGTCGAGTACAGATTCCTTAGCTGAAGCATTTAAATATTAAGCCCATCGCAGCATTAATCTAAAACGTCTAATGAAAATGTGGAAGTACAAAACAAAGGACTACGACTAACAACTTAATGTGTACTACACATTTGTGACAATAGCAGCAGTTTAAATAGCAGATGCAGCAAGATCTGTGGATGGTCATCGGATCGGATCGATCTCACCGGGACGAAAACAGTCAGCTGTTGAAGGTTGGCTCCTGGATCGAAAAAACATCATTGAGTGCAGCGTTGATGAACTTTCACATTTCCTCTAGGCCTCGTTTCCTATTATGGGTTCATCGACGCTGCAGTCAATTATGTCTTTTTGCACAGTCCACATTTGTCATCAAGAGACCATAAAAACAACCAGAGTTGTTTAGTAAGGTAATAAAGTCGAGAGTATCTTTCATTTTTTCAATCAGGACGAATGTAATCGTCGATTGCAGCAACTATTGAGGAGTCCAAGGTCGATTTGGATTCAATCTCTGTCCCATAATTACGAGACATGCCATCTCTATAATCCATCAATAAACACTTGCTGAAACCCTTTTAAGTTTCGCTGTCTGACTGACTCTCTCTATTCTCATAACACCACGAAGTCGTTTATTTTCTACCCCTACTCGATCAAAATTAGCTTTCTCGGAAAATTAGAACAACTATGGAAAACTATCTAATGCAGGAAAAGGAGACATGACCATACCATCTCCTGTGCAAACGGACGCCAATGGAGGTGACAACGGCGGGCTACTCAAGGCTTGAAGCGCTGACAGATTCACCATCTACAAGGCCGCCAAAGTCTTGATCTTTTGTCCCGTATCTGGCACTTCTGTTTAGAACTACTGTTTCTTTTATATTTAGAAAATTATTGTGACAATGCAATTTGATTTGGAAGGGTGGTGTTGAAATTTTAAGAAGTCTTAGGCTCAAGAGTTGAGTATTTCAGGGATTGGCAGGCATCGAAATGCCAAGGTGTGGATGTTTTCGTCAAATGAGTCGCTGCCTCGAGGCTTTGGCAGCATTCCCAATCATTTAACTTCCAGATTTACAAAGTTGGTTAGATAGCGGCCATGACCCTCCATGCCATTCTTCGGTCTGTAGCGGTGTAATTTGTAGTCTTCGTTTGCTAAGATGATGAAAAAAATAACAGTAGCAAAGATACAGTAGTTTAATCAAAATAACTTGGTCAGCAAAAACAGTGGAAGGATGAGTTCACAAGAACATATAGATTTACAAAAAGAATGTAAATGGGGAAAGAAATAAATACCAATGCTTTATTTCTTTCACTATTTCTTTTTCTGCCTAGCTAAGATGATCAACAACAAATTGCCAAAAACTAAACAGAATAAATACATGTGATGACATTCCACAATTCAAAAAGAGAACAAAAAAAAGGGGCAAATTTTCGGAGGATGAAAGCATACTCTTCTTATTTTAAGCTGATATCTTCGGTCTCAAAAAATATCAAAAAATGTTTCATAAAACAGCAACAGCCAAGAACCTTCTTATGGGGCCATCAAACCATCAATGGTGTAAGAAAGAGATTTTGCCCAGTCATCTTGGAGCAACAAAGTCTTTAGTGTATGCATGACATTATATCCAGGATCAAGCTTCCGTTGCCAACCCTAAAACAAGCACCAAATCATAGATACTTAATCCCACCGATGCCAAAAACCACAATCACCCTAGTAAAATAGGTACTCTTCAAGCAAGCAATCCGTATTTTAATTTCCTTAAAAAAGAATTGCATGAGGAAATAAATGGAAAGGAGAAAAATAATGCTATACAATAAGGAATATGAAAACAGGGCATAACAGAAAATACTTTCCACGCATAAGGGGCATTTCACAGCCCACAGTCTAAGATCTTCCTATTTGGTATCAACATGTCACAATTCATGTCAAAGAGGAGAAATTACCTCAAGAACCAAAGTTGTAACCAGCACAGTGCATACATTGCCGTCAACATTGACCTTATGTCGCCTTACTTTCTCAAGTAATTCTTGCATGCACTCAGCAGGGTGGATTACATCACCCTCTGGTGTACCCCAGAAAGTAAATGCCTCTTCCACTTCCTGTTAGACAAACACATAGGCCATACCAATTACAAACGAAGCCCATATAAAAAAAAAATCACAGTTCAAAAAACTTCAACAGGCACCTAAATATTCCATTCAAAATAGAACTCACTCAAAGGATATATTGGGTGCATATTAAACATTCAAGTCCTTTAAACCGTATATATTTGCCACAATACTAATAACCCACTCTCATAAGTGCATGCATATAGATCTAATCAAACTTCACATAACAAGTTGATCGACACAAGCTTCCATGAAAAAACTCTCTCGGTTTGATCAAATCTGAAGCACAAAATTCAGTTCCCAATTTACACAAACCAACCTTAAATCAAATAGGTATGATGTCTACATCCAACTGGAGAACAAGATAAAATCTCAGATTCAACAAAAATTGCACCAATAAATCACTGGCATCCTTATACAAAAATTGAGAAAGAATTTAGTGTTACGATAAAAGAAAGATAAGCCTCAGATTTTAAAATGCTATCCATTTGCAATTCTATGAAGAGTACATGTAACATCCACAATTCTTCCCAACAAAGATAGTATAGTATTCAAGTGAAATTTTACCTCGATAAAAGCTTTTGGGTTTGGGCATCTTTGTCGCTTTGATAATCTGAGAGTGCATTCAGCAGCAGTGCGGCCATCTCGAGTTGCAACAGCCTTAAAAAAATCCACCAAATTTACTCTATCACTCTTACAAAGTTCAGCAGTCATGCCTACATCAATAAAAATGACATGAGGTTTTGATTTGAAAAGCTGTTTCTTAGAAGACTTGCTCCGGGACTCGCGGACTAGGATATTTCCAGGATGCATGTCTGCATGAATAAAGTTGTCCACCTGAAAGAAGAGATCATTGTATTGGGAATCCATATCTAAAACCTGATTACCTTTCAAACTACTAAAGGATCCAAAATTTAACTCATGATTTAAGAACTGAGCTAGTACAAGCTACATCTTGCAAGTGTAAGCAAAAGATATAGGAATTGAGGAGGAATAACAAAATACATAATTACATATATAAAAGCAAAATTTATCAGCAGCCAGCCAGTCATTCCAAATAAACAAGTCATATTCAGGCATGGAGACAAGAACCATGGAAGTCGTTTGCCATGGTAAAACAATGAGCAAAATAAGTACGGCTTTGACCACACAGAGTGCATCACAAATGTTCAAATGATCCTCAACAGCAATATCAGTGCTTATATCTACCCTAGTCTCACAGAAAAAGGAAATAATGGCATTCAAATATTCAATTTCAACAGGTTCAGTTGCTTTTTTATAAGCTTACCTTCTTTTTTTTTTGTGTGTGTGTGGAGAAGATGATAAACCATTCCAACAAGAACAAAAAAACACAACATTACAGTTATTAGGAAGGGTCCCAGAGATATTGATTTCAAAAGACGACATAATTTTTCCATCTGCATCATCATTGCAATCTACCTAAGTTAAAACTTCTCATCTGCAGTTGTGCAGCCATATTTTGAAGGTGAAAGCAATGAGTTTCTTGCTCAACTAAGAAGAGTCCTAGTTGACAATAAGATACTGGTCAGGAATAAGTAATAATTCACTAACTTTAATTGCTTTCAAATAATTAAAACTAAGAAATATTTTTAGAAAAAGAAAAAAAAATCACTAGCAACTCAAGGCAAATGATTTTAGCAATACAAGCAAACGAAGCAGAAAAAATGTTACCAGAAGCATCTTAAGAAGTGCATGAGTCCCGATGTGAGCAAGAGCGGTTTTAATCCGTTCATGTCCTTGTAGTTCATCCACATAGTACGAGACACTCTCCCCCTGCTCATAAGTTTCCACCAAGACAGCAGGATGCACAAGTGGATAAACAGGCTTAGGAAAAGAGACATTTTTCCATCTTCGAAAATTATAGATAAAGCGGCTCAAATTTGCAGCTTCCCTTGCAAGGTCAACTTGAGACATCATAAAAACTCCAAACTGTTGTAAACTCTCATCCAATCTCAACCACTTTAGAGTTGGAATGGAACTTGAAATCTTCGCTACGGCATTGATTATCACAAAATCTCTCCTAATTGATTCACCAACCCCAGGGTGTCTGACCTTTACAGCAACTAATGTAGGCTTGACTTGTTTACCAGGGTATCTAAATTTCAAGGAAGCCCGGTGCACTTGAGCAATGCTTCCGGATGCTACAGGTGCCTCTTCAAAATGTTCAAAAATTTCTGAAAGCTTGCGACCAAATGCTCTTTCAATAGTCTTCTTCGTGTACCCAAAGCTATGTTCAGGGGCCTTGCTGTGAAGCTCTGAAAGTTTAGTGCATAAATCTCTTGGGAAGAGATCTGGCCGCGTAGCTGCCCACTGACCCCATTTAATAAACGCAGGACCTGCTTGTTCCAACGTACGGTGAACAACCCGCAGCCAAATCTTCCTAAACTGAGGTCCACCAAGACTGACAAACGGTGCCATCATGATACTGGGTGAGAACAAAATTGACAAATAGAGAGCTCTCACTAGCAAGATAACAACTTCTACTACTGAAAATACCAATGATGTCATGTATGCATGCCCATCTTGTGCACGCAAGTACAAAGAATTCTGTAATGGGTAGCGGTCTGTGTCTCCTAATGTTCTCTGTGCCCACGCGACTTGTCCATATGCTAAGCCAAAAATACCAGGAACTACCAGGTGTGAGCGGGTCAAGGCCAAGCTAACTGCTTGAGCAATTTTACTTATGCATGGTAAACTACAACCACTGAAAGCATATTTTCGGAAGAACCTTCTCCAAGCAAGTTGGGCATGATTTGTCACTACGCTGCTAGCTGAGATAAGAGAGTAACTCCGGGAGAAACCACCTCTCACCACACTCTCTTTAGTATTGTAAAATGAAAAGGAAGTACGTCCTCCACGAGGAATTCTATAATGTGAATATAACCTGTATTGGGGCATCTGAAGCCCAATTGTGACAATTGTCTCATACTTCCTCAATTCTAACTGGCTGTTCCTCTGGGTCTTACCAAAGAATTGAGCAACTTTTCTAATGTTTCCAAATTTCAAATACCTGCATTTCAATATACACACATTATCAACTATCCATGTTGCACGAGAAAGGAAAGCCATAAAACCTAATGCAATGGATCCTTCAGTAACTATATTCTTATGAATGCGAACTGAACAAACTAAATTGACATTGAAATTTTGTCACGCACCTTATACAAATAATAAAACCTATTATCCACAAATAATAATTCTATAACATTAACATCATGCCAAACCCGCTCAAGGCTTCTGAAATAAGAGACCTTAAAAAAAATGGACAAAAAGAAGCGTGAAAATGAGCATCCTCTCACTTTGCCACACCAAGTCAATAGGAATCAATTCCGCAAAGATTCAAATAAATTGATAAAAACAAAAAAATAAAAACCCTAAAAGAGAGAGAACAGCATAGGACTCAAGAGCCACCGACCTCGACATGATGACCGTGATCTGGAGCAAGAAGTGGCTGAGGCTATGGAGCGTGGATGGTGAATTGTAGCTCTTGCGGGCATTTTCTCACGGACGTTCTTCCTTTCGCTCTCTGGTTAATCGTTATGCCTCGTTACTCAATACCAATAATCGTTTCAAAAATTTGTGTTTCCTTGGACGTGGGTTTTTCACTTTTCCTAACAGGCAAAAAAATAGACCTAGCTAGCGGCTGCACCTGCACCTGCAAGAAAGGAGGACAAGCGAGAGAACGAGAGAGCGCATATTGTATAAATGGGCCTTGGCGTCGGAGGCCGGTTTTTAAGATTGGGGGCCCATAATGACTGACCCGCTTTCCAAGGCTCTCGTGAGTTTAGTGGTTTAGCCGACTTCCACGGTTCCACCGGGATTATTCAGAATCTACCGTGACGGACATTTTTTCCCCACCCAGGCAAAAAAAGAACGTTGGATTTTCAAAATTTGAGCAACTTTTGCCACTGTTGGGCCCAAAAATGAAAAGGCCGTAAGCAACAGAACTTTCGTGTTGAACAAGACTGGGTTACGAACAATCACGGCCAGTCCAAGTCGTGGTCTCAGCCTTCAGGCCCAACGTCCAATCCTGCTCATAGTTCAGGCCCAAATTTGACTGTCAGCGCATGAAAGGCAATATGCGTTTTTTATTTTATTTTATTTTATCAGAACTGGTGAGCGTTTTTTTATTAGGAGAACTGGGGATTCGAACCAAACCAATTTTTTTATTGAAATTGATAATTTTTGCATGTACAGTAATTATCGCTCAACAGTAAATTTACTTGCAGAATTCATAAGCATTAATCTTAAGTGGAGTCGTTTTCATAGAACAAAATTTGCTGGGAGCGAATCATATGAATTTAAAAAAAAAAACAAAAATTGAAGTATCTATATTTTTTAATTACTCATCAATTAGGTTGGCTGTGTTGCCTACCTTTACCCTAACCTGAAATAATCGTGTAATCCTATCATGGTATTTATAATCTACTGTTATCGTGATCTTAGTTAATTGACTAATTGAATCTAATCGCTTACCAATTACCATTAATTGTTTAAATATTGGACCAGACCTAAACTGCGGTTGCACCAAAGGAGTCTTGTTTATGGTCGGTCTGAAAAGCAATAGCAAATAATGCAAAAAATATCTTGAGCCCACCTTGTCAACTAGTAATGCATTTCAACTTCCTAATCCAAAGAAGGTTCAAAAACACGTGATAATCCTCGATTTAGTCAATAATTTGCATGATGTCAATGATACCAATTTCATGTTGTGTGCAAATTTATGTATTGAAAAGGTAGTGCAATGTCTTCCAAGAAAAAAAAGACAGAGAAACATTGTAAAAAAAAATATAATAGCCTATCCCTCTGTGAATCTAGTAGATATTATCCAGCTGTTTCCTATGGTTCAGTTTATATTAGCCTTGACGGACTTGGATCATTTGGTTCAAAAAATGCTTATACAAAAGTTGGAAATTTTGGCCTATTATAAACTGTAATTCAATTTGTTTTTCTTAGTCGATGTGAGATTGATTTAGAACACATAATCACTTGGTCATTCAATAGCTTGTCGTCTAGCATCACCAAATTTACGTTGTAAAGATTTGTGTCATTCTCCCACCCAAGGAGCCAAGTGTTATAAAAATTCACTTTTAGGGTGTATTTGGATTGAGGGAAAGAGAATATGAGGGGAATTCATTAAAGGAAAAAAAAAAAGGGAAGAGAATATAAGGTAAAATAAAGGAAAAAATAGTTTGATTTACTAATTTCATCCTTATTTTTAAGTTGAAGTGTTATGTGAAATGACAAAATAGATATTTCACTTATAAATATATTTTTTTTCCTTCTCTAAAAGACCTCATTGTAAAAAGAAAGCAATTGAACACAAAATTAGTGAACTATTCCCTCCGATTCTCTACAAATATCTCCCTTTTTTGCCTTTTCTATTTTATCACCTATCCAAAACAGACTTTGGAGTAGGGATGGCAAAAAAATCCGATCCGCAGACTATCCGTAGGGTATCCGATCCATTTAAAAATCGAAAACCGATCCTATAGGGTTTGGAAACGATTTTGGTTATTTTTTTAAAATCCGTCACGGTTTAGGGTCGGTTTTGGTATTTGATGCCGGGTTTAGGGTACCCGAACCGAAACCGTACCCAGAACCATAACCGACCCTACCCTACCCTACCCTTAATTACAAGTAAATTCTTAAAAACATCAGTACATATGTTAGAGAAAGGATTCGAACCTTACAAGTGTATAAAGAAGTAAATAACTTAACCACTAGTCTAATTTCAATTTATTTGTCATAGACTTTCATAGTTTATAAATATATATTGAGTATGAATTTTGGTTGTGCGTAATAAATTTTAGACTTTTACTTTTATGACTATAATGTATATGAAGATTAAAAGTTTGATATCATTTTAAATAATAAATTAAAGTGTTTAAAGAAAAAAAATTAAAAAAATGAAATAAACATTATTACGAAGCCACGAACCCTAATTTCTCTCTCAAAGAATCCATAATCTGAAATGTACTCGTTAACATTGTACTGAAAAAATCAAACAGATTAAATATAAACTAATAAAATTTGAATTTATTAAATGGATCTTGTTGTCTTGTTGATGCAATGAAGTGATTAATGTCTAAGGAGTAATAATATGGTATTATCATGTAGTTCGTCAAGACATTGGACTCCTTTCTATTTCTATCTTATTGTACTATTTAATATCTTCATCATTAATAAGTATCTAAGACTTGTCAAAAAAATATCATTGATTTCATTTTTTAATAGAATTAGTTAAATGGTAAACGGGTTTTCGATGGTAAACGATTATGGAACGGTTCCGGTTTTAGAAATCTAAATAATTTTTTAAATGATTTTGATATAAGATACATTAAATGATAACGATTTTGATATTTTTAAAATAGAATGATATATCCGACCCGTTGTTATCCCTGGAGGGTTTACTTATTCAAAACCTTTTTCTTTGGGCGGTCGAGGGGGCAGAGAAATTTGAGAAAAGGAAAGATAGTTTTGTCTCTTCTATGTGGATGGTCGGCTGGTGGTCAAATACCGGCCGTATTAATCACCCGAAAACTTCCATATCTGATATTTTCCACTACAGAAGGACAGCTGCCTTGTGACATACTGACATGTGTCATCCAAGGCACGGACGGAGATTTTTTTGGACCAAATATGCACGTATTTTTTTTACATAAACTACTATTTATTACGTCTAAATGACATGACGCTTACGTGCCTGAATAACAGTTTGACCAATGACTAGGCTAACAGGTGACTGGGCACGTGTGTAAGACACGTGCAGGAAGTATACCCTTCAAGTTGGTGGTTCTCGGTACTTTTTAGTTTTTACTCGACGTTGACTGGTTCTTATATGCAAAGGAAAGTTTAAGTTACAACATTTCAAGTTTGGTACTTCAATGGAAGAAAAAGGTGTTTCAATCACGATTTCTCAGCAATAATTGGGCTGGGGTCGCAAAATTATGTTGAATAAGAATGTCTAAGAATCTGTTTATTTCACAATTACATTTCTTAACTTTAAACTGTTAAAAATATTGTGTTTAAAGCTATAATCTCAAATTTTAGATATTATAAACAAGTGTGAAAACATTTATTGGATTTAATATCTTTGATCAACGGATGTCGCTTAAGGCCAGGATTGCTTGTCTTATTGACTTTGCTTCATTATAAGAAACGTACGGAGAGTACTGTGAAAGCTTCTGGAATCTTGACAAGCACAGTATACTAATCGTCGGTGTTTTAAATTCAATTGCTTGTGTTGTATACTATTGCTCATCAAATCAATAGACTTGTTGCTACATTGCATGTCTTCTTTTTTCAAGTAATCAATCATAATTCGCAAGAAGTTAACTGATTAAATGCTATTTGTCTCAACAGCTAGCAAAATTGCTAGAAAGCAAGCTAGACTTGAAAACCTATATGAAAGAGAAAGAAATAAAAGCAAAAGAATGGACGGAAAAGAAAAAGAAAAAGAAAAGTGCTTGTGAGAGCCACGTTCTCACACGTTTATGTTTGCATGGTTTACGTGTAGAGAATGCCTTATAAGTTCTAACATAGACAGCCACCCACGGAGAGTGTGAGGCGGCGATCGTAAAAGGGAAAAGTTGTCCAATATGGCTGTCTGTTTGCTATTGAAATCGAAACGGATCACCATGATCTCTTATTTGTTTTCATATCATTTTCAATGCATGCATCGGGACAAATTCTTGAAACCCATGTTTTTATAATGACTGATTGTCCGACAGTAGTTGTAATAAGTAGTACCCCTTTAATTTCAAGTGTTTTACAGGCCAGGAGAGGAGGATATTAACCCATTTGAGGTCCTGATAATTACCACAATTGACAATTAAGATTTGTAATGATTAAGAAAGTCAACATTATAGCCAGCGTACACTTTGTCAATGATTCGAGACTGTTCATTCAATTAATGGAAACGCGAGTAAAAAACTTTGGGTACCAATATCATGTATTTAAGGGTGGTAAAAAAAATTAATTTTTGATCCAACAATTTAGGTGTTTATGAAATATTTATAGGTTCAGATTCAGATTAATTTGAATTTTTAAATATATTTAATTGACAATATTTATATTCTTTTAAATTCAGATTATAAATCAAACAATAATTCAATTCGAATTAGGATTGGGATAACTAAATCAGAGAAAATTTTGTGTTTGAATCTAAACTTGGTTTTAAACAAGACAAATTTTTTTTGTTTTGATTCGAATTCTGGATATATAATTGATGATCAAATCCGAGTCAAACAAATCAGTGATCCGAACCCGACAGAATTTTTTCACCCTTCAACCTTGGATCTAACTCTCCCGGAGCCATTTTGTATTATTGAGTCCACGTGTCTCGAAAGGTGACGTGACTAATATTAAGTCTCGCTTTGACACTGGAAGGTATTTAAATGAGATGATAAAAAGAGACAAAAACAGCACAAGAACCACGGCATGATTTTTCAATAAAGCAAGCTTCTCTTTGTGCGTGGCCCCACAGAAGGTTTCTTGTCACCGATTACACATGGACACGTACACCCTCTTCTTTTTAGTCAAAGCCTCCCGTTACCATAATCCCCATGCAAATTATTACTTTATTTGCGCGTGAAAAGACAGTTACCTTAAAAGGTGGCATGGACAGGTGTCACCCACACGAGCTCTTGTCTTCGTTGCCGGAAAGCTCGCCGGAATTTGACTTTCTGTCGGGATCTTTGGAATCAACTCGTTTGGCTAATGACTATTGTTAACTTTTTTTATTTCTTTAATGTAAATATGTAAGTATACTATTGCCCATTCCGTAAGGTACGAAAGGGGTAATTTACAGTTTTTTAATGTACACTACAAATGCCTGTTGTCGATCCATTTAAAGTAAATTCAATGTGTGATAAGATTGTTAATGCAACCAAATATGTTAAGGATACTAAAGAAACTTTTAATTAAAAAAATAAACAAATGACAAGAGTTTGCTTCTTGAAATGGTAACCTAGCTAGACAAAATTAAGAATATTAATATCGCAAACAATCAATTATTAACTAGTACATGAGATTTTACAAGTATCAATAGGAACCAAGTCCAGTACTACTAGAAGTTACGAGAAAAAAATTCAATTAAATTAAGCTCTTTGATCAGTGTTGTGTTGATTTCGATACAATATATATATTATATATATATATATTATTATTACAACATGTAGTCGTTAATATCCAAAATATCTTGGATTTCATGAAACTTCAACGTATTAATGTTACTGCAATAGGTTTCCCTCTCATCTTGCTCAGTGCTGTTGAAATACGTCGTCGTTGAGTTCGAATGCAACGGAGTTGGACTCGGTGAAGGTGTCGAAAAAACTGACGCAAAGCTGAAATTCCTGTCACTGCTGTTGGACATAAAAGTCGATGAAGTATCCGACGAAGGGTCCACGATTGTTGTTGCTTGATCAGAAGTACAATAGTAGTTGTAACTTGGTAGAGCTGCTGGAGGCACACAGTCCCCATTGTTTTGCCAGTCACTCAGTGGAGAATTCTGGGAAGACAAATTGTTGAAGCTTGATGAGAATTGCTCCACATTAGAAAATCTGGGTTCGCAAGGTGGATTAGTATCTTGGACAATTTGATTTGGCTGGACCAAATATTGGTACTGGTTTGGGACAAGCTGATTTTCTTGATCAGTTTGAGGAAACCCAAGGTTTGGTTTTTCTTGTGATTGCATTAGAGAAGTTGCTAGTTTAAGAAGCTCAGGATTCACTAGAGGCTGGAATCCAAGCATCCTGGAAATGTTCATTTGTGATGAATTGTAGAGAGAGGAACTTAGAATCGATGAGAGGTCTAGGAGATCGAGTCTTGGACTGTGAGTCACCGGATCAATTCCCATTCTCAATAGTCTTTTTCTAATGTGGGTGTTCCAATAGTTCTTGATTTCGTTGTCGGTTCTTCCTGGCAAGCGTGCCGCAATAGCAGACCACCTATTCATGATAATGACACATTTGAAAGAAAATATACTAATAATTAGAAGTTGAATTAACATCAAAATTTTCTTACAATTGATATAAACCACATGCGGGTTTCCGACACCCACGTATTGTGTTGAAAAATACTCACTTATTCCCCAATATACTGTGAAGCTGAATTATTGTCTCCTCTTCTTCAAACGAAAACCTGCCTCTCTTGATATCTGGTCGCAGATAGTTTGTCCAACGAAGCCGGCAACTCTTTCCACACCTTTGTAGCCCTACGAAATGTTCAGGTAAAACATCAATTAAAAGGGATGAATATGCGACCAGAAGAAACTTTGAGGTGTCTGATTGCATATAACAGATAAATTAAAGGGCGTACCGGCATTCTTTGGGAGTGTCCTCCAATTGCCATAACCATGTTTTTGGATGTAATCCATGAGCTTCTGATCTTCCTCTTGAGTCCATGGGCCTTTCTTCAGCCCATTTTTGTCACAACATGGTGCTCTACCCATTGTAAAGAGCTCCAAGAAACTAATTAACGAACCTCTTGATTGTTTGTAGTGAGAAGTGTAGAGAGAGAGAGAGAGGGGGAGAGGGAGGGAGGGAGGCAGAGTTTTAATGCGAGAAGAGAAAAGAGACGATGGAGTTGTGGGGGCGTTCTTTGCTATAAATAACGAGTGAGAGACAAGTCAAAAGGATTCGGTACCGCCCTCGGTTTATCACATATGCTACGTGTCCCCTGTCATTGGAGAAATTATGTGAAGCCCAAATCTACACCTCCTCAAGTATTTAATTAAACAAATTATAAGTTAATGAACCCTAATTTGCCATGCAAGATATGTATCTGCCAATCACTTTCCGGCGGAGAGTGTCACTCCTTACTTTCTGGATTGATATTAGCTGTCACCTACATCTCGGTGCCACGTAACCCCCACTCTTCCTTTCAATGCGTGACCTTAACAGGGACTCGATCTTCGCATGGCTTCATTTCACAGGTTGTGTGCTGCAAAATTACTCTTACATCCTCGCTCGAATAGGAGTCGAGGACGTTTTAAAAGGGCAATCCTGGGAATTTATTAAATATAGATCATGTTCATACTAATAATATATGGTCGTTTTGGATATGATTAATCACATTTTTGCGATAAATAAATAAAAACTTAAATGAAGCGAGGGAGATGACGGCATTTAATTCAACATGTCAATAATAGAGTTCGGTCTTTGCCGAAATATAGGAACATTTATTGTCCGGACCATAATCAAGATGTCAAAATTATAGTTTTCGTCCTTAAAATATTTTTTTCACTTTCATTCCTCATCTATCCATCGTCTCTTACCTATCCAAAAGTTTCGTTTTTATCCATAATGTAAGAAAGTCATCGGTCAAATCTTACGTGACGCTTGTGTGGCATGCCGAAGAAATCTTATTTGACTTAGTATCCCAAATTGCAACAATGATATGTCCTTCAACTATCATAATATACATAATTTTGTCTATAAGCTTCTTTATTTTTATCATGGTGTTGCTTTATGGGTTGGGAGGTTAGGGAAAGTGAAATCTTTCCTTCAAAAAAGCTTGTCTTTTCAATGCTTCCTTCTTAGCCTAAAGTTTCAGGCGCAAGGCATGGCGTCTCTTTGCTTGGTGTTGGTTTTATTGGGCTGGCTTTTTGTTTCAAGTTCGTGCAGGATTGATCTGATGTTGTTAATCGACGTTCATAGATTTTGAAAGCCTCTCACTTTGTTTTGAGGTGGAAGGCATGGTGTCCTGCTGGTCATTGGTTTGGCTGGTGTTAGGCATGCGTCCCCTTGCTTGGATTTTATGGCTTCTCTTCTCCCCATTCTCTCAAGTTTGGGCTGCGTGGTTAATGTGATGTTAGCTTCTCTATTTTTTGTTTTGTTTTTTTGCAGAGTGTTTTTCTTTTTCAGTTTTGTGGTTTACTTTGTTGTTTATATCGTTCTCATGTTACCACGATATTCTTCCGCCATAAGCGAGGTTAATTAATAAAATTTCGAGGTGTCATCCTCTTTAACACAAAAAATAAAAAAACTAATGCAAAATCATTTGATTTTGTCTCTGTAATAACAATAAAACAATCGAACTGAAGAACATCTACAATGGAACCCACTACAAAATTGAAGAAAGAATGAAATCGAATGAGACGAAATCATCCAAAATCGAACTGAAGAACATCTTAGGTTTAATTAGGTGCTAGAGGAGAGAGTGACATGGAGGCAAGAATCCAACGAGTCGTGCTATTGATAGAGGATTGTGCATACTTTAAGGAGGTGGGGGAGGTGAGGTTTAATCGTATGTATATAAAATTTGAAGGAGAACGAAAGATATGGAGAAAAATAGTTTAGGGAATAAAATGAAACTTAATGTATAGTTGAGGGACGAAAAATATAATTTTATCCTCAATGTTGAGTACACATGTACTCTCTCTCTCTCCCATGGAAGCAAGCTGGCCTGACAAGTCAACCTTTTCTTTCGCGTTAATGATTTTAGGGACAAAAGTAAAACATTTGCATAGTTGAGGGATGAAAATGAAAAAAAATAATTTAAGGGCGAAAGTAAAACTTAATATTTAATCAAGAGACTAAAACTATAATTTTGCCAACAAAACTATCATTACATGGTGTCATAATAGACAAATTGGGGATAGACATTGAAGCACACTAATATTAATATTGGTCAACAAAAATAAAATCAAAATAAAATCGTGTGAATGCGTGGGACCATGACATACAGCAAGACGACTTTGTAATTTCTAAGGATTACTTAGTCCACCTTAACCTTGATTTTCGTGTGAGCTTGTCTAGTTATATATGGTAGCCAACTCATGAACGAACTAATTGATTGTAAGTTTGTAATTATTATTTCTCTCAGAATATTTATTCTACGCCTATTGTAGTCGATTTTTCTTCCTTAAAAAACACTAATCTTGATTATAAATTTCAAACACACTGTCGACTATGTATGTATGGCTGCAAACTCAACGTCATGTAATGCATCACTCGATCGATGTCCTCCTCCCTAAACCACAAAAAATCAAGGCCGAGACTCATGAGTTGTTGATTAGGTGAAATGCAATTAATCAAAACGTCAAGAACTACCACTCTCATCATCTGACTCTTGCATAAATGATTGATTTGAGTTCTTTAATTTTCCATGATATTGATTTCTATATATAATAAATTTATAGCGGTCGAGCTAACATTCTCATCCACAAGCTTGTAATAATCCACACAACACGTACACACACACATCAATTCACAACCACTATACGTGCGAGCACAGATTTTTATAGCTCATCTCTTGTTCAAGTATATTGTGCAAGAGATGCAAAAAATAATAGATCAATCAATCATTTTATCTTTTCCTGGGGAACATCAATGCAAATATAAATATAAGTAAGAACACATTATATATAAACATTTAAGAAGTAATGATCGATGGTGTAAAACCAAAGGTTTCAATGAAGTTGAATTTGCTTGCTTTCTTAATTTCTTTCTTTTCTCAAGCACGACAAAATAATTGAGAGCCGGAAAACAGGACAAGAAAAGGCTTAAATGAAAGTCTTATATAATATAAATATTATAGCCAATGATGTTCAACTTTTAATTAAAGGACACTGCATCTTTCAACATTGATATTGAACGACTTTTCCTTTTCAACGAAGCACTGACAAATCAAAATCGAAAGTGTAAAATACTGAAAAACAACACCAATTTCGAACTAGAAAACTATGTTCTACTTTCTGTGTACTGCGTCGAGCACTGCTTCCTTGACACTAAACCTAAAATCCACCAATACTGCATCCTTGACCCTAAACCTAAAATCCACCAATACTGCAAAAAGTTGTATCGTCAAACCCATTTTCTTCAAGGGCAGGGCCATATACGTCGTATCAACTTTAAAAGGATATATATATATATATGTATGAATTATCCAACAAGTTATTAATATTGGATATAATATGCATGGATGATATACTATATTAAATAACTCCGATCCCATATAAGAACATTTTTTTTGGTTCATATATGATTTGCTCTTAATTCTTTGGATTAGTTAATTGATCAACTGGAACATGCATGCCTTTGTACGTTTTAATTGGAGAAATTATATGTGTTTTTATTTTGAATTTTTTATAATGGAGAAACAATTTGGAAAAGTGAAACTTTCATGTGAATATACAATTGATTAGCATTGAATATTATATGTAACACTGTCCCATTCGCCTTTATTTTAACACAACTAGCTAGGCAGAGTCTTTGGTCAAATATTATTTAAACTAGGATTTCCACATTGTTCTTTTTAATTTTAAAACTCGGTTTTATTTATATATAATTTGAACCACACACACCCTTACCCTATTGGCTTTGCTTGGATGCCTTTCTTACCACATTTATATAAACTACATTTCATTAATGCAAGCATCTTGAATCCACAATTAACTAATCAAATTGGCCTATTCAGAAAAATCATGGACCTCCAAAAGAGATTAATTAGTCATGCTTAAACTAATGAATAATGTATAGGATAATTAATTACTTGTCCAAAATCAAGGGATGCGTTACCCAAAACAAGGTATTATCATGCCTACGTGTTAGAGTTGACCACCCTTCGGTAGATTATCTAATTATTGTGTGTTGTTAGTTTGTGTTGTGAGCTAGCTGTTCGATGCACCCAACATTTCGAACAAATATAATTAATTATTTTAATAAATTAATGCCCATTTCTTTAAACATATGTTGCATCAGTTTATGGCTATATTTGGATACGAGATCCTAAGAATATCGCCTGGCTGATATTATATTCCGCGTACTGTTGCTAATTTAAGTCAATTAGGGTCACAAAACTCTCTCAGATCCGGATTAAATCAATTTTTAACATAAGTTATATGTCAATTTAAACACAAAATTTTTGGCCGATTTAATTATCTGTTTCCCAACTGAGATCGAATTATTGTCTGATTTACTTATCCAAATTTAAATTAATTCAAATATAATTAATTAAGCATGTCCAAAAATTAAACTAATTCAAATACAGAGTCCAAACATGACCCGTAACCCTTTTTTTGCACCACTAAGCAACCATGCACATATTTTATGAATCCCTATATATTTCAAATAGTAAAATAGTACTACAGAAGAAAGAACACCTGGCATGGCATCTTGTCTTAAAAATCGAGAAATTTCGTGTCCTTGACTTGCTTTTGCGTGCAACATGGGCACAGTGTGGGACACGTACAACGTAGTTGTTGTAGGACACTATAAACAGTTGGGTTTATTGTAATCGACAATCGTGAAGAGATAGATTAAAGTTGGATTTTGTTTGCACGAGACATTAGAAATTTCATGTTCACATTTATTGAAGAAACGTGCACTATTCCAAAGATTGAATGGCCAAGAAACAAAGTTGGAAAGCTTGCAAGCATTATTTGATATCCAATTCACAAACACAACTCTCAGAGTTGAGAAACTTAAAGAGCAATGTGATTCTAAAGAATGCCATTAAAGATTTCCATGTCTCCAATCATCAACAATTTCCTATACCTCCGAATATTGATCAACTACCTAGGTTGAACAAATTGCTGAGTTCATTCTGTATCAGAGAAGTTCAGGTGAAAACCTACGAACCAATGATCAAAAGTAACATCGAGTTCAAAATTTAAGAAACTGGAAACCCGCAACAGACGGTCCTTCAGAGCCTGTTTTAGGCCCAGAATTGTCAGCTCAGCCCAACCATACTATTGTGGGCTATTTGTTGCAAATTGCAATGCTGCCTTGCCAAATTGCCAATGGATGGAGATTGGGAAAGATGGGCCTAAAACATGGCCAGAAACACAAGGCTTCAGCTAAGCCCATCAGCATTCCTATTGTGACATTGTCCGTTTTATGGCGTGGGCTTTGCTGGCCAGTCTGAGCCTAGAATTTATACAGAATCATATTGGCCCATAATGTGGTAGTATTGTGCTCGCTATGAATTAAGACCCAAAAGTAAGAGTGGCAAAAAAAAAAAAAAAAAAAAATTATGAAAGTATAAGGTTTTCAAGGAATATTTGCATCATTTTATTCAAATTGATATAAAATTTTAAACGTAGTTAATTGATTATATTCGAATTGAT
Source organism: Euonymus europaeus (assembly GCA_963580455.1). Lineage (NCBI taxonomy): Eukaryota > Viridiplantae > Streptophyta > Magnoliopsida > Celastrales > Celastraceae > Euonymus > Euonymus europaeus. The sequence goes on along the minus strand of OY756969.1, from coordinate 1,304,208 downwards.
TTAAATTCGAACAAGTAAATCTGTCAATAATTCAATTCTGGTTAATATTGGAACATCAAATTTGATAAGATTTTTGTGTTTGAATATATATATTATCGATTATCACGAGAAAATGGCGAAACAAAATCCTACGACGTACCTGCGTATATATAAGGGAAATATGTCCAGGCCCCCCCAAACTATGATATATGTGCAAATACCCTCATGAACTAACATAAATGGCAAACAGACCCCCAATATTGAGTTGACCGTTATCTTTAACGGTCAACTCTAGGGGGCTATTCGCACAAAACAGAAACTATAGGGGGCTATTTGCACAAAACATAAAATGACCAAATTCAGAACAACAACAATAATCTTGTCCAGAAACATACTGTCATAGTCCTGAAAATCAAAACATAAGAACAATCCCATGTCCAAAAACAAATAGTCACATACATAACAATGAAGCTATCAAATCCTACCCAACTATCAAGACAAAAGGATAATGTTGTCTTCAAAATCAGTTTGATCTTCAGTTCAGTCTCGTTTAGAAGGTTTGACAATAGGGATCTTAGGTCGAGGAGGTTTTTTTCTGGAGTTTTTTTTTTCTGGGGTCTTCAAAATCAGTTTGATTCTTGTCTTGCTGCAGCCAGAGCAAGACATGTTCTGACATTATGTCCTGTTTTGGAACATTTTTTACATCTTAGTTGTTCTCTTTTCAATATTGGGGGTCTATTTACCATTTACGTTAGTTCAGGGGGTATTTGCACATACATCATAGTTTGGGGGGTCTGGGCATATTTCCTTTGTTTTTAATCAGGTTTAGTAGAGTTGACCGTTAAAAATAACGGTCAACTCAATATTGAGGGTCTGTTTGCCATTTATGTTAGTTCAGAGGTATTTGCACATACATCATAGTTTGGGGGGGGTCTGGTCATATTTCCCTATATATAACAACTTATCTACCCGTTGTCCTTATCGCATAATCCCAATCTTGTCCTATGCAACCGACACTTGTCACTCATCCACAATATCCGACCCCACTGCCCGCACTACCCTCTCGCAACTTCCAATGAAATACACCCATCATACCCGGTGGTTTCTCTGTTACCTGAATCTCTTTTCATTTTCCTATATGGCTATATACCAAGAGTCAAGAACCAAGACCACGTCCCCACCGATCTCATTCACTGAAGACCCTAGAAATCCATCCAATATTTCAGATCTCAACACCAATCAATCTTTGTTTTAACAACAAAGGAAGAAAAAAGAACTCTCTTTTTTTGTTTCTGTGAGGTACAATATGAGCTTGGGGCACGGATTCGGGGTTTTACAGCAGGCAGCGATGTGGGTGATGCAAGGAATGAAAGATCAGGCCTCAAAGTGTGATTCAACCAGCGAGTCTGCCTTTTCTTCTCCTTCCTCGAAGCACACTAGGTTTTCACCTGGTCCTGTTGATTTCAAGGTCCTTACGAATGAGAAGCTGAAGCATGCAGAGGAGTCTCTCCGGACAGTCATGTTTTTGAGCTGTTGGTGTCCCAACTGAGTAGAGCCGATGAGCGGCTGTTTTGTAGATAACTAGTCATATTAAGGACCTGTTTTATTTTCTTTTCCTTGCTTTCTGTTGATCTGTAAAGTGTTGTATGTACATATTGTTCATATACATATGTGGGATATATTTGAAGTCTGTAGATTTCAGTTCTGAACCCAATTACCAATGAGAGACCCATTATGATGCATAATTTATTGAAGTTTTGACACTGCAATTAGTTCAAATTAATGGGAAGACAGTAAACAAATACAACTGATGTGTATGCTCTGAATCCTGGTCCACATGATCTGTTTGATCAGATTTTTATTTGAAAGATTTTTTAAAAAATCGCTAATCCAAAATCATATCTACATCTCCACCACACAAGTGGGCCTTTATCAGAATCGATAAGCACTGACTTTTGGTTCCTCTGCTTTAAGGAAAGGAAAGAAAAGAGAGAAAAAACCTGATATTTGAATATGATTTCAATGAAACTTCTTAATAGCCATTATCAATCACCACTTCTCTCCAATTTTCAAAGAAGGGTAGGAACAGAAACAAAATCCAGATTTGCACTAACAACTAAAGTGATCGAAAGACGAAGACTGTCAGTGAGAGGATGTAGTGAAAAAGGAGGAGAAAAGAAGAAGAATGAAAAGCGCACCTTTTTGACCCTAGAAGAAGCTGGTTTGGTAGAAATATCCGGTCTGAGCACTCATGAGAAGTTTCTGTGCCGTTTAACGGTATTATATATATTTCTAGTTCTCTCTCTTTAACACTTAACTGTGATTTGCTAAACCTGCTAATGTCTTATATTGGTTTGGTGTTTATTCAGATATCGTCTCTGAACCTATTAAGAGTGATATCAGAGCAAGAAGGATGTGGAATTGAGGAGCTAAATGCAGGGAGGATATGCGATTGGTTCATCAAGGACAAGCTTAAAAGGGAGCAGGACACAGAGTCTGCAGTCCTTCAATGGGATGATTCCGATTTCCCCCTTTAATGCAATTTCTTCGACAGTTTTTTTTGTTCTGTTAAATTGTCAGAGAGATTGTCCTGATAACCACAATGTCTTGTCTTTCATGGGTGGAGACTAGAGAGGCTTCGATGCAAAAATTTCCCTCTTTCTAAGCTTGATTGCTGCATTCATATTTTTCCTTGCTTCTCTGTTAAGATTCAGTTAAATCAATCTGTTTATTGATTCAGGAAATGCATGCCTTCGAGTTGCAGGTGGCGTTGTATTCTTTATCTTTTTTCATATTCGAAACTTTCTGGATGTTATCTGGATTCTTAAAATCATGAAAATTGCCCTGTTTCCTACATGCTTGGACCATTGGAAGAACAGAGGGTCCAGGAAATGACAATTCATTATCCGGCCGTGCTAGTCGTTCATAAATATTTCATAACAAACGTCCATAAGTAGATGTCGCAAACCATACACTATTGATTTTGATGATAAAAAATCAAGTTTTAATTTTTTAAAAAGACATAGACACCATAAATGCCTATGGATGTGTCTAAGTACATTTAGCATTTTCTTTTTTGAGGAAAGTACATTTAGCATTTTCGTTCATTACCTTCCTCTGCCGCAGCATGGAAAAAAATGAACTATATGCTGGAAAATTACTTAACGACGCCGTTTGGCCTTCAAATTCTCTAACTCGTAGCTGACGCGGCGCGCCACCATTGGACAGGCTGATGTGTAATCGAAGAGAACGGGGTCTATTTGAAGTCAAAGCCCCCCCGAAAGAATTAGACGCCAACTTTCATTTCTTTGGGTATTTCCTTTTCTTTCTCTGAGAAATAGACAGCACTCTACGCTCAGCATCTCTCTTTACGCGCGTATTGGAGATCAATGGCGGCGATGATGGGAGTGGAAGGAGGAGGTACGCTATCGGATATATACCAGAGCGGGAAGAGGCTGCTACTGAAAGCGAGAGACGGAATTGAGAGGCTTGAGAGATCAACTTCAAGCGGCGGCCTCGACTCACCCGAGATCTCATTCGCCGTAAAGAAAGATATTTCCCAGATCCTCTCGCTATGCACCGACATGGATCGCCTCTGGCGCTCAATCTCTTCCAAGCCCCAACGTGATCTCTGGAAAAGGCAAATTTCCCCTCCTTTCTCGTCTTTTAATGTGTGTTTGTGTGTTAAGGATTCATTGTTTAATTCTTCATGAGAATGGGTTGTTAATTTTCTCTAATCTTTCCGAACGTTTGGTCATTTTGGATTTGCAATGTTGTCTGTACACGGCATACCAGTTTGAACTTATAGTTTGTGTGCTACTTTTCTTGCTTATTCCGGAATATTGTTATCAAATATATGAATTGGTCCAAAAATTTGATGTTTTCCTAAATAGAATAGCTGTTTGATTGGCACAGAAAGGTGGAACAAGTGGCTGAAGAAGCTGAATCATTAAAGGACAGTCTGGATAGGTATGTCTCAAGGAATCAGAAACGGATTAGGGAAGCTCAAGAGAGGGCAGAACTGTTTGGAAGAGCTGTATGGATCCCTTATTCTTTGGCGTTGAAAAGACTTTATTTTTCTTCTCTGGATTTATATCCTTTACTTACTAATGTTGCTGACTGTTTTATGCATTAGAATGGAGACTCAGCACATGTTTTGAGAATTTTCGATGAGGAAGCACAAGCAATGCATTCAGTTAGAAATTCATCGAGGATGTTGGAAGAATCTTTATCGACTGGATCTGCTATTCTATCTAAGTATGCTGAACAAAGGGAACGCCTTAAGGTATGTGCAATTTGGCTGCTGCACAATCGACACTCACATACATTTCGACATGCATGTGCATGTAAGCCTGCGCAGGGAAAAATATGATAAAAATGATTAACGTTATGTTTGCTGGTTACATTGTTCTTATATTCAACCGATGAGGGAGTTGTAATGTTGCATTGAGACAATAAGTGAGATAAGCGGACCCAATTTTGCAATTTTTGAAGCTTTAGATGAAAGCTTTCAGAGGATATCTATAGAGTATGGCGAAGTAAAAGATTAAGATGAAAAGCTTGTCTCAGAGGTTTTGGTATACATGTGAATTATTTGGGTGCAGGTGGCTATGGTATCGTAAACCGGTAAACATTGAGCATGTATGAGAATTCAGCATTTGATTGTCACTTTTTATGTAAGGAAGTTTCACCTTGACTTGGTTTCCGCGTCCCACTGCTGAAATAAAACGGAAGGAATCTTTGATATTAGCCATCCTTAAACCTACAATGTTGCCGCAGGTTTGCTTCAGCCTGTGTTTAGCTGGGCATCTGTTGCTTAATGGTTCACAGTTCAAACATTTGAGTGATTTCTTGTAGTACCGATTCCTAATTAAGGAATTTCAGTGAGCGAACATGTGTTCATGTACGCATGCAACTTCAGCCCTTGGTTAGAATTTGTACGCTACCGATTGAGTCGAAGTTTTAAACTACGGACTCAGGGCAGCTAAAGATAGCTCAAATCATGCCTTATGAGAATTTTTTTTTCCTACCGACATTAATGCTTAACTTTACTAACTAGCTCAAATCTTGTCTCAGAGGGCACAACGGAAGGCTTTGGATGTCCTTAATACTGTGGGGCTTTCCAACTCTGTTTTGAGGCTCATTGAGAGGAGAAATCGTGTTGATAGATGGATCAAATATGTGGGGATGTTCATCACTGTAATCGTCTTGATTCTCTTCTTAAAGTGGACTCGTTGACCTGACTCTGGTGTTTTGCCTTTGATTTAGTTCTTCTGCTTCTTTCTGATCCATAGAAAGACTTAAAGAGGTCGTTCTAGGCCAACCTTAATATTCCAATACGGCCTTCCGATTTTGAAAACATGTTTAGAGACTCGTACATATAGTCGAAACTTAGAGGTACATAATTGGCAATGATATAAATTTCTTTTTGTTGGTGCAATTTTCTTGGCGATAGACTTGGGGTTTATGTTGGATTGTATTGTTGTTCTGCTGTTGCGGTGATGCTTAAGCGATCGTTTTAGGTCTCATCTGTGATTTGAAGTGATGTTCATAACCGTCGAATGTAGTAGATTGAGAACTGAATTATGTTTGATTACTGCCAGGGTACTTGGAACTTTGTTTATAACGCATTGATTGTAGTTTTCTTCTTTAAGAAAAAATAGTTTTTTTTACCAAACTGGTATTTGAGATGGCGGACTCTACATAGCTATTCACTGATCTTGTTGTTTACCATTTTTTGACAAATAGAACACTTTCATTAATAGAAATAAGTGCCTAATACATTATAAATCAACAACGGAGGCGGGCTAGAACCCCAAATCCCCTAACCAATCAGATTTAGAACATGTTGCTTTCGTCAATGTGTGGGCTACATGATTCGTTGACCCCCTAACAAAAAAAGCAAAGGAACTGTGCAATCACTAATGATTGCGTTTATTACTAATTGAGTCTGATGCTCAATTGTTATTTAGCATTTTGTTGTTGAATATTACTATTGAGTTCATTTTTAAGACAAAACAAAAAACATTTTATAACCAGCTTCGTTTATTCCAACAAGAAAATGCAATCCTTTTGAATATGGTCGAGGAAGTCTCATTGGACTATATGACGGGACAACTAGTCTTCCTGGGCTTGTCTCTTCAGTTGGAACTTGGACTGTCCCTTTACAAATATAGCTAGAGTTGGATTGGGCGTATCATATTGGGCTTTGAACCTTATTGAGTGGGCCTAATCATTCGGACAGAAAACAGTTTACAAGAGAATATGCTTTGTTCGTGTGACTGATGGATTCTACTCAATCTCGAAACACACCGATAAATAATCTATCCAAATGAATTTTATCCAAAACACATAAAATAGTCACGAGATTCATGAAAGGCAATCCATTAAAACAAAAGGTTGATCATGCGATTCTCTCTTTACTTCCATCAGCGGAAGGCCGTGATAGAAATGATAAGCTGTTCCTTTTTTGTTTGTATACATTCTAGATTATAGATAGGAACAGGATAGGATAGGATACTCAGTCATGTCCAATTCCTACATCTGTTCGTTTCTTATTCACAATTACGATCGTCACCGAAAGCTCTTGCAATGTCATTTATTGTGGAAAAGTTGAAGAAAACAAAAGAAGAGAGAATATGATTCTCGTAAAGTATGTCAACTTGATTCTTCCACTTGCATGCATCTTAAAAGTAGTCAATTTTAGATGATGGCCACATTCATATTTTGTATCTTACATCAATTACTTATTAGTTCTCGACCAGATTTATAATTAAAGACTCAATTGAACACTAACTCTGGAGTTATAGGATTGAATTATGCGGTGCACTCACGAGTATTCCATTTATAACTGTTACTCTTTACTCACTCCGTCCCATTTTAATTGTCCTTTATTCTTTTTTGGATGTCCCAAAATACATGTCAATTTCAATTAATGAAAGCTATTTTTTTTTCCATTTTACCCTTAACTTGAAAAGCTCAACAACTAACTCAATAACCATGCACATTATAAATAAGGGTATATACTTCAAATTGAAAGAGAATTAAATATTTTCTTAAACTGTGTGAAAAAATAAAGGGGACAATTAAAATGGGACGGAGTGAGTAATATAGAATGCAAATTGTAATTTTATATTCGTATATACGGATTATACGAACGGCTCTTTTTCGTGTTTTATTTGATAAAGACCATAATAATTAAGAGACACCTTTAGTTTATTATATGATTCGAGATCAGAACCAAGTAGATAAGACGGTGTTCAATAAGACTCTATGCATCGTTTCCTCCCGCAAGCTACTCCATTTAATATACTAGTTCAGCAACTAAAAGCCAAGTAATGTGGGATTCATAGGGTGTGTCAAGAGCATTGAATATTTTCTCGCCTGTAATTATGCCCAACATGTCACAAGCCGCAATTTAAGACCGATGCATGCCAATTAAACTAAAAAATAAGAACGGTTAATAAAATATCCTTCTTTGTTGCCAAATTGTATTGACAGGCAGTGTCATTGAGTCCCAATTCATCAGACAATGCAGATTTTTAAAATATAAAGCCAATCATATGTGCTGGAAACTCTGACTTCAATGTAACATCTTATGCTATACATTGGAATTTCAATTGAGATGAAACCGTAGAGTGGAATACATTGTAAATTCAGACTGACAACCCGTTTTAGCCATTTATGTAGAGTGAACATTGGACCCCAATAATGGTATGTATATATTTCTACCCAAGAAAAAATAATGAAAATTTTAAGCATAAGATTAAGTGTTTGGAGATCCAACTTATACAATCTTTGAACCCTGACTTCCCTTCCTCATCTCAAGCCCTCCATTGGGGTAATCATCATCATCATTCACAAATCTTGACCAATACCAATGTGTCTTCCACACCCTGGTCATCTCTTCAATCGGGATACCCTTTGTCTCCGGCAGGAAGAAGAAGACAAAGATGGACATAACCAGGACGAAGAAGGCAAAGAAGAGGAACAAACCAAACTTCAAATGGCACAGCATTGTTAAGAAGACTTGAGCAATAATGAATGTGAAAATCATGTTTACACACACATTCACACTCTGCGCAGCCGATCGGATTTCGAGTGGAAAGATTTCACTAGGCACCAGCCATCCCAATGGACCCCAGGACCAAGCAAATCCAGCAACATAGATGCAAATAAACAGAACCACAACGATTGCATACCACTTTGGCAACTCTCCTGGGGTGCCATCAACACCAAACTTAGCTGCAATACAAGCTGCCACTACAGCTTGGCAAATCAACATTTGAACTCCACCCTCCAAAAAAAGGAACCTCCGCCCCCATTTATCGACACCATAAATCGAGACCATCGTCGCGAACACATTGACCAAACCAGTGATCACAGCAGACATGAGCGAAGCATCGTTCCCGAATCCAATCGTATTGAACAAAACAGGCGCGTAGAACATGATCACATTGATGCCAGTGAGTTGTTGAAAGAACGGGATCAATATGGCCATGCTGAGTTGTGGTCTGTACTTCCTCTGCAACAAATTAGTCCATGGGTGCGCTACTTGTCTTGACGATTCGCTAGCAATGACGAGGTCATTGAATTCCTCATCAACATCGTCGATTCCACGAATTCTCTTAAGATGTGCTCTGGCCTCGTCGTGTTGTCCACGTTCGATCATAGAGTTGGGTGTGTCGGGGAGGACTAAAGATCCGACTGTGATGATTAAGGCAGGAACCATGGCACCACCCAAGCTCAAACGCCATCCCCAGCCACCCTTGATTTTGGCAAAGAAGTAGTTCAACACATTTGCTACCAAAATACCAATTGTGATTGATAATTGAAACCCAATGTTGAGTGCTCCCCTGTATCTGTATGGTGCCATTTCAGAGAGGTAGAGTGGCACTGACTGCAATTACAAGCAAAATAAAAGTATTAGGGACCATACTTGCTTCTTCATCCGAACCCACCAACCAATCATTCAATCTAAATTAATGTTCTTGTCAAAGTCGTAAACTTTACTTAGTTTAAAATTATTTAAGCAACCTATATTAAAGAAAATTAGGTCCACGTCGAATGTCATAATCAGAAAGAAAAAAGATCATGGACGCTCCAAAAGTCCTTCTCTAGCTTGTTTTATTCGTCAATTGACCCGGCTATTTGCGCCATTGCAATTGAAACCTTTTTCTATTTCCATTTTTTCCCACGAACCAAACGGTTCCATATCTGGATCTAGAACAATTTTGTCTGTGAAAGCATATTTTTTGTCATTTTAACTAAAATACCACAGATCTTGAACTTCGGAAAGAACAATAAGACATCTTGAAATACAAAATTAAATGCGAAAAGAATAAAATTATGCTTTAGAAAACAAAACATCCAATTCGGTCGATATAAACAGACACAAAAGCAGGAGAAAAACAGAGCACCTGATTGGCGAAACCAATACCGAAACCGAGCAGAATTCGACCAAGAATCAACATCCAAACTGCTGTGGCAGCGGCATTGAAGATAGCACCGGCGAAGAAGAGCAAACCGCCGAAAAGCATGGACAATTTCCGTCCAAACTTGCGAGTAATAGTGGAAGCAACGATCGATGACATGAGAGCAGCCAAATACAGTGACGAGGTGAACATGGTCAGTTTCTGACTGTCATACTGACAATACTGGTTAGTCGACTTGTCCGCTTGTTGCTTAAGGTACACCGACGGAAAAAACTTCCTCAAAAACGACGGCATAGCCGTCACGCCACCTACACAAACCAAAACCCAGTAATTTTCCACAACCAAAAAAATAAACCCAAAAACATGTTACGGTCACGAACAGAGTAAGGTAAGTTACCTGAAATTCCAATATCGTATCCGAAGATGAGACCTCCCATGGCAGCCACTACACATGTCACTGTAACGAACAGAGTAAGGTTCCCCGGATACTCCTTGCCGTTACTGACGGCGATTCCTCCTGCAGCAGGCATTTCGACTCTCCTTTTCCCAACAAATTCTCTAGGAAAACTAAAAGGAACGCGAAGAAGAAGCCAATGATAAAAGACTAGAAAGCTATCCGCTATGTATGTGGAAGTCTGAATGAGAAGACCAAGATGGAGGTTTGAGCCGGGAGCTTGGGTAGTGTATATATAGATAAAATGAGATCGGATGAGCTGTCTAATTAATATATAATTAATTTCGTGAAATTGTTTACTCCATAATTTAGATAAGAATTATAGCAAGGAGATAGTAACATGTAAACAAACAACGTTGATTTCAACTTTTCAAGTCTTCTATGGCCCTACAAGATTGGGGCCGCACGACAAATTAATTTGAGGATCATCTAAAGGGGTAAGTGGCTGTAATTGCTCTATGTCTAATTATAGCTGGATCCCTTAAATTAAGGGTTTTTTTTGGTACTCTAATGATGGATGAGACTAGAACCTGAGACTCGAGATTACATTCTATCCAGATCACTAACTAAGCTATTCAGGATTTGTACGGTATTTTTATGATTCTAATGTTTTTAAGGGGATTTCTTGCAACTCCTTAATTATAGCTCCACCCATTTAGGGGAGGATTTAAGTGGGGGCATTAGTAGTAGTTATTGGAAGATTTGAATTTCCACGTCGGATATTGGTCATGGTGAGTCAAATGTGTTCTGCTTCACGGCTTCACCTAAAAATAAACCTTATCGAGGTTTGGATAATGCAAGAGGTCGGCGGTGGAGGTGGTAGTAATGACATTGTTATCAAGTATAGAAGAAGGAAACGTGAACTGGAGGTGCTTTACAACCAAGATTATGAGCATGTGATCTCAGAATCTAATTTCGCCCTCGTCTTCAATGTTAATCCGATTATACCTACTGGCAATTAACACCTACTAGTCTAGTCCCCCGCCCCACTGGCCTGAAAAGAAGAAAATGGAAATGGCAGCTCTGTAGATTCGCAGCAGATAAAAGGGCTTTTACGTTATTTCAACAGAAGATTTGGCTGACCTCATTAACCATCTCCGGAGGATTTGGTCATCAAATAAATCCTGGGCGAGCTTGCTTTATGGACTTGTTTTTACTTTTTAGCTTTATCTGACTGACCATGAGCAGAAAGTTTGTCTTTTTTGCCAATTATACCCCTTACGATGTGATCTATCATAAAGGAAACTCGCCGATGGCTTAAATTTAAATTGAAAAACTCAATTAGGGTTTAATTAGTTATTATGATAGTAGAGTTTGGAAAGAGTATTCCATGATTTTTTTTATTTGATTATGTAGAAAAAAATAAAATTATATAATCACAAATTTCATGATGTAAGTTTGGAAAAAAAAAACAGCTTTCGTCATGGTGGTTAGCAAATGCAATCGCCAGGCTAATATTGAAGCAGAAATGAAAAAGGGAAATAAATAATAATAATAATAAAGGTTTCAGTTTAGTGTGTATGTACGTGTCCAAATATTCCACCATACACACCAAACACATGAATCATGGTTGTTGAAAACTCTCAAAACCCGCTGGTAATTTCCATGTGAATGATACCCAAGCTTTTTAAATCTCATTAATTCCTTGGCTATGAACTAAGGCACTTCATATTTATCCACCGAGTTTTCTGGCTCTTTATCCTCTCTTTTTTTCCTTCTTATTTTCTTGTTTATATATACTAATATTAATATACGCACATTTATAATGTATATTTACTCTTATATACGTATGCACATTTATAGTGTATGTTATTCGTCTTGTGTATAATGATAACTTGAAAATAATAAAATAAATTAAAATCCCACTTAGAATTGGATTCCAATTATTGCAAGAAGATTATGAAATCCAAATTGAATGTGACACTTACTACTTGGATTTGGCATATATTTTTTTAGCTTTAGCAAAAGTGAGCAGAAACTTGAGCTTCAAAACATAATGATGAATTAGAGCTTCAGGTGAGGTTGAGAAACTTGAGCTTCAACAATCGCATGATGAAAAGTTGAAAGAAAATGAAACACGAATATATAAAGAGCAAATGAGAGAATCCCTTGTTTGTTACACACTTCTCCTTTCACTATTTTCCTTCCCTTCTTTAGGAAGACAAGAGAATTTATTATTACAATTTACTTCACAGTAAAACTGATCTCACTTTCCCTCTTTTTTTTTTTACTTTTCCAAATCGTTGGACCATATTTGGTGCTTAACTAGTCGATCACTAGCTATTTAAGTTTGCACTGATTCAGGGGTTTGCTTGACGTGTGAGCCCAAACCCATCAAAATTATTCAACGCTGATTATCTGGTCAAGCCTACTGGAGCCCTTGTTCAAATTAGGGATGGTAAAAATTTGGCTTAGAATTGATATATTTGCATGTTTGGAGAATAATTAGTTTAGATTTTTGGACGTATGTAATTGATTATATTCAGATTAATTTAAATTCTGACAATAATGCAATTCGGGTTAAACTTCGGACAACTAAATCATATAAAATTTTTATATTTGAACTCGAACTCGGTTTTAAATCGACCAAAATCTTTACATTAAAATTCGGATTTCAAATATATACCTTACCTTAAAATCTAATTTACCTGGATTTTTTTTTTTTGATAATCCGGATTAGACAAACTTTTGCCACCGCCCCCGATTGAAATACACGTAGCCACACAACAGCTTGAGCTGGCTATAACGCACACAAACATGAAAAAGGTTCTTCCACTTGCATTCGAAATTTCACAATCGAGAGGGTCGAGAGGACAACATGACATGAAACCAAAATCAGTGAGATATCTTCCGTCTTTCAAACAAGGCTGCCAGCTTGACTCACTGTATGAATAAAAACGCTGACTTTGATTACCTGAAGTCAAGCAATCAAGTGGATTGATTATCGTATTTGCAGGCGCAGGAATTAACTATTGCTTTGTCACTATCCAAACGTTATTTCTTGCCTTTTGAGATTGGGTGGGACCGTCTGTCTTGACCAAAGTTCACACGTGCTTGGATAAAACGATGGAGTGCGTTCGCACCATTCCTTTACATAGAACTACTGAAGCGAACTGTGTAACGTCACACGTACGTCTTTATACGAAATTGTATATAATTAAGTTAATTAAATGATATATTGGATATAGTGTTTGCTTCATCAGATAATGTACAGTATAAACAACAACACGCTTCCGTTTGATAGAGAATATGTCTAATAAAAGCGAAATTGAGAAATCTTGGTGAGAAATCATGCACATTAGTGTATAAAACAAACAGAAAGAAAGACCAATAGTATCGGCAATCAAAACATTCAAACACCATGAATCAGTAAAGTAATGATATGCAAAAGTTACCGTTGGAACATTTACAAGAAACACAATCAATCTTATAGTGAAGAGTTGACTTATAAAGATGGAAAGTGCTCCAATAATGTATTAACATGCCTCAATTATTGCATCATGATTTGTATTCCACATGTGATGTTTTCCATTTGTGCATATATGTTACCGTTCTATCGAAGGGTGTTTCTCATTCGATGCCTCCGGCCTTATGCGATCAGCTCTTGGATTTTCTAAAGATGAATTCTTCTCTGCCACAGTCAAGGACACGTAATCTCTCACCTCAGTCCCTTCCTCAGGTAGCACTCCCAGTCACGTTTCTACTATTCCTACCGTATTTGCTGTTGCATGTAAATTTTTAACTACCTCACATCAATCTTCTGTGCTCCCATGGTTATTAGACACAGGAGCCAATGAGCACATAGTTTGTTCTCAAAAATTTCTTAATTCCTCTTCCTCTGTCAAAGACCTTTTTGTTACCCTACTTAATGGGGAACGAAATGTTGTTTCTCACATAGGGAGTGTTCTTCTTAATCCCCACGTTATTTTAAACCATGTGCTATGTGTTCCTTCTTTCACACTTAATCTTATTTCCATCAGTAAACTTACCAGTGCTCATCCATTTTCCATCACTTTTGACTCTGATTCTTGTTTTTTACAGGACCTGGGCACGCTGAAAAAGATTGGTCTGGGGACCTTGAATGATGGACTCTACTTTTTCCGGCCACTTTCTCAACAACCCTCGGCCAATTTCATCTCTACCATTGATAATAAATTCATGCTTTGGCATCATCGTCTTGGGCGTCCATCTCTTTCAACTAGTAATATGCTACCACAGCCTCCTTGTAGTCCTTTTGATTTTTGTTCTGTTTGTCCTTTGGCTAAAATAAAACGTCAACCTTTCCCTATTAGCTCATCCAAAACAACCTTTTGCTTTGAATTAATACATGCTGATATTTGGGGGCCTCATTCTGTTGAATCGATTGATGGGTACAAATTTTTTCTTACTCTTGTTGATGATTATAGTCGTGCAACTTGGGTTTATCTTATGCATAGAAAAAATGAAACACAACCTTTGATTCAACAATTTTGTGCATACATCCACACCCATTTTCATATAAAAATTAAAACTTTGCATTCCGACAATGGACTTGAATTTCTCATGACTGATTTTTATAAATCTCTTGGCATTATCCATCAACGAACTTGTGTTTACACCCCACAACAAAATGGGGTCGTGGAACGCAAGCATCAACACATTTTAAATGTTGCACGTGCCATTCGCATTCATGCCAATATTCCAAAGAATTTTTGGAGCCATTGTATCCTCACCGTAGTACATTTGATTAATCGACTTCCTGCAAAAAATCTCAACAATACTATCCCGTATCAAAAATTATTTCACAAAGATCCCGCTTATATGAATCTTCGGGTTTTCGGTTGTTTAGCCTATAGCTCCATTTTGCCTCATACTTGCTCCAAATTTCAGCCTTGTGGACGTGCCTGTGTTTTTCTTGGATATCCTTTCCACGTGAAAGGGCATCGTCTTCTCGACCTTAACACTCATGAAATATTTATTTCCCTTGATGTCATTTTTTATGAAACTCAGTTCCCTTTCCAAACCATGCCATCTAACAACTCACCTTTGGAGTCTTCTACCACTTCATCCGCGTCTGCACCTCTTTTTCCTTCCTCTGGCACTTCATCAGCGTCCGAACACATTTTTCCTGCTTCATTGCCTGCACCTGAACCCATACATCCAGCACCTACCGCTTCCATTGAGAGCCCTACGAGTCCCCTGCCCTCTATTGACTTTTCTGTGACAATATCTTCTAATCAGCCCTTACCTTCCTCGCCTATCCAACATGCTACGAATCAACCATCATTACCTTGTCATTCAACTCGACCTCGTCAACCTCCCACTTACTTACAAGACTACCAGTGTCATTTTGTCCAGGAGCAGTCCTCAGCTCAATCCTCTTCGGCCACCCCGATACATCCACTCAGTAAGTATTTAAGCTACAAAAAATTTTCACCCACACATGTTGTTTTTTATCTACTATCTTAGTTGCACAGGTACCACCTCACTATTCTGTGGCACTCAAGAATCTGCTTTCGAAAAATGCAATGGAGCTTGAGCTTAAGGCTCTTCATGACAATCACGCATGGGAGCTTGTACCTCTACCTCAAGGGCGTAAAGCTGTTGGTTCAAAATGGGTCTTCAAAATCAAATACCATTATGATAGCACTATTTAACGTTATAAAGCCTGTTTGGTTGCACAAGGTTACAGCCAAAAACACGTCTTTGATTATTCCGAGACATTTTCACCCATGGTTAAAATGGTGACCGTTAGGGTGTTCTTTGCTATGGCTGCCATGCACAATTGGTCTGTTCAACAATTGGATGTACAAAATGCTTTTTTGCATGGTGATCTTGATGAAGAGGTTTATATGTCACAGCCCCCTGGTTTTGCTACCCAATCTCATCTTGTTTGTCGGCTCAAAAAGTCCTTATACGGACTCAAACAAGCTTCTCGCCAGTGGCACTCCAAACTCCGTGCATCTCTTATTGATTATGGATTTCATCAGTCATCTTTTGATGCATCTTTCTTCACAATCAAGAAAGGGAATGTTTTTCCTGCCTTCTTAGTGTATGTCGATGACATTGCCATTGGGAGTAGTAGTGATGACCTCATTGCCTCTGTTAAACATCATCTTCAACAATGCTTCAAAGTCAAGGACTTGGGTCCCCTAAATTTTTTTCTTGGCCTTGAAGTGAGTAGATCCAACAAAGGTATGGCGATCAGCCAACGAAAATATTTGATTGATATTCTGACAGATTGCAAATTCCTTGATGCCAACCCAATCACATCACCAACAGAGGTGAATTTACACTTATCAGCTACGTCCGGCAAGGCACTACCGGATCCTTCTATTTATCGCAGATTGATAGGGTAACTCATGTACCTCACTCTCACTCGTCCGGATATATCTTATGTGGTTCGCACACTTAGTCAATGGCTTCAAGCGCCTACTGACATTCATCTTCTAGCTGCACACCGTGTACTTCGATATTTAAAAGGGAATCCCGACCAAGGTCTATTTTATCCAGCCACTCCATCACAAACCCTTACCGCTTATTGCGATGCCGATTGGGCATCTTGTCCGGACACTCGTCGTTCAGTGACTGGGTATTGTATTACATTGGGCGGTTGTTTGATCTCATGGAAATCCAAAAAGCAACACACAGTTTTTCGCTCTTCCGTCGAAGCTGAATATCGATCCATGGCCAATGCTAGTAGTGAATTGACTTTGTTGGTATCCTTATTATGTGAACTCCAATGTGTTGTTTCAGTACCTATTCGATTATATAGTGATAGTAAAGCGGCCATTCATATTGGTTCAAACCCAATTTTTCATGAGCGTACGAAACACATAGAGCTTGATTGTCACTATGTTCGCGAGAAGGTTCAACGAGGGTTCTTGCAACTTCATCATCTTAATACCAAGGAGCAACCTAGTGATTTTCTCACTAAACCGGTTACTGTACAGCGCCTTCATCATCTTCTACGCAAGTTGAACGTGTTCAATTTTCACCGTCCAACTTGAGGGGAGATGTTATGATAATGATGGCTTGAATATAGTTATGTGATTGATTGTATTTGATTGTGCATCCTGTAAGTTAGGGATAGATATATGTTAGCATTAGTTATCAAGATTAGCTCGATTAACTTACTAATTCTTAGCCACTATTGTACCTACACACGTATTTAGGTTAAGTCAACATATACGAACATATCTCTGCATATTTCCTCTTGTGCTGTTTCCATTCTTTGAAGGTGCTCATATGTCCTTAAAAAAAAGATAGAATTATTTGGAAATTCTCTCTTGGTGGAAAATTTTCGGTGAAGTCTTTATCTCTAATAGCCGCCTCTTATGATCCTCCTACAATGAATCCTACTTGGTTGGGCCCCTCCCAAAGTTGAGTTCTTCGTTTGGATGGTTCTTAATGGGAAAATTAATCCCGAGCACAAGTTACATCGGTTGGGTATTCTTTCTGAAGCAAATTGTTCATTTTGTGGTAATTCTGAAAGAGACAGTGGATCACTTGCTCATTAATTGTGTGGAGGCTAGTGCACTTTGGTATCATATTGTTGGGTGGTGGGGCTTTCTTGGTGCTGCCCTGCTTCTATCCAGTCCCTTTTTGAAGAATGACCAATTTATGCGCATGGAGTTCATTAGTAGAAGGTTTGGTTCATGGTCTTGGCTGCAACTCTTTGGACCGAGAGAAACAGGAAGATTTTCGATGATATCCCAAAAGAATGGGCCAATGATAGATATATTGTTTTTGTTAGACTTGATCATTGGCTGAAGACTCTCGATGTCACCGACACTTGCTCTTGCAGTGATTCTTTCTATGGTCTTTTGGCCTCTTTGCTCTTCTTGAGCACTTTAATTAAATCTTGATTTATCAAAAAAAAAAAAAGACCAAGACAGAGACTATTAATTATTAATTATCTACTACATTAGAAATCAAAGTCAATGCCCACAATTTCGCGGAGCTTCAAAAGTCAACATTGGAAGTAAATCAAAAAACAAAGAATTTTTTTGATGAACAACTTCCATTATCAAAATTGATGGGGTTGACCTTCAATTTTCCTTAGCTTGAAGCATGGGCGATAAAGTGGGCAGGACATGGACCTACAACTAAGCAAATGGTATTCTCTCTTCCCCAATCAAACCCCATACCCTCAAGTGGGTACTGGGTACATGCAATATATACAACATTGCAGGGAAATACAGAACATGATGTTATCGGAATATTAGTTGCATTTCTAAAGTTATTTTCTCATCACCAATACGCATGAAGTCAACGGGTCATAATTATACAAATATTATTGTACCTTGTTCTTTAAACTAACTACGATGAAATCATGTCAATAAATTCTTAGAATACTGGTCTTTTCAACTTGACAAGCGAAGATGTCATCCTCCAAGTCCATGAACTTCTGTGACATTCTTAATTAACACATTACAATAAAAAATTTAGAGATATGAGTCACCAACAACCTGTAGGAAAGATGACATGTGAGTCAAAGTGCTTGACTATCAAGGAAGCTCAGACGATCGGGGCAATAATTAAGGCAGTTCAAGTACGTCGTAAAGGATGCAATATGTAGACTTTTGATTTTTTTTTGTCAAAGTTCATAGCTGGTTTTAGAGCTTGAGATGATGAAGAATAAGAAGATCCTTATTTGATGGTCTTTGTGTTCTTTTTATATATAGTCATCGACCTCTTTGTCAAATTAGTTGTTGAGATAAAAGATGAAGGTCACATCGTGTCAAGGATGTGACTGGATTTTCGAGTCTGAGACAAATAAAGAACTGAAACCTCGTCTCGTCTGATGGAATAAGTTTCGATTTTTTGTGTCAGAAGTAAAGGCTGAGTCGACAAAATTTCAAGAAATATGTCAGGAGATAAGACGGCTTGGGTTCAACATTACAGGATGTCCTATGGCCACATGCATGGATGTCGTGATGCAATAAGGACGAGGAGAAGGGAAGGAAATGTAATCTATCGGGATCGAATCGTCGCAGTCGAAGAGAATGCAGATTAGTGCTCAAGCCAATTTTTTCAATTAATTTTTTCATTTTGTGTTTTTGTTGATTTGATAATATTGAGAGACATATCTTGTTGATATAGTTAAATATGCTGTTTGACTTTTTGTGTAATAGAATTGACAATTTGACCCATTTTATTGAGGATAATATCGAGGCCAACAATATTGTTAACTACTTCAAAATGAGAATAACAAAATACAAAATGAAACTAGGTGTGTGACTTGAACGTTTGTGTAATAAAGGTGAAACCTAATATTAATTTTATTAGAGAATGGAGGACTACCCTCATTGCAGTTGCTTAAACACATGATTAATTACAAATGTGACAATGAATTGGAGGATTTCATTGGAATCATTAGGGATATTAAATTAATCAAGTCAATTTTCCATCAAATTTAATTTGACTAAACAAAACCAATACCACGTGACCTGTGGGTTATAACGATGCACAAAAACAACAATAGAAGCATCCAAAACAATTCCATACATCAGCATCTGCCACATCACATTTATCTTCTTATGTGACAACCTTTCATTTATTCTAGCCTTCTTTTCCTTGTCATTATAAGCAGTTGTTATTACAGTCGAGGGTCGAGACAAATTAGTGGTCTTATTTATTTCTTTATCATTGATTCAAACGATTCCCTCTCCTTGTCTCTGGAATAATTAATTAACTGTGCCAAATGGACTAATATATTGGTTTTGCTGCCAACCTATCAACGTTATCTCTTGTTAGGCAGCTTATATATATAAAAAATTATTTCTATCTTGTTATTTTGTCTTTTTATTTAAAAAGAATCTCAATATATGTTTGTTTTGGGGGAAAATTGACAAATACAATCATGATTTTTTATGTAATATAGATTAACTCATAAAACCCTTGAGCAGATCATTGAAATATATATTAACATATATAAGTTCTATATAAATGTATGTAACTGCAATTGCTAGCTAGCTAGGCTGTCATATAGATCTACCTATAATAGAGAAAATAATAGCATGTAGTAATAATCTGTGAAGGCCACCTTTGAGTGATGAAGACCCATTTGATTCTCAATAACTATTTTTCTAGGACTAGGGTTGAGGTTGTAATTATCACGTACCTATTAATATAAGACGATACAGACTTGGCCAGGTGGTAGTACGTTATGGGCCAAGCAAAATGTCCCTCTCACTGCCCATATTTCTTTCGTCAGCCGAAAAACCAATTGCAAAACTTGCTAGAATTAAGGTATCAATATTGCAGAGAAGACGAAGCAATTTAAGTCATTAAAAGTAAGACTTTGACTGCATACAATTACTAACTTGTCAAAACTGTATACAATGAAGTAGTGACTTCACACTAGCTACTTAATTTAGGATGGACTACACCGGAGGCCCATGCATTCATTATGCCCAATTTAATAGGTGAAACGAACTATCGTTAAAATCCATCTGATTCTCGTAAATATATCGAGTTTCTACGATTTTAAGGGTACAAGTTTCATGATGCTTGATGCAGTGGGTTTGAAAGTGGGCAATTCAGTATGTGATACTGAATTTTGAAGGCCCATAACTTCAGTTCGGTTAGAATTATGAGGTCCATAATATGTTCAGAGAAAAGGAATTTCGTGTTTTATTATAGATTTTATAAGGATTTCGTTCTCATAAGAGTCCATCCCGGACACTAATTCCTTCGTTTAAGCTGTCTGTGCGTCTTTTTAGTTTTCTTGCATGCGCTTTAATTTTGTAGGTTTCCTATTTTGTTTATAATTCATTTTGTTCTAGTGCAATTAGGGTTTGTTATGTAGTATAAATATTATTTCATATCTATGTTTTAGGAGCCCTTGATTTTAATTATTAATGAAAACGAGATTTATTCGCAATTGGCTATCTTCTTGAATCGCCGTTGAACGATTGAACTTTGATTTTTAATCCTAAATCGGCGTAGTTACGATTTAGTATGAATTTTGGCTTCGTCAGTCCTTAAACCAACAACTTCATTGGTACTTAAAATGTATCTTAAATTTAGCCAATGGAACCCTTGGACCCAAATACATGAAATAAACAATCAACACAGCTAAGCTTATGAATCTGATACTCTGCGCCCCAGGCCCTGCAGGTCATCATGCAGTCAAAGCAAACACAGTTCTCCAAGTCTCCAAGTTGTGAAATTTTTATTGCTCTCTCAAGTGGCAAAGAAACAGATTAAGACTGAATTTTGAAATTAAACGGTCATAATCAAATCTAAATTAATATCCCATAGGGCCAGTAATCATGCAAAAAGACAAAATACAAGTGCTCCCCCATATAAAACAAGTATTAAATTAAACATACATCTGGGGGTTCTTGATCAAGCTTTACCCAGAATTGAAAGAGATGACAACTCATACAGTTTACAGTACTAAATTTCAAGCAAAGTTGGCCTCACCAAAAGACAAAACGATCTAACATCTTCATAAAACAAACTAATAAAACTCAAATAAATAAAACACTAATTGACTTGAGTCAAGGCCTTAGTTTGACGGGTCCAGTCCACTAAACTCAAATAGACGAAGCCCAGGACTTAACAAAAAGCCCACAAACTTGTTACCCAATATGGCCAGGAAGTCAAGTTGGAAAGGGGGCGTAAAATCGCAATATTTTATAAAATTAAGCACGCCTCCGTTTGTTTCAGAGTATAAGTTAGTTTATACTCTGTCACCCATACTCTCATACACTCTCAGCTTTTACGCTTTACGAGAGCTTATACTTTGTCAGACATACTCTCAGACACTCTCAACTTTTACGTTTTACGATAACTTATACACATTTTTTCCATTCTAGTGCAAAATAATAACTAAAACTAGCGCAATTACACATTTTTTTTCCATTCTGAGTAATGGCCTGTTGGCGGGCTCAAATTATTAGGCCTTGATGTGCATGTCTTATCCGTCCATTGGGATGATTTAGCCAACCCAATGATGATCAGGTGGGCTCGCATGGAGCGTGTATCCTTTGTGCAACGCGCGATCACACGTGTACGTTCCGATCAGTTCAGGAAAGGCATCGGTTGAAATGAACTGTAGATTCAGTAAGTTACCAATAAAGCCACTGAGATCTTTTTTGCCAAAAGCAAATTTATATTTGGAAAAAAAGCGAGAGGTAAAAACAGAAGATAAAAGATGGTAGCAGACCAGACACATCCAATCCAATCTATGACCCTTCTGTGAATATTCACATGTTCATGGCCAAGAGACTTCATGTTTTGTTCCCAAATCATAACAGTTACAACCTGTCAAGTACCAAACCTGAGAGTAGCCATGGTCCTACATGGAGTGGCAGAAAAAAACCCAGTTCCAGATCAGGCAAATTAGGTTTTTAAAGAATATTTGCATGTCCGGATTTGGATTTCGGATATATAATTTATGTCCAAACTTTGTTTAATCCAGATCGGACAAATCACTCATATGAGTTGGATAGAGTTTTGCTACCCTCATCCCCGTGCCCTAACCCGTGTCCTTGCTATCAACTAAGTTGGCTAATTATGGTTGCATACCCTACAATGGCTTTGTTATGCGTACACTATTAATCCCACTTCAAGCATCTAGTTGTGAAAATCTTGCAATCTTATTGAAGATGGAGCTAACATATGAACTAGTTGAAAAATATGAAACTGCCACAATAATGAGACATGGAATACTACAGGACAAGTAAATACAGAGAGAAACTTCATCAATCACTTTCTCCTGTTTCCACCATCATAGACTGTACAAGGACGAAACCTTGAAGCCTACTACTCACATGCTTTATCAGGTACTCATGGTCAGTCCCATGTGCTCCTTCATCATATATGTACAAAACCATATGATAAGTTAACTAATAAAACAACTGCTAATGAAATTCTTGTGTTATTTTTTCATGTGAATAGCTGCAAATCCAATCAACAGAACCAAAAAGTCTTCAGAAGAATTCACAGCATGCCAATGGAAGCTTTTATTGGATTTCTACAAATTAATAAAAAAGCTGCTCTAAAGCAGTTTGTGCAAAATGGACACTTTTGAACACAATGAAGCTTCGAAATCTTATGTAAAATATACAGAGAGGATTAAAGAAAGTTAAAAAAAAAATGGAGAGAGGGGGAAATTGCATTCAAGAATGCCAGATTCCACTCAACATGCTGCGGAATCTGTTTGTGGATAGTTTCCTTACAAGTCTTTTAGCATCAGAGACTTCAGCTTCTGCAAGTTTTTCAATGTTCTTCAAGTAGCCAGAACTCGCAATCTTTTTTCTCCCACTATTGCAATTTGTCAATGACATCAATATATTAAGCAAGTACTTGCTGTTACCTGAATTCGGCTCCTTTTGGTCAAGCAGCTGCAGCAGAAACCCAACACTGCGATCATCCTGAACTAATCTCCTTCGATTCTTGGGCACTGAAACCACACCAGAGAGTGCCTCCGCTGCCATTTCACATACTTCAAATGATTTTGAATCCATAGATTTTGAATCCATCAATCTCACAAATTCAGGCATGAAACCAGCATTCCCCATTGCCCTCTTTGTCTCCTCTGATACTCCGGAGAGCCTAAATGATACCTTCAAAGCCAATTCTTGAATAGAGACGTCTCCAATGCGGAGAAAGAACAGTAGATGGTCTAGAAACCCATAATTCATTAAGATTTTTATACTACTCATTGAAGAGAAGAATAAATTCTCAATTGCCCTTAATGCTCTCTCTCTTGTTTTGGAAGAGAAAGCCGATTTAGGATCCAAAATACGAAGTAATGCTCGGATTCCTCCTTCTTTGATTATCAATTGTCTAACTGACTCATCTCCATATGCCATATTTTGAAGAAAATCAATTGAATGTACCTGGACAGATTCATCCTTCGACCTTGCAAGCTTGATAAACATTGAAATAGTACTTTCTTCAATCATAAATCTCTTTATCTCTTCAACGCCTGAAAGATTCCTCAACACCCCACAAGCAGGTCCTATGAGTCCACCTCTAGAATCGCCATTTGAACATATTTTCAACAGAGCTGTAACTCCCCCATGAGCACAAACTGACCACGCATTGTCTGAATTGATTGTCAATTTTTGCAGAGATCTTGCAGAACTCTCCTTACCCAATTCACTCCCAATCTCCAAAACACGTATCAAATGCCCAACAATTCCAGCCCCAACTAGGACACCCTTGTATGAATCAAACCCAGAAATCACAGACACAACTTTTGCAGCCCCTTCTTGGATTTCCACTTCTGGTGAATCAAGAAAATTCACCAAAAAATTCACAACATCATCAGCTTCAAAAGCAACAATCTTTACGTATCTTTCATCATCAACTACCACTTCATGCAAATTCACCAATGCTTGCTTTTTCATTTCTGTGTCCCCAATTTTCATTCTTGTGAACAAATCCCTCACATAAAACCTCATATCCTCTTTACAAGCATTAGCACCAGGTCTTGACACAACAATGGCAAACCCTTGAGTCAAAATCCCAGCAGTGTAAATCCCAGAAAGATTTCTTAAATGGGTATCGATTTTCCCAGCTATTACATCCAAATCACTCTGCATCAAGAGCTTCCCACTGTATGAAAGATCCAGACACCGACGAGCAAGATCATGACATTCATTTACAGTGACCAATATGGGTGGAATTAGTGCAGAAATCACTGTGTTTTGGTTGGTGTCACAGTTCTCCGCCGCAATTAGGCCAGAGTTCAGCTCCTCTAGCTTGTTCCGAATAAGTTGCCATTTCACAGCAAAAGGTTTAATTGAATGAGAAAGATAAATCAAAGAAGATATAACCTCAATGGCTTGTTGAAGAGCACCGGATTTTGAAAATTCCGGCGGATTCCGGTCTTCTTTCTCTGCTTCTTCTTGTCCCATTTCTGGTTCTATCATTAATTTCCAAGAAAACCCATTTGCAATTGAGAAGAGAGGAATCTAAACTGTGATCTCTCCATAGAGAAGCTGTGTCTTTAACTGTTTTTGGAGTATCTAAAACTATCTGTCTATCCATCCGTGCTTATCTTCTGTTATGAAGGTGCGGATGTTATGGTGCATTTACGGGGCTGACCTTCTTGGAGGTTGTGAAACAAGACAAGTCAATTGAGTGAAAAATAAGGGCACTCATGTCATTTCGTAGGGTCAGTCTGTTGGAAGTTGCAGAATACTTAAAAGTGGAGGATGGACTAGCTGAGGGACAAAAGGATAGTTAGTGTTGTGGAGGGTTTTATCTCCTAGTGGTGGCTCTGGTATGGCATACATGAAAAAAATTCCTAAAAATATTATTTTTGCTATTTTATTGTGAAAATTATTATACAAAGATCTACATCATATTTATTTATTCGAAAATGAAAGATTTAAATAACCTCATTTAGCAGGTGAAGTAATGCATTATTTGGTAATTTTATACTCACATAATCACACCTACACAGATATTGTGCTCACCAAATCTGGTGGCTAAAGGATGACTAATTTGGGATTAAATTTGGATTTCCAAACATAATGAGATATCAAAGATTGGACCTTTTTCATAATTGGGCTAATATATTACTTTTGGTTCAACATCATTAGATCATAATATCATTGTTTAGAGGCGAGTTTTGGCTAATTTGCAAACTTAAACATGTTCAATTTGCTAATTAGTAGCGCCAATGAAAGGACAGAGGAAAGGACCTCAAAGAAAACAAAAGAAGTTCACAAGGTGAGTGCTTCCAATTTGGTGAAAAGATGCAAATTGGGTAGATTCTATGAGCTTTTAGAGATTATATACAGGGATGAGAGATCCCACCACACCATGTGAAGACTTTTTTGTTAGATGCCTTGAGCAAGCAGTCACTTTTTGAATAGGTAGTGGAAGTGAACTACCTAAACCAATCTAAGAAGATGGTGCTCTCTCTACTCTTTCTTTTTGTGTGTGTCAAAAGGCCAACAAAAGCCAAAAAGATTTTGATACCAAAACAATGTAAAGCAACCCATAGAGCATTGACTACCCAAAAAAAACTAGCTAGAGAGGATCAGCTTTAGAGGAATTTATGGTAGTTTTCATATGGAAAGGGAGAATTTGGCACTAAAAAATGAAATGACCCATAACATGGTGAATTAGGTGTCGAATTGCTTACTAACACTGTCACATTAACACCACAAAATACTCATTATTCTACTTGTCACGGATCGTTACACATAAGTTTTTCATCTTTGGACTAGGTAAGTTAGGTCAAAACCTAGTGCGTAATCACAAGAATATTGTTCAACACCTTTATAGTATATATTATATACGACTTTGGCCTCTGAACTAGGCTACCACCAAAATGATTATCACTAACAGAGACCCAAATACCAATTATGCAAACCCATTGCATGGTTAAACATTATTTATTATTATCTTCGTGGGAAGGGGGTACTCTTGCCCTATATATTGTCATGTAATAGTGATTATTTTAATTAGCTTGAGGTTTCTTGTAGTAAAACAAATCAAAGGATGATCATGTCTACATAGGTTGTTGGTTGAGATCATGTAAAGTGATTTACCATTTCTCCTCAAGTGATTAGTTTAGTGTGTGTGTGTGTGAATTTTTGTTAGATGTAGATACAATGTGTATCTAAATTCAAAAGTAGGTGATAGTCCTTTCTTTGAGTAGGAGAGAAGGGATATTGAAGACAGTGGCACAGCTAAAAAAAATATATATATACCTTAGCTTTGAAGAGAAAGGTACATAGAAATTTCATGAGATACAGATTGATTGAAGCAATTATGAGGATTTTTTTTATCTAAGAGATTGCTTGATAGAGACATGAACTTTGTGTTTATGCATCATTCCAAAATACATACGAGATTTTAAAAAATAATTGATTAAATATAACAATTTCAATTTATGGAAAATACTAATTTTAATATCAAAATGACTTTTTCCCTTATTTTCTTGTTTTTTTATGTAATTAAATAACTTAAAATTTAATATAAGGAACTAAAATCCTAATTTATTTCAAATAAATGTATATATCTACACCTAACGATCCTTTAAGAATACATTACTTGATGAATTGAATGGGAAAAAAAGAATTCTTATAAGTAACTCAAAATATGTAAATTGGAAATTAAGTCGTTTTGCAGAACATGTGGTCCGACCCAAAGACATCAATGTTCAAGAAAAAGACGGTTGCCATAAATGGGCCAATCTAATCAAAAGTTCAGCCCATCAGTCTGATCTCTGAAGAAGCCCAGAGGTTTTCTTTGTCAACGAAAAGCCCAGTGGACCATCACGTATTTCAGCTGAAGGTCTAATTATATTTCCTTCCTAAGCCAACCAAGGAAAGTAGTGATACCCTTTATCCTTCGATTAATCAGAACATCAATGACAATTGACACACAGAACCATACAACATATACAAATTGCACCGCACCCACTACAAAAGAAAGAATCACAAAGGAAAATAATGTAATGTACCCAAAGACAGAAATAAAAGTTTGTATTAGGACTTGAGCAGATGGAATTTTAGATCTCTTTCATCTAATGATACTACAGATGCTAATCAGAATCTGACCTCACCTTATCACCCCTTCTATCTCACTACAAACTGAGATTGGATCCGTCGTGTAAGATTCTGGATATATGACTTAGGCAGGGCAAATCAGAGCCATTTAGCAATGCATTGTGAGGACGGATTTCGGTTCATGTGACTCATGAGCTGCTCCGGCTGCTTCATCTACTTCCCCATATTGGGATCTTCAAATCTTGCTTTTCAGGGCAGCAATGAACCAAGCATGAAGGGGTTTTCTTCCCATCCCAGAGACCGTGAATGGAATAAGCTTTGCATTTGCCTTCAGCCCCATCTACGTTTAGCTGTACTCATCTCTAGTAGTTAGTTTGTCTTCCTGACTTTCCACTGATTTCTGTTGTACCGGTATTATAAGCTGAATGGCTGCATGCCTGCATTTGGCTAACCGTCCTTTCCAAGCCTTGCTGAACAAATTAAATTTTTCATCAGGAACCTATTAATAGCTAAAGCTAGAACATCTTTAGGCAGATAATAAAATAAAATAAAAAAACAGAAAAATCGAGAAACACCTATTGATAAAACTCAAGCAGAAATCTTCTATAGACCGTATTAACATCAAACATGAGTATGTAACAGACTAACAGCATATGTTGGCACCAAGAGGCATCTATAATTCTATATGCCCAATGGAAAGCCTCCATAGTCTAAGCAGTAACAATGCCAGTGAAAACCAATCAATCAAAAATATCATTAGCATGACTACAGCAACCATTGGAAGGTAAGAAAATTGTGCAATGTAACCCCAAACCCCAAAAATTTCAATGTTAACCAGCCAGTATCATCAAGGTGGCTAATGACATGGTGCAAAAACCAACTACAGAGCACAGAGAACCACAACCAAAGATTAAACACCAAACAATCCAGTGAAAGGGTTAATCTTCACTAAAAATGATACTTTCGACTAACATTTTCATAAAATCCTGTGCTTCATGTGTATGTTCTCTGCACGAGTGTGTGTGTGTGTGTGTATGCATTAAGTAAGACGAGCAGAGGATTACCCAAGGTTTTGATAAGCTTCATAGAGTAAGTACAGAAGGAGGAGCATCCCTTCTTGGCCCAGCAACAGATCGATAAACATAAACTTTATCAGCTTGAATTTCATCAGTCTCATCCTCCTTCATTACCTCTACATTCAGCCTGGGCATCTCTCTTGCCAGGAGCCTACAACCATTCATTGTCACATTGCAGGAAGACATCCACAGTGACCTCATGGATTCATACTTCTCCAAACCTGATAGTAGAGCTGCATTTCCGAAAGGGCAGTCCCTTATCTCCAGTTTCCTCAACTTTGGACAGCCTCTCAGGACACATTCCATTCCCCAATCACTGCTGCCAGCAAAAGCCACTGTAAGATGCTCCAGGTTCTTTGCATATGTCCCAATATACTCAAATGTCAAGTCTGTTAGAAGACCAGAAACTGAAAGCCTCTGGAGCTTCTTACAAGTCTTCACTACAGCACCAAAAGCCTCGTCCATAGGTTCGTTTGTTCTATAATCTGGTTGGCCTGGAGTCATTATGCAGAGACGGAAGTGGGTGAAATCCGGGCAGTTCTTCACAACTGTTGCCACCGCAGCGTTGGTCATCTTCCGGCAAAAGTAGAGGACATAGTGGAGTCTTGGGCAGCCATTAGAGACGGCTATAAACCCAGCTTCAGTTACCCCATTGTTCACTTCATCATCAAATGGACTGTCTGGAAAAACACGGAGTTCTTCTAGCAAAGGACAGCTGGATCCAACAGCATCCAGCCCCAAGTCTCCTACTGTATCCAGGACCTGAATCAAGAATATGAAGAATAAGGTACAAATGCAAGCAAGAATATTTCCTTCAGAATCATCTCGATTGTATTCACATCAGAGCTCACTTTAAATCATCCTTCAAAGTTGAACATGGTTACCACGACTTTGTACATTTGATAGGCCAGCCACCCACTACCACTACCTTTGTTCAGATTTACCGGGCAATACTAAAAACCAAGTTAATTTAGAGGGCCAACAAAGTGGGAAAGGCACGTGCTGGGAGTATAAGAGCCTGCCATCGGTAAAAGCCATAAAAGGCTCTGAACTTGCAGCATCAAATAATATAAGTGGTTACAGTTCTCTGAACTTGTCTCCGCTGCAAAAGAGTTAATTTTTCCTAGCATAATTATTGACAAGGAGAATACAGCGTCCATAAGTTCCTACCTCCAAAATCCATCCAGGTTTATGAGTCTGGGTTTCACTAGTTCATAGCAAGTTGAATAAATTGGTTATGACGCAAATAATTGAGCATTAACAGCAGCATCACGAGTTCAGTTCAAATACAATACAGCAAAACAGTAACCGTATTAGCTGAATCTCCAACATAAAATTCAGTCAAAATCTTTTGAGTGTTATTTGATAGTTGAAGCCGAAATACTTCCATTATTCAGTTAAAAAAAAACTCCATGACTGAAATCACTTCTGGCACATTGTTAAGACCAGGGAAAATAGATCACGATTTCTCTTCCATCCTACCTTAAAAAATTAACCATTAAAAAGTTAAGGAATCAACTTATACAAAATAAAATTAGCAGAGACAAGTGTTTCTTACCCAAAGTCGCCGAAGATGTTGACAGTGAGCAAGAAGCTCAGCAAGGTCATCACCTTGTAAAGCAGCATAGCTTAAATTCAGGAAAGTCAGATTTATACAGGCAGAGAATAGTACTGGGAGATACAGGGCCGTCGCTTCCCATAAACCAGAGAGGCTATGCAGATTTTTGCAATTGCTAAAGGCAAATTCAATATTTGAATACTGAGTGGGTGTTAGTTCTTGCAAGAATGAACCAGTGCCAAGCTCCGTTAATTGGGGAGCACACACAAGCAGACTTTTTAATTGTTCCAAGGAAATATTTTTGTTAACCTTCAAAACCTTCAATGATTTGCACCGGGCAACAAGTCTCTCAAGTGCATCGAAAGTTACATCACTATTCAAGTTTGCAAAGTTCAGCACTTCCAATGAGGTGAAGCTTTCTGGAAAACAGCTCAGCCACCCTCCACTTCTGTCATCAATACCATTCTCCTGGATGTCGAGCTCAGTCAAATTCCTATAAAAGGACAGGATTGGAATCAACAAGCAATACAGCAAACGAAACAAAGACTGAAAATGCAACAATCAGCAACATTGATCTAATTCTACAAACCCCTTGTCACCAACAGATTAGCAAACAAATAGAGAAAGGAAATGTTTCTATAAAATTTTGTTACTGAATGAAAGGAATCAAAAGAGATTAACAATTTTCAGCATCATTTTAAATACCAAACCTTTTACATTTCTTTATTCGTGATTTTTGAGTGTATTTGCAAGTTTATACAAATTATGCCCTGTCAAGCACTAAGAAAAGAGATGGGAATGGAAACATTGACATCAATTCTCTAAAATAAGACTAAGGTACAGAAAGTGGATGAACAGCAGAGAATCAAAACTGACTTCATATTATTTGGGCATAAAAAGGAGGAAATGCATCAATAATTATGAATTCACTTGGGATTTGGGAATGTGATTACGTAACTTATATAACTCGCATCTACAACTGCAATTGCAATATCACAATCACAAGAAACATTCAGACTTCAGAGCCAAAATACATTACCATCACAACGGTAGTTTCACTTTACAATAACTTTACAATAGAAAACACCAAATTATGATCAACTCACACTGCTAATGATCTCTCTCTATATACACACACACACACACATCATAATCCATCTAGCAACTGGAAAAGAAATGGACTCCACACAGAGGACAATATCTGAAGTTTGGCGCACCACCTTGATCACTCAATTATACACACCAATCTACTAAGAGCCATCCATCAGTAACATTCTTAACTCGTGGGCACAGTTCCAATCAATCTGATCGACCCTAATACTGGAATGCAGAAGACATCAAACTCCTGTTTTCCTTTTCTAAACACCCTAGTAGTTTGAGATAAGAAATTCCTAACAGACTGCATGAAACCATGTCAGTTTGCTAATAAAAAAAATGAAACCATGTTAGAAATCAGTGATAATTTATCACATTAATTATCTTTCCCGATTCATTCCTATCAAGATTTACACGCTCAACTTCACTCAGGACAGAACAAACAAATTTTCAAGTTTCAACTTTATTACATCCTCTACTTTTACTTAAAAAAGATAGCTTCCAGCAAAGCATGACGTAAAACTTATGCCATCCAATTAAGATTACCAACTGGTCAAACGTCACATCGATTGAAAAAACGAGAGAAGAAGAAAAGCAAGAGGAGTTGACAAAAATCCGTGGTTCAATTTTTGTTACAGAAATTAGAATCAGAAACCAATTTGAACTTATTTACAGGTTATCTCCCATAAGAAAAACCTGCTTAATCCAAACCCAGAAAAGGAAAGAATCAACACGAAAAGTTAATGAAAACAACCACCCAGATCCTTCACCGTCCAACCCAATCTGAAGGATGTACGAGAACAACAAACAAATCATAATCTTAAAACTAATAATTAGTTTGAAAATAATGTCAAATACATAAACGACAAAAGAAATTCGTACTTGCAATGTTTGGCAATGGCGGCGAGCCCGTCGGTGCTAAACCCATCGCAGCTCAAAAGCGAGAGCCCCTTAAAATTGGGGAAGTTCAAAGCTAAAAACTCCAAACTCTCGTCGCTAACTGTCATTCTCTTGAGTCTAAGCTCCTCCAAGAAGGGATACTCGGACGCGAAAACGGCAAGCCAAGAGTGGACATCAGCTCCCCAATTTTCCGGCACCAGATTGAAGTCCGAGAATCTCGGCTTTCCCTTGAGAGTCACGCTCTTGATTTTGGGGAACCGGCGAGCAACGATCTCCGGCGAGACCGAATAGCAGTTGCCGATAAAAACACGGGTGCGCGACCATCGCTCGGCGTGATACCAGTCCTTGCAAACCAGAGAGACCGAGCTACGGTCTTTGCGAGATTCGACTAGAGAAAGCACTCGCTCCAATACCTCATCCGGAAACATAGCCGACAGAGTCGACTCGGGCGAGTCTGGAGATTCCTTCTTCCTCTTATTATCCATAGCAGCAACGCAACTCAAAATAAAAACCGAATCTTCATCAGTGCTCAACAGAATCGAACAACTCTGACCCGAGCGAGAATCCGGAAGCACTAATCGGAGATCCGGAAGCACCAATCGTAGCTGAAGATCCGGTGGAATTGAAGATTCGTTTATTGAATAAAACGATTACTGGCCATGAACGAATCTCCAAAACGAAAAAGAACCAAACAGACGACAACCTAACCCATCATCCCCATAATCCATATATCGAAGGAAATAAGTAAAATAATTAATTAATATAAGGATATTTTATTGCTGTTATTTTAACCAACTTTTTTTATTTTTTCACTCCATCCTCGCTGAAGCTGACACAGACAGCAGCGAGTCAGAGACGAAAAAATGGGCAAGAACAGTAGATGGAGGAGATCGTAGCCTCCCACCACCACCTAACCTTTGACCCGTTGCACTCACTCTTACATCTCCCACGTCAGCGATTGAAACCTGATCAAAGTAGTTGTAGATTTCGAATGATGGATTGCTCGAACTGTGCAGAAAAAGTCAGCTAAAAATGTCATCTTTTATGGACTTTGAAGTGAACAAAGATTTTCACAAAAGCATGGATTATCCATGAAGTGATGAAACCTTATCAGATAGATCTCCTGGAAATTTTATCTCGCTGTCCTTAATGATTATCTGACCAGTACTTTTTCATTGAAAACATCGTCAACTCAGAAATGACCAATGTGCCCTGCTTCGTGGGGACGACGGAATCGTAAACTTGAGCGAGGGGCAAAACGTCTTGGCGCCTCACAATAGTGCAATTTGAATGGATAATGAATAATGTATGGGAATATATATTTTGATTGACTTAGTTATATTATGAGATATATTTGGTTGATATGTCTGTATTGAAATATGTATTTTGGTATTTATATGAGTATTTGACTTTTTTTTTTTAAAAGATGTGACACCTAGTATTTATTTTGGCATAGTTCTGTCGAAAAATGGATGAAACAATAAAAAAATAGATGATTGACTTTTATTAAGAATTAAAAAATGTATAGAAATTTTTATTTTAATGATATAATTATATTAGGATACGTGTTTTAGCGATGTAGGTGAATATATGACTTAATTTCTTTTATAATAGAGGTGAAATCCAATATGTAATTTTACAGAACGAAGAAATTTTTATTATTGTGATTGCTACTAGATTATCGATTTATCGAATCCAATCGGTAATTTGGGTTTAAATAAAAATATTTCAGATATGCTTAAACATGACTCTTTACGTCACTTATACTCTATTTGACATACGTTCTACCAAAATACTCTTCAAAATATAAGTCCGCACAATCAATCCGTCTTAAGAGAAAAGTCGTGTATATTAGTGTGTGTGTGTGTGTATATATATATATATTTGATAGGGGAGGGTAAATTGGACTTGGAACATTAACGCGGCCGTTACGTCTTTCAGGGTTGTGCCGTTAACTTGCTTGAAAAGGCGTATCATGGGTCAGTGGTACAAACTACAAAGCTGGGATTCCTGGACTTTGGCCCTGAAAATTGAATTTATTTTCCGGAATGCCACTTGCGTGAGTGGACTGTGCAGACTGGAGCCACGTGACAGCTCCAGCTTTTGTTTTTCAAAGGACGCACCTTGATTTTTGTGATTGATTCCCGTGTCATTCACTCTCGACGAAGGTACGTTTGTAATTTCGGGAGTAAATTTGTGTTTAATTGTAATTCAACCTGGACTAATAAGTCTCCCCTTATCCTCTGCTTATCATTGGTGCAAAATGAAGAAGAATAAAAGTTAAAAAAAGGAAAGATTTATAAAATATAATATAACAGGGCATGTGATACATCACGTGATGGCCTCAGGACGGCAGGAGTCGACGTTCACGGTGGAACAGCACGAGATAAATGAACCGAGTTGCATCGAACAGCTAGGATACTGGAATCTCTCTATAGTTAAAGATAATAATACAATAATTAAGAAGATAACAAAGTTAGCTTTATTTACTAATTTACTATACACAAGTAGTACCACGCTTAATTATTGAGAAATCAAGAAAAACAATATGGCCAGCTGGCTCATCCAGTTTAGCTGGAGACACGTGTTTGCTTCTGTATTATTGGTTTGTTGATACAATTAGGGTTAGCTGGTTTTCTTAGTTTACTTAGTCTTGGTTGTTAAGTTAACAGCCAGGCTCAGTTAAGCTCACGCAAATTTGTCTTTCATGGAACTAGATATGCTATACTACTATTTTGGATATAGACGAATAGTTTTTTTCGTCAACTATTTAATTGGGTGATAACTTAATTGATTAATCTCTATATGGTCGAATCATATCGACCGAGAAGTTTTTGGGTTCGATTTTTATTGAGGTAAATACGGGAATATCCTTATGACCACATACGAAGTATTGGGCTCGTGTTTAATTTTTATTTAGATTGGCTAAAACATATCATTAGATGTAGAAAAATTAGCTATGATCAATGATTGAAAGCATGAACCCTTTAAGAATGTGACAATTGAGAAATTCGTTTGACAACAAGGTAAATTAGATTAATTAGATTGAAATTTAGTACGTGATTATAAAAATATTATTTAGTATAGGGAATCGAAGTGAGAATCTTTTACTTACATACTATTTAACGTGGAGAAATTTATCCTCGCTAACAACCGTTCGTATATTATCTCCAAATTTGGAGGATGGGGTCCACTTGATGAGTACCACAATCCACGGCTACAGGTCCTACACTGGTATATGACTTCCAAACGATAAATGGCATGTAAGTAAAGACATAAAAGTCAAAGGTTTAAAGATTTGAGTACCTACATCTCTATATCTTAATCGATTGGCTATAATTTTTTTTTATTACTTAAAAGAGTTTTAATGATTGCATTTTTTTTTCTCTTCCTCAAGCTCAGATTTAATAAAAATTTGTTTAATTTTTAATCCAGTAAAGACCTAATTAAGTTTAAATTGCCAAAATTTAAGCCCATATACGATAGAAGTGGGCCCATTAAACCAAGAAGTTCACTCAAATTAAGAGCCCCTACCAACATAATCCTATAATGAAAGGTATACTTATCCTTTTATATTAGAATAGAGACCTCTACCATTTTGTCCCCCAATGCTCAACAAGCCCATGTTCTGAGCCTCCCTTTTCTTCAACGCCCTCATCATGTATATTTGTGTGTGTTTATCCTGTTTTGTTTAAAGAGATTATCACAACTAGGTCTAAGTTTTGGTGCATTACACGTGGCAGTAGTTAAGATGCAAGATGAAACGGGGCGACACACAAGTGCGCTCCAATATTTCGACACCTGGCACGATTGCCAAATCATCTTTGACTGGATTCATGTTTTTGGAGGCGATTTTGAGGTCACTCGTTCCGAACGGAGTTTTTGGGAGGAAAATTGTCTGTTTCGTATGTTTCAAACAAAATCTCATGGTTTGGGTACTAATTGTCAACTAGAAATACTTGTTAGGACTAGTATATTAATTGAGGTGTCTCGTAAGCATATTTGCAATAGAAATAATGGACCTCAAATTTCTTTATATTATATCCGAACAGGATCCAAATTCTTGATGGAGAAACTAACCTCCATTTTGTCCACTTATTGAACCTGACATAAACTTACAAATGTGGAATATGTGTCAAAACAAAATCCCAGGAGGGAGAGCGCATCCAAATAAAGGTTCATTGAAGTAGGAAAGTAGCCAAACAAAGAATGGACATCTTGTTAATAGCCGGAACTGTTTCACTCTCCAAATACCAACATTAATCCCAAAATGTGTGGTGATGCGCAAGAAACAGAAGTTGAATGCCCAGACTAATTATTCCCTCCAGGAACTCTACCAAAGGTTCAACATCCAAAACAAAACTTTCCATAGTAACCAAAATGGAATAGATGGTTGAACAAATATGGACTGCTAATGTTGTTTTCCAATTGCACACTATAGGACATGTAAGCTGTGCTTCATATGCGACTTGAATCCCTCCCAAATATGAAACGCCTGGCCCAGTCTTGAATCACCAGGGTCCTTGTGCGCCAGCTGACTTGCTTGCTGGATATTCAAATAATTAAATGAGTTAAACAACGTGATTTCAACTACTGAAAGTGGAGACAAAATTCTGCCCCATTCGGATGATTGAATTTATTCGATCTATATTAAATCAGTTTAGACATAAGTTATATGTTTGAAATTCGAGTTCAAACACAGAATTTGTTTGATTTAAAATCAGTTTTGAGTCCGAACACAAAAATCTTCCGATTTAATTGTCTGGACCCGAACCTGGATTGAATTATTGTTTAATTTATTTGTCCGGATTAAAATCAATTCAGATATGATCAAACCTTCCAAAATCCAATCAATTCAAATCCGAACATGCAAATATTTCGCACACACTCACCTATTCTGACATGAAACCAATTTTCTTTTTCTACCCCAAACTGAAAGTATATCGCCTTTGCAAGAAATAACAAAAACAAAACATGTTACCTTGCATATGCCGAGTACCAGAGCCACTGTGAGCTGTGACCAATTATAACCCAATCATATGGAAGTTGTGCAGCAGTTTGTTCTCCCCCCAACGGAGCAAATTGTCCCAGATGCCGGTACCTGTAAGGATGAATCACACATCGTGCCAACTAAAAAAAGCTATTGCTAGCAAAAGACAAATAATTCCCATAAAGGTTCAAGCCAAAGAACTCTATCTTTCCAGACTTGCATTCAAGAACTTTTAACCATATAAATAACCGGCATATGTACTGTACTGAGCTCACTTTTACTTTCACATTATAGCCCCTAGTATCACTACCTACGCATACGGCATAATTCACCCTACCCGCTGTGCATATACAAAGTGGCAAAAGTTCAACTGTTACCTAAACGGTTTAAACCGGTGACGACCGGACTCCCTGAACCTGAGAGGACCTTCAGGATTTTCTTCACACTCTTCCATACGATTAAAACAATCAGCAAGGTAAGAACCTTGCTGAGCTGCAACCTGAAATAGTAACACAAGGGGATGAAAATATGTTGGAGAACATATTCCAAAGGGCTGTGCCAATATGTAGTTAGTATAAAACCTGGGCAGTAGCTGGAAGATTCTTCATCTGAGAATCCACCTCGGAAAGAGCCCTTTTAAATTCTTCAATGTTCAATTCACTGGATTCTTTTGCAACATCCTCTTTGGCCGCCTCCAATAGATCAACAATATTCTGCATCTTTTTGTTCTCCAAATAAAGTGCCACCTGAGGGTATCTTTCACAGATGTCATCAATGACTTCTTGAAACTCCTTTACCGTGAGAGTTCCTGAATTGTCCTTGTCTGCCTTACTAAATATGGCTGCAATGTCTTCCTGGATCATGTTTGAAAAAAAACATACCATAAATATCAGAGGATTGAAAAGTTGGGAATAGTTTAAAAAATACGATACCTGATGTGCTGAATTTCTTAAAGTGGATTACCTTTAACATAAAGTGCATCAGGTGCAGACCATTTTGATAACCCAAAATTAACACCATAACAGACTAGTAAATTGCACAGAGCAATGATTAGAATTATTTCCTATTCTTTATTTGATGATGAAGTAGAGAATGAGCTCAACAGAAAAATTGCATCAATGAAGCTTCTTCATTGCATTAACAATCATATCATGTCCCCTTTCTCCATAGAAGAGATGCCATTAAAACTCCAGAGCGGGTCTTGTTACAGAAATCAACCTCTAGTGCATCATATTTGATGATATATAGTGGAAAATAGGTAATTTCATTATGAGAACCCAGAGGAAAGACATTATCATGCAAACATGTATTGACCAGACAAACAAGATGCAATGCAGAGAGAGAGAGAGATAGAGGGAAAAAAGAGAGAGTAGAAATAAGCTTAATATGGTAGACTTTAATTCTTATAAAAAAGTAAGCCAATGGTTCCATCTTTAGAACCGAGCCATTAAGAAGCATAACTGGGTAATAGCTTGGATGGTAATTGCTGAAAGGAGGGTAACATTTAATAGGCAGAAAATTTAAATGGAAAAGTAAGAAGTATTGGTACCATGACTTTGCGCTGGTTAACTGTTGCACAATCACCAAGAGCATAGATGTTATCACAACCCAAAACTCGCAGCCATTCGTCAGTTGCTAAAACACGCCTATTGCCCTGTGCTCATGGGAACAGAGGTTTAATCAGTGAATGCAATACATATTAATAAACGAATAAGATGTAAAGGAAATTGGAAGAAGAAACTGTTGGATGATATGGGGAAAAACAGAGAGACCATCAATGGATGGGCTTATAGGCCAAAAATAACAGATACCTGACCAATTTGCTTCATGAAATCCATTACGACAGGACGAGTTCCGATGCCAGTTGACCATACTATCATTCCATATGGTATATTAGAAAGTTCCCCATTTCCCTTCACCTTTGTAGATAGATCTTTATCAGATACTTTCACAACCATCGCTCCTAGTTTCACATCAATGCCAGCTCTTTTGAATTTTTCCTCTGCAAAATCTGTGATTCTCTTGTCAAACCTGAAATTTGAGCAATTCTATGACCATGAGAGGACCTCAACGAAATGAGGCAGAAAATATCCAAATAAAAATGGAATTTCATTCCAAGAAACTGCAATCCTGTAAGTTACATTAGGTTAGTATGTAGCTAAGTTGAACATTTGCAATCAATCACATATATTTCTATGTTTCCCTGGTAGGCAATTCCAAGTAAATACATCATAAAAATCAAAATACCGATGGATTTGGATTATCAAAATCTTACATGTTCAAAATATGATCTGCTGCCTCCAGAAGTGTTATCTTTACCGAATCTTTCACCGTTGGATATAGTTTAACTAAATCTTCATTGACAAAATCATGAAGCTCGGCAGCAAACTCCACACCAGTAGGGCCACCTCCAACCACCACAAAATGAAGAATCCTCTTTCTCTCGTCATCGCTTAAAGTTGGTAGGCTCGCTCTCTCAAAAGAATCAATAACACCCCTACGGATCTGCTGAGCTTCTTCAACTTCCTGCAGGAATAAGTGCTCAATAATAATATAAGGAAAGAGAATTTTGTGACAGACATGAGTAGACATAGTTTGCAAAAGATTAGCATCATGAATCAATATTTATGCATTAGAAAACATAGCTATCACTTATTAGAACAATAGTCACTAGGATCAGCACCTGGGTGTATTGAATAAAAAGCATTCTCCAAAAATGGTACAAGAATGATCACAATATAGCCAGCATAAACCAAAAAGATTGGCCAGTGAGTTACCTTCAAGAAATAGCAATTTTCCTCTACGCCAGGTATATTGAAAGTGTTAGAACGGGCTCCCGTAGCTATCACGAGGTAGTCATAGTCTACTGGAAATTCTTCTTTCCCATCCAAATTGGGGCTTTCATTAGATCGGCAATAGACCCTTTTGTTTTGTGCATCAATTTTGAAACACTCAGCTTCCCAATAACATATGTCAACATTTTTCTGCGGGGCCAGTTTCACAATTACCAAATGCAGACAGCAAAGATAAGAAAATTGTAACTGTACCAACATATGAAACATGAACGCACAAAATATATAAATCTACATCATATTATTTCAGTATCACTCCCCACAGTCACCAGGAAAGTTTCATGCTTGAGCTTAAAAATTCCTTAATTCCTTAGCAAATATAATATAGTGCAGCTTCAAGTGTTCTTTAGAGGGATTGCCCTATTTTACTTATATTTTTTTTTTCATCCACCATTTTTCAAATTGACAGTTACTATTAATGGGAAATATTTTCCCAATCCAGAGCCAGAGTGGATCAAGCAGAGCTAAAATGTCTCCTGCCTCTGAGTTGGAAGTTGTACTGGAGCTATATTTGAAGCACTAAACTACTCCGTAGTATACAACAGTTATCATTCCATCTAGCCACTCCAGCTTGCACCTTCATATGCATGAACACATTATGATTAATATAGGATTTGCATTCCCTGTGGCTATCACAAACCCAACCCATGTAGGATGTCATTATTCAACAGTAGACACATTAGCTGAAGCACAATGTCAAGCGAAACACATAACGCCATACATATCATTACATAACCTCGACAGCTTTAACCAATTATCTATGTTCTCAACATGCGCTTTACAATTTTTTTTCCTATATATTCTTTCATTGTACCCATATTCTACCTTATTCACTCTCTATGGAAGTCAACATGAACATTTCGTTGAGTTCCACCAAATTACAACCAGCTCACATGATATAGGAGTAAGACCTTTGCTTATAAGAGAATTAAATAGCATCCTTCAGTATTCTCTTGGACAATAGATTATAGATCATTCAGAAACTAAGTATGAGAGGGCTAGAATTCAGAATAACACCTTCTGCGAATAGGAGAGAAAGAGAGAGAGAGAGAGAAATTTCTTTTAAAAAAACTTTTCTGTAATTTATAGGTAATTGTCTGCATTCCCCTTACCTTCCTGACAATGTTACGGATGGGTTCAACAATGCTACGAGCTTCCACTGTACCACATGTAACACTTGGTAACAAGGGAGTGAATGCAAAGTAATTACGAGGTGATATCACGTGAACATCATAGGAGGAATTTTGAAGGTTCTTCAAGAAACTTGTTCCAGCCCATCCAGTTCCAAGTACAACCACCTTCTTTTTATTGGTTTCTCCTTCAGGTTGAACAATACTTGATGCAGCAGGTGATGTGTTTGCATCAGCATAAACAACAAGGCCTCCACCACTGCAACCGCATAACATGCACAACAAGATACAAATAACAATTATAACAAGGAATGAAAGAAAAAATTCTAAGAATTCAATGGATTGCCGATGATACTACCTATATTGGATTACCTAAAAAGACATTTTCTACTGAGATTCACAACATAGTAAGCACTGGACCAATTTATGGCATTAAGTGCTAATCATACTCATCATAATTACAGTTCATATTGACTTGCAATATATGCTTATTCTACAAATTTCGATGCACTGCTCTCTGCCCTCATGTAATTTGCCTCTAAAAACAGAATCATGCAGCCTCCTTACATTTATGAACTCAGATCTGCATTGGATCCTTCAAAACTATGTATGTCAGAGATTATATGAAAATTTCATAATGGAGCAGAGGAAACAATTAGTGTCCATGAAACAGACCAGGAGATCACTTGATTCACTTCGATCTACAGTCTGACGGACAAGTTTCAAAAGACATCTACGTTTTAGTCCACCTCTTCTGCTTCAGATGAAGTATCTGAGTTCGAAATCCTTCAATTAAAGTGCACAAAATTCATAAATGTGCACGGATAGCATCTGAATCTCCGATTCAGAAATCTGAGATCACAGAATTTGCTAATGAGTTCTAATAGCAGTTGGAACTAATAATTACAATTAGATTCAAGCTCTTCGCAACTGGACACTTCGGCTCAAAAAATTAGCTACGAAGAAAGTAAAATCAAACAGTACAAGAGGAGTCTGAATAGTTTATTATCCAAGTTAAGGAAAACACAAAGAAAATATAGGTCCATGGAAAACATAATAAAACAAATATTCATGGAAGGGACAAGCGAGGAAGAAAGTTAGATACCAAAATTCAAACAGCATACCTCAGCGTGGCGATCACAATCAGCTTAGAGACAGAAGGATAATCACGGAAAGCTCTTGAAGCTCTCTCGAAGAAGCTTAAACTTCCCATTTTCTCTTCGACAAAATTCTGAAGACTGGGGGAATCAGGAGAATTTAAGAGAAAACAAACAAAAAAAAGACGCGAAGAGGTGGGAGGAGGCAGAGAACGTGAAGACTGAAGATTGTCACGGTCACGATGGTTACATATGGCATATGGCACTTGCAGACAATGGGGGGAAAAAAGGGCGCCACGTGCATTGCTGTAGGTGGTAAATTGGTAATGCGAAGTCGTATGGATGAGACTGTAATTACGAGGCTGCAAATTTCCTTCTAAATCCTCAAATTAAATTAATGTTTTTTAGTATTTTTATATTATTGAGATTTAAGAGTTTTGTTTTAAGATTTTGAGTTTAATGTAAGATTTTGAGTTTGAGTTGGTACTCTAGAAATGAATGTTGTTGGTTAGGAAAATATTAAAAGAAAATATTAAATCTGCTCAGAAGTAACCCTCGCCCAAAGTAAGAGCTTTAGGCACTAATTTAGTTTATGACATCCAAAAATGACGTGTTTGTTTGATTAATTGTGATGGTAAACTAAATGAGCATGAGAGAATTTCACCTTTTTTGATAATTAATTTGTTTCTTTTTAATTGTTCACAACATTTATCACATGGACTTCCACCACCAAAAACTTGAAAATAACATGCTATCACTACCACATGGAACGGCATAACCGGACTGCAGCACCCATGTTTATTGGCATCAATAACGTCAACCCCACTACTCTTTTTCGCCAACCAATGCTAATGCTAACATGTGTGGAAGCCTACATATGTTAATGGGCCTAAAAACCTACGGCCCATTCAGTATAGTTTCTAGTTTTCTACATACTGCGAGTGGGCTTTCGTGATAATGGAAAGCAGGGCCTCGCAGATTATGTTGCGAGCTGCTTCTTGATGCGAATGATTCATTGCGAGCTTCCTTAATTAGTGCCGCTAAAATTATGTACGATTTGAATTAAATCAAATTTGTATATAAATTTTATGTATGGAGTATGTATGTAGCTAAACATTAAAAAAAATCCATTTACAATCAAATTAGGGTCCAAATAAAAATATTTTGTCTGATTTAATTGTCCGAGCCCTAACTCGGATTGGATTATTATATGATTTACTTGTTCAAATTTTAATCAATTTAAATATGATTAATTAAGTACATCCAAACATCTAAAATAATTAGAGCGTGAATATGCAAATATGTCACAAGTCTCACCCAAATCGACCCGGACATGAATTTTTACCATCCCTAAGTCTAACGTTGAACAAGAAGAAATGACGATGAATTTTGAAGAAGAAGAACTGACAATGGGTTTGTCGTTGAAGAAGAATGGCTCGCGAAGGTATACTGGAAGGGGAAAGACAGAGAATAAACAGCCATGGTCAGATCTAACGGTTGATATTGAGGTCCGCAAATTAAGATAAAAAAGGAGAATAAAACGTACGCTTCAGTCTTTCGACACATAATTCCTAAATCTAATCAAGTTTCATCAATAAAACAGTTCCACGAGATTTTTTTCTCATTCACAAGCATCACTGTGCAACATTGAAAACTGTCTTTGAAAAATTCAGATGTTCAATGACTAAACCTACTTTTCCTAATCCAATAGTTTAAAGCCAAGAAAATAAACAGATTTAACAAAGTTTCAAGTCTAAAGATGCTAAAACTAAAAATTTCACTCACCATACAAAAACTTCACAATGATTTCTTCTTCTGCCTTTTGTATATCGCTATGAACAAAACAAAACCATTAACTGGGTACAATAGTCTTTACGTATGAAAATTCATTAACATTGGATTCAGTGATTAATCGTACTTTACATTGATATAATATAATTGGTAATCCAACTACCAAACACTCCAGGTCCCCAGAGACGACTCACAATCCCAATCCACAAAAAAACCGACTTTCGCTTTTTCCAAAAATTATACTCATTCTATCAGTTAATTTCTCTAATTAAGTCATTAATTAAATCTAACCTCTCCTCTGCAAACACTTTATCGTTTCTTGTTTCTCGCTTCTCGCCGGAGAGATGTCAATCTCTATCATATTGTCTTCTTCAACGTGAAACCCCCAATCACGCTTGTTGTGGCCTTCCAGTGCTATCTCTATCAAGCTCTCTCCATCTTCCTCTTCCCAACTGCACCATATTCTCTCCGGTGATTCCCATTCTGCCGTCTCTGAGAAATCACACTCCGACGAGATATCCGAGTCTGTTTCCGGGTAGTACATCGATAGCGACGACGTCCTCTCAATGCCCACATCCCGGGTGGGATCCTTTTGATCCATACGATTCACATTAAAATCATCCTCTTCCTCCCCTTCGTGTGCCTCGTATATAACCTCTAGTGGCGCCCCAACGTCCCACTCAACGAACGTTTCTTCGAAATCCGGGTTTGGAACAAAACCCACTTCATTTTTGGTCGGGCAAACGACCCTTTCGTGCACTTGGGTAGACTTATCTGGTTTTTCTGCTTCAATGGACTTGTTCTGTCCGTCTCCTCTGTTTTCAATTTGGAGCTTTTGTGTTGCACCGATATGGAGGAGCGTGGATAGGAGAATCCCAGTCAAAATGAGCACTGGAGAGAAAGCCATGGTAACGAAAATTCGAGGAAAGTAAAGGAGAACCAAAATGTAGAGAGTGATAACGCAAGAGAACAGAGAATCAGACGACACATATGATAAATCAAAATTTG
This sequence comes from Euonymus europaeus, assembly GCA_963580455.1. NCBI lineage: Eukaryota > Viridiplantae > Streptophyta > Magnoliopsida > Celastrales > Celastraceae > Euonymus > Euonymus europaeus. Next base: position 1,259,376 of record OY756969.1, on the reverse strand, counting down.
TGTCCATGATTTCAATACAAAATAAAGCAAAAATAGAGTTCAATAACTCCACTCGATCATCCTCACTTTCCTTCATCAAAGGCAAGAACTGATAAAAATCGGAGTCAAGAAAGCGAAGTATAAAAAGGAAAGCATGGAATGGGGTTAGTTGTCGGGTTTATAGACTTTTCGGGTTCGCAAGAGGAAGGCGTGGAATCTTACTAAGGGTAATATGGGTAGAGTGCGCAAGTGCTGGTGTTGTCTCTTTCGGTATGAATTGCTAAGTGTCTTTTTATAAAACAAAATTACGTTCATTCTTGAAACGATGTTGGGAAGTTTAATCAAATTATCATGATTCAACCAATATGGGAATGTGCCAAAAGGCATATTAATTGAATGGTTGAATCATTGGAAAAATCAACCCGTCCAGATTCGAGGTTTTCGATTAAAGCTGTTCCTATCAACGAGAGGATAGTATGGAATGCCTGATTAATCAATCAAAATTAGCATAGAATTTTGTGAACACTTAGCACATAAAAACAAAATATCTTCTTGGGTGCAAAAGGATTCAAAACATGCTAGACTAGTGATGTCGATAGAGCCTTGGGGACGAGACAATATTCAATGGTTCTAAATCTAATTGACGCAATAATCACCGAGAATTATCTTCCTTTCTCCCCAGACAAAATTTTGGTACAAGATCTTTTCATTTCCCCATGACGAAGTATCATCAATCTCTTTTTATTTGACAAAGCACCTGTCTTCGTTAAGGCTTCTCTCACTTTTTTCCTTTTCATCTTTCTTTCCACACTATTCTCTCTCTCTAGACATATTCCAAATGACATGTAATATCTGCCTACTCACACGCACACGCGCGCGCTCACACACAGACACACACAGATATATATATATACATATATATATATATATATATATATATACACTTTGTGTAGATACATTCAACATAAATAAATTGCTATATACACGCATGCGTGCTAACACATGCACAAGATTACGATCTGGTTGCGAATCTATCATACCTTACAAGGCATAATTCTGTACTTGGGGAGGTTAGAGTTACCTCACCAAAGGTTTGCGAGTGGTAGGAAAGAAATCATAAAATCACCTGCATAAACAAGCTCTATTAATGAATGGATAAGCAATCAATTAACAGTGGGTTCCATATACGATATACATTCAAATCAAATATTGTTTTTGGATTGCCATGCACGTGCTCTGTGTAAGAAGTGTGTTGTGCCCAACAAAAGCCTTTCTTTGAAAAGCTAATAGAAAAAGCGTACAAGAAAATGCAAAGTACTGGCTGTTCGGTTGGCTAACTACCAGGTCAGGGTCTGGCTTGATGCTCAAAGCAATAGAGTAATAGACACGCACTCTCTCTGTCTCCAATTATAAAATGAAAAGATACTTTTGAGTCTACAATTGAATTTTAGCTTGACTTACAAGAAAATAATACAGAGTTATAATTGGATATGAAAGAAAACCCAACAGAACCTCCCATAAGGATAAAGCTATAATAATGAGTATAATGCAGGGGTATGGGTCAAGGAAGAAAATTTCATCTGGATAAGGTAAATAGAAGTTTCTAAAGTGCTGAGGGGAAAAAAAATGGGGCTATTATACTATCTTTTACTTTAGCTGTTCAGTTTCTATGTACTTTTATAGTGCAAGTATTTATAGGTTATCTGGACATTATGCAAGGGAATAAAATGAAGACCAGAAAGGTGACCAGTAGTTGTGGCAGACAGCAAATCTGTACCGTCCATTCAATGCCCCAATTTCAAATAATGGTGGGGTTGAAAGCCTTGGATGGGAAATGAAACACAGGCAGATCACATGTTTTGGTGCTCAAGTGCAAGTATATGGGACCTATGCTATGCAGACCTGAGTAACCAATATTTATCAAATGGTCATCCCTAACAATGTTATCCTTCATGGTAGGTAATCAACTCACATGCATAATTATGCCAAATCCAAATTTTCTTAAAGAGTCTTAATCTGTTTACCTATCTATCAACAAATGCTAACCATATTAGAAAACCCCATTTAACTTCGTAGATCATGCACATTGGTACTCAACTCACAATTTAAAACAAGGCAATTTGTTTGTAACTTTTCATCTTTATAAATAGCGCAGATGGAACGCTCCTGTTACTTGCAAGCGATGCCAGTGCATCAGAAGTACCTCTGATGAGGAAGGGAATATCCTCCAGCAGGATGCCTGTCTGCAGGATCATTTTCATATAAAGGTCTTGCATTTTGATTTGAAATTCCATAAGGTGGACCTGAGCAGGAGCAGCAAACCAACCAAAAATAAAAAAAACTAGAAGCAAATTTCAAATTACAAAATAAAATATATCAGCAGTTGGTAATGTGATACATGAAGCATCCGAGATCAAAGCAATATTTATAAACTCAATGTAAACTAGAATCAATGTCTATTTGCAACACTAACATGCCATCACATCTAAAACTCGGAAAACACGCATAGCAATTATCTTCTATATTTTTTGTGATAAGCAAGGTAAACCAACGTATGTATTTTGCAAATAATAAAAGAATAGCTATAAGGGGCTCTTGGCCTAGGTAGCCACTCCTTGGGATTTCGAACATGTTGAAGGTTCGCATCCTACCAAACACTAAAAATTCATGAATAGTTGAAATTAATATTTGCTCATTGAGAGAGAGAGAGAGCTACCATATGGGGTTGAAAGATGAACAGGTGAGAATGTTGCAGCCCTTGAAGCCCGAATGCCAGTTGGGGGAGCTCCCGTGACACTAATTGGTACGGAGTGAAGGCTGTATTCAGATGAAGCGGGCCTTGCACTTTCAAAAGGAACATATTCAGCCATACTACTCCTGTAAAGATCAGCACCACCAATGACATTTCTGCCATATATGTTAGATCTTATGGAGGGGCCAACATCTCCATATCTCTGGTAAGTGTTAGTTCCACTCCCAGGAATGGCACAATAAGCAGGTGCTCTGGGTACATGGGCATTTTTATATCCTTGATAAACAGGAGAATAGGATTTCACCTGCAACGACTGATACATCAGCTCAAACTTCAGAATTAATTTTTGGACTAGGTTAGTGCTGTTGAAAGGTATGACCCAAAGAAAGACAAACACTCAATATCCATCCTGTTACAAAGATGAAACCATACACCGACAAAATTCACAAAGCCATGCTTGATTTGGCAAATCTTGTTACCTGATCTGGCATTTGGTAGTAATGATTCGATGGAGCTTGAGGCATATCAGAGCTTTGCCAATGTCCACTAGAAACTAATTCAACAAATTAATATGTCAGGACCATAAGCATATCAAAATGAATTATAACTATAAGGACACTCAACTGCAAATGGAATGAGGGGAAAAACCTGATAAGGATCCCTGATATTGTTGCTGTGTGAAATCATTTGGATTGGATGCTGTAACTAGGGCACGCTTCATTTCGTTCAAGTACCTCTGTGACTCTCCTCTGTCAAGTTCTACAAAGATAACCTTATAACAGAAACAACACACTAAACAAAGCTTGTAGCAGGAGCAAAACCCAGCACAGGAAGATAAAACATCTTGTGATTTATTTACCTGATCAAAAAACTCATCCGAGCCATTCATATCCTTGGTCATGGGCAAGACAAAGTTTGCTGTAAAAAATTATCTACAACATTATTAATCCACTAAACGTAATACATTAAGTAAATGTCAATCACATAATCATGAGAGAAATGCCAGCAAATTGGATATAATACCTAACATATTGTTCACTGCCTCAGCTGGAACCTCTTTCCCCATTTCTTTAAATCTTTTATCTGCGCGATACTTCAGCTCCTCTGGAGTTGGAAATACCACAAGAGCAATCTGGTTTTTGTTGTATATATTATTGTGAAAATAGATTAATAAACTTCAAGACACTTTGAGAGTGTAGGATCAATCAGCAATAATCTATTTACCTTGCGAAAGTTTACAAATGCTCTCAATTTACGCTTGCGAGCACTCTTGTAAACGTTGGTTTGATCAATAATATAATTGCGTGGGGTTCTCGAAGATCTGGCTAATAGAGCATCAAACATTGCATTTGCTCGACTCATCAATCGATCAAAGCGTTCACCATAATTGTTCTTACGCAATAGACCTGGAACCTAGGGAGGAGAGGAAAATGCCTTTTGTCACAACTTAGATAAAGAAAATAACATTTTAAGGGTAGGATATTTATTAATAATTTGACACTAATAAAAAATTCAATTGGCCCCAAAAAATTAAGGGGAAAACACAATAAAGGAAACTAAGGATTTCCAGCAGAAAAAAGTAGGGAGAGAGCTAAGAGCAAAACAATGAAATACCTTCATCTGATCAAGAATCAAGTTTGTCCCAAGCAAAATATAACGTTTTTTGGGATGATCTTTCACCCATTTCTCTGCCCAAGTAGTTTTTCCAGACGCAGGTAACCCCACTAGCATCATAACTTCACAGTCGTTCACATCAGAAAAAACAGGTCCCATCATTCCATGTCCATCATCAACAGCTGATGCCCAAGGTTTGTAGCCTGCTTCAGGAAGAAGTCCTTCTTCAACACTGAACTGCACCATAACCACTACATTTTTCAATAGAATATGTGGAAAGACAGCTTGGTCCTTCAATGGAGGATCAGCATCCACTCCAAGACCCTTTGGGCCACTATCAAATTGCTTTGCAGTACCCAACCATTTCCCATTCTTCGAGAATCCCACAGAAGCTAATGGTTTACTTTCAAGATCAACGGCGCATATAATTGTATCTCCAACTCCAAAATTCTCCCCATAATCAGAAAATCTTCCAGCATTGGAAAATTTTCCAGTGCCTCCAAACCCAAAGCTGTGCTCGGTTTCCCCAAGGTTTCCTACAGCATCATCGCCCCTTGAAATGCCAATACGGCAAACATGTTGCTGATCAGGGGCAGTGTCTTCCATATCAACTACTTGAGCTGAAATAATTTTACAACTGAAACAATATTTCCCCCCGGTGATCCCGATATTAGCACGAGCACCTGACCAGCAGTAAGCAAATCCCTGCTCGTGAAGTGCAGAGCCTTTGAAGCCATTCTCTTCAATATCAAAATCTGGGGAAGGGGAAACAATGCGCATCAGGGACCAATGCGCTTGGAAAAGGTTTTGATTTCACAAACAAACTAAAGACAATCACCTATAAGGCGGGAAAACATTAAGCCTCGGTATATCTTTTATAAGAAAGAAAAGTATCATCACTTTAGTACAAAACAGGTCAGAGATACTTTCACGTGTCTGAATATGGAATTTCCAATTAAAAACAAATGTCAAAATTTTCTTAACTCACTGTAATTAATTGACTTACTAGGATTCATTAGTATCACAAGAAGTCAGAGAATTAATTGAAGAATTAGGTGGTTTAAAGTTTCTCGTTTTCAAGGTTCACAAAATGAAAACAAAATAAATCTTATTAGACCATACTAACGCCATACAAAGAAAAAAGAATTCTAATTATTTTCTCATTCTATGGTTTACCATTCCCTTCAACAGGCACGCAAATCAATCAAAGAAATATCATGTTGAAATTTGAATCAAATTGTGAGACCTGTAGCTTTCATTATAGTGATATACACACGTCATAACATCAACTGCTGCTCCACACTACCATTGTATAAGCAATCAAAAAGGACATGTCTACATACCACTCTTGACTTTTGCAAGGAAGCACAATCTAAAAGATAGATGTCTGTTTATAATTTCTCCCGTGACAAGCTATCTATAAATGTAAAACTTCATAGATATGAAAAAAATCTGAACGCAGATCATCAACTTTTAATGTACATAAACAATAGGGGAAACACACATTCATAGATTCATAGGAACACAAAATCTCACCAAAAATACTGAAACGTGAAAGATATAATGCTACCACTCAAACAAGCATATAACAGTAATGAATTCTTGCAGATATAGAGATCATCCAAAAAAAACAGTATATGTGTGAGCATTTTACTAGTACCCCACATTGAATGCATAAGCGAGTGAAATAAAGAGTGATAGATATGGCTAACCTATGTTACAGTCCGCCGGGTTAAGAACCACGCGTGGTTTCTCCGAATTTGGCTTCGCAGAATCAGATGAACCGCCATCTCCATGGAACTTTGACTTCTTGGATCCAGGTTCCTCTCCAATTGAGAGCTCGCGCTTTAGGGATGCCATTGTTAGGGTTTTAAAAGAGCCTTTCGAACGAGCGCGCAAAAGCGAAAAATTGCAAGCAAATAAGCGAGCGAGCATACTGCTTTTATATTCTGTTCACGAAGACACGAACCGACTTGAGGAGGATTTAGGCTTCTAAATGGGCCGGATGCGAGCTAGCTCTGGACTAATCAAAGGCCTAAGGTTCAATGGGAATAAATTACGGCCCAAGGAAGAAACAAGATCATTTGCAACAGTAAACCCAGAAAGCTCCAGTTTCAACGGATATTATCTTGACAATCTCCCAAGTCACAATTAAACGTGATAAAATTTTGTTCGATTTGAATGACCGATTCAACTTAATTTGAATTCAAATATAAAAAATTTATCTGATTTAAATTCGAATTAAGGTCTAAACACAAATATATCATCCAATTTAGTTGTTCAAAATCTTACCTAGATTAAATTGTTCAAAAATTCAGACTAATTTAAATTCAGACATACAAATATCATGAAAATAGCCTCTATTGTATGACCTAGAACGACCCGGACCTAAATTTTCGTCACCCCTATCACAATCTATACAGTCCAAGAGCACGTGGAAAACACACACTAGGAATTGCCTGTTTTACATCAAGATTTAGATATAGCATCAGCCAACAATAAATCACTGTAACAGATAAGCTTTAATTTGTTATTTTATGAATAGTTTGGTTAAATGAAGTTTTGCGACAGGTGGTCCAGATTCTTCTGGTTAGGAAATAAATTAAGAATAAAGCACACGTATGAAGGAATTGAACAGGAACTTTGTTGTTGTTGGAGCTTGGTTCGGCTAGCACTAAAACCATTTCTTTCATCGTTAATTTCCTTGTTTGAACTTAGAAATTACGTCAGAATTTTGTTATTTACGCCGTATTCTTTCTTTGAATTCAATTAACAAGAGGGATTTGTTGAATTGATCCATCCACTTTCAGTCTCAAATTCCTAGAGTTGTTGAATTGAAGTTCTAACAGATAGTATCATAAAACAAGAAATGGTTGTGGCTAATCTTGAATTGATCAATCCACTTTCACGTCGAGTCTCGCCTCACACGTCTGTCCCGAGCGAACTACTTTGTGACAGAGCCATGCCTCTACAGTGGGTTTATTTTTTATTGTTGAAGAACCGAATCACCCCTTGCCATGGCAATTGCAAAATCCCTGGTGTCCCCCAAACTAGCATAAAAACCTTTTTCTGGTATTTGAAACACATGATAACCTAAGACCCAAAAAACCACCTCAACTCAATTAACGAAGAAGTACTCTTCCCAAAAGTAATAATACACAACTCAAATCGAGGCGTAATTTTAGCTTCTAAATCAGGGCATTACAGCTGGTGTCAAGACAGCTGTTCTGTAATAGATTTCCATCATTTCCATTAAATGCTGTCTCCAATCTTCGCTCAAACATTCTGTCTTCCAAGAAGTTGCAGGGAATGTGCAAAGAAAATAATTGGAAGAAGAAACAAAATCTTCATTTTATTGCACAAAAGGCAATCAATAAGAGACAACCGTATAATCTCTGTCAAACAAATGTACAATACTGATACCAAAACAAGCCAGACAAGTCTTCAATGCAAATGTTGAAGAAAATTGGCTGGTAAAGATTCTTCGTGTACAAAAAAGATCTATTAAGCAGATCTCACTAGTCTGCCTACCCCTATTCCATTGTAATGTACACACAACAAATGCAATATATTTACATAAATTAACTCCTAAGCAAACAAGACAACCGAGATGGCAGCCAAGCTCTTCTCGTTAATTCTTGATCTACAACGCCGGGCTTGCTTTGGAGCATTAGGAGCTTCAGTTTCATCCAATTCGGTCAGATTCTCCTCCAAATCAATTGAATTTCTGAAGGCACGACTCTTCCTTGGAGTACTATAAGCGAAATGCAATTGCTTTGCAATCAAAGTCTGCATATTGTTCAGAGTCAATAATGGAAACAATTAAAATTCAATTCAATTAACACATATGGAGTAGTATACTTACAGCTTCCCTGATTGCTTTAGATACATGAAAAAGCTGCTTCAAATCTCCATGTTCCACACCACACAGAATCCTAATCTGTAATCCAAAAATAGCAACTCTCTATCACCAATCATTCGACTAGATTAAGAAACAAAATACAGAATACAAGAACAATACATACCAGGATATCTTGAGGCAAGGTTTCCATGGCAGAAATTTCGAGGTCTAGATTCATCCTCCGACTGCGTTGCCTCTTCAACGGTGTTCTGGGCGCTTCAACATCGTTCGAAATTACTACTCTCTTTCTCCCGAATCCTCGCGTGTACTTCACCAATCCGTATCCTAACACCTCATCAGCAGCAGCACTCACTGCGCCGCGCTTCGATTTCAGTGCACTGCTCCTCTTTCCCAAAGCCATTTTCCAGAACAAAGCAAAGAATCAGCAAAAGACTACGCCTAAAAAAACAAAACAAAACAAGAACCAAAAATCAGGCTAAATACGAAACCGGCCCCAATATAATCGGAATCAAAATTCACAGAATCCAGTAACCGAAAATAAATCAAAAACCGTATCTAGAAGACTAGAAGCACTACCTTTTGAAATTAAGCAAAAACTGGGTTTGAATTACAGATTGCGATAGATAGAGAGAATAAATAGTGAAAATCTTGGAGTGAGAGAATCAGAGTATATGAACCCTAAATTTGAGAGGGACTGCTACTGTGTGAATATATGGAAACAGAGGAACCTGTTCTAAGTATAGATTTGCTTTAAAAATGTAAAGTAAATCCCTTATATATCGTGAAAAGATAGTATTTCCTTTTATTTTTATAAAGTTAAATTAAATATTCACGCGTTTTTCGCGAGAAATTACTGGAGAATTCAATAAAAAAATATTTCTTTGGCGGTTAAATTTAGTGGCACCAAAAAACTAGCCGTTATGGACACGTGCCGAGAGGGTATACGAGGTAGGAAGCAACGTGTGTGCTACCAGGTAATGATGTGGCAAATTTGGTCGGTCCAAGTCGGCTAGCGTCTGTCATTATCGCGAAGTTTCTTGTGCTTGGCCTGAGAGTTTGATGGCGTGACGAGACCGTAACTGACGGACTCTAGTTAGAAGCTAAAATAGCGCCACGTGTATGTGTGAATGTCTGGTGGTATACGGACTCGCTAAAACACACGCAAAGGTGACTAGGTGAGTAGTTGTTTAACGACGGTCCAATATTTTGTTTGACCAAAGATTTCTAAAGAGGCGGCCAACTTGCGAGTTTTTGGTGTTTCACTTTTACACGTCTGTTTGTGATGAGTTCGACAGGTCATCAGGTCAACTACACGTCAACTACAGCGGTTTAAAGGCTGGCTAATAAATTAGTAATATAAATATTTAAAAAACAAAAAAATGTTTGTTTCCTGATTTTCTCTTTATCTTTCTTTTAACTATAAAATTTAAAACTTATTTTATTTGGCATATGAGATAATTAAAACTTCAAATTTTGTATTTAGATGGATTAATATAAACTAACTTTCTAAATTTAAAAATCTAAATTGGATATTTTGATAGTGTCTTGAGTTTAAATAATAAAATTACAAATTAATAAAAAAACTGAGTTAAATTGAGTTGGTCATATTGGAGAATGGTGATGTTGTTTCCATAGGTAAATTGCAAAAGGGAAAGAAAAAAGAAGAAGAAGAAAGAATTAGATATTGGATGAAATTAGATATTTTAATATCTTATATTTATGAGATTAACAAAAAAAAAAAAAATTGGACATTTATTTATGTGTAGTAATTTTATGTTTTCAAGTCCATAGAAGGTAGGTCGATTGTTGAAAAACATTAGATCCAATCAATGCATCATTTTGGTGGACTAATTTTTTTGAAATTTTATAAATGTATAGTATTTAGCATAACAAATCAAACAAATTTTTTTTTTGAAATAAAAATTAATATTTATCGTGAAAAATATATAAAAATTCAATTTTAAATCTCAATAAAATTTAATTTTTTATTTCGGAAAAAAAACATCATTGTATTCGAAATGCTAAACACTGAAATTTTCAAAAAAAAAAATTAAAAATTGATATACCAATTTGGGTTTGGTGTTTTTCAACCTATACCTGAATCCCTGATCCTTCAGCCGCTACCCGATACCCAATTACCCATCATCTTCTGTCTTCCTCTCCGCTTCAGCCATGAAATATTCTGGGCTCCAGCCCATTTCCGGCCCATTTGGGACAAACGATCGTTTATTCGTTTTGCTCTCCGCAGCAGTAACAGAAAGTAGTGATCTCAATCGCCAATCCGCAACTGCCACTGCGAAGTATCAAATGAAGCCTGGCCACGGTGGCTGAGAAGGCGCCGGACTGATCGTTTTTCTTTCGTCAGGAATAGCCTAAAAATAGTTATCTCAGTCGGCAACTGCCACTGCGACGTATCAAACGAAGCCATGGCCACGGTGGCTGAGAACGCGCCGGTGGCTGCAGAGAAAAGTATCCGGAGTGACTTGGAGACTAAGCTCCCAAACCCTGTAATACTTTTTTACGCTTCAATTATCTGCATTTGCTAATAGCCTAATATATACAATGAGAAATTATGCATCTCTGAAATGCTATATCTGTGAATTAATTTTATTCTCTTGTAGATAGTAGGTTTGTGTGCCCAAATATTAGTTTCGATTAATTGGTAATCAAATTCCATTTTCGCCCTATTTGGATTTCAAATGATGCACAAATACTAATCAGGTAATCGTTATCCTGTAATTCAATGCGGCAAAGAAGAAATGCTTGTTATGGTCTGATAAGTAAAAGTAGTTTAAAATAGGATACATGGAATTCAACCTAAATTTGGATATGCTGCTACGACTTTGGATTCGGATATAATGCTCCTCTTGAATAATCTGCTTTTATTGATATTGCTCGTTCTTTCCACTAGACTTGGCTCGAGCTATCGTTGCGCCGGATACATAAAATGTTAATGGCACTCAGGAGTCAGGGCCATAAACATAATGGCATTCTGTGCTTCAGCAGCGTGCTGCTTTCTTTGACCAAGATAATGATGGCATCATCTTCCCATCCGAGACATTCAGAGGTCTGCGTGATGCTAGTAATTTGATTTTAAAGAAAATAAAATTAAAAGAACATTCCTTAGTGAGAGATTTTTCATATATAATGGGCAAATGAGATGTGTTTTGATGAATATTCATGATATTAAAGATTCTTTTTTTTGTTGGAAATGTCACTTCTTCCATGGTTTTTTTTTTCTTTTCTCCTCCAGGATTTTGCTTAGTTGGTTTCAACGTGTTTGCTTCTTTATTTTTTACCATCCATATCCAGGGAACTATTAGCTATGCTACTTTACTGGTAAGAATTTTTATTATACATTTTCTTTGGCATGCCAGGAATTCTCAACACAGCTGTCTTTTACTGCTGGCACGGATACCTTCACCTTTCTTCCCCATTTATGTACAGAATATACACAAGGCAAAGCACGGAATTGACTCTGGGACTTACGATACGGAAGGAAGGTGAGTATTGTAGCCTGGTGTAAGAGTGTTGCACTGATATTGTTATTGTCAACATTAGTGTGGAAAGTTAAGATCCATGGTCCTTCACATGTAATATTAATTCGGAATAAGGTATTACTTCGTCTGTTTTGTGTTCCTGAAATCCTGATTTTTTTTTCTCGATAGCTTGTTCTGATAAGTAGTATCTATCCCTTGCTCTGCAGGTTTATTCCAGCAAATCTTGAGAACATTTTCAGCTAATATGCTCCTGATAAGCTCACATTTGGAGAGCTCTGAAACATGACTCAGGCTAATCGCAATGCATTTGATTATTTTTTTTGGCTGGTAACTCTCTCTCACCTCTTACCCTGTACAAGCTCAAGCACTTAATTACTCAAAATGCCCCTTTTCATTATAGGATTGCAAGCAAGTTACAATGGGGAGTTTTGCATCTTTTCGCAAGAGACAGAGATGGTTTTTTCTTGAAAGAAGCTGTGAGATGATGCTTTGATGAAAGCATATTTGAATATTGAGCTAGGTACAAAAGGGTGCAGCTGGTAAAATGGGATGATGTGGTTTTGCAGGTTTGCTGCTCTTCTTAGGATTGTTTACATTGTGCATTAGTGTTTGGTCTTCCGTGCTGATTTGCTAATCCTTCTACGGTTAACCAATTATATTGAATAATGAGAAACTAATACCAATGATAGTGCATGTCCACACACCTACACACGTGCATGGACCTACATATTGCATGTTGACTTTTCGAGGAACGTTAATTTCTTTCAAGTAAAGTAGTTATCTCGTTCGCATTAATTAACCGAAACTTAGCTAATATTTCTTTGTTCTGGCTCTCGAAATTACTTACTAAACAAGGTAAGGTACATCGAATCCTCGTTGACCTTTTTGTTCCTGCATGATACATTAACATTCGACGATCATTCCATAACAGCTTTTGCGTAGCGATTAGTGAATAGATAGAGAGCATAAAACATTGGTAGGCTTGTGGTGACTCAATCTACTATTTTTCTTAACATTGATAAAAGGAGCATAAACATTGACTCTATAGTTTAATTTAGTCCATAAGTGGCTATGCATTCATATTGCATGCATGGCTTACACATTGTTCCATGGAGAATCCCAAACTCTAAAAGATAGAAACCCTAAATCTAATGCATTCCCAGTTTGCATCTTCATTTGAAAACTCAACTGGTTCAAACTTATCCGGTAGTTGTTCAAGAAAATGGAAATATTACAGATTTTGCGATTGATCAAGCTAGTAAACAGTGATACGCACTCCGGGATATGATTGATTTAAGAATTTTAACCTGTGCATTTGGTCATATGTGGGTGACGTTGCTGCTACAATACGACTTCTGGTGGTGGTGTCCAGGATTAAAGTCTTCAGGTGTTCTGCTTTCTCCAGGAAGAACTTTACCAACTTTTTTACGGGCCTTTCAAGATTGAAGCCATTTATTCTGACAAATTTAAGGTTCTTCAAGCTAATGTTCAACTCCTCCAATGATTTGCCGTCATGTTCTTCCCAACAGAATCCCAGGTAAAAATAACATCCTTCCAGCTACAATTGAAAGTGTTTGATTATTAATCATGTAAAAGTTACTGCCTCTATCAATAACCCCAGAAAAAGAAGATTCATAACAATCTGAATCAGATTTACTCACACTGATTGTAACTTTCTCCAGGCAAGGGCACTTGTTGAGAAAAGTGACAACATCAAATGGGCCACAAAAACTTCCATTGATATACAATTCAAGCTCCCTCAGATTCCAAAAGCAGAATGGAAGTACTTCTTCCAAATTTCCATCAACAAGCCCAGGAGAGAGTCCGTCACCATTGCACGACTGAGCATCAATCAAAAGGTTTGTTGTAGTGAAATCTTTATAACATATATGAATTAAATATTAAATAAATCAATAATAGACAAAATGAAAACATTCACCTTAGCAAATTTACTTGTTGTGGCAAGGACTTGAACATGAGAGATAGAAAACATGAACTTTTGGATTTCAACGAATGGCGAGAACCCTCCTTTATCGATCTTGATGATCACTTCCTTCAATCTTGATACATTTCCTAGGGTGAACGCCTTAATATCTCCATAGCAGTGCATGGTGCACAAAGTTGGGGCATCAATATGTATCTTTACCATCTTAGGACAATTCTCAACTCTTAGCCATTTAAATCTTTTGAGATGTCCAGCAAAAATTCTCAGATTGGTGACTCCATGACATAGAGTCAAGCCCATAGTCTCGAGAAACAGGCAGTTCTTGAACATTTCTTGAATTAACTCTTCAGTAACATTAACCAGTTTGAGAATAATAGTGTTTAAGAAACCCAAACCTTTCAACTGTGATGGAATATGAAGGTGACAGTTTGTGAGCTTCAAAATTCTAAGGGATTCAGAATCTAAGAGGTTTGAAGCAAGAGTAAAAGGAGTAATCTCTTGAGCGAAATTCAACTCCAGCTCCTCAACCTCTTTTGAAAGAGAGATTTTGACCCAATTATCTACCATCAATTCTATATACATATGCTTCATATATAACTGGAATGATTGAATTTTTGGGCCTTGATGGAGTTTGAAAACCCTTTGAAGGATCACCATAAAACCATTCCGACTTTGTGATCTAGCAAACTCTTCACCAAAATCCAGTTTTTGGCTAAATAACCAAGATTGCTGAAAGCTTTTGGCTAAAACACTGGTTTGAATAGCATGTTTGATGGGCAAAAATGAGAAAATGTTGTGGAGAAGATCTTCAGAAAGTCGTTGATGTTGATACTGACGACGAGATCTTCTTTGGCGTTTCACTCGTGGAGGGTGTATCACTATTTGGTTATCTCCCTCTTGGTCTGCCATTGTTGAGGTAAGTGTTTCTCTCTTGTGAGTAGCAATGTAGGTCTTAACAACTAATTTATAGAGTTGAAAAATAAGAGAGAATGTACACAAGTTTTGTACCTACATATAATTAATGATTTCATTATCTCTGCATCCATGCTTTGGAAGGCAACTAAATTATGGAGGTAATGAGTAATGATGTTTCCTTATATGCCGAGGTTTTGCATATTGTCCCATTTTGGTAGATTAATAAATACATTCATGAAATTATTGAAGTTTAATTACAAGCAGGTCAGCATATAAACCAGGTGGTTAAATTCTTCTCGTTGTTGTATTTTTCTAATGAACTAATTACGTTTCCTTAAAGTTGTTTTGTGAATGGGAAATAAGTTCATTACAATAAATTCTTGTATAAAAAACTCACGTTGTGTTGTATTGTAAGGTGTTTTTTTTTTTATCTGGGGTAGTGACTGTGTTTAAAAAAATATCATTGGATTCGTCATAGTCAAATGCTACACATATATAAAAATTTCAGTTTTCTTTTGTTTTAAAACCTAATGCCTCAAAAAGTCAAAATACCGGTTAGGTCGAGTGTTAAAATAACATCGTACCCTATCTTCAATCCTCTTTTTAGAACGATGGTGTATTCCAATGAGAGTATATGTCCGGATAAGCTAGGTAGCTTTATAAGTTATACAAGCTTGTTCTTTGGATATTCGGTCCACAAGCACTGAAGTTTTCTATCTAATGACGTGATAAATCTGATCAAAGTTCAGCACGTGGTCAAAAGGGTTTTCTGCAAAAGTTGAATTTTGGGCCTTTCAAGACTAAATCCACCAACTAAACTTTCACAGTAGTGGTTCAGTTAATAGTATACGAAAACGCTGGAGGGATGGAAGACATTATGGTTTGTTACGTGGACTTCCAATTATTCCAACTTTTCATTAGCATCTTTTAACTTACCCACCATGTATGCAAACCTTTGAAAGATATTGTGAATGAAAAAATAGCTTGGCGATGCTTTAGAATCCTTCTTCTCATTTGAAAATGAATTAAATTAGTTTCAAATTGCTCAAAAGTTCTTTCTTCTAATGTTACAAAAACACAGGTGACTTAAGATTGATTGGCATCGTTACAGACAGATTCTTTCAAATATGCATCATCCTTGTACTTTGCATTGCATACATAGGAAGATCAAGGGCTTTCTCAGCAATTCTTCTGTCCTCGTGAATCCTTGCTATTAGGCTCTCAAGGGATGGGAAATTGGCCTATCAAATTCCACAAGCAGAGATTTCAGTAAAACAAGAACTGCAAGAGTAGACGTGTAAGAAAGGACAAGAATGCTAAAGAATAACGAATAACAGTAGATGTCACACCTCAGGTCGAATATAGCCAACTATAACAAGATGCAATTTCTTGCCATAGAAATCCCCATCAAAATCATGCAGCAACCATGGCTCCTATACGTGAAGAAAGTATGTAAAATTGAACGGTATACGCGCAAAGGCTAATGAACAACTCAATATTGCACTCACTATAGTCTTTTCAGTGTTGTTGAAATATGGGTTCCAACCAATACTCATGACCATTTTATAAACTCCCCGCGTTGATAATCCGGCCCAGCCAAAATACACCCCCGATGGATGTTCCGAAAGAATGTCTGAATAGCCTTCTGCTGATAAGTTAGCTGAAAATAAACAACAAACTTTTGAGGATATTTACCAACCGCAACACAAGTACCCATAGATATATATATATGTATATATATATATATATGTATGTAAATATATGCTGGCTAAAAGTAAACAGATATTCTATTATCACATCAAGCATATTCAGTAATCAGGCAAGGAATTTAAAAGATTTATAAGGAAAATAGGCAAAAGAACGAAAAAAACAATGGGTACCAGTCGGGACCCCAAGAACCTTCGAGCCACGACCAAATCCCTTAACTACAGGACCACCAATATTCCAAGGTTCCAATGGCAAAGTTTCCTCTATCCCTGCAATCAAAAGTCATTAGTTTGAGATTATAGCAGTTGCTATGAAAAGAAAATTAAAAAATGTGATTGTAAGAATGATAGTGGTCATAAGGCTTTACAATCTTGGAATGAAGGCAAACCCCACTTTTCAGGTCGCAAGTCAAGTAAAGAGTTGATCACTGCATCTGCTGATTTGTATAGATGAGACTGCTTCGGGAGGGAAGGCACAGCTAGGACTACCATTCCAGCTGCCTTACCACCCATAACACCTGGACTGCCACAGTAAAAGCCTTCCAATTATCAGAAAGCTAAATAATATTGTGAAATAGGTCTAGGGTGCCTTGTTTATTTATCAAAGGTTAAACATTGAAAATGAGAAAATCTTTCTTCAATTGCCTCAGCTAGTTTAAAAGGTTAGCTGCACTGCTGGAGGAAATGCAGCCATTTTTTATTAGGGTCCTACTTATAAGTTATAAGAGTACACATTTTAGCGTATTCCATTTTAAAAAAGGATCACCGGAAAATGCAGATCATAGACAGTGACCATTGCATGGTGTAAGTTACTAGAATTATGCATGTTATACTCCAAAATTCATGGAAAGTTCCTTGGGTCGCTTTCATGCAACCATTAGTATTGTCTTACCCCAAAAAGAGTTAAACAAACAAGGTTACCACTCAACACACTGAACATTGATTTTGGCAAGCTCAATAATTGTTCTAACAAGTTCTGGGTACAACTCACGATCTTTCTTTGAAATATTTGTGATAGTACAATAGTCGAACATGAGGGAAAAACCTAGAGGTCATAGGTTCAATTCCTAAAAACAATTTCTTCACATATATGTGAGAGTATAATCTTCATACATCTTGCCTCTCGACCTCGCCCACTACGGAATCTTGTGCATGGGAGTTATTTACCATTTGTGATAGTAAATAACTCAAATCACAGGCTGACTTACTTAAAAATAGCATGCTTGAGAAGGATAAATGAAGTAAAACAATATTACAAGTTAAATCCACTTACATAGAATCTTCAATAACTAGGCAGTTGGAAGGTTCAATATTCATCCTTTTAGCCGCTTCCAGGAATCTTAAATAGGATACCACACAAAGTTAGCATTCACTTAACAATCCATTTCTCATAGTAAAACAACTCAAAAGCACAAGAAATATAGAATAACGTGTTGATGAGTCCTACATTTCAGGAGATGGCTTCCCTGTTCTTACTTCATCACCACCAATAATGACAGAGAAGGATTCCTTCCAGCCTTTAAGCATGTAACAAGAGCAAACAAGTTCAACAATTGCAAACACATTAAAACATTTCTGGAGAAAATTGCATTAAAAGACTTTCAGCAATGTAGTTACAAAGAAATAAGTTTACCTTGGTGATAGGAAATTTTTGTATCTATGCTTGCCCGTGGAGAGTTTGAAGCCAATGCCATAGGCACACCACGACTTCTAAAATGTTTGATCAGCCGATTGGCACCAGGAAGAGCTTTAATTTTAGGCCACCTACAATGATAAGTTATTGATTCAATTTGTCTTTAATATCCACAAAAAATTGCTTCTTTTAAACTTAGTTCTAAAACAACCCAGAAAATTCATTGGCCCCAATACACCTCGGATTATATAATACGGAAACTAAGCTTGTCAAGACTTTTACATTCAATAGCTCCTCTGACTTATTATAATTAGACCAAGTAAAAAGTGAATGTATAAGTTCATTACTGATCAGAAAACATTGGGCTGATTTCTGTAAGGAGCTGATCCTTAGCACAAGGAAGTGCATAATCTTCTATGATCACACCTGCAGCTTCAAAAGGTGTCTTTCCTCGAATTCTATTAGCTTCTCTTCCATCCCACTGTATCCCATATTTAACCAAGTAAACTTTCAACACTTCACTTACTATGCCATCTGCACACAGAACTCGAAAATAAAGTTTGTTATCCATACAGATTTTGAACCATTTATGTTTTGCCAAACTCAATAACAACTAGGTGTACAAACAATAATATCTTGATTCCTAGTATCCAATCAAATAGGAGCATACTCATAAAAGTAAAGAAAATATTAACAATGAAACAAACACAAAAACCAGAATCATAAAAAGAAGAAAAAGAAGAAGAAGAATATTCAAACTCATGAGCAAAAGCTGACCTGTGTTTAGAAGGGTACCATCAAGGTCAAGGATAACACCAGAAACTAACGTCCTTGAAGAAGTTGTGCAAGACATTTTACAGATTATGCAAAAGACCCCAGATCTGGATATTATTCACATTAAAAGAAGCCATGATTAGCAAAATATAGAGATAAATTCTTCAATTTTAAGATCTTAACTGCAGTCTCTACTTCAAGACCGCAGTTTTAAACTTGTTTGCGGTCTCTACCTGCTTGGATTGAGATAAACAAGATGGAAGGTGAGAAATTGTAATTGCTCGTACCTTTTATAATAAAAGATGAAGAGGACTTAGGCAAACTAGGTTGTATTTGAACTTTGAATTACTATTTTGCGGAGGAGAAGAGATCGAGTAGCGGAATTTTGTGCTTTTGATTGTTTGATTCCGGTGAGGTTCTGTTTCTTGAATTCTTCTGTGCTGCACGGGCACACAGATGGGCCGATAAGCTGGTTAATTGGGCCAATATAGGCTGTAGATTTGGTAACATTCCCAGACCTTACTTTTCATCAATCGTATTTCTTTGGGTTCGGCCCGCCTGAACTGATTATTTGATTTTTTTATTATTTTTTTTAACGAATACTAGTTGCATATTGAAGTTCAATCACACTACCGATCGAGTTCAATATCAACGTCGATCTTCAAATGGTGATTAGAATTATGGCCCCCAGCGCCCTTCTTGCGAGGCAAGACGCTTCGTAAAGAGGGGCAATTGGGAAGGATTTTTTTTATTCTACCAAGGATTTTGCCATTTGAGGATCCAGTAGCAAAGTCAAAGGGCCAGGTAACCTTCATATTTTCTGCTCAACTCAAAGGCACAATCCAGTGGGGTTCCTGAGATTTGAAGGGCCTTGACAAACTTCACGGAGGGCTCCCTCTTAAAATCTTATATTACATATTAAAAAAAATTATTATAACAATAATATTATTTAAATATGACTTTTTTAGCATTTTTAGATGCAAAATCATAATTTACATTGGAATAATCAACTTTTTTCGCTAAATCACTTTCAATTGATAACATAGCTAACCCATTTAACTATATTAGATGTGGAGCTCCTTTTATTTACTAGACATAAATTTATCAAGAGATCCCGCAAGAGACCGAACAAGTTCTTCATATCTTTTTTGTTTTATTTTCTTTTCTCATATCCACTTATACTTTTGACTATTCATTATACTTAAATTAATTAATAATGAACAATTGAACACAATTCACAAACACTGAACACAATTACACAAATTACACGAACACAATTACACAAGTTAACACACAAACACAGTCAACACACTAAGGCAGAGCACCAGCAAGTCAAATCACTTGACTCAATTTGTCAATAACTAGTGAGGAAGGAAATCACCTGCCACCTGGGTCCTAAAAGTCCAATCTGCAATTTGCAAAAGTCCAAAATTGCGGAGGCGCCCAGCAATCCAATATTCCAATTGAGCAATCTGTAAATTGCAAAGCAAAAAACAAGTGACAGAGTGAGTGAGACAGCGAGTGACCGCACGCAGTTGAGAGAGTGACAGTGGGGCAGCGGACTAGCGGAGGGCCGGGGCAGCTGAGCGAGTGACTGAGGCAGTGAGTGGTGCCGGATCAGCGGACGGAGAGTCGGAGAGAGATAGTGAGATTGAGAAAGACATTATCGTTAGAGACGAGAGACTGAGAGAGAGATCAGACCAGAGAAAATTAATTAGGGCTAGACTTTGTTTTTGTTTTGATTTAGAAATTAGGATAACTAGGTTTAACCCGTGGCTACGTCACGAAAATTGATTAATTGTATGTATATCCATCTTAATATTTGTAGTTGTCGAAAAATAACTTGTAAGATTTTTTAGAATTGTCGGTATGAAATGTTTTTGAAGAGGACATTGTGGGTGTTATATTATGTATTTGAATAAAGTCAACATGGGGTATAAACGGTTGTTTTTATCTATAACCGGAAAAATAAGGTTTCCTGTCGTTTGTGTGTTTTTGCTACTGCAAGTGTGAAAACATATGCACATAATTTCCTCCCACTTACCGTTGCATCTTTTAGCATAATGATTCCAGTAAAAGGCATGTTCTTGTTGAAAAAATAATGCGTCCCTTGAAGGATTTTAGCATCGACAACATCTATGGAAACCATGTAATTGAAGAAATCTTCACCCCTGTTATCGATTGATGGGAAGATACTCCTCAATGGCCACACATCAACATTTCTAGCAATTATAGGTTTACTGACAATCATTCTGGAAGCATGGCAGTTGTATATTTTTGTATCATAAAATAAAACTATTAGACGAACATTATGAATGATAAATACTTATTTTCGGCATCAGTATTGCAAGACATTTAGGCAACAATAATCTTGACGTACATTGTAATTTAAACAATGTTTAAAAGTTTTTATAATTTTCTTACCTCATTCGTAGGGAAAAAAAAGTTGAAGCTTCTTCTACTGATCTTTCAAGAATTTTGACAACCAAATCTAGTGGCAGCCCCTCAAAATGGTTTCTGTCATTGTGATCATATTCCATCGTACATTTATCTTGTGTTTGTGTTTTGATATTGGTTTGTGAACTTATAAATAGTTTAGATCTTAAATCTATTTGACTACGTTAGAGTAATCTAAAACAATATTTAATGAATCTGTGCAAACATTTACTCATTGTTATAATTAAATGACGTGAACATAGATGACTATATCCACAATATTCAAGCCTTGTAAATTGATGCAATAAAAATGAGATAAGATGACAAGGAAAAAACTAACAGATTTAAATGCACTATATACGAAAAGTCTTTTTAACTTACTCGTGTCTATCACTTTCTTAATTTGTGATAAAAATGGGATATGATGATAAGGAAAAATTAATGACATAATTTGTTTTACTTTAAAACCTAATTTCCATGTGGCACTTCCAAGCTCATCCATGTGTCAAGATTGTGTTTAAGCAAAAGTTTGTTTCAGAAATTATAGATAGTATAGATAGGTTAAATTGGGCCTTATAGGTGTTGGAATTGCCAAATTGGACATTAGGGCCTTAGGTTTAGGGTTGGATTGAAGTGGTATATGTGGGGGCCCAATTTGAAGTTACAAAAAATGAAAAAGAAAGTACTACGTAAGGTTCGAACCCCAGCTTTCGGGCTACAAAGTTTAAGGTGTATCGCTAGACCACAAGTCAAATATAATTAAAATTATTGTAATAAATAAAATATATATATACATTGTAACATAATAGTGATAAAAAAAATTTTGGGGCCTCGAATTTTGGGGCCCTAGGCAGTCATCCCTGACACAATCTATCCCAGTTTCGAACACTGTCCCTTTGAAGAAGGGGAACATGACAGTGATGGTCATTGGGCACTGAGTATCATGCACATCATCCGTGGTGCCTAGTGCATAATCTATAATTCTATATATGCACTGCACAGAGATTTCCGGAGAAGATGAATGCTTCGTTTCCATCATGACACCCAAAAGCAGAGACAGTATATTCCCGGTTCGGCAAAGGCTGTGCCAGCGATTGACGAAAACCTATCGCCAATAAGATGAAGTCTATGCAGCACCTTGTCCTTTCCCGTTCCTGGAGCATGTCTATTAATTAGTACATACTCGTTCTTCATGAAAATGTAGGCTTCGTTTTTCCAGGATAAGAACGGAAGGCAGCATTAAAGTGACGAAGCTGAAAGTAAACAACTTGAATCGATATCATATAATGACAATTCGCGGACAAATGTAAAATCAACGACAAATTGTGCAAGACACGTTATTATTCAGAATAATAGTCTAAAAGTCCTTCATACATAGATATAGAATGATATATATACTACATATCAAACTCTAGCTAGTTGTACTACAACAAGGAAACTAAAATAAACTAGAAAATCTATTAAATTAATCCGCAAGAAAATAGAAAGGCCGCATAGACATCTAAAACAAAGGAATTAGAGCACAAAATTTCCTTTTCAAAAATATATTATGGGTCCCGTAACTTTAACCTAGCTGAAAGTTATGGGCCTTCAAGGATCACTTCAGCTTCCGTCCAACTTTTCCATGTGAAGAACAATCCAACTTAGCCATAAAGTCTACTGTCACACGCTCTACATCATAAAGTCATTTTTTATCACCTGCATGTAAGTACGCTAAATAATTATGATTACATTAAACACTATCATATATAAACACAAATTAAAACATAAGTCTATACACCTCTTTACCTTAGGCGAAGGATAAAGAGAGAGGTTATATTGTAGCTTCATATACGTACAATGGAAGAGGCGGATCATTATATAGGCTTTGAGCGAGCGAACTATAGCACTGTACAGAAGTGTACTCCATGACTACCAATTTTTTTCGTCTTTATTGATCCCCCTTATCCTTTTCAAGTTTCAAAAAACAAATATTCTCACAGTATCCCTAGTGCCTGATCAGATATTTGGAATAATATTAATATTAATATAGTAGCCCATAGCAACATATATAATACTAGGCTACTAGCATCATTGCCTGCGCGTTGCGGCGGGTATTGCGTAATTCAATTTTTTTTTCTTCTGATTGGAAGTAAAGATTGTGGGTGTTGATAGATTGAGTCAGTTGAGGTGTTACACGACTCAAATTTCTTGAATTGTGTTCAAAGAAGTAGGACATTTAACTAAGTCCTGAGGGGGAAAAATTACCTGAAGACCAACACTATAGCTTAAAAAGTTAAGCAAATTCAAGTAACTCAACATTAGCGGCATACATTCTTCTACGTACCAATGGAGG
Source organism: Euonymus europaeus (assembly GCA_963580455.1). Taxonomy (NCBI): domain Eukaryota; kingdom Viridiplantae; phylum Streptophyta; class Magnoliopsida; order Celastrales; family Celastraceae; genus Euonymus; species Euonymus europaeus. The sequence goes on along the minus strand of OY756969.1, from coordinate 1,235,925 downwards.
CAAAACTAAACCTTTAGATATATAAACCTTTATATATATATACAGTGAAGCAGAAGAAGAAAAAGAGACAAAACACTATTATGTCTCTCCTTTTACACAATCCCTTATAAGCATAACATATCTCTCTATATATATATACACACAGAAATTCCCACATACGGACAATTATATGTGAGAATTTACGAGCCTCTGTTTTTCCCATCTGTTGGACACTGTTCCAGACCAGCATGAAGATGATCTGACGGCAAGTCCTATCTCTGCTGCATTTTAGGGATTTAGTTCTGGTTTTGCTAATGTCTCAAGTCTGTAGAAGAAGAGTTCCCGTGTTGGTCAAAACGCACACTTCACTTATCAATTTTAAGTGAAACGGTGCACTTTATGTTTTAGCTGATATGGTACACTTTGCACCTTGTTTCAATTGTCTTAAAAGCTTTTGTTTATTTTATTTATTTTTGGTCACATCATTGTGACCGTTGTCTCCATTCAAGACCACATGTATTTATATTGTTGTTTGACTTCTTTTTGAATAACAAGCAATAATGCATTTCTCTCTCTTCTTCCCTGGTTCTACTTCTTCTTCTACCTTTGTCTGATCATCTACCATCATTTTCTTGACCTTCTTTATCTGCAAATATATTCCATATTACAATAAATAACATGGTATCAGAGCGAGGTTCTCCTTTAACTGTGGACTCATCAGAATTTTTGAGAGTTACACAAGCTCTAAATGATGCAAACAATATCATTAGAGGTCTGCAAAATGTACCTCAGGTTACTGCTGCTGCTGGCACTTCAAGTGCACTTTTGCTTAATAACCCTCCATCTTTCGTTCGCTCTTTCCCCACTCTTTCTTCTGCTCCTCCTCTTTTGCCTACTCCAGTTCTTCAAACCAATCCACCTGCACCTCATCTTCTGCCTACTTCAGTTCTTGAAACCAATCCACCTGCACCAACAGTAGTAGTCAACAAACCAATCAATCCTTATGCCAGCCCCTATAATTTTGTCACAAGTGATTTTTCTATCACTAAGCTTGTCACGCTTGAGCTCACTGGTCCAAATTTTCATCTTTGGAGCTCAAATTTTCAAACTGCTCTTAAAGCCAGGAACAAGCTGTGTTTCATCAATGGAACTCTCACCATTCCTCCTATGGAAGATGAGAATTTCCAACTCTGGATTCAAGCAGACAGCTTGATAAAATCGTGGATAACGAACTGTATTTCCTCACAAGTTCTATCCAGCATTCACACCACTGGATCTGCAGCTGAGATCTGGGCACAACTAAAAGGGAGGTATTCTGTTGTTAATGCAGCCAGAGTATTTGAAATTTGCAGATCCATAGCAACTATTAAGCAACAACAACAAACAGTTACTGATTACTATTGCAAAATCAAGGCTCTATGGGAAGAACTAGAAGGCTATCGCAAAGTTCGACTATGCAAATGTGGCACTGAATGTGAATGCTACAAAGATACTATTGAAACACATCAAGAGCAGCATTTGATACAATTTTTAATGGGATTGAATGATTCCTACAGCTCAGTTAGTAGCCAGCTCTTGCTCAATTCTAATTTTTTTAAAAATATTCGCAAATGGATTATTGATAGTGGTGCTTCTGATCATGTAGTATGTGAAATGCATTTGCTTGACACATCATACCCAATTTCAAGTGCATATGTTTCTCTCCCAAATGGAGAGAAACATCCTATAACACACATAGGCACAGTCAAACTAGATACTTTGACTCTTAACAATGTTTTGTGCGACCCAAGTTTTAAATTTAATCTTATTTCTGTTAGTAAAATAACATAAGATGAAAAATATGCAATAATATTCACAAAAAATACATGTGAATTGCAGGAAATTGTCACCTGCAAGAAGGCTGGGATGGGAATGAAGTTTAAGAGCCTCTATTTGCTAAGTCAGAAACAAGGAAGACACTTAGATTATCCAGTTAGTGTGAATTTTGTAACTAGTGCTAGAACATGGCACCTGAGGCTTGGACACCCCTCTGATGCAGTGTCCAAACTCTTGTCTCTACCTTATAGGAAGGATAATCATATGTGTAATGAATGTCATTTGGGAAAAATGAAAAGGATACCTTTCTCTATTAGTCTTACTCAATCCAAACAATGTTTTGACTTAATTCATGTAGATATTTGGGGACCTAATCCCATTGAATCATTAGATGGTTTTAAATATTTTCTCACTATTGTTGATGACTTCTCAAGAATGACATGGATTTTTTTAATGGAATCCAAAGATTGCACTAGACAACACCTCACAAACTTCATTACATATGTGAAAACTCAGTTTCACACAACACCTAAAGTTATTAGGAATGACAATGGCAAAGAATTTCTCATGCCAGAATACTATGCACAAGAGGGTATCATACATAAAAAAACATGCATTCACACACCCCAACAAAATGAGGTTGTTGAAAGAAAGCATCAACACATTCTAAATACTGCAAGAACTATTAGAATTCAAAGTGGTCTTGATGATAAATTTTGGTCTTATTGTGTTAGAACTGCTTTATTTCTAATTAATAGATTACCCACTAAAGTACTAAACAAAATCACTCCTTATCAAATATTATATAACAAGGAGGTTGACTATAGTTATCTTAGAGTATTTGGATGCTTTTGTCTTGCTAAAGATAACAGACCTAAAGTTTCAAAGTTTCAACCTAGAGCTATCTCTTGCATTTTCTTAGGATACCCCTATGGAGTCAAAGGTTATCAATTACTAAACTTAGAAACACAAGAAATATTCATTTCTAGAGATGTAGTTTTTAAGGAAACTGAGTTCCCTCTAAAAAATACTAATACAATTAATAACATTGTTCCAGATTCTGCCCTGACTTCAAATCAGGACAGAATTGTAGATCTTCCAGCACAGGATAATACCACAAATACTCTTCCTACTAGAAATAGAAAGAGACCTACATATCTATCAGATTACTATTGTGATTCAACACTAAATTCTGCCATCAATGATTCCACACATATGCATCATCATTCTGTATCACATGCATCTTTTATTGCTTCAATTTGTAAGGTTCCAGAACCTGTAAAATACCAAGATGCATTGAAAGATGATAAATGGTGTGAGGCTATGAATTTAGAATTAAAAGCTCTAGAAGATAATGAGACCTGGAAATTAACTACTCTTCCTGAAGGAAGAAAGGCTATTGGATGTAAATGGATATTTAAGGTCAAATATAATTCTAATGGAACAGTTGAGAGATATAAGGCAAGGTTAGTTGCTCAGGGTTTCAGTCAAGCAGAGGGTTTTGACTACAAAGAAACTTTTGCTCCTATAGTTAAGATTACTACAGTTAGAATTTTTTTAGCTCTTGCAGCCATACATAAATGGACTGTCCATCATTTGGATGTCCATAATGCCTTTTTAAATGGTGAGTTGCAAGAAGAAGTTTACATGAGAGTGCCCCCTGGTTTAAAACCGGACAACAAGAAGCTAGTTTGTAAACTAACAAAATCCATTTATGGATTAAAACAAGCTTCCAGGGTTTGGAATGAGAAGTGCAAGGAAGTTTTGTTAAACTTTGATTTCACTCAAAGTAAATCAGACTACTCTATATTCTATTATAACAATAACAATGATAGAATCATTTTATTGTTATACGTAGATGATATGGCTATAGGTGGAAATAATATTCAATTAATCAACAAAGTTAAAATTCATTTAGCAAATTGCTTCAAAATTAAGGACTTAGGACCTCTGAGATACTTCTTAGGAATTGAGGTTCATACAACTCCTAAAGGTTTTGTTATTTCTCAGAGAAAATATGCGTTAGACTTACTTAAAGATGCTGGTTTTCATAATGCAAAGCACAACAATTCACTTATAGACACAAACAACAAGTTATCTGCAACAGTGGGCACCATCTTAGGTGATCCTTTTCAGTTTAGAAGACTAATAGGGAGATTGATGTACTTAACAATTACAAGGCCTGATATAAATTATGTTGTTAATCATCTCAGCCAATTCATGCAACACCCTACAGATATTCACATGAGTGCAGCTCAACGTATATTAAGATATGTTAAAGAAACTATAGAGCACAGTTTGTTTTTTCCTGTAAATAACATCATGCAGGTCAAGGCTTATTGCGACTCAGACTGGGCTTCCTGCCCTGACACAAGAAGATCGGTGACTGGTTATTGTGTCAAGTTAGGAGAAGCCCTCATTGCCTGGAAATCAAAGAAACAAAAGACAGTCTCAAGGTCTTCTGTAGAGGCAGAATATCGTGCAATGGCTTCAGCAACTACTGAATTAGCTTGGATCAAAAATTTATTCAGAGAACTACAAATAAAACTACCCAATTCTATGGTACTGCATTGTGACAATCAGGCAGCTCTTCACATTGCAACGAATCTAGTTTTCCATGAAAGAACCAAGCACATCGAAATTGATTTACACTACACAAGAGACAAGGTTCAAGAAGGTATGATTCAGCTCACTCACCTCAAATCCAGTGAACAACCAGCTGATCTCCTCACCAAAGCTCTACCAGTTCATCAAATCAAACATCTTCTTTCCAAGCTGAACCTGGTTCCTTTCTCACCACCTTCAGCTTGTGGGGGGATGTTAGACACTGTTCCAGACCAGCATGAAGATGATCTGACGGCAAGTCCTATCTCTGCTGCATTTTAGGGATTTAGTTCTGGTTTTGCTAATGTCTCAAGTCTGTAGAAGAAGAGTTCCCGTGTTGGTCAAAACACACACTTCACTTATCAATTTTAAGTGAAACGATGCACTTTATGTTTTAGCTTATATGGTACACTTTGCACCTTGTTTCAATTGTCTTAAAAGCTTTTGTTTATTTTATTTATTTTTGGTCACATTTGTCTCCATTCAAGACCACATGTATTTATATTGTTGTTTGACTTCTTTTTGAATAATAAGCAATAATGCATTTCTCTCTTTTCTTCCCTGGTTCTACTTCTTCTTCTACCTCTGTCTGATCATCTACCATCATTTTCTTGATCTTCTTTATCTGCAAATATATTCCATATTACAATAAATAACACCATCCTTCCCAAAAGCGATTTTCTTGTGCAGCCCATTGATGCGGGCCTCACAAGTTTGAAATCCTTCTTAAAAAAAGGGGTGTCCGTAAGTTTAAAGGTGAGCAAGCCTCTCTCTCTATATATATTATATATATACCCCACATATATAAAATATATGCACCGCCACCTTCTAATAGATTATTCAACGTTACAAGGGGAAAGTTACGCCAAGCAACTTGCCTTTGAATTCCTTATGATTTTCAAACCTTACGATTTCTTAATTTATATGGATACACTCTTGTGATGGTGGCTTGCTGTCCGACATCTTTGACAGCCGGATCTGAAATATTTTTTTTCATGATTTGTCACGACTTTAATGTCAAATTATACCTGTCGCAGAACTCATCAGAAACACAATTGGAGGCTTCCTGGCCTCCAACTCACGCAGTTCGGACCCTAGTGCTCTGTACCTTCGCCTGAGAGCTGCGGTTCCTCTAGAAAAGGCTCTTAGGAGAGGGTGTCGGATCCGCACCCCTGATGGAAACTGTGTTTGGGCTTCCCTCAAGTATGAAAGATGTTATGATTTCTGCTTCTATTGCGGCCTATTGGGGCATGATCTAAGACGGTGTGCCAAAAAATTCCAAGACCATAAAAATGGCACTATTGTGGCAGAAGCTTATGGTCATTGGTTGCAGGCAAGTGCTGGTAGTAGTGGTAAATCAAAATCTAGTAGAATGGCTGAAAAGACTCATACTGGTAGTGTAGAGTCATGTGCGTCTGCATCTGGCAGGCTCCCCCGCTATCAGACTCCTCTTTCACCGACGGCGACAATGGAGGATGGAACTAGGGTTCCCCAAAATCCAAACATTCCTTCTGGGCCGGGCTCATTTGATTCCCAGCCGGCCCAGGAAGAAGAGGTTAAACACCAACATAGTGGTGGGGCCAAGATTAACCAAGCCCAGAATCAGTTTTTGTCTCCACAACCTGATTTTAGCTGGCATAATGTGCGGGAAAATCCAATCTCAAGTGGACAAATACTTTTGTCGGCTGATTAGTTAGTGGGGGAAATATCGGGGCCCAAACAAAAAAAGCTACCAAAGAAAATAAAGTCACGTGCAATGATGGGGAAATCAACAGAACCTGTACCAAAGTCAAATCGCCGGAGGGGCGCTGGCGTGGTGGCAAGGGATTGAGGGATGATCCAGAGCTTTGTTTGGCACACAATGATGATGCTAATATGTTGGCAGATTCGGAAACTTTCAAGAAACCTCGTCGTCACAGTGAGGGAAAGGAGGCGTCCAATTACGAGATATCGGCGGTGGTTGAGAGAGATCAACCACGCCGAACGTCATAAAAATTCTATTCTGGAACTGCCGTGGGCTTGAGAACCCATGTGCAGTGCAAGCTCTTCGCCGTGTAATTCGGCAAAAAGATCCTGACATTATTTTCTTATGTGAAACTAAGCTTTTTGTTACTATGGCAAATAGACTACGTATGTCACTTCAATTCCCTAATGGCCTCCCTGTAGCTCGAGTGGGTCTGGGTGGTGGGCTACTTTTACTCTGGAAATCTGATTTATTTGTTGAGGTCAAGTCTTTTTTGGCAAATCATATTGATGCTTGTATTACAAACTTGGATGGCTTTTTGTGGAGATTTTCTGGGTTTTATGGGGAACCAAATACGATGAGAAGAATAGAGTCATGGTATCTTCTGAGACAATTAGCCTCATTTTCTAACCTGCCTTGGGTTTGTGGTGGGGACTTCAATGAAGTCACTTCCCTTAGAGAAGTTCGGGGCTCCTCACACCGTACCGAAACTCAAATGCAAAATTTCAGGGAGGTTTTGAATGGCTGCCATTTCTCTGATCTTGGTTTTGATGGTCACCCTTTCACTTGGTGCAATAGAAGGTGGTCGAAAGGTTTGATTGAAGCACGTTTGGACAGAGTGTTTGAAAATTTGGAGTGGAAGCATCGGTTTCGTAATGGTCATGTCCAACACTTGACATCGCCCTCCTCTGACCATTGTCCCCTTCTTTTAACTTTCTCGGATGTTCGGCTCTCTATGAATCCGAGACAGAGGTCCCCCCGTTTCCATTTTGAAGAATTCTGATCACGATACCCTGAGTGCCAAAATATTATATCCAATGTCTGGGACCATCCCCTAATGCAGAAAATTTGCGAAGTTTTTCCCAACAATTGGAGGTGTGTAAAAATTCTCTTATTCACTGGAAAGATGATACTTTGGGGTGCATACCAAAGCTTATCAGGAGCAAAGAAAATAGGCTGAATAGGCTCATATTGCAACGAGGGATTGGGAGGCTCAATGATGAACAACGGGCCCTTGAAGCTGAGCTATCTGAGCTACTGGTTAGTGATGAGCTTCGTTGGAAGCAACGTTCCCGCCAAGAATGGCTTAAAGCTGGTGACAGAAACACTCGTTATTTCCATCATAAAGCAAATCAAAGGAGGAAAAGAAATGAAATTAGTGGGGTGTTTGATAATGCAGAGGTGTGGCTCTCTGATTAGAAAGATATTGGTTCAGTGATTTCTAACTATTTTGAGGACTTATTTGCTTCCTCATCCCCAAGCCCGGTTGATGGGGCTCTCCAGGACTTTCCTCGCACAATCTCTTCAGCTCAGAATTCTCTTTTAATTGCCCCTTTCACAAATGAGGAGGTAAGAATATCTCTGTTCCAGATGGCCCCGACCAAAGCCCCTGGGGAGGATGGAATGCCTGCTCTTTTTTACCAGCAATACTGGGGGGTAATTGGTCCTAGCGTCTGTTCTGCTGTTCTGGATTTTTTTAAATCATGGTAATTTCCATGCTCCCATCAACCAAACTCTTGTGGTATTAATCCCGAAGGTGGCAACCCCGACGCGTCCGGAAGAATTCCGGCCTATTAGTCTATGCAATGTAATCTATAAGGTGTTATCTAAATGCCTGTGTAATAGACTCAAAGTGGTGCTCCCTTGCATTATATCCGAAAATCAGAGTGCTTTCATTCCCCAGAGAATGATTTCGGACAATGCCATCATAGCATCTGAAATTCTTCACTATATGAAATGTCTTCGGGGAAGGAAAAAAGGTTACATGGCCATAAAGCTCGACATGAGCAAGGCATACGATAGAGTGGAATGGAGCTATCTAGCAGCTATAATGGGAAAGATGGGCTTTGATAATCGCTGGATCAGTCTCATTATGACGTGTGTGTCTACGGTATCATAATCTTTTATTGTCAACGGTGTGGTTGAGGGTTCGGTTTTGCCTACCAGGGGGATCAGGCAAGGGGACCCCCTTTCCCCATATCGCTTTCTCATTTATGCTGAAGGTCTATCTCACATGCTTAGACAAGCAAGCCAAGAAAACTCTCTCCACGGGGTAAGCATTTGTAGAGGTGCTCCAGTTATTGAACACCTTGCCTTCGCAGATGACACTTTTATTTTCTGCCGAGCAAACCAAAGTGAAGCCACTAGTGTGCTCCATGTTCTAGCGGCTTTTGAAAATATATCTGGCCAAAAAATTAATATGGCTAAATCCTCAATTACTTTCAGTTGCAATGTTGAACATGATCTGCAACAGGAAATACTCTCATTGCTCTCAATGTCCCATACTCCTGAAGGAAGCTTATATCTTGGGCTTCCCTCTTTCATTTCTCGATCTCGTCGAGAGATGTTTGGTTATATCAAAGAGCGCCTATGGAAGAAGCTTAGAGGTTGGCATGAAAAGTTTTTGTCGCAAGCTGGGAGAGAAGTTCTTCTTAAGGCAGTTGCGCAATCAATTCCCTGTTATGCAATGAGTATTTTCCGGTTCCCGTTGGGGTTTTGTCATGAACTCAATCAACTGATTCGAAATTTTTGGTGGGGCCAAAATTCCCCAAGGAAAAAAATTGCCTGGGTTAAATGGCAACGACTGTGTGACAATAAAGCGATTGAGGGCTTGGTTTCAGAGACTTTAGAGCTTTTAATATGGCACTATTGGCCAAGCAAGGATGGAGACTTGTCAACAATCCCACTTCTCCCTGTGCTCGACTCCTAAAAGCAAGGTACTATCCTCATTCTTCTTTTCTTGAAGCTTCAAGAGGTTCTTCCCCATCCTATGTATGGTCTAGCATTTATTCTGCAAAAAATCTATTGGAGAATGGAACTTGTTGGAGGATTGGCAATGGTGCAAGTGCTCATGTATGGAATGACTCATGGGTTCCTTCCTTAGAGATGGGGCGAATCTCCCAGGCTCCGGATTTCAATCTTCTTATCATGATGGTCAGTGAACTCATTGATCCTTATTCTCAATGGTGGAATAGAAACTTATTGGAAAACCTTTTTACCCCTGCTGAGGTAGATGCAATCCTTCAAATTCCACTATATGGTCTACGGGGTAGAGACACTAGGGTGTGGAAGCATGAGAAATCTGGTCATTTTACCGTGAGATCTGCCTATTGGCTTGCTCGCGATATGTTCTTTAACCAAAGGCATGACAGCCCGTCCATTCCAATTACTCCTTTTCCTTGGCGAAGAATGTGGAAACTCCCTATGCCAAACAAGTTAAAAATTTTCATGTGGAGAGTGTGCCATGACAGTCTCTGTACACTGCACAACCTTGAACGAAGAGGTATTTCTCTTGATACAACATGCCCCATATGCAACAATGAATCGGAAACAACACTTCACATTTTTCGGGATTGTACAAATAGAAGTCCAATTTGGCAACAGGGTGGTATGTGTGTTTTGAATCCTAATGGACCGCCTAGTAATTTGAAGAGCTGGATTCTGGGGGTAGTCAAAAGCTTTACTGATAATGATTGCGCTAAATTTTTCTCTATCCTCTATCACGTTTGGCTTGACAGAAATCGACAAGCTCATGGGGAACAAGCCAAGACCCATGCTGAAATACTTTTCACCAGCTTCCAGCTCCTTTTTGACTGGAATTCAGCTCAAAAAATCTCTAGCAATCTCCAGTCCAATCCCTCCCTAGCAAGGTGGAAGGCCCCCCTTTTGGATATATCAAAGTAAATGTGGATGGTAGCTGGGCTCAAGGAGTGGAATGTGGGGGTGTGGGAGCTGTTATTAGGGATAGTTTGGGTCGGGTTCTGGCCTCCGGGTTTATGCAAGTGTATGCTGCAGGTGGTCCTACTGCTGTTGAGGGTGTGGCATTTATCTTTGGCATTCAACTTGCTGATTTCCTGAATGCTCCAAATTTGCTTATTGAAGGAGATGCTATGGACATTATCAATGGACTGAGGAGTCCTCTGGAGTCTTTTCAAGTTTATGGCCACTTACTGGATGAAATTAGAGTCATATCATCTTCAATGAATGTTGAATTTATGTACACTCCTAGAGATGGGAATAGGGTGGCGGATGCTCTAGCCTCAATGGGGTGTTCCTCCACCTCCCAATGTATTCTCCATGGAGATGTACCCTCTGCTATTCGTCTGCTCTATGAAGCAGATTGTAATATTCTCTATCAATGATAATTCACGTTTTTCCCAAAAAAAAAAGTCAAATTTTGGTGGAATCAACAGTTAATAGTGACGAATGATGACTAGGGTGACCTTGATCGGTGGCAAACCTGCTGTATATATTATGTGTTGCATATGTTATTTATTTTCTTGCATCTTTTTATTATATATTTTGTCTTGTATTTGTTTCATGGTTTAAAAATTCACTAGTCGCCTGCTACACGATTCACGAGAATTAGGAATTAATTGGATTAATCGTTTTAAGTTTTTTATAATATTTACGAAATAAATATATTTTGTTCACAATATTATGAGATTTTGAATTATAATAAAGTGGTCTAAATTGAATAAGAAGCCAAAAAATAAATTCTCATTTAAAAACCCAATCCATAAAAATATCCAACATAATGTACATGACTAGAGGTAAGCCACGTAATAATCTTCTTCATGTCTTAAATGTTTAGAGCATGTCCTCCATTATACTCAGCCTTTTTCATCTTCGAAGACCTTGAGTTTTACACCTCACTCCATCTCTACCCTAACCCTCTCTTCTTTCCCAACTCATCCTCTCAATCTCTCTTCTACAGTCTTGAATTCGCCCTACCTCTTTATTTATCAAAGTTTAAGTTAACGATAGGCTGTTCTGATGTTGTTAATTGATGTTCATGGAATTTGAAGGCCACTCGGTTTGATTTGAGGTGGAAGGCATGCGTCCTGCTGGTCTTTGTTTTGACTGGTGTTAGGCATGCGTCCCTTTGCTTGGATTTTGTGGCTTCTCTTCTCCTCCTTTTCTCAAGCTTGGGCTGTGTGGTTAATGTGATATAGCTTCTCTGATATTTGTATTGTTTTTTGCAGTGTATTTCTTTTTTAGTTTTGTGGTTTGCTTGTTGTTTCTGTCGTTCACATGTTACCACGGTATTCTTCCGTCATAAACGAAGCTAATTAATAAAATTCTGAGATACCGTTATCTTTTACAAACAAAAAAAGAGTTAACGAATGTTCAAATTAAACTATATGTGCATGTGTATGCATATAAGAGTAAGAAAATGTCAAAAAAAACGGAGAAGGATTCCTTCCAGCATACAAGCACGTAACACGAGCAAATTTTTATTTCATAAATATTAAAGCTTAGCTTGCTTCTTAATATGGTGATATATTACAAGGCAAATGGAGATGGTACTTATATACATCAAAGTCCAAACATTGTAGTTCGACCACTTATTTCAAACCACACATAACATAGTAGTTTAACCACACCACACAGCATATAGTAGTTCAATCACACACTATCAATCGAGTTCAATATCGACCTCGATCTTCAAATGGTGATCGTAATTACAAATTAGGGCCAGTCACCAGCGCCCTTTTTGCGATCCACAATGCTTCGAATGGAGGGCCAATAGGGAAGGGTTTTTTTGATTCCACCAAGGATTTTGTCATCTGCAGTTCCAGGAGCAAAGTCAATGCGGGCGTAAGAATCTCCTTTGAACAGGTATGCCTCTTGAGTCCAATGAGAAGCGAATGCTGCATCAATTCCGGATTCAAAAATCGTGCCTTTCAGACTACCGAAGCCTTGTTTGATGCAACGGATGAACATAAGATGAGGAGTGTTGTAATTTATAAGAGCATATTGGTTTCCTTTGAAGAGGTAAGCTTCGTATGTTCTGCTGGACTCAAAGGCACAATCTATTCCAGTTTCGAACACTGTCCCTTTGAAGAAGGGGAACATGGCAGTGATGGTCATTGGGCCTCTGAGTATAACGTCATCCGAGGTGCCTGGTGCATAATCTATATATGCACAGAGATTTCCAGAGAAGATGTATGCTTTGTTCCCATCATGACACCCAAAAGCACAGTCTATTCCATGTTCGGCAAAGACTGTGCCAGCGAGGGATGGAAACCCTTTGCTAATAAGAAGCGGTCCATGCAACACCTTGTCTTTTGTCGTTCCTGGAGCATAGTCTATACGTGCATACTCTTTCTTGATGAAGAGATAGGCTTCGTTTTTACGGGATGAACGGAAAGCAGCATCGAAGTAAGCCATTTTCGATCACCTGCAAGTATGTACGTTAACTATATTATCGTTACATTAAACACTAAGATATATCAACACGAGCGAATGCGCGATGAATGGACACAAATTAGAACGCAAGTCTGTACACCTCTTTACCTTAATAACAAACTTTGATAAAATAGGCAATAGCTAGCTAGGGAAAGGATAAAGAGAGCTAGAGTTATGTTATTGCTTGATATAGGTGCAATGGGAGTGACGGATCATTATATATATATATAAGCAGAGAGAGAGAGAGAGAGAATATAGCACTGTAAATTAATTGATTCTTGAATTTGAATTCTAACTACAAGTTGTAAATATCCCACATCGAAAGATGTGGGATACAAAATCTCCTTTATAAGGAGAAGCTCACCTCTCACTACTAACAAGGCCTTTTTCCCTCGTGTAGTGAGTTGGGCCCAAGCCCACTTGCTACACTTGAGGAAAAACAAAGTCGTGCGGGTCCGTTGTATCCTTGTGAACCGGACAACCCATATGTGAGTCTGATGTATCCAGTGAACCGGACAACCAATATTGCGGACAATATTGTTAGTGTGTGGGGGTGTGAAATTTATAACATGGTATCCGAGCCAGGTTACTCGGTCCAGTTACTTGGGTATGACTTCCACTCCACTTGTTGGGTCTGTGGTATAACCCAGCCCACAAGTGCAGTTACTTGGGTATGACCTCCACTCCACTTGTTGGATCTGTGGTATAACTCAGCCCACAAGTGCGGGGAGTGTAAAATATCTCACATCTAGATGTGGGATACAAAATCTCCTTTATAAGGAGAAGCCGAGCCGGTGTGGAATTTATAACACAAGTTTGTATCCAATTTAGATTCCTCATTCTCTACCAAGTTTTGATTTTTTTTTCCAGTTCAGAAGAATAAATTTTATCAAAAATTATTATCAAACTCGCTTTATTCTGTCATCCTTTCCTTTATTCCATAATCTACGCCACATTTAAACTTCTTATCCCGTCTTTAATATTTTGTATTTTTGTTTGTTGTTTTTTCTTGTGGTATTTATACTCCATGACAAATTGACTACCACTTTTTTTTCTTTCCACTTTGTTGATTCCCCTTATCCTTTTTAAGTTTCAAAAAACAAATACTCTGATATTATCCCTACCGCATGATCTTATCTTATATTTTAAATTACTAAGTCCAAAAATATTCTACAATTTATTTATATGTTAATATATAATTAGAATAAATAATTTTTTAACATTCTTTGTTTTCGAAAATGAACTAATTATTTATTGCACCTGCAGCAAAGATCCAGAAGAATAAATGGCTTTGTGCATTGACAAATCCATTATCACAATATTCAAAAAATTCAGAGCAAATTTTGTTTCTCTTTCTCAAGGAGATGAATGCATATCCCCCAACCCATCCCAAATTCCGTATGAGTTATACCAGACCAAATTCTCTTCTTTGTAATGTCTTTCAGGGACATCTGGATGGAGTGAGATTGACGGTGTCTTAGAACTAGCAAATTTTCAAAATCTCATTTTTTAAATAATATTAGTGTTTTTTTTTTGATAAGGAACAATCTCATTTATTAATTAGATACTGCAATATTATAAATATAGTAGCCCATTTAATATTGAAATATATTCTCTAAAGTGGATTTTGGGATATATTCTCTAAAGCAACATTAAAAAAAAAAAGGAAACATGGGGAAACACGATAAATTAGAGGGAGCAGAAATTGGCATTAGATTCAAAAGCAAACACGGGGAAGCCGGAGAGAGAAAGGGAGGGAGACTTGACACACTTTATTTTCATCTTGCTTCTTTGGATATTGTTTGAGATTCCTAAAATGTGACTCTCATTTGATCCCCAATTAATGTGAATTGTTGTATGTCAAGTGTGTAACGACCTGACCCAATCGTTACTGGCACCAGCCGAGCCCATGGGCTACTACCCTCAACCCATCTGGCTTCACAGGCGTTCAGGTTTTTGGTGTAAGGTTCAGCGGAGTCGAACTCATGACCTCCACACCCTATAACATAGGGGTCTTGCCAACTTATAACACCAATTAAGCCACGTGGGGTTAGTGGCCCATGGATCCGGCTAGTGTATAAATGCATAATTATAAATTTATGAATATTTTTGTGTGGTTTTCCGGTGTGAAACTCAAGCACGTTCCTTTTGACTAGATTAAAATGGTAAACCGTTTAATTTATAAATTAAAACCCAAAAAGGGATCATAGATCATTAAATCGAACCGAATACAATTTTTTGATTTGATTTTCAATCAGGATTTCAGTTTGGTTCAGTTTCTTCCACCCTTATAATATGTAAAAGCAAAATGGAATGCACCTTTCTTGAAGAGGTTCGTGTCTTAATTAAACATTCTTCGTGCTTGCTTAATAGAGGTTGGTATGAACTACAACATCTTTGCTATTTCTCCCCGGTGTTTTCTTCATTCAACATAGGTCACATCGAGCTTCATTTTAGCAGCCACCTTTTTTTCTCCCTCAAGTGACCTCAGTCAGGGTTTGGACCAATTCATTTTCCCCGATTTTATTGGGCATATTTATCAAGGTAGATTATGTGCGCTTGAGGTGCAAGATTTTTAATTGATTTGTCTAGTTAGATTGCTAAGCAAACTCTAATGTTGTTCCAGTGTCTTGTAATTGGTATTCATCATTCGTGGAAAAATTTCTGTCTTGTTACCTTCAGCTCCTGAAGAAAGGATCGAAATTTGACTCTTGATGCAAATGATGTGCCTTATGAAGTTGAATACTATGGCTTCTAATGTGTTTTGTACCAATAAGTCGAAGAATTAATGGCAGACTCTGCATTTTTCATTCAAATCCCAATCAGTCCTAATTGTAGCCTGCCCAGGTGCAAGTTGTGGGATGTTTTTTTGTAATTCCACAACATTGAGATTTGATGAGGCAAATTAGGGAATTTTTTTTTTATTGTTTTAGATCCTAAAAGAACTAACTAAGGCTCATGCACCTGATATATTTGTTCCTTGAATATATTTGTGGCTTATCAAAAAAAAAAAAAAAAGAACTAACTAAGGCCCTCTCAGATTAGATTTTTTGTGGGTTTAGTATGGAGACGTGAAAATTTCATCATCCTTGGCAGCTTGGGTAGGGGGAGGGTCATTAAGTATTGAATTCCCCCTTCACTACTCACATTTGTTCATTTTTGCATTCCGAAATTGGGAGTTTGTGAGTGAGGTGGGAGAAAATATTAGTTTTATTTGTATATATCTTTCAATTTTTGAAGACCTAATACTTCTTCACAATCTCGAGGAGGGATAATATAAGTATGACTCTCTTTTTTTAATATTCCTCCCCTCATTAGCTTTAAATTATATATCTAACCAATGGTGTATGTTGGGATAAAAATCTTATGCTGAATTACAGTTGTGTAATATTGGTGTATTTTGCTCAAGTCGATGAAACCTTCAGGTAAGCAAAGGTTATCACTATGTTTCGAACAAGTTACTTCTAGATGCTATGCTGCTCAAGTAACTTACAAGGTAACTCTTATGTAAGCTTTAGCTTACATGGAGGATAGTTTTTGAACCTATAGTTGTTCGAGTTTCAATAAAACTCTATAATTGATTGAATCCGATCCAAATTTTATCTAGATAATATTGGTATGATATTATCCTAAATCAAGAGATAACTCACTTGTGATATTATTGATAAAGGACTCCTTGAGGATAAGTGTTGGATACAAAACTAACTATTTGCTTCAGATAAATGTTTGTTCGGTTTTTATCTTATTCCTTCTTTGATCTTATCTTCTGGATATCGTCTTAATCAACAATGATTCTTATCTGGATGAGAGTAGAACGTCTATATAAGTAGAATTATCGTGGAGTTCTAATCATTGAAGCCTTTGGCGTGATTCAAGAGTTTGAGAGTTTGTATGCTTCGTATATTGTGTTGTTCCACTCTCTTTAAGTTTCATATGAGCGATTCATATCTGTATTAAATATGAGCGAGTATGTGTTTCATGTTTGAGTGTTGTTCGTTCAATTTCTCGAATTGATTCCGCCGAGGACTCGGGTTACGTCAAGGTTTCTTGGATCTTGTTTAAAGTTCAAAGACTCCTGTAGGCGCCAAGAACAATCTCAAATCATCGTTGATGTATTGATTTAGTTTGAAGCATACGCTGTACGATTGACTAACATCTTAGCAAGGAATATCTTATTCTCAGTGTATAAGGACCCTTCACATAACTTCTCCTTCATTAGTTTAATTATGTCTTCTTCTTGAAAACTATTTTGTACGTTGGTATTCCTCCGCCAATGGTGTGGATTATTAATATATCATGTGACTAAACCAATTCATAAAAAAAAAACTTCACCTTCATTAATCCCACTTAACGTTTTATTTTTAATCTAATAAGTGCCTAAGAGTTTTGGGGAGTGATCCAGCGGTAAGCGATCTTGCCCAGGACTACGAAATATGGGGTGCAAGCCAAGGGGGAAGGGCTTTATGTGGAATATTTGGCTCATATCAGGTGCTGTCCAAACACTTCTCGAACCTTCAGGATATTTGTCGCATAAAAGTTTGGGACAATAATTTTAAATTCATTTTCGTAGAGCAACTCCAATGGTGGAAGCTCCAAATTTTTCAGCGTGGTCCCACTTCTATTACAGCAAAACATGACTCTCAATACAGTCAAATCAACAAAACACATATTTCAATACAAATTTTTTCAATTTTCATTCACACACACTCTAAATATCAAGCATCAACACCATTTCTCTCATACTTTTCTACCATATTTCACATTTTTCTACAATTTTACATTTTTTTCAATATAATTTTTTCAAATCACTCTCTCTATACACTCTAAAATTTTCAGCTTCATTTTCAATACTCCTATTGGAGTTGCTCAAGGGTTTTACCACATTTGCACTAGAATTTTGAGAGTTGACTTTTGAGAGATTACTGGGTGAGAAAAAGCTTGAGTGAGATTTCTCTAATTGTATTGTAGATTTCTCTAATTGTAATATCTCTCCAACATAATGCAATCATCCTCAATCGCTCGTGGACGTAGGCTTTCACCAAACCATGTAAATCATTATCTCTTTCTCATATTGTTTTTATTTTCTGCATTATACTTGTTTGGTCACTTTGGATTCATTCAATCATATTTTGTTAGGGATGACAACGGGACGGGCCGAAACCGAATATGCCCTCTTCATCCCCGAACCCGATGGGGACAAGTAACACCTGTCTCGACCCCATCTTCAAACCCCAAAAATACTACAATATTATATGTATATTTGTATATGTATTAGTCTATTAGATATATGTAATATATATATATATATATATATATAATATTTCAAAAAGTTATGGTCGGGTTCGATATTGCCATATCCTACCCCGAACCCGATTTTCCAGAGAGAAATAAAGATTATGTGACATGATACTTGTAATTCCAGATTGCTATAGAGCTGGGAAAATGTCATGAGTAAACAGATTTAGGTACCGTTCATTACAGCTTATGTGAGAGCTTATATGCTAAACAGCTTATAAGGTCATTTTCATCGGTCAACAATCACATCAATTACATATCAAAAAATTTCTCGAATTTCCTTTATTACTCATATTCTCTTATATATTTATCATTTTATCTCTCGAAATATATATAAAATTTTGAAAAAAATTACATATTCGAACTCAACGCATAGAACTCTCTCACAAGACTCATATTTAATAGCTTTTATTTCATTATTAAAATATTTTATATACCTATAATAATAAATTAACAGCTTATATGCTATCAAAATTTCCGTTCTACCAAACAGCACACGGCTTATTTCATAACTTATACGCTATTAAAACTTTCGCTCTAGTAATAGTAGCGGACCCTTCAGAAATAAATAAAAGAATTCAATTTACCGATTTTGTGCGAGAACCCTGTACCTAAAAAAAATTCAATTTCCCGCTCTCTCCTCCTGCCCGCACTTTCGCATACCTACGAGAGCGCTACTGCCACTCCCTGGCTCCGGTTGCCCCGCCTTCACCGCCAGGTACAATCACGACTCATTTCCTTAACTAATATACACTTCTCAAATTGTTTATGGTTTGTTTTTAGTCTGTTAGGGTTTTATACGGTATATATCACACCGTCTCTCATGTTACTCTGCGGCATAAATCAGGTGCTAAGTATTGGCCATGGAAACGGATGAAGAGCAACGGGTGCTTCCTTTTCAGCTTCAATTCGACAAACCTGTTGCCTCCCAGGTTTTCCTTGCTATTTTGTTTTCTTTTCTTCAATTAACATTATATATATCTGTAGACTTGGGTTTGCTTATAGATTTTTATACTTGTTTATGTTTTTATGTACGTATTTCTTAATTAATTAAGTTTTAGCAGATTAAAATTGCGGCGTGGAACCCAGAGAAGGATTTGTTGGCCATGGTTACAGAAGACTCCAACATTTTGTTGCACAGGTTCAATTGGCAACGGTTATGGACAATCTCGCCCGGTGATTACTCTTCTTCTTCTTTATAATTACTTTAGCATATATCTGTTGAAGCTGTATTGATTGGTTCTAGAGTTCAGGTTTCAAGTTTTTGCTCTGAAAGTTCTATTAAATAACTAAAAGTTTTTCTTGAAGTATTTTGTGAACTATTATATATCTATATTCCATGAAATATGAATGGTAAGGAGCTTTAATTAGAGTGATGGTTTTGGCAAGGTAATTCGTTATAAAAAAGGATTTAGTTAGTTTTGTTTCAGAGTATTATTGGGTGTGCCCGTAACTTTTTTTTTCCTACTTATTTCTGTCAATGCACTCACATGACTGGGTTTCTCTGTGGATTAACTTATTTTTTGAACTTCCTAGGACGAAGTATTACATCTTTATGTTGGCGTCCTGATGGTAAAGCCATTGCTGTTGGACTTGAAGACGGCACTGTTTCATTGCATGACGTTGAAGTGAGTATCATTTTGTTGATGTTATTCCAAATATATCATTATTAACTGGTTGGGATTGTAAGCCTGTTCGTTACACATACTAACCATGTGAATCCAATTGATGTGAACTATATAAGCAAGGTCTTTAATTCTCATGCTGTCTTGAATTCAGCCCAAGTTTATAACTCGATACAATGTCCATTTAAGCCACCTTATTCCTTTTTTCATAATTTTTCTTGTAAATTCATATCAAGTTAGATGTGAAATTGTGGATAAATTTCAGATCCTTTGTTTTTTCGATGTACCCGACCCACTTCAAAAAATTGTTGTAGTGTTATTAATCCTTGCAACCACCCTGATACTCATTATGCCAAACAGAATGGGAAGTTGTTGAGGAGCTTGAAATCTCACACTGTTGCTGTTGTGTGTATTAACTGGGAGGAAGATAGACAACTGGTTCAAGTAAGTGTTTATTTTTTACTGGAAACACATTATCAGCTTGAAGTCTTGAACATTGAGTTAGTTTCTTCTTGTTCTTTTCTTCTTCTTGAAGCGTGAAATCTTGGGTGGAAGTATTCTTTCTTCTCCAACGCCTAAACATTTAGTCAATCTTTTACTCCGTGTCTGATTTTTCTTTTAAGTGAGAGCCAATTATAGTAGGAGCAGACAGAAACTTAAAACTCAAAGAGCAATCATCAGCATGTCATGAGAGCTGATTTTTTCATTGATTCAGTTTTTTATTGAAACTTCCTCCGGGTTTCTTTTTCTTCTAGCAAAGCCACCGTTCCTCTCTGAACCTAGCAATAATTATACTAAAAACATATTTATTTTTGTGAATTGGGTTTCAGGAAAGATCTAGTAACATACCGATATATGAAGATCGTACTCCTCGTTTCTTCCCTCCTGCTCCAAGGGTCCCTCGGATTCCCGGAATTGTGTCAGGAGATACAGGTTTTATGGATGACAATGAAGATTCATTTCAAGAGCTGTCAAATTCTTCTCACCAACGCTTTAATATACTATGTAGTGGAGACAAAGATGGAAGCATAAGCTTTAGCATATTTGGAATATTTCCAATCGGTAAAATCGTAAGTTGTTTATCTACAATAGGAATGAACTTGTTGAAATATGCTGATCCACTTGTAGGTTCATTATGTTTGACATGTTTGTCCATATTTATTGTTAGGGCTTGCTGCTTGCGCTTCTTTATTATACTGTTCATTCTAAGGAAAGAAACCTGTTGGTGTTACAGTAATAAAGAAACAAATGAATGAAGGGGAAATGGTAGAGATTTGGACATGAGTTCCTAAATCCAGACTAAAGCACTCAAAAATCTATGATACTTTCCAAGATTAAATTGAAATGTTAAGAGTTATTGGCAATAAAGCAGCTTTAGCTGGTTGTCTTTTTGTCTAGTTTTAAAGAGAAGTTTTAACTCCATAAACGTGCCAACAATTGATGCAATGATTTCTTGATCTCTTTCAAGTCAGGAATGTACTAGAAATCTTGATGCTTTCTCAATTTTGCTGGACCAACAATATGCATATGGATATATGTGTTTGTGTGTGTATCCAGATTTTTTCAAGTTTTCTTCCTTTCTCAAAAATTTAAAATTTGCAAATGTCTCTGTACCTTGTTCAAGTTGTACTTGCTGTCATTATAAGTATCACTACTTATTATAGTCCCTATTACCATGTATTTCGGTTCTTACAGACCTTTCTGGGTAGCATATGTGGGAATTGTGCTTACGTGCATTCTTTTTTGCCAACTCAACCTAGTTTGGTGATAGCCTCAAAGAGTTTGGAAGGTCTCATAATCTGATATTAACATGTTGAAGGCTGCACCTTCAGTAGTACTCGGTATAGTCACTAGTGTGTTTGTATGTCTTTGTGTTTGCTGTTGACCTTTTTGCCCTTTGTTTTGCTAAAAAAGAAGATTTACTCGTCTTCCAGTGCGATTCAAATTTCTACTATATGTTTTTCTTTCTTCTTAAACGTTACTACCATAGGGATCCTTGGTGCCAACTGTGGCAAAACTGCTATATGTCATTGCAAATGGTTTCTTGTCTTTCATTAGTTTATTTTCTGGGATTTCTAAATAATTATTTTTCTTCCCAGGCATATAAGCATAAAATATTACTCTATTACCTTGTTCTACTTTCTCACATTTTAAAACCTGTGCGGTTGCAGAATATACACAAGTTTTCGGTCTCCAGCTCCCTTACAGACAGGCAAGCTGACTACAGGCTTCTCAATGCTTCAATTTACAAGGTAGCTGGAAAACTTGTCACTATTTATATCACATTAAGATCTCCATAACTTTTGACTGCATGATAGCTTGAGCAGCTTTACGTAATAAAAATTCTAGTAGTCAAGTAAGCAGGACTATATGTAAAGTTATTCTCTCGCACAAACTTTTCTTTCTATGGTATTATGTTCACTGTAGCTCCTCTACTGTATGATGATGTGAATCTGATCACTGAATTGCTATGTGGTTTCTGTCATCAGGTTGCTCTGTCAAAGGACCTTTGCAGTTTGACAGTCCTCTGCTCGGGGGAACTTAATGGGAGTATGGTTGAGCCAGCAGAGAGTCAAATTGGCGCAAATGGCATTCTTGGTTTGCATTGCTTAGTGCTGGATACTTCTATATTTTTTAATAGGTAACTTTGATGTAGAAACTTGGATTTTCTACTTGTTGTTTTTACATTTATTGCCATTGGCTTTTGTAAACCTCAAATAATAGTGGGATGCTTCCTGCTTTTTGTTCCATTAGTTACCAGTTGCTACTCCTGATATAACTTTTGAATGTAAGATTCCTTGAAGTTGTTATGGATATACCATGTAATGCTTTTGCTCTTCCCTGCTTCCTATTTTCCTCGACTTACGTCTCTTTTGTTTTCCCTTATTACTAGAAAAAATGAGCTTCATCAGGTGGCCCAACAAGCTTCTAGTATTGAGGACTTAAATGAGGTTATCCGGTCTTCACTATCAGTCATGTCTAAGCAGTGGTCAGATGCCATGCATAGTTTCCATGAGAAATTTAATTCATTGACGACTCTGATCATTGACCATGGTAACCGCAGATAGTGGCTTTAACATACAGCTTCTGGTTTATATCCTCTTCCGTCTGCTTAACTAATTGTTTTAAACTGTTTCCATTTAGGACTGGACTCATCTCCACAAGAGGAGTTTTTGAGCCTTCTAAGTGGCGCTCGTACTAGTCCTCCCGTTCACCAATTTCTGGTTAACTCCCTAGGTGAAGTGGTATGATTTTCCTAATGATGTTCCTGAGAGGAAAAGTGTGGTTATTTTTATGTTTTAATGATATTTTTTGAAAAATTGTGCTTAAAAGGGTGTGAAGCGTGTATCTAAGGTTGTTTCTAGTACCGGAAAAGAACTTCAGCAAATTGTGCTCGATCATCTTCAGGTGTTTTTCTTTCTTTCTTTTCCTTTTTCGCCTGCAGTTAATGCCGCGTATACATTTTGCATACAATTACATTACAATTTTCCCTCATTTTTTTTGGGAAAAAGGTTTACATTAAATTTACATCGGGTACATTATATGGAATCGTTGTGCCAGTCAAATGGCACATTTGAAAGCTTGACGATCCAAGAAACTTGGATCTTCAAGGAGTGCCTCTAGTTCAAGTGGTCAACCTCCTCATCACCCTGCCTGAGGGCAGGGGTACTGCAGTATTTGTGCTACGTAAGAATTGAATAAAAAATGTGTTGTCAACTGGTTGTGTGCATCTGTTCATTTTATTAGTCCCCAGGTGAATGAATTTTTGATCTCATAAACTTACATCAGCAAATTATTATTATTTTTGTTTGGGAAAAGCAGACATTTTATGCTTTAGAATTTCCTTTCAAGAGAGCTATGGTCTTACAGTCTTATCCAGCTTGCAACTTGAGGCTACCCCTTTACTCTAGTTGCGTGAACTCACACCGTCTCATTTCTAATTGTGAAGAATTGGGATTTCTTTTCCTTTGCTGCGTGTAATTTTGCTTCTAACTCGGGATGCAACATAGTCTCCAACAATAATATAAAGACTTGAGATTGCTCCTCTCAGACCAGGAACCCTTTTGTGTCCAGTCTAAGCTAGAGCAGAGGTTTGTCAAAGACTGTCAAAATTGGTAGAATCAGTCAACCCTCTATTGAGTTCATCAAAAGATTCCTATTTGATAAACTGAATTATGATCAAGCAGCTATGGACTGCAATATTCATTATTGTCATCCAGAAGCTATGATATATGTATCTTGACCTTTTATCACAATTGTTATATGGTTACTGTTTTCAAATAAACTGCTGTAGAAATTATTTTATATATTTTCCATTGTTTTCAATTTCTTCACTGTAAGTTGTCGAATGAAATTATTTCCTATGCCCAATGCTTTGTTGTTGTTCCCTTATACCAAGGGGATTTGGATGGAAAACTAAAAGCTAACTATCTGTTGCCCAGCCTGCTGCAGAAATTATTGGATTCCGGATGGGAGAACTAAGAGGCCTTTCAAGGTGGCGTGCACGCTATCAGAATATTGGTTTGGACGAGGCACTTATCAACAAAGCGACGGAAAAATCTGGCATGCTAATGGTGCAAATTGAACGGTTTATGAGGGTTCTCTCAACTGTGGTGCAGCAGGTATCCAAATGTTTTAGTTTACATATTCAATCCATTTTTTTGGGACCGTGAATGATTCTAAATTTGTTTGTTGTAGTATTACTTTAGCTTTGCAAAAAGAAGACTCATAATAAATTGACATTCAGTATCATAGCCTGTGAACACATTTCTGTTGGTACCTCTTTGAAGCTTTTCTGCTGGATGACTCAATATTTTCTTCTTGAACATTGAAGAAGCACGCAATTCCTTGAAAGAAGGAAATTAAATACTATCAAACTGCTATGATGAGTTTAAGAAGATTTTCAGTTGTACTTGTAAAATGAAAGTGAGATGCCATTTTCAGTATTTCAATTCCGTGCCCAGCTCCCACCCCTATTCCAGTGGCCTTTTTTATTTACTGTGCAAACTTCATCTTACATAAGGCCCATCTACTTTCAAGGAATCCGATGAGAATCAAAATTGTCAGTCAAATGGCACATTTACTTTCTTGTTTATGTGCTTAATATCTTCAATTTCTTTTTATATAGTATCCAATATGAAAGTGAGCATGTTTTTTCTTCTTGAAATTCTGTCCTTTTTGGTTTTTTTGGTAATTCAATTGATTTTTTTTCTTGTCTTTTCAGTTTTCAAATTTCTTCAGCTGGCTTCTTAAATGTATAAAGATACTTATGCAAGAACCAAGTGATCAGCTTCTGCCATATAATAGGTTTTCCCCCAGTCATCTTCATGTTTTCCCTCGCATTTGACATATATCAGTACTCATAGCATTCTGTGTTTGCAGTGAACTTGTAATTATATTCTTGAAGTTTCTATATGATCAAGATCCCGTCAAGCAGTTGCTGGAGCTTTCTGAGGATATTGAAGTTGATTCGTAAGTTACCTCTTCACCTGTAGTCGTTGGACAATTTTTCTGTGTGTAACAATCTTGTCAGTCCTTTTTTTTTCTAGCTGTATTAGTTTGGCTTGTTACTTTCTATAGTTTTGATGTGTTGCATGTAATACAAAATTGTATCATGTGCTTGTTGCAAATCATATCAATTTTATTAACACATTCTTTAATGGTGTACAAAGAGAAGCTACTTATGATGATTTGACTAATCTTGAGAAGAAAATTTGCTGTTGAACTGACTGAAATTTTTGGCGACTTTGGAAAATTCCAGTTTCTCTTTGAGACATAGTTGGAATATTTAACAAGCTATATATCTGGTATTAGATATTAGGGATGCATGGGCATGTTGTACTTCAAATTCACAAATCCATGACTACAAGCCTACTTATGCATACCAGCACCATAATAATCTGGCGTTGCTAAATGTTTTAGGGAAACCACACAAAGAGTTCAAGAACTAGTTCAGTTTGGAGGATTTTCAGATTGCAAGTATCTCCGCAGGACATTAGCTACAGAATTTCAACAAATGGAGACTTGGTAAAACATTCTCTCTCTTTTCTGTTACCCTCATGTAGAATTCTCCAAGGAGATTGAATTAATTCTCTCTGAAAGTAAACGGTTTTTTCGCTGCTAAGCACCACTTTCAATTTTAGTAATGAACTTCGTCAGCAATAATTTTCTTTTACTTCATTATTGAATTAAACCTAAAGCAGCATAAGTTCATCGCTGTTACTTATATTTGACATATTATTCATGTGTTGAGTATATATTTTGCTGCTTCTCTTCAACTCCCCCCATGCATGTGATTAATGTTCTATTTATCTGCATAATGATAGTTTTAAGGAGGCTTTCCAGATGCCCTTTACTACCATTTCAAGAAAGATACTTTGTGAGGATTTGCAGCCACTATTCCCACTTCCATCTCCATCATTATCTTTGTCTGTCACCATTCCTGTGTCAATATCATATTACGAGGTACTTATCTCCTACCAGTTAATGCGTGTTGTGTCTCTTCATTTCCTTTCTAGTTGAACTTGCATTTGGTCCCTTTGCTTGCATGGTTGTCCGTTGCATGTTGATAAAAACAACTCCTGTGTACAAGACTCTTGCAATGGGCGAGGTCGGGACATGCAATATATACTCAAACCTTATTTCCACATAATATGTGGAGAGAACGTTTTCACGAAATTGAACCTATGACTACAAGGTTGTGTTCCTGCAACTCTACCACTGTGTCACATTGTCGCCTGTACACATAAAATAGAATGTTAATCTGTGTTGTGTGTTTGTGCTTCCATGGGTGTGTGAGTGTGTATGAATACACGCATGTATTACCTTATCATCAGTAGCATTTAATGTGACAAGTCTCCATCCTCCTTTTCTGGGTACTTCTGCTTTTGCAAACTAAATTTTCTTTCTCATCTCCTCCCCACAAACATGCAGGATGCCCCCCCAACAGTTTCATCTGGTCGGCATGGGTTCTCAGATTATGTATCTTTCCGAATACCCGATGAGCCATCCTCAGATATTGCAAATTGTATAGGCATAGCAAGGGGATTTACGCATGATTTGAGCAGCACAAATAAGGTTTATGTTTCATTTGAAGCTGTGTTGTTGGCTGTTCCTGCTGGCTATCGTTGTATCGATTTGTCTTTGTATAAGGTAAAGGCAAAGATGAACCATGTGAAGTTTTCAATTATATATTGTTCTTTTTCTTTGGTTGAGTAAAAAATATAACCCACTTTTTTGAACCAGGAAAGTCAAATTGTTTTGTTGTTAAATGAGATGTATGCATCTTCTGAAAGCTCAGGAGATGCCTCTATGATGATCCTGCAAGCTAGTGACCTGCCTTTTGCAACTCTTTCAAGATCCCCTTGTCTAGATCATTGGAAAATGCATCAACTAAAGGTACTTCTATTGGCTCAATGATTAAAGTTAGGCCACTAGTTTCCTACGAACTTTACATCTCCCTATGGAAATGGAATCCATAGATTTCATAGTTAGGCCACTAGTCTTTTGAGATGCATCAACAAGGTGGAGTGCTTTCTGTGCCATTTCTCATTAAGAAATCTTTTCAAATCTCTTTGCTTTGAATATATACTTATCAGAAACTATTTATATTTAGGACTCTATTGTGTACCTACAAATGGACGATCAGAAGGTTCGCAAAATTCCTCACTCTGTAGTTGCTCCTTTGGCAGTCAGTGGTAAGTACTTTCATTTAATATTGGAATTCAATGGTTTATAGTTTTAAAGAAAATATTAGCCAGGTTATGTTCCGTAAGGTGACATATTGTACAAACTACTTTTGCATATACCCTTTATAACTAAAATATTCTGGAATTTTTTTTGTTCAAGTTTCATTGATAAGATTGCGGCGAATTTGATTCAAATGAGACTTGCAGTAAATGATTTCTTTGACAATTAACTTTACTGTAACAGCATCCAGAGGTGTAGCCTGTGTATTTGCTGCAAGAAAGCGTGCCTTGGTCTACATCTTGGAGGAAGACGAAGATGAAGTTTCAGACACAGAGTAACTGGTAAACTTCTGTACATTATGGTAACTTCACATTGCTTATTGGGCCTCACTTACTTGTAAAGGAAGTATTTATTGGGCTCAAGTATTTTTCCGGCCTAATGAGATTGCTTATTGGGCTGCCCTCACTTGAAAGAGAAGTATTTAATGGCCCGCTGATTGTTTTATTTAAACTTGGGCCTAATGAGATTTATTATTGGACTGGAAACAGGCCCAAAAAAGACAACTAGTTGTTTTTGCGGGTTTTTTTTTTCCCTTCCCAGGAGGTATTTGGTTGCTCCTCATGTTCCATGACCAGTCTTTGGTATCGGTCCCACGAGCTTTAGACCCCAGTCTTCCTCGTTTAGGATGACGCGGGTCCCAAAGAGAAAACGAGGTCAGTATTGGGTGTATCCAGTTGTAGAGTATATGATTCTCATCAACATATCTTACCTGTTAGCTTCTGCTAGTCAATCTTTCCAACTACAAGGCATATAGTACTAACTGTGTCGTAGTTCGTTCATTCTTAAAATTGAACAATTTTTTTCCGCTATATTTTATTATTATTTTAATATTGTTGGGTGCAAAATTTGTTATTTCCTTTGACAGGGACTGGTGTATTTAATAAAAATAATAAGGTGATTGTCAAAAACAATTTGGAATGAGATAATTGATGATGAATAAATCAGTGATAGTGAACATGTATGTGGTCCAGCGTATAAATAGTAAAACATTTTTTTGGTGATCATATTGAGAAAATGACTAAATTTTGTCCCTCAATTATATCCGTATTTTAATTTTTCATCCTTCAACTATCTTTTTTTTCTTTTAAGTTTTTGTCCATCAATTATATCCGTATTTTAATTTTTCATCCTTCAACTATCTTTTTTTTCTTTTAAGTTTTTGTCCATAAATCGTCGCAAGGTATCTCGTTCGTCCCTCAATTTGTGTCTACCATTTTCGCCCTCACACGTTCGGTTTTGTGAAAGTTTCACTTGAAGAATTTCTCTTGTAAATTTCACATTGGAATATTGGATTTTCTAGGCTTCTTAACCACGTGAAGTCGGAAAATAGTACTTTTGATTGGTGGGGTAAGCGGTCGATTACGGTCAATTTTTTGATCTTTTAACATGAATTAACCAAACCAATAGTCAATTATTGATGATTAATTCGATTATTGATCGATTCTATTGAAAAATGTGTAAATTTTCAATTATTCAGTAATTTTCTCACGACTCCGGGTTATAGACAAAAGTGGTACTGGGGTCATAGTTGATGAACAATAAATTATATTTAACAATTTTTTAATCATAGCATGGATACTTGCATGCCGTCTTAAATTGTCAATGTTAACTTGTTAGGTGGTGACAAAGCTATTCCATTTAAACATTCAAGATTATCAATAATATGACAAAAAAGACAAATATCTTTTTTCTTTATGGGCGAGCATACTTTTGTAAATTTCATATATACATACACGTGTGTGTGTGTGAGGTATCTGATTAGGAATTTAAGATTTCTTGTTAATTATTAAATATCATTACAGCAACACCAAGAAGATTATATAATAATAATAATAATAATACAACGGACTCCAAATTTACTTGTTCCTTTGTGACATGATTGCATTCAAGAATAGAATAAGCAGCCTCATTCGGCTACAAATATAATTAACAAATCTTAACAGGAGTCTGTGGGGATTTAGAACATCACGCCCTTAGCTAAGCATGCTTTCTGTACGAAGAATTCAAGGGCATGTAGCTTATTTATCTTGTAATTTAGTATAATCGCGGCAAAATTCGTCATGTTATAAATGTGTGATAAAAACAATACCTACGTTGGCATAATCGCCGAGCGCCAACGAAGAGGTGGGAGTTGTCAACGTTAAAATATCGCCTAAAATCATGGTTCTTGTGGATTAATTCGAGGGAACAAGAATGTAATTAACCTTATTAGCTGTATAAAGTATTAAAGTTAACGTTAGTAAAGAAAGAAAGAAAGAATCAATGCAGACTTGGAGGTTTCGGCTAAGAAAGCTCGGTTTTTACATGTACAGTTCATATAAGGCTTGTGGTTTTGGGCCTGCACATATTTATTTTGGAAAATAGTCACCTCTCCGCTCACTTTAAATCATGACATAATTTCTCTGGTTTGAGTCCGCTTGACTAAAATAAGGGCAACTATAATGTGGACATACCATGTCTGAATTAATCTCTTTTTTATTATATAAAAGTGGTCTTACATCAATAAAATACTTCTTTTAATACATACATTAATAAAATATATTTTTTATTTTTCAAAAGTCAAGCCACTAAAAATTAATATTGATTTTAAGTTTTATTACTTAAAAATCAAGTCAGATGCTCAACCACATCATCAAAACATATCTCACAAACAGTTACATCAACAAAAACACAAATTCTGATACATTATCGCTCTCTATTAATTTTTTGCTATTGCATTCGTTCTAAATGGTACAAGCTCAACAAGGATCCAAATCGCATGATAGTTTAACTGGACTGAAATGACAAGATAGGAAAACTTGATTTCTGCATCTACATCTACAAATACATGTAAATTACAAGAAAGTCGGTTTCTTCGTCCGCGAAATGCATACAATACAATCACTCTGACATTACCCTTTTTCACATCGTTGACATGCAATGCTTCAATTTTTTATCCCCTGCACACCGGTCCAAACATGGTAGTGCAACATCTCATTGATTACGAATTCTGAGCCGTCGATCATGACCGTACTGTGATTTCCAGGGGACTTTGCCTTGTGAACTCTGTACCTTTTTTGACCTCAGGAAATCCATCTGGTCTGAATTGAAAAGGCCAAGAACCTAGTTTGAACTGAAAAGAAAAGTGTAAAAATCAAGGCCCACCAGAAACAAAAGCGCGTGTGTTTGAAACTGAGGAGAAGTGTGTATTACGTGATTGCATGACTCGCGCTGTGCGGGCCATGCATGACAAGCACTTTACCTTATTTGAAGACGTCCATGCTCCCCTCTACTCTCTCGACTACAAACAAAATAGTACTCGCTCCATTTGTTGGACAAGTAACGGAATGAAATTCCCGAACAACCCCTGGCGTTGTTTCTGGGACAGCAGAATGAGGGAAAACGACGACGCTCAGGGCCACGAGTCGACGTGTTTTAAAAGTATGGAAATTCACACACACTTCAAACTACGGGCACACGCATGTATATATATATATATATATATTTATATAAACAAAGAATTTACTCTCTCTCACATCACGCAGGGCATACGAAGTTAATTTCCATGTTTCGATTTCTCTCTCTAAAACCCTCTCTCTAAGCCCTCCCCACCCATGACTACAGACGAGGCCATTAGGCCTTGACCACCGTTTGAGAGCAAACCTTTCGTTGATTCCTCTCTATTTTCTCTTACTTCCTTTTGTCGCTTTATGTGTCGCTTTGGCTGTTCTTGTTGGTGAGTGAGGTAGGAGCTATGTCTCATTCGACGTCCTCGAATGTTTGCTTCAATCCGGACTGTGTAGAGTCGAAATCTGAGCGGCCGAGGAACGGATGGCGGCTCCGCACCGGAGAGGTTGTGGAGCTTTGCGATCGATGCTGGTAACGGGTCTCACCATTTTTATTTTGACTGTTCTATTTTTGTGTGAACTTGTTTGTGTGTTTAATTTGATGTGAATACGGGGAATTTGGAGTTTCCTTGGCTGCAGTGGAGGTGAATTTCGATGGATGATGGTAGGGTTTAACCGGTGTTTTTTCGTGAATTAGTAGTAGTGGTGGTTTTTGGGTGCTTTCGGACCTTGAGATTGGGTTCGTTGGGAGGTCAATTTGGGGAAATTGTCGTTTTGTTTTACATGTACGTATTGACATTCGCTGGCCTTAATCTTGCTATAACGGAACAGGTCAGCGGTTATTTTGTTACAAGAGGGCTCTGTTTCTTTGGGACATAGTTCCTAGAGAGATTATCCGAACCTTCCTCCATTTCATTTTATGAACAATGGAATATGTTATTAATGAATTTATTTGCTCAGTTGGTCCATGTAAACTGGTGGGCAGTTTGTTTTTATTACTCTACCCTACTGTTCTGAATTGATTGTTAATACAGTTGCAATTTGTAAATTGAGAGAGTACTTGGTTGTTTATCCAAAACCATATTTTCATCTGTCACACGAATCAGGATGATATATTTGTCAGAAGCCGCCACATGAATTATTGATTGCTATTCATTCTTTTCAAAAGTTATATTCTCAATTGATCTTATAAAGTCCATGAGTTTTCTTATAACTTTTATCCATTATGTATTCTTGGGCTCTTTTTTTATTTTTATCTTCTGATTCTTGAATATGTTTGACTTTATGATCTATTTGTACAGAGAGATTATTTCAGTAATTGATATTAATGGTTCTTGAACTAGACTAAACTATCACGAACCATCTGGAATTCTTGATAGTAGTTTCTTTTCACGTGGCAGTTTTCTGTCACAGCCATCTTATGTTATATTAAGTTGCATATTTATAGTGTAGTGTCATGATAGTATTGTCTACTTTGTCTGAGATGTATTCATTATTTTGCTTTTCTGTTTCTTAGAAATTAACTCTGGCTATACATATGTGATTTTAGTTCTGCTTTTGAGGAGGGAAGATACTGTGATATTTTCCACATTAATGCAGCTGGTTGGAAATGCTGTGAATCCTGTGGTAAGGTGAGCAGAAAAATAAATTTTGTTGTGAACTATATGTTCTTGTGCTGTCATGCTTCAAACAAAGTAGCTAGCTCAGTCTTTTTTTTTCTTTTCTATCTCATGGTTAATTTTCCACCACAGCGTGTTCATTGCGGATGTGTAGTCTCAGCCCATGCTTTTACATTGCTGGATGCTACTGGAATAGAGTGCATTGCATGTACGAGGAAAAATCCAATGCTGGTAAGTATTTATGAATTTTATGATCAAATCGGATGTGGACACCAGCTAATTCACACTCCTCCGTTCTCTATTATATGCCTTTGTAATGTCTTAATTGAATTGAAAGTATTGGAATCCAGAGATCCCAGGTCTTTTGGTTTTTCAAGTGGTAGACTCATGGATGTGTAAGGATTTTGTGTTTTTTCTTTAGACTTATTCCTAAGTTTTCGGTTTTATCATACTGCTAATCGGTTGATGAATGGCTGACTCATAACTTCATATTCTGCATATCAGGCTTCCAATCATGCATGGTCTCCGTCTTTGTTTTATCATGCACCTTTGCATGAAAGATTTAAGGAAATTTCTATCAAAAATTGGAATCATTTGGCTGGGTCAGGTCCTGTGCCATGGCGGCAAGCCCCCTCTTTGTTCCATTCCCCTATTTCTCAACCTGAATTGCATCCAAGGATGCCCTATGAAGTAGACAGACTGAATGCCGGTGACAGATTATCTGCTCCTTCCTTGGAAAAGAGGAAAGTGGATGATTTTTCTCAAAGATTTAGGAATGGAAGCCTGAAGCTTGGTGCACAGGATGCACCTGAGAATGGGAAAGCAGGTATAGGCTCCTTTCATCTAATATATTATTCCAAAGAAAAAAAATATATTGATGATTTACCCTTTTCCTATTCTAATGTTGGAGAATAGGTGCTGTGGGAGCAGCAAGCTGGGTAACTGCTAAATCTGACATCAAACATTCGACTGCAGGAACTAATTATGAGGAGCAACGTAGCTCATCTATAACATTGTCACATCAGTCTTCTTCTTTGAGGGATGATTCATCCACTCCACAATTTGGCTTGCATTTACCTTGTTCGTCTCCAAAAGAAACAAATGGTCCTATCGGAGCATCTGGAATTCATCTGCAGACAACCCCTCCTCCTCTCCTGGCAAAGCAATTTCATGGTAATTTGCACAATGGAGTTGATTCAGCTGGTGAAACTCAGAGTCGCAATGGGAGACCTCGAGCAGATGGCCGTGGAAGGAGTCAGTTACTTTCTCGGTACTGGCCCAGATTTACTGATCAAGAGCTGTTGCAGATCTCTGGGAAGTATCCTTTGGTATAATAAGTTTGCTTTGTTTTTCAGTTCCTTGAAAATAATTAGAAGCTGGGATAGTTTTAGAATGATGATCGCGAGCTGATTTTATCGAATGTCCCTGAAGGGACGTCCCTAAACCCCTAACATGTAGAAGATTTTTTTGAATTCTGGTTCTTGCTCTGTTATGTTTGGCCTGCCCATTCCTTCAGTTTATGGTTTAACATTATGTAAGACTTAACTCTATAAAGTACAAATGCTATAATCACTCCTTTGTTTGAGAAGATGTTGAGCGCAAGTGATGCTGGGCGAATTGGGAGGTTGGTGCTACCTAAAAAATGTGCAGAGGTAAGTCTTGCTTCTCAAACTTTCCTTTTGCCTTGTCACCATCTTTGAATCCTCAAGCACCGACTGTACATTTAAAAGATCCCGAAGTGTTCTTAATTTTCCAATCAAGAAAAGAAAAACACGGTTGGTGGTCTTGATGTTCTGAGTGAATGGTAGTCTGCATGAGATACGCAACATAATAGTCAATGGATTAAAATACTTTCTTTGAGTTAGATTTTTTTTTGGCTGTTTGAGGATTAGTAGATGTATAGATGGAGTGTGTTTTGTTGTTCATGTAGGGCCTTCAATTTTTGCTGTCTTCTTTGTGCAAATAGAGAATATTTTGAGTCATTGACTATTCTAGCCTGGCATATATTGAGGATGGTTTGCTTAGTGTGGGCTATACGGTCAATGGAGACAACATAGAGGTTGCTGAAATAGTAAGACCAACTATCAAAGAAACTTGGTATTATGGAATATGGACTAAAATTAATTTGGCTCCTATATAGAACTTATGAAGCCCTTTCAATGTGTTATCAAGTCTTCTTTCTTCTTTTTTTCAATTTAGATCACTATTGGTCATATTTCACATGGTGTGTTATTCATTTTCTTAGGGTTAGTTGTACTTCAGAAATTTCTATATCCGCTGGAAAATTAATGATAATTAGTTTTATTATTAATTTTATCATGTGATGTTGTTTAAGTTACCCGTGATGAAGATTAAGTACTGATATACTGTCATCTTGAGACAGGCTTACTTTCCACCAATCTCTCAGCCTGAAGGTTTACCTCTTAAGGTCCAGGATTCTAAAGGCAAAGAATGGATATTTCAGTTTCGCTTCTGGCCCAATAATAATAGCCGAATGTATGTCTTGGAGGGGGTTACTCCTTGCATACAGAACATGCAACTGCAAGCTGGAGACATAGGTAAAATGCCAATATCATTGAGGGCAAATAATTTAGTTTTAGTTATTGGGATTGTAGATTCTCTCCCAAGGTCGTGCTGTATTTTTTTCTTCTTCTTTAAGCTGTTTTTGGTTTCAGCTGGATAGCATTTTCTATGAAATTTTACATGTCAATTGTATTAACTTGAAATGTGGTCTAAAGTAAAGATATAACAGTGCCCATTATTTGGTTGTGTTTTTAATTTATTTGTGTATAGTCTTTAATCTCGAATTCATCTTCCTTGTAACATGTGAAACGCCCATTGATTGACTGCATCATCACTTTGGTTTGGAACTGAACTTGATTCCATTTCCTCAGTAACATTTAGTCGATTGGAGCCAGAAGGGAAATTGGTCATGGGATTCAGAAAAGCTTCAACTGTTGCGCCAGCTGATCAGGTATGGTTGTATATTAACCAAGAACCTCCTATTTTCTTTAACAAATTGCATTCTAGCACAAACTAACTATATAGTAAATGTGGCAAATGACGCTTGCAAATGTATTTATGGTTGATATTTGGAAATGCTGTTAGGTCGCATGTTTAAATCTTAAATGTCCATTAAATAGAGTTTCTGACTAGTTATTCTAATAATACTTAATTAGTCAAGTTCAGACAATGACATTTTGCCTTGGTGGTCCTTAACCTTTTGGATTTTTTTGGAATTTACTGGTTCTACCAATTACTTGAATTCTGGATTGTGTTTTCCCCTTCACAGGACAGTGAAACAAACAAGACTGGCAATGGAGTACCTATGCTTGGAGATGTAAGTATCACTAAAACTATTGTTAGCTGTTTCCTCTAACTATTCTTTGTATAAAACAAACTCAAGATCATCTTATTTCAATCAATCATCCAGGTTGAATTTGCAGATCCTAGTACATGGTCTAAAGTTGACAAGTCAGGTTACATTGCAAAAGAAGCTATAGGAGCCAAATCTTCGATCCCTAGAAAGAGAAAGAGCACATTGGGATCTAAAAGTAAGCGTCTACGAATTGAAAATGAGGACCTGATAGAGTTGAAGCTGACATGGGAGGAAGCACAAGGATTGCTCCGCCCACCTCTGAACCACTCTCCCAGTGTTCTCGTGATCGAAGGCTTTGAGTTTGAAGAATATGAGGTGCCATGATTGCTAAGTCTTTCTCTTTTATATTGTCTCTATTTTCTTTTTTAATTTTAATTTCTTAAGCCGAATACTAGGACTGCCAGAATCTTCTCTCTTTTTTTCTTTAAAATTTCATCTTTCAAGGCCTTACATATAGATTTCAACAGGATGCACCAGTTCTTGGGAGGCCAACAATTTTTGCAACTAATGATGCAGGGTAAATTCTTTTCTCTGGTGACCTTGCTTACATGCATAGTTGTTAATTTTGTGATTATTAATGTCTTTTATATAGTGCAAAAAACATTAAACATTTTATTTATGGAGATAATTTTATTGAAAGAGAAGGTATTTGTCATTTTATATGGTTTTAGACTTCAGTTTTGGCCTTGAAATCAGTAAAGTTCAAGAGATTTCTGATATTATTGAAATCTAACTTGCATGTTGCATGCAAGAAATTATAAGAATGGGATACTTGGATGCTCGTTTTTCTAATTTTGGCCAATGCCAATTGTTCTTGTCACCTTCTGAAATTATTTTGGGTACTATTGACAGGTCATGGCACACTGTTATCTGTCCTGAGGTTGAATAATAGTCGTCTTTATATCATTATTCATTCATAATGCTCAGTGTTATTATTGTTGAATGGGCCTATGATGTCTTTTAGATTCTTGGAGCTAGTGACTCAATCTGTATTTGTTTTATCAGTGAAAAGGTGCAATGGGTTCAATGTGAAGATTGTTCCAAGTGGCGCAGATTGCCTGGAAATGTTGTTCTTCCATCCAAGTGGATCTGTTTTGATAACACTGATCCAGAAAGGTACTACTGACATTCAATACTATTCAAACATGTTCTCTACCTTAGATCAAATGTCTCTAGAAGGAATGTGAATGTTTCATTAGATGTGGGTCACACAAGGATAGATAGGATATGAAATCAGATTATTAGATCTAAGGTAGCAGTAACACCAATTGAAGATAAGTTGTGAGTAATCCGTTTAAGATGATATAGGCATGTTCTATGTAGAGATAGCGGTGTGGCAGTGAGAAGAATTGAGAGAATTTGTATAGGATATAGTAGGAAGACCTAAAAAGACATGGCTTGAAGTAGTAAGAAATGATATGGATTCAACAAGAGTTTATGAAAGTATGAATGTATGATCGTAAATAGAAATGAATGGCATAAACGGATACACGTAGTGGATTCCCATTGATTTTCTCGTAGGCTCTTGTAACCGACCTCAAACTTTGTGATAGAGGCTCGGTGATGATGATTCAGTTAAGGAGCCACAACTTATTTGAGATGAGTGATTCAATGTTAAGTTATTTGGTCAAATCTTGCCGTGATGGCATTGGAGGATTAGTATTATGTCTAGTATGATTCAACATTACCATTTCATTTCTACATAGAAGACATTAATTTTGGTTCTCAAGTTATGTTGCATCTTACTTTAATTATCACCCCCACATCCTTCCTAGTCACCTCATATTTTTCTAAAGAAATAATTTATTTGAAATTTTTAATAAAAAGAAGTTCAAAATGATGATTATCGCCTAGCTGACCCCAAACTGTTTGGGACAAAGGCTTTGTTTATGATGATGAAAAACGTAGATGATTTATATAGAATTCTTTATACAATGCATTTAAAACAATCCGTCTGCCAGATCTTCCTGTTCAGCAGCACAAGAGTTGACAACTGGCCAGCTTGAAGATCTTCTACGTCCCTGTAATTTAGGTATAAGCAAACAATGTTTTTTACTTTTGCTTATCTTTAAATTTCATCATACCATGTCTGAGTCATTTTACCAACAAGGCTGCTGGTAGTGGTGGACCATGGTCAAGAGTAAAGAGTTCCTATTATATCGTGTTTTGCTGTGCTAGATTGCATGCATAATTTTGATGCTTCTACAGTGGGCATTTATTGTTCAAAGGAGCCCCATTAATTTACATTTTCTAAATTCATATTTGGTCTGTGGTTGTGATTGGGCAGCTACTTCTAAGAAAATGAAGGCTGCTAAACAGGAGCCTGACAATTTCGAAGCTCTGGAGGGGCTTGACACTCTAGCCAACCTAGCTATTTTAGGAGAGGGAGAGGAACCACCGGCATCATCTCAGGCCACAACTAAGCACCCCCGCCATAGACCTGGCTGCTCTTGCATTGTGTGCATTCAGCCACCTAGTGGTAAGGGGCCCAAGCACAAGCAAACATGCACATGTAACGTCTGCCAAACAGTGAAGCGCCGCTTCCGCACCCTAATGTTGCGGCGCGAGAAGAAACAATCAGAGAGAGAAGCAGAAACAACACGGAAGAAGCAGCAGGAGAGCAATCTTCCATTGGCTGAGAAATCTTGTGATGATGACATTCTACCTTGTAATAACACATCAAGTAGCAGCTCGGAACAGAAAAAGGTGATTAGTGATGGTTCTGATGATGATCCTAACAAAACAAAATCCTCCACTTCACCTTTTAAAGGCCAAATTGACCTGAATATTCAGCCAGAGCGAGAGGAGGAGCTATCACCTGGTTCGGATTCTTGCAGCATGATGAGGTTGCTCCAAGATGCCACTGAGAGGTATCTCAGGCAGAGGCTGTCAAGCTCCAGCGGTGACAAGAATTCGGCGGGAAATCAGACACCACCTGGTGGAGGCGCTGAAGGAACAGGAGAAAAAGCCAGTAACAGCACCACACCTGACAGTCACCGAGAAGTCGATAAAGACCATTCTGTGCCTTTGTCCGTTAAAGCATCTGCTTCCGCTCCATCGACAGGATAGGTTAATATTCTTTATCGTGCAATACAATGTTGGACTTCTGTTTTGGGGACAGTTTTTTTGGTATGCTTGTCCACATCGGCATGTACCTTATATAGCCTTTGTACATAGGAAAGAGGAGAAAATGCAGTGAACAGGTTAGGAAACAGTGTCGTTAATTACTGTTGTATCATTGCCATCCTCATCGTAATACAAGCGAACGCGGATAAAGGAAATGATGCCAATACTTCTTGTGGGTGATAGGCTGTAGGGTATGCTAGTAGGAGTATTTTGTAAACTAATAAATGTAGTCGGAGGAGTTTCTGGTAGGGATGAAAGAAGAGGAAGACCGAGTCAACCAAGTTATGTTGGGTTCCAACAAAAAAGGAATGCCTTCTGTTAATTATGGATCCGCCATTTGTAGTGCCCATTTCCAAATGCCCCTTTTTATTTATTGTTGGTTGGTGTTTATTGTTTAATCACAAAGTGGCTTCGAGCCTCTCAAACCATCATCCCCACCCAAAATAAGTTAACTCGCCCAATCTTCTTTAGCTTTTAACAATTTTGGTCTTTTCACCTCCCTTCCTCAGGCACAAGATTGTTGATGAGGAAAATTTGAGAATGTTGAACAAAGGCAGGGACAAAGCCAGCAGCCCAGCATACTTGGGTTGTTTTTACTCATAGTTTTATCAATTTCTGCTGAATCCACTCCGAAAAATAAAACCCAGTTGGAGACTCCTTGAAGTCGGTCAAGATGAAGATTTATTCTCAAGTTCCTTCAGAAGGTACACAGACCTGAAACAACAGGCACATCTAGATGACATGGAGGCAGGAAGAGAAGGTATCAATCTCGACAGATTCTCTGAAGATGTTGAGGGTGTCAAGGAAGAAATGAGAAATGTAGAGAAGCTGTACAAGAAGTTACAGGAAGCCAATGAAGAAAGCAAAACTGTCCACAATGCCAAGACAATGAAAGAGCTTCGTGCTCAAATGGACACAGTCGTAGAACAGGTCCTAAGACGTTGCAAAATCATCAAGAAAAAGCTCGAAGCCTTAGAAAAATCCAACGCAAATAGCAGGAACGTTCCAGGCTGCGGCCCTGGCTCATCTGCAGACCGAACCAGGACAACCGTATTGGGTGGTTTGGGGAAGAAATTGAAGGATCTAATGGATGATTTTCAAGGGTTGAGAGCCAGAATGAATGCAGAGTACACAGAAATGGTTGAACGCCGGTATTTTACAATTACAGGCGTAAAGGCAGATGAAGAAACTATTGAGAACTTGATATCAAGTGGAGAAAGTGAAAGTTTCTTGCAGAAGGCAATTCATGAACAAGGAAGAGGTCAGATTATGGACACCATATCAGAAATTCAAGAGAGACATGATGCTGTAAAGGAAATAGAAAAGAATTTGCTTGAACTTCATCAAGTTTTCTTGGACATGGCAGCTCTGGTGGAGGCACAGGGTCACCAGCTCAATGACATTGAGAGCCATGTCGCTCATGCTAGCTCATTTGTTCGACGAGGGACAACAGAACTTCAGGCCGCCCGGGAACACCAGAAGAGCTCGAGGAAGTGGACATGCATTGCTATGGCTGCTTGTGCTGTCCTCATTATTGTTCTCTTATTACCACTCATGCCAACAATTTTGTCCATTTTCTAGGAAAGAAGTTTACAAAAATCACTTTTTGTTCTTGGATGTATCTCCTGTCACAGCAAAGAAATACTCGCTGCAGCCATACTCCTCTCTCTGGATGTGCAGATAAGCTTAAGTGCTTAACTGCAGTAAGGTGCATAAAGACATCACCAGTTAAAAGTACGAAGTTCTTGGATTTCTTGATGTTAAACCCACAAACATACACCATCCCAGCCGGGTTCATTTTCTCCTTACTGCATTCACCAACTAATTTTTCACAAGTAACCTCTGAAACATTTAAGGATACAAGCGCACGATGTCAAAACAATAAGACATTTTTTGTTAACATATCCAAAATGTGACAAATTGAGGTGCTACTACAAATTCAAATCATAAAAACATACATATAATCCCAATCACAAACCTGCCATTACAAGAGAGCCTCGTGGTCTATGACCTTTTTCAGGCAACAGTAATCATAAATAAGTTCACTCAAAGCCTCACCTTAATCTGAATTACTGACAACGGTCTTTCCAAAAGTTGTGCTAGATGAGTAAGATCAACAGTCTGTCTTAACATAGACTATCAAAAACTTCAGGTATAGGGGTTCTGTAGCCATTTTCAAGATCTATCACCTCTAAACAAAACAATATGATACTCGAGGAAAGCCATGTGTTTCCAATATCCAGGGGATTACAGAACACAACACTCAAAACAAATAGTTGATGAATATATTGAGCTAAATTGAAGTACAAGCCCATTTCAGAATCTAATAAAGCCTTACCCAACAATTTACAAACTTACCCAATCAATTCAGTCAAGTAC
Source organism: Euonymus europaeus (assembly GCA_963580455.1). Taxonomy (NCBI): domain Eukaryota; kingdom Viridiplantae; phylum Streptophyta; class Magnoliopsida; order Celastrales; family Celastraceae; genus Euonymus; species Euonymus europaeus. Next base: position 1,194,874 of record OY756969.1, on the reverse strand, counting down.
CAGCAGTAGGCAAAGCCGCCATAAACGAATTGTAGGAGGACTCAAGATCAAAGTGAAGCTGTCGTGCTTGCTGTTCTGTCAACTCATCTGCTGCCCCCATTTTAGACAACCTTGAGATCCACTCCTTCATCTTTGTCTTACCCTCAAAGTCTGGTGGCAAAATACTCAGCTTATTAAGCGATGCAGAGAGGTCTGAGAGTAAAGGGTGAACCTGATCCACGGCAACCATATTCAGTTTCAGAGAATCCATAGAAGTGATGAAATTCTGTACACACTCTGCCACAGTAGCAGCAGAATTGGTTGATGAGGCTGAAGCAGCAGCCCGGTGCTCCACTGTGGCAGGCACCCCAGAGGTCACAAGGCGGTTCAGAGCTGCTGGGCAATCCATTTTGTATGTGTCAGCAAAGCGCTCAATGCTAGGAACTATGTCTTTAAGAGTGGAAGCCAATGTTTTGAAGTGGGCAATAAGCTTTTGGCATTCAGTTTCATATTCAGACGAGGATATAATGTCACGAATATAGGCTTTCTCTAGCTTCTCCGTGGCTTTAATAATAGCATAAAGCTCAGCAAAATTCTCATACATTTCTCTCTCGCGCTTGTCATTCCATAGTTTGACCTCCATTTTGCTATATGTATATATTTATTTACGTATATATAAGCTTAAGTAGTAAGATAAGTTCTTGGATGAGTGGAGGATTGGAGAAGAGCACGGGACACGCGCAAAGACAAGAAATCTTCTTCACTGAGAAAGCAATCACATAAGAAAGAGAAGAAGAAGTAATCAGGAAACTGTAGCTGAACATCATAACATTGAACAGAGCAGAGTTCATATGAAATAAATCCAATGAAGCCCCCACTGCATTCATCAAAACTTAACATTCAAACAGAAGAACATATATCAATTAGAAAAGCAGGAGTACAATCAAACCGGCCAAAGTTTGTTTGGAAGCCAAGAAATCTACTTTAGCAACTAAAACAGCATCCAAAACAAAAACAAGAAACGTTTCCAGGAAAGGAGAAATAGAAAATCATAAAAGAAACACTAGCGATGGAACGATGCTTCACTCAACTCATCTTCAAAGAACTTTACTCCATTAATTCAACCGAATAACTCGATTACAAGACACCAAATAACAGAAGCAAAACATAAAGCTTAGACTAGTCTCACAGAGGAAGGTCAACAAGCTCATGATGAGAACACCAACAAAGTATATTAAAAAAAACCTAAATCAATAATCGAAGTACCAATAATACAAAAATTACCCTATAGATCATGGAGGAAAACAGAGAAACCCCAACGTGATCCCCATTAATAGACTTCCGAACACCATCTACGAACTTGTGAAATCATAATACTGAAAAGGTAAAAATGACAGGCCAGAGAGGGAGAGAGGTGACCGACTTACATATAGCTCGAAAAGCGGCTTTGAATTATGTGAAACCCTCTGGAATAGCCGAGGAGATAGAAAGAGAGAAGATTAAGTAATGCGGTTGCGTGTGGTCTCTAATTATTACTGCTTACGGCATCTCCGTCACTCCGTGTGGCAGTTAAGAAAGGAAACGGCTCCGTTTTTCAGTTGTGTTTGTTGCGGTGTAAGGCGGTTCATTGACATTCATGGTTTGGCACTGTTGCAGTACTTGTACTTGATCGTGACGATGGGCTTGGGCTTAAACTGAATGGGTGTGGGCCTAAAAAACAATCTCTTCTTTTTGTGTGTTATTGTCCATTAAGAATTCCAGTTGGGAAATCGGTCGTGCTTTGATCTTTCGCAGTAATGAGATTCTGACTTGTGAAATCCCTAAATCGAAACCCACCACAAGAACGTGGCTCACCTTCGTTTTTTTTTTCTTCATTACTTTTAGGATTAAGTTAGGGTTTGGGTTGCAATTTTGGCCATTCAATTTAATTTACTGTAGTGGATTTTCTTTGTTCAATCTTCGATCAATAATGGCAATCCCGATGGAGTTTTATCCAGCTGAAGGTGATCTACTCTACGAGGAGGAGCTGTTGCGCAACCCCTTCAGTCTGAAGCTATGGTGGCGCTACCTAGTTGCTCGCGCGGATGCTCCGTTCAGGAGACGATTCATTATCTACGAGCGTGCACTTAGAGCCTTGCCCGGTAGCTACAAGCTCTGGTACGCGTACCTCCGTGAGCGCCTCGAGCTGGTGAGGAACCTACCCATCAACCACTCTCAGTATGAGACGCTAAATAACACTTTCGAGAGAGCTCTGGTAACTATGCATAAGATGCCCCGGATTTGGATAATGTACTTGCAGAGTCTAACAGAGCAGAGACTGGTTACAAAGACTCGGCAGACCTTTGATAGGGCATTATGTGCCCTGCCTGTGACCCAACACGATAGGATTTGGGAGCCGTATTTGGTGTTTGTTAGCCAAAAGGGCATCCCAATAGAGACTTCGCTTAGGGTTTATAGGAGGTACTTGAAGTATGACCCCAGCCATATTGAGGATTTTATAGAGTTCTTGGTGAATTCGAGTCTTTGGCAAGAGGCTGCAGAAAGATTAGCTTCTGTGCTTAATGATGACCGGTTTTATTCCATTAAGGGGAAAACAAAGCATAGACTGTGGTTAGAGCTTTGTGATCTGCTCACAAGGCATGCCAAGGATGTGTCGGGTTTGAATGTAGATGCAATAATCAGGGGTGGGATCAGGAAGTTCACAGATGAAGTGGGGAGGTTGTGGACCTCTCTTGCAGATTATTATATCAGGAGGGGTTTGCTTGAGAAAGCAAGGGATATATTTGAGGAAGGCATGACAACTGTGGTGACTGTAAGAGATTTTAGTGTTATTTTTGATGCATACTCACAGTTCGAGGAGAGTATGGTTGCGCACAAAATGGAAACTCTTGATTTGAGTGACGGGGAAGACGAGGATGATGAGGAAAATGGATTTGATGAAGGTGAAGATGTTAGGCTGGACGTTATCATGTCAGTGGCTAAGTTTGAGAAGAGGATACTTCATGGATTTTGGCTGCATGATGATAATGATGTAGATCTGAGGTTGGCTCGTCTCGAACATCTCATGGATAGGAGACCAGAATTAGCCAACAGTGTACTTCTGCGCCAAAATCCACATAATGTTGAACAGTGGCATCGCAGGGTGAAGCTATTTGAGGGTAATCCCACTAAGCAGATACTTACCTTTACTGAGGCGGTGAGGACTGTTGATCCAATGAAAGCTGTGGGGAAGCCTCATACATTGTGGGTGGCTTTTGCTAAATTATATGAGAGCCACAAAGATATAGTCAATGCCAGAGTGATTTTCGATAAGGCAGTGCAGGTGAACTACAAGACTGTAGATAACCTTGCAAGTGTCTGGTGTGACTGGGCAGAAATGGAGTTGAGACATAAAAATTTCAAAGTAGCCCTAGAGCTGATGAGGCGGGCCACAGCAGAACCATCAGTAGAGGTTAAACGAAGAGGTAATCTAAGCCTCACCTTTCTTACTTTTCTTTTAGTTATAATTCCGCATTGATTAGCATACTTCTGTTTAGATGAATGGAAGGATTGTGCTTATTAGATGCTCCACTACCTAGATGATTGTGCATTATTGGTGCATTTTATTTCACAAAGATCAATGCGGAATTATAACTAACTTGATCTTTGGTGCACTTCCGTATGCAGTGGCTTCTGATGGGAATGAACCAGTACAAATGAAGCTGCACAAGTCTTTGAGGCTTTGGGCCTTCTATGTGGATTTGGAGGAGAGCTTGGGCACCTTGGAGTCCACCCGTGCAGTGTATGAGCGCATACTTGATTTGAGAATAGCAACACCTCAGATGATAATCAATTATGCATTGCTCTTGGAAGTATGCAAAGACCCCTATAAGTTCTCAATTGTGGTCTTTAGGGTTTTTTACAGATATTTCCTTCATTGGATTGAAATTTGTAACATTTTTACTTGGTACAGGAGCACAAATACTTTGAAGATGCTTTCAGAGTATATGAGCGAGGCGTGAAGATATTCAAGTACCCACATGTAAAAGATATATGGGTCACTTACCTCTCTAAATTTGTCAAGAGGTACAGGAAGACAAAACTGGAACGGGCAAGAGAGTTGTTTGAACATGCTGTTGAAATGGTATGAATGTGCTTCACCTTCTTATGCCCTACTCTGGTGATTCCGTTATGCATATAGTGTCACATTTATGTACTGTTTATAGCTTTTGAGATGCTTCTTTGCAATTCATGTTTACAACTTTGCCTTATCATCCTGTTATTTTATCTTATTCTCATCCGTTGATTTACTGTGGAAATTGTGACTTGTTAGTATTTTTTGAGAACATGTTCCACATTGGTTCATTCAAGTTTTACATGCTATGTTTAGCTTGAAGCAATCAGGGATAACTTCAGTATGGGACCTGGCAAAATAGTTTAAGCTGTTTGCTGATATTGATTTGTTTGTATATGCATATCTTGTCTGTTTGCCCTGGTTGCTTCTATTTACAAACACAATCTTAGTGGCAGTGCAATGTCAACGACTTCATGCACTTGCCAGGAATTAAAAGTGAGCACTGACAGTGCAATCTTAGTGACAGTATCTGATAGGCATGTCCACTAATTGAATAATTTGGTGTACTAAGCAGGCAAGACTCTTTTAGTCTAAGGTGATGAAAATTGATTTTAAATGAAGGAAAGTTCTTCTCCGTGAGAAACATAGGTGAGTGGGAGTTGGAACAGTGATTAAAGCCTAGATAGCTATGGATTACAGTTATGGAGGCATCTTCGGTGTTCAATGAGTATGCTGTGGGCTTTTAGCTCTATTAACTCCTGGAGAGTTTGTGGTCCAAGAATGAGGATGAGCTAACCTTTAGGTTGTAGAAGTGTAACAATAAAAAATGACAGGCGTATTAGTATTTAGTTGAAAGGTGATGCTTGTTATCTTTTCCATGTGTGTATACATAGACATATATGTACAAGTTGTGTATTTTTTACTTAATATGATTATGACATGAAATTGATTTTTTTTTTTTTTAAATGAAACGTGAAATTGTTTTTTGTCAGTACCGATGGTGTTTACTATGTTTTTACTGTTGAAATTGATTTCTGACCTTCGGATATTTGTTTCATATTCTGATCAGGCTCCTGCTGATGCTGTGAAACCATTATATCTTCAATATGCTAAGCTGGAGGAGGATTACGGTCTTGCAAAACGAGCCATGAAGGTTTATGATCAAGCCACTAAGGCTGTTCCAAATAATGAGAAGCTGAGCATGTATGATATCTACATTGCTCGTGCGGCTGAGATTTTTGGTGTTCCAAAAACTCGTGAAATATATGAGCAAGCTATCGAGTCTGGTCTTCCAGACAAAGATGTCAAGATCATGTGCCTAAAGTATGCTGAGTTAGAAAAGAGCTTGGGAGAAATTGATCGTGCACGTGGTATATATGTGTTTGCCTCTCAGTTTGCCGACCCACGATCAGATGCTGAGTTTTGGAACAAATGGCATGAGTTTGAGGTGCAACATGGTAATGAAGATACCTTCCGGGAAATGCTACGTATTAAACGGAGTGTATCTGCAAGCTATAGCCAGGTATACCTTGTGGTTACTTCTCTTGTTTATTACTCATACTTAATTGTTGATTCATTCCATTGCATATTGTCCACACTGCACTCTGTATTGGCAACCTTGATTATTTTCAACTTTCTTTAATGTAGCTCTTATCTAGTAACAATGAATTGAAGGATTGCTAGGAACTTCCACTGGAAGAAGAAAACTTCGCTCTGTTTTCGTAGTAAATGTGACATGAATTTACAAAATCTCCTCATGAACACTTATTAGCTGCGTTAGGTGGTCTTTTAATTAGCTTTTTATTCAGTGGGTTGAGCAGAGAGAGGACTTCTGATATTTGCTGAAAGACTTGGCAGGGAAATATTTTTACTATTTTGATGAAGTCCTAAAGCCTGCAACCATAAGTGCTGATAAGGATCTTGATAGTTATTTTTACTTTTATGATCTTCTCTCTTCTTCTTCTTTTGGTATGTTTTTGAGTGTATGGGCTTAAATTTATGAGTCCTTTGTTCGTCATATGAATTCTCATTCTTTGTTTTCCAGACGCACTTTATTCTGCCAGAGTACCTCATGCAGAAGGATCAGAGGCTCAGCATTGATGATGCTAAAGACAAATTGAAACAGGCTGGGTTGCCTGAAGATGAGATGGCTGCTCTAGAGAGGCAGTTGGCCCCTGCAGCCGATGATGCTACTGCTAAAGATGGCGGCAGAAGAGTGGGTTTTGTGAGTGCTGGAGTGGAGTCACAGTCTAATGCAAATCAGGAAGACATTGAGCTTCCTGAAGAAAGCGATTCTGAAGATGATGAGAAGATCGAGATTTCGCAGAAGGATGTTCCATCTGCTGTCTTTGGGGGGTTAGTTCGGAAGAGGGATGAAAATGAAAGTAATGTTTTGGGAGATGCTGCTGCAACAAACAAGGAAGGCGAAAGTCGTCTCGGTGCCCTCGAAAGGATAAAAAGGCAAAAACAAGGGTGAATCCGTGAATGTGTGTTGACGCCACTAATAAGGTATTGAAAGGAATTCTGTCATGCTTTATTATGTTCTGACTGTTAACTCGGAGACGGAAACTTCCCTTTGTTTCAGGTTTTGATCGCTCATCGATGTGAATATCTGTAGTTTATCCATTCAATCTCTATGCCACGCATGGTTTATATCAAATGCTGTTGTTATTGGAAGAAGCCATTTCTTACAGTTGCATCTTAATGGAATTCAACCATAGAGATGACAGCCTTGTAAAACATCTTCAGATGTTGTCGTGTTTTGATCCACAGGTGACATGGACATGCATGCGTTCTACAAGTGGAAGTATCGCCAGAAACGTTGTTCGTCTTTGGCTTCCAAACAATGGTGGTTTCTCTCGTATTGGAAGTCCTTAGATTCGGTATTGAAGTCATGTTTTTGATATTGTCATGTTAAAATGAAGAACGAATCATAACATGGTATGTGGAGGGCACTAGGATTTGGTTGGGTTCTACGACATTTGGTCCGTATCAGTCTGCCAAAGGCTACTTCTAGGGCTCGGTGCGACTCAAACTTCTGAGTTACATTAGGCAGTGTACCCTCAAATAAGCCATTTCTTGCAGCCATCGTGAGCCGCACCTTGCGCATGGGTTGGCAAATGCTCAATTATCGACCATGAATGTGATGATTGTGAATTTTGATTAGACCGAATAGGCCATAGCCGCATCCTCTGGTGATGGTCATATTCGCAACATCAAGCGGAGTATAGATTGGAATTTAGCAAGTTAAAGTTTCATATGGGCTTATTAAAAAACAGCTCTTATGGGGTCCTAGGTGGAATCTAATTTGTCCCATTAAGCAAGTTCCGAAGGAATTTGCTGGCCGCAAAACTTGACCAATGGACTAGGGAAACCAATTGATTGCCGCCAGGCTCATGATTGTAATAATTTGGTCGGCAGCGTGGTCTCCGTGACCCGGCACAACTTCTTGTCTTATTACCTATTTACAAATTATCCACACCATGACCGGGTCAGTGTAATTGACCCCGTGCCTCACGGGTCTTTATGTTTGACTCAAAATATTTTTTTAAAGCCCAGCGGGTATAAAAAAACAAGTTATGATTCAGTTCGGGCCCAAGCCCAAAGATAGGATCCAGACATCCAGTCGATCACACGACTAATTAGATAGACTGCTTTTCAGCCCAGTAATTTGAGTGTGTGCAAATTCATTCGTGGAAAAAATGTACAAGAAAAACAAGGGACTGCAACCATCTTCTTTTTTTCACTTCGAAAAAAAATATAAAACTATAGAGATGATGTCGAAAGGCAGATTATATCATGTTTTCAAAAAAAAAAAAATCAACGAGGGATTGAAAAAAGGAGAATACATCACAAAAAATACTGTGATAGTAGTTCATTAAAACATGAATCAAAGAACAAAACATCAAGCTTTTTTTCTTTACAGACCATTCTATATGTGATAAACATACTGAAAACCCCCCATCTGTATCATAATCCAGCCTCTTATCTATATCCCATCAACAAAACTAATACAAACCCCCCAAAAAAAAATCTTTTTAATTTCTTTCATTTTTTTCGGTCGTTTTCTCTTTCATTATTATAAACCCAATATTGAGAAAACAGTTTCAAAAAATAATATACTTCTACACTGATCAAAAACATAAAAAGGGGAAAAGCACAACCAATAAGTTTCAACGGGCCACCATTGCCTTATACCGATTCAAGGATTCTTCCCTCTGCAACCTCATCTCCTCATTGAACTTCCTTATGAAGGCCTCCACTCTCCTGTTCAACTCGTCGTGACTCAGAGACGGTTCTTTCTTTAGCTTCACTGGAGACGGTGTCTCAGGTGGCGTCTGGTAATTGGTTCTGTCCTTGAACGTCTCAGATTTCTTCACCTGAGGTGGGTCCTCAGTCTCCAAGTTGACGTGACGTCCATGATGCTCCCACGTGTCAGATTTCTTTAGATGCCTCGTTAACGGCATCGCACGGCCCTCCGTTATCGTCTTCCATGTGTTCTCGAGCGTCTCATGACGCTTCGGTTTCGAGACCTTCAGAGCTCTCCCCCCTGAAAATTCGAAAACACATGAAGCTCAAAATGACCAGTCTGTCCTAATTTGGTGTCACATAGGGGTATTTTGGCATTTTCATAAGTAGAAAACTCAATCTATCAAGACGACAACGTTTCACATCATTACTTTGCCGAAACAACAATCATCTATTAATAAGTTCTAAATAATAGATTCAAATTTCGAAGAGCTGTTAAGCTTAGTAAATACAACCGTTACAGTATTCAATACGTACCTTCAGGACTGGCTTTAACCGGTTTCCGGTGACCGAACCGAGTCGAAACCAGAGGTTTCTCCGCCGGCAAGAGAATTTCCGTAATCTCCGGCCTCCTTTTAGGTGGGATCCACGCCGACCTGGAGATCAGAAACGCTTCCTCGTCATCAACGTCCGCAGATCCATTCAGCACCGCAACACTCTTGTCCTCAAACGCCTTACTCTCTTCCTCCGCCTCTCTTTGTTCATAGACAAACGTATCATCTGCAGCCGATGCCAAATGAAAATCAGATCGAATCACCGTTGTAACATTCTCTGCATAACCAAAATCCGGTACCGGATTAGTTGACATCTTCACCGGTACAGATAATTGTTCAGGTTGATCCTCCTCGTGATTCTTATGAAACCGCGAGGAGGCGGCTATGATGACGATGATTCCGTTGATGACGATGTAGAGATACGGAGGCTTGAGCCATGAGAGGAAAGAGCTCCACGCTTGATGAGCCGAGAATTCCGTCACCAATGGAACAGAGAATTTCAAAAGCAAAGCCAAGGACAGTACACCAGTAGAAATGAAGAAGACTCTGATAGAGAGTAATAGAGGCGCCATTCTATTCACAGGTGACACTCTCTCTACCTTACCTTCTCTGATTGGATTTTTGAGATTTTCGTTAATGGAGTCCACTTTGGTGCTGGAAGGACTGAAGAGGATAATGGGTGTATATAAAGAGGGAGTGTAGGGACGCGGTTGGTGAATGGATGTGAATCGTTGGATCTTGGATTGCACTGGTGGACGGTCGAGATTCGCAAAAGGTGTGTGGGGTGCCGTACTTGAGTGGGACCTTCGACGCTTCTCTTTAGAATATCGGTGGTGGCCCACATTATTAAAGAGAGATTAATGATAAAGTATGGAAAAAGGTTTTAAAATGTTATAAAAAATGAACTTTCACAGAGTGTAAATGACGTAAAAGAAAACGTCATAAGCCTTCTACGATAAATACAAGATCACATGCAATGGTAATGGGTTATTGTCCCCACTAAAATTATTTATGGACCCTATTTTTATCACATAAAAATTCAAACCACACATAATTTTTAGCACAGTCACATCAGTAAAACACATATTCCAATACAATTATTTCTTTCTCCATTATTCAAACCAACTATTTTCCTTTCCTACATCTTTTTCACAACAAAACTACACAAAAATCAAGATTGGTCCCACCAAAACACAACTCTCAATACAGTCACATCAGCAAAACACATCTCCCAATACAGCCACATCAGCAAAAACACACAATTCAACAACATCTAATATCCCCAATAACATCTATCCATTGCATGTGCTCTTACTCTTCAAAAATATGATACAGATAAACTCAGTCTGTCAGATTCGTACGCATACAATATTTTTAAAATTAAAATCTTTCAAATCCATACGATTTAATCCGAGAAAGGTTCACCAACCATAAGCATCTCTCTATAATGCTAATTCAATCGTGTTTGACAGTAATTAAGGAGAGATTCAGGACTAATAAGTAGGTAACACATAGTTTAATGTTTATGTTTCTAGAGAATAGTAATTTTCAGAATCTAGTGGTTGCATAGTTTGGCTTAGTGTCAGAAAATATTTGAATTTTTAAATGGGTCACTAGCCTCCAACGGTCATTTATATATGACCGTTACTCACGCAGGCTGTGCCCAAAATGCTGAGGCGCTGATCCACTGGATACGGAGAGGGTCGCCCCTTGTCACGTGCCCAACAGGTTGGCCAGTGATGCATCCTTAGCCGACCATCACGTACACTTGTGTGTGGCGGTGTGGCCGCATGACTGATTTATAAAAAGGGGAAAAATAAAGGCAATAAAAAGTAGCTGTGTGTTACAGACTTTTACAGTGTGGCTCCGCTCTATGCCCCAACTTTGAAAACATATTAGCTGTCTAGACCCATAGAATGATCAATGATGGAAGAAGCCATCAATCAGACATACTTTTCTTCCTTTTTATCAATTGAGTTTTTTTTTTTATTATATCAATTTATCAATTGAGGTTTCTGAACATGTTGACTACAGCGGATGCCATATTATATGGTAGTATTGTGAAGTATCCTACATGTTACGATTTAGGGGTAACAAAATTTTATCCGATTTGAATGATTGAAATACAGATTAAATCAAGTTTTGATATAAGTTATATGTCCGAAATTTGGGTATAAAGAAAAAAAAATTGTCCGGATTAACACCGAATGTGAATTCAAACACAAAAATCTTACATGATTTAGTTGTCCGAACCCTAATATTAATTGAATTCTTGTATGATTTATTTGTCCGGATTTAAATCAATATGGATATTATCATTTGAGTATGTCCAGAAATCCAACCAATATGGATCCGGATGTACAAATATTTCGTTAATGCCTATATTATTCGACCTTGAAGCAATTATTTTTGCGACCCCCAATTGGATTGGATCTTCAACATAATGGCCGGTCTTTATTTTTTAATGGTATGGATCAGTATGTGATTACGGAGCCCATTCTAACATTAAGGTAGGGCTATTTGTAGCCCACATTTTTGTTAACATTATCTGGATGTGAATAACCTATTTTATTGAAGATCAACTTTGACTATATAATAGCCATTACAAACAGAAATGAGAAAACCATGCAAACCATGCAGCCCACTAACGTGGTCATTACAACTGAAATCAAACTATCAGCACTATCCTAGAGAATAGGTCTATCCTAAAGAATAGGCAACTTATTAACAGAAAACCAACAACTCCTAAGTTTAAGGACTTTCAATTCTATCATACCCTCCCTTAAACTAAGCTAAATAACTTAGTTTACTTCTGGTGACGTGCACACTCCCAAGAGATCTCTAAGCTTTTGAAACTGCTCCACCTTTAATGGCTTTGTTAAGATATCAGCAATTTGTTCCTGTGAACCACAATGAATCAACTGCACCACTCCTTCCTTGGACAAGTCTCTTAAGAAATGAAAACGTACTTCAATATGCTTACTCCTTCCATGCATCACTGGATTTTTGGACAATTTGATTGCTGAACTGTTGTCACAATAAATAGTGGTATATTTATCACCTCCACAGCCAAGCTTTTCAAGTACCCTCTTCATCCATATTGCTTGACAAGCACATGCTGTAGCAGCCACGAACTCCGCCTTTGTTGTAGATAAAGTGACAATCGGTTGCTTTTTAGATGACCAAGCCACTGCCCCCGAACTCATCATGAATGCATACCCTGAAGTGCTCTTCCTGTCCTCCAAACATCCTGCATAATCACTATCGGTATATGCTGTCAAGGCACAACTTGCCTCCTTTTTGTACAAAATACCAAGCCCTACAGTCCCTTTTACATAGCGTAACACCCTTTTTGCAGCCATAAGATGAAGTTCTGTAGGTTGAGACATGTATCTAGCAATCAAACTTACTGCAAACATCAAGTCTGGCCGAGTAGAGGTTAAATACATTAGACTCCCAACAAGTTGCTTATAGAAGGTGGCATCAACTTCAATCCCACTCTCATCCTTCGAAATCTTGGACCCTGGTACTATAGGATTCAGTACTGAATTGCAAGTTTCCATCTGAAACCTCCTAAGCACATCCATTGCATACTTCTTTTGGCTGATAAAAATTCCTTCCTTTGATTGTTATACTTCTAGCCCGAGAAAGTAGCTCATATTCCCCAAGTCTGACATGTCGAATTCCTTCATCATGGAATCTTTGAACTCCCTCATCATTGTATTATCGCTCCCAGTATAAATTAAATCATCAACATACAAACTTACAATCAATTTACCTTGGGTGCTGGTGCTTGTCTTGACAAAGAGTGTATGCTCACTAGGACATTTCTCAAATCCCTCCCTTAAGAAATAGCCCTCAATGCGACTAAACCAAGCTCTAGGAGCTTGTTTTAGTCCATATAAGGCTTTTCTTAGCTTATAAACCTTGTGGAGCTCGTCCTTCTTCTCAAAACCTTTGGGCTGCTCGACATAGACATCTTCCATTAATTCGCCATGTAAAAACGCGGATTTAACGTCAAGTTGATACACCTTCCAACTCTTGTGAGCAGCAAGAGCAAGAATGAGTCGAACTGTGTCCATCCGAGCTACTGGTGCAAAGACTTCAGAGTAATCAATTCCGTATTCTTGCACGTAACCTTTGGCAACCAACCTAGCTTTAAACTTGTCCACCTCGCCATGTTCATTTAGCTTCGTCTTGTAGACCCATTTGACTCCAATCCGTTTTGCTCCTTCAGGTAAATCAGTGAGAACCCATGTTTCATTCTTCTCAATAGAATTAATTTCAGACTCCATTGCTTTCCTCCAATCTTTACTCCTTACTGCCTCTTCAAAACTTATAGGATCTGCATTAGCAAATAAGGCAAGGTTACAAAAATTCACATCAGCTTCATCTCCTGAAAGCCCTTCTCCACTCACGTAGTCATCCATCCAAGTTGGTGGTCTTCTATTTCTTGGTACATCTTATGAACTTGAGCTTGAAGGAGATAACACGATGAGACCATCATCCACCACTCCTTCACTAATTACTGCATCAGCATCATCATTATCACTTGAATTCTCTATCAGCTCGTCTTCAGTTTCTCCGCATTCTAAATCAATATGGACTTGCTGGTCATAACTCTTGTCCCAATCCCACTTGCTCTTCTCTTCAAAGACAACGTCTTTGCTGGTTATTATTTTTTTTGTCATAGGATCATATATCCTATAACCTTTTGACTCATCACTCATTCCCAAAAGAACCCCACTGGTACTTTTATTCTCCAATTTTTTTCTCTGCGCATCAGGTACATGCACGTGACATATGCATCCGAAGACTCGTAGATGTTCAATTGATGGCTTCACACCAGTCCAGACTTCTTCTGGAGTTGCGTCTTTCAAAGCCACAGTAGGACATCGATTCAGCACGTATACAGCCCACTTTACTGCTTCAGGCCAGAAAGGCTTTGGAATCCCTTTCTCAGAAAGCATGCATCGCACTGAGTTCATCAGCGTACGGTTCTTTCTTTCGGCAACTCCATTCTGCTGAGGAGTATATGCAGTTGTTAGTTGTCTTCTGATTCCATTAGCTTTGCAAAAGTTGTTGAACTCGGTTGATGTGAACTCTCCTCCTCGGTCTGTTCGTAGACATTTGATGGAAATACTTGTTTCTTTCTCAACAAGTATCTTAAACAACTTGAAAACAGCAAATGAGTCTGATTTCTCATGTAGAAAATAAGACCAAGTCTTACGACTATAATCATCAATTAAGCAAAACACGTACTTCTTCCCACTATTCGAAATTGGAGAAATTGGACCACATAAATCAGCATGTATGAGTTCTAACCTTTGAGTTGCTCTCCAGATGCTTCTTTTTGGAATTGGTTCACGATGTTGCTTGCCTTTTAAGCAATCAACACACACAACATTTGAGGCTGGAAGCTGTGGTAGTCCATGAACCATTTTCTTTCGTTGCAAGACTTGTAATCCTGTGTTGCTGATGTGACCTAGTCTGCAGTGCCAGAGGTGAGTAAGATCTTGTGCCGTGGTGTTGAAGCAAATTTCTTGGGTGCAATCAGACAAATTTGGCTGAATTTTTGATACCAAAATGAACATCCGATTAGTTGTCATCTCGGACTGAATGATAAGACCTTTTTGTGGGTGATAAATGTTGCACTTTCCAGATTGAATGAGGATTGCAAGACCTTTTTCTTGTAGTTGACCTATGCTCAAAAGAATGTTTTGCAACTCGGGTACATAATATATATCACTAACAACACAATTAAATCCATTTACCTCCAACTTGACTTTTCCTCTTCCTGAAACCTTCATTCTCATGTTGTTGCCTAATTTTACTGTGTTTTGAAAGGATTCATCCAACTCAGCAAAAAGTACCTTGTTACCACACATGTGGTGACTGCACCCCGAGTCCAAGAACCAAATTGCTTCTCTACTTGCTCCAGCGTCATCAACATAGGCCATCAATAACATCTCCTCTTGCTCGTCTAGTTCGACATAGTTTGCTTGTTTATCCCATGTGGGACATTCATACTGGAAGTGACCAAGTTTATGACAATGGTAACATTCCACAGTTGCCTTGCTGAACCCTTGTCGTCCTCTTCCTCTACCTCTGAAACTGCCTCGACCTCTGCCTCTATTGCTTCTCTCATCAATAGTCACTTTTAGAGCATGCTCCTCGCCATTACTTCCATTGCTTCTGTTGAACTTTTGCTCATGCACAACTAATGAACTTTGTAATTCATCAATTGTGAGGGAATCGATGTCCTTGGACTCTTCAATGGAAACAACCACGTAATTATATTTCTCAGTGAGAGTCCTGAGAATCTTTTCAACAACAGTAACGTCCTTCATGTCCTCTCCATTGCTTCTCATCTTGTTTGACAAATTCATAACTCGAGCAAAGTACTCGGTGATAGTCTCTCCCACCTTCATCTCCATGATCTCCCAATCTCGTCTCAATGACTGAAGGGCTGCACGCTTTACCCTAGCATTGCCTTCATACTTCTTCCTCATTGAGTTCCATATATCCTTGGATGTGTGTTTCTCCAATATCTGCTCCAGAATTGTCCTGTCAATGGCTTGAAACAGGTAATTCTTTATTTTTTGATCTTTCTGCTCCACATCCTCCAATTGTTTTTGTTGAGCCTCTGTCAACATTGCTCCTGCTGGTGGTTCGTCATAACCCGTTTGAACCAGCTTCCAAAATCCCTTAGATCTCAGCAGATTTTCCATAAGCATCGCCCAATGATCATAGTGACCATTGAAGCGAGGAATGGCAGGCTGCGTGAAATCTTTCTCCTCACTCATGTCCCTCTCTTTTGTTTTGATGTCACTCAACATGAACCGGTCCTCCGATACCAGATTGTTAACATTATCTGGATGTGAATAACCTATTTTATTGAAGATCAACTTTGACTATATAATAGCCATTACAAACAGAAATGAGAAAACCATGCAAACCATGCAGCCCACTAACGTGGTCATTACAACTGAAATCAAACTATCAGCACTATCCTAGAGAATAGGTCTATCCTAAAGAATAGGCAACTTATTAACAGAAAACCAACAACTCCTAAGTTTAAGGACTTACAATTCTATCAATTTTATCATCGGCCACAATCCAAAATTAAAAAACCTCATTTAATAATAGTTCATAACTAATTACAACCCATTTGACTTTTTTTCAAAAAAATCCTCAGCCACGCCCCCACTACACAACGAAGCCAATTTACTCGTCCTCCACTGCTTCAGTAATTCATCTAGTTCTTTCACCGTTCGATGTCGGCATTTGCGCACTTGTTTATAGAATAATAGTTAGATAAAAGGATATGTGAAGTAACTTCTTCTTTTCTATGCATATCTGTGATGGGTAAATTCCCTTGAAAAAGAGACCACCTTTTCTCTTTTGTTTTGCAGGCGGTGACCGAACAAGCTTTTGATCATCACCGCCTCCTGAAATGGCAACGAAAACCTATCGATTGTAACCTTTAGTTTGCCACTGGTTGAGGGGCAATCCTTGCACCCTTTCAGAGTTGATTGAGCTACTTGCTTCCACTAGTGGGTTTCTATATCAGGATGTGCTAGGAGCTCCTCTCTTTTTTTTCTGTCTCTTTCCTAGCAAGGTGTTTTCCTTGTTGTTTTAGTAATAGCTCGAGACTCCAAGCCTCACCGGAATAGAAGCAAGCCTCACGAACAGTCGTGCACAACATCGACCAATTCGAACGATGCTTGCGAACAATCACGCACATCAATGAATCAAAAAATAGGGACGAAAAATAGACTCAGATGGTGCTTGTGATGACCAGAAGCACTGTCGGAGGGTGAAACATAGCTTTAGTTTTAGGTTTTTTTAGACCGGGTCGGTAAAACGTGGGGTACAAATAGTCTTATCTTAAACTATGAGCATCCATCTTGTGCATGCAAGTGTAGTGTGACATTTGATGGTTATATATATATATATATTCCTGTTTGTTAGTTCAAAGGTTCGTAACTTCGATGGTTAGATATTAATAGCACTATTCGTCATAATCGACAACGTGTACACGCATAATTAATGTCTATTGTCATATACATTACAAATGATCATTTCAACTCTTCTCCGTAATAATATTGTATATTTCGGTGACGTTGAATACTGTGTTTGTTGGTAAAGATGCACACGTTGCAAATTAATATTGAACCACATATAAAAATAACAAAAAATTAATTTGAAATAAATATTTGTCAATTTGGTTAATGCATTCCAAAGAAAATAATACTACAATATTCAATTATTCTTTGAATATATAATTATTATTCACAAAAATCTTAATTATTCCACACCAGTCATATAGAAATAGAATATTGATGACCATTATTTAACGGGGGCGACTCGTAAGTAGTGACTTGGTTAACGGAATCCACAGGAGCTGCAGCGAAAGCTAGTTTGGGATCATATGTCAATTGTCACGGTTTATGGACTTGAACCTGGGTGATCTATCAGGATGAAGCTTGGGCGAAACTAATTAATGGAGGTCCGGACCGACTTATATTGAACTGTAACAGTTTATAGGCGTCTCTCGAGCCGGTTGAGATGAGCGGCCTCTCAAATAAGCCGGTTGAGACTAAGGTAAGCAACTATAACAGTTAATCTATATACATACATTGTGGATTACAAATAAATCATGGTTATAGTGAAGATAATATAACAACGTGTGGACACTTTATTTGGCAATGACTTCGAGTCAAACTTCATTACAAGAATATTAATTAACATAATATTGACTTTACAAAGTATGCATGTGCATGTAGTTACGCGTGTAAGGTATTTCAGTTAGTTGTTGCATGACAGGTATGGTCATAATTTCCCATAACAGACTATTAAGCAACTGTCAAAACTTTAGTCTTCTTATAATTTGCAAAACATACGGATTATGACATCCATTATAGTGTTTATCTAAACCGTTAAGTTAGCTGTTTCTAGATCGATTGACACACAGATTATCTAGATATAGTGAATTGACCGTTGGAATTATTAGTTGAAGCGTGTGTGAAACAAGTTGGAGATAAGTGGTCGGTCCATTGAATTTTTTTGCTACGAGGGGTTAAAAGATAGGGTAGTTGACTGGTTTAGAATTTAGATTGAGAATATTCGGAATGTGAAAGTGCATGTCGACGAATATTGTCTGAATATTCCAGACGAAACTGCAAGGACATTGCCTTCAAAATTAATGAAAAATACAATTGGTGGTTCACACTTCGTTGATCAAGGGCTGGATCTTGGTCAAACCAAGAACACCATAAGCCCATATCCGCTAATAAAGAAAATGTCAGTGTGTCTCAATATATATATGTGTGTGTATACACATATATATATAGTGAGAGAGAGAGAGAGAGATGATTTCTGGGCAAGTCAATGTATAGTTGGTAAAGTTTTCATCCACAATTTTCGGTGAAAGGATTTTTTATTTCTATATATTTATTGAAGTAACTTTGACACTCATAAAACAAAACAAAACGCGTATTCAAATCTAAGAAACAGAAAGTTATCCTTCAGTTACAAGAAACAAGGCTATATATATATATATATATTCATGATTACTGGATAAACTGAAATATTAGCCATAAGTCAAAAAGAACCGACAGATCAGTCTGAAACAGTTGGGTGGCTTTAAGTAAGATTTGTATTGTTTGTAAATTGATAAATTAATGATAATAAAATAAAACAAATCAATATCTTTTGACGGAGAACCTTCCTCATCAAGGTTTCTGATATGGAAAATCTAAAATTGATCCTCGGATATCCCCAAAAATATATGGATAATGCATGGGCTGGTCCACACGTAGCTGTTTGGCAGTTAATGCGTCTCTCTGTTAGTTTCAACTAACCACCAGTCTATTTCATATTTTCATGTACAAAAAGAAACCACTAGTCCATTTCCCTCGATCAACGACCATTTTTTTTTCTTCGAAAAGTGAAATTTTATTATCATAAAACTCACACCCCATACATGTAGTAATTAATATTGTTGATTTTAGATTTTTCGATTTTTTTTCCGTCTATCAGTACATCAGATTCGCACGATTTTATTCTTTCCCACACTGTGTCACTAGTTTTTGGGCCAAAAAAAGACCTTATTACATATTAAGAATGAACTTTGCGCGTTATAAACCACTCCATTGAAACATACCCAATTATTTATGTTTTAACAGGATAAGCTTCTTTCTTTTTTTAATCTTTTGGATGGCGATGGCATTTTTGCTATTAGACCCACCATCCCTGGCCTTTTCTTTGAAGTTTAAATTAAACCAGTACTACAGTCTACTTCATAAATTGTGGACGGTGGAGAGATATAAAGTCCAAGTCAACACATCGAAGCGTCGTGATTGGCTTGCTGGAGCTGAGAACGTAATTTTGTCCGAGTACGATGATGACATGTAATGGTCAAGCAAAAAAGAATGCAGAACGGTACACAGTGACGCTGTGTAGGCGAGACAAAAGTTGGTACTCTTCAAGTCAGCGTCTCCTCAATCCGTTACCGTCCATTTCATAAGATTGTGCCACGTGTCAACCAGTGATCATCTTGTATTAGTGATTATTCTATCGAGGAAGATCGTAATGTAAATTTCTCTAATGGACATTTGTGGCTGGGCTACCAAAGCCAGAACGACACAGTGACAATTTGCATGTGCCTGGGCGGCACACATGAATTAATTACAAAAAGAATCAATGTCCCATGAACTACAATCTTCTTTGATTGTAGTGTATTTAAGAAATAACCCCAAATTCATAGAACAAAATTTGAGTACTTAATCATGCGTGTTAGGGTTATCTACGTATGTAACGAACGTAAGCTCGCTTGAAAGTGTGAAAATACAAAATGTTCACGTATTTGTCGAAAGTGAGCTCGAAGGTGGGATAGTGATTATCCAAGTACCATCTAATCCGTTCATGGCCTATTGCAACATGCATGATTAGTTTAATAATAGATCCATGTTTTTGGAAAAAACTAAATAGATCACAGTTGTCTCTTTGACATGTTTTGATGTATAAAATACGAGTCTTGAGATGATCATTTATATAGTTCTTTCATAGCACATGTGCTGTGTTAAGAAAATCACATGTAAATGTATTACATAGTGCAGCGCTAATTAATGACTTGATGCTGCGTGATTGATCAACAAGATTCTGCACAAACTCCTCTAAAATAGGTCAAAATGTAGAAAGTCAACATTAGTAAGTACTTTTTGGTAGCGAGAAATCCTTGGCTCAACATGCTCATCGGATAATTAGGTTAGATTCAAACTTGGGCCTACCAAAACGACTTATACACCCCAAACAAGTAATTGAGATTGGGCTGAACCACAGAGAGAGAATGTCTCCCATGAGGTCATGCAAGGAAATAACACCGAATTACTGGGCATGAGACCATGACCTATCACTTTTACAAGAAGTTACCACAGTTAACTTCACCATCCCAACTAATAATGCAAGCATATGCAAACAAAGAAAGACAAATGAAGCAACTGATGTTTATTCCTAGATCTCAACTGAGAGAATTTTCTATTTTCAGCAGCCAAATTAGGATACCATATTCTTCTTATAAAATGAAATTGGACTAATACATACCACCCATCCCAAGCTTTATTCTACCAGCAAATCAATCATACGACTGAAACAAATACCCAATAAATCTAGACAATCTTGGCTTCTTTTTCCAGAACCCAAACCAAAAACCAAGCAAGCAGTTGTTTTACTACATCTTGAAGTAATACATGTAAAGAAGCGTTTAACGTTAATAGCATACGACTGAAACAAATACCCAATAAATCTAGACAATCCTGGCTTCTTTTTCCAGAACCCAAACCAAAAACCAAGCAAGCAGTTGTTTTACTACATCTTGAAGTACTACATGTAAAGAAGCGTTTAACGTTAAGAGCAACTACATTTACATTCGACAACCAGATTCTGAGATAGCATTTTGCTGAGAGCGCCAATAATATGATAATACAACATAGCAGGCTTGACAAAAAGAATAAACTCAATTGCCCTGGCCATGGGTCTTGCAATTTCTCTTTTCTTCAATACCCGACTGAGAAAATCTCCGACGTAGAACTTCTAGAACGTCTTTATTTTTACATCTTTGAGTGCCAATAAAACCATGGCATGATAGAGTACATCTCCCATCTCTGAAGCAGTGCGAGATTTGTCTTCATTTTCCTCTAGTGTTCGACATAGTTCATCCGCTTCTTCCCTGAAGACAAAGGTGCTGCATCTGTAAAGATCTAATATTGATAATAAAAAACAAGGACCTAAATTCCCAGCTAAATAATCATCCTAGAGTCAAAAAAATTGCTCTTGTTTGGCCTTATTTTTATTATGTTCGAAGACACATTAAATGTTGTATCAACTGACTATAAATCAATAAATAAGGAGAAGAAAAAGATAAAGAAAATAAAGCACTTTAGGAGGGCCATTCTTCCATTTTAAAAGCTGATGATCAGAGAGATAGAATAGTCACATGAACCATATTCTTGGCAGCTTTTACATATTAATAGGGTTTAGTTACCGTAGAAGACTATAACCAAATAAGATACTAATGAAGCTAAACTAGATCTGGCCATAGTACCTGATTTTTGAGCAAAGCAAGTCACTTTCAAGCAATAAACGTTTGGTGCACTATGACTTTCCATTCGGTAGTGTCACTAGTTCTGCTTTGCGTTGGGCAATGGTAGATTCTAAAGAGTACAAAGTTGTTTGTGCCAACATGTTTCCCTCAACCTGCTCTCAATGATCAAATTTAGGCACGAAGGTAAAATCATTATATCAATTCTGCAGCAGTACCGAAATAGTTAAAGTGAAAAATACAAATGATAAGAGCTGTAAACCTGTTGATCATTTAGTTGATCAAAGACCGAGGTATAATAGCAAGTTTCTGACCCCATGTGGCAGGATGGCCCATCTGGTTTTCCAAGGTATATTATCTGTGAGAGTACCAATTCAAATAAAATCCAAGGAGTCTAAACAAACAAGGTTTCATGAATTGCATGGACCATCTCTCAGGAACATACAGAGTCACGGTCAAAATCAATAAATATATCAAGAATGTTGATGAAATTCTTGCAGGTCTCTCCCTTGGTCCACAATGTCGACCGTGACCGACTGTAAAATGTTGCCTTCCGAGATGAAATTGTAGTAGCTAGTGCATCTCTATTGATAAAGCCTTGCATTAATATGTCTCCATTGTCAACATTTTGAGCTATAGCCACCGCAAAACCTCTCTCATCCCATTTTACACCATCTAATAATGTCTGAACCTAGAATAAGACAGTAAGAGTAGTTTTAGTTCGCAATTGAGTTCAGTACTAACTGCTAAAACTCAGGTTGAAGGGAAAATAATGCACGCTCCAGTTGTTTGGATACAAACTGTCACCAAAGGTTAAAGCAACTTGGCACGGAAATCACATTAATCCATAAATTGCATACCCGAGAAGCATATTTGCAAACTTTTCTAGATTAATCAAACCGAGTATATTCTTTCTCACAACATAATTAGAGAAAATCAGGCATCCAACAAGGGTAAAGATTCGTAATTGCAGCATCAAGGCCAGAAAGATATTGAAACATAGAGTCCAGACGTAGCTCGGGCACTATCAAAAGGGAGATTATCGAGAAACACTGAACACCTCCAAGGGAATCCAACAAAAAGATGAGAACCCCATCTCCAAATCTTCATTCCCCCAACTTTCTTTGTCGGACATGTAACAGTACCTACCCACAATGTCTAGGGTAGGCACCTGACAATGTCTGGTTGTACTAAAAAACACAAGTAATAAGAGTATGGGGATCAAAATACACTAAATATGTTCTTTTTCCATGCTACATAAGTTGTGAAATATAGTGTCCAGATGTAGCTCAGACAACCATAAAAAAGCAGGTTATTGGGCAACAATGAACACCTCTAAGGGAGTCTAACCAAAAGATGAGAACCTCAACTCAAAGTCTTCATTCCCTCTACTTTCTTTGCCAAACGTGTAACAGTATCTACCATCATGTCTAAGGTAGGTACTTGACAATGTCTGGTTGGCACAATGGCATTCGAAAAAACTGATTCATAAGAAAATGGAGATCAAACATACACTGAAGAAAATCCAAGGCAGAAAATAGCTAATACAGTAGCACTAGCGAGTGAAACATATATTAACCCTTACTCGTATGTGTTCAAAGAACCTCTTCTTTGGGAGAAAAGCCAAAGGCAGAAAACAGATAATGGTGTGGCACTGTCCAGTGAAACGTATATTAAAACGTACTTGTATGTGTTCACAAACCTCTCCATTGGAAGAAAAGCCAAATTGGGACACAAGAATGATTCACACATATAGAACACATGCAATAACACAATCAGAGAGATATAAATATAGAGTCCAGATGTAGCTCAAATAATAATGTTTCATATTATCAGGCAACGATGGACACCTACAAGGGATTGGTAACAGAAAGATAGGGAACCTATCCATCACATTCCTATCCCTGTATTTCATTTGCCAGACATGTAACGATCTCTACCCAAATTGACACGGTAGATATCTGACTATGTCTGGCATGATTCAGGGCACTCCTATTGATTTAATAAGCGTACTGCCTTACTACAAAACTATTTATGGCATTCTTAGGCCAATCAAAAGACAGAGATGCTCATGTTAGATAACAAGGGTATTGACTTATTGAACAAAATACCTTCGAGTCGGTAAAGAGAAATTTATCTGTCTTCTTTGCCGAGGCAAAAACTATACCAAAACTCTTAGTCTTGGTTCTGCATCTGCCACATGAACCCGTGGGAAATAAGGGGCGGCTTCCAGAGGGAAATTTGACAAGTTGATTACAATGAAAGGATGAAACCGCCATTATAGACAGGTAAAACTATTATATCTTCATCTTACCAACATCAAGCACTTCCTGTCAGTAAAAGTAAAACACAGCTCAGATCGCCATATATCCATCTACTGATACACAAATTGAAAAGAATAAAAAAAATCTAACAAGATTTCAGAGTTTTTATTACAACAACATTCACACCACTTTATCAGAAATGCTTGTTCAAACCAACGTAATGTCGACAAAGTATTGAAGTCAGATACAAAGAGAACGGCGAACTTTACTCCTTATCATCCTCGACTTAAAAGCTAGAACACCAAAACCCAATAAAAGATTATGCAGGTTATCATAACATCAACCATCACTCTCTCAAATAACCGCACATTACAGATATATCAACAGAATCCGCAAAAAAATAGTACCACACAAGGACACAAACACAGATTGATGAGAACAGGAGAAATCTACATAACACAAATGAAGGAAGCGAAGAACAAAATGAAAAAAAGAAAGATCTCACGTACTTTTGATGAAAGCTTGAGACCCCTCTTCAGCCGCCAAGCTCGGCCGCTCAAGTCTTGCGAGGAACAGTAGCAGGTCTGTTGTGTTGTGCTGTTAGCCCTTTTTTTATACTCTGATGAAAATGAAAATTACGAGACGACGAAGAAAGATCCGACCCATCCGGCCATCTTAGCCTATAATATAATGAAGCCCATCAATACTTTCCACTTGGAACCCAAATTGCTTTGGTGAGGGCTGTCTCATCCACCAGTAGTCGAAGATTAGAGTGGTCGATAGAGATGTCTTTGCGTTTGAATCATTCACAACCCCATATGGCGAAGCACGAATAATGGGCTATTAAAGCCCACTGGCAGTAATGGATTGTCAATTAGTCATTGACCAATAGCAACGGCAGCCATTGCCCACTGGTTCAATCAAAATTAGATGGGCACTGATTTTACTCTTGATGGTTTTGAACTTTCATTATCCTATCTTCTGATATTTTCCATCATGCTAGATTGATGATCAGACTAGACAACCTACATTCTGCTATATTCTCACTTTTATACAACCTAAGATGTTTACCAATTATGTTATTTTTCTATTATTAGGTTGAGAGAGCACCAACCTAGGATTTTTTTTTGATTCTAGATTTAGATCTGGAATTATTTCCTCATCCATTTGATTTGATCAAACTTGAATCAGATATATTGAGTTAGATACCAAGTGCTGGGAAAAAGAAGGTTTCAATATTGAGTTAAATTCAATGCTACAAGCCTACAATTACAGTAAATCCAAGAAAGAGATGTTCAATCAGTAAATTTATACATCTGACATCCACAGACGAGTAGAAAAACCACACAAAACAGCCCTGTTTTAACATAGGATATCCATCGCTAGTTCCTATCTTCAAAACTACACATTCTAAGGATGTGTACTTCCCATCATCTCCTTCAAAAAGAAATAATCTCATACCCCCGCTCAAATGAACAAAGACACAGATTGTTCTACTCTGAAACAGTGTAAAACCTATTTCACACTTCCAAACACACAACATAAGTACCAAACGAACTAAATATTCTACAAATTCTCTAACATGAAAGAGTGAATGACAATTATCATAAAAGCTCCATAACTTGTAATAATCATCCTTGTAGAAGGCAACACGCCCTAGGAATCCAAATATGCAACTGGTTCTAAAAAGTGCAAAAGCATTCATCACCAATCAAAATGTAAAATCACAATTGCCAACAAGAATACTACACTACAGAAGAATTTATGCAAAGCAACATCTCCCCCTTCTATTGCCATCCAGTAACAAGCAATACTTTCTGCTAAATTAAGCTACAGCAGAGTTCTTATTGCTCGTTGCAGATTTGTATAATTATAATCTCCATATTCCATTCAATTGAGACAAAGTAGCAAGCTGGCAAACTAACTGTTTCTCAGTCTGAAATACCCATAAAATTAAACTGCAACATTAACATAGTTCTGTAGCTCTCAAAATTCAAAATGCAAACCTAGAAGAAGGGTAACCATCAAAAGACAAAACGAAACCGTAACCGTAATTTCCATGCCCCTCTACTTAAATAGCACCATCAATTCAAATGACATTTTCCAACAACAGGATCAGTCTCCTTTTCTCCTGAAGGAGCACCCTTCAGTAAGCCTAGCACGGCCACCAGTAGGCTGGCACAACACAGTCTGGCAGTTCCCACACACCACAACAGTTTGGGAGTGGCTAAACACAGTGGTTCTGCACATATTTATGAATCAAATTTAAAAAGTGACCACAAGCGACTTAGAACTCGATTACTGAAAACACCAATTAGTCAAACAATCGAATCCAAAGAACTTACATGTTGAAGCAACCCTGACACTTGACATCCTGAACAAAAGTTCGAAAACAGAGTTTGAATCATCACGCAGCCTTACTTATGACCATAAACAAGGACAAAAACGAATATCAATACTCGGTTTCAAATGCAGAGAATGCTATATACCATGAAAAATGAATTAGGGGACTGAACGAGGCGCTTTAGCTTATGCTTCTTCTTCTCAAGCTCGGCTGGTGGGTTAAGCAAATCAATATCGTTTTGGAGAACCTAAGAAGCACAAATCCACGATAAGAATAAATCATTAGTCGATCAGAATCTATAATTCACATATACAATTCAGATTGGAGCGAACAGAGAGCCATCGATAACCCACCATGTTGATCGCACTTCCACGGAACCAGTAGAAACTAGGATGTTTGCTTGCAGACAGGTCTAGGCTGCAGCGAATGCCAGAGGTAGAGGAGAGGCGGCAAGGGGTCAGAGGACGATGACGAATATAAATTTAGGGCAACACCGCTCGAGGGTGCAATAGTACATTCAAGCCTGTTCTGTTTTTTCTTTTTAAATATGACAAATATAGAAAGACGGGCTTAGCCTTAACAAAGCTAAAAGCCCAGAGGAGGAATCTGGTGGATCAAAGCCATTCAGGTGGTAGGCACTTAGGCCCATTTAATATAATAGTATTTATTAAAACTTAAACTTATATTTTTGTCGGCAGTGTTTTTGACTAGCTATTTTTAATCAATTTATATACTATGATGTTTCCTTTTGCTTTCGGACAACCTAAAACTACAAACAAATAGAGACAGCATGCAAAATCATTAAAACCATAAATCAGGATATTAATCAAGTGTTAGGCCAAACTCTCTTTGGCTCATAGCATGATTTACAGTGCTAAATCCCAAACAACATATAGATCATTATTTTCAAAACATAATTTATTCATCTAATCAACCTTATGAATGGACTAGAAGAAGAAAAAAAATTAAACACTTATGAACAATAAAAATAGTCATGATAGGGTTGATAAAAAAATACCAACGAGAAGAGTGACCGGACCTGAAATTCAAGCCGAGTGATCGAAAATTTGAGTACAGGGTTGATGACAGGTAGGATATGGTAATATCATACCTGACCCTTCTTATTTGATTTTTAATATAGTCATGAACAATAAAAGTAGTCATGATAGGGTTGATAAAAAATACCAGCGGGTCGAGTGACCGGACCTGAAATCCAAGCCGAGTGATCGAAAATTTGAGTACAGGGTTGATGGCAGCTAGGATATGGTAATATCATACCTGACCCTTCTTATTTGATTTTTAATATATATATATACACCATTATTCTCATATACGAGCGTCCGTTTTACAAGACCTCCAAAAAGTGAATTGTGCTGGGGTCCACTGTTTGGGCCCCACCACAATTTAAATCGTGCGCACATTTATACGGACGCCCGCAATATATAAAGTGCGGGTATCCGTATAAGAGAAGCGTTCATATATATATATATATACTAAAACATATTTAAAATATTTTCAGATTGTAGGGACTTAAACTTGCAATTTGTTACAAGACTTAATAATATCAATATGGCTACAAGTAAGCCGATAATCATAATCTAGCTCAATAGAAAGATTTTAATCTCAATAGGCAGGAAGTTTTATCCTATCAATATACAATTATCGTACAAGGAAGACTAAGCCGCTAGAGTCAATCTAAGCTACACACTACAGTTTTAATCGCTAGATTAACCTAAGATAGACATTGAGGACTCCAGGTGCACACGAGTCATCTTATCATTTTCTTTTGTTCTCACATAGATTCAATAAGCCTGTCGTTACATCACAACCCTTTCAATTGTTGATGAGTGAATGGGGTAGTATTTTACATCTACGATCATAAATTTTCCTGATGCAAAAAAAAGATAGAGAGATTAATTTGGAGATTAAGCTGACTCAAATGTTCGTATGGTTCCACAATTATATGGCCCAGCCCAATCGATAACTTCTAAAGTGGCCCAGATGCAAAACCCAAAAAGAAAAATTTCCAAACACAGGCGCCATTTTTTTTAAGGTAAGTAGGCGCCATTTCTGTTGCTGCACAAGAAAGTCCAAAATAGGTTTCGCCCTGTCTCCATCACGTTTGTATCCCGTCCTTGATTTCACAATCATTGGCGATGGAATCAAATCAAAAAGCTTCGGAAATGCCGTTTGAATACTCACAACAGGTACGCTCCTTCATATTAATTTTTCATATATTCCCAAATTTGGACTCCAACAAACGAAACAAAACAAGCTAAATGAAGACAAGTGCCAAGTATTTGAAAATTTCTCTTTATAATCTAAATCTTAATGAGTTGCTCTGCATTGAGTTTTAGTCTTAGTGGCTAGTTCTTAGTTTTTGAGCTAATATGGGAACCAAGAACCTAGTAGCATGGGCTTTAATTGTTGTGATGATTTTTGAATGTTGTTGCTTCGAAGGAGTGCTGTGTACAACTGTAACATATGATCATAGAGCTATAGTTATCAATGGGAAGAGGCGGATTTTTCAGTCGGGTTCTATCCACTATCCTCGAACCAGTCCTGAGGTGGGATTTGTATTAATTTTATCATGGATATGCACTTTTATGTGATGTATTGTGCTCATAAAGTTGATTTTTTTTTTGCCTGATTGGAATTCAGATGTGGCCAGAGATCATTAGGAAGTCAAAGGAAGGGGGACTGGACGTGATTGAAACTTATGTTTTCTGGAACTATCATGAGCCTGTGAAGGGGCAGGTATAGTGTTGGCTCCTTTGTTTGCTCCAGACTTTCTTTGGCTAGCCATTGGTACTTGAAAGATGTCAATGTACGTGTGTTTGCCTCAGACAGTCCTGTATGTGCATTGAGACTATTGAGTTGGATTTTGCTTTTCCTATCTATCAATAGTTATTTGGGAGTTTGAAATATGATGATTCATTATATTTTCATATTTCAAGAAGATGAATGTGAGTAGAGGATAATATAGTGGCTTGGTAACTAGGGAGGAAAGAGGTCTCGAGAGTGTAATTGATGTGTAGCACTGTGGTTTTATGTCTTTGAAAAGTGTTTCCATTACACACAAACACACAAAAAATATATATATATTGGCTTGCTGTTTCTGCGATCATCTTGTGCTTTATCCTCCTCCTATTTTTTGTCTGTTGTCCTTAATAGTTAGAATGGTCTTTTTTACGAAAGGTTAAATGCAAATGATAAGTTGTGACACTTTCTGAGTGTTTTGTCAGCTATCTAGTTATACCTCTCCCTATCAGCTATTTCAGATCGTTGCCGCTTATGATTTTTGTTTTTATCTTTTTCATATGCGGTGGATGGCTTTTTAACTGATTTCTATCTATTTTGCAGTATTACTTTGAAGGCAGGTTTGACCTGGTGAGGTTTGTTAAAACAGTGCAGGAAGCTGGCCTTCTAGTTCATTTAAGGATTGGGCCATATGCCTGTGCTGAATGGAATTATGGGTGCGTTGAAACCCAACCCGAATTTTTCTCCTTCTAATTGGTACATTCACTTTGAAGTAGACCTTTGCTTATTTAGTAGTGTTTTCTTACAGAATGACTGAGAAAAAATGGTTTAAGCATGGTTTGTAGAGGTATTCGTATTGTACAGAGTAATTATGTGAAACTCGTAGGAAATTCATCCTAGGATGTAGTTGAATGGAGGAAACTGATCCATGTATCCAAGTCCACGAATTTGACTATACACGGAGTACAATATGTAACGAGTCTGCAGGTAGGCTATGTATACAATCCACTGCTTTGACCTTATACAAGCTAGGTTTATATGCTCTGTTGATTTCAATTGTCAAAAGGAAGAAAAATAGCTTTCAGTGTTTTGTCAATTAGCCATATGGCCCATATGTTTCAGACTTTATTTGGTAAGATACTTTGCTGTTTAACATGAGATAGCCTAAAATCCTTTAATATTCATACAACAGGGGATTCCCTGTCTGGCTACATTTCATTCCTGGAATTCAGTTTCGAACTGAAAATGATATTTTCAAGGTATATAATGATCCTGAAGATTATTTTGTTTGAGCACTTCACTTCTGTATTTTTTTCCCTTCTATTATTTGCATATTTATAGAAAAAAGCTGAATGAAATAAGATTTTCCTTATAAGTTCTGTTGCTATTTGCTGCAGGAGGAAATGAAGGGTTTCCTTGCAAGAATTGTGGGATTAATGAAGGAGAATAATCTGTTTGCATCACAAGGTGGACCGATTATTCTTGCTCAGGTTATCTACTGATACTTGCTGAATGTGACACTGTTTGTGGATATGTAAAGTGAATGTACTGAGCATTGCGGTTTTGTTTCCCCAAAGTCAAAGTAAAAAAGATTCTGGTTCATTGTGAGCTATCAACTTATAATTAAGATACCAGTTAACAACCCATTTATTTGATTATTTATTTATATGTAAAGTGGAAGTATGAGTGTATGACTGATGTTCTCAACTGGTAAATGTTGCACAACACTGCCTTGTTGATTTCTTGTCACATGATTGCTGCACAGGTTGAGAATGAGTATGGGAATGTTGAATGGGCTTATGGGGTTGCTGGAGAGTCGTATATCAGATGGGCTGCAGAAACCGCTGTTAGTCTTAATACAACTGTACCTTGGGTGATGTGCGCACAAAAAGATGCTCCTGATCCCATTGTAAGAATTTATTTAGTTAATGAGATGTTGTAGGCAGATTCATTTTGTTTATATATACATTGTTCTTGGACAATTGTATTATATTAAAGCCTAGAGGAAACGGAAATAGGATTGTGGATCATATCACTATGCCTATAGGTCCATTTTTTAAAAGAGTATATTATATCTTCTGTGTATGTGCGTGTAATTATATATAAACATATTTCATCTAGTGTGAGACTTAAAGGACGTGTGTTTATTTTTTATGATTTGAATGGTTTTATTTATCTTTCCAAACGAGAGTTATTTGCAGATAAACACATGCAATGGCTTTTATTGTGATCAGTTCACTCCAAATTCCCCTTCTAAACCGAAGATTTGGACTGAGAACTACAGTGGATGGTAACAACTTATTGCAGTTTAAATGTCAGATAAACGTAAGATGTAAAGGCTGATTTTAGGTTTCAGTTGCACTTAGTGAGTATATCACCAGTAATTTACTGCTGCAGGTTTCTTTCTTTTGGTTATGCGATTCCTTATCGACCTGTTGAGGACCTTGCTTTTGCTGTTGCACGCTTTTTCGAGACTGGAGGAACTTTTCAAAATTATTATATGGTGAATATGCAATGCAATATGTCATATGGTAATATAAATCGGGAGTAATTTCAGTACATATTAGTGAAGCAATTTTGTTGCAGTATTTTGGTGGAACCAACTTTGGACGCTCTGCTGGAGGTCCTTTGATTGCAACAAGCTATGATTATGATGCTCCCATAGATGAATATGGTAAATTTCACCACTTCTTATAACAAAATGTTTTTCCCATGGAGGAAATCCATGCAATATCTATGTGATTCAGCTGTGAATGTGTAAACAACCACCGGAAAACGAGTTTCATTGACAGAATATATTCCTGTGGCTTCTTGTTCAGGTCCCTTTTGTTTTTTGGAGATGATTTTCCAGGTGAATATTTGATTTGATAAATTGGGCTCCGATCACGTAGAAGGATGTTGTGATTATCCCCTTTGAGGATATAAATGAAACATTTTAGTGTTTTTGTGCAGCAGGCATGTAATTACCGATACATGTCTACCTTCTGCATTTTATGCAATGATTAGTTTATTAGAGGGGTTCTTTGTTCTGTACACTTTTAGAAAATGAGTATTTGGTTAAGAACTTCAGTCTAGAAATGCACTACTTATATTTTACTGACTGGGTTCTAATTGTAGATCTTTGATTTTCTAGGATTTATCAGACAGCCAAAGTGGGGTCATCTACGTGACCTACACAAGGCAATAAAGCAGTGTGAACAATATTTGATTAGCTCAGATCCAATTCACCAGCAGCTTGGTTCTAATTTAGAGGTATGTTTTTTTATTGAACTTGTTATTCCTCATCTATCTTATAGTGAGGATATTAGATATATAGTGATTTTATTTTGATCTATAACCCAATTGCAAATTCCAAATGCTCTCAAATTTAATTGAAGCGGGACTGTTGGGTTTCCGTAAGTTGGAATAATTAGCAAAAGATAAAAAGTGGCTACTTCATTCAGAAAAATGGGGTATTTTGAAGGCTATATTTGTTCAAAGATTTAACCACCTAAATCCCTACATGCATGTTTATAGTTCGGACTGCATATTCCTGGCCTAAATGCTGGCCCCATATCCTGAAGGTTATACTTGTTGGTTTATCTTTGGCAATTTGGTTAACTTAATTGACGAGGCTGTTAAAAAGGATCAAGATTGAAGCATCTACAACTGTTTTAATTTTTATCATTACTTCTTCAGCCTATTAACGTGCTAGGTTAACATAAATCATTTCATCCTTCAAGGAAATAGAATCACTCTATCTTTGGTTCCAACGGATGTGCTTCATTCTGGCCAAAAACTAAGCCAAACTTGAAGTTCCAAGTGGTTTATTGAGAAATGACTGCATGTAGAAAGTCTTCCTACTGCATTTGAATGGCATTAGAATCCAAATGCCAAATCATGTTGAATGACATTTCTATGTAATATTGGAAGTGATTTGCCTCGTGCTAGGGGCTGTAGATACTCTACATTCTTTGAGAAAATTATGCTGTTATTTCTCATAAATATCAGAAAAATCCTTGTGGCTTTTATTCCTAAGTGATACAAATAAGAATTTGTTTTGGTTGACTAAAGCTCATGTTTTGTGACCTCACTTTCTAAGTAACCACTATTTTTTTATTATTTCTGGTTGGCCATGCGGCCTTAGTTACTTACTCTGGGACACTTGTTCATATCAGGCTCATATCTACTATAAGTCTTCCAAAGATTGTGCAGCATTTCTTGCTAATTATGACAGCGGTTCAGATGCAAATGTCACTTTTAATGGAAATCTGTATTTCCTTCCTGCTTGGTCTGTCAGCATCCTGCCAGATTGTAAGAATGTCATTTTCAACACAGCGAAGGTCTGGTTTTTATTGCAAGTTATTGCATGCATGTGATATAATGCTTATTGTGCTCTGTTTTTCTATGTATTCCTTTTCTGCCAAGTCATGCTGACTTTTGATGATACATTAATATAACTGGTAGTTGTTCCATGAAAAGTTCCACAAATCTATGAACCTGGACATGACTTGTTTTTGTACTAAAGAAGATGCTAATCCTTGCCTCCTTGTGTTGGTTCATGATAGCTGATTTATTCTAAAGATCCCGAGTCTTACTATATTTAGTTTTAATGTTTCTTTGTGTCCAATGCATTTGTTTCCTCAAGGACCTTCTTCTGTCATCTCATGAACCAATCTCTTGAAGTATTACTTGGACTGAGCTTGGATCTTACCGTCTCTAACAAATTTACTGATCTTATAAGATCCTTACAAAACTGTAGTGAGTGAAATTACTGAGTTATGTGTGTTATTTCATACAAAGGATTGAACTAGCGTTGGGTGTTTCAAGCTCTTTAAACAATTGGAATTTAATATTAAATAGCCATTTTCATGTTTAGTTATGTTCTCTCTCTTAATTAAGATGTCCCTTCACTATTTCTGCTGTTTAAGGTTGTTACACAGAGAAATCTTGGTGATGCCATGCATGCTCGCGTAGCCAATGCTAATGAGCTTTTGCTTGCAACACCTGCCTGGAGCTGGTACAAGGAACAAGTGGGTGTTTGGGGTAACAACTCATTTACAAAACCTGGTTTATTGGAGCATATTAATACAACAAAAGATACTAGTGACTTCTTATGGTACACGACAAGGTAGTTTGTTCATTCTTATTGATTCTCGTTCATTGTTAGCATCTGTGGACTGTATTGGTTACATCCTCGACAGAGAAATGGTTTCCAGAAATTAAGTAAAAATATTTTAATTTGGCAAACTTATTGTAGTTTTTCTCATTGTAAGTTGAATAAGGAAGTGGACAACATCAAACCTTCCAATCATTATCTTGCAAGTTTTCTGTTTGCCATCTTGTAAATCAGTTTTCAAGTCTTCCCTTACTAATGTTGTTCACATCAACGTATTTGCAATGCACTGGAAATACATATCTCTTTAAATTACATCCAATATATCTGTTTTGCTGTTCTTTATTATGCAGTATTAATGTGAAGGAGAACACTATGCCTGGTCAAGAGAAAGAGGTTCTTTTGAATATTGACAGTTTGGGGCACGCTGCACTCGTTTTTGTCAACAAAGAGCTCGTAGGTTCGTACTTTTTAGATTGCTAAAGAACTGGGCCTAGCCTTTAACTAATTTTCATTTTTTGGAGTTTGATACATAACATAGTTGTAGTTATTGTTAAGTCTGCTAAACTCTCACCACTCTAAACATGTTCTCTCATCTCCTTCTTGTTCTAATCAATACCATTAATCATGTTTCTTTAAAATATTTTGAATTTCAGCAATTTTTTATATATATTAATGGGTTGGTTAGAGATGCAACTTATTGACAAGATAGATGACTCAAAGTAACTTGTACTGTTCCCTTCTCTTTAGTCTCAATATGACAAACTGTATATCTTTGTTTTTCTTGTAGACAAGGCAAGCAACCTTGTAGGCCAAGGGTTATCGTTGCTTAATAAAAAGATAATTTCTATCTCTTGGATTGTATAATATCTGGAACCATCTAATTCACTCTTGGATTATGAATATAAGAGTATATCGCGAATTCTGATTAGTAGTTTCAACTATGGATTCATGTAGCCAATCCCAAATAAGGCTTGGATTGATTGGTTGGTTGATGGCTGACTCTTGAATTATGAATTATCCTGGTGCCAAAAAGTTCTAAAATTAGACTTGTTGCTTAGCCTTTGACTTCCATGTGCCTTCTCTCGTAGACTGATTACAATATCTTACAGCATTTGGATATGGCAATCATGATGAAGCAAACTTCTCAATCACTGAGAAAATTAGTCTCAGAGAAGGAAACAATACTCTTGATATGCTGAGCATGATGGTTGGTCTACAGGTAAACAAAGTCTATTTACTTTTCTGATGCATCTGGACAGATATGTTAATAATTTGGACTGCCCCTTCAGTGTGGTATTGTTTGCTTTTCTACCTGCAATCTTCGATACAAACATGACCCTTGACTCTTAAGCCAGACTGTTTTGAAGCATTGTCCTTAAATTTTCAGACTATATGATCCAAGATTCAAAATTTCGAGGTTTAGCTATCTTGATCAGAACTTGACAATATTGATATCGATGAAAAGATGCCTTTGTACTGGAAAATTCCCCTTATGCTCTAAAGATGCCTCTTCAAAATTTTAAAATTTTACTCGGCAGTTTCTTTGTAATACTGGGCCAAGCACTGTTATTGTATTAATTTGTTCGTTATATTGTTCTGAATTTCTGATAACAAGGCAGCACATTATTTGGCAACTAATACCGTATATGAAGATTTTGTTCAACGTGTTCTACTTGCTTTAGTTATATGAACTCCAGGTTCATTTACATATTATCTGTCCCGTATCTTTGTGTTAAGGATATTGTCATAATCCCACAGATCACGCCTCAATCAGCTCCCTCATCAACAGCCTAGCAATAATCTATTGTTAGCGTGTAATCACAGCCACTAATGTAGTCTTAGCATTTACTACAAACAAGGGACAACCCTGCTTTATCTTTATGTATACATGTATCAACTGAGATCTATGATAAGCGTGATTCATTGTTTACATTTTGACTTTGTATACACCACTGTTTTGCTTATGTTTCCCTGTTCACCAGAACTACGGACCATGGTTCGATGTTGCAGGAGCAGGAATTTTTTCTGTCATTCTATTGGACCCAAGTCTTTCTGTTGGAGACTGGACCTATCAGGTATTTTGCACCTGAAAGTGTTAGGTTTCTGTCATTTTATTCTCATTCAGTTCTCTGGGTATCGATTTTGAGAGAGTTCAATTTTGAGAGGCCATCCTTGCAATCAAAATGCCAATGTTGATTTTCATTTTCATATTCTCAAAGATACGAAGCTTGAATAGCTTGAAAGATGAGAGACAAAAGTAAATTGAAAATCATCATCATCATCTCATCCGACTCGTTTTACTTCCTTTTGTACTTGTTAACATCACATTGTTCCACATTTTTCCTTTTCAGGTGGGACTCAAAGGAGAATACCTTGGACTATACAGAGTTGACCTTGCAAATAGCTCACTATGGGGGCCTGGTCTTCCCGGAAATGAGAGTTTGATATGGTACAAGGTAAGCAAAAATATCAGCAAAAGCCCAGACCCTAAACACAATTTCGCTCAGAATTGAAATATATTGCCTTTGCATTTACTAATCAAAATCTTTCTCAGGCTACATTCCTAGTTCCTGAAGTAAAAAGTCCTTTAGCTTTAAATCTGACCAGCATGGGGAAGGGTCAGGCGTGGATCAATGGGCAAAGCATTGGGCGATATTGGCCGGCCTATCGCTCGCCATCGAGTGGTTGCACCGAAAATTGTGATTACAGAGGAACCTACGATCCATTTAAATGTCTTAAGAAGTGTGGCCAACCTGCTCAAACTTTGTAAGTGATTGTGCATTGCAGTACTATCTCATTGGTTCCAAGAGAACTATTTTTGTATCATTACTAGTGTTACAAATCTAGCCGTGTTTTCCATGATCTGTAATTGTGAAAAATAATGATCCTGGCCAGGTACCATATTCCACGCTCCTGGGTTCGTCCTGGTGAGAACCTTCTGGTCCTCCATGAAGAGCTTGGAGGTGACCCTTCAAAGATTTCTTTGTTAACGAGAACTGGCCAAGAGATATGTGCATTTGTATCAGAAGTTGATCCTCCGCCAGCTGATTCCTGGAAACCAAACCTTGATTTCATGTCTCAAATCCCTGAAGTTCGACTTACCTGTGAACAAGGATGGTATATTACTTCAATTAACTTTGCTAGCTTTGGAACTCCCAAAGGAAATTGTGGCAATTTCAGTCCGGGGATTTGTCATGCTGACATGTCATCTGTAGCTCAGAAGGTAATAATGACCTTCCCCGTCAGGATTGAAACAAATTATGCTGTTTGGATCTGGATTCTAGACATTTGTGTGAGGCCTCTTGCTTGTTTATGCTAACCTTAGTTCTTTTTCATGACTAACCAAAGTATTAGGAAAGTCTCATTGAAATTCTGTGACTGCATGCCGAGTCCTGCTTATTCAGTTTCGATGTTTGGCATTGTTTTGTCGTTCAACAAATCGTTTTTTACGCAATCTTAATAAGTCAGTCTTCACATAAGTAGCCAAAGTTGAACCCTATTTTTCAATGTTCTTGTTGGTGTTGTCCTGCTTATCCTTGATGCTTATTTCCCTGCCTCTTTCCACATTTGTAGCTTTTCCTCACTTGTTCAGGCGCTATTACAGGTTTGCATTGGTCAAGAGGGATGCTCAATTCCCATATCTGTAGCTGACCTTGGAGATCCTTGCCCTGGAGTGCTAAAGAGCTTTGCAATTGAAGCTCTTTGTAGTGTTTGAAAAGCTGCTATTAGCAGCTCCAGCAACAGCTGTCAGGCTTATGGCTTTTTTTGCTGTAACTAATAAGTAATCATGTATGTAAAACCACATGTTACTTCATGTTTTGGCCTCTGGATTGAAGGAAATATATAAACCGCCATCTTTCATTAATTCATCTCTAACTTCTTGCCCTGTGCAAAATGAGACTACAACAAAATGCTACAATAAAATGCACTTGCTTAGGACACAGCAGTCTGCAATTCTTAAATGCACCAGTTCGTACGGCAACATATGTCAAGAACAAAGAAGCTTTTAATTGGGATGGTGAAGTTGACTGCCGATAACTCTTTACAAATTTGAGTTATTTTTTTCATAGGCCAAAGATCGATGAAAGGTGTTCTCTCAGTCATTGTTTCGGCTCAATTTTTTTGGTAGGGCTGAGTTTGAATTCAGCCTAGTTATCTAGTGGTCAAGTTGAGCTGAAAATTTCTCTGACACTAAATAAAATTTATAAATCCAATATCTAATAGAGCTCTCCAAACAATGAATGAAGTCCGTCTGGATCACGATGGTGTGAAAAATAAAGAGACGAGACAATATGTTCAAATTGTCCATAACAAAATTCTATATTAATTCTACTCTAAATGAACCCTTTTTTAGAACTAAAACTCTAGTAAATTAAGCCAGAACACAATAGTATAATCCTTTTTACGTATGCTAAAATATCATTAGACCATCTTTGACAAAAATTGAAGCTTCTCCCAGATTTTGACCAGTCTTAATTGACGGCCCCGACTTCATGGGAGGAAACTCACTTAACACAAATTACACGAGTTTGACACGTGACTCACAGGTCAACCGTTCAGATCTTTCAAGGAAAGTGAATGAAACCAGCCTAAACCTAATATGTTTCTATTTTGATTCCAAAAGGAACCGTCACGTTTATTTGTCTATCCAGCTGTGCCTCCCCCAGAATTCAGGAAAAGGACCCACCAATTAACACATATTCATCATCGGCCGTCCACTTTCTTTACCAAGTTTCAGTACACCATGACTTTTGACTCTCCTTTCAAATGATTTCCACGAACCACAATCAACAGACGGCATGCGATACAGTGATCGCTAGGGTTCTTCGAAGACGCTTCTCTAGGTCTAAATACCAAATTATCCTCATAGCAGACGCCTGCAAGAAATTGTCCTTTTACGTCACTAGTGAGGAAATGCAAGAAAAGACAAGATGGGCTGTCTTGTCCTTTTCTTAAGTTTTCTTCTAGTGGTTATTTACTATTTTACTGCGCATACCTGCATTGCCAACCCACATACGAATATTCGGGAAAATACTTCCTTCCTCCAACACACTTTTGGTGCCTGTTCATTTTTCCAACACAAAATTACCATATAAAGCATATAATATTATTGTATAAATATTATCATATTGTTCATGTTCAAAGAACACCTAAAGGGCTCAGGGGTATTGGCAGCATAGTTTCCTTGCATCCCAAGTCGGCTGCTTTGATTTCTCTCTTTCATTATTTTGTTGTTTGCTTCTGCTTGGATACGCCTTCCCTTCAAGCATCATCTTTGTAAAGACTCAACCCTCCAGAAAAAGTAATTTTCTTGAACCCATTAATTCCTTTTCGCCTTTTTTTTAAATATGTTTGTCTGAGTTTGTTTTCTTTTCTTCTGTTGGGGTATTCTAGTGTATATGGTAATGAGTTATTAGTGAGGTTTTTCGTATGGGTGTGCGTTTCTTGTTACTTTGGTGTGCATTATGATCTTCTTTGCTGAGTTTAAGTTACCACTAACCAGCCGTTTCATAAGATCTGTGGGAAACTTCATATTCTTAGCTCTGTTGGTAATATCCCAGATCTCAATTTTCAGCAGAAAGGCTGAGCTTTTGTGTTTGAAAATGGCGCTGTTGTCTGATTTTTATCAGGAGCATTTTGTTTATTTGTCAAATATTGCAACCTTTTTTTGCTAATTTTGCTGATTTTTCATTGATTCATATGCTATTTAATTGGGTATGATTCATAATAGTAATTTTCCAACTAACCTCATATGTTCATCCCATTTTGGTAGAATATTTTACGTGCCATGCCAATTCGATCGATTTGGAAGTTTATAAACCATATGACTGAAATCAATGATGGACTTATTTGATAATTATTTAAAATGGTAAGTTGATTTGAAAGTGTCAGCTGCAATTTAATTACAGTTGGTATTGTGAGAGTGATAGCTTTGCGGTTTTTATAAATGTCCTTGTGGTTCTCCTTGTATATACCTTCGGGTGATTAGTAAAACTATGCCAGGCTTGCTTTGTTCTTCATTGATTCCTGGAAGGGATTGAGGTCGTTTATGCACAAGTTAGTTGGAATGTCCTGATGAGTAAAGCTATGTCTGTCTTCTGTTTTCTAATTCCTATTTTCTTGGAAAAGATCGTTGTCATGTATGACAAACCAATGCTGTTTGTATCTTAGATTTGTCTTTTACCAGACCAAAAGTGCAACCTCATCCTTATATCCTGTTTTGGTCTTCTTCCCTTCACCGGATCCTTGATATCTAGTGCTCATTGAGTTTAATTTCCTCGCTGCAGGATTCAAAGATCAAATCTTGAAGATTTGGTTTGGAGTTGAAGGATTAAAAGGTATCAGCTCTTGCGTTTAGAACTGATACTTTGCAACATGGCACTGGCAAGGGTGTGTAGAAATGGCTTGAGAAGGTCTGGAATGGCCTATGGCAGTAGCTCAAGCGAAAGTGATCATCTATTCAATGAGCAAAAACGTAGTTACGGATATTCCACATCGTCCATTCAGAATGCCTCTACGAATGGCGGTCTATCATACCTTTCTGGCATCAGAAAGGTAAATCAAGCTAATCTTTGGAGCAGGGGAATAAGTGTAACCCCACATTATCAATTTTCTAATGCAGAGAGGATGGTAGAGGAGTCAGAATCAGAGTATGCGGATCCTAGGTTTCCAGGCCTAGAAGCCACCAAACCAGGTGAAAAGCCAAGAGTAGTTGTCCTTGGTACTGGTTGGGCTGCATGTCGATTCCTGAAAGGACTTGACACCAAAATCTTTGATGTTGTTTGTATATCACCAAGGAATCACATGGTTTTCACTCCCTTACTAGCTTCAACTTGTGTTGGAACTCTTGAGTTTCGATCAGTAGCTGAGCCAGTTAGTCGGATACAAACTGCATTGGCAACAAATCCCAATTCACATTTTTATCTGGCTTCTTGCAGCGGCATTGATACTGACAAACATGAAGTGAGTCTACTTGTTTATAACTTCTACTTGTTTATAACTTTTATATATCTTCTCTTGTGATTGTATCCTCCACATTCTGCTGAACTCTGAAGTTAGGATGACAAAACGCCTATAATTCCTTTCTTTCATGGAATCAGGTGTATTGTGAAACAGTTAATAATGGTGCATTACCTCGTGAGCCTTACCAATTTAAGGTTGCATATGACAAGCTTGTCATTGCTTCTGGAGCTGAGCCTTTAACTTTTGGCATCAAGGGGGTTAAGGAACATGCCTTTTTCCTCCGGGAAGTCAATCATGCCCAAGAAATAAGGAAAAAGCTTCTCCTCAACTTGATGCTCTCTGAAAATCCAGGTTGGTAACATTTCCATAGTAAAATTTCTGAAACCCAAAAGGTAAATGTGCTTGAATATGCACCATCCCCAGCATCTTCTTCCGCCTCAAAACTTTTTTATGGCTATGGCTTATTGAATTTTTTTGGCCCAGGAGGAAGGCGTTGGAATATCTAGTTATCAAACCTATACCCTTACTTTCAATGGATGTAATTAAAATGTTGGAGTTGTATTTGTTATCACAGGCATAACAGAAGCTGAGAGGAGACGCCTTCTGCACTGCGTTGTAATTGGAGGCGGCCCTACAGGGGTGGAGTTCAGTGGGGAGCTGAGTGATTTTATCATGAGAGATGTCTCGGAGCGATATACACATGTTAAGGATTACGTCAAAGTCACCCTCATAGAGGTACTTAGTAGCTCCTTTTAAGCAATGTGTTCGAAACTTTGAATTGTTGGTCATTAACAACTGACTCGATTCATTCTTTTGAACAGGCTAATGAAATCCTGTCATCCTTTGATATTAGTCTGAGGCAATATGCAACAAGACATTTGACTAAGGTAATTGTTTTTTGCCTTAAAATATCCAATGATCCTCGATTGCTTCAATGAATATCCCTGACATCAGCTATTTTGTGTATCAGTGTGGTGTTAGACTTATGAAAGGTGTAGTGAAGGAGGTGCATCCCAAGAAAATAGTTCTTAACGATGGAACTGATGTTCCATATGGACTCTTGGTCTGGTCTACAGGCGTAGGCTC
The DNA here is from genome assembly GCA_963580455.1 of Euonymus europaeus. Lineage (NCBI taxonomy): Eukaryota > Viridiplantae > Streptophyta > Magnoliopsida > Celastrales > Celastraceae > Euonymus > Euonymus europaeus. The sequence continues at coordinate 1,152,920 of OY756969.1, read as the reverse complement.
TTCTGAGTTTGTGAGATCAGTAGGTCTTCCAAAGTCGCCTGGTGGAAGGTATGAGAACCCACTTATATTTCGCTCCTTCCACCCCTTCCCTTTCCGTCCCCTCTATGATGGATCATGTTAATTGATCATATTGACCAATGCAGGATTGGTGTTGATGGATGGATGAGGGTCCCTTCTGTGCAAGATGTGTTTGCACTTGGAGATTGTGCTGGTTTTCTCGAACAAACAGGGAGGCCAGTGCTCCCAGCTCTTGCTCAGGTTGCTGAGAGGCAAGGGAAGTATCTGGTGCAGTTGTTTAACAAAATTGGAAAGGAAGATGGAGGCAAGGCTTTTAGTGCAAAAGACATCACTTTAGGTGAGCCTTTTGTGTACAAACATCTTGGAAGCATGGCTACTGTTGGTCGCTATAAGGCGCTGGTAGATTTACGCCAGTCTAAGGTACATATATTGAAACAAAAAACATCACATTGTAGTTATCAAGTGATGAGAATTTCAAATACTGACTTCAATTTCCTGATATTTGGCAGGACGCGAAGGGCTTATCTCTCGCTGGGTTTGTTAGCTGGCTGATATGGCGTTCTGCCTACCTTACTCGCGTTGTAAGCTGGAGGAACCGGTTTTACGTGGCCGTGAACTGGGCGACTACTCTGGTCTTTGGCAGAGACAACTCCAGAATTGGTTGATAACTTGAAGAAAGTGTTGTCAACTGTAGTTTGCGCTTTAGTATGGGCTTTATACTACAAGAAAACAAATGGCCGAGCCCAAATATGCAAGAGGGGATAATGAGCGGCCCATTTAGTCAGATTCTTTATTAGTTTATTTATAATTTTATATATAGCACCAAGCCCCAACTTTCCTGATATGATATTAGGCCCAAGAGCTAGTTTTGGGCCCAGTTGATATTGCTGAAGGGCCCATTTGATTCTAAGAGGGCCATTTCATATTTGAAATAATTAGATTGTTTTTGGAGAAAAAAAATTGCTAATTTAAGTGAGGGATTATCTGTGAAAGATAGAAGATTAATTAAATATATATTATTGAACAATTTGTATACATAATATTAAGAGTAAACTAAACAAAAGCAAAAGCTGAATACAGAGGTAATATTCCCTAATCAGCAACCGTGGAGAAAGATAAAAGAAAATTAACTTCCTCTCTTTGTACATCCCACCCAATCTACATCAAAAAAGGCATAAAAGAAATAAAAGAAAACTCATTTTCTGATTTCCTCGATCAACAAAATTAGTGGCTCGCCTAAGATAAGTAGGCCGTAGACCGGCGGCCACTGAAGGAGAAAACGGAAGCCAAAGAGTGGGCCAGGCCCAACACTATGCCCATCTTCACCTGGCCCCGTTTTGGGATCGGACGGCCAGAATTCTTCCTAGATGCGAGTCCACCGCTAATCATAGCTCTTCTAGTACCTGCCATCGCTTCTAAATTCTCTCACAAGGGGAAAGCTAGTGCTGATAAAGAGGCTTAGGGCTCGTCGTGTTTGCTCGTGCTGAGTGAGTTTGACTTGAGCGAGTGCTGTCTGGGTTTTTATAGAGAGCCATGTCCCAGAAATACCCTTGCTTTATGGACCAAATTACTGACTTGCCGGGGACATTGAACTTGACCATAAAGTCAAGCCCCCACGCGAAAATTTTGGTATTGTGTGCCCATAAATGATAAATCAGCATCTGTGGGCCCTAAAACTGAGGGTATTATCGACATTGCAAGTAACTTGGTGAAGGCGGCCGCGGCATGATAATATCAATTCCCGTAAAATAATAAACAAAAACGAGGTTTACGAATTTGTTGGATCAAGTCTACCTATTTATGCCACGTTTATGACGTGGACATTAAAAAATCACATGACAATTTTTGTCCACATTAGTGGGATAAAGAACGAAGATGGCTTTTGAGTGCTTTAAAAGCAAAACTGAATTATTGGAATTCTCAAAAGTCAGTTTGATTATTGTCTTTCTTTTTTGGGCACGGAAGGTCCACACAAAGGCAAAGTAGTTGTGGCGAGAATGTGGAGCAAATGAGTCATCTCGCTTTCACTCACTTTCCTGTTTTTAGTAGAAAACCATAATCATGCTTTATTTTGTGAGTGGGGGCATTTGGTAAAATTAAATATAAAGTGAAGGATACAGACGGGACAATGAGAGTTTTCTTTAACGATCTAACCATCAATTATTAATTTATTGTCATTTGGGGTCATGGAATCGTCTTTAGGGCTCTTCTTTCGGATAAGGCAGCTAGATATCCATCAGGTCTTAGATTCGGCCATGGAGGCAGCAGCTGTCACTGATCTGAGTAGTGAGAGGCTAAAAGGGGAGATGTGGCAGCAGAGGAAGGTTCATGGAAATGAAGGTTCTGCTAGCAGCTTTATGGAAAAGGATCTGCTTTATGGTCCTGACCACGTTGAGGATTCTTGGCTGAAGGAAAGGGAAGATGGTGGAGCTCTGGACGATTGTAGCCATGTGGGTAGGGGTGAACGAGTTGCTTCATTCTCCTCTGTTATTCCTGGTATCAATGGAATCCATGTAATAACTCACAAATTGAACAAAGCGAGTAAACACGTGAAAATTTCATGTTTGGACTCATACATCTGGTAGAATTTAACCATGGAGTAAGAAGAACTCCTTATACTTGGCTACATGGGTTTGCTTGGGTTAGGATCCGATGACCCGTCTATTCGTCTACGCCCTTAATATATGATGGAATGTTAATTGCAAGTTATACGACGCAGATGCATAAGTCAAACTCGAATCTTTCAATCAAATGATTCTAGTATTCCCAAATCGATTAATTATCAATGGGCAATGTGCCCTGAGTGCACAGGACTCTTATACTACTAGGCTAGATCATCATCATCATTGACTGAATATTGACCTCCTTAAGATGGCTCTAAACTGAATTTTATTATACATTTTGATGAAATATCAACATCAACGTCATCATTCATCGAATCTAAGAGGGGAGATGACCTTGATTCAATGTATCTGTATATGCTAATCTGTCCTAGTAATTTAACTTTATGAAGTATTGTGCTAATCTGTCCTAGTAATTTAACTTTATGAAGAAGAATAGATACGAATCTAACTATTTGAATTTGAATTACAAAATTAAGAGCCGCCGGAGTCTACTTTTTTAATCTTTTGCATCATCATGACTATAGTCTATATAGCCCAACTAGGAGAGTCAAATACCGATCTATGATTTAGATTTTTTAAAATAACCACTGGGGTGACACTTTAATTATGAATATCTTTGAATCAAATCATGTAGGGTATTTGACAAACAATTTTATTCAGAATACATGTTAGACTGCAGCATGCATGCTACATAACCAAGCACCAAAAAAAAATCAGCATATAATCTAACATTTTATTGTTTTTTTGAAATAACACAAAAGAAGAAGCATTTTGATCAACATTTAAGCTATTTAAAAATTGAATTGTCTAAACTACCCCTTATATTTTCAGTCAAATGATCAAAATATTTTTCATCTCAACAAAATATTATTTATTTTTATTTAATAATATATTTATATAATAATATAACCATTTATTTAATTTATTATAATACAAATATAATATTTAAAAATGACAATATTATTAAATATAAATAAATATAATAATAAATTATATAAATGAATATATTATTAAATATAAACAATTAAACATATTATTAAAAAGTTAATAAATTATTAACAAATTATAAAATTATTATATATATTTTTAAAAAATATTTTTAAATTTGTGCTACTACCCTTGTATGTAATTAGTCATAGCATTTGAAATAACATATATGTTTTTTCAACAATAATGAACCAAACACCACAACATTTGAAACAATATACATGTTAGCATTTGAAACGGCATATACACTATTAACATATATGTCAAATTATATGTTAATTACAAAATTGTTTACCAAACACTACCCAAATATAATCAAAAGGTCTCATGTTTGATTCTCACTAAAGCAATATTTTTATGGACACACTAAATTTTTAACCAATTTATCATTTCGACACGCGAAAAAATTATTGTGCATGCTTATGTGATGTCGTTGAGGCTTAAATGTTTAATTTAAGCAGCAATTGCTATTCGTGTTACCCTTTTCTGTGTTTAGGAACGAATATCGGAATATGTCACTAAGTGCACATCATGTATTCCCAATTAAAAGAGTCGACCGATAACATGTCATGAATTTTATATAACATTTTTTTTTTGTAAAAACATTGTTTATTTTGTTTTTAATTAGAATAAACACATATAATACATCTCTCAGTTTGATGAAAAGACAAACATATATCCTCGCATTTGTAAAAAGATAAAAACTCTTTCATTATAACTAAAAATTAATTTTATTTTATATTTATAATAATTTATCTTAAATTGTCGATATTCTTATTTTTATATTTACAATTATTTATGATATTTTAGATTCAAATATCTTCAAATTTTTTTACAATTGTGAAGAATATTTATCTTTTCATCAACATGAGTGATACTCCATAAAATAAGTGAGAGTTTGTCCTTTTAAGGATGTGAATGATGCATTATCACTTTATCTCTTTATCGAGCTTTATCTTTTTATCTAGTGAAAATTATTGTATATATTTTATCCTTTTAATTATTATTATTATACCCACTTAAAAAAAAGAGAAATAGACATTGGCTGAAATTTCATTACAATCACAACTTTCTTTGTACAGTGTACAGACTAAACTATCTTCCAGTAACCTGATTAGTACATTGGGAATTTCCTCCAAATCAAAGATATCAACAAGACCAAAAAAAAAAAAATTGGCTCTACTGGTCGTCCCTGGTGGGGGCTCCGAAACTTCGCGTCGGTAGCACGAAGAGAGAACATGCTGAACATTGGGCCGGGCCCCATTACAACTCCCAACTCATCTACGCATCTCGTGGAGCAAAATTGGACTTTGGACGGGCTCGCTGTGAGCGGAGGCCCGGCGACCACTGAAGCTCAAAACGGAAGCCAGAGAGTGTGCCAGTCCCAACACTATGCCCATCTTAACCTGGCCCCGTTTAGGGATCGGGCGGCCAGAGCTTCTTCCGGCCATCACAACTCCACCGATTGTCCTCATCCTTCTCGCACCTGCCATCTCTTCCACGTCCTAAACTTTATTCTCACAAAGGAAAGAAGAGGAGTGGGTGTTGCACTATTTTGGCGTCTATCTCTGGTGTTCGGTGAGATTGAGTGAGTCAAGAATATTTCTGGTCTTGGGATTTATAGAGAGTGATGTCCTGAAAATGCCCTTGCTTCTGCACTTATTTACTTGCTCGTTGGTCGCGACAGTGAGATGCCATTTCCGTAATATATTAGCAAGTTGAGGTTTAACATATTGGAGACAAGTCAGTTAACTATGCCATGTTGACATCAAAAACCACGTGCCCCATTTCGTTCCCATGACTTGCACATCAAAAAAGAAGAAAGAAAGGTATATTAAATTTGGCACTAAAAATAGTGAAACCGTTCAGAGAACCTTGAAAGGAAAAGACAATCGGTTCAATGTATTTTGATATGATCACTGGAGACGTCGTTTTCATCGTGTCGGATTGATTGTATCTCATGGAGAATGGATTTTAATCTAACCAGATGGATTGCAAATAATATATAAAAATATATATAAGAGCCGTCAGTACTATTTCCCTATTTAATTGATCTACTCATGAGTATTTAGCCGTAACGGGTGACGTAAATCCGAAATCTACAACTCTTTTTTTAAACAGACTTGTTTAATGGTGGGTACACTTAGAAAAAAGCCTATTTAATATGTAGGATAATATTTTTCCTTATAAACTCACTCACTTTAGATATATCGAAACAATATGAAATACTATTGATATAAACTACTTGCTTTAAATAAAGATAAATTAAATACTCACGCGATCCTCTCATTTATTCATCTTCCGCATCTATGTATATGAATAACATATAGGAGGGTTAGTCTTGCTACAATATACTAGCTCAGCTTATAAAATGTTAAATATGTAAAGATATTTTTAGTTTGAGCAAAATAGAGATTTATAAGCATGATAGTATTCATGAGTAATTCGGGAACCTCGATTGATTTAAAACAACTCAAAATATAAAATATCATGGCAACCTCCCTTTCATGTTATCTCCACACACCATCCTTTCAGCTGTTTCGTTTCCCTAGCTCTCTGTCACATTCAACATGTGTTTAATAATGGATCATATAAATTCCACAATCGGACCATGGTTTGTGGCGGTCATATGCACAGGTCATTTCTCACAACCTCATTTACAATATGTCAATAACACAAACGATGCCCAAAATCATCAAAATACTGATCAACCATATAATTTTTAGCAAAGATGTTTCCAAATATATGGATATAATTTCAATTTGTAACTCACAAAAGAGGATGAACTATTTGTCCCCATAAAATCATCACAAACATAGTAAAAAACATGCACAGCCGAAACTTATAGTTTTTCAAAATATTTACCATAGGCAATTTTAGCATATAGCCGATTGTCTAAACATCAAGATTACTCATACCGCGAAGTTTATGACCTGTAAAGAGAAGAGGATCATTTTTTACGTAAATTTTCCAAAGTGTCGAGAAGGTTAAAAACATGATCAATCATTGTTCTTTCAATCTTGTAGCTGCCTTTTTACCAAACATATTATCAACATAGAAGAAAAATATTTATGGATGTATAGCGACGGCAACCCTTTGCCTTCTTTCGCTAGTCGTAAGCGGGAGCTTTTCCTTTCCGTTTATCGTAGACCAAGCTTCGTCCTTACTCTTCGGTTCCTAGACATTAAGAACATTATTGCTATCACGACGATGACCATGTTATCATAGATGTTCTTGGCTTACTACTTTTGTTGTTTATTCAAGTGCATTTAAGCCTTAGATCACTTTATTTTCCATTCTCCTCTTAGTCGTGTGTTACTTGATGACACTTGAGCATGCATTTCACAAATTTTGGTTCATTTACACTCATGCATGACTCCTAACCCAGTGGCGGATCCAGGATTATGATTTACCCCGGGCTCAACTTAAAGGTGATAGGGTTCGAGGAGTCTTGGGAAAAAATAACGGGGTTCGGGGCAGCGCCCCGAAAAAATTTTCCGGAACAACCTCTATATAATATCTATTTATTGATTCAAGCAACATAAAATGTGCACAAGAAATTCATTTCCTCAATTAATCAATCCCAACATACAAAACAAAACAAAGTAAACGATAAGCTAAATTTTAACTTCTATAGTTCTATGAGTCATTTTGTCAAACACATTTAGGACATCGTTAATTACACAGTGGTAGGGGTACTAAAAATTAATGACACCGAGCGACAAAGGGGGGGAAAGCAGTAGACAAGCAAATGAGAGCAATTGAAAGGGATAAGGGGTTGACCAAGCAATGAGAATTGACCGCAAATGAGCAATAGACCATGTCAAAAAGTCAAAAACCAATGCTCAAAACACTAACCTTGTTGCAGACTTATAGGCATAGGCGCAGACAAAGAAGCGGACGTGAGAATTGAGACGAAGACGGGAGAACTGAGACGGACGGCTGACCTAGAAGACACATAGACAAAGCTTTGCAGTATACTTGCTAAAAAAAAATTATTTTTTTCACACGAGCTGTAGCCCACCATAGCCAACTAATAGATCCGCCCCTGTCCTAACCATGTAATCAAATATATTAATATGTGCCGTGGATGTCAATTCCAATGAGGTCTAAGCCACGATCTAACCTATATCTATAAGACAACACCTCATCTTACCAGTTCTTTGCTTTATCTTTGGCTGTCTCAAATTTCCAATTCTCGGCTTCCACCTATAAGGAAACGAATCAGGTTATTGGGGTTTCCATGATCTCCCTTTTCATCCACATAATCATTAACAAAACTCTAAAGACTTGCCTTGTTTCAACTACAAGAACAATTGAATCTCCTTCCTCTTCCTCTCACTTTCCCACTATATTCTTCTCTTTTTTTCTCTTACTCTTCCTCTCTCTACACGGCACATTAGGAGTTTTTGTGGGGACATTAATGTCTCCTTACATACCCTCTATTCTCCCTCTCTTTGTTTGTCATTTGTCACCCATGCCTTAGATTTTATTTGGATTTCCTTCTAAAACCGTACAATTCCCAAATGAGACAAATGTGATTTTGGCCACCAATTTATTCCTTAGGTTGCCACTTGTCCACCTCTCACTTAGCCGTCTATTTAAGCCTTATTTATTAATTCCTTAAAAACACTATAAATTCTCCCATTGATTATCCCATCATCATTAATTAGATTATTCATATATTTGTACTCTCACATGCATGCCATCTGCATCCCATATATGGGACCACCCTAATCCCTAATCCTCAGGTGTAAAGCGTCAGTCACGAAAATCCACAATAGCCCAGCCCGCTGTAGACCTTAGAATGTTATCAGTGCCGGGTCAAGCAGGCTCAGTCGCTCAGAGGCTGAATCCTATTCCTTGGGCGGTTGGGCCAATACCAGGTTCTAGAGCCGACAGCCTTTTTAGTGTAGGCCCTAAAAATCCGTAAGAGCCCAGCCATTGGGGCCTGAACAAGAGGGTTCATAGGCCCATGAATAGCAATGGGGGCGTATAGTAGAATATTAGAAGTCTAGAATCATATTCGCTTGGGCCAATACTGAGGTAGTAAAAATGTAGCAGGTTCTTCTTACTGGATCGGGCTCAGTTCGAGTGGGCCTACAGTGGAGGACTAGGCATAGTGACTTGGCCCACTATTGATATTTTTTTAGATTTTATTTTTTAAAAACTACTACAGTATATACAACTGCCTCACGCTAATGAAATTCTAACGAGGCCTAACATAAATTATAAAAACAAACTGTGAAGTATTGCATATGCATTTCTTGCAATGCTGAAGAGTACCAACAAGTGGTTGGTTTAGGTTCAAGTTGAAGTGGCACCGTGTTTATTCTCTTTAAGCGCAAGATGTCGAGTTTAAGTCTTGTGAATGGAAAAAATTATTGGTACTCTCTCTGTTCGATCCGAATTTAGTCGCATTGGGATTAACTGTGGACAATGAATATTTTGAGCTTATATTAATGGTCCAAAATTTTATGTCATTTTCATCTTATTTGAATCGAAAAAATATCATTGGACTTGTAAATTCGATGAGAGAGATTGATTAATTTTTTTAGAAATAAATAAATAAATACTGGGTTTAAAAGAAATCACAGCAGATAATTTTTAGGACCCCACTCATACCCAATTGAGGGCAAGATAAATGATTCCACTAGTAGTGAGCAAATGTCAGAAAGCAACTAGTTCCAGTGACTTTTGAAGACACCTAACCAATCTGTAGAAATTTAGTGCAGCACTTGAACTTGGGAGCACAGCGTAGTGTGACAGATGGGACACAGCATGTAGACTACAGAAATGATTAAACACGGCAGACAACCCAAGGAAAGTGAGCCACGAGAGTCAATTGCTTTGCCCCGCTAAAATAAATGAAAGCCCAAGCCAATTTAGAATTTTTTAATGTCCTAATCAAAATCCGTTGATTAAGTGGTCGTACCTCCCTCCTGAATCCCTAGTGCTTCTCTGTCTAACGCATTTAGTACTTAGTCAATTAATTAATTGGAATATGAGTAATTAAATATATTTTAAAAAATAATTAAATTAATTTAAATTTGAACATACAAATATTTTATAAATACTCTATTTTACTGAAGTTGCTGATGACAGAAGCCTCGTCGAGCCGCCCGGCTCATGGTCAGCTCTAGTAGTAACCAGAAGCAGGCAAGCATGGGCAGGTGCACATCACGTGATCCCTGTACCAGAAAATCTTAGAATTTAATTATGAAGAAAAAGTATCACTAAGTGACCATTAGGCATCACATTCATCTTTAAATGTAACTCGGAGACTTGGCCGCATTAATGTCAAGACTATGATTCCCTATCCCACCATGATGTCTTGTTTGTTGCTCCTACCCCGATTCGTTGACACTATGCCAGATGGAGATGGGTTTAATCTCTTTTTTTCCCTGCCCTTTTCACCAAATCCATTAATTAAATAAGTCTTGATCACTCAATTCGTCGTCTTCATCCTCTGCTGTATTTATGCATTTCATGGCACTGTTTCTCAAATATTCTAGTTTACAAGTTATTATAAAAAAGATCAGAAATTGGAAGTAACATATTGTTATAAGTACACCTTTAAGGAAAACCCCCCTTCAATTAGCAAGAGCATCTCAGTATCTTTCACAACCCATTTTAGGTAGGGATGACAAAGATGAGTTTCGGGTCGACAACATAAGATGTTTATGAAATATTTATAGGTAGATTCAGATTGGGTTGAATTTTTGTATTTACTTAATTAATCATATCCGGATTGATTTAAATTCAGACAAGTAAATCATACAATAATTCAATCCGTCTTAGGATCTACGCAACTAAATCATATATATATATATATATATTTAGGGACTGACAAACCTAACTTTAAATCGGACAACATTTTATGTTTGGACTTAAATTTTAGTCTTTTAGAGATATAACTTGTGTTCAAATAATTAGGGTTAGACAAATTTGATCATTCAAACTAAGAGAGAGTTAACTCATAATTTTAGGCAAACATCAATTTTTCAATTCATATGCAAATTCCAAAAAAATAATAAATATATGATGAGAGATATCAAGCCATGAGATGAGACCCATGAGAGAAATGTTCAGATCACACATGGTGTGCTTTTCCAAATTTGACATGTTGATGCATACGACACAATAAAAGTGTCATAATTGCATTCAACCTACTTTACCATGCATGATACCCTTCCTCCTTCCTCCTCCTCCAACTGTCCTCCACCTCTGCCTCCATAAATGCTTTTCTCGCACCACTACTTCTACTGTCTCCACCACAACCATTTATATATGCCACCATTCTCGCACTCATCTCTCCTCATCACACGCTCTCAAGAAACCCACAACAATGAACCCTAAAACCAGTTTTTTCCTCTTGGCTTTCTTGCTGATCCCAGCTTCACTTTCCTTTGCAACCAGACCCGACTTCACTGCCCAGCCCAAGTATTCATCCAAAAGCAGCAAACCCAGTAACCAAAAGAACAAAGGTGGAGGAAATAACGCTGGGTTTGGAGGGTTCTTTGGTCCCGGATCCGGGTTTAGCATTCCCGGGTTTGGTAGTGGAAGTGGTATTATAGGCGGCGGGTATGGAGGCGGGTTCGGAAGTCCGAAGGGAGGTTCCTCTAGAAGTGGTGTTATAAGGCCTACTATTGTGTGTAAGGAGAAGGGTCCGTGTTTCAAGAAGAAGCTGATCTGTCCCAGGAAGTGTTTCACCTCCTTTAGCAGGTCAGGGAAAGGGTTTGGAAGCGGTGGTGGAGGTGGTGGTTGCACAATTGACTGTAAGAAGAAATGCACTGCTTACTGTTAGAGAGAAACGGTGGTGCATGACATGAGTAACTGGTAGCTGGTAATAGTTTCTATTACTATTCATGATTAGTGGTCAACTTTGATATTATATCTTACATTTGTCAACTCCGGGAGTTTTTGAGACTCTGAACATTCCCTATGCTTTCATATTCTGTGTCTGTGATGACTATATATATACATGTATGTATGTATGAATAAAATAATGAGTACTACCATGCAGTGTATTGTGCGGGTTGATTTGTGAATCTAGCTTTGTCAAAGCAGGCAAACTTTTTTTGTTTAGTGTTCTTTCTTTTGGTTGTATCAAAACGTTCAATTTGGCTTGAGAAGAGCATAAGTTACAGAATTATACCTGAGACCTGTTACTGCTACTTAACTCATCTTTGCTAAGCTTTATATGGAGAGCTATAAACTCTATCAAGATGAAATAAATACAAAAACTTTAAAAGGCTCGGTCAAAAACAAAGCAACAAGCAAGAAATTAGAAATGGTGTAACAAAAGCTGGACTCAACCAATCAATATTTCTAGCGGGAATTTGTTGCTTAGATCATATTTATAAATACAAATGCACACCTAAGCTTGTCAACTCATCTATCTTCTCCAGTAACACAGTTCTTTCAAATTGCTGCCCTCATCACACCTCTTGCAGCCTCGCGCTTTATCTCAGCGGCTTTCCCGCTGCCGCGGAAGTACATGTATACTTGCTGCGGTACAAACAGACCCGTGTGACTTGAAATATACAAAACTTAATAGAAGATGACCATGAACATGTATTTTTTAGAATATGACTAAATCGAGAATCTTAACAATTACCTGCATAACCCAGATACTGAGCACCGATTCAACACAAAATAATCCGAATCCGATAAAGTAGAAAATCTACAAGGGATGACAATGGCGTCAACTCAAGAAATACTCGTCGGTATCAATGTATTTAATTAAATGTAAACAAGCAAGCTTACCCCAACCAAGACATGGTCACCGAGGAGATCTACAGCAGGAAGGATGCCTCTGTTCCATAAGGCAATTGAAACAAAATTAGCAGCAAAATGGAGAAATATTTTTGAAGAAACCTCATCATTAACTGAAGAAATTCAAACCAACGGATGAAATATTCCTCAATAAGCACAGACACAAGCAAATAACCAAACTATAACACTATGGTGGGTGTGCACAGGCGCAAAGGGTATAGGAAATAAAGCGCTAGAGTTAAATGGAGAGACCAAAAGCCACATTTCAGTAAGTAAAACGGAGGTCAAGCAAAATTATATACAACACACATAGTTAAACCGGGATTATTGAAGAACCTACGTGAGAGATTTTCCTTTGAAAACTATAGGAGGAGCAACTGCAGCGAAAATGCAGAAACCGATATGTATCTGTCAGATAAAAATAGTAGAAATGAGAGAATTAGGTACACTCTATTTCCTTAATAAAAAGGTAAAACAAGAAATGTAAAAAAGACTTACCAGATAAAACAGGAAAAACCAACCAAACCTCAAAGCACTTTCAGACCTGAAAAAATAGTTATCTTTATATTTATAGCCACATTCCAAGACAATATTGTCATTTGTTAAGTAATCTCTAAAAGGGTTCAATTTGCTGCTTCTGAATAGGCCCTCAATGTTTCACGGCTTTAGATTCTCTCTCCTAATTATCTCTTTCCTTTCCTTTTACTCCTCCTTGACGAGCAGTGAGCACGCAGTTATTCAGGATTATAGAGTATGGTTGAGTTGAATAGAACCTCCTGCATAACCAAGTAAAAGAAAGTATAGGACATACCTGAAAACACGATAAAGTGGCCGATACCACAACACATATCCTCCAGGAACCCCTGCTATGAAGTAGATGATTGCAAGGAACCAAATTTTCACAGCTACAACGACATTGAGTAAGATTAAGATCCACAGAATTTTGAAGCAGCCCTTGACAAAAGATCCAATGACCACAGCAAAAAAGATATACAGTATTTCTCAAAGAAAAAAAACTACTGACCTTCTCCTTTAATCCATGCTGTTGTGACAGCAATGATATTCCAAAAAAGACACAAAGTCAATCCTACATAAAATCACCATCCACTAGTAGCCGTGAGCCATTTTTCCAAGGTTTACACCAAAAGTTTAAAAGAATAATTTAAAAGAATTAAAACATGATTACATCATAGAAATGATTAATGTACTAAAGCAAAACTGCACAAGAAGTCCCATCATCATTGCCTAACTCCTCACCAATGCTAGAATATATAAACTACTGTGCACAAATATATCAGCCATATCAGTTAACTACGAGATACACCATGTAGCATGTACATTAGCACCAAATTGAAACTGATAGAACTAGTATAATGACACAACTGCACTGAACCAATGTGACCAGAATGACCACAAATCTATGCATGCATTTCGTACTTTCAATTATAGCAGAATATATTCATGCGTTGAAGGCTCAAAACAAGGCTTATTTACCTAAGAATGTAGAGAATGCGACATACTGCAACCTCTGTAAATGAATTGGTATCTCATTTGCAATATCATGATGGATAATTGGGAGAAATGGGGGCCAATTTTTCTTCTCTAGAACAATTCCAGCTGCAACGGCACAGGAAAATAAAATTAAAGCATAGCATACAGGAGCAAGTGAAAGAAGAGATGTAGAGATTGGCCAGAGCATAGCATAGGGGAGGGAACTTTGTAATTTGAACACAGCAATTTTACCTCTTGCAGCAGCATCTTCTTTTCGCTTTACCTCCTGCAAAGTAACAATAAAGCTAAAGGTTAGATGACAATTAAGGAATTGTGTGAAATCACCTCATGAAAATATGAATTTCCATTCATATATGCTACAATATAAAATGTATTTTCCCACCATTCACAGAAGTTCGGACGGGATCATAAATAGAGTACACAATTATACACCATAAGGAGGTTGTTGCATTTTTTCCCAGAGTACAAAGGAGTAATTGTGACAGACAGCCATACCGAGTATGCCATGTCTGAGCACAGTCATACACATTAAATATTTTATTATACATTATGCTTTGAAGCAAAAGGAAAAATTGCCTAACGCGAATTAGCTATGGTCAACATCCAAACAATCAATAAAATTATCCACAACTAGCACATCGTAACTCGTAAGTAATACGCTGATGCCCGAATGACTTGCCTTCCCACCAATCTTAAACATAACATTGGTTTGTCTAAGACGGCGATGACAGTGCATCTATGGAGGTGTGTTGTCAGCAGAATGTTCATAAATTCAAAACCTTAACCTTTCCAACATCACATACCTGTTCTCTCCTACGCAACTCTGCCTCCTTTGCTTGGAGTTCCTTTTCTTTCTTCTTTAAATCCTACAAAAAAAAAATCAGAACATATTAAAATTTGAAGGATTGAGACAAAAACATATTAGTACAAATAGTAAACATGGCTCAGGTTTTTCACCAACATGTGATTTTGGTCCTTCTGTGTCAAGAGGAATATCAACCGTGGCACCACGATCGTAGAAATCAACAGGTTCTGGTGGAAGTGGTGAGAGCCTTGAATTTGCAGCAGGAACAGTACCTCTCGGATTCTAAAATACATTGGCCATAAACCACAAATGAGAGCCCCAGAATCCATTAATAAAAGTAGAGTAGTTGAGGGGAAGGAAAAATAGCAACAGTAGTTAATGGGCTTGTTAACTCCTTTTTTCTTTAGTAGCATTTCGATGGTAAAAACATGTAAACTTCTGCGAGCGGGCTTGGGGACACACATGATTTATGCAGACCTTACCCCCACATAATATGTGGAGAGGCTGTTTTAGGAATTGAACATGTGACTCTAGGTTGCACCGTTGAAACTCTACCACAAAAACACATGTTCGCTTGGTAGTAGTATTTCAAAAAGAGTAACGTCAGTCGCCACACCCCAAAAATCGTCCCCATTTTAATACACGTGGCACATTGGACACTCATTGATTATGAACACAAATGTAGGGGCCCCCTAAACATCCAACACTTCATACGGATAGGGGTTGAAATGGATGTAAGAAATTCGGGAGCAACGAATTTTTCTTTCAAAAATATATATTTGCCAATGCTATCGATTTTCCTAAACCCAAAATCTCATTCTCAAACCCAAACCTGCTAAAAAGGTTTGAAACCCTTGACACTTTGTTAGCATTACCCCACAACTGTATGTACACATGTGAGTGTAAGATTACATATGCCTTTGGAAACACAGGAAGAAGTCCAGGATGCAACACTATTCTGACAAATGGAAAATATAGTCACTGTTATAAATAAAATCCACCCCCACCATACTTTGATTGCTCTGAAGCTTTCTCCTTAATCGCGGGGCCCTGATACCAAAATTGAAAAGTTGCAAAAAGAAAAAGAGATGGATGATAAACTACTCGGATTTTGTATGCTAAAATCATATAAAAATATCTTGGACCAGACACTTACGGTGGCAATACACATAGTGGCCCCATATAATAGCAACAATATTTGGGGTACCATAGGCAAATATATCTTCAGTCCGAAATAATTCCTTGACACTTTAAAAACATATAAATCTTTTAAGTGATTCCTTCAAAATCCAAATAGATGTCATATGCCTAAGAAAAGCCCAGCACTCTAGCTCCCTTGACTTTGTAAACTTTGAAGTACCAAAAACCATGGCAAGCAGCACAATGCTTTGCTTAGCATAGCAGCTAAATGAATTCACAAATATTCTTTCCAAAATTGAAAAGGAACTTATTCTAACTAAATTCCTAAGAGGAATCAGCAAGCAGGGAATGCCTACAAGGCTACAACCTACTAATGGTTACATACATGCATACGGTAATCATACAGAACCAGAAGCACAAGTAGGAAATCGTTATTAAGCAATTTCAAGTAAATTCTTCCCAGTCCAGAGAAATTCCGACTAAAAAACTACTAGAAAACAATTGAAGAGAAATTAAAACACAATCAACTGAAGGGTTTTAGCACTCTATACGATACATCAATGGTTAATTAATTGCCGAAAACCTTAATTCACACAACAATTCCATAGATCTGTGAATCTTAGGAGCTGAAGTATCCAAGCGACACTTACTGCTCTAACATAAACCAAAAGATAAACCAAATTAGTATCAACGGTCAACCACCTACCACACATACGTAAGTGAAGAAAAACTATCGGATCTACTAATTCAATGAATTATCCAAAAACTTACCTCAAAAATTAAAAATAGAAGTACGATCAACAAGTTACAACCACAATAACAACTCACAAAATTCAAATTGAACTTAGCAAGAGAGTAAAGAAAGAGAGAAACTCACAGCGAAAGGGTTAACTTCTTCTTCTTCGTCGAACGGGTTCTTATCGTAACGCCGAGCCATGAGAATCGAAGCAACAGACCAGAATCAGCTGCGCAACTAGAATCCGAGATTTCAACTGCGCATATAAATAAAGAGAAAGCTTGCAGGAGACGGAGCTTGAAGAGCAAAATTAAACGAAATTCTGGGGGCCTTTTCAACAAGTGAAAGCGAAGGGAATTTCAGTAAAGAGAGAAATCGAAATTGAATTGTAGAGAGATAAAGCGGTTGGACTTCTTAATATTATGGGCTTTGATCATGGAGACTTTGGAGACGACGAAAATAACAGGGTTGTTTTTTTTTTCCGCTTTCCCCCCTCGGCCCTCTCTTTTGACGTGGAAGCAAAACTGGTATACTACATCAATAAAATAAATTAAAAAAAACTGGTGTACACTATTTTCATATTTTGTCCTTTTTTTTTTGGATTTAGAGAGAAGTCCGTCCATCAAATTATGCTTTAACTTTTTATAAATTTGAAGTGCAAATAGATGCCATAAAAAATTACCAAATTATAATATATATTTTTTGTCTCTTTTTTATCAAATTAGTTTTTTTTAATCTCCAATTGTAGTTTTATCCTTTTATGTTCTTAAACTATTTTTTCGTCAATTTTATCCATCAATTATCATAAAGTAACATTTTTCAATAGTGTTATAAAAATCGTGTCGGACTTCAATCCAGAATAGAGACTGGTTCGCTGGTCAATCAATAAGTCATCTGTTGAACTGCTGATTTAATTAGAATTAAAAAAAAAATTGATATGAAAAATAATATTTAAAATAAATACATTAATAATTTGATAAGATTATACATAAAAAAAACTAAAACATTAGAAAATCAAGTTAATATCATATATCTAATATATATTACATAATACACCCAATATATATGAAAATCAAACTTTCATCATAAGTTAACAATATATACCAAAAAATACATATTTTATAATATTTCAAATTTCTAAAAAGTAATTTCTTAATTTTTTTAAAAACTGTCAGGATTTTCCCGATTCAATTGGCCGATTTGACCGATTATTCCCGATTCAATGTTCAAGCGATAAGATTGATAGAACCATGTCGGTTTAGGAATACCAGTTTTACAATCCGATGGACTGCACGATCCGATTTTAATAACATTTGAGTTTTGTCAGTACATTTTTTTAGGGGAAAAAAAGAGAGCATGAAATGCATCCAAAATCTTCTGCAGCCTGACGTTCTGATTGCTCACTTTCCTCATCGCCTCTCTGTCTTTCCCGGGGACCGAATTCAATCTCAGTAACAACACTATCAAGGCGAAGCAGTTGTGACTTTCTTCAATTGAACTTGTGCTCGGGTTTCAAGTTTCAATGCATGGGTGGGAAAAATATTCCTTATTTTCCTTTTATTTTGAGCTTCTGTCAGCTTGTATTCTAACGTATAAAAAATATGTAGAAAATATGATAAACAGGATGTCAAAATAAGATTTTTTTTGGTTGTCGAAACTAACTGAGGGAGGAAGCTGGTAATTTATGACTTTTAATATAATTTTTTGTTTTATTTTAAGAAAACTTGAAATAATTAAATATCATACATTAACAATTAAGCAAAAAATTTAATAGTTTATAAACTGACATGTTACATTTGGATTGCGTAATCACATTTAAATGATAAATCTACCAAAAAGAAATGGAAATAAAAACAGTCAAACATAAGCAAAAACCAGTGAAAGGCAAAATAAAAAACCAAACTATCCTCCGACTTTGATCCTTCATAGCTTCTATATACTTGTTGTCCTCCAAAGCCCTCATAATATGTCGGTAATGCAACCAAACTTTGTTAAAAACCCATATGTTGAGAACCCATTCAACAGACACTCTCAGCTTTTACGCTTTACGAGAGAGTATACTCTATCACCCATACTCTCATCCAAACGCATGCTAAGTACAAACTCCCAACCAAAGTGTTCTCCCCCAAAAATATCAATGTAGGAAAGATACCCGTGATGAATTTCCCTTCATAAATTATAGCAGGAAAGAGTGCAATAAAATTCAACAAGGAAAAATAAAATATATAGTACACAAAAACCCAGTCATAATCTTTGCCATCTTCACTTCTAAGAGCACGGCTAAGTAGACGGTACCAAGACATATAGGCTCCTGGAACCCATACGATTAAGCATATTATAGCCAGAACGAAGACGTTCGTCGCAACTAGGCCTGTAATCCATGCTGTTGCGACGGCAAAGACGTTCCATGAAAGACATAAAACTAGTCCTAAGAATGTTGCGAGAACAAGATTTTGCAAACGCGGTAGGTGAGCCTCTGATTCATTTTCGTTGTCTTGATGGGCAACTGGGGAATACAAGTGAAGAGCCATAAGCAGAAAATATGATGGATAGAGTTGAGAGTTTTGATCAAAGAGACAAAAAATATGTATGCCAAGGCTTATATAAAGTACAAACGAGAGAGAGAGAGAGAGAGAGAGAGAGAGAGAGAGGCGGTAGGAGAAGCGAAAAGAAAAGGTCAGCTTATCACGCGCATTCAAAATTCAAGAAATTTTGAGGTAATGCCAGGCAAAGAAGACTATTCTAAAATCTGATGTTTCCTTGTTCCTTCTAATATTTCCTGTACTTGTAAACTCCTTCAAGCACAATAATTTTGAATTTAGATTGGGAAAAAAATGGACTAATAATATTCCTATTGGACCAAACGGAGTTAGGGAATAGGATAGAGGGAGGCATGAGGCATCAAGCAGTCAACTACCAAGGATCGAGACGCGGAGGATTTAGAACAGATAACTAGATGAACAAGATAGAATTGAAATTGTAAAAGAGCAAAACATTCAAATAATGAAATAATTATGAGCATTCAACAATGGCTAAATTACAAGTATAGGTGAGGCCCCTGTGTTGATGAAGCCGTAAACTAATTGGACTACCCTACCCACGCTACTTGGTCAATTTCAAACTCAATGGTGGTGGCGTCTTTGCTTTGTACGTCTCTGATATCTAGTGAAGGGATCAACCCAGTTCTTGTCTTCCGCTACTGATCGATTCCATCGGTCCTTGAAGATTTGAAGCTCCCATGTTGACTGCCTCCGAATCTGTTCAATGCATTTTGAATGTTAAAAACTATGGAGCTCAAAAATCATTGGAATGATGATAAGAGTTGAACAAAATAATAGGCGTCTGCTCTCATCCAATTATGCGGGCTGTTCGAATTTTATACAGAAAGAAAATGGGAACTTTTTAACCGCATAGATTTAGCAGAGATTAAGAATCCAGAAAAGCTAAACCAAATTCCACAATTTAAGGATTTGTAACTTTCACTGTTCTTCAGAGGTTAATGTCTGATCAGATTGTAGAATGCTACTCTCTACCTGCCAACTAGATACTTGATGATCCTAGGTTGCAAGCAATCCTGGAAACTGAAAATGGCAGGACTGTGAAACAACCAGATTAAGGATCAATAGTCTTACCTCCATTCGTGAATCCATGGGTGTAGCACCATGTCTCTGAAATCAAAAGCATTAAGAAAAGTCGAGTTCAGAAAACTGGCATAATCAATATTACAGGGAACAATGGCATAAGCCTCATATTGCAATTGTAGTTCACCTTAGTAGAATCTTCTGAATTTGTAACCTGCAAATAAGAGAGCAAATGTGTTTTAGTTGAGTGATAAAAGAGCACAACAAAAAGAATGCTATAACATATATCAATATAGTAATGTTGATAGCGTGCGTTACTAAACTATAATATTTTGTCAAAGAAGATGGGTCACAGGAAAAATTAGGATGCGAAGCCGACGGATATAGAAGGTTCCAAGCTGTATGGAAGCTGTGGTAAGTTGACTTGAAAGACAACATAAAGAAACAAGCTTGTATTTCCGGAACTCGGCAAATAAAGGGAGACATGTAAAAGCAGAAAATAGATCAATTTACCTTTTTAGAAGGGGGGCCACCCCCACCCAAGGTTTGTATGCCCTTGTGAACAATGTATTCACGATCAACAACTCCCACTTTCTTTGTGCGATCCCCCTATATGATAGGGAAGATATTATGATGTAGATTTTCAAATTGTAAACTATTTATAAAGATATTTAAAATAACAAAAAAAAAATCAAGATCGGCAAAACACAACATAACTTGTCTTGCAATAGGAGCGACATTGGCATTGTGCCAATGCCCACTCTTACAAGAAAATAATAAGTAAACGAATAAAAATCTGTGCACCACCAATATCAACTAGACGTCCTGCACACAAATTACTTTCAGTGCACCATTTGTCCTTGAATAGCCCCCATTTTATGTTATACTTTGCTCCAACAAATAATAGTAAATGCAGAACCAACAAGCAATGCAAAAAATAGTACTTCAATGCTTTGGTTATAGGCTTATAGCAACACAAATCCTTTGGTGGTGCTAATCATATGTAACAGCAAATTCACAGGGAAACCCAGGAGAGTTGGTGATGCAGGGACCCCCACCCAGTGCATCAGTTGGTAAACCTTTTCCAGAATTATCTAATCTACGTGAGCCTCACCTGTGCACAATATCCAATCTTCATGTCCAATCCCCATCCATGGACAAGATCATTCTGAACAATAGCAATTAAAAAAATGTAAAGACTTTAGTAAATAGAGAATACTTAATCCAAATAATTGTCCCAAGATGAGGAAGTTAGTATAGCCAAGAGATACAAGATTACCTGTATAAGATGCCAAGCACAATACCAAGCAGCTCTTGAAAACACTGGAGCCATTCCTTCAACAAATCTGCATATGCCATGTAATAATTATACCATTAAATTTCATTCACAAAACAATTGTAAATGGTGTCCTAGAGTTCGATCAGCACACTAGTTTTATACAGGAAAAAATCACAAGCCAGTCAGTGCTATGTCTCTCTTTGGCAGGGGATGCATTAAACGAAAATCACTATTTATATCTATGACAACCGCAAGAAAAAGAGGCAGCTGCCTAATCGCAATCATTTTACTCTGCCGGTCTCCATTATCATAATTTGGCTTTCACCCAGCGAAGTGAAAAATATAGATATCGATATATAATACACACATAGGTAGGAGAGACATAAGATAGTGAAGGAAGTTTTAAGCTCCCAAACTCAGTCCAACAAAAGCACAAGATTCAGGAAAATTTATAACTACATAAGTTACAGAAACATGAAAAAGTACAATAACCTACCCGGTGCAGGGTGGCCCCTCACTGGTATTTGAACACTTAACACTGCCTCTAATGTCATAGACTCTTCTGCATAAACATTTTATGTCACAAGGATTAAAATATGAATTCTTAACAATAGTAACTTCAAATACAAAGCTGTTTACCTATGCAACTTCTTTCTTTTCGATCGTACAGTTATTCTATGATGTATATCTGTTGAATTGGGATCGAGAGCTGGCTGAGAAATCTCCAGTCCTTCTGATTTCACTATTTCTAGGTAACTAGAAAATAAATCACATTGATTAATCAGAGTGATCTCCAGACTTTTGCAAATAAATAAAAAGTCAACTTCCCTATGCATGTTGTAGCTACAAAATTACAATTCTGAACGGCAAACAAAAAAAAATTCAGCAGCAAAAAAAAAAATCAGACAAGCCATTTTCAGGACAAACAGAATCCAATAAAATCATATCAGCCAGTCAACCATACCTTCCTGGATCAAAATTCTCCACACCCAAATCTTCATCCCAGAGAAATATGTAATCATATACAGATACAACCGCTGGATGCAAAAAACGCTTTGCAAACCACCTGAAATGAGAAGACAGATTAGCAGAGCCTAGGAAAAGGTTCCCTGGTTTTGGGATTGTCACTTTCTGCTATGTAAAAAGAGATGGTGATTCCTTTTCTCTTATTTCTCATTCCAGAAGAAGGGGGTGGAGGTGGGGTAAGTTGTGACTTGTGAGTGATGACAATAATAGGACCCAACATCTAACAATCCACCCCGAGGGTAACACATGCAGATTAAGATCCTATTGAATATCAAATCCATTAACCTAAATGAATACGTTTGAAACCTTTTGGGTAGTTCAAACTCCAAAGTCCAAACACCAGCAAAAACTGGCACTAAATACTAATTGGTTATCCCAAGGCAGTTATGCCTCAAAATAATGGTACAAAAGAAATTACAAAATAATATTTTTAACCGCAAATATTACCATTTCGTTTGGTTTTGAGCAACTATGTGTACAGCCTTGCTACTCCATTCGAGATCCCACCACCCATCGACGTTACCATCATAGTGGAAAAGCATAACTGTGAAATTCTCTGGAAGAAACTGGATAAAATGGTATTAGGACAGTTTTTCTTTAGTTCTCAACACATCTAATCTTAAAAAAGACAAAATGTTATACCTTTTGCACAATAGCATCAACATTATCCTTTTGTTTAATACCAACTGGAATTGCAAGCAAGTTATGATGGTTGGAAACTTTGACCTGCAAGTTAATAGCCACCATATAATATACAATATCAAATGAATTATTTTTCCTGAGTAGAAAGAGTTCAGCAAGATAAACTCAATACTCCTGGAAATACATGACAAACAACAACCATTTGCTGAGTTTCTGGTGGCCAACAAAAAATTGGGAAAGGACAAAAAGTGATGCTAACTTATCATAGGAACATAATTTTTAACCTTTGATCTTGAACTGCTTGTTGACCATAAAGGCCTCAACTCCAAATCTGAACGAGCTTGAACGATACCACGGGGCAAACCACGCAACTTCCCAGAAGATATAATAGAACCCTACATATGACCATGGATTACAATGAAGGCAAAAATCATAAAAGGGAATTAAAACTTGTAAAACAGAGACTATAATTTAAGGCTGATGGATTGAAGTTCTACGAGCTAAAGAGAATAATGGAAACACTAAGTTACAGCCAGTGCTAAATATTTACCTCTGCAGTGTCAAAGGGGTGATATTTTGTTTCCATCTGAGAAGATAAGGATAGAGAAAACATAAACTGGTTAGTTTAAGAAGCATCAATGCTGACCTTATTTCAAATATCAAGAGCACTCAGAGTCATTCAAATAACAAAAACTCTTTATGCATGGAGTAGCAAATTATGTGAACTTAAGTGGGCTACAAATACAAGTTCCAGGAGATTCTTGGGTGAACAAAAACTATTAAGCATCAACTTAACCACAAGGAGTTCATTTTCAGTCTTTGTAACTGAGAGGTAGCAAAAAGTAGACATTTGTTATGGTTGACATACCTGTGTCTGTTTGTACTGATAATTTGTGGTTCTATATACAATGAACAGCATTACTGTACACACAACTCCCATAAACGGCAGCCGCTTCATCTTTAAACCGCATTTTCCCTACAACAGTGCATACATGTACAAACCATTATCCAATGATTGTATCACCAGAAGAAACAATAACTAGCCGAAAAAGCTATTTATGCTTAGATCCTCTCAGGCTTAAGTTAAAACGAAACAGACAAAAATGTACCATACCCCATCAAATAAGGCATTCCTCTTTAGGGATTTCAATGATTTGAAGGACTTCATAGACAAACAAAGCTACGCGTATCTTATCTCACAGCAACAATCTGATTGATTTCATAGACATCAACAGCTTCTATAGCATCTCACAACTGCAGAGAAGCAGCTATAAGCAGATCAACATGAAAGAAAAAAAAGATTTGTAGTGAGGACTACCAAACAAAGTATAATTTCCAATGCATTCGGCTTTCACAAATAAACTAAAAAGGAAAAAATATAAACATAAAAAACTTGAGTTTAGATCATTGTATTCGTGAAGTTCATTATGCCACCTTAAACATAAAATGAGTGGTGAGAAGCAAACCTGGACCCTAATTAAGCACCCACACGCAAACAAGACTTCTTAATCATCAATTTATGGCATGCTAAGTGTGTTTAGCATGTGCACGGGTTTTTAGCATATTATTCAGTATGACGTTATAGAGATTAGAAGCAGACGAACCTACAAGAACAAAAAATACGGCGCGGAACAATTCCTTCCTCTTAAATCAAAAGTCAGCGTTCAATTGAAGCTAGCAATAGAAAGTAAGCAAAATTGAAATTGTGCGCCGAAGATGGAAAACTTCTCATTAGATCTACCTATAAAATTCCGGCTATGAACAACGAACCGTTTCTCACTTTACCAAAAACAACACCACAAATCTTCTGCCTAGAAACGAAATGGACTTATTAAATTATTAATTAACCTGGATCTTAGTATGATCACTCCAAAATCTTCAATCAAATCCACGTACTATTTTCTATGGCATGACGAACTAAATCCGAATAGCTTACGCAAACGGAAACCACACAAGAAATCACTAGCTAATCACCAAAATCGCAAGCCGTTCAACCTCAAAAACCACAATAAAACAAAGATTAAGCAATCACAGACCTCAGGAAAGATTCGACGGACGCAAAGCTACATTCTCCGGAGGCGGAGCTGGAAAGCTCGACGAAAAACGAATAAGGTCCGTCCGATTCGCTGACCAGTACCAGCTGATCAAAGAGATTATGATACAGCGACTATGATTAGTTAGTGTCTGTGTGTGAGAGAGAAAGAGGGAGCTTTGAACACAGAGAGGACGAGAGAGAGAGGAAGAAAAAGGAGGGAGATAGTCGGAAGACAAAAATGCGGGGGGCGCCACGTTTTGAGGTGTGCGGGTTTTAAGATTTGTTGAAAGGAATTTGCATGCGGCCTTTTGGTTTATAGGTCTCGGATCGCCGACGACTGAATAGTATTAGGATTACTGTAATTAATTAGTTTTAATTACTTGATTAAGTTAGATAATAGAGTTTTAGCAGTTGTAGAAGAATCTTATTATGTTGTGACACCAACAAAAGTTACGGTTTCAGTCTACGTGGTTCTAGTTTTAACCAGCTAATGCCAGCTAATGCGTCGCGGTCTTGCAATAAACGATATATTCTATCAATTTGCTTTTGTTTTATGGACTTTATCGGTATTTTTTTTATTCGTGGTGAAAAATATATTTTTTAAAAATTTTAATGACAAATACGAGATACATCCGGTTTATAATTTTAATATATTATTAATGTCCTTAAGTTATTAGATTAAAAAATTATATTGCACTTGGGTTGTCAATTACGATTCTACTTCTTGAAGATGACAAATGGCTTTGCCTCGTATGAAAGATCTCAATGTCCTATCACTCTCCCATGTTGTATTTCGATCAAATTATCTTAATAATATTAATAATGAGGATAATGTTGAGATCGTAAAAAAAAAGTGACTCAATTAGACTCTCAATTCATATATTTATAATCAATTATTAAAACACATTCCACATATATTTGAATATAAAAGTAGGCTTATATTTTGGATGGATGTAGGCATTGATCTAATAATACTTTAAAGCAACGAGAAGATACATAGTTGATTGAGTGTACTTTGTTAGGTCGCAATAGAATTGGTTTAGTAGGACTGGGTTAAAGTCACTTAATGAGTTGGGTGAATTTTTTTATTATTTAGTAGCTTAGTGGATGTGAGTTTTTGTTGTTAGGGGTGTATACGTAAATTCATAGAGTGCGTATGTCTCTGCTCGTCTTGAGATGATAATTTTTTGTGCATACAAACATGACCATTTAAGTTATTTTCTTATTCAAAGTAAAAAACTTGTATTTCTTACTTTTCCGTTACCAAAAGAAAAAACTATTCCATGCCACAAATCTGAAGGGGGATCCAGACACCTTGTTTTACAGTTTTGCCAACGACGACTGTGGAAAAAAAGGACCCAACGACCTTTATATTACGTCAAGACTTTTGATTTGTGGGTCTGTCGTTTATGAACATGTATAAGTTCCATGCTAGTCTCACATCACTGGCTTTGAAAACAGGCTCCCATTGAATTAATCAATGCTTTTCTGTGGGACAGTTTCCTTAATTTGGACTTATTTGGCCCTTCCTTACCTTGGGTATTGGTTTGCTATTGATAGTGTCATATTGGTTGCCATTGTTAGTGCATACATGGACAAATCTAAGTTTAGATAGTAGATTAGGTAGTAGATACAATTGGGTAGGGTCCTATCCAACCAATGTTTACGTGGTCCAAAATTAAGATAAACACCAATTGACCTATATTATTACATAAGTTTCTAACCATATGGAATCCTAAATTGTAAGATATTCATTGACAGTGACAAAAATTTTGAAATTGCTTTCACAATTCAAATGTCACAGGTTCAAATGCCAACAGATATTTGAGTGATCACAGTATTCATGGGAACTGTATTATGGTCCATTCATACGCCACGTCTAAAATTAGACATTTAGACTAATAACAATCAGTCATTATACAAAATAACATGCGAATCAATTGTAGAGTATAAGGAGTGCAACATAAATATCACAAATTCAATTTTCGAAGTCAGTCCCTGTGCGTTTTACTTGAGAGTTATTAAGGCTTATTATCTTATATCTTTGTGGTTAATAAGAGAAGTTCGTGTCCCTCTCGATAAATGAGACTTTTTATGAGCTAAAATATCATTAGGTGAGATGATATAAGAAAAATAAAGTCAAGTAAATCCGATATATTACTGAAATTGAATTACACAAAATGGATAATATCATTAACATGAGTGGATTAAAATTGGGGATAGAAGTAAAGTTTTGTGTAATTCGGTCTGATCCCAACCTATATAATGTGCATGGTAATGGTAGTTGTTTTTAGGGTAAATGGTACAGAGCCCCCTAAAGTATGACCTAATTGAAAAAAACCTCCCAAATTATGAAAAACTGGATATAACCCCCCAGACGTTTGTTGACCGTCTGAGATGACGGTCAACCCACGCGCGTTTAGCTCACTTTTAAAGGGTAAAATGTACAGAGCCCCCTAAAGTATGACCTAATTGAAAAAAATCCCCCAAATTATGAAAAACTGGATATAACCCCCCAGTTAGCCACCAGGTTCGTGGTTGATGTGAAACCAAGCAGTCCATCATTGGTTTCACCTCCACAGATTCATCATGCACTCCACCTCCAGACAGTCTGCCACCAGATTCACCTCCACATATTCATCTTCACAGTCCACCAGATAATACTGCACCCTTATTCATGCCAACACCAACAATGGGACATGAAGTAATTCTAGATGTATTTTGGACATGTTGTATGCTGACTTTGACTGTTAGTTTAGTCTCACTGTTATTGTTATTGTCATTGTCAATACACTCCTATAGTTTAGTCTAATAGCATTTATCCCCCTATGTGGAGGTGAACCTGGTGGCGGACTGCTTGGAGGTGGACTAACATGATGAATCTGTGGAGGTGAAACCAATGATGGACTGTTTGGTTCCATATCAACCACGAACCTGGTGGCTAACTAGGGGGTTATATCCAGTTTTTCATAATTTGGGGGGTTTTTTTCAATTAGATCATACTTTAGGGGGCTCTGTACATTTTAACCTTTAAAAGTGAGCTAAACGCGTGGGTTGACCGTCATCTCAGACGGTCAACAAACGTCTGGGGGGTTATATTCAGTTTTTCATAATTTGGGGTTTTTTTTTTCAATTAGACCATACTTTAGGGGGTTCTGTACCATTTACCCGTTGTTTTTAATAAATAGTGATTCACAGTCTGACAAAACTTTTAATAAATTTATGTTTTACAAGAACAGTTTTATCGTAGGCCCCAGCCCCACCAACGATCGGCCGCCCCCGTCACGCATTGGACAACACGTGGCAGCGAGAACGTAACCAATCCCATACAAGTTTATTTTATGGTCCCGAAAATGGATTAAAATAAGGTAACAGGAAAACTTAGTGCCTAGCATTATTAAGATACAGATACTAAGACTAGGATTTGTCATTTGGGGTTGTGGACCTTTAAAGTAAACAAATAAAGTTTCTCTCTCTCTCTCTCTCTCTCTCTCTCTCTCGTTATTTTACTTTTATATTGTAGATGGCGTAGGTTATGTCTGGTTCCAAAGTGGTTAGGTTTAGGTGTGCATGTTATGACAATGGAAGCAAGATTGTTGGGAACTTTGGTAAGCCTGAACCCCATTATAGACCTATAGTGCGTGTAAATATATAAATAGGTTAGAGAATAACAACATATATTACATAGAACACTGTTATATTCAACCTCCTCAAATGCATTTTTGTAATAATCACTAATTCTGCGTGTCATTTTTGTAAGGGTTAAGTCAAATCCAATATTGGACCATCAACTCACTCTGACGATATAGATTTGACTGGGTCGAATCTCTGAGGAAAAAACCACAATCAACTTCATCATCCCAACTAATACCTTGTTGGTAACCTTCTCGGATGCATATATGTACAAAGTTTAACAAAATTTAGAAATTCAATCCATTTGTATGTGTTGATTGTTTAGGAGTCACCTAAAATGGATTCTTCATGTCAGCTTGCAATTTGGAGTAAATATTCAAGAGCACGAATGTGTATTAGTTGAATGACTTGGTCAGTCATTTGAGGAAGGTATTTATTATTATTATTATCATATTTTAAAGTAATAATAATTACTTACTCAGTGGCGTGAAAAATATAGGAGAAGATAAGCTTAAAGATATGAGGCCCAAGCCCATCCTAGCCCAAATCAAGACTATCAGTTTACCACAAATTAACCCATTATACGGCCCATTCGATAATAGAGACTGAAGGATTGAATCAGTAACCAACACTGCGTACTTCTTTTTATCGAAGGTCATCAACTGCTAACACCAGAATAAGAAGCCAATGCAGTTCTCAAGGAAGTTCAAAAAAATTTCTCAGCGGTATATATGGTATAAAATGAATGGCCGAGAGTTACGTTTGTTTGAACGAAAGATACAAACACTATGTAAGGCTCAAAATTACAACATTTTCCTGTGCACCACCGAAAGACCCAGTCACCCAGAGTAGGGAGATGAGTTCCATCTTCAGTTAACAATGTTGCGACAGTCCAGAGCTGAGGGTACTTCTCCAAGCTTTGCCGCGCAAGAACTGACAAAATCAGGCTACAACAGGAGGCAGCAGGGCAATATTATTGGATACAAGAATTTACAAGCAAAAAGTGGTCTTGTATCGCAAACATGTCCGGTTATGAGGGACGAGCAGCAGCACTCTTCCCAATTTCGGGAGACTTGGGTATGGACAGCAGCACAACTTATGATTCTCGAAGAACTAGATTCAATTCCTGAGCACATTTGGCTATCAACCCACCCCTCCTGCAGCAAAATTAAGAATAGATTTTCTTACATTCGTTAATCAACAGACGATGACACAGAAAGCAGACATTCCACGAGTCCTCGTGCATCGAAAAGAGGCAAAATAAACACACACACGCACTAACCATGCCAAAGAACACCTACATTGGGATATCAAAATTCTACAATTCTGGATAAGTAACAACTAACAAGATTACAAATAATAATTAAGATGGTATGTACACAAAGAGCATAGAGATATAAATGTCTCGAGCTAGAGGAAAAAATATATGGATGGAAGCAATACAGAAGTGTACATGTGAACCGATTAGTGGATGACATAATTTTGGGTTTGATAGAGTGGAGCAAAGAAATCTAGAATCTAACAATTTTATAGTGCAATTTGTGCAAGGTTCTCTTTTAAGATACGTTTTCCAATATATTTTGGTGGAATCTCTAATTTATCTCGCTTGTGAAATCAGAGGGGCCCGTCCAGCTAGCACAATGTCTAGTCTTCTACGATTCTGACGAGTTTCACTATGTTAACAACACATCCAAATATTAGAGGGGGAGAGAGACAGAGAGGGAGCAATCCACATCCCATTTTGACAAGCAGCCTTATTTTATAACTGAGTACATGCTGTAAAAACTCAGGGTATCATTTAATCATGGGAAGAAGCCACAAAATGGGGACAAAATGCTTACCTTGCAAGTAAAGGGAGAATTTTCTGGATTTTTTGAAGTTGGATGAAGCACTGGTTGCAGCATTCTCGCCTGTGCTCAAAGTTCCAAAAAAAGAAAAAGCTTGTCATAAATGTATTCATTGAAACTAGATCACCTGAGTGATGTTAATTAAGAAACCTTTGCTCTGCCTGAAGATCAATGCCAACAGCTGGAGGTGCTGAAATGGTTGAGCGTATTACTGGGCCAAAAACTGCTACAAGCTTCAATAGCATATCCAGTGAGACCTTTGTGTGCCTGCATAATTGCAAAATATCAGTCAGAACACCAATAGACTACCAAAACCAAGACAGCCATTTCCCAAATGACTGAAATTCAATTTCCAGATTAACAATCAATTTGAGGTCATCTGGTTATATATGTTTTGCTTGAGATCTATGTTCCTTCATGTTAATTGGCTTCACTCATCAAAGAAGCTTTAAAATACTTTAATGAACCATCTCCAAACAGATTTTTTCAGCAGTATTACTATTATCAGATCAGATTTTAGGTTCTAGTTGGAGGGCGCATGGCTCAAGTTCAGAGGACCACATTGAGTGCAACACCATCGGGAAAATTATTACGTTAATGTTACCTTTCCATCTTTCTCTCCAGTAAGCCCACAAGAACAGGAAGCAACCAAGAGAATAAATCTAAGTTGAGGATCTCCATTTTCTCCGTGAGCACACTGATCACATCTGCCTGCACCTGCACCGGCACCAGGAATTATGATCAAATATATAAACATACATATTCAGTTACCAGTTTTAACAACCAATAACAGAATATGAAACACGCATGAACTATTCCAATAAATACCCACTGAGGTATCTGGCAGTTTCCTCATGGCACTAATAGCCCCTTTTATGTCCTTCCGTTCCCAAAAATGCCGTACCACCTGATCCACATTAAAACTTCCTTTTAGTGACTCCTAGTGAAATAAAGCACAAGGTCCTCATTAAGACATAATTAACATGCTGACAAACGAAAAATTAAATTTAATATTGTTCCTTTTTTACCACCATAAAGTTAGACGGTGATTAAATAAAGGCAGTTGTATATATGCACACATCAGAGATCACCTTTAACCAACACCACTAAAAAAGAAATGGTAATACCACTCAAAAGAAATGGTAATACCCGAACTCCATCCCCGCCCCC
Organism: Euonymus europaeus; assembly: GCA_963580455.1. Taxonomy (NCBI): domain Eukaryota; kingdom Viridiplantae; phylum Streptophyta; class Magnoliopsida; order Celastrales; family Celastraceae; genus Euonymus; species Euonymus europaeus. The sequence continues at coordinate 1,121,107 of OY756969.1, read as the reverse complement.
ATCCCCAAACCTGAACCAGATTTTTGGAGTTCGGGGAATCCCCGAGCCCCAAAAATACTACAATATTATATGTATTTGTATTATATATATATATACATGTATGTGTTAGTATGTATGTATTATATATATATATGTCAGTATGTATGTATGTATGTATTATATATATATGTCATATGTATATATGTATGTCAATATATATGTGTGTGTGTGTATGTTTGTCAATGTATATATGTATGTCAATGTATGTATATATATACATGTGTGTGTATTAATCTATTAGATATATGTAATATATATATATAAATAATATATGTATTATATATATATTTAAATAAAATATTAAAAAAATTTCGGGTCAGGTTCGGGTGGCACCCGAACCCGAAATTTCGGGTCGGGTACCCGCGGGGAATTTTGCCATCCCTAAATGGTATGGATGTTATCGTGCACATACACCGACTAAAATTACCTGTAATTTTGTCAAGCGGGATCGGAGGGTACTTAAGAATACATCATGAGTTTGCATCAGATCTTCAGTAATGTCCCTATAATTAGCAAAGGTCGAGTCCCTTCCAGATTTCTGAGGCTCATCTGTCTATCAGTCATCACAAAACAAAAATAAGACCTAGTTTAGTGGACAGAATCTGAAAGTATGCATGAGCAAATTAATCATGAGTTTTACTAGCCAGATGTTGAAGACAATGGGACAAAGCCTCCTCCACCCGTTTAAAGAAATTCAACTGACGGAAAGGATACTAGATGACAAACAGGAAAGTCCTGTTCTATTTCTTCCAAAGGTGAATTGAAGTAGTCCATGTTTCTGATAGAGTAAGGCCATCTTAGCTTTTGATGATTTTCAATAAAAAATGTTGAATAAATAAATAACAAGCAATCATCCCCACATGAACTCCACAGATCAACCAGAAGCATAACTTCAGCGACTCAATATTTTAATGGTAAAGGTAATGAAATTCAAGAACTACCATTTCTCCCTTGTGCCTTGAGTGTGGAAAAAAATCCCTTCAAGGAAGCAAAGATTTCACCTGCGGTATAGATGTTCTATCAATTTCAGGTGCAACATAGGGGGTCATAATAGTTGCTTGATTGTCACTGTGATGAGCTCTCGCCGGTCTCTGGGCAACATTAGTTGCTCGGCCATACCTATTAAATCTCCCTCGTCTCTGCATAGTTTTACTTGCTGGACCTTCATTGATATTAAATTTATCTTGAATCTGGGAAGTGTCACTTGCTTGAGACCCATTGCTATTAATTCTCTCTCGTCTCTGCATAGTACTAGTTGCTTGGCCATCTTTGTTATTAAATTTCTCTTGAATCTGGGTAGTACTAGTTGCTTGACCCCCATTGGTATAAAATGTGTCTCGCCTCTGTGTAGTACTAGTTGCTTGGTCCGCATTGCTATTAAATTTCTCTTGAATCTGAGTAGTACTAGTTGCTTGATCTCCATTGCTTTTAACTTTCTCTTGCCTATGCGTAGTACTAGTTGCTTGTCCCTCTTTGCTATTAAATTTATCTTGAATCTGGGTAGTACTAGTTGCTTGACCCCCATTGGCATAAAATGTCTCTCGCCTCTGCATAGTACTAGTTGCTTGGTCCTCATTGATATTAAATTTCTCTTCAATCTGAGTAGTACTAGTTACTTGATCTCCATTGCTGTCAACTTTCTCTCGCCTATGAGTAGTACTAGTTGCTTGGTCCTCATTGCTATTAAATTTCCCTTGACTATGTGTAGTATTAGAGGCTTCATCCGCATCTCTATAAAATTTCTCTGGTCTCTGAGTAGTTCTGGTTGCTTGATCATCATCACTGTAAAATTTCTCTGAACTCTTAGTAGTATTAGTTGCTTGACCCTCATTGCTATTAAGCTTTTGTTGGGATTGCTGGGTAATATTTATTGCTTCATCTTCATTGCTATCGGGTCTTTCTCGTCTTTCAAATCTCTCAACCAAAGAGCGTGTCCTTCCCGCCACAACTGCAACTGCAAAAAGAACAATGACATAAAGCTAAATCTTCATTTGCACATTCATGACAAATTTCTAGATGAGAGCAAACACAAACCTCCATTGATAATTCTAACAGAGTTGATTTCATTGCTACATTCTAAGGATTCATTGCCTGGAAAAATAACGAAATAACAATATAATTATTTCTGGAAATAGAACATTCATCTGTATCACAACCTATTATTAAACACAAAATAAAAGGACAAACAATCAGGAAACAAACTAAATACACCGGTGCAGCTCAAAGAAAGAGAAAGTAAGATAATGTGGTATTTTGCAGGGTACAGCAGAAAAAGGATGCAAAATTCATTTAGTTGAAAGTGAACAGGACAGTAGCTTAGGGTTTAGCGATAGAACATTCATCTGTATCACAACCTATTATTAAACACAAAATAAAAGGACAAACAATCAGGAAACAAACTAAATACACTGGTGCAGCTCAAAGAAAGAGAAAGTAAGATAAGGTGGTATTTTGCAGGGTACAGCAGAAAAAGGATGCAAAATTCATTTAGTTGAAAGTGAACAGGACAGTAGCTTAGGGTTTAGCTGGCCCATTGGCCCAGGAGTAACTCCAAAAGTTACAGGAAAGGGAAGCTGTTAATTTTTACTATTAAGCTGGTGATGAAGATCAATACAATCCATGATAACATTTTCAAGTTTCAAGAAGAAGGATTCTATTCAGGTATCAGGAAATCACGTAAAAGCTCATCAAAGAATTAGCAAGGTTACAAAGTAGACATCGATACAAATGACTCAACTAAAAAGAACTAAATTATCACAAGCTTGCAAGCATCTGAAGCCAAAGACAGCAAGAACCACAACAAAATATTTGAAAATAAGCATCAAAAGTCAATCAAACACCTGCGAGTATAGACAATATACTCAGTGTTTAAGTTTCTGAAATATTTAAACCCATGATTCAGCAGAAAAGAGAAAGTGAAGCAGATATAACAGTATGACAAATTTTTGAAATAAGGTTTTTCTTAATAAAAAACAGAATTCAAGGTCATAATATGATCAATCAAGCAAAAAATCGATCAAAGAGATTGGATGCCAAAAATAACTTACGCTCCTTTGATTTGTTGGATGGCGTTTGTGGTGATAAAATGTTTTCAACGTTATCAACAACACTCTTAATATTATAAGTTTTTTGCCCACAAGAATCTCCACCTCCATCTTCTGATACAAGGTGTTTTTGGAGGTTTGGACCATTTGATTGCTCTTTGTCACTTTTCATACTGCACAGAGTTCCGGATTCAATAGGCACTGATGGTTTATCAATATCGCACTTGGTATTCGACGACCTCCTAGTATGAGCTGGTCGAAGTAACATGCCAGGTTTAGTTCTCGAAAACGTGATTGATTCCCTTCTGGAATTGGAGGTCACTTTTGCCACAGGAGTATCACGAGGTACAGAACCTGGCACAATGAAAGATTTATCAAGTCCCTGCCCATTCAAGCTTGCACACACCAATGCAGGATCCTGGTTATCTCTCTGAAGATTACTTTCCTCAGAATTCAATGCGAAGAGAATTTTAGGTGAACTCAAAGACCCAATTCTTGGTGATGCAACAGGATTTCCAGCTGCAGCTTTATATGGAAGACGAAATGGCATGTCAGCAAGACTATGACAATAAAATGCAATTTTGAAGATGAAATGTATCAGAAAAACTATATTATCCATAAGAATTGTCTTGTTAAAGCTATAATCAGTAAATTAGATTTCCAGGCGTGATTGCGTGAATTATGGTCATGTGAAAGAAAGATGACATAAATAAAGAAGATGCTCGAAATGAAAATTCTGAGGATGCACTAACAGTTAAATAAAGAAAAGAAAAAACAACTCACAGTCCACATATATGTTCTTTATTTCATTTGTCTCATAATCTGGAGCTGGACAGTGTAAACCAAAACTCGACCTTCCACAACTTCCTACTTTCTCCAAAGAAAGACTTCCAGGGCGATCACATTTCTGCTCTGTGCAGTCAGTTTGTTTGGGTACAATGCCAGCTCCATATGGCTCGTTAAGCTGGGAAAGGAAAGAAAGAATCAAGTTTATTGCGAAAAAGGAACCAAGAGAGAGAGAGAGAGAGACCCTTGTTTGAGTGAATATGCATAAGTAATTCTTCACCTCACGCATGAGTATATAACTATATATACACACACCAAACAAGAAGAGCTAAGTAATGATAGCTATACAATGTGGGACTAAATAAAAACAAAGAAAGAAAGTTATATACAACTATACAAATGAAGCGTTAACACTCATATATTCAACAGTTATCATATAGTTAAAGATGAAAATTCAGAAACTTATACAGACAACCAAAAAAATAGTGGGAAGAATAAAAAGGACTGGATAAGTATATGTACCGATGTATCTGCTACCCAAATTCCAACTGAATTTTGATAGTATGAGCATCCTAAAAGTTTTTCATCATGAATGCAAAGGTCAAAGAGTGTTGACCACCCCATATCAACAGAATCATGACAAATTACTGGCTCCCACGAATAAACCTGTGTCTCACGAGCATAAAACCTGATATTAACATTATATTCCATGATGAAATCATGTAATATTCCAGGATAAAGAATAATGTAAACCTTCAAACCATCTTCCAAGCCACAGAAGAGAGTCCGTCCATCAGGATGAAAGGTTGTTGTGCGTACTCCTGTAGCCTGAAAATAAATGAAGGAATTGTTTAAAAAGCGTGGCATAAAATTTAAATTGATCAATTCAGAATGAGACATTAATCAAAACAAGAAATGCAAGACATAAGTTTGTCCAGAGATGCATTTCAATGATTAAAGAATCCAACTTATGAATTTTTTACTAAGGAGCCATGGCCATGGAACATATAAATTATAGAACAGGTACCTCAGGTCTTGTAGATCCAATCAGCTCAAAAGTTTCCAAATCCCAGAATTTTACAGTTCCATCTGCCGAACCTGGAAAAGGAGAGATGTCAGATAAACTAATGAACACTAACAAGTAACAACCATTTATGGCATTCATATATCAGTAAGAAGAAACTTAAATTCTGAACAGTTTCTATTGGACATGGCTAGAGAAGGCCCAAGATGGTGCAAAGAAGATTACAAGCAGGCTAAGCAAATAGCCTCAAGAAAGTTGATACAAGTCCCAGAGCACCATAGTCTTAGGGTACTACAACAATTTTTTAACCAGGACATCTGCCTTATCAAAAGCAACATATTCAACCAAACTTGTATGATCACACAGGCTCACATAAATTGGAAATTCACTATGTAAGAAAATTGCACTCAGTAATGAGCAAACAAAGCAAAAGGAAGTAATTTAAAGTAGCTCACATGGACATCACATACTTACCTGTTGCCAGGAGAAACTCAAGGGGATGGAAGTCTAAGGATCGAATATGTCCTTCGTGGAACTTAAAATCATTTAAGAGCTTTCCAGCAGTAAGATCCCACACCTGTTCAACAATGAGAGGGGCATGTCAATGAAAAATAGAAAAAGAAGAAGAGAAAAGTGCAAGCCTATTTCTTTATTTTTGACTGTGTAAATAGATGTTACCTTTACAACATTATCATATCCACCAGAAACAACCCAGCGACCATCAGGAGTAAACCTGATATTACTGATTCCTCGAGTATGACCTTTGTAAGTGTGAGTGCATCCTTTCTTTCTAATATCCCAGATGTTTAGATTTGCATCCATTGAACCAGAAGCGAAGAATTCACCAAATGGATGAAATTCAACGGCAGTACAGTTGGATCTGTGTCCAGTAAGAGTGCGAACCACTATATTTCAAGAATGATTAGTTCATTAATGGTTGCCATCAGCCTACTACATGTCAATGAAATAGTCCACTGCTTTTACATGCTTAAGGTATATAATTATAATCAGAACTAATCTTGCAATTCTATTTCATTATATGGAGTCAAACTCTACAGCCATTAACTGGCTAATCTGTTCCCAAACTCAAGTAGTCCAATTTCTATTTTTAGCAATGAGATAGCAATCAAGTAGTTTACTTACTCTTTGCTTCTTCCAGATCCCACAGCTTTATCACACCAGTAGAAGCTCCAGCAAGCACCAGAACATCTGATGTATCAAAAGCAACAGATTCAACTGGACTTGTATGACCACACAGGCTCTGCATGTCGAAACAAAATTTCACCAGTATTCTTAAAATGCATAGTAATATAATGCAGTCACCAAATTATTTTTTTCACAAGGACTTGTTCACATAAGTAAATGAATACAACAGGTCTGAAAAACAGTCGCTCAATAATCATTACAAGATACAAAAGTAAATGAACGGATCATAACAAAACGATCCATCATTCATAAATTTAATGTAACTGCCACAACATATATTTCCATCTAAATGAAAATCTCCATTTGGAGCACTAATTCCTAATGAGGATAATGGAACCTAATGTGTCAATTGTGAGTGCATAAAGCAATAACAATGCATAGACATATTCCAATTTAAAACATTATTTCAAAATAATAATTGACATTCCTTAAATCAGAATTCCAGTAACCAAATGATACAACTATTTAATCTCAATTCCAAAAAATTAAAATTTTTGAACGACGACTGGAAGCCAAAGAGTGTCTAATAGAGAAACATTTTGGTTAGGGGATAATTAAGTTGAAACAAAGACATAAACTAACCATTAAAGAAGTGGGCTTGCCAATCGCCCAAAGATTAACTTTGTGATCGTCGCCGCCTGTTATGAGAAGCCTGTAGGTTTTCTTTCCAATACTTAGACAGTTTACATTGGCTGAATGAGCCACAAATTCCTCTACCACACATGAGTTAAGAATATCCAAAATAGAGATAGAAGCCAACAACAGCAAATAAAATAACAAGTAATGCTAAAACCGCAAGAGAAAGTTATATGACTAGTATACCATAATGCAAACTCAAATTTACCATAATTGAACATTGATGCAGCTCAGTTTATAAAACCTTGTTACTGAAACAAAAGAACAAGAAATACAAATATAAACTTCTTTTACTCTCCTCCTTACCAGGGCAGTAGTAAAGAACCTAAATTAATTCCAAAATTAACAAATCGAGACCAACAACAAGAATGACTGTTCCAAAAACAGGACAAATCACACTCAAGAACAGCAAAACAAGCTCGAGCAAGAATTCAACAATGGATCCATAACAACTCAGACTAGACGACGAAACAAAGTTAATCACCAAGTATTCAACAGTTTTTCACGGATTAAAGCCGATTCGAGCAAAGCATTACAAAACGACTGGAAAAAGAAGAAGCACAGACAAGGATACGCAGCTTATATCCACGCTTCGCCATTCTACACGAAACCTAGCAACCGATTTCGAGCTCAAATGAAGAGACGCAACATAGACAGCGAAATTCACTTGGCGCGAGCCTTGCTCGAGGGAATGAAGTAGGGAAAAACTGCTTCTGTCTCTTGCTTGGTAACAATGGGATGAAAATCCAACGCGAGAGCAAGAATTGGAATCCTGTGCGAGGAATTCAGATTTTCCCACCACAGGTTAAAGGAAAAACTTTATCGATAAAACAAACGACATAGAGTTTGGATTCCACACCAGACCATATGATTTTTTATTTTTTTTTTATAAGACTAGACCATATGATTGATTGAACCAGTTCTCTACTGTTTTAGTATTTGACTATAATACCCCTCGTTCTCTCATGTTCTCCAGCGGACCAGCGCAAAAACTTCAGAATTTCTAATCGCCTTGACGAAAATGCCCCTCCACCGTCCACATGAAACTCTCTCTTGATGCCCATTCCTTAGTGGGCACAGATATTTTTTATTAATTTGATATTTTTTATTAATTTATATTTTTTAATGTTGGTGGTGTTCGTATTCATAAACCAAAAAATAAAATAAACATCTTTAATTTTTGTTGACAATACCTACCATGAATTTTCCGGAAACCGAAATTAGACAAGGAATATATATATTAACAAATAAAAGCCAAAGCGATTCCTTAAACGACAATTTCTTGTTGGGTAATTAAGAGTGTTTAGTTTGACATTGACAATGTACTTGCAAATTAGTTTAGTTTAGTTTAGATTAAGCAACCATCAGTAGTTATGGTATAACAGATTAATGTATCATGAGATGTTTCCATTTTTTTCCCATATATTTGAGTAAATCGATCAAGCGTGTATATTAGCCTATAAACTACATAAATTCATGAAAAATCAATGTTTGAGCTCATGTTTCCGGAGAAGATTGAACCATCATAATCATAACACTGGACCAAAAAAAAAACTCGATTCCCAAAAATAGCAAAAAATTCGATTTTTTTTACTCGGTTAAAATGCCTAGTGAAAACCCACCAAGACCGATCGATAACAGCCTACTTTTTCTGCCGTTTCAATTGGAACAGGACTACATGTTGTACAATTCAATCACGTGTGTGCTGCAAGCCTTTGTTTGGACACTAAATTTCTGAACTTTAATAGTAAAGCTTTGACTGTAAGAAAGCCGACCAACACCTCATGTGACCATCTTTACAATGGATTCACTGTGTTTGTCCTCTCAACTCCCTTTTCCATGCAATGATGCGATGTTAATTATATCAATATATATTTAGTTCCAATCGACATGAATATAAAAATTCCTAAACCTTAAAAAAAAATCCACCAAGCAATACAGTGATAATGTTAGAAAGAGAAGCTAAAACTTGAAAAAAAAACCTTAATACTATCCTTCAGAGTTTCTGAATCACCAAAAATCTCGACCATCCGTATGCATGCATTATTTTCACGCTTTCAAATTCGTGCTGTTTCTGATTTCTCATCGATTTGGCATCTTTCAGATCATCGGTGGAAGATACTGGACGATTTCAGACATGGCTGGTCTAAATTCTGGTTCGAACTGGGGAAGAAATGTGTTCTTTCCAAAAAAGGATGAATAAAATGTATTTTTTAAAAATAATTCATCCCTAACTACCATGGGCTTCCACCGTCATGTTAAGTTGGGCTGATTGATTGTTCTAGCCTTTAAGGTTTTAGCATACTTGGACTTTGGGTAACCACTAACCAGTGCAAAAATGGGCCGAATAAGAATCACCAAAGCCCATTTTCTTGTGACCCAGCCTGTATAGTGTTCCTAACTTCCTATGATGGACATACCTCCTCCGCCTGCATTGACTGGAGATGAGTAGATTAACGTGAATGCTCATGAGCTCACATGTGCTTGCGGTTGTGAAATGACAAAAATATCCTTTAAAACCCAAAACATGTGCCACTTCATTTAGAATTTGGAAAATATAATTACGAGACACAGATCACAAGACCCATTAAGAAAATCCCAAAAAATTATCCATAGAAGAACGCAGAGTGAACTGTGAAGGCTTGAAAAAACTATTTTTTGGAATTTGGGGCTCAAATGGAAGAAAGAACGACCCAAGTACTGTACCTTTCTAGTCTTGATTAACTGTGCACAAGTCTCCGCAATAAATGGCCTTGTAGGCTAATGTACTCACTTTTGTTCACACGCAAGAGTTTTATCAGTCAGTCCAGCTGTAACCTCTGTTTATTTCTCTCAACACCACCCATTTCCGCCATGAAAGCTCCAATCTTTTGACTTAATTCTACAATGTCACTCTAGTTCCTGAATCTTTTATCTTGAAACCGGAATGGGTTGCTGTGGTAGCACCAACAGGTCTTCTCAAAAGCACCAGTCAAGATCTGAGTCCGCACGTGAAAGCAGAGCACCACCTCCGTCCGCTGAAGAAGAAACTGTCAAGGAAGTTCTCTCTGTAACTCCGAAACCCAAACCACCACCAACAACAACGAACATCCCCGATAACACAAACGGAGAAGGAGGCGAGGAATGCAAGAAAAATTGGGTTGAACCAATATTGCTAGACAAGGTCAAAGAGAGCAATGGCTTCGAGGTTGAGCAGGGGTTGCAAGAGGAGATCTTGGAAGTTTCAGAGATCTGCAGCTCGAGCTTAAGCTTGAGCGAGAGTGTATCCACCGCAATTACTGATAAGAAAGACGATGAGTATGAGGTGAGGCAGAGAGTGACTAGATCTCCGGCAAAATTGGCATCCAGAAACGGATATCCCGGCGGTTTAGGACCAAAGAGAGAGCGGGTCGTGGGCAGGTCACCCACCCGAAGATCTGAACATTCACCCGCCAAAAGAAACGGTGCCATTGGTGGTGGGTCAGTGAGGATGGTTCACAGTAAAGAAGTGGGTCAGTTGGCAAGAGGCGGGTCGAGGCCCGATCAAAGTAGGAGGGATCCGGGTGAGAACTCTGTGAGGAGGACAGGATTTGGTGCAGCCAATAGATCTACAATAAGTCGGAGCCCGTCCACTAAGAGGACGAATCAGTCACCGGGCCAGGCCAGGCCGGACCCCACCGTGAATCAGGGAATGAATGCGGGGGAAAACAGCGGGGATGGTAATAAGCGGCTGAGGAGCACAAATACTGCTGCTACTACTACGAAGGAATCTCTTGAAAACCCACTTGTGTCTTTGGAATGTTTCATCTTTCTGTAGGGAGTAGCAAGAGACAAAACCGAACATCTCCGGGACATTCTAGCCGGAATTAGATTTCCAGGCAATGAAAATCTTCTTAGATTCTCTTTTGCACTTGCTTTTCCCTTTTTTATTAAATAATTAGGTCAATCAGAGTATTTGGTACTGTTAGGGACATGGATACTTGGATACGTATTCTGTTGTGTATTTTTGTATTTTTTTTATTAAAAATTTAAAATCGATGGAAATCAAATCAAAAACAGAAAAATGGACATAGTTGAAGGGAAGATGCATAGTGAACTGGGTGTTTGTTGGTGGTGGCTGGGTGGTTGTTGACTTGTTGAAGACGTAAATATGATTTGGTACTCTGTTAACTCTACACCAGTACTTGACTGATTGGTTGAAGAAATGCAGCATCCCCTTTGAGGCATATTATCAAATTTAAGACACAACAGTGATTAGAGAGGGAGAAAAAACGACTTTGAGCTTTCACGTTCATTTCCAACAAAGTTGGTTTTGGGCAGTCCCTATCTAACCATGATCGATCATTTTTTTCTAATAAACTGCGTATTTTACTTTTCCTTGAGATATTTCATATGAGTCTCAATTCAGATTGTTAAACACCAACATTTTTCAAGTGATAGAATAAGTAAAATCAAAACTTTGAGGGTCTCAACTCAGATTGTTAAACACAAACATTTTTCAGGTGATGAAATAAGTAAAATCAAAACTCAACTGTGAGCACAAGAATACAAATATTACTCTTAGATGGAATGAATTTAAGAGTCAGAACCTTCTGAATTCATATGATTTGGCCCCAAATAGATTAGAAACATTGTTTTATTCAAACATGGTTTATTATAGTTTACAAATAAAAGTATTACTCTCATATGAAAGGAATTTAAGAGTCAAGATCTCTTGAATTCATATGATTTGGCCCCAAACAAATTAAAAACATTGTTATACAAACATGGTTTACAGTTTACAAACAAAAGAAACTTGCCATTTTGGATTTGGATTGGTGTGGACTGTGGAGGACAGCAAGGGAGAGCCGTTGTGGTCCTAATTTTTTGTAATTTAAGCAGACACTGTTCTTAACAGAGAATAATAGAGCTAGTATCAGCTATTTTGTACTGTTTGTTGTTTTGATGTTTTTAATGTAAAGACATTATTGTTCTAATTCAAATCCAAATATAGGCAAATTGGACGTACAAAGTAGGAATTATTAAGTTCAAATTCAGCTACGGGCTCCTCTTCCTCTCAAAGAATATGTTGGTATGGGACTTCTACTAGGCCACATAGTTCATGGCCCTTTCTTTATTCATGAGTTAGACGGTGAAGCCTCAACGGCCCGCCTCAGATTTGCCATCCAACTCTTCGGCCCAGGATCCTGTGGCCGCTTTCTCTGTTTACAGCAGCCCCCATAGTAAGGGGCTATGAGTAAGAAGGAATTGCAACTCCACTACATTTGGCCAATGTTCTCCTCTCACTAAACAGACTGATTCATTTACTGGTCACTCCATCCATCTTTCAAAAATCTAATTTCGAACATAAATAAATGATGGAGCATACAAAGCTAACTGACCATGGATACTGGGTAGAGGATTGCTCCATCATTTTGGATATATGAATATATATATATGCCAAGACAACTAACCCATCAAAAACTAATAATATGTACACAGAATAAAAGAACTCTTGGTGAAAATGGCAATCCCTCATGCCTGGTGAAGACAATTTCACTCGACTGTCCACCAAGTATCCTATCTCAGCTGTGTGGCAAGCGGTCGGTGAAGTCTAGTTTTCTTTTCACGAACTCGAATTTGTGTTTGAATTTATGGCGTGGTTGGGAGATGGATTGTGTTGATGGTGAGGCCACGGATTTCGTTCGGGAGGACAAGGCACGGGGGCTGGGTGAGCAATGAAGCTGGGAATGTTATCTCCAGGCATCAGGACTGAAACTCCACTGGCATACACAGTCATCTGCAAAGTTCCAATAAAAATTAATAAAAGAGCAACAAACTATGCTCGGGAATGACTGGGATAAAGGACTCACAAGGCAAAGATAAAAACAGTGTCTTCTTGAATAGAAGAGTAGTAGAAAAATCATCACTAAACATATTCGTTTGACATATAATCACCAACTAGACCATTTTCAAGCTTCCAGCAGAACAGTAGACTAATATTGGACAATGGGAATCACTAACAAAGTAACGATGCACGGTGCAACTGTACGAAGGTACCCAATCCAATCTTCAGACGTCAAATATCAATGTAAGCACTATCTTACAACTCAAGCATATCCATAGACAACAAAATTCTGATGCCTCAAATTGAGATAACAAGATGAATCTCCGAATAATTGTGCAATGTACAGTATCCCAACCACAGGTCATAAAAGAAATATCAAGCTGTGCTCAATTTTGAAAGGAACAAATTTGTGCAGAAAATAAAACCGACTTTTAGAAGACCGACTAAATCAGTTTTCAACAATATCCCTTGGCATATAATCCACCTCAATGAACCCAATATCAAAACAACAATAATTTGGAAAATAACTCGAGTAAGAAGCAAGCTAATTATGCATTATCTTTTCTTCCTTTAATGACATTGTGATATGGGTGTCGAACAGAACATTCACGTGAATTGGTTCTGATAGGATGCCTCCTCAGAGAGAAATTTTGTATCTTCGTGCATCAATTAAAAAAATAAAAAATGGAAGGAAGAAAACAACAAATGAACAAGAAGATATGCTCATAGAGCGCAAGCACATGGAATTATGCATTAACTATTATCTTTCCTATTTTTTTATTCATTTTGGCCCATTAGATAAGGTAACAACACCATTCCAACAAACATATTGTGCCTTGACTTCAATTTTTCTTAGGTGCAAAGCATCAAATAACCTTCTACACGAACATATCTGCTAGGAAAACACTCCAACAAGTGGCAGAATCTGTTGACTTATATTCATACAATGTGGAGGAAATGCATTACTAAGTCAAGACAGAAGCAAGTGTATACTCAAAGATAATGACATTGCGAGAGTATCAGGTAATCTGGACTGTTAACAAGGAACTGATGCCTCTGATGAGCACTAGCCACAAAAGCAATTAACTATAAGGTTTTTTTCTCAGCTTGGAATGTAGAAACACTTCAAGGGATATCGAATCCTGATGAGCAAAAAAGGCATGAATTCGGTGTTTCAGAAATCAGAACAATAGCACAGTAAAAAAAGCTACGATTACCTAATGAACTTTCTATAACATGCATTGCATGAGAGTTTGCCTCAAATAAAGCAATTAAGTACTAAAAGTTGGATTATGAGGTGGACCTTTTATGTTTCTTCAGAGTCATGGAACATGGAAGACCCACAAATTGATGCACCACCCTAAGAACTAACTAGTCCAATTGCCATCATTGTTGTACTTCAAGAGCACATGTATAATGCACAATTTTTTCATTTAATGAAGCTAGCTGGAAACACAAGTTCATTGATAAATATATAAGAAAACTATAAACTAAGTCTTGCCCACAAAACCTGTCTCCGACAAGCCCATTGCCCATGTTGAGGAACGCAAAGTTTTGTACTAATAAATTTGATGGCTAAAAAATTCAGTAATATGGGTCTAAAGACAACCTTGTGAAGTTGTAAGGCAGTTTGGTTTGGGACCAACCAGCCAATAGACAACTCCTTGGATGGGCCATAGGCCATAGCCCCAACAATCATAATAACTAGACACGAAAAGTCCTTAAATGATGAAAATTTGACCAGAACATGTGAATTTGGATGACGCTGGGTAAGGTAGAGGGATCCTCCATTATTTCAGTTTCCTTTATCTACTTGGATCATATGACTTCTGCAACTTTTACAACCACATATTGATCGGACTTACTTTAAGGATGATTTACTGTTGAATTTACAGTAAGATCACTGGGGTAATGGGGCATTAGAACAAAATCTCTGTTAAATCTATACAAATAGTAAAGTAGCACCAACTCTTGCAAAGCTCAAGAAATAGATATGAACTCAACTGAGGCACATTCTGAAAGAAAACTAATTTGGCTAAAGTTCCTCAAGTAAAAAAATGATTAAACACTGAAAAGCATGCTCGTAACTAGTCCAAAACAATACACATTATAATGGAGGAAATATAGAGAATCAAAACTTTATGTCAGAGCAACCATCATCACTATCTGGAAAAATTAAAACAACCAACCAAACTATCAAAAAGAAGCAACAGCATTTCCTCAAACATCAAAAATGGATTTCTTACCAATTTTATAACTCAATAGTCGATATAAAGAAAATCAGGCATTAGCAAAGTAAAAAAAGAAGAAGAAGGGGGATCTTGTCCAGAACCCAGAAAAGAAAAACACCTTGTGTATGCATAGATTGTTAAAAACGTGAATAAAAACACATATACACCAAAATCTAACAAATGGGTCACTCACTTTGGGTGAAGGGTGACCAAGCTTGCCATTGAAATCGGTCTGGGACTCCAGGTCACCATGTCCCCGACTACCGGCAATTGATGTGGGTCTGAAGAATCTCTCAAAGATGGCCATAACCAAGAACATAGAAATTAGAATTGCAGTAGCTACAAAACAAAACGACACCGCATTAACCGAGTCGTCAAAATTGCTCCAGTGCTCATCTCTTGGCACATTCAACGAAGGAACTCCAATGGGAGGCCAAGTACTATTAAACCCATCTCCCTCTCCCATTGTTCTAGCCCCACTTTCAACTATGCTTCCCCTTCATCAAAAAATTCATTGGAACGGTATGAGAGAGAGAGAGAAAGAGAGGGTGAGAGAGAGATTAACAAAAGTTTAGGCGGTACTTGAGGCTTTAATGCACTAGTATCAAAGCTTGAAGGAGTACTTGAAGGGCCAGTTTGTTCCCCAGGTACCAAAAAAGAGGAACAGAGAGAAAGACAGCGGGGTTGTGTGGGTTATCTGTAGAGGGAAGGAGACTGGATGGTGAAAAGCTTTGGAATTTGGAGAGCTCTCTTTGTAACATTTATATGGACATTTAACTACATATTTGTGCAATGGATGATAAATACATGAATTACAGAATCTTCAACAGTTTTCAATTATTCAAAAACTTTTTATAAAATAATTAGCAAGCTTTTTTTTTTTTTTTTTTGTTATTTTTCAGACAGAAGGGAAATTACAGTTGTGTCATGGGCCATCCTTGTTGCAAATATTTTTATTTAGCTGTCCCACTTGAGGGGCCCAGCCCAATAACCCAACCATCAATCAGATTTTAACTTGATTTCCATGTTATCAGATCTATCAACAAAATTATCAAAAGTACCACCAGTCTCATTTTTTGATAGGCTATGATGTTGTCAATTTTAAGTAAAGGGTAATTATGAAATGAAAAGTATATTTTGGGGGAAAATGACAAATTCAATAATCCAAAACTAGAATACAGAAGTAGACAAAGGCATAGTAGACATTGCATGGGAACTGATAAAATTAAAAATTAAATAAAAAACAGAAAGAGACCCAACAATTCTTGCTTTCCTCTTACCCACCTTGGATTAGACAACATGGATCAGGGGGCTGGAGTGGCGACCACTACAGGTCATGTAATGGTGATAGGAGAATTCATATGAACCAATACTTACGTGAAAGATAAGAACCAATACTTACGTGAAAGATTAGAACCATTGGATCATAGAAGGGTCCGACGGCTCTTATTTACATTACAGCCAATGTCCCCTCGTTTGGACAATATAGGATGTAGAACATAATCCACGTAGGATCTAAGCTAGATCATAAACATAAATAAATCAAGAACGTACCTTGATTCATAAAGTTTTCTTGAATTGTTGGATCCTACAAGTTCGATCTTCCAATAATAGAATCTTTTATGTTTTTCAAGTTATGTTCTAACAATAGGATTTAGAACCATACTTATAGAAAAACTAATAATTCATCCTCAGGACCAAAACCAAATTATCAGTATAATTATAGGAACAGGACCCTATAAATCCTATCCTGAGATAACCATCACAATAATTCAAATTAATATAATAGCCCACACGTCAAAATCAACCTTATTAAATTAATATAATCCACCGACTACTGTCGGCAGATTATTAATTCAACATAGGAAACTCATGACATTATTAAAAAAATTGGTGAAAAAAGCTGTCAAATTCTAGCAATTTTTTTTTTGAAAAATGAGTTTTATGTAGGATTTTAAGGCTTCAATGCTTTGAAACTCTTCCTATAGTATAAATAGACTATATTTTACAAATATTACATTTGTGTAATATTTGTAAAATATAGTCTATTTATACTATAGGAAGAGTTTTTGTGAGATTTTTTCGATCCATTTTTGTTGTATTGTATGAGATAGTTGTTTGTTATTCGAAGTGAGATTTTGATCAATAATTTTTCACATAAATAGCTTTTCTCGTAGAAATTCTGTAGAACCTTCAGTAATACTTTTGTTGTATTCGCTCGAATAGTAAACAGTTTGTTGAACCTCTTTAACTATATTCTCTTTACTGTGATTGTAATTATTATCTATTTTCATTTCTGGGTGATTTGTTAAGTCGAATCCAACCCGCATTATTCACAACAAACATGTACTCCAACAAAGGAATTCATGGTCCTATATGGCATCCATGTCACCACCACCCAGTCCTAGTCTTATATGTGCAGTCCAAATTTACTAATTTATGCCAGCCTTACACATGAAAATTGAAGCAAAATAGGGATCGAACAAGAATAACAAAGTAGACCCAATTTATATTAATAAATAATAATTGACCACCTTTTAATAAATGGAGCCCTAAAAAAAGCCCATTTTCATTGACCATCACATGCACCTTGTCGGTTTATGTGCCCAATGGTCCCAAGTTTTTCTTTTTATCCACGTGTCGCTTATGTAACAACTCTACTCCACGTCCACGTGGCATAAGCTGGGGATGTCGGTAAATTAACCCAAAAAGAGAGCATCGAAAAGCAAATCCTGTCCACGTTTCTTTCATCAAACAAAACCGACATGTCAGCATCAATTGTCTGCCTTTTCCTGCCATAAGGCCCATAACCAAACATGTGGACATC
The DNA here is from genome assembly GCA_963580455.1 of Euonymus europaeus. Taxonomy (NCBI): domain Eukaryota; kingdom Viridiplantae; phylum Streptophyta; class Magnoliopsida; order Celastrales; family Celastraceae; genus Euonymus; species Euonymus europaeus. The sequence continues at coordinate 1,103,508 of OY756969.1, read as the reverse complement.
AAAGTTTTCGAGATTGTCTCCTTATCGACGTCCCCGATCTCTTATCATATCACATCGCAAGGCCCATAACCAAACATGTGGACATCAAAGTTTTCGAGATTGTCTCCTTATCGACGTCCCCGATCTCTTATCATATCACATCGCATCGTGGCCGTTGCTTTAGGGATGTTCCCTGTAATCTAAAAGTCGAAACTTGAATGTGTCAAATGTCAACTCCGGCCGCGCGTGGTAGTTGGCACGTGCGATAACGTGTCCCAGAGAGGTACTGTGTCAGGTTTGTGTGGTGAAAGGTCGTGGGCAGGGTCATCAGGGACAATGGCTCAGGTTGTGCATTGTGGCTACTGGCGCTCGTGCGAAGCTGAGCTCACGTGATCATCTTTTTTACTTTGCTGCACTTTCTCTTCTTTTGATGGGTAATATTTTTAACCACTTGACATGGTTTTCAAATTGGGCCTTTTCTAACTCAAGAAAGCCCATGCATTTCTGCAAAAGATGGGTTGTGGGCCCTTCCGGCCCATTTTTGACATGCACTGCGAATTCATCATTTTAAAGAGAGAATATAATTTTGGCCCCAAAATTGGGTACAGCGGGGAGCGGGCTCTCTTGTCGTCTACAGTCTACAACCGATGATAACTTGGTTAGGGTACAATAAAGAAACAACATATCATTTATTGCACTGTTTTTTGCCAAATCGAGAAAACTTTGCAAGAAAAAAATTGTTATGATGGCGTTTTGTGGGTTGGGTTTCTGTCAAAATTTTAGTAATGGAGACAATTGGGACAACATTTGTATGTTCGAAGAAAAAACTAAAAATGCTTGTCCAAGAATGTGTTGGCATTATGAAAAAGCTTAATTTACTAGCAATTTATTGAAAGCGTAACTATTAAATTGAGTTAAGTAGTTAACAATGGTGTTAGGGTGGAGACAATGGCATTTAGTAACGAATTAAACAAGCAATAATGACAATATTGGTGCTTGCACGTATTACTAAATTTAATAAATCAGTGAGAGGGACACCAAATTTACGGTGATGCTAATCATTCCAAAACAAAATATCTCAAAGTCTCTATAATTCTATGTGACAATATCTACACCACAAAATTTGAAGGTAAATTCAGTATTCAAAATTTAAATTCATGGACAATATTTCTATTGGGACACTTTTGACATGTTTTTTTGTTGAAATACTTAACATTTTCGCCAAATTTATTCTATGAAATTTACAGATACTATTCAAAATAATTAAACAGTGTCGGTTCGAGTTTAAATCTAATATATCAAATATGTAAAGGAACTTATAATTTTGTTCTCGGTTATTGAAAAAATGTATGCGACGACAGTAGTGCCCTTCATTAAAGCGGGCCTTCAACCCACATTGAAGCTTTATTTAGCATTTTGAATCATATATGGGGCTTGAGAAACAAGTTGGTTCATGGGGAGAGAAGTCCCTCTCTTGCTTCTATCGTGCCCACATCAGCAAGATTGATATCTGACTACCAGGAGTTTAACAATGCAGTGCCATTTCCTAGCACCCAGGTCATGCTCGGGGCCACGCCTTAAGACAATCACAGAAACTAAACAGCCTCTCACCAACAACCACGATTTGATTAGGTGGCGCATCCAATTGCCACATCCCCGCCACAAGGTCCCACATTCCCGTTTGAGTGTCGTACACCTCGACGAAGCTTCGCTCCATCACAAATGGCATCCAACCCCAATCTGCTCTCTCCACAAAACCGCCAACCACCTGGATCTTCCCTTGCCACGTTACGCCCACACATTTGTGCCTCAATGTGTTCATGTTAGCCAAAGGAGTCCACACATCGAGACTCGGATTGTATACTTCGGCATGAGCTATGCCCCTCGCACTTGCAGGCTCTGATTTCTTGCCTGCCACGTTGATTTTGTTCTCAAAAACTGCCCCAGGAAAGTTGTAACGTGGCATGCCTAGTGGCGCACACGTGGACCATTGGTTTGACACGACGTTGTAGCGCCTAACCGATGACACTACTTCAATTTGGGTTTTACTAGTGTCTAATTCAGTTAAAAGACTGAACACTGTACCGTTTATTTAAATGCACGACACGTGAATATTGATTTTGTCAACATTTATAAAAGATTTTTAATTTTATTTTTAATTTTTATTATAAAAATAATATGACAAAAAATGAATATGTAGATTTAGCTGATTATTAATGGAAAACTTAACAGAGCGATGACAATAGTTTTTTAATTTTTTTGTCTACGGATTATCGACGTTTTTTTTTTGTCGATGGATTATCAATGAATTTTTTTTCCACGATGAATTATAGACGAAATTTATTTTTTTAATTTTTTTGGTCAATGAAAATTATTTTTTAAATTTTTGTCTAGAGATTATTGATGAAAAATCCATCGGTAATTATCAACGAAGTTTTTTCCATTATTTTTTTAATTTTTTTGGTCAATGAAAATTAATTTTTAAATTTTTTTAAATTTTTGTCTAAAGATTATTGATAAAAAATTCATCGGTAATTATCAACGAAGTTTTTTCCATCGATATTTAGATTATGTATGACGTTTTAACAACATAAATTTTTTGTCGGCAATCAATATTGGAGCAAGATAGACATTTATATATTTTTTTATTCTTTAAATTGTGAAGATTAAAATATATAATCTAATGATAGGTAGAAAAGTGAATTATTTTTGTACCGTTATATATGAATAAACTCTTTTTGTAATTCAACCCCTTCAATTTCCTCGTCGATGAAGTAATTCACATCATCGGAGTCGCGTAATTTATGTTTTCGGTATAGTTGACCACCGTTATGTAGATGGAGCTTCCTAAGGAAACCATGAAGAAGTCCTTCAAGACGTGGTTATCAATCAGGCCGGGAATCAAAGTGATGGGAGTCCATCTGTTATTGGTTGGATTGTAAAATTCGATCCAGTTGGAGATGTTCATGTTCAGCGACGTTTCTCTTAAGCAAAAAGGAGGCGTAAACCCGATAGCGAGATGGAGGGAATTCGGATGACGTCGGTGGCATTGTGGGTCTAGATGGAGAAGTGATAGAACCCATTGAAGTTGTGGTTGTGAAGGTATCGATCAACTGTTTGTATTAATGTCCAAATGGGAGTTGTGCTGTAAAACAAGCATGTGGAAGAAAAAGACGAAGGTAGCAGAGGAAACAATGGAAGCGATGTGGACATTGGCTATAAATTGGGCAAGAATGTATTTTTGGGGAGAAAAACAATGGTTTTCTTGTGCAATCTTTGGGGAATTGTTGTCACTTGCAATGTCATTTTTTCTTAGTAAAAGGTTGATATTGGCACAATCCGAGCCGAAAAGGAATCAATTTTAGATTAATTAATCAACTTTTCGTTGTATTTTTTTTTCCAGGTAACAATGTTTGTAGTCTCAATGTTGTCTGCAATCACGGTTTGAGGTAACGAGAACATCAATGCCAAAGCTTCTATGTTTGCTTATCCAAGAGTCTACTGTCTCTTTTCACAAACAGGGAGGACAAAAAACCACCTCATTTTCAGCTTCAGAAATTCAATTCAAGCTTCTATGTAAGAAAACCCAACTCACATAATTTTGAGAAAATAAATAATATCTCGAATCTTGTACTTTTGCTCTCATTTAGCCAAAAATATCCTGAGAACCAGGCAGTCTCAACTTGCCAAAAATGAATTCCTTTATCAGGCCATAAAGAGGTATCGCAAGTCCTCTTCAGTGAGGCGAGTCTGAAGACAGCCAGTTTCATCCTCTCCAATTGCATTTGCAACCATCTCTCTTTTCTTTTCCTGCAAATATAGCAAAAAACTCTTATAATGAATTATGATAAAGTTACAAGTGCTGATGTCCATCTAAAAGTAAATTCCAGAAACCAAACCAAACACGGTTTTGTAAGGGTAACTACCCGAGTTTTGTTCTCAAGATGGTTTAGTTTTAACAGATGAACACAGCCAGTAACTCCTAAACTGAACCAATTATCAATTTGAATGAGAGCCTTAAAAGCGCAACAGATAAATGTGAAATTTTACATTATAAAGCAAAGGAGAGAGTCTAAGACAACCAACAAATACCTGAAGAGCTAAAACACGATCTTCAACTGTATCTCTTACAGTTAACCGAAAACCTTTAACAGGTCGAGTCTGTCCAATACGATGTGCTCGAGCGATTGCTTGATCTTCAGTCGTAGGGTTCCACCATGGGTCCAGCAGAACAACATAAGAAGCAGCAACCAAGTTCAACCCAAGACTACCAGCATTCAACGACACAAGCATAACAGTAAACTACAAGCACAGAGAACAAATTTCAGGAGTAATTCCACAGGGCACAGACCTAAGGGAGAGACAACAAATTGAGTGTCAAAATCCATAAAAAGCACTAACCTCAGGATGAGTGTCAAAATCCTTAACAGCCTCATCTCTAGCATCAACAGACATTGTCCCATCTAGTCTTCTATATTGAATGGACGATTTATTAAGACGAGTTTCAATCAAATCTAGCATCTTTGTCCACTGAGAATATACTAAGACTTTCTGTCCCAATGCCCCGACCGATTGTATGATCTCAAGAGCAGCCTTGATTTTAGAAGAATCATATGGGGACCATTCACAACACTCAAGACCATTCACAGGCTCAGTGCATCTGCCATCACAAGACTGACCTTGACCAGGCTTGTTGGACATACAACTCAGAAGAGAAATTTGTTTATCTCGTGGAATCTTCTTTGCCATCTCAATGGAGAATCTCCGCATAGAAATTGAATCCAACCCCGTAGCAAGAAGTGGATGATCACAAAATTGACGAAGGCGCAAGAGCATCGTCAAAATGTCTTCATAATTTTGTTTGACAGTTCCAGCATCGGCATACTTCTGCATGATTACATATTTAGAGTTACAGGGGACTATTACAAGGATACCAACAATGTCAAATACATACTTTAAACTTTGCACGCGAGTCACCCTCAAAACTGGAGTAAAAATCACGTTCCTCAGTAGTAAAATCCACTCTTATATGTTCTACCAATTTGAGAGGTAAGCTGATAATTGGTTCTCCATCAAGTAGTGTGCCTACAGTAAACAACAATGATAAATTGATCATACTAAATGATGGATGATACATGTAATTGAAATGCTAATAACCGATAGAGTCACACCTTTTGTACGACGTAGCATTATTGTCTTCAAAACAGATTGCAACTTCTTGTACCCTTTTGCTGGATCAGTATAAATTGGGGACTTTAACGTAGACAAGAATGACTCATGGACTGCATAAGGGTAGTATCTTAAGAATCAAAAATAGCTGTAAAGATCATCAATGGAATTTTGGATTGGAGTTCCTGACAAGCACCACCTACGTTTAGCACGAAGTCCCCAACATGCCCGTGCTACTTGAGTTCTATGATTTTTGATTTTTTGTCCCTCATCCAGGGCAACCCTATCCCATTCCACCATTGCAAGAGGGCCAGCAACAGACTCAAGTGTAACACCATTCCCTTCAGCCTCTTTATTTTCATCATCTTCTCCTTCAACAAGAGGTTGCTTAGGTACTTCCCTGGCGACAACTGAAAATGTTGTGACAACAACATCGTACCCTGCCAGCTCATTAGGATCATTTGTCCGATCGCTTCCATGGTATACACAAACAGAAAGTTTAGCTTCAGCAGTCACCTTATTACGCAACTCCTCAGACCTCTGCCGAAGGATACTTGTGGGACATACAATAAGGGTTCCACCGGCTGGTCTTCCCTTCGATTTCTCCACACAATTCATTTTATTAAATTCATTGTACTTTGACAAAACTGTAGAATGATGAGCATTTGGCCTCATTCCATCAAGCACACAAACCTCATCGTCATCCAAATCTAGGATTTCCAACTCTTCTTTATTAACATCATCTGACTGTGATCTAGGAGGAGGTCTCTCATTGAGTATGAGTGCAATCATTGTTATTGTCTTTCCCAATCCCTGCAAAAGCATGATTCTATAAATTCAAATGAAGCAAAGTGAAGTTTCTTAATAGCGTACTAGCATGAGTTGTGGAAGTAGTAAAATAATATAGAAGCAAGACCTGATCATCCGCAAGAATTCCTCCAGAGCAAAGCCGACTTGATGTCTCCTTCTGAACCATCCATGACAAGGCGATTCGCTGTCCATTACATCATAAAATTAGTTGAATAAAAACCAAACAGTGACGACATACAGCAGAACAATTAAACACACAGAGATAGACAACAAAATACTATAAAAATGCTACATTTCCAGTTAGCAAAGCACATAGACTCCATGAGAGGGGAAGAGCACCGCAGCAAGGGAAGGCATGATTTTACACTTCTCTTTCAAGCAGGAATACACAAACGATAGTTTCCATTTCAAACCTGAGCTTGCTAAGCTAGGTAACTAATCAGTACCTTTGTCATCTAAAACCTCCATTACGCCCATATTTTTCAATCCACAGACCTATTTTCACATATCATTGACTGCACTACAATCTGATAAAAACAATAGAGAAAGGAGAAGGAAGAAACCTGATGTCTGTAAAGAGGTACTGTTAAAAACACCATACGGTGGACTAGCTTCGCATTTTATTGGCTGAGAAAGATCCTGCAATTTATGATAAAAATATTTAAAGCTCTACAGCATATCTGTCTGTCATTGCCAACAACACATATGATCGAAAAAAGGACGGGCATAGAGGATTGCCTAATTCTAGGCATGAAGCATAAAATCTTTACACAGAGAGCGAGAGAGATTGTGCACAACGACAATAATTTTTCTTGAAAGCAGTTAACAGAATCAACACCAACCTGCAGTACATCTTGAAGAACTAGTCTCTCATAATTTGTGTCAGGTATGTCGACCGTTTGCTTTGTGCGACCTGTGATTCCACGACTAAGAAAATAGACTTATCAGCAATGTTCACGCATATTCAGATTTCTTTTTTCTTGCAGGGTCAGATTTCTTCTTCCAGTTCTGCAGATTTCTTCTTCCATTTCTGCAGCCGAGGGGATTTTCTTGGTTGGTCTTGTTTGCGATATGTTTTGTTTGCTTTTTTAGATTTCTTTGTCAAGTCTTTTTTTGTTGGTGGTTTGTGGTTTTTTTGGTTTTTCTCTCAAAATCTGTAACCACGGTATTCCTCCGCCATAAGCGAGGCTTTTAATAAATCTATCGAGGTACCGTCCTCTTTCATCAAAAAAAAAAATGTTCACGCATATTCAAGTAATTTATTTCTCGTCTTCTCTGTGCTTGCAACCAACAGCAACACAATACTATAGCGATGATGTAGCAGGGAACTAGAAACCAAACAGAACTCTCTCTCGGGGAAACAGAAGGAAAAGTTTTTTTTTTCCTCATTTTTCTCTGGTTTTGCAAAAGCGTATATTCAACTCTCTTTTTAAAAAGCAATTTAAAACCAAAAACCATTCCCGAAACTTGTGGGATAAAACAAATACGTGGTCAAGTACACTATGGCGGAGTAGACACCAGAGAGAGTGAGAGACCAGAATATCAGCATAATAATAACAGCTTCTAACGAACAAAACAAGACAAGAAAAAGGAAACTAAATTGAACGTCACCTATCATGATGGCGCAGACTTGCCAATTTAAGAAGCATTCTAGCATCTTCAATCCTCGACTCCTTGATCAATCCATCTACCACAAGCTGTAATAAATAAGGTTGAACATACCATCCTCGGTTTATGATCTTCTTGCACATCTTAAAAGCCTCTTGCGGCCTATTCTCGAAAACCAATCCTCGCGTCCTCGCAGTATAACTCATCACTTTAAGAAAAATATTTTTGCTTTCCATCAAATCCCACATCTCTCCATCTGCAAACCGCCCACTCCGATAGAAAGCATCGAGTAGCGTATTGCAAGTGATTCCATCAGGTCGCATTCCACTCTTTTCCATCTTATTCAACACTGAAAGTACAGAATCCAAATCATCCATCTCATAAAATGCATTGATCACAATATTATATGATACTCTGTCCAGTTCTATCCCCAGTTTCGGAGCCAGTTCTCCATAAATTTCCTTAATCTTTGTGAACTCTCGGGAATTAACGCACGCTGACAACAGTGCATTGAGAGAGCTAACAGTACGCGGGCAGTTCAACTGACGCATTTCATCGACCTTCTTCTGGTGTTCGACGAATTCGTGGATCATGTTTCCGGAGTCAAAGCGGCTAAGGAGTTTCATGTACCTGTCACGGTGGGCTCGGAACTCTGGGGTTTCGAAATACTTATTGAATTTCTCAACCGTCTTTCCAAGTTTGAGTTCATTGGTGGTGCCTGTGGTGTTCGCCTTGGTGACTCCGGTGGCAGGTTCGTAACGTTTTTTGGTGAGAAATAAGTCGCGGAGGCGTCTGTAAAGGGATGACATAGAGGTTTTGCCGGTGATTTCAGCAGGAGAAAATTACTGCGCTAAGAAACAGAGGAAACAGGGGACAGGAGGAGGCGAAGCAATTTCAACTCATTAATTTCAAATTTTCTAAAGAATGTCAATCTACGTACTGGTGCTCCAAATAATACATTGATTGTGGGGTTCAGTTGGAATTAGAATGGTCAGTCAGTGAAATTAGTGTAGTTAATAGAAGTCCAGACCACAAGAAACATGAACACCAACCGATAAACTCATAAACACAAAAATAACTGTTCGTCTTCCCCAGCAGCACAATAAATGTTTGTCTTCCCGAGAAAACAATGGATTTTGATATGGGGTGGGATGTTTTTGCAAATAATAAAAAAAAAGAAGCTCAATTGCTAATAATTGCAATGCCATTTTTCTTGGTATAAGGTTGATATGGACAACCAGAGGCAAAAAGGTCTTATATTTCAATGGTTGCTGAAGATTTGCAGAGAAGATAGGAGAAGAAGAGGAGGGGAGAGAGAGATAAACTTCAAATGTATTCATTCAAATTTGAAATGAAAAACTACAGATTCAAGCACATATAGAGCAAGAAGGACATGTAGCCGTTGATGACGACGTCACGTGCCAAATAATATGGCCCAAAATATGAAATACAAAGCCCAGATAACTTAAACCAAACTGGAAAAAAAGACAATAAAAGCCCATGAAATGACCCAAAGAAAGAAAGCCCAATTAATTGTCTTCGAGCTGGAGAACTACGATTAGCGCACACTTTCCAAAGAGGCCGAAGCTTCTATGTTTGTTCATCCAAGAGTCTACTAAGTGTTCGACACCTACTCTCTCTTCTTTAAAAACCAGCAAGTATAGAAATTTTAGAGGTGTTCGCGGTTGGTTGCAGTCAACTAATGAATATTTTTCGTTAAATTATTTACTCGCTTATCAAATATTTTGGTTTTAAATTCGGTTTTCGATCGATTTTATGAAAAAAATATGAAAAAAATTAAGAAATGTTCTTCTCTTTTTTGGTTTCCTTATTTCCTATGCATGCAGAAAAGTACACACTACACAATCGTCTAATATATATTACTTATTATCTGTGCTTGTTGATATGTTACTTATTATTGGATTTTGTTCAGTCTGAATGGAACAGCTCATTCCTACTGAACAAGTGCGGTTGAGTTTGACAATCTTGTGGACTCTGCTGGGCTATGATTATGGCCTTGAACCACAAAACCCATCAACAAGCACAGATACAATTGGACTCTTAAGAGAGAAAAAAAATGAAGCAGCAGAGCCATAGATGAACAGAGCAGCAAAAACCTGGCTAGTTTTGAGATGAGTTTAGTTGGGTTTGACACTTTGACATGTGAATTCTTTATCTGGCATCAATAGACTGGACATGCACAAAATGCTGTCAAGTCCAAGACTGGTCAGTTTGTAACTATGTGTTAAGAAGACAAGCCAATTTAATTCCTCTTCAGAGGGACCAGTTCAAGATAGTCACTTTTCACAACCTGGCTCAGTAAAAATAAAGTCTCAGAATCTGAAATTAGGACTCTAGGCAAGTGACAAGCATTGCATTGTTGGCATAAAATGACATGTCAGCTTTCATAGGTCCACAGATTTCAGACTAGGCAACAGTGATGGGAGTGCACTATGGAGAAAGGCCTGGGGGCACCAACAAGAATTTGGATAAAGAAGTGTCAAATAGAAGGCCAGAGAGTGAGACAAGTGAAATTAAGACTCGGAATATGAGAAAGCAAAGTTGCTTTGTAGATGAAGACAAGAAAAGTGAAGCATAAGTCCAGAATGTAATCAAATATAGATAGATTCATATCCTTCCATATTTCCTTCTGTTGCAGACAATGCAGTTAGAGCAAAAAAAAAAGGAGAAACTTGATTTGACTGATCACTGTATAGATTCATATGTCCAACAACACTTTTATCTTTGGACTGGAATTTCTAGTTACCACCATGTTGCAGCGCGTACAGTTAGCCACTCGTATTGATTTAAATTTGGACAAATAAATCGAATGATAATTCAATTTGATTTTAAATCAGATAAAAATTTTGTTTTTAAATGCGATTTTTTAGACATATATAACTTTTGGTATAAACTTAACTTAATCCGGGTCGAAAAAATTTACTCAAACATAATTTTATCACCCCTAATTGCAACAGTTACAATCATGTATAAGCAGCATATGATGGTATTGGGAATTCAAAGGAATTTATGTTAGATTGTTAATTACAAGTATTTATGGCACTGTGTAAGAATCAACAACATATATGATTGTGATACTACCATACACAAGCTCTCTTCCCACAGCACTCTCTCTCTCTCTCTCTCTCTCTCTCTCTCTCTCTCTCTCTCTCTCTCTCTCTCTCTCTCTCTCTCTCTCCATTAGATGATGGAATTTTAGCATCCCAAAGTGATGTCCAAAAGATCTGTTTGCTTTCTTGTGCACATTCGTTTTATACTTTTCTTCTAAAGTTGAGGCCTTATTTCGGTGCTCTCTATCTTCTCTCTTTGCACCATACATAGACAAGAAGGCAGTGCAATCAAGCTAGCTTCCATCTCCATATATAGCCTGAGAAAACACTTGTGTCTCTTGTCTTCAGAATCTTCAACTCTAGACTACATGTTGAGTATGCGTTTTGTGGGAAGCTTGGAGTGGGCGAGTAGTTATAGCAAGAAGCAGTGCAGGAGCCTCTTCTGGAGAGTGAGAGCTGCAGTAAAGAAGGCCTTGAAGAATGGAGACAAGCAGAAGGTCCAGTTCCAATATGATCCCTCAAGTTATGCTCTCAATTTTGATGATGGTTCAGGCCATCCGACCGGCACACATCCAAACAAGGAGACTTGTGATACCAACATTTGGGTTTATGTGATCTGGGTAGGATCCAAATGACTGCACAAACATTTATTTGTTTTTCAAGTTTGTTGTAGAAGCGAAGATCTACTTTGGTAAAAATTATATGCCATCTATCATACTGGTTTGCTCTATTTCTGCTCTCCCTTTCTGGGTTTTCATAGTTTAGCATCTGCCTACTGAGCTTGAAACCGTCCTCAGTGAATAACAGCATAGACAGTCATATGGAAAACGTAAAACTAGTCGCGAATGGGGCACATGATTCACATCATTCTTTACAAATCTGTAATTGTGCAGTAACAGCGATAATCATATCGATGAGAACGATGATAGACAGAGGATGGTTGGCGGAGTGAAGAATGCGCCAGAGCAAAACAGATTCACATTCACCATAGACAGCCAACAAAACCTAGTTATGAACTAATGAAACCTTTCACAATTAACAAACTACGGCTATTGTGTCCTAGAGCTACACGCATATGTTCGATAGATCCATTGTGCTTCATCTGTTCAGCTCAAGCAATTAGAATCATCCATTTGAACCTTCAAGCATTTCAAATTCAAACTGCAGGGTCCTCAAGTACAGCAGTAGATAAATCATTTATCCAAGGATAAGCAGCCTTCTCATCAAGCTGATTCTGTGCCCATATCAGAATTTTTAACAAACTCGGAAGCTTTGGGTCTGCAATTGAGGCAAATTTTAACTGATCAGCTATTGAGATCAGGGAAAAAAAATCAACGTGTATTACTGCAAATAATCATTAAAATGCAAGAGTTATTGTGATATCCAAAAGGATTCATCACCTCGAAAACAAAAGCCACAGCATCAATAAGATCACAGAAGTGCTCAGGCAGAAAGTCAAAGACACCATGCACAACCATCCACTGACCTTTTTCATGACTTTGGCTTGTAAGGATGGCCGCATTCACCTCACTAGCTGTCTTCAGGCGCTGTGACATATCGAGCAGTTCTCCAACAGGACAATTGGAGACATCCTGAAATGCCAACAGAGCAACAGTCCTCTCCAACTCTTCCAAAAACCCTTGCTGCAGAAAACTTCAACCTTTAATCATTGCATATTGTCACTGATTTCACCAACTCAGTCTATAACACCCAGTTTTCTTCAAGCATATCTTTCCAATAATGCAATGCTTCTCTTATGTTTAAAATAAAAGGGCATCAAGAGTATACAATTGAAGCCATCAGTGAATTTCACTCACATTGACAGAAGCATACAAATAGAAGACACAACAATAACAATACCCAGTTTGTAATTTAAATGGTTGTAACAAAGTTAAGGTAACTGAAAAATACATTTTCTTCTCCTCTCGGCGCAAGTTCCTCTTGAGCGAATTCCAGAGCCTCTTCTACTCTACCATTTCGTATAAGTTCTATCAACCTTTGTTGTTGAAGATGAAAAAACAGTTGTGGGTTCGTGTCCAGTATCTGCACACAATAATCGGAAATGAGAAAAATCTAGAGGAGAAATGGTGACTGAAGACCCATACAGCCCAGAATGAAAGAATAACGCAACAGTCCCAATTGATGCCTACCTTGGGCATTATTCCACACTAGAAAAGTCTTTGCCTTCAACATTCATATAATTAACACAAGATATGATCTTTCTCTAATTTTAGTTTCCTTAATAAGTTTCCCAAAATTTTCACATGTAGCCCAGACCAATCAAGATACAAATAACCATATATTGAAGAAGAATTGAATTCCTATTTGTTTAGGAATTGATTCAATTCAAGCTGCAATAGTACAAATGGAAAAAGAAATATTCAGACAGGACATCGGCCCCTAACGATCAATTTCAATGCCAGTGTGAATCAAACATTAGGCTGTTAAAAATCCTATAGACACACCCAAAATATAACAACTTTAGAGTCCAAATCCAACTTGATAAAGAAGGCAAGGAACAAAAAAGAACTGACGTAACCTTTAAAACTAGAAGGCAAATTTTTTTGACAGTAACTTTATCCACATCAATATTAAAATGTAACATTATGCTACTTAATGAAAGCCTCGTAAATAGTTAATCAACAAGAAATAGCTCAGAGAGATCACCTCAAAGTTATAAAGCATCATATAACATATTCAATGCCCCTAAATTATCTCCACAAGAGGAAAAATTATACCTCAGGATTTAAATCATTAACTTTCTCTATGGCATCTTCAACATTTCCACACAGCACGGCTTTCTTAACAGCCATGCATTCTGTGATTGTTGCAGGATTTAGATCTGCTATTTCTTAATAAGGAAAAAACACATACTTTTCAAGTGAATCATGCCACCAAAGCCAGAAATTATCAGAAACAAAAAAAAAAAGAGTAATTATGATGGATACGTTCTGTTCCAGATTCCTTCCAAAATTTCTCAGCAGCCTTGACATAACCCTCAGTAACAAGAAAATTCATCACCAACTTGTTCACGTCTTCTTTCCTAATCTTTATATCGTTGAGCTTCTTTTCCCACTCTTCCCTCGTTATGACTTTCTTAGTCGTAGCCTGTGCACAAACAAACGCAAACACGAGCAATTACAATCCAATATAATAGTCAACCATGTTTTTACATCCCAATTTACCTACTTGATTTTATGTATAATGTAAACACGTTCTACACATTGACGCCTAACCAAAAAGGGAAAAAGAAACAAATATCCAAATTTTCATATGCGTTTGCTTGCTCAAGAAATGCAAAGGAAGAAAATAAGTAAACTAAGGCTTAAAATAACCGTTATTTGGCATCCAGTAAATAAAATCCTAAACTAAAGCCCGCAACAGCCCTTGGTTGCCTTAGTCAAAAGAGGCTATTTAATCCAAATATATTCACATCAGTTCTACAACTGCATTTTCTCAACAATCAAAGATAACCTATACTACTGAGTAAGAACTATACAAAATCTAACAACTTAACATAGGAAATCCAATCCAAACATACACAAAACTATAAATTCTCACTGATGAAGAACTTACCATCGCTTCTATCTCCGCAAGCTCACAAATTACAATCCAGAACAGTGACATCATGCTTCATCGCCATCAATTCCATCGAACCCGAATCAGAAAACCGACTGGAATAAAAATCGTCCTATAATACAGCGAACACACACCAAATCCTTAACCATTACAAACAAAAAAGAAAAAAGAAAAAAGAAAACCACTATATACAACTATTTAATCTTTTCGCTCCGCAGTGACAACAAAAATCGGGGGAAAAAGCCCTAATTAAACCTGGAAATAGAGAGACCGTATTTGAGTGGAATTACATTTCTCCAAAAAACTATTCGATAATTTTCCAGGGAAAAAAACATCTCAAGAAAGTGACGTACCTTAAATAGACGAATAGAACAAAACCAGCTTCGTGTTGCTAGTCAATTGAATTTCAGGCGGGATCCCTTCCTTCTCTGGAATATCGGCAATGATCGCTTAGATTTCGGATTCAGGTCCGGCCTCCCCCCGGCCCCGGCTGTCTTTCCAATGAGCCTAGGCCCATCTAAAAAATAAATTACGTGAAGCCGGACCTAAATAATGTAGGTCTCCCCCGGCCCTCGGGTATATGTCTTTTCAATGGGCCTAGGCCTCTCTGAATGACTATATTATATTATTATTCTGGTCCGGCTTCCAGGGATTTATTTTTTAGATGGGCCTAGACCCCTGTACTTCATGTCCGGCCTTCGGTTTTCGAAAGCATTGGGGATGGGCCTTTCTGTTCAACCTTCAAAAGATGTTAATGGGCTCCTTTTGTATCCATTAAGCAAAAACATCTATTTACCCCGTGTGATTTTTAGTTCAACCTGTTTTTGTTTGGCTCGTTTGCAAGAAAATTGAAGGAAATATTAAAAAAACAATTGTCGAGATTTTTTGAGATTCATTGGCAAGTTCGTGAACAATGACGTTGAATTCGTGATCAAATAAATCGTGAGATCGTGCATGATCAATATGAAAAAACTTTAGTTCTCGATTTTAAAATGGTTGATTTCTGCAGGATCACCTCACGTTAGACAATAATAAAAGGTAAATCTGAACATTTGACATCTTTCTAGGACAAAACCTTACTTAAAAGTTTAAGAAACATAATATTCGATGATGTATATATTCCCTTATTTCTTGTCTGCACTTTTCTTCGTATTGGTTTTGTGGACCAGGCAACATAAACTTTTTGCATTGATCGAAGACATAACTATTTGATTGTTTATAATCAGTTGTTCCAAGAATTAATCTTGACTGTAAAAATTTCTACTCTTAATTTTTTTTTTGCCTCAACATGATACTGATTCACCCATGAGAACTGAATTGTAGGAGAGACTTTACTAGCTTAGATAGTTTCTCGGCTTTATGGCTATGATCTTTTCCAATAGTTAGTGTAAGCAGTGCTAGGTTATCAGAAGCTTCATTAAGAATTCTGCAAAAAATAAATACTTGAAATGGGGGGAATACTGGATGATCTGGCTTATAGAAGTCAATGAACTTTTATGGTTGCAGATGTGTGTGCATGCACTGTTGTGTTAAGTAAAAAACAAAAAAAGAGATTATGTTCATGTAGTTTATCTGTGTACTCCTTGCATTACAAAGGAAGTCTAAGTAATAAATCATTAAGTCCATTTGAGATAGGTTCATTGACTTCTACAGTTCTATTGGAACTACAGTGGGTGATACTCTGAGCTTTAGTAGTATGGTGAGCTGTGGGAACGTGCGCCACTGATGGTTTATCCAGAAAAATAATTTATATATTCTTAGAAGAGACATACCAGTCAATGAAGGTATCTAGGTCATCATGAAGTTGATAAACCTAATACCATTGAAATGAGAAGAAAATGCAGAACTTGTTAGCTTTATGTCAATCAATTAGTAGAATCAATCAGCATTTTGTGCTTCAGTGTTTTATGGTGACAAGAATAGCTTTTAGGCTAATGGTTATGATCAGAATCTGATCTTTGATCAATTGAGAACTTTATGCACAGTTTGTTCCACATGCTTATGGGCCTTTTATGACTCAGGATGGTCAGCCAACCATTCAAATATAAACACCAAATTCACCCTGTCAAGTCGAGGTTATTCGAAGTGCACATATAGTAGATAAGAGTTAAGATTTAAAATATCGGACTAATCATCATTATTCTATCGGTCCTCAATGCTGTTTAATTACAAGTTTATTTGATCACGAGGAAAAAGTTAGTAATGGAGCATTGTAAGGAGTAAGACAAGCCTTTAGGTGTACATGAATGGATAATCTTCTTGAATCCTAGGAATGGATTTTATTATTGTACACTGCCATATTCTTCGAAATGTTTAAAAATCAGAGGAAGTAGGTTTCATAGACGACGTACGTACAAAGTAGATTTCTGTTTATTGTGGTGTTGCTTGGATTAGACTAGGGTAAATGCAAACTTTTAGGAAGGCATGAAGTAAAATAAATTTGCATCTATAAATCTTCACAACCCAAGACTAGACTGCTTGAGAGTATAACAACCCTCTTGGCCAGTGAATTTTGGTGTTAGTAGGCAAAGGCAGCAAATAGAGGCTTCATGACAACAATGTTTTCTACTAGTTAGAGCGATTATATGTCTTATTTGCAATCTCAGCTTGGCTGTATCAGCCTACCGATAACAAAATAAGTTCCTAGCTAGACTCCAATCAATGCTTTCTTCTTGGTGGTTAATTGAATTTTATTCTTCTTAGAATTTTTGCTACTTCTAATGATAAGTTTTTGTGGGGTTTTGTATGATTTTATTATTCTTATCCTTTCAAGAACCGACGCTCTTATATATTGTAATAAGAGCATCTTTGAATGCCCTCGTTCATACTGTTGATGGGTGCATGATAGAAGTATATCTTTGAATGGAAAATAAGGAAAGATGGAAATATTCTATTGACTGAATAATCAAGAGATGAGTTCCATCTCATTTTCAACTATTCAAAGTGGGAATCCAGGTCATTGTTCAACAACCAATTTGGTTGTTCCTTTCATACTTTCTATAAATATTTGGTTTCGTTTCCAGATTCAAGAGTCATAACCCACAAGGTTCGCCACAAAACTACATCTTTCAACTTTGTGATGATGAAATTCTTAAAAACAGTTTTCCTTTTTGTATATTTTAAAAGCACCAAACCAATGTGGAGTAGGAATATATATCACGATGTCTTTCCACTACACATTTACAACTTGATAACTGACAACCAAAAACATAGTGAATAGAAGGAATAATGACACGTGCTCTGACCAGGCTTAACTTCTGTGTAAACATGAATATATATATCTATCCATTCTGTAGACTTAAGCTGTAATATTATATTGATGTGACTATGTATGTAATGATGTCCGCTGTAGGTTTTGTTTGTCTCATATGATTCCAAGACATGCCTGCTAAGAATTGATGCTACCACTAACCAAATAAGTGACTTGGATTTCCTCGATTATGTTACCAAATTGCATTCTATTTTCTAGTGCAGAAACGTAATGAAATGAAGAACGCTCCTTTCACTAATCTGGGAGATCTCAATCCGGGTTCTTCCCGGATCTTGGGTAATTTAGGTACATGCACTAACATGAATAATATTTTACTTGATTTTTCTTTGTTATTTGATTTTCTGTTCTGTACTACATATATAATGATTTCTCACCATGCTGGGATACTATGGATAACTCTTTCAAAATCATTTGCTCTCTAACAGACAAGATACAAGACAAGTTAATAACAATGGTAATCAAAATTTTGCTGGATCCAATTAATTTGTAATTTTTATAGATAGAGAATAAGAATGAGAATAAAAATTGTAAGCAGGGATAACGATAGAAGCATATACATCCATATTTGATGGTAGATCATGTCTATTCCTTTTGAAGACATATACTATCCTTTAATAATCTGTCCTTTCATTTGTTGTTTCTCTTTAAATTTCTTCCTTGTAAAATTGTTGAGTTTTAATATTTGCTCTTTACAGTTGCTCACACATACTATGTATACACAGGGAGCTAATCTGGGAGATCTCAATCTGGGTTCTTCTTGGATCTTGGGTAATTTAGGTAGATGCACTAACATGAACAACATTTTATTTGATTTTTCTTGTTATTTGATTTTAATGATTTTCCACCATGCTGGGATACTATGGATGATCAGAATGGCTTCCTACGAGTGAAAGTGTGCTTCTAGAAAACAACTGCTCTCTGATAGAAGCTACTATATCTCTTTCCAAAATCACCTCTAACAGACAAGTTAGATATAAGACAATTTGATAACAGTGGTAATCGAAATTTTGATGGACCCAATTAATTTGTAATTTTTATAGAGAGAGAATAAGAATGAGAATAAAAGATGTAAGCAGGGATATGGATAGAAGCATATACAGTCATATTTGTTGTTAGATCATGACTATTCCTTTTGAAGACATATTCTATCCTTTAATAATCTGTCCTTTCATTTGTTGTTTCTCTTTAAATTTCTTCCTTGTAAAATTCTTAAGTATTAGTTGGCATAGATTTGAAATATCTGACTATGATCCATAATCCACAGGAAAAATGGGGGCTCCACCAATACTGCTCATGCAAGAATACTCTAGAATTTCCAAAAGAAAACATGACATACACCATAAAGTCACAAAGAGTGTGCCACGTAGGACTATTTTCCCAAATCTACTAGTTACTTATCTAATTTCTGGTGCATTGCATGTAGCCTTCATTTTGTATAAATAGACCATGTAGCTGCTCTTGTGTTTCATGTGTCGATTTGTGAAAACTGTCACTAGATTGGTGTTCAACCCCCCCACCCACCCACCCTAACATGAGTTTTGTATTTTTGCTCACTTTGTCTCTCGTCGGTCTATTATCTTTGGAGTCTACTGTGAGTGTTAGACACTGGCAGTGGGCTGCTGAGACCAGAGTGAACACATTAGGAAATGAAGACCAGGTCACGAACTTGCCTGGTGAGCCAGATATTAACTTCAAGCACTATGCTGGCTATGTTACTGTGAATAAAGAGAATGGAAGAGCGCTCTTTTACTGGTTCTATGAGGCCACTACTGACCCTGAACAACAACCTTTGGTGCTGTGGCTTAATGGAGGTATTACTACCTTTTGAACTTCTTGGCTTGCTAATGAAACCATGTTTGGTGGCATCACCACTCGTGTCATTAAAGCTGCACTTTAGTCTCATGACTCTCATGGAAAAAAGAAACATAATTAAAATTGTACCTTTTAGCTATTTCAGCCCTCATGACCCTCTAGTCGTGTGCTCCTTGCCATGTTTGTTTGTAGCTTGAGTGTGTAATGAGATACTGGCTGGATAAGACTGGACTCGATCTAATCCAAAGTAAGGATCAGATATGCAGGTTACCTTTCTGCGGGGAGCATTTTTAATATTATTACAATTGGCTTAGGACAATATATGATTCCAATCTCAATTTTTTGACCTATATGTGTGTGTGTGTCCTAGAAAATATATTTATATGGGTGGGAGGGTTTAGAGATCTTGCCGCTTGTTCTCTAGACAGATTGTAGCACGTAACTTTGGTTGTGGAACAATGACCTAAAGACTAAAGAGCTTCAGGTCTATATGTGATATTTATCATACATCGTTATCTTTTTCCAACTCAACCTAAGGTCCTAAGTGTTTGTAGTAAATATATTCTCTGACTTTCTGTTGCATGTTCTCTAGTGAGGTGACAAGATGCTCTATGATTACAGGTCCTGGGTGCTCTTCTGTGGGTTATGGAGCAACACAAGAGATAGGCCCATTTATAGTGGACACTGATGGACTTGGACTCAAATATAATCCTTATTCATGGAATAGAGGTATGTGGCCCCAGCCAATCATTGCTTCTAGCACAAAAAAAATTGTTTGCTTGCTATTATGACGTGCTTCTATGGCTAGATTATTGAAGTCTTTCAGTGCTGCTCCATTATGTTATTAAATTCGAAACTCTTTCTTTGATGACACAGAGGCCAACATGTTATTCTTGGAATCACCAGTTGGAGTTGGCTTTTCTTATTCAAATACAACTAGTGATTATAATAAACTGGGAGATGATTTTACAGGTTTGCTACCTTTTCCTTCTGCGTATGCAGACGATTTTCCTGGTATCTTGCAGATGCTTTATTCAATTATTTTGCTCCACCAATAATAATATTGTTTTCTGGTTTAGACCATCTAGCTATTTGTTATTTTGTTGAATAGTTTAAGCCACTTCAATTTTGAATTTGAGGGGTTTAGCACAGTTCTGATCAGACCTAATAGATTTGCACTTTATTTGACCGTTTTAACAGCAAATGATGCTTATACTTTCCTACACATGTGGTTTCTCAAATTTCCATCATATAGAGCACGGAAATTTTACATCGCAGGCGAGAGCTATGCAGGTATACATTTATCGGCGGGGGCAACCCTTTAGCTGAATAGTTTAATTATCTCCTGTGTTAATTACCTGACATTTCTTGTGGGATTCATTGACAGGAAAATATGTCCCAGAACTAGCTGAGCTTATTTATGACAAGAATAAAGACCCTTCTTTCTATATCAATCTTAAGGGTATTTTGGTATATATGACCACTGATGTATTACAATAGTATGAAGTTGAGACCTTTATATATATATATCTTAATAAACGTTGATGCTCTCTTCATTTGGTGGATTATTGCAGTTGGGTAATCCTGAAACTTCCGATGCTGAGGACTGGAGAGGGATGGTGGATTATGCATGGAGCCATGCTATAATATCCGATGAACTTCACAAGATAATCAGTGAAAGTTGTAATTTCGACAGGAATGATACATGGAGCAACGATGACTGCAATCAAGGTGTGGAAGAATTACTTGGGCAGTACAAGGAGATAGATATTTACAGCCTTTACACCTCAGTGTGCATTGGCAATTCAGCAACCACATATGAGAAATCCACACCGGTCACGTTTAAATACAACTCTAAAATGGTCAGTTGTTTGGATTTTTTGTTGTTATTTTCTAATTCAGAAGTGACAAGATCCTAATAGTTGGTATCCCAGTTATCCCAATTGCTGAGTTATACGAACATTATTCATGTACATCATGTTGACTACACACATTCACTTGAATCTTGCACGTACAACTCAGTAGTAGCTGAGATAACTTTGAACCTAAACTGCTAGATCTTTATCATTTTCGCTTCTGATTAGTCAGGAAAAAAGAATCAATATTGTCTATTTAAATTTATCAGATGCCAAGGATTATGGGTGGTTATGATCCATGTCTGGATGATTATGCGAAAGCTTTCTACAATAGACCAGATGTTCAAAAAGCACTCCATGTTAGTGATGGTAGACAGCTAAAGAAGTGGACCATTTGCAAGTAATAATGCAATTTGTCTCGTTTTCTTCATCATGAATTTTTTATAGTCCTTAGTGAGGAGAAGGCCGAGAAAATATTTTTTGCAGCATCAACGGTTTGACACTTTTGTTCTGGCCGCAGTGAGAAGATGTACAGTGACTGGGTAGATTCAAGATCGTCTGTTATTCCGATATACAAGAAGCTTATTGCAGCTGGACTTAGAATATGGATCTATAGGTAAATGTTCGCCGATATTATAACTAGTTCAATTACTTTGTATAAATACTGAGTCATGATATACTTGCTCTGTCAATCTTACTAACTATTCTATTTGCTCTGAGAGGTTCAGTGGAGATACGGACGGAAGAGTTCCTGTATTGTCGACAAGATACAGCTTAGGCTCCCTGGGATTACGCATCACTAAGGCGTGGCGCCCGTGGTACCACCAGAAGCAGGTAAGCATAAGCTTCCCCAAAACATGAATGGAGATATATATTGCTGTGTTTTTTGAGTTGATAATAGTTTTTTCTGCATTAAGGTGAGTGGTTGGTTTCAAGAATATGAGGGGCTGACCTTTGCAACATTTAGAGGAGCTGGGCATGCGGTGCCTATCTTTAAACCGAGCAACTCGCTCGCGTTGTTCGCATCGTTTCTTCTAGGGGAACCTCTACCTTCTGCACGATGAGTTCGCAGCAGCAGTGCCAATGTCTCCAACTGCCTAGTTCTCCAAAATTTTGGTTTTATATAATAAGCTAGTCTATTATTCATACATGGATCCACTACTGTTGGTATGCAATTATATACGAATAAATTTAATATGATATATTCTGTTTGACAACCCACACGAAACAGAGACATGACACGCCAGTACAAAAGGACCAACCTTTTGTACCGCGCAGAATCTCATATATTCCATACATACACGGGCTATAATATGATATATTAAGATGGGATTTGGGTTGATATCTTTGTTCAATGTTTTAGGAGGCTCTAATACCAAGAATATGACCGGAGTAACTGGGCTATGAACTAGAGCCCAGTGGTGGGGGCCCAATGCTCAAACTGTATTAAATGGTCCATTAATGAGTTCCCCCATGGCCCCACCCCACTACCCAGTCCTAGTCCTAGGAAGTAGAAAGAGAGCTAAATTAGTCGGTTTAAGCCCACTAATGCCTGATATAATTGTGCTGTCCTTTAATAACCAGGCCTGAATGGGCCTCGCATCCGATTATCGGATTAGACGTCATAGCACAAGGCAAGTCAAATCCCGAGGAAGAGATGATGAAATCATGATAAGATGGTCATTGTCTTATAAATGCATTCCAAAATTAAGAGCTGATTTTATTGTTATCATTAAAAAAGTCGTTTTGTTCTCTTTCTCAATAGAGGAAAGTGGTTAGACGGCTTAATTTAATTAAGATGGAATCACTTCTTGGTAGCCAATTCGTACTGCATCCCGGGGTAGTACCGGTGCATCAATGTGCCGGTTATTAACCTGTTCATTTTCTGATTCGTTTGATTAAAAAAAAATAAATTCGATGGTCACAATTATGTAGACTTAATAAAAATAAAAAAAAGTAGGATATAATTCTCTCTCTAGAACTTGCCCACCTCAAACCTCTCTTTTGTAACTTATCAAGACTCATCTCGCCCCTCCTTCTCTTTCCCATAATTTATCAAGACCCATCCTACACAAATTTACCTATCATGCCCTCTTCGCCCTTTTTTCTGCAACTACTTGGAGAGCCAGCAGAGACCATTATTTGAACATCAAGCTTGTGGGCTAGTTGCACAAGTAGTTCTAAGGGAAATTTCTCTTCTTTTTGCTTACAGTTGAATGAAGGAGAAGAGGTAAACGAAATTTAAATTTGTCTTATTTTTGTTCCAAGTTTGACGTTTCCCAAGGTTCCCGTCGGCGAGGCTTCAAGCTCTCATCTCCTCTGTTGCAGTTTTTGAAGATCCGATTCCACGGTGGAGTCTTTGATTTCAATTGTTTCATCTCATAAATTAAGAGATAACCATAAAAATTCAGACCCTCTTAAAGTAAAATTGAAGACACTAGAAGAAAAAGAGCCTCGAATCAATTGATATCCTTAAAAAATGTATCTCTCTTTGTTATTTGGTTTACTTAAAAATGATCCAGGAAGAGAGAGAATGAGAAACTTTGATGAGAGATAAAAGTAACCAGACAAATGGGTGATGAAAAGGGGTGATGAGAGATGAAATATAGGTAATTCTAAAAGGCCGGATAGGTGAAAGTGATAGGAGAAATTTTAGTCATGTTTTTTTTTGTTTAATCTAACGGACCAAAAAATGAACAGGTGCATTGATGCATCGGCACTCCCCGGATCCATTGATACTTGGTTCTATTTGTCAAAAAAACGGTCAAAACACAACATTTTTTAGACAACTTTTATCATATATATATATATAAACAGAAAATGATAGGTTCAAAATTATTGAAACTTATCGTTTACTATTTTTCGAGAATATTTTAAAAAAATATTAACATCGAAAAAATAAGGAAAATGAGAGCTGCTTAGAAGAGCAGCATACTTTAATCGTCCTTGTTGGGCAAGATAGAAATTGACAATCTCAGTTATTTTATTATCCTAAATTTTGAAATTTAAAATTAAACGTTCCAATCATATGGCTAGAGGCCAATTAAAAGGTAATTAAATTTATACCGATTTTAATTAAACCCAACTGATTAATTCTGCCTATGATCTTAAATTTATATCGATTTTAATTAAACCCAACTGATTAATTCTGCCTATGTTCTATAGCAAGACGTGACAGGCACTGATAAAACATTATTCCATATTTTCTGTATTAAAAAAGTCCATGATCACATCAACATGACCCAATGTCGACTTGTAATCATCAATGGATGATTATGACTTGCAAAACACATTATGCATAACTCATTAGTGTAAGAAATGGGATTACATCATAATCTCCTCATTAAATATCTCTTGGCCTACCAATCCTTGTATCGTCACTAGCTCATTAATAATGAAAAAGAAAAAGAATCGTCATTAGTCCATACACATTAACAACCTCTCCGTTCATAACTCAAAAGTTAAAACAAGGTGGGTTCAGAAAGGAAGAAAAATGGCCAGAAAGAATGAACTATTAAATCAACAAATTGAGAGGTTATTAGGTATAGGTATATACAAACATATTAACACAAATAGGAAAAGACCCAACAATAAAGAACTAATATTTTAATTCACGGAAGTATATGTATATCATATATTCTTGATGTCAAAAGAAAAAGCTAGAATCAAACTCTCTCTCTATATAAATATTTATATGTATAATTATATAATAATGATCACCTGTAACTAGATTAATAGTCACCCCATAAAAATTTCTTTGTCTGCAGCTTGTATTAATCGTCCTATATATAAGCTTTCTGTGTAGCCAAATGATCTGTAAATCAAACTATGAGTTCCAATTCATGGTGGTAAGATTAAACTGTGGTGTCAACGCACCATCACCAAGAGACCCAAGAAGCGTATTCGCGTGAAAACCGTTGTTGCTCTGTGGAATCTGATTAAGCAAAGAAACAAAACTGTTATTCTCTTCATTCCCACTAGTGCCACCACAATTGTTAAGATCACCATGGAATCGCTTATTTTCATTCCAGTACTGCGACGCAATGGCGCGTTTTGCCGCATTAGAGGCTGAAACTGATGAATTAATAATCATGGACATATTAGGCCTTGACGCTGATGAGGAAGCTAATTGTGAAACAGTTGTGGTATTTTGCATTCCTTGATCTCCTCCTCCTGTTAACATTCCTCCAAAGAAATTCTCTTCATTATCAAGCAATGAACCATAACTTGCAGTACTAATACTACTATTCTTTGCCTGTCTATCAGTGCTACTAGTAGGCAGTGCTGCAAGCATACACTCCATAGCATCATCTTTGTCCCTGTCCATTGGTCTTTGTGTATTGTTCTTCTTGTAAATCCGGCATAGAACCCAATCATCAAGCTACACAAACCCATCATGAAAAAAATCATTAAAAAAAAACTATTAATCTAAACAAAATCAAATGCAATTTTGTCCATATATACCCTCAACGAGCCTTTCTTGTTGTTGCCCAAATCGGGAGGTGCAGGTTTTGAGCTAGGATTATTGTCGACGATACGGTATTCATGCATAATCCAATTGGTTTTAATCCCTCTTGGGGGTTTACCACCATAGAAAACCAGTGCCTTCTTCACACCGACCTTTTGTGTCCCATTTGATGTTAATATAGGCTTATCAGTACCAGTTGCTTTCCAGTATCCGGATGTCGCAGCCCGATTCGGTCTTGCACCGTTCGGGTACTTCCGGTCTCTAGGACTGAAAAAATACCACTCGTGCTCCCCAAACGTGGCCTTACCTGCCAAATATCGAAATCACAAAATTCACGATTAAGCTTATGAATTAGTCAAAAAAATTTGATTATATATGAAATTAATATATACCTGGGAGCTCCCATGGATCGAATTTATAGAGATCAACGTCGGCGATGATGCTGACGGGAAGAGGAGCGGAGGCGGCTTTCTTCTTGAGGTAGTGAACGACGAGCTCTTCGTCGGTCGGGTGGAACCGGAAACCCGGTGGGAGGTTCGGGTGGTGTTGCGACCCGGAAGAGGAATTGGTGCTCTCCATTGTTGATGCAATGCAAAATTTTATGGAGATATTGACGAAGGCGGCTTATGTATCAATGTATGTTACAGAGGCGGTTAGGCCACTGATGGATATTCCAATGATCGGTTGACACGTGGAATTCGTGTGTGATGGGTTTGCTGACACGTGGAAGGATGTTGGGTGGGGACCACAGTGGGGGAGGGAAACGGGGTTACGGAGGATATGCAGTGTTTTGAGGGTCGGAGGTTTGGGGTAGTCCGGTACGTTTCTCATGTCATGCTTTTCATATGTAACAGCCATCCCTCCTCTCTAAAAAAAACAGAATTTCATACATTTGGAGAGAGAGAGAGAGAGAAGGGGTTTTGCACGTGTGCACGTGCCAAATTTCTCGTTCCTAATATTTCATTTGTCTTGATTTTCATCATTAGGCTGTTTTATAGCATTTTCATCGTTATTATTGGGGAAACCCACGCATGTAAACAAGGCCAATCGAGTTAGGGTTATTCAAACTTTAAATTGACTCATTTAGTAGACCAATTTTGAAATAAAGTTATTACTTGCATTCTAAGGCATTTTAGGGTTTTCAATAACGAATAAGGTTTCCCTCAAACAATGTTGAAAGTAAAATCCTTAAGAGCAAGCAAGTGATACAAGGAAGCTCAATCTCCTTAACATATGACAACTGATTTGTCAAAAAAAAATGGAGGCCGGACTTCCCCAGGTCTAATATGGATTGAGTTTCCTGGGAGACAAATTCGTGAGGAAATATTGACATCCCCTCAATAAAAAGGAGAGCATTAAAACGAAATTTTAGAGTGGACAAAATGTTGCATGTGTGAGAGGTTGGGAGCAAGGTTATTAAAACCAGACCGGTCTGGAACATGTGAACCGGTAAATATTCTAGCCGGCCTTTTTTCATCGAATCGGCCGGTTCAAACCATTTCGGTTCATCTATCAAATTAAAAAAATATTTTTTTGAAACTTATTTTTGGTGAGATTCGAACTAGTGACCTCTAAATGTTAAGACATGACTACAACTACTAAGCTGTAAGCTTTTTTGTGACTAATATTGTACATTTATTGAATATATAATGTTTTTAAAAGTTTAAACACATATTATAATGTATATAATGCAAAAATATATATTATTTTGTCAAATGTATATGTATTTCTATATTATTATGAGTATTATTTTAAATAAATATATAAAATAATTAATAATATTGAACCCGCTTCGAACCACGGTTGAACCCCCGGTTGGACCATTGAACCATGAACCATGAACCAAAGATTTTCCCGGTTCGATCACCGGTCCAGTTTTCAAAACCTTGGTTGGGAGCCAAGTTCTAATAATAATGATGATGTAGGAAATACTGACCTCTATATATCTGTTCGAATCAAAATTTAAAATTAGGGTTTATATTGGACCTTGTTCTTCAAATCCAAAGTTTAACACTTGATTTGGTACCATATTTTTTTTATTTAGTACCACAGAATACTAAATATAACTTTGTTACTGATGTGACAATGAGATCAGACTTGTATGACATAACATAGTAACAGCAATTTTAATACCTTTTGACTTGCACCCAAATTTTCATCCTTTAATGAGCAAAGTCACATTCAAAACATGAGTGGGAAATAAAATCATTATTGCTTGGGGAAAAAAAAAGATTTTAGTGTCAAGGAATATATTGATCAACCTCTGAAGTAGTGGATCATCAGACTCTTCTGATCATGTGGGTCACTGCCGTTTTGGCTTGTCTGCAATTTTACTTTCGAGACAGGATAGACCTAGCTAGGACAACCAACTGTACACTTTCATGTAACCTTAAAAGAAATGCCTTGAAAGTAACTACATCAACCTCCTCGATCTACAAGGCCTGTAGAGCATATTTGGAATACTTACCTGTCAAAAATGCCAGAATTGCTCGTGTAGGATTGAAAATGATGCATGTGGCTATCCATATCTGAATGAGTATTTTGTTGCGTAGATTGTGTGTGTTGATGGGTTTGTACCTGTAATCCTAAAATGTGCTAGTTAGGCGCCACTATATGATTTTATTAATCATACTTTAAACTATAAGGCTTCTTATAATATGTCCAAGCTACTCCTTTTTTATATTCATAGATTGTGACTGTGTGGAGACTCAATGTGGATATGGTTCTTGTTTTGATTCAAATAGTTATCATAACATAACAAACACCACCAAATTTTAGGCCGTTGATTTTTCTTTAGAGTTGCGGGATGGTCATAGGTTCAATTCTTGAAAACATACTCTTCATAAATTATTTAGGGACAAGGTCTGTGTATATTTTATCTGTTCCAGACTCTGCCCACTGTACATATATAGTTATAGTGAGAAAGTATGTTGAAAGTATAAAGATTTGATCCATCAGGATTCAAACCTAATTGAAGATATATAAACATGGTAATTTAATTTGAATTTGACTTCACTAATAGGACCACTGATGATTTGGTCTAACAAACTTTGTCATATATAGTTGTAAAGCCAATTCAGCTATACCACACACAGAGGAATAAAAACTGAAAAAAGTAAAGACACTGTGACATATTTTGGTGTTGATTAACCCCCTTATTTATCCATTTATAGACAGTCTTTGAAACCTAATTGAGATTTAAGGGAATGTGTGTTTGGGCTTAAACTTTTTGACCAGCTAATACACATACTGTATATAGCAGAACTTGAAGCGAACAGCAGCAACAGCTACAGTACTTGGTCCAAACAAATCATTGAAATTGGGCAAATCTGTCTCCTTCAACAATCTTGACAGTTCAGCCTTGTCTAGACTCTGGCATGCAAACATTCTGGACTGCCTGCAAACATCTTATATTGTCATAATTTTCCATAATCATATCATGGGCTACATCGACTAAAATAAGAGAAAGGGAAGGTAGCAATAACAACAAAAGAGTGAGGACTTTTAACACTTTCTTCTTTTTGGTAAGAAACAAGGAGGTTGGGATGCTCGTGAACATTACATGTTGTGTTATGCATAATCACAGGACACTACATGCATTATCATCTACCTAGGGATGGCAATGGGGCGGGGCGGGGCCGGATCATGGTCGCCCCGTCCCCGCCCCGCCCTTCCATACCCCGCCCCGTCCCCGCCCCGCCCCGCTCTTCGGGGCAAAATCTTTGCCCCATCCCCGCTCCGCGTTACCTACGGGGCCCCGCGGGGCACCCCGCCCCGCCCCTAACAGTATAAAACTTATATATAACATATATATAAAACTTATATATAACATATATATAAAACTTATATATAACATATATATAACTACTTATATATAGGTTATATATATGTATATAACTACTTATATATAAGTTATATATATATATAGCTAGTATAGGGTTATTAGCCTTTCGGGGCGGGGCGGGGCGGGTTGATGGACTGACCCGTCCCTGCCCCGCCCCGCATGCGGGTTAAAGTTTGTCGCCCCGTCCCCGTCCCGTCCCACTGTCGGGTCGGGGAAAACCCGCTCGGGGCGGGTCGGGGCACTTCGGGGCGGGCCGGGTCGGGTGAAAATTGCCATCCCTACGTGATCTACCTGACTCTTGTTTTTCAAATTTGGAGATGTGTCAATGTGTCACAGCCCAGGAACAATTGGCCCAAACAATGCTGGTCTGGTCCGGCTTGAAACTTACAGGGCTTGAAGACCCATGTTTCGTTTTGGGCCGCTAAAGATGGATTTCAGCACATTGTTATTGGGTTAGTATTTTCTTTGATGCATATCATCACACAGTCACACACCAACCTTGGTGAGAATTTTTGATGCGAGGAAACCAACTCAATATGTCACGTTGTGACAAGTGGATTAATTCGAATTTTGGTGAGTTATGTGAGATGTGTTGACAAATTTTGAGATTCAAATTAACTATATATATGTCTGTGATGCTGTGTAAATATATGGTTGCTGGAGGATGGGGTAGACCTTCAATATGGAGAAGTTAATAATAATAATAAAAAAAAAAAAATAATAGTCGTTCCGGGCAAAAGTAGATGATGAATATCTTAGATGGCGGAGGAGGTCCCCAAAGATGTTAGAGCTATTTGTTATAAAGAATTATAGGAAATATTATAATTTTGTGATAATCGGAGCTTTGGTTGTAATTGTGTATTGATGTTAACACTTATTCGACAAATTTGATGAAATGGAGAGTCACGCAACGATGTTATTATAGTGTTAGAGTTGTGGTGGCGAAGTGGGATTCGATTGCTTGTTAATGGATACATACTAATGATAAATTTATTATTGTTCAAATATGGAAAGACTATCTTAATTTGGTGAGGATTGAAAAAAAATGGTTGATAGGGGACACGAAGGACTCCGGTGCTATTGCGAGGCAGAGGGAGATCTCCTCGGTGCAGAGAAAAAAAAAAGATAGGTTCTTGAGATAACAGGAAATTAAGAGATGCTAGAGAAATTGTTAAGGAGGAACTTTCATACCAGTGTGGGTATCACAACTTGTCACGTCCCGACCCCGAGACGTGACGTGGAAATAAAAGAAGAATTAATTAACCCAAATAATTTAATTTTTTTCTTTATTTATATACATAAAATATCTAAATAAAACATATAATTAATCAGACTCCACTCTAATGGTATGTGCACCTACTCGTCAATCCGGTTCCCATCACCAACTCGATTGGCATTACTCGGCTGACCTGAAAGAAAAACATAAAACACAGGGATGAGCCGAAGCTCAGTAGGGAATATCGTGTTCACACACAAAATATTCACAATATTTATTGACAGAAGCACGAAAATTTGAATAACACTCCTATTCTCAACCCGCCTCGAATATCCGTCACCACCTCGAACGCCTTCCGACCTCATTGCCGGAAACTATTTTTTTCTCCGCTTTCCGACCTCCTCGTCGGAAGCAATTTTTTCCGCTTTCCGACCTCCTCGCCGGAAGCAATCTACGAGTAAGGAAAGTAGGCACCTTCTTCTACCCGGGACTTACCACCCCTTCGCTATGTGGCAGCATAGCGAATCCTTACTCGGATTTTCACCCACTGTACGTACAGGGTCACCTCTCTGTTATCAGCACAACACCACAATCTTCACAGCGCAACTCCACAATCCTCCATAGTACAACCTCCACACCTTCCACAAATTATCGGGTATAGATATCCATTCACAATCATTTAGTATTAAGCAACAATTTCCACTAAAAAGTAACAAATAACATAATCACCCGCACTCACCACAATTCCCCATTAACCCACCAGACATTTATATCAAAACAAAATCACAACTCCATTAAATATACGCAGGAATCATCGATTAAATAAAATTATGAAAATTCCCAAAATAACGCTAAGGTTATATTCCCTACCTCATGGAGCGTGCCCCGTGGATGCCGCTATGAAACTATTTACCATCGCAGAACCTAGTTTGCATGCCGTGTCACTTTTTTTTTTCCACAACTCAAAACTTGAAACTTCTTGAACTAGATACCAGCACTGAGGTAATAACAAGCAATTAAATAGCTAAGTGGCAGAGTGTTACAACGTAAGGTTACCATGCAAAGTTCATGCATAATTCACAACAATTTGCATATACATCATCAATCAAAGATTTAGAATCAAAGTTCCTTACTTGAAACACTCAAGCGACAACAATGATTCTCACACGTTGTAAAATCCAAGTTACAAGCACACAGGGTTATAGGCCCAAAATTTCATACTACCCACAAGTTATAGTATTTCCTACGGTACCTCCTTTGTAAATAATAACTTAGCCATTTACACATCATTTCAATGCCAACTTAACCATCCAACTTGCACCCAAAGTCATTCACTACTCATCCCAACATAGATAATATTAACGCACAATTATAACTAATAACGTTTCAGGTATCTCCCACACACCAATTAAAGAATCACTTTAGCTTTATATCTCATATATCATCAATTTATCACAAAAGTCAGGTAGCTCCTACCTTATAAAGTGTGCTTGCTACTGGTGTTCTTAAAGCTTTGAATCTTCCTCTACAAACCCTGCTTTTGTCCTTCACCGACCTGATTGCTTCACTAGAATCACTCTTCAGTATGAGATATTCCCTCTGTCACTCGATTACACTCCACCCAGCACAAGATTTTTCAACTTCCCGTTTCTAGTGATGAAACCCTCAACATATACCTCTGTCCTCTCGATACTTCTCAATTCTTCTCCTTTCTACTCTTACCCAATTTGCTGTGATGCTGAACCGGGACTGGTGCACATACCGTAACTCAACATTAACCCCCAACCTACGCTTCGATACCAAATTGTCACGCCCCATTCCCCGAGACGTGACTTGGGAAACGAATAACTAATTAAACCCAATTAATTGGGGTAACTCTTTTTTTTCTCTTTATTTGTATACACAAAATATATAAATAACAAGATTTAAATAATCAGACTCCCCTATAATGGTATGTGCACCACACGTCATTCCGGTTCCCATCACCAACTCGATTGGCATAGCTCGACTAACCTGAAAAAAAATATAAAACACAGGGATGTGAACACCTCACACACATTTCACATTCCACATTCAAGATCCCTCCAACAAATGCTAATCAATATGTTCTAATCAACCAGTATATCCTCACTCATCACATCGATGTCATTAACAAGAAGTGACTAAGTCATAGTCAAAGAATTTCCTTCGCCTCCTCTTTTTTTCAACACCATAATGTCTTAGATGATCGGCCTCATAGTCCACATGAGAACCCCTTCTTCTTCTTTTTCCTACCCCTTATTAATTGTTAGGCTCCACTAAACTGAGACACACTAATGTATGTCATGTTAACACAGTAGCATCATTACCTAGGATTGAAACTTACCGTCCCATAATATATGCATGACCAATTTAATTGATTCAAATTGCACAAGCACATATCATAAATGACAATCCCAACCCGTTTTCGAGATATGAGCCATGGTATTGTCACTCTCTTGATTAAAGAAATAGCATGGTGACACGTCAAGTATAGGTAGTCGAGCCCATCCTTATCCATTTTGTTTTCACTTCCCCCCCGGTAGTGACACGTCGTTTATGGATAGGCACAACAGTCTTAATCCATTCGAGTTTCAATCCTATATATACCTCGTATTAAAGAGCCTCAACCAGTCCTCAGTAAAACTGCTACTCTTAATTTCCATTCTATCCAATGGATACCCACCCTCATGACAACTATTCAAGCATTCACCAGGAGTTGGAAGAAATTTGTAGGCAAATCCAAGCCTTAGAGAGGGTTTATAATCAAATCCTATCTAGGATTGATTCCCTAATCCAGTTGACAGCACCACCAGGAAACAGTCAGGGTGCCACCCTAGACACAACCAACCCAAACAATGATTCTATTGATCCACACAACACTGACTCTAGCTACTACCTTGGGTCACTTGCTCGTACCGAGCCGTATAGCAGCGAGGAGTGGGCTGGATGGTTTGACCACTGCTAAATAGTGCCAACAGTATGCCTGCGGGAGTAAGATAAGCGAACCACCGTTCAACCTGTACTAATTTATATTGCCTATGTACAAATTGTGTTGATCGTACCATCCCCACAACCTACCATGTAATATCACCGCTTGTTTGTTTAGATGTTTACTCAATACACAATGTATAATAGTGCCTTTCGTACTGTAATATGTGTGCAATCTACTATGAAATATTTATCTATCCTTTTCTTGATAATATCTACGCACTACACACCAAATGTAAATGAGCCTATATGTCATTCCCTTCTTAACATCCACATGACATAAAATCCATCTAAATTCGAAGTACACATTCATGGCACCGTGAATCTTGTAAAATACACACACACATATATATATATAGGTACATATACACGTATAGGTTTGTATATTCTCACCCGTGAATATATCGTGTATCCATTTTCTTAATGTTAGTATAGGTTTGTACTAACATTTGTTAGTACTACAAATACCACCGAACTCTCTTTTATCCCTTTGCAACTAAGCAAATTTCAACACAATTTCACAGTTATGAAACCACGTCAACACACAAGTATAGCAACTTCTGCTCGATGAACACAGATCACGTACTCAACCCAAATCAACTTCTCATTACTCTGGTTCTTACACTAATCAAGTGCACTTTGAGTACTAGACTCAGAAAGTCTCTTTCCCAATCAGCGATATATAAGTATTATCAAATGTCGGGTTACACAAAGTAATCCAAAGATACAATCACTTATCTTCACTATTCACTTTTACTTGCACTATAAATTTTTTTGTCCAATGAAATTTCTCAACTACTAACCTAACCACACCTCATGTCTCAAGATAATTACAAGTAGATATCCTCCCACATTTAACCCTCACAACTTGCCAAATACAATGATATACCCTACAAAAATTTCATATCCACCACCATTCACCTAATTATTATTATTTTTCCACATCATCAATCAATACAACAATACAATTAATGATTTCTTCATCATTTCAATCGGCTATACCTGTCAATCACGTAGCTGCACATTCAAAAATCTCTAGGTGCCACTTTTGTTTCACAACGCCAAGATAACTTCACTACTTCGATCAATAGCATCAAATTCCTCTACGATCTTTTATGTCAGTTAACTCTAACATATATGTATAAGACAATATTTCGAATGCTTAATAGTCTATATAGTTTCGCGATCTATCTCTTTATTATAATTTCACCCCTGTTCAAGCGTCCCGGCATTGAGTCTGCAATGGTTCCAACGAACACTTGGAGTCCCACCCGAATTCCGTTAAGATCTTCACTCCCCCGTTAGTTTTACAATCCTCGGTAGTAGTTGAACACCCACAATATATATATATATATATTGTGGGATCTTACAATCCTTATGAATCGACAAGTCTTGGGTCCACGCTCAATGTGAAATGAAAATGTAGAGCGATTTTAGCATACGCAGGCTGAGCAAAAATTCATTCAGGCAATTACGACAATAGAATAACACTCATGAGACTTGAATTCACAACCTCATAATTATGTAAAAAGTTATCACACTCAAGTTTATCATCTCAGCCAACAACATATTGTTACCCTCATGAGAGTTACATGTAAGTGAAATAATATTATTGAATTCATTTTTATTATTCTATAATAAGATTGTCTCAAAATATACTTTATTATAACATTATAAACACTCAAAATACCCAGTACCACATTTTAAACCATAATTTTTTGCAGTTTTGGGTAGAATTACAACAATTCCAACTATTTGGAATTGCTGCCCCAATCCCTTACACAACAGAAAAGTAGCTGTAATTAAGGGTTAAGATATGACAAGCTGTTAATAACAAAACAGAAAAAACAAACAAACAAAACGAAAAAAACAGTCCATTTTACGCGGGGAGGCACCGCCATAGAAAGTGACCCTCTCCGTTTCTTCCTTTGACTCTTCTCTCTTTTGGGAGAACACGTTGCCGCCATGTCCATTCGAAATTCTAATTAGCTTTGCTAATGCCCTGCACGTTGTTGATGAATGTTCATTCTGTTTCCTGTACAGAATTTTAAGACAATTGTATGCCATTTTCATGTGCTTACAATAAGTTTGTGGCTGTTCATCATCAATGTCCAGTTAGGTTTTCTTTATAGGACTTTCCGCCGTATGGCAACGCCCCGAGTTTGTGGATTGACACCATCTTTATTCAGTCAAAAACACTGCAGATTTGAGGTACTTTCTCCCTTTAATCTCTCCTTTCTTTTTTCCCGGGAAAAATAAATAACGCATTAAGCCTGACGATTGCCATTGATGCAATTTCCCTGCTTCTTCATTCTCCCCAACAATGTGCATTTTCTGCTGTTAATTAGGCGAGATGACGACCTGTAATGTGGATACAGCTTTAATCAGGACGCCAAAATGCCTAAAGGAAAGAATTTGACTGTGCCACGGAGTCTATATGTTTGTGTTTGAACAATAAAAGATGTGATGAGCATAATACAAAAGCATAATTCCTCATATTCCTCAAGAAGAACATCAATGGCAGCGAGAAAAATCAACTGTATTTTATTGTCTGCCATCTTGACAAGAAAATGAACAATTTATGCAGACAATCAAAGGCACCCAGCTGAGCAAGAATCAGAAGGAAGGGAAAAACTTTAGGATGGAGAGTAGTTACGGACGCTCAGTTAACTTCCACATGATAATGGAACTCAGGAAGAAGATATTGACCTTTAGAGACATCATTGACCTGCCACCTTGCGACGCCTCGGCTCCAATAACCGAGGTATTTGTCTCGCACTTTTATGCAACTCAACCAATTAACACAGAACACTTTTTCTTCGTGTTTGGTTATCTTTCTGCCTTTTTGCAGCTAATGATGGGGACGATGATGGAACTGCTCAAGCTTTATCCTGAATTCATATCCTGCAATCAGTTATCAAAAATAAGTGGAACATCAGTAGACCAGGTAAAAAATTTGGATTGAACAAGGATAATTTAAACCATTCATCAGATGGAATTACAGCTGAAATACTAATATTATGAACGATATGTTCAAAAACAGATTCTGGCTTACTTTTGTGAGATTGTGAAATCTATTAGAGACTCATGGTTGAAGGATCAAGAGTTAATGGAGAAATGTATATACAATATTACTGCCTATAAGAAAAACAGCAACATGGAGGAATTAGGTATGACTTATGCAGAGTACAGAATTAGTTGCCATTGCCAATAAAAATCTTCAAGCCATTGTATTGCGCACAGCATGATGCCTCATATCAAAATTCTTCACTAATATTTTTAGTTTCCAATTGAAATTGATAACGATTTTATTTTCTTGTAGTGCAATATGTGTTATCAACACTAGATTGCATGATTAAAATAGCAAAGGACAAGTTCGAAATCATGAATGAAGATGAGCAGAGTACGGGCTTCAGTCCACAGGGTAGCAGATTTGGGAAAGTATTAATGGAGTCCTTCTCAGACAATGGTTCCTCCTGTTGTCCCTCACCAGTCACCCCAACATCAGTCCTCCCAGAAATCCGAGTTTCTCCCAAAAGAAGTACTTCACCTATTCTATGGTCTCTCAGAATTCAAGCACTGGGGAAGCTGAGTCCCATTGATGTAAAGCGCTTTTCGTTTCACATGCCTCCACAAGTAGGAGAACAAGAATTAAGAAGCCAAAAGAAGACTCCAGTTGAGGAAACAATGACTGAAATTGAAGAGGTGACCAATGCTGAAGAGCCTAAAGTGGCAGAAGCAGACACAAAGGAGGTTCTGCAGTTTCATTTAGATGAAATGGATGTGGCAGTTAGTGAAAAGGAATTAAGCAATAGAAGTGAACCCCAAGAGACAACTCCTTTTACTTCAGCAGGAGCCACAGATTGGTTGATGATGCCACCACATCCACCTTCAAATGTGGCAACAGTTCTGTCCCCAAATCTGCCATCAATATCTTCCGAAAGCATGTGGGTAAAAGCAGAAGTACCACCACCACTACAACTGATTCCTCAACATGTTGTGGCACCTCCACCACCACCACCACCACCGATGACATTACCAAATGCAACAATTGCACCACCACCACCACCACCAGTGATGCCTTCAACAGTTCCAAAGCAATCCCCATCAGATCCACAACCAATGTCACTTGGGAACAAAGCTGCTCTTCCACCACCTGCATCACCCCTGCCATTCAGAATTGGAAATGCAACCCTACCATCACCATCCTCCTTGCTGCTTGGAAATGGAACTACTCCTCCCCCTCCCCCACAGCCAATGCCACTTGGAAATGGGATTGCTCCTCCACCACCCTCCAGGGCGCTTGGAAATGGGGCAGCTCCTCCACCACCACTGCCAAAGGGGAATGGAGCTCCTCCTCCAACACCATTGCTGCTTGGAAATGGAGCTACTCCTCCTCCTCCCTCACCATCTCCTGGAAATGGGGCTGCTTCTCCAACCACACCGCCACCCAGGCCACTGGGAAATGGTGCTGCTCCTCCACCACCACCTCCACCCACAGGAAACAGATCAGTGCCATTGCCACCACCACCTACATCTGTTGGAAATGGGGCGGCTCCACCACCACCTCCTCGATTGGGTTCAGCAAGAACTCTACTTCCGAAAAAAGGAACTACTAAATTGAAGAGATCAAGCCAAATGGGTAGCTTGTACCGGACTCTCAAGGGTAAGTTGGAAGGGGTTCAGCTAGACAAAAGAGCACCTAATGGAAGAAAAGGTTCAGCTGGGAACGGGGGCACTGGTGGAAAAGGCATGGCTGATGCATTAGCCGAGATGGCAAAGAGGTACATTCTTCAAAGAACTTTAACATACAAGGGTGGTACATTCATTTGAAACTTCAAGAGTATAGGACAAAAAACTAGACCATGTTAACTCATTAGGCTCTCAATTCTGCATATTTCAGGTCATCATACTTCCAACAAATTGAAGAAGATGTTCAAAAGCATGCTAAGTCAATCAATCAGCTGAAGTCTGCCCTCGGTACTTTCCAAACAAAAGACATGGCTGAGCTGCACAAGTTCTACAAACATGTCGAATCGACTCTGGAGGCTCTAACTGATGAAACACAGGTCCATGTAAACCAAATTAATTTATTTAATTTGGATCTACTAGTACCCATAGTGAAAATTTTGAATTCATTGTTTACACGTTCATGACGCACAACTTAAAATTCAGGTGCTTGCAAGGTTTGAAGGGTTCCCAAATAAGAAGTTGGAAACACTAAGGACAGCTGCTGCACTGTACTCAAAGTTGGATGGAATACTTAATGAACTGCAGAATTGGAAGATAGAGACTCCCCTGGGCCAGCTTCTAGATAAAACTGAACGCTACTTTAATAAGGCAATTAATGTTGGATTCACATTATGATAGATAGTTGTTTTACAAATAATTCTAAGAACTAACCAAAAATATCACTGCATAGATCAAAGGAGAAGTGGATGCATTGGAGAGAACCAAGGATGAAGAGTCCAAGAGGTTTCAGAGTCAGAATATCCATTTTGACTTCAATATCCTTATTTGTATCAAGGAATTAATGGTGGATGTTTCCTCAAACTGCATGGAGTTGGCACTGAAGGTAGGTTGATTGAGATTTTTAGCACAACTAGCTATCAAGTTCACAATCAAAGGCTTGTATGGAAGAGCAATTTAATGTTGGAGTGGGTTTTTATATCCTGTTCACTAATTCTTTTTTGTGTGGATATGGTTTAGGAGAGGAGAGAAGCAAAGGCAGCAGAAGAAGGAGTAGGCACGAAAACTGAAAAGAAAAGGAAGGAATGCACTAAAATGCTTTGGAGAGCTTTCCAGTTCGCATTCCGCGTTTATACCTTTGCTGGTGGACACGATGATCGTGCTGACAAGCTTACAAGAGAACTGGCTCATGAAATAGAGACTGATCCTCATCACCAGTAACTTTCTTGAATTCGTCTCATACCAACAGCAAAAAAGGAAAAACCTAAAAAAAGAGAACAAAGGAAGAAGTAAACTAGCTAATGTATAAAATGCACAAAGATAAATATATGATTGTTTATGGGAGCAGCCTCAGAGCTGTAAAGGCTACTTTTGTAATGCATAGAGAATACAATGACTTAGTAAAGTTCCTATGCCAAGACTCTGCAAAAATATTATGTAAAAATAATGTATCTCTACATATCCAGTGTGTAATATACTTTTGGAGTTGAAATCTAAGCAATTAATTATATATATATATATATAGGTTCTAACACGTTATTAAAATACTATCTGGTGGTGCAATTTTTGTAAAGTTTCGAATTACGATCTCAATTTCTGTACGAGAAGTTTGACAGAACTTTTATACCTTGTTTATGATAGTCTTCAATTTAGACTCTTAAAGCATGGAATGATGTCGTGCACACAAGAACAAGAAAAGAAAACTTCAAGGGCCAAAATGAAAACATTGAAGGAACATGAATATGAGGAGTTTTTACCCTTGCAACAAATATTGCACTATGAACTTGTCTGCAATCAATTGCACAACATTTTTGAAGAATCGCCGTTGAAAACTGTCGATGAGACAGTCTTTCTGGATGTAGCAATTATCACTAATATGTTTGTTTCTCAAAAGCCTTACATTGTAAAATACTGGGAATAGCATATTCCTAACAATGCTAACTCATTAAACAAATGACAAGAAGGAATTTGAAATAATCTCAGCATTACTTACACAATACACTGCTAAATATGGATTTTCCATGATAATGCTTTTGTTTGAAATAAGATTAAGTAAGATAAACACGAGAAAATTTTGCGACCCAATTTCCATGCCATGGATAGATTATATAAACCTAAAACACTGACTATTCAATTATGCTATTGAAACATGTACAAGGGGCTTTAAAGAAACTTACTTTGCTCTCCTATTTCGGAGCTGGAAAGATGCAAGCACAACTCCTAGTTTGCTGGATTTTCAATGAGACCTCAAGAAGTCCAGGTCTCGAAACTGCAAACACGAAATTCAGTCTTGACTCTTGCACCGAAAGAATATTGGAAAAAATGGGATGATTGTGCATAATCTATATATTTCCTCATAATCATATCTGATTAGAAACTAGAAATGCTCTTGAATAACCACCCCCACAAAACCAGTAAAAAAACTCACATAACTTTTGATAATACCCACTAACACCGAGAGAAACAGACCATGGTTATGCAGAAATAGAGAGAAGCAAATCGAGACACTATACCGAAGCAAGCATCCCCGATTGCTCATTTCGCGAATAAGGTTGGAATCTTTTCAAATACCCAGCTTCAGAATCATAAATTACCATCACATAACAATAAATTTTTTGCATAAAAGAATTCAGAGGCTGCAACAAAGAAGAAAATCTAGTAAAACTGAAGGAATCTGAGACATGAAAATGCAGGAAATCAATATAGTAACAGAGTAAAAACTAGTAACAATAAATTTTTTGCATAAAAGAATTCACAGGCTGCAACAAAGAAGAAAATCTAGTAAAACTGAAGGAATCTGAGACATGAAAATGCAGAAAATCAATATAGTAACAGAGTAAAAACTAGTAAAACTGAAGGAATCTGAGACATGAAAATGCAGAAAATCGAAGGGAAAAAAAATTTGGACCATTTCTCGATTTGTGCGTGTCATCCTTGCGCAGGGGCCATGCTAATCTTCTCTGTATCGTTCCAATTTTATCGGATGTCCCCGAAGGGACGATTAGTCTGGGTTACATGTTCTAGTATAAACACTCTAGTTTAGACATAACTAGACGATGTGGTATTAAGTTCGACCGCAACCATGTAGTCCCGTCCTTACGTCATCCTAACGGACCGGCTGATTGGGTCTTAGGGTCCGGTCTTTTTTGAAGTTGGGCCTGAAAGCTTTTATATTTGTGCTGATTGTATATTCACATTTCGTAGGCCCAAACGCAACACTTGACTTCTTAAATTAATCAAAAGCATTTACATTCCCAAATTTGATAAGGAAAAAAAAAACAAAAAATGTCCAGGAATTTCTTCAATTTGTAAATTTATTTAATTATTAATAAGTTGTTGCACATAAGCAGTAAGTGGGAAGCAGTTATATTGGAGGGAAACCGCCATCCTCTACCTCTACATTGGCATTCCCCCTCCACTCCAAAACAACCCATTTTCACCTGGTCCTAAGTAACCCAACCAAAGCTTGTTGATTTGATAGAATCTTCATGGCCTGACCACACCAAAAACCTTCAAAATCATGCAAACCTGTCTCTCTCTAGACATTCTGTTTGGATGGAGAAAAGCCTCTAAATGGTAACCAAAAGGAAGTTTGTGTTTATAATTACCTTCTTTAATTTCATGCAACAAGAATTTGATGTATGTTATTGTTTTGCAGCAAGAAGCTAGTAAGGCAAGTTCAGTGCCGCCTTAAGCTGCTCAGGTGCAAGAGATGCTCAATTTTGAAGCATTTAAGCACTGACATTGCCCAGCTACTCAAGAATGGCAGGCTTGATACTGCGTTCGCTCGGGTAATCCCTTTCTTTCAGCATTTCTGCTTGTGGGTCTTCTGGTCTTACTGGTTTCTGGTTCATTTCCAGATGTATACTAACATGAACTGAATTTCTCAGGTTGAGCAGCTATACAAGGACCAGGGTCTAATAGCTGCTTATGATCTCTTGGACCACTTCTGTGAATTCATCATCATCCACTTCTCTTATATTCGCCGACATAGGTATGTCTCATCCATTTCTGTTAAGAGTACCGTGTTATATGACTTGATTACATCTGTTCATCTAAATCCGAGCTTTTCTGATACGAAGGCTTTTCACATTTAGTTCTGAATGTGTAGTATGGCAATTCACGTCCAGGGTTTGTACTAATGAGATAAATGAAGCAATTTCAACTTTGATATTTGCTGCTGCATGGTGTGGAGATCTTCCTGAACTTCAAGCAATCCGGAAGCTCTTTAGGGAACGTTATGGACGCAAATTTTGTACAGCTGCAGTCGAATTACATCCCAGAAATTATGTGAACAATGAGGTTGGGATTTGACAATAGTTGATTCATTGAGTTCTTCTTGTACACATTCTTCCCCTTTCAGCTTTGAATTCTCTGGTTGTTAATCAATATCAATCACTTGATACATTGATTAGATGAGGGAGAAACTATGCAGAACATCCATTTCCAATGAATTGAAAGTCAAATTGATCAATGAAATAGCCAAGGACCACTGCCTTTCACTGGGGAACCTCAATCGTATTAGCAGGCTAGATACACTTCTTCTTCAGGTATGCCTATGACCAAACCAGTTTTCTGTTTTGAATCGTCAACACGTAAATGAGCATTTTTTTTTAAGTTCAATCATCAATGCAG
The DNA here is from genome assembly GCA_963580455.1 of Euonymus europaeus. NCBI lineage: Eukaryota > Viridiplantae > Streptophyta > Magnoliopsida > Celastrales > Celastraceae > Euonymus > Euonymus europaeus. Next base: position 1,060,492 of record OY756969.1, on the reverse strand, counting down.
TCAAATGGAGATGCCGATTGCATTTCAAAAGGGGTTGTTTGCGAGGAAGAGGCTCGAGAAAATGGATTACAAGTTATAGTCTCACCAGCAAACCATGATCCACATGTTAGCAGTACAGAAAGTCAGGGTTCAAACAAGCCATCGACTGTCAATATGGAACAATTCTGCAACGTTTCATCTCAGATTCAGGAGAGCATTGTTTGCATAGAGGAAGTCGAGGAGTTTCAGTTTAATGAATTACAGGATGGATTAGGTGAAGAGAAAAGTGTTTTTCTGTTCAATTTCATAAGTGATGGAGCTAGATTGCTAATCTTCCTACGCGATGGCATACACTCGAGCAAAAATCCTGAATCAAGAATTGGCAGACTAACTACTGACTGCAGAAACTCTCAAAGTACATCAAACAACAGCTGCAGATTTAGCACTGACCTAAATTACTGGTTTGTGCATCCATCCTACTTATGTACTAATTGCCATAAAATTGTTTGTGGAAGCCCATTTTCGGGCCAACAGAGAAGGGCTGCTAAATATGACAAGCAAAAGCTACTGGAACATGCTGAAGCACCAGAACATCCAGACAGCTTCACCTCTTCCATTGGATCATGCTCGCGGGGGTTTAGTCCTTACGCCGCAGCAGAGACAGTTAGTATACCAGCCGATTCAAGAACCATGACAGTCTCCTCTTTTAGTGTTAAAAGCATGGCTAACGAGAGGATTTTGCAATCGGATTCTTCGGTAAAAAGAAGCTCAGCTTCATCTTGTAAACATGTGCACCCAAAGCTCCCAGACTATGATGAATTGGTAGCGAATTTCACAGCTCTCAGAAGAGAACATCAGCAGAGAAACGCTGCAGCTATGACTTTGGCTCCAACTGAATCTCAACTGTATTAAGTAATTTCACACTGCATTTTAATATGATTTTTTTTTTTGTAAATTCTTATGCCACCAAATCTTCATTCTAATTCATATAGGAATTTTTTGTTTTCATTCTCAATCCTCAGCATCGTTAAATGTTTGTTGAATCAAAATATTCAGAAACCTCATGTATCACTCAAATATCAAAACTAAGGTGACAAGAGGTCTCACGTGCATTATAGCAACTATATCAAAATATGGGATTCCAAGGTGAGTCGAGGAATGTCCTGAACTGGGCACTATAGCAACTAGTCGTTGAAGGTGAAACTGGACCGGCTTCGTTCCAACTTCCCATTACTCCATTGGGTTCCTTGAGCCTCAATATGGAAAGCCAACCCACCAAGACAGATTACAGTATGCAAGCCCATTCTCAATACAGATTAATTACACGTTCAACGTCCCGCAACTGTCTGTCCCATAGTAATGAGAAATGGGCTACAGAGGTCAAATGGACCGCTTACATTCCCATAAAGTTACTTGGGCCTCAATATGGAAAGCCCAAGCTCGCTATAAAAGTCAAACTGCTCAAGCCCAGCCAGCCCACCACACCCAGACAGATTACGTTTTCGTATGTAAAGTAATACAAAACAAATCTGTACAATAAATAATAGTATTTATTGACAGCGTCGCCGTAGATAGATCTGAAAGATCTTTCGGAATTCGAGATTCTGGTACTCGTTGAATCTTATAAATCTCGGAGAAAAAGAGGAGAGAAATTCTCGGCGACCTGTCTTGTGTTGTATTGTAGTGTATGATGCCGTACACTCAACTCCATTGATATACAGGCATTTATTAGCAATATTCTATAATTAATGCCACTACCTATGGACAGCTGATACGGCGCTTCTATCTAACGCTTCTTCGGTGTCTCTTTTTTTGTGTGCAGAGTTGGAACTCGTAACATACAGAGGGAGAAACAGGAGCTGAAAGATTTGTGCAAAATGGCTTCGATGCTGTTGTTAATTGCGGTTTTTGTGCTTGATCTGATTGCTTTTGGGCTTGCTGTTGCTGCTGAGCAACGAAGGAATACTGTGAGTTCTTCTTTCAATACACTTCCACTCTGTTTTCAGATTCTATTGTTGTTCTACGCAGTGAATCTGGTGTCACGTGTTTCTTTCTTTTTTTCCCTTGTTTGTTCTCTACTAATTTTATGGTAATTTATTTGGGTGGACTTTCCGTTGCTTTATTATTTATTTTTACTTCCAATCTAATTACGTTTTTGGTGTGATATTTTAGAACATAGAATTCTCCAGCATAATATTACAGATTTACGAAGGAATTAAAACCATAATATTTAAGCCAAAAAAAAAATCTGGACTTTGTGATTGGCCTCCTTTTCTATCTTATATAGCTGTCTTGGAGCTTCAAAGATAATTTGATTTAGAGGTAAAAGGGAATCTTTGATGTTTTGTGAAATGAATTTCGAATCAGTTCAGAGTTTGCCTCAATCATAGAGAATACATATGCTGATAGGTGAGCAAAATCTTAGCATAGATTTGTTGCGTACCAAACTGGAAGTGTAGACATGGTAGTAAGATTCCTGATTCCATATGCGGGTCAGCTGCCAACTGCATTTGAATAGAGAGGGTGCTCTCGGGTGCAAAAGTCGGAATCTTTGTGAGGTGTTAGGCTATTAGAGTAATAGACAAGGGCAGCAGCCTAGCCCTTTCCGTTAAGTTAACAATTATGATGTAACTTCAATGGGGTTGGTTTACTGGAAGACTAAATATTAATTGACTGGAGAGTTAAATGGTAATGGATTCACCTGAATAGTTTGTTGATGGATGCACCTATGCGAAATTGCCAATGTTTATTGTTGGTTTCACTTTCGTTTTTATTGTCCATAGGATTCCATAAGTACCTTGTATGTGTTTTTTATTGTTTGTTTACACTTTACAGCCACCTCACACACTGCCCACCCGAAGAAGAACAAAGAAAAAACAAAACAAAAAAGAAGACAGTTAAGTAGTGATCCTGCAACCATTGATGAAATGATGTAAGGCGTTTCAAATTCAAGATGCCTTGCCTTCTTTGATATGATATCAAAGGACCTGTTAAACGTATTTGGCTCAAAATTAAATAATTAATGATATTTGTGCTGTTATTTAATTTTGATATGACCATGCAGCTTTATCTCTCTCCTCTTGTCTTGGGGATGGATTATAAAAGAGTATCAGTCGCTTGTTTTGAAGTGGGTTTTCATTTTAACTCCTATGCTCCCATCCCCTTTATGCTTTGAGTTGATAAGTTACAGAACTCACTATTTTACTTGTATACTTGTAGAGCCAGTTCTAACTTGTCCTTATATTTGCTGTTGTTTAACAGGCTGTAATTCTGAAAGAAGCGGATTATAGTTATTGTCAGTATGATTCTGACATTGCTACTGGCTTAGGGGCGGGTTCATTTGTATTACTCCTCGCTAGTCAAGCCCTTATAATGGTTGTCAGTCGATGCTTATGCTGTGGAAGGGCTATGCGGCCTGGCGGGTCCAGGGCATGGGCAGTTTTCCTATTTATCTTTTGCTGGTATGTTCTCTTGCCAAACTATGATTCAAATTCTTTGTTTTAGCTCACTGATGATACATGTATACTTGCATAGGTTACTAAATGCAAACTGAATTGATGAAACTCCAGGTTACTTGTGAATTTCACTCATTGCATTCTATCTCAGGGTGTTCTTTTTCATTGCCGAGGCGTGTTTGCTGGCTGGATCTGTGACGAATGCTCGCCACACCAAATACAGGAATCACATCTCTGATCAAATTTCATGCGAGACACTGAGGAAAGGAGTCTTTGGAGCTGGGGCTGCCTTCGTTGTTCTCACAGGGATAGTCTCTGAACTTTACTATGTTAGCTACTCCAAGGCTAATGATGGTCTGCTTCCCTACGGTAGAGATGCCAGCGTCAGAATGCAAAACCTTTAGATATGTGTAGTTGCTGATTGTGGTGAACACTACTGTGAATACTTTGAATGTGCTTGTTGTGATAGAACATATGATTGACTACGTGTTTATATAGATTGTGGATTTCATATGTTTATTTATTAGTTCTAACTCATTGAGAAACCACTGAGAGTTAATAATCAGGTATTTCCCTCTTTTTTATGACTTTTTTGTACTCTTTTGAGTTTTCCCTGCCTTCTTCTTTTACTAGTACAAACGATTATCTGCTTTTATGTATGATAATGAACAGGTCCTTAGAAAAGCATTGTTGTTTTCTTTTAGGACATCTGTTTTTATGTAGTTTTTCCTTTCTATTCCTATGTTAATTGAAGATTTATTTGTTTTCTTAGAAAAGCATTGTTGTCCTCACATTTACATCGTGAACTTATTTGACATGGAGACCCTGTCTTCATCTTTTTTCATCATATTCAATAACTGTTCATTTGAAGGCCAAAGACAGGATTTAACCAAATCCTCATATTTACATCGTAAACTTACTGAACAAGGAGACCTCTGTCTGTTTCGATCATATTCGAGAACTTTTCATTTCAAGGCCAAAGACAGGATTGGGGGTAGTATTTAGCATGACAAACAAAAGTTGAATTCATTGTGAGCGAGAATCAAATGTTTTGGGTTTATATCTAATGATCTAGAATTGTTAGTCTTTTTCATATAAATTTGATTTTTATTTCGAATAAAATATATATCCTTAAATTTATCATTCCAAAGACATGGAATATTAATAAACTGACCATGAAAAACATGTGCAGACAATATTTCCTTTTCATGGTCATAGGAATCAGCAAGAGGAACAACATACTCCGTTCGTCCCATTTTAATTGTTCCCTTCACTTTTTCATACAGTTTAAGAAAATATTTAATTTTCTTTCAATTTGACGTTTATACCCCTATTTATAATGACAAATATGTTGGCACCATAATTAATGTGCATGGTTATTGAGTTTTTCAAGTTAAGGGCAAATAAGGAAAAAAATGAAAAAAAATAGCTTTCATTAATTGAAATGAACATGCATTTTGGGACATCCTAAAAAGAAATAAATGTCAATTAAAATGGGACAAAGGGAGTAATTTAATCACACAGGAGGATTTGTGATAGTGCTAATTCTTCTAGCTGCTTCCATCCATGATAAGTGCTTGATATGAACAAATTAGGTAGCTGAGTCAGCTTCCTTCCACAATATTGTAACATCAATGGAATCTTCACCATCACTCCACTTGTATAAGAAGCTAAAATGTGATGAAACTGTAAAAGTCTCATAGCTAAAATGTGATGAAACCGTAAAAGTCCCACATCGAAATATGTGGGATTGTAAAGCCACTTTATAAGTACAAGTTCATCTCCAACACTTAACAAGACATTTTTCCTTGTTGTGTCTGTGGTATCTGTTAAACATAATTACCACAGAGGATCTAAGCTAGATCATAAACATAAAACATAATATCAAGAACATACCTTGATCCATGAAGTTTTCTTGAATTGTTGGATCACCCGTTGGTTATGATCTTCCAAGAATTGAATCCTTATGTTTTTCAAGTTATGATCTAACAATAGGATTAGAACCATACTTATAGAAAAACTAATAATTCATCCTCAGGGACCAAAACCAAATTATCAGTATAATTAATAGGAACAGGACCCTATAAATCCTATCTTGAGATAACCGTCACAATAATTCAGATTAATATAATAGCCCACATGTCAAAATCAACATAAATATCTTATTAATCTAACCGACAGATTAATAATCAATGTCGGCAGATTACTTTAATTCAACAGTATCCTCTACTCCACTTGTTGGGTTTGTGATATAACCCAACCCACAAGACATTCTTCCTTGCGTAGTGAGTTGGGTCCAAACATTTTCCCTGTGCAGTGAGTTAGACCCAAGCCCATTTGTTAACGAGATAGATCTTCTAAGGAACAAGGCTTTTTTCGAATAAGCCAATTCATTTGGGACCCTGCCGATCCACTCTTTTTGCCTATTCAAAGATCAGCCCTTTGTTTCTGTGTTTTCACATCGAGAATTCTTTGCAAATGAAGAGATGTCAAAGGGGCTTCTTACTTCCTAGGGGGATCCCCCACATCTATATATAAACGTTGGTTTATCAAGAATAAGCAAGAAAAGCAATTTGAATTATTGATTCATCGCCAGAGATGGCTTAGAACCAATAGTTCATTATCTAATGGATTTTTCCGTCCTAATACTCTATCCGAGAGTTATCAGTATTTATCAAATCTATTCCTATCTAACGGAACGCTATTGGATCAAATGACAAAGACAATGTTGAGAAAAAGATGGCTTTTTCCGGATGAAATGAAAATTGGATTGTGTAGTGAGTTGGGTCCAAGTCTTTTCCCTTGTGTAGTGAGTTGGGTCCAAGTTCACTTGCTACACTTGCGGAGGAACAAAGTCGTGCTGACCCGTTGTATCCATGTAAACCGGACAACTCATATATGGGCCCGATATATCCTGTGAACCGGACAACTTAAATCGGACAATATTATTAGTGTGTGAAGGTGTGAAATTTATAACAGAAACACTCATGTCAAAGTTTTCCACTCTTCTTCTTGTTGAAACAGGTCAGTGTTTGTAGCTTTACCCTGGCATCATGACTACAATGTTGTACAGAAACAAGAACAAACCAGAAGATATAAGATTCGAGTGTCTAAATTATGCATATGCAGTTTAGAACTAGAATGCGAATATATGTCTGAGAATATCATATAAAATTAAGACAAAGAAAATGATTCTGCACAAAGTGGCATGAGTTGGTGAGCAAACAATTCACATGCATGATGCATCTAATATTATTTAGAAATATCCAACAAATATACACAAATATCCTCAAGAATCTTCCATCACAGCAACTTAGCCTAGTATATATTTATTATCATATATGGCTGTAGTAGCCCCATCTCTGTCTCAAATCCTAAAATCCCATCTTCAACTTCTATTACAAGCTTTCGTAAACAGTAATAGAATCAACCTGATCAGATATGTAGACTATACTCCAACTATACAGTTCAAAGAAGAAGAAAAATAAGAGAGAGAGAGATGGAGATCAGAATCTATATTTTGATAAACCCGAAATACAAAGCGATTAGCAACACATTGATTTCTCGAGTGAAGCTGAAACTAAAAATGACAGCTTCACCACAACACTAGTCTGATTATAGTCTTTTAAGAGAGATGGATATAAGTACAATATAATAACCTGAAATACACACCGAAACATAATCCACAATCATGAATAATCCTGAACTCCTTCAAACACACAGTACCAATTAGAAACTAAAAGACATATTTATAGACACTGCAAAATATGGCTGAGAAACTCTTCATGGTTTGATCTCAGAATCATTCCATGTCATATTTAGATCAGTACTAGAGACCAAAGTATACATATCCTCCCAATTCCAGTACTCAGTACTGTCTGTAGTAGTAGTATTATCCATGACATCACTTGTCACAGGTCCTTGACATGGCTGTGTGACTGTGCTGCTGCTCATGGGGGGTAAGAAGCTTGTAATGGTTAGATCTTCTCCAGTGTGACTATACACATTTGAAAATTGAAAAGAGGATGAAACTGAAGATGGGTTTGTGTCAAAACCACTTGAACTTGAGAAAGGAATATGCAGACTTTGATTTTGAGGCAGAGAGAAAGCAGAATCCACAAACACACCATTGTTCTTATTCAAATAGCTTTTTCTATCCAAACCGAAGCTGCTGCTATTGATCAAGTTCTGTTGCAGCATCGAGGATGATGGACTAAAAGGTGCCTGATAGATTGGCTGGTTGTTGTTGCCGCGTCTAATTGTAGTTGTGGAAGCAGGGCTGGTGGTGGCAGTAGTTGTGGTGTTTGATGTTTTGAGCCGCTTATTTTTGCGGCCACCTCCAACAGGAACATTGCGAAGATTGCCACCTTTAGTCCAGTGCCTCTTGCAAGCTTTGCAGAGATGTCTAGGTTGTGACCTGTTGTAGTTATTGTAATAACAGAACTTTGTGTTTGTTGAATCACATCTAGGACACTTAACAGGCTCAGATGGTTGATTCTGGTTCTGTGACCTCTTCAGTGAAGGAGGTTTTGGTAGCTCCAGTATTTGAGCCTGCAACAAGGTCTGGCTCCAATCAAGTCCGCTACTTGAAACCTGTTTAGAACTCAATCCCATCCCAACAAAAGTACTCTCCAAAACAATAATGAAAAAAAAATATATTGATGAGAATCCAAAAACTGACTGAGGACTTTAATCAAACACTAGAGAAACTAAAATAAATTCTACCCTTTCGATCTGGATGATACGAATATAGAGAATAGCAGGAGAATGAGAAGGCTCCTTATAAGTGGAGCAGTGTGTTGATGTGAAGGAATTGGTGTTTGGCTGATGCGAAATGCAAGGAAGTTCCCAGGAAAGTGAGAAGAAGTGAGCATGTCTTTTGAATTCTCTCTATATAATTCTATTTGAAGTATCTGTTTAAGGAAATAGAAATTGTAGCCAAAATAAGAGGGTTGAAAATTACTTGAGTGGTCCAAATATGGGTTTAACTAGCATGTTCCTCTTCCCCCACCTCCCACTACACGCAATTTATATAGCAAAAAAAACAGAGAATGACTTAACAACTAAGGTGAAGGTGGGTTGGTAACACGTGGAAAAATGTGAACCGTTGGTAGTGCCTTTGTATTGTGCATGATGGGCTGTAAAGGGGACGTAGATGTTCATATTTCCTATTAATAATTTTAAGCTAATTGATATATATATATACACCAGGTAGGCTAAGCATGCTACTATAGTATTATTTACTCATTTACTTGTCTCTGTGGTCTTAAAACATCTGTGGTCTCAAAACATGAAGTTGGTGTTATAAATTCTACATCTCATATATTAATAATATTATCCATTTTAGATTGTCTGATTTATTGGATACATCTATATGGATTATTCAATTTACATGGATACATTGGACCTACATAACTTTATTCTTTCTCAAGTCATGTAAGTGGGCTGGGCCCAACTCACATGACATAAGAAAATGACTTGTTGCTTGTATGAAGATATTTTTCCACTTATTTTGATGTGGAACAAGAGTTAGTGAGTTACAAATAGAAGTATTGACTCATGCTTGGCTTGGGTGAAGAAAACTCGGAACTTTGTTTCAAGGAAAATCGAAATTTGGAGAACTCATAATTTTTATGTTTTCGTTTCAAGAAGTTTTCTTCTGTATATGTTGAAAAAAAAAATTATTTTCCTTAAAAAAAACATATGAAGTCTGTTATATTTGCTTTCCATGTTTTTTTTTAATTTTATGTTTCCTATTTCACGTATTTATTAAAATGAACAACTAAACTAACGTATTTTCTTTTTCTTCCTTCTTCCTCATGATTCATCCAAGTAGGTCGCCACGCGATCAAGGACCACTAGAGCAACGTGCATATAATGAAGCCACGATGAAGCATGGTCTGAGCTTAATTCCGGCCGAAGAATCATATTATACAATAATTAATTGGTAATCGAATTTTTGTAGGTCAGGGTTAGGTAAAGCTAAACTTTTGTAATCGCGTTTTACACGTCTTAAAAAAGAACACAATAGAATGTTTGTCGGACCACTTAGATAGTGACACATATCTGGTTTATACTAGCTCTAATTTATTAATTGATCATAATTCAAACTGGTAAGTTATTTTATGAACTACTTACTCGTCAAGTCTAGTTTATCCGGCAGAGTGTCTCTCTATAATTGTGAAAGTCCCACATCTAAAGATTTGGGGTTATAAAGACACTTTATAAGTATAAATTCACCTCTAACACTTGACAAAACATTTTTTTAATCCAAATGAGTTGAGCTTGGTCCATGGATTTCGGCCCTTAATTAGTAGTTAGGCTAAGGAGGAACAAAGTCCTACGTTTCCAATGTATTTTCAGGAATCGGACAAGCCAAAGCCTTGTCCAATCACAATAGATATTCTTGTCCAAAACCTGCCTATAGTAAATCTAACAAGGGTTTAGGTTAAAATCAGGCTAACCTTAGCTGGTGAGGAGAGGATGCTTACAGCCAAAGAGGACTCCAACAAATATGCCCTAGTTTGAATGCACGACCAGTGCCATCCACAACCACAAAAGTACGAATATGTGAATTCTTGTCGAGACAAAAGGCTCCAATAAATTCAGACAAGTATATAAGATTCCAAATTACAATTTGTTCCAGATCTTAGAAACAAGTGGAATATCTAGCCAGCCAGCAAAGACATCTCTACAGAGAGGATGTCTAACTATTTCAAGGAAAAAGACTCGTGTTACTCACTTCATAACCTGCAGGAGGCTTGCCCTAGCTAACCACCAGCATGATATCAAGGAAAATCCAGTAATATAATTATTAAACCATGCACATTGCATAAAATGTGAAAAAAAGAGAGTATAGATACAAGCAGAATCATATATAGCTGCAAAGAAAGTACCTCAAATTATTTTCCTTCATGATACATATCACCATGCATGAGTTGTCACCTTCGGCTTTTTGGCTTTGTTTCTTATTTAAAAAAGGCATCATGGAGGACCTAATAACATAAACAAGAATCAGAAACATAAAAACATCTGGTATCTTTTCAATTAATCCCTTTTCACATTCACAAAAGATGGCAATGATCACGAGGGCGGTCAGAAAAATGATTTAGTTTAAGAAATGATTACGTCGAGTATTGTCTGTAGAGGCAAAACACAAAGGTAGTGGTTCTCAGTGTTTAAGAATTTAGAGTTTAATATTTAGGGTTACAGTTTTGAATTTAAAATCCTTTTTAATTATTTTCCTCATGTAATTAACATATGCGAATGCCACTGTACACTAATTAAGATATATCCAAATACATTAATTAATCGTCTTGTTAAAGTTAATTGTTCCTTATTAATTGGTTGTGGAGTGCCTTCGATGGAATCCCATGCAGATGGATTTAAAACAAGACAAAATTGACAACCAAATCTATGTCCTTAAAGGCTTGGACTCACCGAAGGACATATTAGTAGTTACTCCAGCTGATACAGTCTTGATTATTTATATCTTTTGTCATTAGATTATAATCTTCCTAATACTAATATCTGAACTATTTCAATGCGCTAGTAATAGTATAATGTGAAGGATATTGGTATTAATATATGTTAGTGACTTAAAATCCCACATGGAAAAGATAAAGCCATCCGAGTGTTTTATAAACAAAGATCATTTTCCTCTTAATCCAATCAATTAAAGCATTTTTTGGGATAAAGTATGATTAAGTGAGACCGTAGATCCGATCGAGAATAAAATATGGATATGGATTTGATTGACTATGGTGAGATGTGTCCATAATTCACTAGTTTTTTTTGAGTTTTTTTTCTTTTTCCTTTTCTGGTTGATCATGCAATAGACATGATCCAGATTATCCATACTTCAGACGACAGCAAGATCTTTGTGTATGAACTGCTCAAACACCCATCAACTTGGCATGAAAAATATGGAATAAGAAATACTCTCTTGACAGCATGTATCCAATACTAAATCACCGACAGTACTGTATAATTCATCGTTGCCTGTACTGATTTTATTACAAGACCAAGGAATGATTGCGTAAATATATAGTTATCGTCTTAATCGTGGAGTAAATGCTAAGGAAATGGCGTAATTTCCTAGGCAACAATGGCACTTGGTTTCCTAGAAACATGAACAAAAAGGGCAGAATCAAGGAAACTAGCCACTTGCCTAACTGGCTGTAGATTCCAAATCGAAGGCATGGTGATGTTAATTGGTATAGTTTGTTTTGGAGTAACTAGAAATATGGACCATAGACATTAGACAAACCCAGAGAGCCCATGAGCTGTAGAAAATGACAAACTTGAATGGTGATGGACTTTATGCAAACAACTCACAAGTAGGTGCCTATATTCATTGTTAGCGACTTAGCTGAGCCATCGCTCTCACACAAACTCTGTATTTGTTGATGGACTTAAGTTTTTGCAAACTCTAACAAACAGAAGATTAGAAAATTCATAGTTAGTGTCAAATTATTGGATACTTACAGACTTCGAATATGCAGAGTTGCAGAAGACACAACAGTTCAGCATAATTGCACTGATGATGCTTCCATTTTCGACCTTAATCTTTCTACTCTGCTTATTCCACAAATGCACTGCAAAACTCTGCCTCCGAATCTGGTCTAGTTTAGTACTCAACCATTTTGAATGAACCTTATCTCTTGGACCCCGAAACAGGCTTCGTATTCTGCTCCAATTCACCGGATAAAATGCCGGTGGAGGCAACACGGTGAAGTTAAATCCAGGTCTTCCATCAATCCTCTTCACAACCCTTGAAGCTAAATAAGGACCATTGTGACCCCACTTGTTTCCATCAAATGTGAATGCGAATTCTTCAATGAATTTGAACAGTAATGGGTGTTGTTTGTCAAATATTAAGACTGCATTGTTCAGTCTGCTCCATTTACCAGTCTCGAGATTGATTGTTTGTGCTCCAATGGAGTTTCTCAGTTTGGCTAGACTCTTCAATACTATAACATCAGTGTCCATGTAAATACCGCCAAACTTATACAGCAAAGCAAGCCTAAGCAGATTTGATAGATTTTGACCCAAAGAAACTTTTCCAGGGTCAACTTTCCCTTTCTTCAAACGATTAAACCACAATTCTGCAGGAGTGTCTTTGAAAATGTATTCAAAATCAGGCTTTATTGAAATCAATTTGAAACCTTTATCCCAAAATGGCCCTAGAATTCGATTTCCTTTTTGTGAATAAATTGAATTTGAAACGATAACCAAACATGCATTTGGGTGTGATTTGAACAAACTCTCAATGGCAAACAAATCTCTATCACCAAATGAATCCAAAGAATATATCCAAGTGACGAAGAACCTAACCTTGCACGAAGATTCCTTAAAGAACTCTGTTATTCTCCTCTGAAACTGCCTCTGTTTATCTTCAAAACTCACAATTTGAGACATGACTGTCCTCTTGCGCACTCTTTTGGGGCTCAAAAACGAAGAGCTGTTTCTGGGTACCTCTGAAAAACTTGTTTTGAGCAGAGTAGGCAACTGGGTCTTTAAAATCCCTGGTGGGTTCTCTTCCTTCACTGCATACATCAATAAAGATGAAATCTTTGTTGATCGTTTTGTGACCGGCGTTTCTCCGATTGACTCTCCGGGGACGAAATTGGCTGGCTCCAGAGGAGATTTGGCGGGAAGGGGGAGGTTAACACAGAAAACTGAGAAGCCATTGTGCACCAAGAGAAGAGCTAGGAGTGAAGTGGGTAGGCAGAAAAGGAAGGCTAAAACAGATATTTTTATTCCTTGAAGATAGTGAACAAGGAGTTGTCGATAAAGTTTGGTGATTTGATACATCGCTTGTTTTGGTTCCTTTCCAGACAAAACGGGTTTCTGGATTAATAAGGTTGTACCGGTTCGTTTGTTTTGTTAGTTTGAACTTTAAACAGAAGCTGAGGGAGCTGCAGAGGGAGCTTTAATGGCAGAGGCGGCAAAATCTAAAAAAGCACTACCCATAAAAAGATAAGTGTAGTGAGACAGTAGGAACTTCCTGCAGTGGAATTCACTCTTTGTTGGAATTTATTACACAACTATTTTTACATACTTGGCGTTTACTCTCTTTTCTTGAAATCAGATTTGTCCCCTCTGGTGGTTGTTCGATAATAAATAATATATGGACATATCAGAGAGAATTCTAACGTGTAGAACAAAATATTAACCAAAAAAGGCAGGCATAAGTACAATACAATGCCAATCATAAGAGGAGTTCTCAAGAAGAGACATCAGAGATAAATGAAACCAGAGTCGCTGACTGTGTTGAATGACCATACCATACTGTACTGTCTGTCAAAGAAACATTTTTTATATCAAGAATACAGTTTGACTAGCACATTAAAAGTGAGCTAGTCCAACAGTGCACATTCATTTTTCTTAAAAAATATTATTAAATCTCATTTTTATTATAAAAAATTAAGTCAATAAATTTATATAATTACATCAATACATATTATTATCTCAATAATATTATCAATAAAATAAAACCCATATCTTAATACAATTTATTGGCCCGACAAAAAATTATCACTACATATGCTATCAACAAATTGCTGAATGTTGGTTTTTTTTGCCATTAATTGCTCAGCTATTCTAGTCAAAGTATATGGTAAATATATAATTGAAGTATTTTTATTTACTATTTTACTTGAAGTATTTTTATTTACTATTTTACTAATTAGTGTATATACATTATTATATCTATTTATAATTTGAGATATTTCATAATGTAGGTAAATCCAGCAAGCAATGGGAATCAAGCGAAGACAAGTTGGAGATATTGCTTCAGTCAAAAAATTTGGTAAGGATCACTTAAGCTAAGCAAGGGAATTAAGGAAAGAAAATTAATAGTTACTGTCTTTACTCTTACATTATAATTTTCCTTATTAGGAAAATATCATTTCAAATTAGTGCCGTAGAACGATGATATCATAGTGACCAAGCACAGATTATGCCTCAGTTAGTGTGAAAGGTTCAACTGCTGAATTGTTCAAAATAAAACTAATATATTAAAATTAAAAATATTAAATTATTAACACAAAGTTATTTTTCTTTAAAAACATTTGTTATCGGTCTTGTGTACTAAACGAGACAAAATAAACAACCTCCATTTGTAGTAATTTGTTTAATTAGAGCGAATTGAATGCATATAATAATAAATATAATGATAATAAATGTCTTTAAGACGATAGTTAAGAGTTTTTAAGATGGTTAATTATTCATCACAATATTATATGATTAACACTCTCTCGTTTAATTTTTAAAATTTTAAATATTATATAGTACATTTACCTTCTTTAAATATTATCCTGAGTGCAAAGAAGGATTTAGATAATTTCATTGGAGGCATGAGCGCTAGTGAAATTATATAAAATTTAGTATGTATAAGGATCAAGTTATCATGCCCTCAGTAAAAATGTATCAGCCCCTAATGAAATAAAACTTTTCCACCGAAATTATGTAAAATATATTATATATGTGGAATAAAATTTATCAACCCCTCAAAAAATATATATTAGGCCCTCAATTAAAAAAATTATTAGGCCTCACAACTTCACATGAAATGAAAGGTCTAAATGGGCAACACTCATAAGCTTGTAGTCCCCTGAGTAACCAAATAAATTATTATATTAATTAATGACGGTTGTCTTGATATAGTCACTTATTATGATATTAACAAACTAATGCAGTTTGTTACAGTCCTATCAATTATAATAGTTATATGTATATATGCTAAAGTAAATAAAGTTACTTGCATCACCTATTTATATAGAGCCGATTATTTTATACTGATATTTTATAACTTGGCCTGTAAATTATTATATAATTTGATAAAATATCTAATAAATCGTGATCATGACTCCAAAAATACTGATAACGCATTCCTTTAATTGATACTTGTTATTATTTTGAAATGCAATTAATCAGGTCAAAAGAGAGAGACTAGTACCTCATGGAAGATCAATCCTACACGTGGCATTAACAAGTATTGTCATTTTCTGAGAAACGCTGCGTTTAAGTCCCTGAAAGAAATATACACGTGGCATCGACACGATTCCCTATGCGTCTTCTACAAAATGAGATGACGAGGAATATTCACATTTCAGTATTTCACAGAGCACACACTCGCTGACTCTCCGAAAGACACAGAAAAAGAACTTGCGAGTGCAACAATGGACAAAATTGAACACAAGTTCATAGATGTACAAGGATTGAGGATCCATGTAGCCGATATCGGAGAAGGTTCATCTAATATTTACATTTATACTTAATTTCATCGATCGTATCGTATACACTCCTGCCTCGACACATGACATGGTCCCATTTTGATTTTCCAGGTCCTAAAGTGGTGTTATTCCTCCACGGTTTCCCGGAGTTTTGGTACTCTTGGCGAAATCAGATGGTGGCCTTGGCCAAAGCCGGGTTCCGGGCTGTTGCTCCGGATTACAGAGGATACGGACTCTCTGACCCGCCACCAGAACCAGAGAAGGCCAGTTTTGCCGATATTTTGTCCGACCTTGTTGCGATCCTAGATTATCTCGGAATCTCAAAGGTACTATGTCTCTTATTGTTTCGGTTGCTGTGGACGACAGAGTAAACAAAAGATAAATCGAAATTCTCTGATGTATAATTTGTGCTTGGTTACTGAGAAGACCGGGAATTTGTACTCAACTAATTATTCGAAATTCTGTGTTTGCTTGTTCAGTCCAAAATATGCTTCTAATTTCAGTTAAGTATAGCATGTCATTAGTTCTGTCTTGTTCTTTTTCTCCATCCACCAGGTTTTTATTGTGGCAAAAGATTTTGGAATCAGGCCCGCTTACTTCTTTACTCTCCTACACACAGAAAGGGTCATGGGTGTTGTGACACTGGGATCACCATGTGTACCTCCTGGACCCTCTCAATACCATAAATTGCTACCAGAAGGGTTCTACATGTCTAGATGGCGGGTTTGTGTTTTTTATTCATTGATATGTATATTCAGCAGTGTAGGACTACTGCAACTTTTGTGCAATCAAATGTTGTTTGTGCAGGAACCGGGACGAGCAGAAGCTGATTTTGGCCGTCTTGATGCTAAAACAGTGGTTAGGAACATATACATACTCTTCTCTAGAAGTGAAATACCAATTGCAGCAGAAAACCAGGAGATCATGGACTTGGTGGATATGTCCACTCCTCTTCCCCCTTGGTTCACTGAGGAAGATCTTGCAACATATGGAGCTTCATTCGAGAAATTTGGATTCCGAACTGCACTGAAAGTTCCATACAGGTAATTGTGTTCCATATATGAGAATTACTGACTCTTGGTAGCTATATTGATACACGTACTTTTACGGTTTTGTAGGTCACTGAATGAAGAGTTCAACATAGGAGACCCGAAAGTAACAGTCCCAGCGCTTCTGATCATGGGAGGTAAAGATTATGTTCTCAAGTTTCCAGGGATGGAGGAGTACATTCGTAGCCATAAGCTGAAAGAGATCGTCCCGGATTTAGAGATCATATGGTTGCCTGAAGGTACTCATTTTGTGCAGGAACAATCACCCGACCAAGTGAATGAACTTATTCTTGCATTCCTGAATAAGCATGTTTAGTGCAGACCATCCAATTAAGCAATATGTTGTTCTGTGACATGTAATTTTTTTCTCTCAAATGTTAAGAGCTGGCAGGCTCTGCCTCTGAGATCCCTAAGGAGTCTTCTTTGTGATATATATTAACCAATGAGCCTCTCTTGCATCTTATAATGGCCATAGATGTCAAGGTATTGTTCATCACCATTCATTGCTTCTGCTGAATTAATCCAGTGATGAGACCGAACCGAATATAGCTTATAAAGCCTGGGTCTACATTTACTTGGCAAAATTCATTTCACAGTAAAATCAAGGATCTCTTGCATTGCTTAGTTCTTATAGAGATGATTCTCTGCAAATACAGTTGCAAAGAGACAACAGTAGAAACAAAAATAAAACTCTCCGTTTAGTGAAGGGGTACCGCTAGCTCATAGGCTTTGTTGTACGGCTTCACTAAACTTGTGTCTTACTCTTAAGTTAACGGTTACACTAGTTTATAAGCTACACTCCAATTTGAAGCTTATTTGAGAGCAATTCACCATATATTTTTTTATATTTAAAATTTATATGAATATTAAATTATTCTTTTAATAATACTTAAATTTTTCATGGTCGCCAGATTTTTTGTTTTCTTTGATTAAAACTTATAAACTAATGTCATCTACAAGTTCCAAAAGTTTCACTGCTTAGCTTAATTTTTATAGCTTATAAGCTAAATTATTTTTACAGCAAATAAGCTTGGTCCAAACGGATCTAGTAGTCTGTTTTCTTAATAGAAAATGTCCCTGGTCAGCAAATGTTCTGCCTATTTGTAAACAGAATCTATGAAGACAGCAAGGCATTATTTTTTTGTCCAAATGCTGTACATTAATTAATAGTTCGGCAACTTAACACTCTCTCTTAGCAGCAAGTCATGTCCATTGTTTATATGGTACATAATTTTTCGTTTATAGGGCGTGGGGGAGGTGGTAATGAAGAATCAACCATTACCGATCAGAAAATTCCAGTTCGGGTTCTGCTTATAGTTGGAGTCTATTTCCTCAAATTCTCTGGGATTCAAGACTACTTCACAAGCAGAGCTATGAAGAATATGTACCTGATTCCCGGATAAAATTCTTACCAGATGGAACTCACTTCATCCGGGGGCAGTTACCAGACCCGGCGAATCGACTTATCAGTTTCGGCAAACGAGCTTGTATGATAAAGCCATCTGAACGAAGTCATTGCTGTGCAACATAAACTGAGTTCTAAGAGACTGTCCAGTAAAGAAAGCTCTTCAAAATCACTGCTCTATGTTTCTATAATTTATACAAAAACTTGTCTAGCTAGCTATCCCCTGTTCCCCTCTTTCTTGTTACGAGTTGGGAGCATAAGGCAGTATATTAGAACCTTCATTTTCATCAGTTAATCTGAATAACAGACCATAAATATCGATGTGCCGCTAATGATTACACAGCGTGAATGATGACACCCTACTTTTGTTCACACAGGGTGGAAATATTCAGACAAAAGAGGAAAGTTGGAAAAACCAAAATCAACAACAATACAACTAGGAAAATATGTGGAGAGAAGCTAATTTGATTCAACTATCATTTTCACAGAAAAGTGAGTCGACCAACACCATTAAAAAAGAACAGCGCAGAGGAGGAAAACATGAGTTAAAAAAAAGGAAAAAAAAAAAATCAAGGGTCAATCAGAAGAGTATAGAACAATCCTAGTGTTCCACTCAGCGTGCTCCAGCAGTCCATCCAATAAGCGACATTGTCGTACAACAAGGAGTTGATCTGAGGGCAACTTGAAGGCGGTATAGGATTTCCATATCTTGAGCTTTCACGGCACCCTACATGATTCGATGACTTCACTCACAGCTATGTGAGTCTCCGGTGAAATCATGTTCAATGTCAAATGAAATGCCTGAAGAAAGAACATACAGTGCTCAAAATACAGAGGAAAAGTTGTTAGCCCATCAAAGGCTCAGAGTGAACACAAGTATGGGAATAAATTGACGTCTAAACTAAACTGGTGCAAAACATTCTTGAGAATTCATTAGTCTGCATCAGCCACAAGCTGACTGAATGTAGGCATTCTTGAAAAATGTTAATGAGACCATTGCTAGGATATTTCCTTTAGGACCCCGAAGTAAAATGATTTAAGGATGATACAGAGGGTAGAAAGAGCATTGTCATCTACTTGCTTGCAAAAGAAACGTACCACAAATCTCTCCAGAACAGGTACTAGAACAGTCAGGTTGCGATTTGGAAGGCAGTTGGCAATTGCATGGCGTACACTTTTGCTGTCATCAAAGAACCAAAGTTGATTTTTGATGCAACTATAAAGAAACTCTTACCTTATGGAGGAGGAATAAATTCTTGCAAACCTTTCCGTCGATAGAAATGCAAGTAGCAGGGCTGCATAAGCTTGTACAATCATCTTCTCAGCTTCTTTCTCTTCTTGCAGCAAAGCTGCCTCATCATCCTGCATAATACGCTATTAAGTTCAGATGGGTTTCACATAATGAAATTCCTTCAGCCTTGCAATAATCATATCCCATGGGAATAAGGAGGGAGGAGATATAATCCTCCAATTAACTTAGATCTGAGATAAAACATAAATTCTCTCATATCTTTGCACTTTTGTAAACCAGTCAAAACTGTTATCATGCAAACCCTAGCATGTCTCAAGACCCATAAAAGTCTTCATCCAGTAATTGGAATGCATGACAAGAAACTCCGTCCATTTACTGATGTTTGCAGGAAGATATTTACCATAGAGAGAGAAAAAACGTGGATATAAATAAGTGAAAAGCCACCTTCATAGTTTCCCAGGTGAAAACAGCCGATCAATGGTTTCATCTCTCAATCAACCTCTTAGATCTTTCAAAACGAAGCAATTATTCAACTATAACTATTAATTTGATCAGCACAATGAAGTCTAAACACCTCCCGCCAAAAAAAATATATATATATATATATATATTACTCAGAACCCAGGAATATCTCCAAATTACTGAATAAATCTCCATGTCAAAATTCTGGGCATTAATGCAATTTTCCAAGAAAATGTAAAATGGTAAAGAGATATAGTTCAAAAGTATACTTATATTCTACTTTGTCTTCCCAATTCCAAACTTCATGACGGGCCTAAAACTTTCTCATACAACATTACAAAGCATATTTCTGTAAGTCAGCAACTCTCATCACAAAGAAAGAACATGTTTACATCCAGTAAGCTATATAAACTCGTATATTATGTTGCTTGGTGCTAAGAAAACTAAAATAACAACGAAAACTCAGCCAAATCGAGCAAATAATACACAGAGGTGGCCAAAAGTCACCAAGATTAAGGTCAATTACAAATCATTTTAGCAATTTAGAACACGAATAAAAAACAAAACTTAAACTCCAATATATATCTCCAGTACACATCAGCTACAAAAAATACTACAAAAAGAATGAGAAAAACAAACAACATAACAGAAACTCACCCATGACACAGTGTTTCCTTCTTCAGATGCGTCACCAGCCTCTCGGTTGGCCAGAAAGATGGAACACAGCAGTGAAATTATATCCCTGTGGCTCTCCTCTTCTAATCCTTCTGAGGCGGGTAAAACAATTCTTGCTGCGGCAAGCCGTGATCTGCATTGTAACTTGTAGTAAGTTTCCAAAAACAACACGGTGTTTACCTGCCATGCTCCACAAATTGCAAACATAACCCTAGAACTGTCTGTTCAAAGATAAAAAGATACTGATCGATAAAAGCTTGACCAGCAACTTGCAAGTCAGGCACAGGTAGTTATTTACATGTTGATCTGGGGGAATGCGCTAGAAAAAAGTGATCCACATAAGTGAAGGCCGATCATCGTTCCCCAACTACAAGACACTAATTTGTCTTTGGTATAACACCATCTTTCTTATACATAAAAAAATATCTTGCATGGCCTTAATTATGCAAAAAATATACGCAAGAAAAAAACCAAGAATGCAAAATAAAAAATAATTTAGCTTATTATGTTATTCGCTCATTGCTTCAAACAAACACCAGCTGATAGTACCAAATTAGAGAGACAAACAAACCTGTTAGATGCATCCTTCTCTACCAAGTTCACAAGCAGGCCCAGTATAGCAACAAGGAAATCTAACTCTTGATCAGTAAGATGTTGATCACTTCGATGCTGTAGTTCAATGTTTGAAGTGTTCTCTTTCGTCTCAATGGATGGAAGTGAAGGTGAGCTGAATAAAGGAAAGTGACCAGCAATCAATGACGACATGGTCTCAAGTCCTCCACAGGCCGCAATTTGCTCACAGCCAACAGGATTTTCATTTGCTAAATTCATCAGAACCTGCCAACACGGAACATGATTCAAACATTGTAAACCCTAAAGAGGAGATAACACCTTGAAGAGGAGCAAGGATCAAATCACTAAAACCAAAAGCTCTTGCTTAAAACTAGTCATAGACAATCAC
The DNA here is from genome assembly GCA_963580455.1 of Euonymus europaeus. Lineage (NCBI taxonomy): Eukaryota > Viridiplantae > Streptophyta > Magnoliopsida > Celastrales > Celastraceae > Euonymus > Euonymus europaeus. Next base: position 1,039,015 of record OY756969.1, on the reverse strand, counting down.
CAGGCGATCAGAATCTAACAACTTTGCTGGGATTATAACTTTTAATGGTAAGTTCCTGATGAATTGAATGGGAGGGGTACCTTGATGGCAGTAAGAAGGCAGTCTGAAAGAAGGCCAGAATATCCTTTGTTGACCGCAGGAAAAGATAAGTTTTCCAGTGAAAGATGATGCCCCAGATCACTTAATTCTTCCTGGTGATTTTCCAATTCGCTTGATTCTTCTTGACTCATCATAAGCTGATAACCAAAGTCTCTGTCCTTTTGGATATTTCCTTTAATTTGCGATATTTTTTCTTTGCCAGACAAAACCTCCCATTTTGAGGGCTGAAGTTCATCTTCATCAAATGCAAAAGGATCTTGATTCTCTTCCAACAGTTCACATGATACATCCTTTGGACTGCAAGATCTCTCACCATGACCAAGATTGAGTTTCGTCCCATTAGTAGTTCCTAGCGTTTCACTACTGGAAATCCTTAATACTGCTCCGCGACATGAGCCAGAACTAGAAGAGCCGATTCCTGTCTTTATTAAGCACAGATCTCTCATAGATGTGGTGGCAGTTTCAGAACTTGAAACAGCATGATGGCCATCAGATTCCCTTGAACTTCTCTGTGATGAAATGAGGTGTATTTCAGAGGAGGTCCTCCCTGTGCTGGAACATCTTTTAGAAGAGCCGATGGAAGTAGCCTCGTTAAAGTCTACTGCAAATTGAAAGAAAGCATGAAATATTTGCACTTGTGCAAATGTGTGTGTGTCTGTGTTTTTGTGTGTGTGTGAGTGAGAGAGAGAGAGAGAGAGAGAGATTCCCATAAAGATTGTATAAGTATAGGATTGCCAAGTACCTTTGTTATCAACAACATCAAACAGGTTACACTTTTCATCACCAGAGGTGGCAGGAGGATGTTTAAGAAGACAAAAACCTAGAAATAAAAAAATATTATTAGAGCGTAGGCCAAATCAAAAACAAAAGGAGGGACAAAATAAGTATATAATCAGAAATGACCCCTCATGAATTAACTTACCAGAGAAAATTTTGATGATGCTTATAATGAGACTTGTAAAAGATAATTTTGATCCATGAGAAGCCAATTTTCCTCTCAATCCAAGCAAATGAGTCTATAAAAGAACAGGTGGAGGGATGGAGTATATTACACATCAGAACTTAAGCAATTTGACACTAAATGGAAACTTGAGATATACAAACTAAACCATAAAGAAATTGAAAAAATAGAGATACAATTAAAACATAAACTCGTATCAAAATACCTGATTATCTTTGCTTAAAAATGTAGCATTTTCCATAATTTTCAAACACTTAAACAGTAATGCAAGGCTTTGTAGATCCAAATCATACTTCACATCCTGAGTAGAAGGTGGGCGTGGGCCATGTTCTAACATACTCTGAAAGAAAGAAAGAAAAAAAGAGATTATTTTAGAAAAATACATTCTCCAACCAATAATACGACGTAAAATAAATTTTTAAAAGGACTCGGAATGCACTCACGAATATCATAATGTGGCAGCAATGGCTCTACATTACCTCAACTGAAAACCATGCCTTTCATTTGGGTAAAACTCAAAACTTCTTAAGAAATTGGGAAAAACAGAGTCATGGGTAAAGGAAATATATTTATTTAGCTTAGAAGAAATTGAATCTACCAGAGCAACCTCCTCAAAACACATAATTTCCAATGAAAGACATAACTTAGTTTATAACATCAGTGTCAACTAGAATAAGACATGTAATCAGAAAGATTCCTCATAACTCAAAGCTTTAGTAAGACTATATTTCCCAATTTGTAAGGTATTCAGCTAAGACATGATGAAACAGAAAATGGATTAAACAGACATACAGGCTCACACCTCGAAAACACAATGACATTCCATCGCAACCTCAAAGACAGCATCAAGGCCACCGTGCTCTCGTAACTTCTCCTTAAAGTTGCCCCCAGTCTTCCTGACTGCACCAGATGAATCTAAAACACATGCAAACCCACAGAAACATGATAAGCAATCAGGAAAAAAACAAAAGAGGGAATGAGAAAGCTGAGCACATGAAGTGAATGTCTCCATCAAGACACCAACCATGTTGCACCTAGTTTTTTTCTACTCTCTGCAATTTTAAATAAATTAAAAAGAAACCCACAACATTGATTATAAAAGAAACAGTTGAACCAAAAGAAAGAACAATTTCACGGTCTTACTCAAATGGCAATTTGATTATACCTGACATTCATACATCTAAATTATTTGTCCATTAGAACTTAAAATAAGTTGTTCTGTCCCATCTTGAGGGTCTTCGAATCAATACTAAAACATACTATAAGAAAAGTCCGCTTAGCAGAAAAGCTCAACAATACCTTCAAAAGAGATCTTAGATAGGCATGCCTTCTCCATAGTCAACAAAGCCATCCACTTTGGGCTCAAGTCGAGCTTATCCATTTCACCATCATCCCATGATTTCACCTCTTTGCAACTGACAAGAATTTCCTGAACTTTGGATAAAATAGCCGAGGCACTTGAATCTGAGACTGTAGACGTATCGCGTGAGATGCCAATATCCTTACGCAATGCTAAGAGCTTAGAGCCCATATTTCGCGCTTTATCTACTGTGGCAGCAGATATTACTGGTTTCAACAATTTGATTAGGAAATGAATGCTACCAGGTGATTCCAAAAGGTGATCATCTTGGCCCTGAAAATTCAATTCAGACACTTACGATGCAAAAAAAAGTGGAAAAAGCAAATTAAATAACATCATAGTCATAAAACAATTGCAACCCCAACTGAAGCAAAACTCCAAGATACAAATTCCAAGAACCGTAGAAGATTTGTGAATATGTTCTCGATTATAACTATTAACAAAAGAAGAAGTGAAGAACATATAAAAAGCTTATGTATAGGTAAAAAGAATCGTAAAAAAGTGTTAAGGGATAAGGAAACATTTTATCATTTAAAGAACATCCAAAACAAAGCTGGAAGATTTTGACATGTAGAGAGAAGCAGGGCATGGGACAATATTAAATATTCCTTCCTATGGAATGAGGCCGAAAAGAAAAGGTAGTGCATTTACTGGAAGTATAATTTGGCTTGGTCAGTCAAGAGTTAACTTCTGTACCAAGAGACTTCAATTTCTTCTTTGATAAAACACAAGCTAGTAAAAGAGAATATAAAAGATGCTCAAGCAGACTCAAAAAGAGAAAGAGACCTCATCTGAATTGGCAAATAAATGCATTAATAGTAAGAGACTGGTGGACAATGATAAGCGGAAATAATTTAATCTCTCATAAGATACATATTATAGTATAGGACTAAAGCACAAATAACTCCACATATAGCTTCAGCAACTTTAATAAACTTAAAATTACACGTTTGAAACTACTTACATCACTAGCCAAAACATGGAAAAGAGCAGCAGCAGCCAGATTGCTGGGTGAGTCATCAAAGCTAAGACCCAAAATAGCATCTACTATAGTCTTTGCCATCCTGGCGGCAAGATGTGTCACGAGTTAAAGCAAGAACCAATAACCAGTAAACATAAAGTGCAAGACAAGGAAAGCAATTTATGTATTTCAATTGGTAAACGAGAAAAGTTGTGCACGTATACAGGTTATGATACCATCCAAACAACCTGTCATACTAAAATGCAGGACCTATAAGCACAGAAGGGGAACAAGAGCCTAATGAGTAATGACAGACACACCCATTTGAAATTGAAACTAATATTGGACTGCAAAACTATTAAGAGCAATTCAGGCCTTAGGCATACAAACCATAAAGTCAATGTATTCGGGAATTTCATTATCTTTTCTTACTCCCTACATTTAAATGGATTTTCATAACTAGTTTTTGATGAAACAATATTGTTGACCTTTCAAAACTTGTCCAGTGAATGATATAATTCTTTCCTTATCTTATTTGCTATTACCATGTAATATTGCTTGCTAGGTAGCGTGGATACTTCAATTAATCATTTAAGACCAGAAGTATAGAAACTACAGATCCTTGAATGTTTTGAATACAGGAAATAACAGTAAAATTAGGCTCAAAGACGCACATTTCACCAGATTAATCCTATAATTTAAAAAACGCACAACAAATTCTCAAACTTTTTCACATTGCAACAGAAGAAATTTAAAAACTAAACTCTCAATTCAAACACTTTTGTATTTCGAATTCTCAAGGTGTTGGGGGTCCACAAGAAACCTTCAAAATTAAAATTGAAATACCAACTTAGCAAATTCAACCAAATTTCGTACATTTCGAACAAAATAAATCAATTTCAATTTTGAATTTCAAAATCCACATACCCCTGAGTCCTCAGAAGTCTACGCTGTTGAGCAGTCCCACAAATTGACAACAGTGACAACAAGCTCGCCCTCCTGATCCGCACCGGCTGCTCCTTCTTTAATCCATCGAGTGCAAAATTCACCTCGTCCACATGCTCCATCATCTCTCCAAACTCCTGTGCCTCCATCAACGTAGTGGAATTGGACGGAACCCACGATGTCAGCGCCTTTACCGCCTCCCTCTTCCCGTTCTTAGCTTTCTTCGGCTTCCTAAACGTGCCGTTAGACGAATCTTCGAACTGGGACGGTGATCTCTTAGACGAACAGGGCCCGTACAGGTCGTGATCGAAGGATGAAGGCCAGATAGAGCTCGACTCTTGAGACGAGAAATTGAAGCTGCAGAAATCTTGAGAGGTCTCTTGGGACAGAGGATCGAAAACGCCGGCGTCGTCGTCAAGAGAATCGGAATAGGTTCTGGGAACTCCTCCACGGTTTCGGCGACCGTAAGTTCTAACGATCATGTTTTGATTTCCTTATTGAATTTTCGTTCTTGATTGGTTCTTGGGACTTGGGAGGCGTTTCTCTGTTATCTCGAGTAGTTTAGATTTGGCATTCAATAAAAGGATAGGGGTAGTTTAGGGATTAAAAACGACAGGCATATTGATGAGACATTTGAGCTGCGAAGCTGCTGGGTTTTGGAGATTTCAGAGCTGAAGACGAAGAGGTCGAGAAGTTAGATTTCAATCTAAAACGAAGTTTTTAGGATATTGTGGTTAGTTGGGAATCCGATTTCTCGTTTTCTTCATCTTTTCGGGTGAATTTCCGTGCCGTTCTTTTGTTTCGGACTCGGGGACTGGGATCGGTCGAATGACGTTGGTTTGATTTTGATGATGTCCAGTGGCTAAAGGAGTCTTGGCTTCGCATGGGTTTATTATTCATTCTAGTGGCGGGCTGGGCTTGGTCTTCATATGGGCTTCATAAAAAAGCTTTGTGCAGTGTCGGGCTGCGATGGGCCCTTTCTCCCTACGAAGTATGAACTATGAAGTCCATCGCTAAAAATATCATACAGTCGTTTGATGATGTAAGTTACATCAAACGGTCACAATTCACATCTTCGAAATATCAAAGATCAATGTAATTTGAACTCGACAGCCACACACAAGCAACCCAATCATTACACGCCACATGGTGTGTTTTACACGTACCCACTTTAGAGTCTCTATAAAATATTTAATCGTATCTAGATACAACGATGGGCGATAGCATTATAATATCCCCTCAAAATTATTGTTACGTCTCACTTGTTTTGCATAAAAATAATTTAAATCAAAATAATTTAAATCATATACATTTCTCAATACAATTATTTTCTTTTCATTATTCAAACCAACTATTCTTCATTCATTTATTTACATAAAAATCAATACTGATTCCACAAAATACATCTTTCAATACAGTTATATCAGCCTAACACATTTTTCAATAAAGTCACATCAACAAAAGTACACATTTCAATACATTATCCCCTCTCTATTATAAATTTACTATTGCTTTCACGACCCAGCCCTAGGAGCGTGAGCTAAACGACAAAATAACACGTACTCACATTATACGCGTCACAAACTGACATAAAATTCAATAAAAATTTCGACAGCATCTCTCCATAAATTGAAGAATATCACCCTACACAAAATATAAAAACACACTTCTATAATCAATCTAGCAAACTTCAGACACGCTCCACATACAAGCCCCTCAGGAGTTCCACAACAATCACATACATAATATACATATGGCACATGAGTCCCGATCACACGGAGTCCTCTCCTGACCCTTCCACAATAGTCATAACAACAAAATTATCCAACTACTCGCCATAACAAGTATCATAACATAAATAAAGGGAGCGAACAAATAAACACACTCTATGATGACTTTACTAAGTCGGCAACCACGGTCACGCCCCGTCATGTTGATATGGAGGATCTGTACTAGTAGATGGCTCACCTGAAAGGAGAAAGAATAAATAGGGTGAGCCGAATGTTTAGTAGGGATATCAAATAAGAGTAACGAAATAAGACAGAAATGTGAAATAACGAAAATAATACATCAAGATGCTATGTAGAAAAATGTCTTCGTACACCCATCTGAACCTCCGAACACCCATCTCATGACTTCGAAAGGATGTGGATCGCTCCCACACCTGTACCCTACTTCATATTCACTGACACCGTAAATCCGTATGCACGGTAAATCCATGAAGAATGTGTAATTCCATCGAACATTTTCGTTTCCCAAATCAATTCATAATAAAATCTTCAACCTCAAATCATCATTCCTAAACATGGTAACACCCGAGCCCCTTGCTCAGTGATCCATCATGCCACTCAATGCACATTAAAAATCATTTAAATGTTATGTCACATAAATCACATCACATGAAGATCCAAATATATGTCAATCGAGCTTAACACGTTAAAGGGTAAATGCGTATATACATAAAAAATTAAATCAATCAATGGAAAGGTGATATGTTGAATCATATAACTGGTTTGGTTATCTTGGAACAATCAATAGTAGCCCAAATGAATTTATAAAACTTAATAAGATACGGAAGATTCGAGAAGGCACAAAGCTTTTTAGTAACAAGAAAGTTTAACCAAGGAATGAAGAATCCCTACCTCTTTGTCAACAACACACAATCTCTATCTCTGAAACAAGTTTCTTCCAAGTAAATTCACTAACATATTTAATAAAATAAACTCAATTTAATTCCATAAGCTCAAACCTTCTAACATTCCAATCTCAAAAATCCCATATTCTAATACATATCTTATTTCTCTATAATTCAACACCCTACCATACTAATCAAGGCTAGACAATTAGGCTTAGTAATTTAATAATCATTAATTTATGTTATGCTATAAGCAACAACTACCACTAATATACGATGTCCATATTGCAAAACATAAGCTACCACTGCTTAATGCAAATCCCCACTTGATTTTCAAAACCCATATTTAAAACTAACAATTCAACACCAATAAGGTCTAATTAAACTAATAGAATCAGAAAATATATCCATTAATTTGAAATACCTAAATCCCCTAAAAACCTAGAATTTTGTAAATTGTTGAAATACTTGAAATTTGTTGGAATCCCTTATCAAATAGTTATGGAAGTTAGAGAACGATCTTTAAATCAAGCTTGATTAGTATTTTGATGACAAGAATCTACAACAAAAACAAAGAGAGAAGTTGGGTTACATAAAAGAAGAAATCTATGAAAAATAAGTTGAGATTTTTCTAACATTTATCTTGAAAAACTTGAAGATGAACGAATTGAAGGATGATTTTGGCTTAGAATGATGGAAAAAAAAGTGTTGATGTATCACATATGGAGGCAACAGGTCTTGTTCTTGAGAAACAAAGAAAATATCAAAAGAGAATCGAAAAGCGCGGTGAAGTGAAGTCTCACGCTTCACTTTCATTATTTTCTCTCTCTTTTTTAAATAATTTTGACCAAAAAGAATATTAAACATTTATTAAATCTTTTAATTAATACTTTCTTTTCCAAATATTTTACTTAGTAATCCCTCTTATATTATATATTTTTTTTGAACTGGATTTTACAATTCTAGGTGCTCTAATGGGGGATGATTTTCATAATCAAAGTTTTTTCAAATTACTGACCAAGAATTTGCAGATCACGTACCTTGATATGTCGAAAATCATTAACATCGATGGAATGCCTGTCAAAGGAATTTCGATGATCCAGTCAATATCCAAGTATTGTTCAAAAAAGAATTGAATAAGTAACCAAATGTACGAACCCCAATTGTTCTTCCACCATGCCCAGACGATTTTCAAACTTTTTGCCATGATAAGAATCGATTCCTCCGATATCAATGATAAAAACTTTCTTGAAAAAAGATTATATGGAATTATATCTCACACTGTAAGTACCTGGCAATTCCAGAGGCCAGTTCTCTCCTTACAATCCAAAATGATGATAAATTATTCCAATCTAATCTCCCAACACAAAAGAACAATAAATAGATATTTCAGAGGCATTCCAACAGTCAGTCCCTAATTCCCCACAACCCTCAAACAAAGTCAAACTTAATACTGCTCAATTTCTTTCTCGCCCAGCTGCTTCCCTCCTTGCTATATTACCTTCTTGCCACATCTGCCATATGTAAAAAGGATTGTCAAATGATTGTTTATCTCTATTGACATCTGTGACTTTTTCTAGTCAATTTCCATTTCAAAATACTTAATATGGCTCACCACTTTGACACCATAGATGACTTCTTTGCAAAACTTTGAGAATCTATATGTTCTTATGCATGCCTTATTTTCACATAATATGTGGAGAGGTTGTTTTCAGAAATTAAACTTGTGACCTCTAAGTTGTAACCCGACAACTCTACCCCGTGACCACATGTTCGCTTGTTTGGAGAATTTACACTCCTATATATTTTAGAATTAAGTTTTTTGTTGTTAACTCTTTGGTGTCAAGAGGAGTGGGTTTGCTTTTCCACAATGAATTATGACAATTGTTTTGGTATTGTGTTCTAGGTAGAAACTGACGGACATGTTCCAGGGAAGGGAATTGGTTGACCATGGGAAGAAGCGAAGATGCAGGTATTGCTTAATTGTTATGCTTAAAGTTTGATTACTGGGATGCCATATGTATATATTCTTAAGGATACGCATTTACCATTCCTCAAGCTGCTGACAATGCCCTTGGAAGTCTAAGATCAATGCTTGGTCAATACAGTAAAAAATGACAGGGTTCTCCAAGGTGTGTTATTGTACCCGCTAGCTGTATTTTTTTTCTTTCTCCTATTGTCTCGAGCTTCAAAAGCTGAGGTACCAGCCAGAACCATGAAGAACTTGTTTTCATGGATTTCCAGTGTCCATTTATTCTCTCGTTATTTATTTTCATGATGTTGATAAGGTCATTGCAAGGAATGCCTAGCAAACATCTTAAGCCGGAGTTTCCACATGTTCTACAGCGAATGCTTTCAGCCAGATATCCCAAGAATGCACTTGTCATTCCTTGGAAAATGATAATGTGCTTCTTCCTCCCTTGTTTGATGTAGCAGCTATAGTGAGATTTGTCCTCTACATATCAAAGATAAGGATGAGGATAGAATGGATCCATGACCACCATCTGACTGCTAGCATGCACCATTTGACTTCTAGCCTGCAAATTCATGGTAGTTCTTAATTTGGAAACCATGTAGAACTTGTACTGGCCAGTCCTGATCAGCTTCCTTTTTGGTACTCGAAAAGGATGTAGATATTGTGCTCTCAATTACCAGTGCATGGTTCTTCATCTACACCGACTAATAGTCCGTGATGTTGTCATTGAAACGCCAGCTTTTCCTTCACTAAGTGCTGGAAATCTCATTACAAAGATGAATGTGGTCCTGTGTATGGGCTCGTGGAGATGATGCTGCCGGAACCGTTATTATGGCTGGCTGTATTTTATGGTGACAAATGATCATCGGAAGAACTTAGAATATGCAGCACTTGCCATTAACCATTGAGAGATTAGCCCAAGTTAAATGGTTCTATTGTCACTCCACCCGGCACAAGTTTTTTTTAATGGTTTCCACGTGACTTTGGAGGAGGCAATGTGACAACAATTTTTCTCTGTATATGTTCGGGATAGAACTTCTTGGTCTAGTGTTCGAGTCTGGCCAGTTTTGAGCCATGTACACCACTATGTTTGGTAGGAAAAGTGAAAGAATAAGTTAACCTTGAAGAGGAAATGTATTCACAGCTATAGCAACCAAAGCCCAACGGACACCCTTGCAGGCCGACTGTGACCAAGGCCCATGGGATGATAGCCCATGAAAATCTTGGCTGGTAGGTTGAGAAAGGCTAGCACTTATAAGCTAGGGTCGGTACTCCTATTTTAACAATGTGGAATACTCATCAATCCTCCCCCTTGGACAGCCGAAGTCCACGGCGGCTACTCTCGCCTGACAGACGGCAGCCCTCTCCGCAGGCGCTACTCTCTCAATGAAAGCACCAATAATGAGAACTCACACCGGCCCAAAGTCCCACCTGCCCTCCCCATGCCAACAAAAGCCCAATCGACACCCTTGCGGGCCGGCTGTAAAAGGCCCATGAGATGATAGCCCATGAAAATCTTGGCTGGTAGGTTGAGGAAGGCTAGCACTTATAAGCTAGGGTCGGTACTCCTATTTTAACGATGTGGGATACTCATCACATTGATTTGACTTTCACAAATTTGAAAATCAGATTAACTGCTTATGATTTATTAATCAAAACTGAAATCATCAAGGAATATTCAACTTAAAACACCAAAAAGAATATTCACTCAAAGGCTGTAGCGACAAGTGCGGGTGGCAAAAGTCACTTATGGATTGGACAACATAAGTTATTTATAAAATATCCGTATGTTTAGATGCGAATTAGTTTAAATTTTGAAACGTATTTAGTTGATCATATAAATGGAATATATTTCAATTCAAGTTAACATCTGAATATTTAAATTAGACAAAATTTTATGTTTGAATCTTATTTTAAATCCAATAAAAACTTTATTTTTGAACATAAAATTTTACTACAAACTAAATTTAATTAAAAACTTAGTGGATGTTTGGTAAACAATTTTAAAGAGCATACATAACAGCATTTAACATATAAGCTACATATAAATGTTAACCTAACCAAACAACAATTCAGCATTCAGCATATTATTTAACATTTTTGCTTCTAAATATGACATTTCTAGAATTGTCATTTTACTTAGCATTTTTTTTACTCTTATACATGAAATGTCAAAATTACCCCCCACACTCTTTAGAAAAGTTGTATATCAAAATATTTTTTTTGTTTTCATATTATTCGAAATATTATAATTTTTTTTATAAAATGTAAAAATATGTTAAACATTAATAAAAAAAATTTAAAAAGTTGTATATCAATTTTTTTTTTCATATTATTCGAAATGATAGATTTTTTTTATAAAATGTAAAAATATGTTAAACATTAATAAAAAAATTTAGACAAGTTGTATAAAAAATATATAAATATTTTCATATTATTAAAAATGTTAGATTTTGTTTTATAAAATGTAAAAATATGTTAAACGTTAATAAAAAAAAATTAGAAAGTTGTATATCAAAAAAAAAATTTCTTCATATTATTCGAAATGTTAGAATTTTTTTATAAAATGTAAAAATATGTTAAACATTAATAAAAAAATTTAGACAAGTTGTATAAAAAATATATAAATATTTTCATATTATTAAAAATGTTAGAAATTTTTTTATAAAATGTAAAAATATGTTAAACATTAATAAAAAAATTTAGAAAAGTTGTATAAAAATATATAAATATTTTAATATTATTAACAATGTTAAAATTAGTTGTATTAAAAATGTAAACATGATTTATAAAAAATATAAAATCTATTTTTTTTATTAATTTGTGTTAATACCCCTACATGTAATTAGTCACATCATTATACTAGCATATATGTTTTTTTCTGAAAAATTTAATCAAACACCCACATCATTTATAACTACATATATGCCAGTATTTCAAGCAGCATAAAGCAACCAACATACATACTAAATTATATGTTATTGCCAAAATTGTTTATCAATCGAACCCTAGTTTAGTACCAATCGAACATATTTCTGATCGAGTTTGCCACCCCTAGCCACGGGGTTCCGGTTCCCACGGCTTCTAGTTGTTGTATTATCAAACTTGTCAACGACGTCGTTTGAGATTTAAGTGTATTTTCGCTGCTTGTACAAGTCAATTCGGAAATTACGTTGGCTGTCTGTCACCGTTAAGTATATAAAAAGTCCACAAACAGCAGCTAACTTCTGTTTGGTTTGAAGGTCCTGAATCCACCGCAACAGCCATATTGTTCTAGAGAGAGAAACTCTAGTTTATACTACACAAATCTTCGCTCCTGGATACAGAGGGAGGGAATCTAGGTGTGATATTCTAGAAACAGAAGAAACATGTCGTCCTACGATGAATTCGGCGTCGACGGAGAAGACTCTAACTCCAACTACGGCTCTTACTCCAACTACGGCTCCTACTCCAACTTCGCACATGGAGAAGACATCTCCGGCGACCATCACCACGCTTCTGGAGTGTTTCCGGCGGATGGAGATGTCTCAGAAGACCACGTGCAATCCCCGGAGATCTTCGGCTATGGATCTTCCTCCGCAGATGCTGATCCGAACCCTAGCTACTCGCAGTCTCCCTTTGGTTCAGTTCCCGTGGAAAATGGAAATGGCAATGGCTACGGCGCTGGAAATGATGACATCTTCACCTCAGATGGACCAGTGCTGCCTCCACCTGGCGAGATGGAACCAGAGGAAGGATACGCCCTTCGCGAATGGCGAAGGTACACTATTGAACCTCCTTGATTTCGCTGATTTCTACGTTTTGTGAGTTAACTCGATCAGATCTGTTTGTTTGATACTGTATTTGTTTAGATCTGTTTGTGTTTTAGGCCTCTTAGAGGTTATTTTATGATACTTTGTGGTTACTTGTATGTTTTGTTGGTTGTGTTACTTAACAAATAAGAACTGTTTCTGTTCTGTTTTACAATGTTTGCTTATGTTGGAAGCATCTATTGAACATCCGTTTTCAATTCTTGATTGATAGTAGATATCTAGTTGTTGTTCATTGTCTACTTAAGCATGATCTATATAGTGACTTAATGGCAATACTTGAATTTATTGACTATCCTATAGATGCAATCTTCGCTCATGGTTGGTTCTGGTATGTACAGGTTTGAGTGTTCTTTAAACGATCAGATCTCAGTGCTTATAGTTCTCATTAATTATACACATATCTCAGTGATCTAGATGAATTTTTAATTTATGCATCTTAATCTTTTCAAGATTTTTTTTCCCTTTTTCATAAGTACGCAGGCAGAATTCCTAAATGACTTTATGTGATCATGTGCATGATTTGTCTATCATGATCAGAATGTGGATCTTGCTTTCAAAATCTATGTGATTCCCTTAGTGGTCTTTTCACTCTAGTAGGTTCTACTAATTGGGTTTTGAGGTTTTCTATGATCAATCTTGTTAAGATGAGTTCGCTCATAGAAAGCAAAACTTTAATGATGGTGCTCCACTGCATGAATTGTTTTTTAACAAATTACAGTCAAAATTTTGCGCTTTTAATTATGGACCTTATCTGATATTTCTTACAGTCAATTAAGATTTCCATAGATCTAAACTCCATATGACCATACTATTAGCTACCTCCAAATTTACGTTGTCAATGTAAGATTTCAGGTGACTGTCATACGGCTGGAGTGAATGCTGTAGACGCAGTCCCCTTTAAGGAAAATTCGTTTCATGGCATTTTTCAGGATCTTAAGAAAGCCTTTAAGACTTCTGTAGTAAAAATACTTCTAAGATGATTGTGAAAGTTGGTTCGGCAGCGCTTTGGCTTTGTTTAGCAGGTGAGTGAGGTTTGAGGAAGGTGGTTTGTTGATGACATCTCATTCTCATCTCCCAGAGACGACTACAACCCACTTGACATTGTTACGTGTTTTTTTATGAGTTCCATCATGGATCACTGTGAGTAGGCTCTCGTTAATAAGTTGTCACTGTTGAGTGAATTTTTACAGTGATATTGGGTACTGAATATATGTTCCATGGAACCCGTTATTATTTTTGGAACTTTAAAGTAACATTTGGGTTGGGGAGAGAATCCTTAGGGATTGCGAGGGCACAAGGGAAAGTAAAGGAGTTTTGGTTAGCATCAGAGTAATATTATTAAGGATATATATATATGACTTATCTCTTATAAGGACCTAAAATAAGGACTTAAGCTTTTGGAGTGCAAGACATTTTTTAAAAAACTTGAAAAATTTATGTTTATGTTTGATCGGTTTTACGAATCTAATGATATATTTTTTGTTTCAAACAAAAATCAAATGCTAGCCGAAAAGTTGATGAAACAAAAAATATAGAACACAAAATATTTCATCCACTTTTCGGGTAGCATTTGATTTTTGTTTGAAACAAAAAATATATCATTAGATTCGTAAAACCGATCAAACATAAACATAATTTTTTCAAGATTTTTAAAAAATGTATTGTATCCCAAAAGCTTAGGTCCTTATTTTAAGTTCTTATAAGAGAATTCCCCTCTATATATGTGTGTGTGTGTGTGTGTGTGTAGAAGCAGTAGCTAACTTAGAAAATGTGTTGGGGGTGGGGGGTTTAGATCGAATCAATTTTGTTGAAACCTCTGGAGGGTAATGTATGCAACTCCCTTTCTTGGAGAAGTAGGAGAGGTTTTTATTGAATGGGATATTTAACCATCATGATATGCATATGGTGAGATGTTTACTCGATTTGCATTACATGCAGCATTTTGAATTTCTCATCCTATTTGGCTAGTGGCATCGTATAACTCCCTCTAGTGCCATTTTTTGGGCTTGGATTTTCACCCTTCATTCTAGGCATATTGAGAGTATTTGTCAATCAATTTTTTTTCATAGATAATTTTTTGTCCTGATACAGGCAAAATGCAATTTATCTTGAGGAGAAGGAGAAAAAAGAGAAGGAAGTGAGACTCCAGATCATTGAAGAAGCAGAGGAGTATAAACGTGCTTTTTATGAGAAAAGGAAGCTTAATGTGGAGACTAACATGTCTAATAATAGAGAAAAGGAGAAGGTAAGGCTTCCAGGTGGATGTATTTAACCATTTTTTTTCCCAAAAAAGAAAAAGGCAGGTCTTTCGGTTTTCTGTGACTCAATATTGTGTTTGTTTCTGGAGCAGCTATTCTTGGCCAATCAAGAGAAGTTTCATAAAGAGGCAGACAAACAATACTGGAAGACTATAGCAGAGCTTATTCCACATGAGGTCCCCAATATTGAGAAAAGGAGAGGCAAGAAAGATCAAGACAAGAAGCCATCAGTAACGGTCATCCAGGGTCCAAAGCCTGGGAAGCCCACTGATCTGTCGCGTTTGCGACACATACTTGTGAAGCTGAAGCATACACCCCCACCTCACATGATTCCACCCCCACCAGCCCCCGCAAAGGATACAAAAGATGGGAAAGATTCCAAAACTGGAAAGGGTACAGCAGGCAGTGCAGCTGCCTCGGCAGCTAATGGGGCTCCCACGTCTGCTGCTAAAGATGCCACCTCTGATGGTTCTTCCAACTCAATCCTGCAAGAGGCTCCTGCTGCTGATGGCGGTCAGCTTGCCTCCGTATCTGAGCCCACAGTAGCAGCCTGATTGCTTGCAATACCAATACTAATGCCTTCAGGGATTCTTTTTATTTATCATATCAGATGCTCTCTCAATTTTCTGTCTGTTGATGTTTCTTTTCTGACCATGTGATTGGTTTGCTGTGCAAGGACTGGTTGACCTCGCTGTTTCTTTGCTTTGAAAATGTTATTGATATATTCCCTACTCCAGGTATGGACTCAATTTTTTGGACCAAAATTGTACGTCTTATTTAAGTTTTTGGAAGGAGGGGTTTGTATCTTGACCTTGTGCAAAAGATTAGGAAGGCCATTAGTCAATCAGAGATGCCAACGGGAAAAATCTAAACTCAATGATGAGGAAGATATTCGGAAGTCGCAGCAGTCTTGTTTTCACATGCTATTCACTCCTTGCCAGTGAGAGCCATCAACAGTCTTTTAGATCACCTAATTTGGCCAAGTCGGGGCAGTGCTTTAAAATAGTTTTTGGTCTAATAGGTCGGGTGGGACCCACTTAATTCATCAGGCTAAACGGTAAACATATCGATCTTGTTGACGTGG
This sequence comes from Euonymus europaeus, assembly GCA_963580455.1. Lineage (NCBI taxonomy): Eukaryota > Viridiplantae > Streptophyta > Magnoliopsida > Celastrales > Celastraceae > Euonymus > Euonymus europaeus. Next base: position 1,022,925 of record OY756969.1, on the reverse strand, counting down.
GCCGGGCTCAAGTCAAATGAGTATACACCAAATTCGGCCCAGGGAGAAAATCTGGCCTAACTATTAACTCAAGCCCAGCCCATTAATAAATATATTTATGAAACCCCTTTTTTATAAGGCCAGGCCAATTTTGCGTTCAACCCTAAATCGGCTCTAGTGGTCTGGTACTGGCCTTGTGTTGGTATAACATGAAACAAATTTCTGACGGCAACTGCTGGCGGGCATACGGATGCTCTTGGACTTGGTGGCAGTGGGAAGTAACGGACAGAAAAAAATTGGTTAAATTTCTTGTGGTCGCAAGAACGTCTTCCTCTTGTAAATAAAAAACTGTAGTGGCTATGATAACATGTAAATCATAATATATTTCGCCAATTATACATCCCTAAGAACAAATATAAACTCTGCTCCTTTCTCGTATCCAATAAAAAGAAAACCTATATCATGAAAAGCAATGTCTAAAAACAAAATTAACAAAGAATGTGACTAGAGGAGTCTCTTCTCCTTTTAATAATAAAAGAATAGAAGAGACTTGCAACAACATTGAGCCCAATTACAATAATCAATATTTCACCTTTCATCTAGGAGTGACCTGAGTGATCGTGATAGGAACTGAGCTCACCTGATACCTAGTAGATTCACTCAATATCGGAGTGGAAGGTACAGCGTCACGGCTGGTAGAACCTTGAAAAAAACCTGGCGGTGTAATTTCCTTTTCATTGAGTACGATTTTCCTTGATATCATGTCAACAACCTGACTCATTAGTGGTCGTCGGCTTGCTGCCGCTTGGGTACAGAAAAATGCTACTTTCATGTATCTTGTGATTTCTTCCTCTGGAAATTCTCCAATATCTGGATCCACTAGGTCCAAGAGTTTCCCTTCTTTGTGGAGCTCCCAAGCCTATTGAAGCAAAACAAATTGTTGAAGGAATGTGCATAACATAGGAGAAAGTAACAAACGAAAACAAGAAGGAAAAATTCCAAATAGTACAGCAAAACATCACATTCTATGAAATCTTATTTACTAATTTTTCTATATGGTTCAATATTCCGTTGGGCAGCTAGAAAAATTATGAGTTCCACAGCAAAAACTTCAGTTTGCAGTAGTAGGTTAGCTAATAAAAGTATTCATGGTTCAAGTATATTCAGATAGTCTAACTGGAAAAAAATGAATCTTTCAGAGAGAGTGTGTCAAAGACAAAGGAGCATGTATGGAATAGATGACATATTGGATAAGTAAAACTGCAAGAAACTAATCTTCTCTGGCAATCTCACCTATTGGTAACTACATGTATGTAAGAGATATGGATTTAACTACATGTTGGAAGAGCTTATTTGTGGCTGTGAGCAGGCGCAAGTTATCAAATATTCGTTATCTAACTTAATAAATCTGAGATATATAAGGCCCTTGCTAGAATAAGAACAGCTTAAATCATAACGTTGGAAGAACATATGCCACGACAATAAGACAACCAACATACAAAGGAGAAAAACAGCAACGATTTATCTGAAGGCACCAAATAAAATTAAATTAATCTTGGCCCACTGCAGGAGAAACTTCTGCATACCTCCACTGTTTGCCTTTGAACTGCTTCTACCACTAATTATTTCAAGTATAAGGACCCCAAAACTGTAAACGTCAGCCTTCATGGTTAATTGACCTCCCAAAGCGTATTCCGGTGCCAAATAACCACTGCATAGAACAAGAGTAGCATAAATTGGTTCTCTTGCTGACCGCATATCGTGTGAATTCAATTTTGAAATATAATAAATTTGTGTAATTATCCACAAAACCATATGTTCTTTCAGACACAATTACAGCCAACACTTAGGCAGCATCCAGCAATAATATTGCACTTCTCAATTGAGCATTGACATTAAAAAAAACACCATAATTCTATGGATTTATCATCACAGAACACTGCTAAAGAGATAATCAACATATGGAAACCACATATTAGAACAGCAAACATCATTTAATGTTGAACCGCATGAGCAAAAGAGATGCAATATTATGGAAACAAAATATGACAAGAGAATATAGGTAAAGAAAAATATACATTGTTCCAGCTATTCTTGTGCTAATGTGCGTAATATTGTCTGGGAAAAGCTTGGCCAATCCAAAATCGCCAATTTTTGGGTTAAAGTCTTCATCAAGAAGTATATTACTTGCTTTGATGTCCCTGTGCACGATATGTGGCATAACTTCGTCGTGAAGGAATGATAGTCCCTTAGCAATACCCATACAGATAATAGCTCTTCTTCCCCAGTCAAGTCTGATATTTGTACTCTCTCGACCTACGTGAACAATGGAAATAAGTTAAATTTTATCAATCTCTTTTTTAAAATGACAGTCAACAGCCCAACTCAAACTACTGTTATATTTACCTAATAACACATGCTCAAGACTATTATTTTTCAGATATTCATAGACTAATATCCTATTAGCCCCTTGAACGCAGCATCCAACAAATTCAACAAGGTTTGGATGCCTAACATTTGATATTGTATTGATCTCATTCAAAAATTCTCTTGCCCCCTGCCTTGACTCGGCAGACAGTGTCTTCACAGCAACTTGTAATCCATTTTTCAGAGTTCCCTATCAACAGTGTGACATAATTAATTAGGCTTTATATAAACCCCTTCATTTATCGAGTTATACATTCATATTAACTGGATAAAGGATGACAAGAAAAACCATCAATACATTCTGCACACCTTATAAACAGTTCCAAAACCCCCTCTTCCAATCTTGTTTCGTAAATGAAAATTGTCTGTTGCCAATCTTAGTTCATTGTAGGAGAATTGATTAATGTTTTGCATCAAATTTCCTGAGCAAAAGAAAAAAAACAACGGAAATAAAATATCATGTATAAGAATCCGAACCGTAGAAAAATAAAATTTAAAACTCAAAAGTATGGATTTTGCGACCTGCATACATATTTGTCCAAGAAAAGACAAAAGAAAAGGCATAACAGGAATTCCAGATCCCATTTTATGAAAAATCAAGTTGGCAAGCAGATATAAAACATCACGTCTCCTAAACCCTCAAGTATCATCAATGCTATGTAAGATCCAATTTCATTGAAACCAAGCAATCACATTAACTCCTGAATTTATTTTATTTTTTTGCACTTTTATTGAAGCTATAAACTGTGAATCAATTTATTACCTTCTTCGTCTAGATGAGCTTGAGAAACACTCCATCGTTTTACAATTGAAGAACCAAAGCATCTGCACACCATATCTGTCTGCAATATACTACTCCTATCCTCCAGATCGCCGAGTTAAACAGCAAACTCCATTCCCATACCTCAAATGCTCGAAGCACAATTAAGGTTCTATTATTGGAGAGAACAGAAAAAAGGTTATATTATTGGAACAGTAAAAATATGCATCACTTGCTTCTCATGAAGTGAAACACCGAGTCTTAAAAATCAAGACTATTCAACAATTCTTGAAAACACCGTCACGTTTTTAAACTCGCTTATCAATTCCACTCCTAAAATAAAACTTCCGTTTAGAAAATCAATTAGATTATACCAACACATCCAACGACAGAAATTCAGCAACCTTAAGCTGCCAAAGCTTCGCAACTCAAGCATCAAACTCCCAAAAAAAGAAAACGTCAATAGCCACACGTGTACATGCAATAGTTTCCAATTGCATTTTATGAAGAACTGGAGCACTCTGAGTCAAATTCAAACTTATGAGCATAGCACGCTCTGCGATCAGCTATTCCCTTAATTAACTCCTCAACACGAACTCAAACTAGAACTTCAGATCTATAAGAACTGCAACTTCCACCAAAACTAAATCGCAATACAGTTAATTTGATTGGGCGGAGCAAAGAGAAAAATAAAGAATTACCGGGCGTTGCAGAGAAGTCAAAGAGCTCCAAATACTGTATTGAATAATGAAATGAAGAACGAGAGGTCGATCTCGGCCTTTAATTTAAATTTTAAAAGCGAGTAGGTGGTGATTTTGTGATGCAAAAGCATGTGTGAACCTGGGTTGGTGTGTTGACGGGGATGGTGCGACACCGCCTGTTTTTCTCATAGATGACTCGTTCCGGTGCGCGGGTTCCATTCCTAGTCCAGACAGTGACCGACTGATCGTCCCTGGCAACAACATATTTTCAAAACCTTTTTTGGTCTCGCAAGAGCTCTGAATGGAAAGATACACACACAAAATTAGCTTTTACACGCAAATTCCTTTTGTGGGCTTAAAAGTTAGTCCATGGGGAGTAAGTGACTTAATTTTTAGGTAATGAAATTAAGACTCAATATTAATTTTAGTGGGGAATGAACGAAGGAATACGATATAATGTTAGGGCACTTATAATGGTGTTAATGGGGGAGGTGATTATATATGAGAATGTGTGTTTTTATTGATATGACTGTATTTGAAAATGTGTTTTGCTGATATGATTGAGTATATGACTTAAATTTTGGGTAATAAATGTGAGACTCAATATTAATTTTAGTATGAAAAATATGAGGAATGGAATGTTGAAGGCTTGACTAATGGAAAGGGGGAAAATATATTCAAAAATGTGTTCTGCTGATTAAACTGTATCGAGAGACGTGTTTTTGCTAATGTAAATAAGTATGTGAGACTACTTTTTGTGTAATAAATTGGGACCCGAAAATAAATTTAACGGAGAAATTTGCATGTCTCCATTGTGGTTGCCCTTAGTGGCTTGACTTTTGACTAATGTATTGAATATGTGTTTTATTGATGTCTCTGTATTGGGAGACTGTTTTACTGATATTGATAAATATGTGGAACCACTTTTTGTGTAATAGAAGCGGGACTCAAATAAAAAGTTAATGGAGATATTAGGGCACCACCATCGTGATTGCTCTTTAATTATTGGACAATTTATACTTGTATCAAACTATGAATTTTTTTAAAAGAAAAAACCGAGTTATATTAATTACTAATTAGGACGACTCTCATAAAACATATAGTCCTACGGAGAATAAATAGAGGGAGGATCCTCCGGGACTTGGATATACTGACTGAATTACTACAGCTAGGGATAAAATGTTGATTTAGATATTCCTATAAGCTTCAGATTTCGGACAGATCGTTGAGTGTGATCATTGGACAATAAGGGTATTGACACGATGAAGAGTGGTTATCATAAACTAATGGATCAAAAATATTCTCTATCTTCAGGTGTAAGTCCAATTTTTTGGAACTCAATTTGGTCTTTGCATGTGCCAGCAAAGGTGAGGAATATGCTTTGGCGAGCATTATCTGGTTGCTTACCAACAAAAATGGCATTAAGAAGCAAATATGTGGATGTTACAAAAGTATGCCCAGTTTGTAGCGGGTATCCGGAAGATCTGTTTCATGCTCTGATCTCATGTTCTCATGTGAGTAATATTTAGTGGATGTCAACTATTGGAGAAATGGGGGGAATTGTGCCTAATTTTGGAGCTTGGCGGCAACGTCTTATCACCATTCATGGTAAAGAAGAGCTGGAGATGGCTGTCATGTTAGCTTGGAATGTGTGAAAAGGAATTTAGATGATCTAGTGTATTGCATGGCTCGTCATACTATGGATCAACGGTACCTGGTACGAGCCATACTTAATTCAGATGTGTCGCAGTGTACGGGTTGTAAGGCTTATTGGAGCTTATTTCACACAATCAAGAGCACACAACCATAAAAATAAAGCAATATGAAAAATGGACACGGTGATTTACGTGGTTCAATCAAAGTGTATATACGTCAATGGAGGAGCTTCTATTCTTACTATGCGAAAATTGCGTGTATAGTAGAAGTCCTAACTAGGGCTTATATCAATAACCATAGTATCTACGTTGTACAATGACAAAGGTACCCTCATACATAAAATAATATCAACTCAATTCTACCATACCATATCGCGGGGATAATTCAACAATGATAAGTGGAAGAAACCATCAACTGGATGGGTTAAATGTAACAGGGATGCAACATTATTCGAACACATATGTAGTATTGGTTTTGGGGCTGTGGTTAGAGATAAAGAGGGAGTCATGTTGGAGGCAAGGAATGGGTGTTCTATTGGCTGTATGAACCTTAGCATTGTAGAGGAACTTAGCTGTCGTTAAGCTTTGAGTCGGTTGAAGAACTCTGGTCACACGAATGTGATTGTCGAGTTTGATGCACAATCGGTAACCCATGCGATTAATGGCTTTTCCTTAGTCATTTCATCCTTTGGCTCTATAGTTGATGATTGTGAAATAATTTTCAAGGATTTCAATAATTTTGTTTTCATTTTTGTCAAAAGGTCAACGAATCAGATAGATTCTATGTTCGGTATTAGGGTGTGTCATTTTGTGCCCTTTCTTTTAACTTCATGTAATTTGGTAGTAATTTAGAATAAAATTATAGGAAGTTTAATGCTCCGTTTGTTTCAAGAAAATTAATTTTTTGAAAAATCAAATATATCTTTTTCAGCATTTGTTTGAGAGAAATTTAAGAAGTTGACAAAAAATTGAAAAGTCAACACAAAAAACTTAAACTGTGTAGAGGAAAACAATAACCCCTTTGAATAAGCAGCTGTTCTTTTCCCCTATCATGCCACATCCAATTCTTCTCGGTCTCTGTTTCTCTTGTAATTTTCTCTGCTTCCTATTTTTGTTTTCTCGACATCATGGGTTGATGATTCATTCCCTTCAAAAAAAATTCTTCATGTTACCTCAACCTGTCTCCAGATTCTCCAATGTATCATTTTTTGCCCTTCCTTTATCGACAAACTCACCGACAAAAACCCATTATTTCCTTGCCGGACAACCCTCAAACTCAAAAGTATGAAATTGAACACTCAATTTTTTCGAGGAAACCAAAGAAACAAACGAAGGAGAAGCCGTTTGATCGAGAAACAAGCCTCTAAGAGGGAAAGAATGATCAGACTGCTCGGATTTGATTAGGTTGGCAAACTAGGGATCTTGGACATATATTGTAGTGGGTATATTGGGTTCTTGTGGAATTGAAGCTTTTGTTGTGATAAAAAGAAGAGCATAAAAGTTCATGCTTTGAAGGGGAAGGGACTTGAAGAGGAAGAGAGAATAACATTGATAAGGATTGAATGTTTATTGGAGAGTAAGGGAGGGAATTCAAGAGAGGTTGATGCATTGACTATTTGGCTTACATCACTGATGAAATCAAAGGAGCATCGCTTTTGTCGAGCTTTATGTTTTTTGCTACCGTTCGAGTGCGACATTGTTGTTAGTTACAAAAAAGTCGCATCACGCATATTTGTTCTACAACACAAGGAAAAATAAAAATAATGTATTTTAAATATATGTTTTTCAACAGATCAACAATAAAAAATGTTACTCATTTTTTGTCAAAATAATAAAAATTAATTGATTTTTCATCATAATTTTTTTACTTCAGGTATATTTTTCATAAGAAATTGATTTTTCGTTAAATAAATGGAGTATAAGATGAATCTTATCAAAGGTTTATAACTGATAAAATAAAGATGAGCTACAAGTTGAACTCCAACATGAAAAATTAGCGTGTACAGTTTTGAAAATTGTTTTTTGTTTTTGAAAACTAAAAATAGGGTAGAAATCGTTTGAGAAATTTTGAGAATAGACCGGTGAAAATTCATGACGTGGTTGGTCTCAAAAGAACTACAAGTGGGCGAGCAAGAAAACCCAACCAACGTCGACTCATTTCGTTAACCGTAGCTCTTGAAATCTCACTTGAAAGAGTGTGGTCACATTGGAGAAAACGGCCCAATCCGGCCAGCTCGATAAACTCCAGTAACATCCACCACCTCCATTGGACTCGCCGGACTGAGAAGCACCTAGCCCAATTCTTTTCCAACCAGATGAGCCACCGAAAGGTCGTGACCTAGTGTTGGCCCGAAATTGGTCCATTATTGACCTGATTTGGTGAATTTGAGTTTAATTTGGGTGAATTTCAATTTCATGTTTTCGATTTTCGAAAACGTAGTCAAATAACACAAACCAAATGAATTTTCTAACACTTTTTTATTACTAAAAATGATTTTTAAAAACTATACTTAAACTCGTTTTTGAAAACTAAAACAAAACAATTTTCAAACACGCTTTGATAGTTACCGATCTTCAAAGGAAGGAATGCACATATAACTCGAGACATGAACATGACCAATTGATCACGGAAAACAACCCTGCCGAGGGTTCACCAAGGCGCCATGAGCCCGTGACCCATTAACAATTATTTTGACCACTGTCATGTTAATTTGACTTTAATTAGTATTTGCTATTATTTTTCATAAAAATTCCCCCTACTAATATGATTTGTTCCGAACATAAAACAAACACGTTGGAGATTCCATGACATTTTTGTTTGTTAAGATCTATGTACAAACATAAAGAACTTTTTTTTCCCAAGTAAAGAGAGGTGAAATTGATTTCACCATGCAATCTCTTTTATTTTGAATATCAATAATTTGCGTGGATTGTAGAGGCCCTATCTTATATAGTCTATTTATTGTAATATATTTTTATAATTGTGATTCAAAGTGAAAAAGATTGAGGTTGAAATCATTTTAGCCCTTGCCATTTTTTTTTTAATGGAGCAGAGCAAGCTTGCCTCCTGCTTGTCCAAGTCTCGTAGCATTGGGCAAACATGTTGGAGATTTCATTGACGTATATTAACATTAACAAGACAGAAGAGCACATTTTTGTTTGTTAAGATCTATGCACAAACATAAAAAACTTTTTTTTCCCCGGGAAGAGAGATGATGAAATGTTTTCACCATCAATTTTTTTTTATTTTGAATATCAATCATTTACGTGGATTGTGGAGGCCCAATCTTATATAGTGTATTTATTATAATGTATTTTAATGAATGTGATTAAAAATGAAAAGGAGTTAGTTGAAATCATTTTAGCCGCTGCCATTTTTTTTTTAAAAATGGAGCAGAGCAAGCTTGCCTCCTGCTTGTCAAGTCTCGTAGGACGGGTCCTCTTCCGCTGGCATAAACGTTTTTGAAGTAAAGGGGAAAAAAACAGCAAAAAGCCAACATTGATGGGTGCCAGATTTAATAAGAATCGGAACTCCAACATCTGGAATCGTTCCAGAAAGCAAACCCTAAAAAGCTAAAACCTTCAACCCACCGGCACTAACCCTTACTACAACTCTCTCTTTTTTCTCACTATACAGTGATACCTGTCGCCTTCAATTGCGACTTTTGCACCACTCACATTTCTCGATTTTCTCTCTCTTACCCTCTCCCTCTTTCGGTGTACATATAAATTAGGGTTCCTTGTTTCCAAAATGAATCAACCACAAGTCTCAGTCTCAGTCTCAGACGCTAATAATAGTAAGGATTCGGAGGAGGAGCCCGTGGCTCAGCCGATCGAGGAGGAACCGGCTAAGGCTGAGGAGAAGGCGGAGCCGGACGTTGGTGAAGAGGAGGCTCAGGAGAAACTCGGCGATTCCATGGAAGAAGATTCGGTTGGTCCTGCCACTGTGTTCAGTATCCGGCTTAAGCAGCCTAGGTCCAATTTGCAGCATAAGATGAGCGTGCCCGAGCTTTGTCGCAATTTCAGGTGAAATTGGATTCAGTTTGGTCTTTTGATGGGTTTGAGATTGAGTTGAGTTGTATTCTTGTATTATAGGGCTTTGTGATTTGTGGTAGTTTTTCTTCCGTTCTATTAACGTTTTGTTTGTTTTTCAGTGCTGTTGCTTGGTGCGGGAAGCTAAATGCCATAGCTTGTGCGTCGGAAACTTGTGCAAGAATTCCAAGGTATTCTATTTCTGTTACCTTATGGTTTTTAGTTCTGAGCGCTTGCTAGAAGTTGTAGTGAAAATGAGTTTTTGTGATGGTTTGGTTAAGAACAGAGTCAACAGACACTGGGGTTCCGTTTTAATTAATATTGTATGCTACACCTTGTATGCCATTATGTGTGGCTGAAAGTTACATTGGACTCGACTTTGTCTAAGATATAAATGTTGCAATCGAAATATCATATATCTCATTATAGCCTGTTGTTGGTCATCTTTAGATGGTTTTTACTCATCACTGCTAAGTGCTAACTGTCGTAAGTCTGAGAACTTGATGTTCTGTTTTTACTATGGTTTAGAAGTTGGTGCGTCTCTGGTATTCTTGACTTTGTGAAGAACACTTTGCATTCAATTTTAAGTAATTTCCTATGTCATTTTGTTTTTGCAGTTCTAATGCCAATCCACCATTTTGGATCCCTATACATATTGTGAACCCGGAGCGGCCAACTGAGTGTGCGGTTTTTAATGTCATAGCAGGTAGGCAAAGCGTCTTGCAATGTTATTACATCATTATTTCTTCATTTGGGTTGAAGGTTTTATGTACGATAATCTGGAATGCCTTTTGCAGACTCACCACGTGATTCTGTTCAGTTTATTGAATGGTCCCCTACTTCTTGCCCACGTGCCTTACTGGTAGCTAATTTCCATGGGAGGATTACCATCTGGACACAACCTTCTCAAGTAAGTTAGATTGCTTGACTATTGTTCTTTGTTCTTTGAACCTGATGCCCTTTCCTATCACAAAATATGTGAAATAGCCTTTTCATCATTCACTCTTATGCAATATTTTTTTTCTTCTTTTTGGAATCTACGGTAATATGTTTTTTTGAATGGAGCGATTGACTAATTTATCTTTGCCTTATTGTTTGGAGGTCATTCTAGTGCCTTTTGCTTGGCAAATGGCTACAATTTTCATTTAACTTTCTTCTGTCCTGTTATTGTAGGCCCCAGCTAATCTAGTCCATGATGCTAGTTGTTGGCAGCGTGAGCATGAGTGGAGGCAGGATATTGCAGTTGTTACAAAGTGGCTATCAGGGGTGTCTCCGGTAGGGTATTCATTATTAATTGCCAACTGCCGTCCATCCTAATTTTTTTGGGTGTTTCTGCTTTGTATTTTAAAATGCAGTTCATGAAGCACAAATATTGGATATTGTATCTAAGTTTCATTTGATGAGGATATTTATGCCCGTGAATCTCGTAAAACTGGATTCAAAAATCATAGATAAAGTAGTTTATCCATATATGTTTTCATGTTTGTAATGAAAATGCAACCATAATTTTGTTCTAAAACACAATTTGAAAATAACTTTAGGATTGCAAATATCATTCCGCTACCCTATGCAATATCGGGGATCCTGATGTTGTAGTGAAGTTTGTTCAAAACTTAAACGTGTTATTTATTTTCATGCTCTTTTTGATAATTTGTTTATGTTCGACTGGTTTTATAAATCAGTATAGGTGGCTTTCCTCAAAATCTGGTGCTGCAAGCTCAAAGTATACTTTTGAGGAAAAATTCCTTGCACAGCATTCACAGGCTTCAGGTTTGTTAACTGTAGTGTAAACTTTCTTAGCGTTATCCAGGAGTTTCATGTGAGTTTTAGAATTGTTCTGTTGTGAGCTTAGATTGTAGTTTTCTCTATATGACTATTGGATATGCATCCAGATGATTTCCTTTGTCTCTCTCCTTTTTTTTTGGAGTCATGTTGTTGGCTTTCCATTTCCATTTTTTTGATGTACCGAGCAATGTAAATGATTTAATTCTGTCTATAGCAAAAACCATATGATTCACCCTGTATACTGTGGGGAAAATGTCTATAATTGAAAGGATATTTTGACGCTTTGAAAATGGCTTACATGGACAACTAATTTGTCCAACAATAATGCCGCCAGTGCTGCCAATACAAGTACAATGATGATTATGATGTCTGCAATCCGAGCTAAACCTTTTGGTCTTTTCTTTCTTCTTCTAGATGCCTTTTGATTGACAATTTGATATACCTGAGATTGTGAACACACTGACCCTGATACAATATTATTTCATTTCAGCTAGGTGGCCAAATGTCCTCTGTGTTTGTTCTGTTTTCTCATCCGGCTCTGTTCAACTTCATTGGTCCCAATGGCCTCCTAGTCAGAGTAGCCCAACACCAAAGTGGTTTTCCACGAGTAAAGGACTCTTGGGTGCTGGCCCTAGTGGGATCATGGCAGCTGATGCAATCATAACTGATAGTGGATCCATGCACGTGGCTGGTGTCCCAATAGTAAATCCATCTACTGTTGTTGTTTGGGAAGTAACTCCTGGTTCTGGAAATGGATTTCAATCTAGTCCAAAGACAAGCGTAAGCGATGGGATTCCAGCCTCAATTAATTCATCTAGTTGGGAAGGTTTTTCTCCTTTGGCTGCATACTTATTGTGCTGGCAAGAATATGTAATATCTGACGAAAAGCAAGGGAGAAAGCAGGCAGAAGAAGATTCAAGTGACAGTGCATCTCTTCATTGTTCACCAGTTTCAAATTTTTCTGCATATGTGAGTCCTGAGGCTGCTGCTCAGTCTGTAGCAACCACTACTTGGGGTTCTGGTGTTTCTGCTGTTGCCTTTGATCCAACTCGTGGTGGCTCTGTAATAGCTGTTGTGATAGTCGAGGGTACATATCTGTGTTCTGACTTGAAACGTACTTTACCAATTCAGTTTTATGCTGTAATGTGACCAATTCTTCTTCTAAACCTATATTTACTCTGTATATATAACTGCTTGATTGAATACTTTCTAGTGTAGGTACAACTGTTGCTTAAGATTAATGTGGAAGTGGTTTAAGAGGGCCATTCATCTTAAACATTTAAATGCACATGCTTTGTAAAATCCTTGTGTATTTCTATATATATAGCATTATATGGCAACAAATTGGAATTTGAGTTTTATTTGTTGGCAAAACTTATGAACCATGATACATGGTAGGTGATTTGGTTGGTTTAGTTGTGCTTTGTTTTTGCATCCACTTCTACACACCTCGCATTCCCCAAGTGTGGCCAATGCTTGAGCCCATATCATTTCCATATCAGAGTTGGAGACCTTTCCTTCTGATCGCCAAAAGGAAAGGGGCTTAGGAAATTAATCTTACTGATGGATCTTAGTTTTGCAGGACAGTACATGTCCCCATATGATCCAGATGAGGGTCCTTCAATCACTGGATGGAGAGTGCAACGTTGGGAATCTTCCCTTCAGCCTGTCGTTCTCCATCAGATATTTGGCAACCCCACTTCCAGTTTTGGCGGACGGGCACCCATGCAAAATGTTTGGGTGTCCAAGGTGGATACAAGCATACAACCAACTAATGATTTTAAAGTTCATTTAGGAGTTACTCCATGCTCAATCGTGGATGCGCGAAAATCATCCAATTTTATCGTTGATAAAGGAAAAAGAGTAGTTTGGGATCCTTTAGACATGCCAAGTGATGTTAGAACACTGGCTCAAATTGTTTATTCTGCCCATGGGGGTGAGATTGCTTTTGCTTTCATGCGTGGTGGAGTCCACATTTTTTCTGGTCCTAACTTCACTCCCATTGACCACTACCAAATCAATGTTGGATCTGCAATAGCTGCTCCTGCCTTCTCTTCTACAAGCTGCTGTTCTGCTTCTGTTTGGCACGATACTCGCAATGATAGTACAATATTGAAGATTATTCGAGTTCTTCCTCCGACTACTCCAAGCAGTCAACTAAAGACTAATTCATCAACCTGGGAACGTGCGATTGCTGAGAGGTACTTAATAAGTTATTTACCATTTTTCTATCATAAACGCACAATAATCCTATAAGTAATGCTTATTGATGCTTGCTTTTCTTTTATGACGTATACAGGTTGAACTGCAATTATTTGACGTCATAATGTCATATTAATATCTTGTCATGTGCAGGTTTTGGTGGAGTCTTTTGGTTGGTGTTGACTGGTGGGATGCTGTCGGCTCTACACAAAGTGCTGCTGAGGATGGAATTGGTATGATTCTTCAGAATCTTTGTTTAATTACTATGATTGATGTTGTAGTACGCCAGGGAGATTTTGACACATGTATCATCTAGGTATACTTCCTTAATATATGCATTTTCCAAGAAAACACGTGAGTTGATGGTTGATACCTATTGTTGATCACAGTGACTCTTATTTCTTTTTCAGTGTCGCTGAACAGTGTTATTGCAGTCCTAGATGCAGATTTTCATTCTCTGCCTTCAACACAACACAGGCAACAATATGGTCCTGTATGTTAATCTGGATCCCCTTCGGTTTAAGCTATTTGGTTCTTCCCATAGACAAAATGATATTTAGTTTAAATCACAGAGGGGCTGGTGATACATGTGGAAGTTTGCTTATGTGATGATAAAGTTTTTGCCAAAGCTGGATGACTTTTTGGTGCTCCAAATAACTATTATATAAGGCCTTATCTTTTTTATTCTAGCCGTTTCTATGGCCCAACCCACCACTGCCAATTTTGTAACTTGATCCTGATTCCTGAGCTGCATAAATTTTAACTGAGATGGTTGCCATCCTCTTGTTTATTCACCTGAACCGGTCTGATTTGTTGATGGAGGCTACCTAAACTGGTATCAGTTACTTGGAAAAAAAACATTTAATTTTCTTTCAAAGAAAAATAAGGAAAAGCTGTAATTTCTTGTTTGGGACCTTTTGGCATGTTACTGTTAATGTTGGTTGAATAAATAATCATCATATTTTATTAGATCCATGCATTTCTTCTTCCTTAGCCTATGATATCTAAATGCTTGCTCTATTGTTTCTTTAATTAAAAGTGTGTTTTCCTTATTGTACAGAGTTTGGACAGGATAAAATGCAGACTACTGGAAGGCGCAAATGCTCAGGACGTTAGGGCAATGGTTCTAGATATGCAAGCAAGGCTTTTGCTGGATATGTTGGGGAGAGGCATCGAATCAGCCTTGGTAAATCCCTCATCTTTGGTACCTGAGCCATGGCAGGCATCTCGTGAGACATTGGCAGGCATTGATCCTGAAGCGATGGCTGTTGAACCGAGCCTCGTTCCAAGCATTCAGGTTTGGTTTTCCCTCTTTCTTCGCCCTTAAGCTTCTGGGTTATCCCGTTTTGTGTCTGTCAGAAGCTTCTAAGCCTTTGTTTAGTTTCAAAAGTGTTGATATGTATCTGAAGCTGTCAGGTAGTGATAAATGCAAAAGAAAACGCTTCTAAGGCTTTTTTATTTTTATTTTTTTATGTTGGTTTACTTAAAATTAATATATGTACTGAGTAAATCAACACGACAGACTGAAAAGTATAAAACTGAAGAAGATTTGTTTCTGATATTTAAAGAAAATGTGAAAGGGCAGAGAATAATGAGTCAAACAGGAAATTTTATGGATGTTGGCCCACGTCTGTGAATTATTTAAGTTAAGATTGTCCTGGGGCGTCTTTCTATTTCTGTGGTTTTGTTTTGGTTTGAATTGTAAAGTTGTTGTCATTTCTTCATAGAGAGAGATTTCCTTGTTATCAAGGAAGAAAGAAAATATTTTCTTCCCATTTGGGTCCTTCATCCATCTGCTGGCTCATATTCTTGTTGGGCTGGTCAAGGTCTCTGCCCTCCAATCATCTTGCAAATCCCTTGATATGGTGGTGGTCTTCTAAAACATAGGAGGATTGAGTCTGTTTTTAAGTTATCTTATGTTTTTGTTGCAGGCTTATGTTGATGCAGTGCTTGATCTAGCTTCCCATTTCATAACACGCTTGCGTCGTTATGCTAGTTTCTGTCGCACACTGGCTAGTCATGCTGTGAATGCAGGCACAGGAAGCAATCGCAACATGGTGACTAGTCCCACCCAAAGCGTGGGCTCTCCTGCAACAAGTCAGGGTCTGTATGCACCTGTCATTTGATAGTGCAACCTCAAAGAGGACAACAATATCTTTCTGCAATTTTGCATTTCTTTTATGGATGTCTTCAACTTTGTCTGAGTCTCCTTCCTCTTTTTAGCAATTGCTATCGGTGTGACATATCTGATGGACTATCTGACTGCAATACCTGTTTTTCAGGGGGCCAAAGTGGCACCACAAGTTCTACTGGAAGTACCCAGATGCATGCTTGGGTCCAAGGTGCCATTGCTAAGATTAGTAGCACTAATGATGGAGTATCTAATACAACTCCAAATCCCATTAGTGGGCCGCCTTCCTTTATGCCTATAAGCATTAATACGGGGACATTTCCTGGAACACCGGCAGTTAGGCTCATTGGGGATTGCCATTTCCTTCATAGATTATGCCAGCTTTTACTTTTCTGTTTCTTCTTCCGGCGAACACAGCAACCTCGCTTCGTTGGTAGTGCCCAGAGAAATACTGATCCAAATATGCAGAAACCCCAGCCGGGTGCTGCTGGGAAAATTGAGGAGGTCAATTCTGTTACTTCAAAACCAACATCAGCAATGGCCAGATCAGATGACAACCAGGCAGCTCGAGGTAGTCAGCTTATACCAGTAGCACAAGTAGGTGAAGATGGACCTGCAGGCCGGTCAAGATTGGGTACTGGCAATGCTGGTCAAGGATACACTTTTGAGGAGGTAGGATTGCTGCTTTTGGTTTACAGGTCATTTCCAAGACTGTTAGTTATGTGTTTCACTAAATATTTTGGCTTGTTATGACGATTCATAAGATGATAGTACTTTTGTTCTTCATGAAGTATTGATGGTCTCCAAAAAGGGTTTTCATTTGAGACACGAATGAGTGATAATTTCCCTATAAGAGGATATATAAGACGTCTAGATTTGATAAAGAGTTCAATGTGTTGCTGTTGTGCAGGTGAAGGTCCTTTTCCTTATACTCATGGATCTTTGTCGACGAACAGCTGCTTTAGCCCATCCGTTGCCAGTTTCTCAGGTGGGAAGCAGCAACATCCAGGTGCGGCTGCACTATATTGATGGGAACTATACTGTACTACCAGAGGTCGTTGAAGCTTCTCTTGGGCCACATATGCAGGTATCTTGGTTTATTTCTTTCAAGTGGAAACTTGACTGGAAGCTGTTAGGCTGGTTCACTTGTGATCAGTAATGCTGCCAAAGAATGTCATATAATTTATGATGCTTATTCTCTACATATAAGGCTGGTTAGCTTCAGGAAATTCTTTAGGTATGTTATACGCCCCTTAATGATGTATTGTATGGAAGTTCTACTTCTACATAGAGATAACAGGCAAGAGGATGGGTGTGCAGAACTGAGAATGTTGCGATGGATGTGCTGCAGCACAAGGTAGGATAGGATAAGAAATTTGGCTACTCAATCAATCAATCTTGGGTAGCGATAGGACAGATTGCAGATAAGATGCAAGGAAAACGGCCATGAAGCATTCTATTGCAGACTGATTTCACCAACCAGGCAAAAAAATAACGTTTGACTCAAGAATGGACCATTCCTTTCACGACCTGAAAGCCATAGTAATTGTAACGTTGAATTAGCCAAAATAGAGTTGGAAGATAATGATACGGCTCGTATAAGCATATCTCGTCACGGCTTGTCCATTGTTTTTAATAATTTCCTTTTCCTTGAGTCAGACTCCAAAAAAATGAAAAAAAAAGACTTGTTTTCCAAGGAAGAGGCCTTTGTCTTTGTTAGCTATTTGAAATTTGAAATCGGTATTATTTTACTTTCAGTAGTTGTGTACATGGATTAAGCTTTCTGGTGAACTTCCTTCTTTTTTTTCTCTTCCTGTCATGGCTATACAGAATATGCCTCGCCCTAGAGGTGCAGATGCTGCTGGCCTCTTACTGCGTGAGTTAGAACTCCACCCTCCTTCTGAAGAGTGGCACAGGCGGAATATGTTTGGTGGACCTTGGTCTGATCCGGAGGACATAGGGCTTCTGGAAGATAATGTGAGCAACTCAGCAGATTCACTTGCTTTTATTTCATCGGGTAATTTCGATGTTTATCATGGAGCTCATGCCCTATGGCCAAGGAAGCGCAGGATGTCTGAAAGAGATGCAGCTTTTGGCTTGAACACTTCTGTGGGCCTGGGAGCGTATCTTGGTATAATGGGTTCACGCAGAGATGTTGTTACTGCTGTTTGGAAGACGGGTCTTGAAGGGGCCTGGTACAAGGTTTGATATCATTGGTCTTTCAGCTTTTTCTTTCTCCCTCAAGATCACAATTTATAATATAATCAAATTTCTTTTGGTCTATCATTTGATATAGGATTGTTTTAGAAAAATGCCAGCTTCTTTCATGTAGGGCATTTCAAGTATGGTTTTCATTTTTTTTTTAAAATGTTCCATTTTATTACAAATGCCCTATGTCTAGTTTTATCTGCCCAGCTTTTCTGTTATTGATCATACAGAACAAATACCTTTGGCCTCTGGAATCTGCTTTGAGACTTCCTCTTTGATAATGGCATTTCATTATGCTTATTCTGAAGATTTACTGGAGATGATTTGAATACTATAACAAACTTGGATTGGATGTGAATGATTAAAAGACAAAATCTTGAATTTCAGAGTTGGAAGATGTTCTGTTATGTTGTTGTTAGCATTGATTGGAGCCAATACTTGATAAGAAACATAAAAATAGACAACAGGACTTTAAAAGCAGTTTCAAGGCATTCTAGATATTTGGGAACCATATTGTGAATTTGTGATGGAGATCATGAACATTATTTTTTAATTGACCTTCTCATTTGTTGCCACTTTCCGTCTAATCTTGGATGGCTTCTGTTATTTTTTTTTTATAAATTTTGATTTGTCATGTTGATGCTGCTGAACTCCCCCTGCGCTTTCATCCATTCCCAACTCCCAAGCTTGGATAAAGGAGGGTTGTGGTAGGTTGCAGCCAGTGTAAAACTTTGTCAAACCATGAAAATGAGTGAATGAGAAATTTGATTTTCTCGGACTCATGTGACAGACCCAAAATTTTTGGGATAAAGATTTGGAGGAGGAGGAGGATGATGTTTCTGCTGCTGCTACCAACGCTCTCTGTTTATCTATCTGTGTGTGTGAATCTTTGTTTCTTTTAACTATTTGAAAATGCTCTTAGTCCACTCTTTGGTGCTCTTATGCAGTGCGTAAGGTGTCTGCGGCAAACTTCAGCTTTTGCTTCTCCGGGTTCTACCAATACACCTAATCAGAATGAACGAGAGTCTTGGTGGATCAGCCGTTGGGTCCATGGCTGTCCTATGTGTGGTGGAACGTGGGTTCGAGTTGTATAATAGTATGTTTCACTCTCCTGTTAATTTAATTAGGTGAGTTCATCTCCTTCTGCAGAACCATACATACTAATACTAGCCCATCTCTTCTTTCTGATGGACTTTTGAACTATGAAATATTATCAATGGTCATCAGGAGGGGAGCTTGGCATGTGTTAAAACAATACATGTTGCGAGGCTGGGATTGGTAAAGCCTTCCTGGTTGCTTTTCATTGTGGATGTTTTCATTCAAATTCTTACTCGTAGCACATTTGAGGGTCGTCTGTAGAAAAAAGATTTCATGAGTTGGAAGCTGATGCGAGCTTATGTTTCCTGCTAATTTAAACATGATAACAAGTAGTTACACTACAGCCTGTGGTATCTAATATTCTTTCCATTTGCTAATCATATTTGATTTTCAAATGCAGGTTGTAGATAAATTTCTTGAGGCTCATTGGATATATTACAAGTTCTGTATTCTAGGGAACTCCAACATGGAAGTAATCCGTCAGGAGTTGCTTATTTGATGTATATACTATATAGTTGTTAAGCACTAACAGCAGAAGAGATTCTTTTGCTGAAAAAACTCAGGATTTTTTTTTGACAAACTGCTGAGGACAAGTAGTAGCTTGGAGGCAAAGTAACTGCTTCGTTGCATCGGCTGATATTTATTGGTTTATCAGGAATGAATTTTAAGAAACCCAGTTTTAACTGTCCGGCTTTTGTATCTTTTCTCCGTTTATTTTTTTCCTTGGGAAATATGTATTATGTACTCTGTACATTATTAACTGTTGGTGAGGACTCTTAAGTAGGATACTGATCACGTGAGAAGTCAGAACTGCCACATACTTTTATGGCTTGAATGTACTGTAAATTGCTTGTGGTTCTGTTTTGCATTCCTGTCTATGATGTTCAATATCGTAATTTTTCTGGACAGCCGTCAATTAGAAGAATGTGAATGCTAGTTATGGCTAAAACTCAAGTCATTAGTGCGATCTTGCTGGGAGCAGATGATGTCAGGCTAGCAAGCAGTCTCCCATGGATAGGATGGGCATCTCTCCATTCTCCGAGTCCGCGGTGATGGCTGTCCTCTTTACCTTGGAAATTCTATTGGTAGAACTGCTATGTGAACCTAATCATGGTGGATTGCTTCTTCATCTGAGGCAAAAGCGATCCATTTGCTCTTTGTTTTAGGCTGCCTTAATATCGTGTTTGTCATACAAAAGGCTATCTAATGGGGTCAACTGTACACCCATCGTCCACATCAACTGTGGAGGTAGTCAGAAACTACGGCAGTTGTATTATGGGCAAGGGTGGAAAAAAAAGGTTCTAGATCGATCAACGTAAGTGTTTAGTAAATATTTGTATGATTAAATTTGAACTAGTTTAAATATTTAACTGACCTGACTCGAGATGAATTCAAACAATTAAATTAGACAGTAATTCAACTGTATTAATATTCAAACAAATAAATCGGATCAAATGTTTGTGTTAAAACCTGAATTTTGAAATTGTAATTTATGTTCAAACTTAGTTTAATTCGAATCGAATAAATAGACGTAGTAGTTTTCATTCTTATCTAAAACTATCCCTATCTGTTGACTCAAAGGTTATCAGGCAGGTCAAAACCATTTTTATCGGACCGGGTCAGATCTGTTTTAAACTTTTAATCAAATATTGTGCTAGGGCCCGAAATATATTATCTCACACATATTGACATATATATATATATATATATATATATACACACACCCCGGTGCATATATATTGCACTGTGGCAGTGCATATATTCTAATATTACTATATTAGTAATTAGCCCCGAGACCCGAGCTCAAAAGACAAAGTCCGAGATCCGATATATTAGTCCGAGTTTCTTGGATCCTAGCCGGGCTTGGGTTTACAAAATAATCCTAAGCCTGTCTCGAAAGCCGAAGATGGTTCTCGGGCTTGTGCCTAGGCCGGGCTTGCAATAATCTGGCCGGCCCTGCCCGATGCCCACCCCTACCGGGCCTCGAGGTTCTAGGCCAGAGCGGTCTTGTCCATGAATTCGTCTCTTCTGAATTGAGCAAATGCTCTAGTCTTGTTGAGCTTTGCTGTAATAGAGAGACTGTATTCTGCGTGAAAAGCGATCATGAGTTCTACGCAGGGGTCGCACTCACTAGCCTTCAGGGTGATGAGGCTATGCAGGCCCTCGTTCCAAGTAGAAACCCCTCTCCTCGTGGACCCTGCTGATCTCATGGTCGGCGAGGATATCTTCGACGATCCGATCGCCGCTTCCCATCTCCCGTCTCTTATCGACGGAAAGGCCAGCACCATCGATTCTACTGATCTCAGCTACCGCGCCAGATTTGTCCTGCATCACCCCTGCGACTCCATTGGCCTCTCTGGCCTCCTCATGCTCCCTCAGTCTTTCGGGTTGTGCTTCCCTCCCCCTCTCTTCCCGTTATTTTCTCCACTAGACTTGCCTCTTTCTTGGCTTCTGAAAGCTAGTGTGTTTTCGCAGGGCGATATATTTGGGAGAAACTTTTTGTAGCTACATCAGTATTAACAACAGTTCTAATTTCGAGGTTAGAGACGTTATTATCAAGGTAAGTGCGTCTTTATTAAGGTTGCAATTTCCACTTCACTGCTTGTTGGTGTTCAATCTAGAATTATACATTTTTGTTTTCTTTCATCTCAATCATGATAACACCATGTTTCCTATAGATTTGTGGCAGAATATATGTAAATGCTTGATTTATGGACTGCGATTCTCCATGGATTGTGCTCGTCCTGCTTGACCTAATTGTTATTGGCATGGGAGTATCTTAAGCTATACCTGATCATTATAACGTTTTTCCTGGAGAAAAATAATACCTTTTATGTATTAGACTATTAGTTTAGAAAGGCCTTGATAGGTTTTCAGACTCTATTGCAGACAAACAAGTAATAGGGCTCCATGTAGTTCATCTATACTGATGTCTGATTAGTCTAACTAGAATTGAGTTGTCTTCAATGAATACATGGATCAAGAGTTTAGTGTATGTTTCCTTTTCAATTATTCTTTTTTTTTTCTTTGCTGCATTTAGGCAGAAATTCAAACTGAGAGACAGAGGATTCTTCTTTTGGACACATCAAAGTCATCTGTTGGATCCATACGTGCAGGAGGGCGTTATGATTTTATTGTTGAGCATGACGTGAAAGAACTTGGTGCTCATACGTAAGTTCTATGTGTTGATTTCTTTATAGTTGATCTCTTTATAGTTTATGTTAAAGGCGGTTACTAATATATATGTGTGTGTGTGTAGTGCATCGTGTAGTTTCATATGACTATTTCATCTTGCATTACTATTTTTAGGTTGGTGTGCACTGCGTTGTACAATGATGGTGATGGCGAGCGTAAATATCTTCCACAGTTTTTCAAGTTCATTGTTGCCAATCCACTTTCAGTTAGGACAAAGGTATGACACCTGTAATGTACTGATGCTGGACTTTGCACGTTGCTGACATCATTTTGATTTCATTATGACTTGTTACTAAGATCACTGGCATTGCTGCTTCTAGTATTGCAACATCTTCTTTGAACTTTAAGTTTTGTGTTTCGATATGTAACATTTATATCAATTGTTTTTCTCCTGTGCAGGTCCGTGTTGTCAAGGTACGTTGAGCTTGATTACATTTGCCTAGTGTAAGTTAATAAATCCTGAGTAGACATACATCATTGGTATTCTGAAGATCAATACCAAGTTAGCTGTGTTTTACTCTAATATATATTGTATAATGTTGCTTAACCAGCTTCTTTGAGCTTCGGCTGAGCTTAAATAAATTCCCCATACTTAGGTGGGTTCAAATGCAGGAAATAGCTTCCCTGGATTGTGGCTATAAGGCTGCTTTCCTGTCCCCACCTCCATTACGAGGGCCTTGTGCTTTTGTGGAACACATCTCGAAATATATTAAGCCTTCGAGTCAACCATTTGGGCTTTAGTAAACTACTAAACTCCCTTATTTATTAAATGAGCTTTCAAAACCCACCCCAGGCACCGCTTGTTTGCTAGAAAAATTGAGCTTGACCAGAGCTCTTAAAGAAGTGAGTGGCTCGCTAGTGGCTAGATTCATTGACATTCACACCAACAATCCAATCGAATGATTGCTTAAAATGCACAGTTGTATGACCCATGTGATTAATTTGCACATCAATGTCAGATTGAAAATTTCATGAGGACTTGGTTTGCTAGTATTGTATCAAATTGAGCTGACTGCAACTGCAATGGCGCTGTAGCTCCTTTGTTCTTTGTTTTTTGCGAGGCCATATGGTATGGCATTGTAACATTTTCAGTTACTAATTTCCCTTTGTGATGAGTTCTATTAGTTCTATTGTAGTGTTCGGCCTAAGTTATCATATATTATGGAGTCAATTTGGAATCATCTGTCATTTCGTCACTTCTGTAATCGCTGGACATTTGATCTCAGGAAAATACATTTTTAGAGGCGTGCATCGAAAACCACACAAAATCAAACCTTTATATGGACCAAGTTGACTTTGAGCCAGCTCAGCATTGGAGCGCAACAATACTAAAGGCTGATGAACATAATTCCAAGAACAATTCTGGAACTAGGTCTGCTTTACATTTTTTTTGGCATGATGTTTCTAAGACTTGACAGGCTATATTCCTTGACTATTTTCATTGAAGAATTTTTTTCCCGATTTCTTCTTTCTTAATGATCGATAAAACCAATCTTATTTTGCATTTGGTTTTTGTATTTGACCATATGGTGACAGTGAAATATTCAAGTCACCGGTCCTCATTAGATCTGGTGGAGGAATACATAACTTTCTTTATCAGTTAAGATCGACTTCACAAGGTTCTTTCCAAAGCAATGTTCTTGGTAAATTTCAGATAACATGGCGTACAAATTTGGGGGAACCTGGCCGCTTACAGACACAGCAAATTCTTGGCACAGTGAGTGTTGATTTTTTCCTTTGTAAGATATCCAGTAAACTAGATTCTTGTGAAGTGCACTAAAAGAATAGTGTTTCATTATTTCATACTTCCATTAAATTATTTATTCTCTGATCACGTGATCATATTATATTTCACTCATTAGGTTGGTATATAAAGTTTGCATTGCTTATTAGGTTGTCATTATTCAATTCCTATTAAACCATACATTGAATGAGAATTTAGCTATTTTATGGGATATGCCAAGGAAAACTTATCAGATGGTAACTAGTTCTGTTTTTTTTTTGTTTTTTTATTTTTTATAAACACTACCGTATAAATAGGTGCTTCAATTTATGAAGCTGCAGCTTGTTCACCTTTAAAAATTTAGCGGCAAATACTTCAGAGGAACCTTGATTCAAGTCTATTCATCCTAGTTGATGGTAGACAAGAAAGGGAATGATATGGTTTGACAAGTGTTTCCATCTACTGAGAAGTTCATTGCAAGGTCTAGCATTAGCAAGAAACTCTTTGTTTCGGAAATCTGTCTTTTAGTGTTTGAAATTTCAGAATAATAATTCGGTTGATGATTCTTCTAGGGCACTACATTCATGTAGATTAAATACCTAAAAAAAACCTCATGTCTATATATTTATATGTAAGTATATGTGATCTGTATTTTCAGATAAAAAATTGTCTGTCCTTACTTTCGAGAAATACTTGCCTGCAGCCTATTACTCAAAAGGAGATTGAATTGCATGTAGTGGAGGTTCCTTCTGTAATCAACTTGGATAAACCCTTTTCGGTAAAAATATTTTTTGTTTCAAGCTTTCATTCCATTAGCTGTGGTGAATAGTCAATCATTCTAGCTGCTGATTGAACTGATCCTGATCATTGATTACTATTATCCACAGGTAAAGCTCAATCTCTCAAATCAGACTGACAAGGAACTGGGCCCCTTTGAGGTTACATTGTCACAAGTTGATTCAAGTGAGGAGGAGATGGCCGTTATGATTAATGGCCTCCAAACATTAGTAAGCATTTTATCTCTTGTAAACGTTATTTCCGAATTGTCTCAATTTCTGGCATTGCATTTTGCTTAATAGTTGTGCAGTGTATGCATAGGGAAAATGTTGGGTTAGCATGCCATTTCTAAGTTCGGGCATGGTTATTATGAAATAGTATCTAGGATCAACTTGATGAATGATTCAGAGCTGGGAATTAACATACCTTTTGTAAATAATTTGCGAACCACCCCCCCTCCCTACAACTCTTTCCCCACAGGTTTGTTAATGCTACTGATGAGGTTATTATGCCTATTTACAGGTGATACCAAATGTAGAGGCATTTGGAAGCACAGATTTCCACTTGGTATGAAGAAATATCTCTGACTTGTGCATTTTTTTGGTTTTAGGCTAAATCTTAGGCCCAAATTCTCTCAGCAGGGAAAACCTTTTTTTGTTTTCTTTTGGGATTTCGAGTCATCGGCATTTTATGGTCACTCTTTGATAGTTTTGGACTAAAGGTTTTTTTAAAAATTGGATGAATGACTGATGAAAACATTCTGGAGATTGTAAATCCGAACATTAGTTTTCAACCTTCAATTAATATAGTATTGCTTGTACTTTATGCTTGACAAAGTAGGAAGTAAATGAATTCTGAATTGTTGTCTTTGGTTAAACAGAATTTTATTGCTACTCAGCTTGGAGTTCAGAGAATCAAAGGAATTACGGTGTTCAACACAAATGAGAAGAAAACATATGACGCATTGCCAGATTTGGAGGTTCGTTATTTCTGTTAGTTCCCAAGCCTTTGTTGACATCTTGAATTTTTAATTCCCTGCACTAATATTTTAAAAGGTTTGTTTGGCAAAGGTTCCAGACCTGAAACATCTGTTCAATATCCTAAATTGTGTAGTTAATAATGTAACAAGTGCAGTGAAGTCAACTGTCATATGTTTAAACCTGCTGCACCTATTGATTTGTTGGAATAACTAGTTATATTCTGCTTCTAGCTATTGATATTGGAATGGAGCGAACTGAACCTATGCAATGGTAAAAATAGTTTTGTCTGCCAATTGCCATTGCTATGCCAAGAATCAGAGTGTAGAGATCTAGTTCTCTGCACAATTCTAATGTAATATGAGAGGATTTTATGTTGTTGCATAGATCACTAGATTGCTGCAAGGTGACTGCATTTTTCTTTACATGATCGAAGTACCCTTTTTTTTACACGATCGAAGTGCATACCACTTATTTCTAGGCCTCATTTATCACAAAGTTGAGTGTCGCTGCCTCAATTTCTCCCGTTCTCATTAAAGCTCAACAACTTGCTGCAGATTTTTGTTGATTTAGATTGATTTACGGTTTGGCTGCAAAGTTTCACTGAAGTTAGGATGGTAATTATTCCATGCTGAGCGAAAGATGTGAAGGCCCATTGCAAAACTGGCTGGTTAGATTAAGCAGATTCAAGTCAGCTTGATGATTGCTGGTGCCTCTCCCCTTTGAAGGCTTGTTAATATGACTTGCTCCAGGGAAACGCCAGCTGAATGTCACTCTTTCTTCAGTCGAGAGTGATTGATTATGTGGAAATGCACTCATGCAGTTTGTTGTTTAGGGTAAAATTCTCTAATATTTTTCATCACCAAAGTAGGGGATGTAATTTTTAATACAAAGCTCAGGCCTTTTTTTTATTTAAGTTGAACAAGCTTTTGCAAACCCAAAATGAATTGATGGTGCGGAGTTCTGACTCTGATCAGAGTGAGTTTGTCTTCTTTGTAATAGGAGTTTTCAAAAGTAAACGCTCGGATGATAATAGGAGTTTTCAAAAATAAAGGCTCGGATGATAATAATAATATATAATATTTTCTTTTGGTGAAGTTATGGTATGCAAGCATATGGGATAAATCAGTGTTATTAAAAGCGGCTTGGCTTAATGATTAAATCGATTTAACCATCACTTTCGATTACATAAATGACTCCGTTTATGCAACAGGTCCGCATTAATTCGCAGTCGGGTTCTGTTTTGATTACATTAGGATTTACAAGATTTAACATGTCAATGTTGAAATTTGTCTCAAATCGAAGGTCTTCCATTAATGTTATCAAGGCATTGTCCATTAACAAAGAAAATTTTACAGAGGAAACATCATCGAAACTGGAAATTAGAGTCTAGAAAAACAAAATCCATGGAAAGATAAAAAGAGTTTGGTCTTTCAGTACGTCAGCTCAGGCATTCGAGGCCCATAGAGCCCAGTTTGCTTCACTACCCACACGTGGCATTTGTTTAGTAATCCCGGAATGAGCAGCATCAGCCTTAAAGTTAGCCCCACACATGACGCCTTCACTATCAATTCTAGGCATTGCTTTCATCTGGCTTCTTGGATGCTCAAAGCTAACCAATCCTAGTTCGCTGTGGAACATACACCCATTTGGGAATGGCGCATATGATTTAGCACAGCTTCCTTTTATGACCTCCAAGTTGTCAGATATTACAACTGAACCATCAGCCGCAATTCCCCAGAATAGCCTCACCCCTTCATGTTCACCCTGTAAGACAAACACACATCAATAAATTAATATATATATATATATATTATTTTCTTCTTCTTCATATTATAGGTTATTGAAGGGAACAGTTACCAGTGCAGCAAAGACATGACCAGCCTTGGTGTCATAGATGACAAATCCGAATGTGCCTTCCAGGTCCTTAAGGACCTGATGGGCCGGGTATGGGCCGCGATCACGGAGGGTTCGATAGGCCTTAATTATGAACATGGCTTCATCTGAGCCCTTGGAAAGCCCATACTGTTTGAGAAGACTGTTTAGGTTGTTCAATCCCCCTAAGAAAACGCAGTATATGTCGTCCAGCCCACAAAACAATCTGGAAATTGCGTTTCGGGCACATCAAAATATCAATCAAGTCCATACATTACATAATGGAAACGGATTTTCTTTAAAAGGAAAGTCAGATAAATTCAGGTACCTGTTTTTCTCTGGCGGAGCATAAGCGAGCAATGCAGCATCTCCAAAGCTGAGAGAAAAGGCATTAGAGGAGGTAAAGGACTGAAAATCCTTCAAGATCTCGACAGGAAGTTTAGGCTTTCTTGACGAAGACAATGATGCAGGGCTGTTCAGCTCCTGAGGCACAGTCACCAATTCTTTGTTGAAAATCGCCAACATTTTCTAGATCGAAATTCACAAGACAAAACTTTACGTGGTGAATACAGATGATTGATCGGATGAACAGAGAGAAGATGTGATTTTCGATGGTGTCTGGGAGTTTATCATATATATATACATAGTGGCCATTGGAGAGAGGTGATAGAGATTTGTACAGCGAGGCAACGTTATCCAAACCGGAGATCGAGGCTTGATAGACACGTTGATCAAACGTACTAATTATTCTTACGAAGATTTGTTGTGATTTTTACTCTCTTTCTTTAAGCAAATTTTTGAGGGCAAAAGAGTCAATAAACAAGTCAAATAAAGGCAACCATCCTATTAGGGCGATTGCAATGGTTCAAATTTAATGGGCCAACAAAGTTAATGTGTTTTGCTGATGTGGCTGTATTGAAAAATGTGTTTTGTTGATGTGGTTGTATTGAGATATGTATTTTGATGATGTGTATGATGATGTGGCTTGACTTTTTGTAATAAAGGTGGGACCCAGTCTTGATTTTGGTGTAAATTTGATGGGGATAATATGAAAGATAAGAAAATAGTTGGGTTGGATAATGGTTTTGTATTGAGAGATGTGTTTTGCTGATGTGACAGTATTGAAATATGTGTTATGCTGATTTGATTGTATTGAGAATTGTGTTTTTGTGAGATAGATGTGGGATCCAAAAACAAAATTGTTGGGCCATTAAATCTTATACCATTGTGGTTGCTCTTAAAAGGAGGTAATCTGATTGTCTCATCGCAATTCAAAGGAAAACCTTTTTAGGACTTTTTTTAAGGAAAACTTGGAATCTACGAGGAATTGGTCGTTTAATCTTATCCAACTGCCTGCATACGTGGCAAAGTCAAAAGTGAATTGTGTAAAAAGTAGATAGTGACACTGATCCTAGTCAGCAGATATCTCGTGTCCACCTACATAAGTCGTCTGATTGCCTGATTGCGAATTTGCGATTGGAGGGAGCCTCTTTCTCTCTCCACCTTTTTTTCCTTGAGCTTCTCCTTGCCGGGATGGGCTTGCTTTTACTGGGCCAGGATGTTTCTGGGCTGAGGGGTTCATGTTCAGTTGTTTAACCAGTTCTTTGTCGATGGACCTTGGGCTAATGTATCTGATGGGCTGCCTATTAGAAGGAATTTTTGGTCCTTGGCTATGTTATTTTTGGGCCAGGCTTGTGGACTTCGTTTGGTGTTTAGTGTAGCAGCTGTTTTCTTGGGCCTAAGTGGGTTTGGGCTGCGCTCTTTTGTTCCCGTGCATGAGCTTGATAAGAAGTTGCTTTGGGCTTGATGGATTTTTTTGGGGGCCTGTAATTGCGTATGTTCGCTGGTATTGCTGCTTGGTGAGCTCCTAGGGTAGTTGCAGTTGCAGGTGGCCTCTCTGAATGTATGTTCTTGCTGCATTTGACTTGAGCATGTTTTTTTGGGCTGACAATCTTGTTTTTTCGCTTTAGATTTCTTGTTTTCTTTTAGGCTTGCTCATCTGGTTGGGGCTTTTGCCTTGGGATTTATGTTCTGATCTCCAGTACAAGTATAATATATCCCTCGGACTATTTCCAGTTTTATTTTTCAATGAATTACTCACTTACCCAAAACCCAAACGGAGGAAGATGTGCTTCAAAAGCTCGCCGCCGCCCCACCACATAAAACACACACATTCACCGTCCCTAACCACACAATATTGGCCACCCATTCTAAATCATAATACTGATAATAGCAGCATATTTTTATTTTAAAACAAAATAGAAAAAGAAAATTGACTGTTCTGTAATTTGTATCTGCAACTCCATACACCCGTGGCCGTCATATCATACAAATATAACAAATCGGGTGGTCACATAGAGATCTCAATTTTTCTCAAACTCAAGAAAAATAAATTATAAATTTCAAGTTGGTATTCTACACTTCATAATTTGTTTCATTCAGACTGCTTTATGCTGAATTTTAAGTGAGTTTTTAGAGCTCAGTCAATTCAATGGATCCAAAAAAGTGAAGAAAAAAAAACCTGCTCTCCGTTGTAGTCAGCATATAAAACCTAAAACAGTACATGGCACTTGCCAATGAACACTACGCGGTGCATAATGTACAATTGGAACTCGTGATACCATTTAATAAAACCAAACTAACAAAAAAGACCGGCTAACATTTTTAAGCATTATAGTCCTGGCTGTAGTATTTATCTTCGGAAAAATAAGCAGCCGTCACGATACTACCTCCAAATTTCCTCCCACCGAGTGCATTTCTTGCATTAGCAGAACCAACAATATCAGCATATTCCAAGAACACCTGCCATAAAAAAAATTAAGACTGTTCGTTACTATGTCAAAGCAACCATACTTGAGATGCTGCGGGGACATGTCGTCAATTATGGTTTCTCATCTTATCAAAGCACCCATACTTCAAATGTGCTTAGGTGTTTCCAACGAACAATTAGCAGGAGGCAAAAGGCCGACCATTCCAACATTTGTAATTTTTTTGGAATGGCAATCCAACAGATTTCATAGCAATTTATTCCCAAAACAACTACTGAAAAACTTAAAATGTCACAACCAAATTCCAGCAGTGGTGTTCCAAACAGCAAAAGCAAATGATGATTCCAGAAGTCAACTAATACTTTAGGCAAAAAAGGAAGTAAATTCAAAACAAAAATACTAATGCAAGTGGGTAACCAACCTTTCCAACCCCCGGCAATTGTTGTCCATCAGAATTCGGTCGAGGAATAACAATACCCGCCAAATTTCCTAATCATAGCATCCAAGAGAAAGATAAAGGATGATTACGATCGATATGAGCACAGATAGTGTGCATGAAAGCGTGCATCCATACAGACGCTTACAAATTGCTTTGGTGTCAGTGTGTGTATGTGTGAGAGAGAGATTTCCATACCAAATTTACTACATTCTTCCTGCATGTCTTGTAATATTTCTTTGTACTCTTCATCATCCTTCAGTAAATCCGCGGTAACTGCCTAATACCACGAAACATAAAAATTATATTATAATCATTTGGGTTCATGATCCAAAATCAATAGAACCCAAAGAAACAGAGACATTATCACCAAAAGAATCAGCCAGACTCAATTTATGAGGCAAAAACTATCCACATCCAAAGACCAAGTGCATTTTGTAAGGTTTTGTTCAAGAGTGGTAAGACAAGGACTCAGAAAGGGTTCTATAACAGAAGCACTGTACTCAGCAATACCCAATAATTTATACCTCCCTTTCGCTAGCTATTTTCTATAACAAATCGAGGGCAACAGAAGATTGTGAAAACCCTGGATAACCAAGATATACCTTGTAATTTCTTGCTCTCATGAAATTCTAGATTACATGATTTGTAATATGTTCTTTGTAACTCACTTTCGCACATAACACACTCTTTCTACTTCAAAATTTACTTTTTCTGTAACATGATGACGACTTGTTTCATAAATAACACTTGTACAATGCACTTTTACTACTACAAGTAATATAGAAAAGGCTAGAAGGATTCAGATTTACAATATACCAAAGGCCAATAGTACCTCAGATAAACATAAAACTTTAGTTGGAATTTCCGCATATGCTACTCCTAATGTTCCTACTCCCGGAAGCCCCATGCCACCAACCTGTAAAGCCATTTTCTGCAACCATTACTGTGTGAATCAAGTCGGATAAAACTATTACATAGAGAAATACTGGATTGACAAGAGTTCACCTGCTCGACAAAATGCTGCTGAGCTTCAGCAAATCTATTTTCCTGTTGTTGTTTACCCTGCCCGCTGCTACAAATTCAAAAGCAAGAAATTTCTCAGTCATTTTGCATTGGCAAACAATGATCAATCACAATCAAACCCCAGCGGATAGTAATGCTGTTCAAATAAAAAAAAATTGAAGTGCATGAAGTGCAGTGTGTCTAAAGATGGCAATTGTAACCAGCCTTACCTCACAATGAGAAGTATTATATACTTAAAAGAGTGCTGAAGGTATTCCTATCACTTTTTCCTCAATCTTTTTCTATCTTATTGGCAATGCTGTAACTTTCTTTTCATCTCTATAATTTTCCAATTTTAAGCTTCCCATCCTCATCCTTAAAGTTAATATTAATGAAATCAGAAAGACAGACAAAATAATTTGGCAGAGTATTGAATTCTCAAATTACAAAAGATATTGTATGCAAAAAAGATAATAAAAAAAAATCACACAATTAAGATTCATTCTCCACTTCAATAATTTCGTTCAGACCTTTTTGTAATGTCACTTTTGATAAGGTGCTAACCTGTCAGTAGCACGCCGAACAGTAAGAGTTTTGTCACCCATTTTCAAGCCATTGAGGGAAGCACAAGCAATCTCTGTCATGGCTGGATCCTGAATTTTATGTAGATTAACTTAACAAGTTAAAGATTGATGCAAAAGCTCCACAGGTAGGTGGAAAGAAGAATGCACACTGAATGTTTGGAGACCAAATAAGATTTAGCTTGAAGGCCAATACATTTGATTGCTGAATTATTGCATGACACTTTAAATAAAAGAACCAAAATCAGCCTGATCTTATTTACCTGATAGACACAGAATCCATAGCCTTTAGAGTTCCCTGTATCTCTATCCTTAACAAGGTCAAATCCACGAAGGGGACTGCAATGAAATAAAGAACATAACATGATAAAACCAGTACTCCGTAGTTTACCACTTAATGGCCATAAATAACAGAAGATAAGCACAAACATTTGACATTTGACAATAATTCCACAGTTATAGAACCAATATTATTACATCGGACTCTGGATCATAATAAGACCACGGTTAAATAAGACAAATTTCTAAAGCCCATACCCAAAGGACTCGAGCAATTCTCTTATCTGGGATTCAGTAAAGTAGTAAGGCACCCCACCGACAAAAATACGATCAGGTCCCTCTGTTCCACCTATCAGACTGTCAATCAACATGATGTTAGCAAACCAAATCAAAAGGAATCTCTTCAACTCAACTGGGCAAATACCCTAATGGAGTTCTCCGAATGCACATGTGTATGCTCATGCATGAGTATAATTAATGATAACACAGATGCAACCACAATAAGTAACATTTGTTTAAGTTATTATCAATCTCGACACATTTCATCATACAAAACTCATGTGATTCAATTAATTCTGTAGAAAGAACCAAACAAATGAATACCGAACATCCAGCTAACCATGAATGAGCATCAGCAAATAGCATTAAAAGAAAATAAAAGCAAAGCAAAGCACAGAAACACATGTAATAATAAAGGTATGTGCTGAGAAGGAATGCTGCAAGTCACATAATGTTAGCAATCACGTTTTAGAGAAGGAATGTTTCAGTCACGTCATGTTAGCGATCATTCCTACAATCTTGTTCCAATAACTAGCTTATCTTGTTTTTATCATATAATACAGTATAAGCGCTCACTCAGAAATTATTTTTTATCAGCTTCGAATCTGTTTGCAAAGCTTTAGGAATTACTGATACAATCTCTACCCACAAGTCCAGGAAACATTTCAAAATTTAGCACCCACAATGTCTTAGTTATTTTTGGTTGTTTTCATAACAATCAAGATCTGTTGTTTTCATTGCAATCACCATGGTTCTGTGCTTAAGTGCATGTCTACAAGACTACTGCAAACTGCTAGATGGAAAATATCTCCAAAATCTTAAGTTGATCCAAATTTATACCTAAGAAGTTGCCTCCAAGATGATTACTATAAGAGCCGCTCAGACTGAGGAGACAGAGAAGATGCTCTGCTGCAGTTTTTGATTGTCTCAATTTGAAGCTCCAATTTAATAGAGTTTTCATTCAGCTGGGCCATCACATTTTCTTTAGTATGTTTTTATTATTATTTCTAATGATGTAAGTAACCCTATTATTCCATTGTATATTTATTCTATTTTACAACATTATGCATTTCAGAATAAACATAAAGGTTCCCATCGAGTAACCAAAATTTGACATGAGCCCCAATTCCCTCAGTTTTCCACATCTTTGTATAACTACCAACGTACTAATACAGAATATTTACTGCAGAAAAATCGGTAAATAACGACACAAACCCTGGTGTGAGTCCAATAGCCGCTAAGTTCAAATGCGGGCTTGGTTGACTAGGACCAAGTCCTGTAGCTAATGCAGGATTGTAGTCGGAAGGCCTTCGCACCCTCACAGCAACCCCCTTGTAAGATTAAAGATGCTTGTCAAATAAAAAACATTGAGTAGCTCAATGCATACTTCACCAGTTACGCAAAAACAAGCACTCTATGCTGTTGCATCCATCAAATATAGAGAGAATAATTAAATAAAGAAAGTTGAATATGAAGGGCAATTAATTATTCCAACAGCGCCTGTTTATAGGATGTAGGATAATAGCCAAATCTAGCACACTATTTTTTTCTTCTCCCTTTAGCCAAATTACTTAAACCAGACACTAAAAGCATCAAACTTGCCAATTATAAAGTTGAAATCACCAATCACAGACTCTGGACAGAAATAAATGGATTCCTTTGATTGAAATGCACATCACGATTCACGCATATGTTATCAGTTATCACATAGACAACAAATTAATGTGGTTACTGAGCAGAGTTTGACCAAGATTTATAGAAAGAGATCCAGATTGTAATTAGGATACAGAAAAAGGAAATGTAAATCCAAATCAGAAGCAAAATTTCACCATAAAAAGGATAAAACTCATGTAAAAACAAAGGCAAGGAGAGTATTGATTCCCAGAATAATACAGAAATACATTAAAGCATCTTTAACACAGTGAGGTCAAAATGACTTTTTTAATGCAAAAATGTATAGTTTTGAATGTCTTGAGCACAGGATTTGACTCACAATAATAGCTAGGCTACCAACTAGAGGCCAACAAATTATATTTAGTGATAAATAACCTCAGTCAAATACAATGAAAATGATAGATATTAAAGTTTAATATTCATATTTTAATCCGCCTGATGATTAGCAAGGTTCCCTCTTCACACAAATGATTAAGAACTAAACCCATGACTTATCAAATAAAAAGGCAGATAGATACTCCAACACCCATGAAACAATGGTTTGGGAGGGGTGTATCAGATACTAACATAAATACAATAAATTGCTTATGTTAATTATCAAATAATTTCCATAACAATGATCCAGTAACAGTACTATGGTGGCACAGGAGATTAAAAGAACTGGGAAATTGCATACCTCAAAAACAATACCATCCAGTGACATCGCATTACTTGCTTCTTCCACAGTTCTCATCTCCACAAATGCAAATTTCTTCTCATTGTTAATATACACATTAACTACTGCATCACCTAAAAGTTCTCCAGTAAAAATGATGCATTAATGTTTAGTCCAACAAAACACAAAAGACCTCGTACAAATAAATTGCCTCGTTCAGTCACCTGGACCAGCAGAATTTCCTCCTATTGCAGCCATTACACGGCTAAAGAATATAGCAATTGTCTGTTTCAAATAAACAAGAAGCCTCAGTTTAGTATACTATAAAATGCACAGTAACCACCTTATGCTCAAGAAAAACTAAAAAAAAAAAAAAATCTAACTGAAACATTCTACCCTGAAAAACCTATTTACAAATATACATCTCACATATTCATAAGACTGAGAATAACCAAATATCCATCTGCCAGAAATATGCTGATTTCACAAAAGACATCTAGGTCTATAGTTAAACCAACAAACTTTAAAATACTGCTAGCTCCCATATAGAAGGAGAGAACAAATAACTGAACATTAACATACCAAGGACACAAACAAAGAAATCTTTAATGCCATCATTTTAACTCCTACTTGAAAAGATAAAATTAATCTTATCCATTCTTCTAGGAAGATAAATATAAGGAAAAGAAACCACAAAAACAAAATGAGACCAAAACCTGCTCGTTAGCTAAAGGAGGAAGGCCACCGACATATACTCTCCTTGCATGCCTCGTAGCCTGTAGCAGAGAAACAAGGAGAATAAATACTACCGCCGTCCCTATTTGATAGGCTCATTTGTTTTTCCACACGGATTAAGAAAATTCAATTAATATCATTGAAATAATAAATTTAATTGATTTTCTTCCTAATATACCCTTCAACTACTCCACTCACACCTTATTATTGCTAGAATTTAATATCATTTATTAATAAAGATGCACAATAAATGAGGGTAGACTAGTAAACTAGTCATTTTTTACCTATTCTCAATTAGGAAGTAGGCTATAATTTGGGACAAACCAAAATAGAAAGTAAGCCTATCAAATAGAGACCGAGATAGTATATGGTAAACCCATATGCAAAAGAAAAGGAAAAAAAAAAGAGCCAGCAAACATAACAAGTATAAACATCATTATTTATGTACCTGCTGAGTCATAGCCTGGGCTGGCATCAAGGGTAGAGTTCCAAGCTATAATTCAAAATAACAAATATCTTGTGTAATACAAACCACAATAATAAAAAATAAAAAAGAGTACAAATTACTAACCCAATAAGCCAATGGAAAACACAAACCTGCGATGTTCCAAACTGTAACATGTTTTGTACCATTTCCGGAACAGATTGAGTAGCAGCCGGAAATTGTTCTACATTATAAACAAAAAGGAAACAAGTGAAAATGGAGGGCAAGATGAATATAGAACACCTCAGCTACTTTTTAGCCAATTTTTTTTTAAAAAAAAAAACAGTGAGAAGTCTACAACCATCTATCTCATTATCATAAAGCTAATAAAGAAGCCTCTTTCATACCTAAAAAATACCATTCAATTAATAATGTATGAAATGTTCCATCACTGCAGATGTAGGAAATATTTGTAGGTCTACCATATGGGAACTGTAGTCGCTTGAATTTGAACAAGATCCAGCTATTTGGTGCATGGTTCCCCGCTGAATTAACTCTACACTGGTCAAGCTGATGGGTAGAACAGAGGGACATCTAGCCCAACGTTGCCTTCTTACCCAAATGATAAAGATAAAACACAAACCCACAACCACACAACAAGCAAACAACACAACAATGGCTCTCAGTGTTACGGTAAAGGATTTGATAATAATTAAAGAAATGAATGTCATGACCACAAAAGGTTAGAGAGACAAATTGATATGTCAAGGACCATTCTTAAAACTTTAAATTAGTGACCATGCAGAGAAGGGAAGAAAAAAAAAAAAAAGGCAAACCTTGAACAGACGCAACAGGCAGCATGCCCCCAACAGATGGCGCCACATCAAAACCACTCCGACGCTTGCTGTACATATTACAGTGGAACAAGATGATCACAAATGCCGTTAAAGAAAAGAGTGGTGCGTTCTTTTTTAAAATTTTACTATCAGAAAATTGACAACTCAATACAATTTCTTTAAAATTACCAAAGAGATGGCTGCATCAATATCCTCTTATCAGACTTCCAAAAAGACAAATTTAATTTCAACTCAAGTTTGGACCGATTAATAAGCATAAATTGTTGAGCTTAGAATAAGATCTAGAATTTCCCACATTCAACAAGTCACATATTTAGCCTCTGCAGATACATTAAGATATTCTGTACCTTTTCCCATTAGAAGGTGATGTGGAGCGTGATCTGCGCCGGTTTTCAGATCTATCCCTCGAAAGAGAACGCGATCTATGTCTTTGCCTTCTTCCTCTCCCTCGAACAAAATCACGACGTCTACAGAAATATCCATAAATAAGTTTTAAAAAAAACAAAAAGAATATTTTATTATAGATTGAATTTTAGATGCAAGGCAGATGAAAGCATAGGCCTATATACTTGAGTCTAGAAAAGGGAAATAGGGTTTTGTGAAGGGCGGCACAATAACAAGATCAATAAACGTTATACTGCTGCATCACAACCAACGATGTGAAAGACAGTAAATAAATAAAGGCAATGAAGTATATAGTAAAGAGTAACCTGTAATTATCACGACGGTCCTCATAATCATCAAAATTGCGCCTTATTCTGTATTCCTTCGCACTTCTGCCATCACGGTTCTCATGATGCCGGTCCAGTTCTCTGGCCCTTGACGGCCGATGATCTGATCCATTATACTTGTTCTGAGATAATATGATGTATGTAAGCCATTTCCCCCACATATATGTCAATACAAATACTCTAAAATTATGAGACTTCAAAACCAAACACTCATAATTGTTAGAACATGAAATACTAATAAAAGTAATAGTTGCAATCATATCAACATCATTAGTTCAAATTACAGTGGTTAAGTCACACCTCTTGACACATAAATCACCTATCCAACAAATAATATTCCATTGGATCTATTAGCAGGACAAAATAACTTATTGCAATTTTCTGAAGCACATCATACTAGTGTCTCACTTCACTAGGTCTACTCAGCGTCACATAACCATAATAATGATTTAAGACCTTCAACCTGACCAATAAAATTTAATCTACTATTCCAAATCATTTGGTTTTGGCCCCTATCTAGTTAAAAATCTGCAATTGCAGACTAAAAACTCACGGAAATTAACATAGCACAACCACCTGTGCGCAGGGATGTAAACAAGTTGAGCCGAGCAGAGCCGACCTACACTACTTTAGTTGCTCATTAACAAATCGATATAGCTCCACCTCTCATCAAGCTTTGAATATGTTTGACAAAAATAAAGACTAAGTTACCTTTAGATGCGAGTCGCGAACACCGGAAGCATCAGCATCAGTATCTCTTTTATTTCGCCTAGAAGTGTCAACTTTGCCTTCATGTTCACTGTCACCGTCGGAGCGGCTATCGTAATCAGACATTGTAGCTCGTAATTTGAAATCACCGTACCCAATCTGGAGAAATCCGATTTGAAGTTTCAATTCGACAGAACTCAGAATTGACAGACGAACTCAGAACTTTCGCCCCTCTTGTTTCTCACTTTTTCTATAGAATTGTTTTTGGGCCTTCTGCTGTCCCTGCTTGCTTCAATTGGGCTTGAGATG
Organism: Euonymus europaeus; assembly: GCA_963580455.1. Taxonomy (NCBI): domain Eukaryota; kingdom Viridiplantae; phylum Streptophyta; class Magnoliopsida; order Celastrales; family Celastraceae; genus Euonymus; species Euonymus europaeus. Next base: position 983,959 of record OY756969.1, on the reverse strand, counting down.
TCCCAATTCTTCGTTAGCGTCTTTGCAAGACCAAAATGTGGTCTTGTAACTACTAAATACCACTACTTTGATAGAAGGATGCAACTGGCAAATGTTTGGGCCTCGTTTAAGCCCGCTCATGAAATAATTGCTCGTTTTCCTTATCTTTTAAGGAAAATTTATACATGGAGATAAACTAGAGCTTTTATATTTTATTAAGGACAAGATGATAATAAAAACAATACAAAAAAGACAAAAAATTTAATTGACCAAAATATCGTTATATACCCAAATTGTCCCGCTTGTTTTTGGTTTGCGTGTCCCAACCAATTCAGTGAATTATTCTGAAGGGTTCACTTCCGAATAGTACTGGTTGATGATTAGTTACTTCAGAAATTAAAAAAGTAAAGTCAAAGTAATTTTGGTTATTCTTCATATTTCAATAAAATATTACTGTATCTAGTATGAGTTGTTGGTCAGAACGTATATGGGTAGAATTTATAGCAGGGCCAGATTCACAATCTCCCGATCGGTGGAATGGTGAAAGTAGTGGGTTGAAAGATGGGATCTCGGATTGGGTAGGTTTTTATAGTGGATACTTATGACAATGGAATTGGTTGGAATAATTTTTTGCTAGTTCGTGTTTGGTTGTGCTTGTCCAAGCCTTTACGCAGGGCTACGATGATGAATATAGAGGGCGAGCAAAGTCTTTTGCCTTTGCAATAAGAACTGTTTCAGTCATTTTGTTTCTGGTGTGGGAGAATTGGGCATTCGAGAAGGGATTGTGAGGAGTGTGTCACTGTTAAAACAATAGGTAGCAATGGAAGTGTAAAGAATCCCACATCGAAATATGTGGGATGCAAAATGTCCTTTATAATGGCTAAAGTCCACCTCTACACCAACAAGATCTTTTCTCTTGTATAGTGAGTTGGGTCTAGCCCAATTGCTACACTTGAGAATGAACAAAGCCGTGCGGATCCGATATATCCAATTGAACCGAACAACCCATATATGAGTCTGATGTATCCAGTGAACCGGACAACATAAAGCTAACAATATTATTGGTGTGTGGGGATGTGAAAATTATATAACATGGTATCAGAGCGAGGTTGTTCGGTCCAGATACTTGGGTATGACCTCTACTCCTCTTGTTGGCCCACAAGTGCGGGGGAGTGTAAAGAATCACACATCTTTCGTTACTTGGGTATGACCTTTACTCCACTTGTTGGCCCACAGGGGAGTGTAAAGAATCTCACATCGAACGATGTGTGATGCAAACAACCCATATATGGGTCTGACAAGTGCAGTGAACCGAACAACATAAAACGAACAATATTATTGGTGTGTGGAGTGTGAAAATTATAACATGATATCAAAGCGAGGTTGCTCGGTCCAGTTACTTGGGTATGGGGAGTGTAAAGATAACCCACTTGCTACACTTGAAGAGGAATAAAGTCGTGCAGGCCTGACGTATCCAAGTGAATCGAACAACCCATATCTGGGCTCAATGTATCCAATGAACCGGACAACCTAAAACGGATAATATTATTGGTGTGTGGGGGGTGTGGAAATTATAAGTTATGTTTTGTAGCTGATTGCGTGCATTTGTGATTAAGAAAGTGCAGGGTCCTAAAGAGAGGGTATAGGAAAAATGTCGACTCTGATGGGTATAGGAAAAATGCTAATTCTGATGATTTTGGGGCTGGCGAGCGAAGACCAAAAAGTGGTTCATCATGTACAAATAATCGTGCTCAGCATTCTGCAGAACAGGACGATAATTTTGAGTGAAGAAAATTTTGCAGGATTGGTTCAAGAAACTTCAATGGTTGGTTCCCAAGTTAGGGATTTAGATAGTAATCTAACACCTCTTATAAAAGTTCAAGGTGAGCATGCAGCTTCATACTCAATCTATGGGTCTGGAATATACGCCTCTTATTTCAGTGGTGGTTGATTCTCTTTCTATTCCTATTGGGAAACGATGGAAAAGGGTGAAGTCAGAGGGTACTAATGACTCAGCAATGGAGTTCACGACTGTTGTGGAGGGTGATGTAATTGGAAATCTTCGAGGGATTGGAAAGAAAGGGAAAAGAAAGGCTAAAATGGGAGATGATGAGGCAAAAGGAGTTTATGTGAAGTAATTGAAAATTGGTGTGGTTGATTTTGTCATGAAGGTACTGATATGACGGTGTTAGTTAAGCCATATCACTGTAGATTATGAGTCTTATATCATGGAATTATCAAGGTTTCAGAAATCCCAAATCAATTCGTTCGTTGTTCTATTTAGTTTAGAGAACAAAACCTAGATTATGTTTATCATGGAAACACATTTGTCAGTGACACAAATGGAGGGTATTCGTAGAAAATTGGGTTTTAAATCTTGTTTTAGCTCTAGGAAGTCCTGGGCGTGTAAGAGGGTTAGCTTTACTATGAAGTGAGGAACATAGGTGGATATTTTAAACTACTAGCAGCATCATACCGATGCTCAAGTTTCTGCTACTCAGGTGCAATAAAGTATTACTAGCTTCTATGGTTATCTGGAGAGGAGCCAGTGGATATCTTCATGGTAGCTCTTACGAAACCTTAAAAATACTTTGTCATTCTCGTGGCTGTTCATCGAGGATTTCAAAGAAATTTTGCATAGTGACGAGAAGTCTGGTGGCCTTGAGAGATCGAATCAGGCTGTAGAAGAGTTTCGAAGGTGTCTTAGGGATTGTGGGTTGGAGGATATTGGTTATGAGGGTAGTAAATTTACTTGGTGAAATAACCAGAGTGAAAATTTGATCTACGAGCGATTAGATTGTGGGGTGGCTACAACATCATGCATGGTTTGAGCATTTTAGTGAGGCAAAATTGATCCATCAGGTGGTTTTGGTTTTGAACCATTGTGCTCTATGTCCATCATGCTGTAATGAATTGTAGAGTGCCTAAATGATTTAGATATGAAGAAATGTGGCTTTGGCATGAAGATTTGCAGGAGGTTGTTCGATTAGCTTGGGGTAGACCTAGATTGAGTATTGCTAAAAAATAAACAATGTTATGATTGATCTAACTCATTGGGATAGGCACACTTTTGGCCAGGTCCAAGCAAAACTAAAATAAAAGCATTCTCATATTTTTAGGTTTAGTAATGGAAATCCATCTCATGCAAATATCCTACCTCTTAAAGTTTTGTAAGATAAAGTGAATGAATTGTTGACATGGAGGAGATCATGTGATGCCAAAGGTTGAAGGTGGAGTGGCTACGAGAAGGAGACAAAAATACTGCAAGGCTACACAACAGCGAAGGAAAATTAATATATGGGATTGAAGCAAAAGATGGTTCATGGTATTCAGTTGGAGCGAATATGGACTTGGCAATTTCAAGGGTATTTTTCAGACTAATAAGCATGCCTTGTCAAGGCAAAATTTGATGGTCTAAAAGGTCGAATGATGAATGAGATGAATTAGAGGCTATTGTTGGCTCCCAAAGCAGAGGAAATTATGGGTGCTCTTTCGCAGATGCATCCAACAAAGGTCTCAGATCCAAATGGCTTGTCCTGATTTTTTTACCAAAAACATTGGTCTATTATGGGGTTTGATGTTGTGCAAGTTGTTCAGGATTTCTTTACGATCGGTGTCATATCGTCTAGCTTGAATTCAAAAAATATTAGTTTGATACCAAAAATCTAATTTTTGAAGAGGGTGGCCAATTATAAATCAATTAGCCTTTTCAATGGGATATACAAGATTGTATCTAAGGTGAAGACAAATTGTCTTAAGCCAGTTTTGCAGTATGTTATTTTGGAAATGCAGAGAGTGCTTTCATTAGTGGTCGTCTTATCTCATACAACATTTTATTGGCTTTTCAGGCAATGCATCAACTGAAAGCAAAAAACTCAGGGGATTTATTCATATATGGTTGTGAAGTTGGACATGAGTAAGGCATATGATATAGTGTAATAGAATTATTTAAGATCTCTGATGCTTAAGATGGGTTTCCATGAGAGGTGGGTGGGTATTGTGATGGAGTGTATTTAGTCAGTCTCTTACGCTGTTATTGTAAATGGTCAGGCTCGTGGCAAATGGCAACCAACTCGCGATATACGCAAAGAGGACCCAATTTCTCCATATCTGTTTTTATAAGCGGCTGATGGGCTTTTTCCAATGTTGACACATAATCATTTTAGTGGATTACTCCATAAGGTGCGGATAGCTAAGGGAGCTCGTGTCTCGCTCACTTTTTTTTTTCTAACGACAGTATTTTATTTTGTAAGTCTACTACTATCGAGTGTCAATAGTTATTGGCGATGCTTCAGAGATATGGTAACTTTTCGAGCCAAAAGATGAATATGCAAAAAAAAGCATTTTTTATACTTTGCAAGGTACTCGAGTGGAGATCTCTCAATTATTCCAAATTCGAGTGTTGTTTTTTTTGGTAGATATTTGGGACTTCTGGCTTTGATTAATAGGTCTGGAAAATGGATTTTCTCACATATAAAAGATCGGTTTTAGGGCCGTGTGTTTAGTTGGAATGAGTGTTTTTTGTCGAAATATGGGAAGGATGTTATGTTGAAGTCGATCATTCTGGCATTTTCGAAATACATAATGTCTTGCTTTAAGCTACCAGGTCACTTTGTGATGATATTATGCGACCTATGTGTAAGTTTTGGTGGGGCAAAAATGGATAGAGAAATAAGATGCATTAGGCAATTACCTGTGAAGTATTTACTACATTGCAAAAATATGTTGGATTGGGTATTTGAGATATGGCTTGATTTAATGATGCATTATTAGCAAAAATGGTATGGCGTATTCTTTCTAGACCTCAATCTATTTTGGCACAAGTATATGGGTCACTTTATTTTCGAAATAAAGATATAATTGGTGCAACTCTACGGGTTAATCCCTTATTCACATGGAAAAGTTCATGAAATATGATTCCTCTTATTAATAAGGGGTTCAATGGCGAGTTGGGCACGGTAATCAAGTTAGAATTGGTGTCGATCCGTGGTTACCACATCCATATTCCTTCAAACCAATTTCCTTACCTTCTCAAGCACAAAAATGGGATTCTGTCTCATCTTTAATGAACTCAAATGGTCATGGTTGGGATGAACCCAAGGTCCGACATATGTTCTTGATTTACGATGTAGAGGCTATTCTTTCTTATCCTTTTATCATCACTTCAATTGGTGGGTAAACTTATCTAGCATTGGGAGTCAAAATGCAGATACACGGTGAAATCTGGTTATCATCAGGCAGTCCAACTTAAGAAGAATATTCTTGAGGGTGCATCAATCTCTATGGGTGGTTCAAATTTTCCGTGTGGTCATCTTTATGGAAAATAAATGTACCACCAGAAATCAAACATTTCTTATGGTGCCTATTGCAAAATTCTTTGCCTATGGGCTCAAATTTAATAAAGCAACATGTGTTGCAAGCTAGTTATTGTGTTATATGTGTTCATGAACATAAGGATGTTAAAACATTTGTTTACTGGTTGTTCTCTTCACTAGACGAGTTTGGGCGATGATTAGGGAAGAATTATGGGGTCAACGAGCCTATGGCATGCAATTCATTGATTGGTGTGGTGAGCTGCTAAGTTTGAGTGGAGACATGGTGCATTTTTGCGTGATTATTTGGTTGCTATGAGGGGCGCGAAAAGACATACTATATCTTGGGGGTAGGGATTGATGCTGCCTAGGTAGCACAAAAGGCTACAATTATCTTAGATGAACTTCAAGACAGCTTTTGTGTCATTCGCCAAACTCTACTTTTACATGGAGTCCTCCTCCTTTTGGGTATCTTAAACTGAATGTTGATGGAACTTTATTTCCCTATCTTTTGTCACAAGGGGTCGAGGTTGGGTTGCGAGATGATAAAGGCGATGTTCTGCTATGTTGGTCGGCCAAATATTATGGGATAGTTGACCTGATGTTTGTTGAAGTATTCGACGTTACATGTGCGCTCCAAATAGAAATGAAGGCGGGTTTTTTTGTTTTTGGATTTCAAGTAGAGGTGGATGCATCGAATGTAGTTCGAGCATTACAATATGAGTGCTATGATGATTCACCGTTGGGAAATTTCATTGCAGAAGCTAAAGGAATTATATATGGTAACTGTCGCAACCGGTTTTGCGAGAGAAATTTTAAAAGAGAGTCGCCATCAATTGTAATAGGTGCAATTGGTCACCAATAAAAATAATTTGGTTTGCGAAAATTCAGAAAAACGGGTAAGGGAGTTTGTTACGTATGGGGAAGGTATGAGGCACCCCACAACGTCTGTTTTGAAAATAGTTGTCAATTTAACTTTTATTATCCCATTATATGACTAAGAAAATTAAACGTGATATGTTAACAAAAATATATACATGAAGCATGATAATTATTTACAGCATATAAAAGTTATATTGAGAGTATAATATTGAGGTTCATGGAACTCTTCCATCCAATGGTCAAATATCCATGAAACACTCTCACTTCAAGAATTTTGTCTGAAGGTGCATCCAATGCATTCCCCAAATTAATTCCATCGTGGGTTAATGCTTTCAATATAATTTTGATATACAATATGAATGCTAAAAGAAAATCATCTCCATCCAATGGATGAGAATTTCATAAAATTTTATCCTCATGTATGCAATTTTTATTATTTTATTATTTTTATTTACATGGCCTTAGGCCCAAATACATATGTACAAACCCCAATTAATACTCAAAGTCCCAACCTAAATCTAAAAACCAAAATACAACAAAGCCCAAAAGAATTAAAACCCCACATATATACATGTAACATCCGGTCTATTTAACAAAAATCAAGGAACCCATAAATTTTTAAATCGGGCCCAAGCCTTACACCATATGTTTCTGGCCTAAATTTCTAAAAAGCCCAAATAAACACCTAAAGCCCTAAATACAATTTTAAGCCTACACACAACATTCAAAGACTCAAAACTAAAAAAATAAGGAGAAATACTCATAATATAGTTTCGGAAATACTGACTTTTGGAGCATTATTCGTGGTTCGATTTGGCTGGTTTTTTGACAGTGCTTAGAGGACAGTCGGTGCATGATTATGAACGGTGGGATTTTGATTTGAAGTTCCAGAAGATCAGTTTCAAAACTGGTTTCCAAACTGATTTTTTTTAGGGATATTTCTCAAACTGGGGTTCGGGAATGTTGATGGATGGAGGACTATCTGTAACACCCCGTTTCACGAAACCCTAATTTTCGAGCTCGTAGTCCAGAACGCTACTTATATTACAGAATAAACTCAGCCTATTTAAAACCTAATCTGAAATAAAAGCATTATCTTATATATTGTAAATAAGCAGTACATCCAATTAATATCCTCTAAGTATACCATTGCGAGTTTTATTCTTTTTATACTTGTTTCCGAATCCACACTTATTACCAAACCCCAAATCTATTCACTATAGGTGCATTAATAAATGAAAAACTCGGTTGATCACTGTTCCCTGAAACTAGCTTCCGTCACATGAGCATCATCTTCATGGATCTACGACAACACCATCAACTCCTAAGTCGACGTAACCTTCTAAGAAATCAATACCTGCATCACGGAATATAGTGAGCCGGGGCCCAGCAAGTAACACTTATGCATGAATGCACATGAACATCATCATTAGAAGACAATCATCCATTTAAATCATTTTTCCAGTACTCGGGCTCTTAACCTAGATACACTGCTACAGAGAAACCGATCGGGATTTTCCTTATATTAAGTATTCTACCAAAGAACACTTTTCAGTCCGAATACATTTCCATTTTCATTTTCAATACCAATTTCCTTTTACATAAACCTCAACGTTAACCTTTCCATATACCCTCCCTGTAGCAGTAGTACCCGGTTCGTAAAAACATTTTCCTTTCGTTTTTCCTTAAATGCGTATGTCATTTGTGCCATGATATGTTATGTCTCATGCAATACAACCATTAACTGTCATATCTAAATAACATCACATAACAGTTCACCATTCACAATTGACTCATCCTTGTCAGTTCAGCCTCATATTAATATATATACATTTCATCACACGACAGTTCACAATCAACCAGTACCAAAATCACCGCAATCAAGTTGATGTCTATAATCAACAGAGTCGATACAACTATTATTGAAACAATATCAATCTCATTACAACCAATTAATCATACTAACATATATAAATATATATATATATACATACCTTATACATATACATACACATACAAATACAGAAATTGTAAAATTAACAATCATTCAGCATGCAATTCCGTGACACAGGTGAGTATTACTTACCGTAGTATGCTCCCGTAAATCCCGATAATTCAATAATAAAAATTGGTTCCTGAAACCCATACAATATCCACCTTATTATTTATACTATTATCTTTAATTTATTTCTTTTATTAATATATTTAAAATTACTTAATATATTATTGAACCGGGCCAATCAATTCATTGTCCATATTAATACCTTTACCATAAATTAGTATAATTTAACATTAATTGTAGTGATTTAACATTAACTAATACAATTAACCTTAATTAATTAAGAAAATATTCAACCGGGTCAGCCTGACCGGCATCACTGTTATGTCGTTAGTAACAATTTAAAATAATCTACAAATGTACAATTAATATATATAGTGAACAAGTAAGAGTCGATCCCACAAGGAGTGATGCTAATAGATATACAATCTTACACCTGAATATAATTGATACAAGGGGGGTTAAGTCTTGCAATAGATAAAAATTAAGACAAAGAAATTGACGTTAAGAACAAGAATGAGAATTAATGAAAACAATAGCTAAGACTTACTATCCACCACAAAACATTCAAACAATTTATAAGAAATAATAGAGTAACAATTTAAACAAGCATATGATGACAACATTCACAACAAGGTCATGGCCAAACTCAAGTTGTATGATTCTCTCTTAATTGCATGTAAAGTGTATGGCGTCTACCTCATTACGTGTATTCTTAATCGAAATCTATCATGGCATCTGCATCAATCAACAATCAAGAATCCAATAAGAGCAAAGAGAATATGAATGTCACAAGAATCCTAATACATGGTATTTGTACTTAGGTATTCAAGAATTGATTTTTCATAATTCATTTTCAACTGAATTATATGTTGCAAGAAAGAACATATTCAACAAGGCAATTGAGCATGTTCTACGACTATTAATTCTAATACATGCTTCAAAGTTAGCTAATCAAAGAAACACAATACTAGAACTCACATAATATGGAAAAATCAAAATCATCATGCTTGTAGAAATTGAAATCCACACAACTTATAAAATTGAAAGCATGCTTAGGGCTTCAAGACAAGCCCTAACTAACAAGAGTTTAGTTATACATAACCAAATAAGACATGAAACATAAAAACATAATTACAAACACAAGCCTTGTTTTCTTCTTTTGCTTCTCCTCTTTATGCTTCCAATCCTTCTCCTTCTTTCCTTCTTGTCTCCAAGCTCCTCCTCCTAGCTCCTACTCCTCTCTATTTATAGATAAAATGAGCACATAGTGGAGGAGCTAGTGCCATCTTTTGGTGGTGGAATGTCCATCAAATTCGTGCGGTGGATTGTCCACTCTTTGAATGGAAATGGTATCATCAATGACATCAACTTCCAATTACACACTAATCTTGTAACTGCATTCTGAGCCTAAACGAAGCATATTATGAACTCAAACCCTTCATCAATATTTTAGATACAAATGTGTAGATAATTATGGGCTTTTGAATAAATCAATTTGGACATCAGACGCTCAAGTTATGGGCTTCTAAAGGTCTGGTCTGCAAACAGAAATTCTGCTTCGGATATAACTTCCAAACTTGACTTCGAGGCAACCTTTAGAGGCCCAAATGAACTCTGATTTTTGTGAACCAGCACTTCCTGCAAAGCTTGAGGTGTCCTCTTAACATTTGCTGAAGATCAAATCTCATTCCGATAGCTCTTACTAGCTCTTAACCTGCAAAACATCCAAGAAGATCTTAAGTACAATAATCTTGAAAATTCAGCTTTTAAGCACAATTTCTTGGCATTGCTTTGGTAGTATTTTATCACTTTAAGAACGTACATTCTGGCACTTATCAATCACTACTTCCTCACACACGCGGGTCAAACAGACCCGGTCGGTACAAAAGGCGAGTCACCGCCGGTATGGGTGCGGTGACGGCCACGAACGACATAAGCAGGTAGAGGGCGGTCCGGCGAGTCTAACAGTAGGAATGGCTACCTATATGGTGACCGGAATGATGCAGATCGTGGCGAAAAAGAAGTGGCGCAACTGATCTTCTCGTTCGTCGTTGGTCCACGATACCCTCTCAGTTCCATCCGAAACCGGTACAGACTAACTCCCCTCAGTGTGCTCTTTCTTCAGGTACCGGCCTCGTAGAAAATCATTTCCGTTAACGCCTGAAGTATATTCCGTCAGTCGCCGCTGTCTTTCGTGCGGATGCCGTAGAGAGGTAGGGTTTCCTCCCTCGATCCGCGTGCCGTTTATATATTTATTTGTTTTTTTTTTACTAATTGACACTTCTATCCTTAGTTTTATTACAACCCTGCCATTAATTTAAGTACTAAATCCTTCCCTTCTAATGATTTAGGTTAATTCTATGTTAACTCCAATTTCCGACAATCCTTGTACCCTATATATGTTATTTATCACATAAAATTTAATAGAAATATTCTGATCCTTTTAATACATATTGTTCCACACACTAAAAATCATAATAGATACCACATAACGTCACTTTGTTTTATCAAATATGCTATCCCCCAACTCGAGTGTTACAATATCGATTCTAATTTTATCCTAATTTTCTAGTAAAATGTATCAATCTAAAATTTCCTGAAATTTTCATGAAAATTTAAATATGGGTGTTACACTATCGGTAGTTGGATTTTGCTGATTTTTTTACAGTGGTTAGAGGACGGGGTGATATTGATTTTGAACGGTCGGATTGTGGTTTGAAGCTTCAGAAGGTTAGTTTCGAAACTAGTTTCCGAACTAATTTGTGTAGGGATATTTCTCAAAATAGAGTTCGGGAATAGCGGCGGATGGAGGGCTTTCTGTGGTTGGATTTTGCTGATTTTTTGACAGTGATTAGAGGAAGGAGTAATCTTGATTTTGAACGGTCGGATTATGATTTGAAGCCTCAGAAGGTGAACGTATGGTGGCAATGAGGATGGTGGTTTGTGTGGTGATGTTGTGGTTTTTAGTGTATTGGGAGAGGAGAAGGATTGTGGTGGTGGCTTAATTTGAGAGAAGAGAGGGTTATGGGCTGCTGGATTCCAGAGAAGAAAGGTTTTCCCTCCTTCCTTTTGAGTGCTGTTTTTTGGGTATAAGAAGAGAAGAGGTGGTGGTAGTGGTTAGGGTAGGTGGAGATTAGGTGGGGGTGGGTGAATTAGTAGGTAGGAATGGTTGGTGAGTGATTGGTGGGTGATAGTGATGGAAGAGTGGGTGAAGATGGTAGGTGAGAGATTATGCCCAAAAGTATATATCCGAAATAAATATTATCGAGTCTCCAAAAATAAAAATATTTGACTGAACCTGGACAAAAATAGGGTACTACAGTAACACTATAAAATAATGGAAAATATGTTAAACTCCAAAATTAGGTAGTAAATTAAAAATTAGATATGACACCATAATTGAAAAGATGTCTAATTTAAAAAGAAATATTCAAACAATTCCTTTAATAATATAAACTTTTTGTTTTCATATAAATACAAGACTCGCACAACCAATTGTGTATTGTAAGAGGAGCCAATAATATCAATTAGGGTTAATTAAGAAGAATCATGAATCCACATTTGTTGCTCCTGCTACAGCTTATGTTGATCATGAGTGTATCCAATACAGGTTTTAGCATCACTGTTCGAATCAACAATGACATAGGGTCTGGAGTGAATCTTATGATTCACCCGCAGTCGGGAAACGACGACCTCGGCTGGCATACGCTCGAATACAAACAATACTTTCACTTCAATTTCGGCACTCAATTTGGTGGGCAAACACTATTTTTTTGTAGATTCATGTGGGAAAACCAGTGTCATTACTATAATGTTTTTAACGCACAGAAAACCTTTTGCAATAATGATTACTGTGATTATTACGTGAGATCTGATGGCTTGTGGATTAGAAATTATGAGCAGAAAGGATGGAAAGACCAAAAGCTTGCTTGGAAGTCCGACTGTTAGTTAAAACAAAACTTGTAGTTGGTATTTGGGAGAAATAAAAGACCTTTTATTTTTATTGTGATTATATGCATGTGATCAAATTAATATGCCCAAACATATACTAAGAAATCAAATCTTAATTTAATATGACACTAATATTAATTTGAGAAAAAAATTACAAAATTCTTTATGTTTGGCAAATATTTATTTGCCTCTTTCCCTTGTTTTTTTCCCCTGCTGTTCTTCCTTCTACTTGAAGGTTTTTTATATTTGTTTTGTACATTTGTGTTCCTCCGCATTAGAGAGGGTATTATCAATATACGTCTAGGCTAAGCTTGTATCGGGAAAAAAAAATTAAAATTATATAAAGCCTATGAAGGTGAAAAATTTCAGTCGATCGAGTCTAAATAAAAACCATGAATACAGGTTTGTGATTGCTGCTGGTGCAATTACTGTTGATCAAGACTACTCTAGTGATGCAAGTTCCAATGGTGACCAATCGATTTAATTAGTGCATGTATTGAATTAATATATGACTCGATTCAGGCAGTAGACTATGGGCCTGTCTAAACTGTACAGAGCTGCTTGGGCTTGACTATGGCTTTGTTGGATAGATGGGCCTGCTGTGTATTATTAGCCTGCTTTACTTCATTAGTTAACACTATTGCCAGAGCATCAGGTAGGTTGAGGAAGAAATCAATTGTCCACTCAAAATATTATTATTCTCCATCCTTGATTAGATTTTTTAATGATTGATGATAATTATATGCTAGGGAGTTGGGAAATGAAATGATTTTTTTAACTCTATAAAATATTGGTCACCCTTCATTACAAAATCAATGACACTGTTAACTACATATTCTCAGAGGTAGTTAGGGAAAAGATCATCAATGTCTGTCTTCCATAGAAAACAATCATCTTAGCTTAGAATCTTTCGGTAGATGAAAATTCTAACCACCTTAGTGACAGAAAATTTTGAAAACCATCAAACCATCCACAGGTGCAGAGTCGGGAATTCATATGAGGGCGTCTAAAAATTGGCGGAATTTGGGAGCGCGGTCTCCGTGTGGCTCTGCCACTGACCAACCATACCGGAGGAATATATACATAATTTTGTTTGAATGGACTAATATATACAGATTCTTTTAGGCGTCCAAAGATTAAAAAAAATAAAATTTGAAAGCGATAGGGCATTTATATGAATGCATACATTTAAGTGTTAGAACTTGAATGATAAGGTAGATAGGGATAATATTATGATAGTTAGTGTGTTTGGTGGCTGAGTTGGACCCAGCACATCTACTTCTAGACAGCTAGTCTCTACCTCTTCTCCAAAGTCTCCTTTTCTTTCTATATGGTACTGTGTCTGTCCTCTTCGCCCACGTACACCGTCTGTTTCATGCTAAATTTAGTACGTTAGAACTCCGATGAGAGTTACTTTTTGTCACAAACGAAACTGGAGGAAATATTATTAATTAAAAAAATAAAGTCCATTGTTATTTTTTTAATTGTCTTCAGTAACATCTTATCTTATAATTATATATGTGTGATTCTTTCATGTTCCCCGTTTAGGAAATTATGTGGCTCATTCTCTTGTAAGAGTGACTAAAATATTAGTTCTCTTCTTTTTTTGAGGGAATGCCATCGGATATTATAAATTATTATTTTTTTCTGATTTATGAAGTTCATCTTAATTTCCCAAAAAAAAGAAAAATGTGTGGGCTGTTGATTGAAGAAGACAATTCATCTTCTATATTTTTTAGTTTTGATTTGTTCTAGCCTCTAGGAACCGCAATCATTCATGTTAGTATCTGAAAAACAGATGGAGAGGGATAAGGTTATGAATTTGGCTCCCACTCTATTATTGGGAAGTTAACATTTGATTATTGTTTGAAAATTCCAAACGATTATGCATTTATCATGTCTGTGGTCCTTAAACATTCTATAATTACTGTCTTTTTTAAATAAATAAAAAATATTGTTCATATACGAGACACCCGTGTTCAATTTAGTTTATATAAGTATATTGCATGGGTGTGAATTCTATATGCGATAAAACAACCTAGTCACATTCTCACATGAGATGAATTATATGAAAGCCTTTTCTCGTCATCTTAACTTTATTTTTATTCGTTACATAGTGGATGTAGTAACTGTACGAGAGGAACAAACACTACTTAATTATACAGATTATTACAAAATAAAATAGTTTATCATGCCACTCAAAGGGTTGTCTTTATCCAACTCCTTAAAATTACGAAAATGGGTATATAAATATTATCATTTAACAGTCTTACTGCTAATCACTGCCTGCTTAATTTTATGATGATCAAATTTTGTGCTATAAGCAAACAATTATGTGCTAAATGATTATGATTAGATGAAACCATTATGACAATTATCGTATTCCCATTGTTAGAGGATGATTGAAGATTAGCCTACGTGTAACCTTCCACTAATATATCTTTTAATCCGTACATCACTTCAAATATATAAAGGTTTAAAAGGCATACCTAGCACGATATAAGGGTTAAATGCATTTATAGTCATTGAAAGATTTGTCATTTGTGATTTTGCTCATTCAACGTTCAAATGTTTCAAATCAGTAACCATAAGTTTTAATTTGTTTTAAACTGGTAACTTTGGGTATCAAATTGGAACAATATGATTATCATTTTGGAACAACAAAGTTATCATATTGAAACAAATTGAAACTTTAAGTGATTGATCTGTAACGTTTGAACATTCCATGACCAAAATGAAAATTTTCAAATATTTCAATGACCAAAAGTGTACTTAACCCCCCTTAACATTGCGACGTGGCATATATTTATTTTTTGTTGGGTCATTCTATACACTATATAGGGCCGGCCAAGTCCTTTTAAGGATCATGGGAGAAAAAATCATTGGAGATCCCCATATTTCAATAAAATTTCAGAACATAAAATATGACATGTGACAATTTTCATGGCTGAAATCTAATTTTCAGAGGTTAGGTTATCACGACTTAAATTTCATTACATTAAAACTAAATCCAGCCATTACAATAATTAGTTAAAAAATATAATCATATATTTTTCAAAATTACATAAAATCTCATAAATATTTTAGATCGCACTGCGTTTCGAGAAGCAAAATAATAAATAACAACTTCAAAATCACTTATCCAATAATGTATTAGATATTTCTGTATTTAAGTATAAGCCTAAAAAAATATTTTTTTTACTACCACGATTTGGGGGCTAGGGCGATCGCCTAGGCCGACCGTGACACCATATAGGGCGGTTGTATGACACTAGTCATTACTTCTACTCTATAGATTTTTTTCTTTCAATAAAAAAAGGGGATATGACTCGAATTTGGGATTCAATAATATGTATGACTCAAATGAACTACTCAAGGTTAATTAATTACATATATGACTCGAATTTGAAATTCAATAATATGCATGATTCAACTCATCAGCTGAATTGCTCGATATTAACTAATTGCAGACAAGAAGAAAATTAATTATAAATTGAGGGGCATTAGTGTGAATAGAAGGAAGTAGAAGGGTTATGCGGAGGGAGGGGAGAGGTGGCTATCATGGGTGCGTGGAGCGAAAGCTAACCGAAAGCAGAGCGAAAAGTGGCAGACAACCCAAACGCAAAACAAAAGCAGAGAAATTCAAAAATAAAATTTGGATAAGGCATCACGGATTCTTATTTTATTTTAATAATTTTGTTTTGGGGTTTTATTGGGACGATCCACGATGCCTCACTTGTCCACGTGTCCCTCGTCTTCGCTTTCAAGAAGAGAATAGAAGCACAAACAACAGTCCCACCCTCCAAACTCCCCCCTTAACTTGTCTTTTGTAGAGAGAGAAGGAGGTGAAGGTTTTTATTAGTTGTTGGAGGAGGAAAGTTTAGGGTTTTTTCTTCTTCTTTTTTCTGTTTGGGGGACTGGGAAAGTGTTTGATTGTTGGAGGGGTTGTTGAATTTGGGAAATGTACGTAGGTTCTATGCGAAAGTCGTTCAAGGACTCTTTGAAAGTGCTTGAAGCTGATATTCAACATGCTAATACACTGTAAGTGTCAATTACTGTCTGTGTTTCGTTTCTCTCTGTTTTTTTTTTGTTCAGGGTTTTGATCCGGTTTTTGTTTGACTTATTTTTTTTTGGAATTTTATTTTCACCAACGAAAAATTCGTCTTGCAGCCTCAAATTTGGGTTTTGTTTTCTCTCGGGGCCTCAGATGGTTCAAATCAAATGATTTTTGCTTTCATTTTTTTTGTGCCTGGACATAATTGTTTCCCTTTTTCCTTCTAATATCTTCATCCTAGATTTTTTTAGGAATTTTCAGGCAGTCTCATACTACTGGCCATTTTGGACTTTCACTTTGCACTCGTCCGTTGATTTTCTTATCAACCCCTTGATAGGAATGCTGATTTTGAGTTTTTAAGCTCAAAAATTTTCTTTATTTTTAGCTGATATTGTGGTCTGTCTAAGTACTTTTCTTCCATGGTTTGCCTCTTGCTTTTGTTGGAAATATCTTTGTTGGATTACATTCACTTTATTAAGATTGAAGCTCTGCTTTTGGGAGAGAATTACACCTTTTTTATTGGGTTAGTGTGACATTTCCTTATCTTGATAAAATATTTACTTGCCTTCACGTGGACATGGGTTCCACTTGATTCCGTTCCCCTCACATTGTTTTGTTATGCTGACTAAGGATATGGAATCGGGGCCAGACACGTTGATTGTCTCATCTTCTGCAATATATGTCCTATGATTTTACTTGTTTTGTATAATTACATCAAGCTATTATGTTGTCGAGTAGTCTTCGTACTCTCCTAGCTTAAATAAATTATCACATCTTTCAAGAAATGGCGTCAAATCTCTAACCATTTATCGAAAATATCAATCTTCTGGTTATCAAGTGTTCTACATTCTCCATTTTGTCCGTGGAAAGTTGCTTACAATTTTGGTTTTGCTTGTATGCTAGACATACTGGTCCTTTTAATTACTTTGATATCAAATTATTCGAATTGCCCAAAATAGTTGGGCGCTGGCATCTACTTTGTGCATGCATGAGGGAGTGGAAAATTAGTTATGACAGTGACCCTGCACTGTTAACTGCGTCATGACATGTTCATGTGTGTTTGGATTCATATTGTAATTGTGACCTACAGGGCATCAGATTTCCCAAGGGATTATGATGGTGCGTGCCTTCAGATGAGAATGTCATACAGTCCAGCCGCACATCTGTTCCTTTTTCTTGTGCAATGGACAGATTGCAACCTTGCAGGGGCCCTTGGACTTTTAAGAATCCTTATTTATAAGGTTGAATTTTGTTGTCATTCTGATTAAATACTGCAAGCAATCATAAATATTGCTTACCCTGGTGATTTTGCCTCCTGATGAAGGTTTATGTGGATGGCACGACCACCATGTCCACTCATGAAAGGAAAGCTAGCATCAGGGAGTTCTATGGTGAGTTTGCCTACTGATTGTCTTGACTGATTGTTATTAGAGTATTTTAGTGCTATAGAAAGAAAAAAAAATTGTGACCTAGCTAGTAGTAACTGTTATGTTTATTTCCTTTGCTTTCTTTGCTGTGGCCAGCAATAATTTATCCCTCATTACTCCAACTTCAAAGTGGTGTTAGTGACACTGAAGATAAAAAGCAGAAGGCAGTATGCATGGAGAGGTATCGAAGAAGAGATGATGAGGACCGTAGACAGTACACTGATGTAGAAATTGAAAGGGAAGAAGAATGTGGGATATGCATGGAGATGAATAGTAAGATTGTATTACCCAACTGCAACCATGCCTTGTGCTTGAAATGTTACCGTGAATGGTACGTCCATCTCTCTCTCTCTCTTACACTCACTCACACATGGGTAGTACCCTGAATTCTTGGAATCTGCAAATGTTGCTGCTATGTGCAGTGCTACTTGCATTTTCCTGGTGCGAGATACTTGAGGATGTTGAATCAGTGTCTGTGTGTTTTCAGTGTACTACGATAGAGTGCTGGATTTCACGTCAATGTTTTCTTGCTTTCTTATTTGCTTTCAGTTTACTGTCCATGCTTGCTTCTTCATCCCATTCAAAAAAGGGAGAAAGAGAGGAAAAAGTGGGAAGCTAATGAACTTCTTGTGTTGCAAATTGTACTTGAAAAGCTACACCTTTTATGTTGATTATTTCCTCTTGTTCATTGGTACATTTGGAATTTTGGATCTTTATTTATTTGGCTAGGTTTTAGAATGGTACTATTCTTATTCTAGTGTCATTGGCTGTGAAGAAACCCTAAAAGAGTTTTCTTTTGAAAATTTAGATAGTGGACATTTTTCATAAAAAGATATTGACACAGACTTGTGGCAACCAGTCCCTAAAAGATTTTGAGCTAAGATTTTACCATTATTTTTCTTGCATGTTGTTTGTGCTTAACATTGCTCATGTTTGATACTTAAACATGCTGCCGTTGCAGTCTTTGGAAGTATTAGGTTTGCCTTTTGTGCATGTTAATTGTTAAGATATATATATTTGATGGAAGGTAGAAGAAAAAGAGGTGGTTCTGTGGGAAAGGTAGTTACAGTTAGTGGTGTTAATTAACACCGTTGATATTAGTTTGTATCCTTTGAGTCCAGAACTTGAATATATGGAATGTGTGGATTGGAGCTGTTGATTTTTTAAAATCAACAGTTGTTTTCAACTATGACCGAGGGACATAAGATGCAATATAATCATGCTGATTATGGTTATGTTTTTACATTGTTGCACTTGGTTGACTCTATTATATGTATTTGTTTGTTGTAGTAGGGGTGGGTGGGGGTTGGTCCTCGTGCTTAGACAAGGGTGTGCACTGGGGTGTGCGTAAATGTGTCATCTTTTCCATGCAGAACTTTGGTTGTCTCATGTTCTGGTCACCATAAATCCTAGTTTCATACTTTCATCCAAAATAGTTGGATGTGGATAGCTCTCAGCAACAATCAACAAACAACTAAATATTTCATCTCTGTTATCTTCATCAACTGGCATATGCCGCATATGAAGTGAATACTATTTTTGAGTAAACGAAGCTGTTCCATGTTTTTTGATGCAATGTGTGATACTATTTTTCTCTTTTTTTTTTTTTTGGTTTGTAATTAGCATCTTTACTTATTAATTGATATTTGGTATTTGCAGGAGATCAAGATCCCAGTCATGCCCCTTTTGCCGTGACAGTCTTAAAAGGGTGAATTCTGGTGATTTATGGGTATTTACTGACTGCAGGGACATAATGGACATGGCAACAGTAACAAGAGAGAACCTTAGGAGGCTATTCATGTATATAGACAAGTTGCCTTTGATTGTTCCAGATGATCTTTTTGACGTGTACGATTCTCACCTAAAGTAGGTTACTAAAGCAGTATCGAATTGCCTCTTGTGCACTCCTTGGATGAGTAATTCCACTATGATTCAGCCATAAAGGCCGGAATTGTTCCGAGAAATTTAGATCCGCTAGAACTCCCCACTTCGAATGAGAATCAGCCAGCCTGAGCCATCATGGCTGAGGACGGTGGGTGAAGTTGAGATAGTTTATTTAGTATCTTATAGATTGTATGTAGCAAATGTGTAAATGCTTTGTATAGCCTTGATGTTTGTCTGTCAAGTGAAGACAGAGAACGAATTTCCTCAATCCTTTGTAGAAGTTATGATAATGATTCTCTTCTTGAGTTGCTATCGTTCCTGGAATTGAACTTCTTTCAGGACAAGGTAGCAGTGAAATTAAAGTTCCAAGTAAACATGGGAGAACCCAGATCACGGAGTGAATGAAAACGCTCAAGTTCGGAGAAACCAGATCAAGGAGTGAATGAAAACGCTTGAGTTGTGTGTGGTGGGGTGGGGGGTGGGGGGGTTGTGTGTGTGTTAAAAAAACATGTAAAGTGTCATGTATAGTCAGTTTGGAACTTTCGATCCAAGGAAGTGGATTTCATTATATGAAAACCAGCATTGAAATTCATTTCACTTCATGACTCATAAAGCAGTAAAGTACTTCTGAATGCTGATCGAATGAGTGGACTGAGTGTTTGGGGTTTGGCCAATGATCTTTGGGTTCATCAACCTAGCAGGCCGAGCTGAGTCCGATTCTCCGTAGTTGGGCCAATGATCCACAATTGCCAGTTGTGCTCATCAAACGAGCAGGCCGAGAATAGCCCGATCTCCTTGGTTGGGCCTTGGATCCCTGGGCCTCTTAAAATAATCAGCCGCTTTTCATCTTACAGTTTCGGTCCTTTCGGATACACTTGCAGAATTAGAGTTGGGCTCATCAAACTAGCAGGCCGATGCTTTACATGATTGAATATTTGAATCGAGTCAAATGGGACCTCAGGACTCACCAAAATTTCTGCAATTTTCATATGAAGAAAGAAGAAAAAAAATTCTCTATTTCTTGAAACTCTTGGTTGTTAAAAAATCTCCCTGTTGAATGATAAATTTAGCTTTAATGGTTACAGATTTTCAGAAGCTATCAACTCTGTCGTCATAAAGTAGACTCTTCACGAATATGATGCATTGGGACCAAAATTTTCAAAAGACACAAACCCAATTACATCTCTGGCCCAAAAACTGTTTGATGTCAACTGCCCAATATATCTGGCATCAGATCTCTTTAATTATCATGCCTGATCGTGCTCATTCTGAATAGTTCATTTTCAGATGAATTTGGTCTCATTTCTGCCCACGAAGAAACTCTCGCATATTCAGGTGTGTTTCCGTACTGACAACAAGACGCATCTTCCTCAAATCTTCCCATAGCAAGCCACCTAATTCTCGGGCATAGTCGCAAGCAGCCTCAAAAACATCCTGCAAGATAGAGACGGAGACAAAAGAAAGATAATAAAAATGAGAGAGAAAATCTCATTCATCAAAGTCTTCATTCCAAACAATGGGAGTGGTTTAACAAAAAATGAACAATTGGTGATGGAGAATTTGAGATTACCCTCGAAGGGAATTCATCATAAAAATGTGCAGGGGTCATCTCGATCCTATTCAGATCCGATTCCCACAGCCTTATCTGTCACCAATTCATAAATTGTGAGAAGGCAAAAGGAAAACAACATAATCAAAACGCGGCGTGTGCAGCTGGCGAATATTAACATATGAAATACGCTTCGATGGACTTAATTGTGATCGATTTTAGTGCATAATTTTTGTTAATGTTAAACTCAATGATAGGAGCTGCTTAGTCTAATTTATTAAATGTATATTTATACATTACAAAACGAATAATGACCTGATCTGTGACATTTTCAGGCACGGTTGGTATTCTCTCTGCTACACGAGGATGTGCATTCTGTTGAAGAAATAAAATTATCTACAAACAAAAAGGTTTGGTGGTTAAAAGAAGGACAAAAACAGCATCAAGAATCATAGAATAGAAACAAAGATAATAACATTTCAGATTACCACTACTTCAGCCGATTCTATTTTATGTTTGAGAAGACACTTCGGAGGATTTATAAACTATTCAACCACCCCTTTGGTCCAAAAGAATGCTGAGTTGAAGCAAAACACAATGGAGAACAGTGGGAATAAACAATCCCCCCTCATTTTCATGAAGTGAGCATCCATTGGTCTAGATGTGTCTTCTTTTCCATAGATTGTCAAGGTGCGTACTCTCAAAACAAAAGAAGCCATTTGTGTAGATAGTTTTTCGTCCCCAAATAGTATTCCACGAAAAAATTATTTCATTCTCTTCCATATGCCCAAGAGCTTAGTAGTAAATTTTGACTAAGAATTTGCCACCACAAAGCTTTTCTAAAACAGGGAATCCTCCATGTACCTTTCTAGAACAACTTTATTTATGAGATGAAAAAAATTATTGAATCCTTCAACTTCCAATCCATTGTTTCCCTAATTAATCTATTATTCCAATGAAAACCAGCAACCAACATATTTAAGCTTCCTCCATTAATGCCATCATTTCCCTTGCTAAGTCATAGACGGTAGAAAATTGCAAGATCTCAAATGGAGAGTGGAAGCACCAAATTTTAGACTCACTGAAAAAAAAAAAAAAAGATCACCTGGTCTCCCGTAATGCCATTTTCAAAAGCATTATACAGACTTTCTTTTGTTATTGCCGCAACTATGAGGTTTGGAAGCTCGTACTCTACCCTGCATACAAGTAACAAATTGTTTTCTTCAGGCATAAAATATATACAATTATACAGAGTTCCGAAACAAAGCATGTAATCAACACGTTAAAGACAATCATTTGCATATTTTTGATTAACGAGTCTCTATGTTTCTATTATCAAGCTTTGTGATTGAGAACTTCACATCAAAAGTGGCTCGGTTGTTCTTCTCTGACCATAAACAAAAACAAACAGGAACCATACCCAATCTAAACTCCAACTATTTCTTCACGACGTCAGAGTACCCCAACCATCCAACAAACACTCTCTGGTTTCTCATAATCCTGTCATATTTCTCTCAAGTGTCCTAATCAAGCAATTATTCACAAAGGAACATTTGATTTTTTCAGCAAACAAATTTAATTACAAGTTGACTGGCATACCTTGCAAAAAGACGTAAAATTTCACAATGCAGCTTAGATGATGAGTATGCATACAACCGAAAGTTTGTTTCCACCACAACAAATCCCTGGAATCAATTGGAACAGGTAGTGAACATAATACCCATCTCACATGTTTCTTAATAAAAAAGAAAGACTTAGGTTATGCAATAAATTTATTACAATGAGGTAAGAAACAGAAGCATCGTAATTTAATCCCTGACCATACATATCAGGGCAATCCAATCCAAAGTTTGTACACGACAATCATTGGTAGTACTGTGATGAAGACCTGATTCTTAGGCTCGTTTAACAAATCAAACACAAGTTTGAAATGTGAAATTGGAATTGAATCTTCAACCCAAACATAGGTAAAGGTTGTACAATTTGGGTTGAGAAAGAAACTCTCGGTTTGAGGAAATCCTCTTTTGTGTTAATTCATTGATTGATTCCTAAAAAGAAGCTTACAAAGACATATATAGTAAATAAAAGACTCAACTCCTAAAACTACTACTATAATTGTGCTTTAATCATATAACTAAACAACTTGTAGCAATTAAATTGCATAATATAATTAGGACTCTACAAGAACTGAAGATGTGGATTCCTTGGTACGCATCATACCATAGTGACATAATGATCAGTCAGACTCAATAATCTTTGTGTGTGTCAAAATTGAATCACCACTATTATTTCACGATAAGTGTCATTACTAACTTATAGATGTACTTATTTACTGCCGACACAAAAATGTAGTGAAAATAATTTGATACCAATAGTAAATATCAAATTGGGCAAATCACAGGTGAACAAAATATGGCAAAAGCTGCAGAGTCCGTTAGGAAAGTTTTACACCATCCAGATAACCTACTTGTTTCCTCGTTGAAGAATCAGTTAAGCTCACAGAAAGATTTGTGGCTAATTTAGTAGGTATGAACCAACTCTCTTTCCTACCCTGTAAATGTGAAAAAAAAATTAGAACTATAGAATAGAAATACTTTATCCTATAATTGGAAAGATAATTAGCAGTTTTTCAAAAAAAAGGAAGAAAAAGAAGAAGAAGAAGAAGAAGTAGAAAGGACAACTACTATAACCTGCTGAAGTTTGACCAATCCCAAGTCTGCAAGGTCCTTGATAGTGTTCCACTGTACCTCATTCAAAGTATTTGCATTATAGGCCTGAAACACAAGAAAAATACAAAATGGTGCTTAGCTAACTTCTGAAAGGACCATCAAAATTCAATGCAAAAAACTTCACCAACCCTTAAAAAATGGTCAAACGAAAAGTATCACTTATATGCATTCAACAAGACTTGGAAAGGCTATCACTACTTGGCTTAGCATTTGAGACTTACCAACTTGACCCATGAAGTCAATGGTTCAAGAGATGAGATAACTGCATGAGAAAAATGTCAAATAATGAGATAGATTCGTACCTGGCCAGTAACATGAAAACTAAGCTCTAGAAGAAAAGAAATCAAATCCGCTGGATCTGCACATCGTTCCTGGTCCAAATTGATAAAATAAAATATTTTACTGATTAAAAAATGTAAAGATGATGATGATAGACTTAATAATCAAATGCAGGTAACAAAGAGTCTAAAACATCATCAACGCCAATATTTGAACAATCTACCGCTAATAAATTAACATAGTAAACTACTATGATATGCTATTCTGATGCATTGATTAAATTCAACAGTTTATCTCTATTTTACATGCCTTAATCCAAAGCTTATCATGATAAAGAGTACCAATCAGACAAATTACTGAGACCTATTATAATTGCCGCATTGGGTGGGTTTTTGGCTGTAGGTGAAGGAAGTCTGTAAACAAGAATTGGTTGCTGCCCTGCAGGCAAAATGATATGAGACCTTTAATTTTGATTGGAAGTGCAGGAAATTTTGGACAAAGAAAATTCTAGAATGCAGATATCCAAAGAGAGGGTGCAGCGATTAAAAGGCCATCTTTTTGAAACAAGCCTTGACACTTAACTAACTGGGGTTGCACATGTGAATCACTTTTCTCCATTCAAATCTACAAATTTTTTCTACTATTTGAGATTACTCCTGTTGCACATCACTAATATAAAAACTAACTTTTGCTGCCAATAAGAATGAAATCATTTGAAGAACTCACCTCGGAATTCGAAATATATTCTCTCATGATGTACCAAAGTTGCGCATTCGTATCCATCAACTGCAGTTTACATGGATGAAAACTTGCTAGTAAGAACAACATAAGGTTTAAATAGTCCATGATCCATGTAAAGCATACCAAAAACTGGAAACCACTCTCAGTTAATCTAGGGGCTTCTTTATCCCTGCAAAAAGTAGCACATATATAATAAGAACCGATTGTGAGATCAATGATCCTCAACATCCAACACAGAAAAGAAGGTGAGGCCAAATATGCCCCCAGAATACTACCTCTGAGTCAATAGCCCTCGCTGAAAAACTTTCATCATAGAAGAACTGAAGTTAGTTGACTTTTCAGCCTGGCCTGAGCTTATCAGTTGCAATAAGAAACACTGGTTTAACAGAACTGCAAGTCATTAGAGACTAGCCTAAATCATTAAACTAATAACACATACCAAAAAAACAGCAACAGATGGATGAAGATCACACCTCCCATTGTCCAAGGGCATAGGCCTCAAGATCCAGCAAGCTTGGGAGCCTCACCGTAACATTTGGAGGCATTGGTTCCCTCGGCAAAACTCCACTGTAGTATCCATGTTTTCGTTCAGTAATATCATTGACATGATAGGCAATCACATATAGACTACGTTGTAACTACTTAAGCTCTAGTATTTAGTAAATCGAAAATTTTGAAATATGAGTAAGCATATGCATAAAGAGGAAGGCAGAGAATTTAACAGTAAACATTATAACATAGATGAAGGTGAACATACATCAAATCAACTTGTTAGCGATAGTTGCCTGATTATCATGTTGAGTGGATAACTGGATATGAGTAATAAAAATCAGAAAACAAATAAAAATATTTTATAATTAGTCACTTCCTCTTGGTTCCGTGTCGAAAATTATATCTCCTTGTTGATCAAAGGATAAAGACTGATGTCTCTACCATTGTGGCTATACAGAACACATAATGGTGCAGAGATAATATAAAATAGTATACATAAAGGAAGATAAGAAACATTAAAACCCCAACAACACAAAAAGTACAGTCATTAGTTAACCATACAGTATAGAACCCAAAATATTATAACAAAAACTCACCCGTGCACTAAATACTTTTGAAGATTAGTCTGAAACTTCGGATTTAGTCTATAAGTGGTTTCCTTTTTTCTGTAAGAAAAATAAAAATCGTCACAACGAAAAAATAGGTAGTTCTACCCATAGCAAGGAAAAATTTCGTAAGGGTGGAATTTTAAATGTAAACAGCTGGTCAACTTTACAGAATGACATACAAGCAATTTCAGATAGGCTCTTATAAAACGTTACAGGTTATGCAGCTTATAATTGGATGACTTGGGTATGCAAGAACATGCAGCAGGATTTAAAACAGCACAGGTCAACAAGGCAACTTATCAGGCAATGAAAAAAAAAATTGGATCTAAGCACAACAAGTGAAGCATTAGAATAGAAAGAAACTTCTACTTTTAAGTGCAAGGAAGAACAAAAACATAACTACAGAAATGCACAATAAATGACAGACTGTTAGACAACTCTGGCAAATTAAGTTTCAAATTTAGCTTAGAAACAAAACCCAAGCCTTCCAAAAGTACAGAGGAGTACAGGGAAAAAAGGCATTTTTGCAGCAAGGGCAGACAATACTCAAGGAAAATTTTCTAATCCATCGCTCTCATAACATACTTTTCATCCCTAAAACTTTGCACATATCAAGCCATGGGACATGACAGAGTATACCTGTCATCAGTTTCTGTTAAAACTCTAAGCTGAATCAATCTATCAATTGCTACTTTGTGCTTGGAGAAACCATCAACAAGCACCCACTCCTCCAGCATTTTAGCTGTCAATGGATCATAAAGGTACAACATCTGCAACACATACTTCTTCGCCAGAGGCGGTAGTGATCTAGGCACACACTCATGATCGTTAAGGAAGAAAAAAAAAACCAACAATAAATATATAGATTACATCATAAGCCAATAGAATAATAAAATTTAGCAAGCAAGTTAGAAGGAAATAATCGCAGCTTGAAATCTATCAATAACAATAGAAGGATAAACCAAAGGAGAATGAGCAAAAGAGGAACAACCAACGACCTGAGGATCGCTTCGCAAATGAATTCATTCTCGTATAACTTGGCAAGCTTAATGGAGGGTAGAGACGCGACCATATCCATGAAATTCTTGGCGATGATCTTCACCTGAGGCATTCTGGTGGAATTTCTAGGGTTTTTGCAAGGATTAAACAGCGACTGCACAGTAATCAGATTATCCAACGCAAAACCAAAGGAAGGAAAACGAAGATGACTAGAAGCTACGAGCGTCCTCAATGTGATTGATATACTGGAATTAAAAGTAAGGCGATAGGGATTTCTGTACGAACGCAATGGCGAAACTGCGAAGAGAGCGCGAATTTTGTTCTGACAGATGTCAGGGATGAATTTGGGACTTTAGTGAAATCTCCAGTAAAATTTTGGAATTATAGAAAAAGGTAATTTTTTGTCATTTGAAAATTTTCTTTGCACTTATACTTATGGCTTATTATTTTTGTCAATTTAAAATTTAAGGGCATAATTGAGTTTTTATAATATTAATTCTTATTTCAGTTTTTAGTTTCGCGGAATAAATTTAGTGGTTTAACTAAATTGGATGCCAAGTATCCATTGCACTTCATTATTTGCATTTTTATGAAATTAATTTTAGTCTCGCGTATTGTTTAAGTGCATCTCGTATTATTTTTTATTGTTCTTAATTTCAGGTGTATACTTTTTAAATTTAAATTTGTATTTTTTTTATGATATACGTATTGTTTAACTACATTAATTTTTTCATTACT
Source organism: Euonymus europaeus (assembly GCA_963580455.1). Classification (NCBI taxonomy): domain Eukaryota; kingdom Viridiplantae; phylum Streptophyta; class Magnoliopsida; order Celastrales; family Celastraceae; genus Euonymus; species Euonymus europaeus. The sequence goes on along the minus strand of OY756969.1, from coordinate 956,273 downwards.
GAGTTCCCAATGAAGATTGAAAACCTTTGCTTCTGCAACAAAAGAGGAGCTTGAAGCTCTGTTAATCCGTGGCAGGAAGTAGCATGGAGTCTTCCGGCAACTCAGCAATGAAAAAATTAATGTAGTTTTCCTTAATAAAAAAAACTATGAGTCCGTTTGGATCAAAGTATGTCTCATAGAGTATAAGCTCTCGTAAAATGTAAAAATTGAGACACTCTGAGAGTATTGGGACAGAGTATAAGCTAACTTATACTCTGAAACAAACGGAGACTATATGCAGAGGTCCAGAGTTTGTCTTCAGCAGGAGAGTTGGGTAGATTGGGTCCGGAAGTAGCTAAAGGTGGCTTCTCAACAGGTGGCTTGTCTGGAGGTGGAGGTTTAGTCGGCCTACTTCGATGAACTTGCTCAACTTTCTCAGGGTGAATGCCAAACTGCAATATTCAAACAAGTACCTTTCTATCAATTAAAAGCGAAGCAAGATAAAATTAGAAGCCAGTAGTTAAGGTATACGACTAATTAAGGAATATGCCAAAATCTAGCATACATGAGGAACAGAGCATGCTTGATCAACATGCTCTTCCTCGCATTGTTGTAACTCAGAACATTCAACCATAGAGACCACATATTTAAATCATCCACACAAGTTCACACTGCAAAAGAATGAAACACGTCCTCCACTGGATTCCAGTTAACAAGACAAAAAATTTCACATGGCTGCAGGTAAACACACATTTTTCATTCCACTAGGAAAAAGAAAATAAAGTTCACCGTTGGGTCAGAAGTCTTATCTACATGTTGCAGAATCATGTTACCCTCCTTTGCCACGAGAATGTAAACCGAGGCGGACCATACAATCAACGTAAAAAAATAACTGCTCAAACCATCGTAGGCCTCGCAGAGCATATATGCACAAGCAAAAGCAATTAAGATAATTGAAAGCCGAAGCTAAATTACTACTTCTTTGTTTGTTTGGTTGAGGTTGGGAAGAGGAGGGAAGAACATGACCAATCATTGACCAAGACAAATCCTATGTTTATGAAAAACCCTAGGACCCTGATCTTAAAATAGTCACCTTCAGCATACATTGCATTAAGTACAGAGGTGGAGTTATTACTTCCCGCACAGCAACTACGCTCTTCACCTATTTATCTGAGGTTTGATGAAACAGAAATCTAACCTGGCGTGTGTTGCGCATACACTCTACCAAACAAATAGTGAATTGCATTTAGGAGTACTCTATACATTTCATCAATGAAGCACATTCTTAATGAGAAATCAATAAATGAACCTCAAGGTGAAAATAAAGAGCTGTTAGAACTTAGAAGTTAAGCCAATGAAAACAAGCTGGCCTTGAAACCACAGGCAGCTACGCAAGCGTGGAAACAGTCCTGCACAGTGCACATAGAAAGGGGTCAATGATCTTTCAAACACTATAATTATTACCTTCAATTAAAATAAAACGGTTTTCCTTCAACTTATGCATTCCCATTATCAGAATCCTGTTTGTGAAGCAAAATAAAGAAAAAGGGTTGCTCTATCCATAAAAAAGCACTTGATGATTCCAGGTGTATTTCCCAATTAGGAAGCCAATTTTATCACATGTTAGATAAGAAAGGCATATGATTGTCTAATTCATGGCTTCAAGTAAAAATGTTCATCCATATAGCCACAAAATAAAATGACCAGTTCTAATCAGTCTATTGAGAAAGAAATTCAATAAAATAATATAAATCAAGTGCCGTAAAACCGATATGCTGGTGCTTAACAAACAATACACCCCAGTCCCCAGCAAGGCAGCAATGCAAATACTTCTTTCTTGAACAGATTCAAACTCCAAAGTCTCAAGTCCTAATCAGTCTATTGAGAAAGAAATTCCATAAAATAATATAAATCAAGTACCGTAAAACCAATGTGCTGGTGCTAAATAAACAATACACACCAGGCCCCAGCAATGCAAATACTTTTTCCCTGAACAGGAAATTTAATTTCTACAAATTAAAAAAAAAAAAGAGGAAAGAGAGATCACATGTCAAATTTTATTGTAAATATAAGTTGCAAGAACATGAATTCACAGCTGGAAAGTTCATACCCAAAAATAGGAAACAGTAAAAAGCACTCACATTCTTCCCATGTCTCCTCGTCAGAGTTACATCCCTTCTTGCAAAATACTCGCCCTACAAGATCCCATGCTAGCCATTAAAATGATCGGATTGAAAAGTTAAAATTAAAGAAATCAACATTACCTATGGCAAAATAGAGTATAATTAAAAGAATTAGAACATTAGTTTCTTTTTAAATGGAATCTGCGTGAGTGCGGAGTATTTTTTGGCTTCCACATGGAGGCGTCCATTGCAGTGGAATCATCGTTCTCTGCAACCGCTATTTCTTGCCTCCTCAAACCGGGAAAATGTGGGTAGGAAATCAACGAGGAAAGGAGAGAGAGCAGAAAGGTGGGGTTGCAAAAGGGTACTGTGGTCATTTTCTTTTGGTTTTGTTTCGGACATGGCCGCCCGGTGGAATAGAAGTCGGACCACAAGGCCCAATATATTGGAGAATTAAAGCCCAATAGTTTGATCCAAACTGCACAATATTATCCAATGAGGCAATGAGAGCATTAACATAATACAAAAAGTATGCCTCTTTCAAAATTTAACAATAGATTCTTGAATATTCTACGATGTGAGTTTATAAACTCAATTTTATTGATTATTAGTCATATATCAAAAAAATTCCTTAATTTTCCTAATTGCTCTCTTTCTCTCACACATTTACCTTTTATCTCTAAAAAATATTTATTAATTTTTTTTTAAAAATTATATATTTGAACTCAACGCATGAACCTCTTTCCAAAAAAATTAATATTTAATAGTTTTTATTTCATTATTAAACTAATTTACATACCCCTCATAATAAATTAATAGTTTATACGCTATACTAAACAACACAGTAATTCAAATTTCCAGCCATATGTGAATTATTTAGCACGAGTGGTCTGGGCTGATCCAAATAGCGTAATATTTACGGGCCGAGCACATGGTATTAGTTTGTTAATAAAATTCTTATAATATCACACAAAAAGAAAAACTAAAATTATTTATAATATCACATCACATTACCCCGATTATAACAAGCAAATTCACACAAAAAGTCATTTTCTTTACATAATTGGCATTGGGCCACAGTAATTCTGACATTCCTATGATTAGTCACAGTTATTTTAGGTATAAAATTGGTAAAATCTCAACTTTAGAAGAAAATATAATGTGAAGGAAATTATCAATATATGGGAGTATTTTATTTGCATAATCAACACACCTGCCATAAAAATCCAATTTCACTTATTACGTCACATCAAACTAAACTATCGACGGACGGTGATCCACAGTCTAAGGAAGACAAGTTGGGATTCGGATACGCATCTGAGTCATTGACGAATAACGACAAGGATCCACTTGTTGTGTTTCCCTAGTGGTATGTGTCAACGATAACGTGAATCACGAGGACCCCACTAGTCAGTCACGCAGTGGAATCACAGTCACACACCAGATTGAGTACAATGCTGCTCAGCCAGTTGAAAGAGAATCCCAACAAAATATTATGGGCTCGCTCACTTTGATAGACTTATTTATTTTTTTATATAGATTAAAAAATTATTAAATATCATCAAAATAATGAATGTAATTGATTTTCTTCTTAATATATTTTTTAATTACTTCACTCACATCTTATTATTGTTAAAATTTAATGTCATTTGTTAATAAAGATGCACAATAAATAAGAATAGATTAATAAATTAGTGATTTATTTATTTATTTATTTTCAATTTTAAAATATTCAATTTTAAAATAAATTATAATTTGAAACAAATAAAAATAAAAATATAACCTTATCATCCAATAAAAATGGTAGAAATGATAAATTGTGTTCACATAATACAAAAAGTCAAAAGAATCTAATGTTTAATTGGAAATCATAAAATTGTAGAATATTCATGAATCTGATGTAAGTGGGACACGTGTAGAGATCTTATTGGTAATGGTATTTGGAATCTTCGTCAGTTACACTGCCAACCCTGAATGATTATATATTTCTATTGGTTTTGTGGTTGTGATAGGGAAAGGAGAGAGACGAGAGAATGGAGTATCAGCAATGGCGGCTGTCTCCTCTGCTGGCACTTCTTGCTTCTCTTCTCTTCTTCTACCTCCGTGGATCATCAAAGGTCTGCTCTCTCCTCCTCTGTATACCTCTATGTATATATATCTTAACACCACATACACACGTGCATAGACACTTGGAATTTAACTTGTCATCACGAAATCAACAATTTAGGGTTCTTTGGTTTTTAATACAAGAAGAAAGAATTTGATTGTTATGTCTTTTTATTTGTTAATTTATTTGTTGTTTTGTCATGAACTTTAAGACAAACCTTCTACTTGGGAATCTCAAATTTGTTGTCACTGTTGGGCTAATTTTGTGTATTTTGAAGCAACAGCTGTCTCACACCAAGTGTAGTCTCCTTCCACACAACCAATACTGGATAACCAGCAAGCGGATTGTGACACCAAATGGAGTTATAGCTGGTGCAGGTTGGTTTTGATTTTGATTTTTCCTCTCTACTCTATCAAGAACATACGAGTTATAATTATCATGATCGTAGTTTTAATCCCAAATTATCAAAATCATAGTTCTAATTTTATTTTGTTGATGATAATTATTTTGCTTGAACTTTCAACTGGGCAGTTGAGGTCAATGGAGGGACTATCAGATCCATTGTTGAGGCAGAGAATTGGTCAGGGAAGTCCAAGACAGAGCATGTAATTGACTATGGGGAAGCTGTAATCATGCCTGGCTTGATTGATGTGTAATAATAGCTGAATCTCCCTGCCTTGCATTCCTTTATGGTGCCTGTAAGCTTTTGTCAATTTTCATTTTGAACAGAATTGTTTGTTTGGTTATGAACATGGCAGGCATGCACATCTTGATGATCCAGGAAGAGTTGAGTGGGAAGGATTTCCTTCAGGGACTAAAGCAGCTGCTGCTGGTTAGCTCCTCATCCTGTATTTTTTGCACCAGAGTTTATTATTTCTGTCTGTGTTCATTTATGAACAGTGACACTAACATGTCAGTGGCATGGTTGGTACTACTGTGTATGTGCAGGTGGTGTTACAACATTGATTGACATGCCACTCAATAGTTGCCCCTCAACTGTTTCTCCTGAAACCCTAAAACTCAAGGTACATAGGTCGGGTGTGATTCATTGCATCGTCTAAATCGCCTCGATTATAAAACATTAGTGTGTTTTTTAAAAAAATACAAAACCTATTAATGCTCTGATATATTCTCATTGTTAATTCAACTAACTAGTGGTTCTTGGCTTCGTGTTTTTGACTTGTATACTAGATTGATGCGGCAAAGAAGAATATTTACGTAGATGTTGGTACGAATTAAAACTTTACACTAGAACCCATATTTTTAAGGATTAGAAAATCTTAATTATCATGTTGACAGGTTTCTGGGGAGGTCTAGTTCCTGATAATGCATTCAATGCAAGTGCTCTGGAAGCTCTACTAAATGCGGGTGTTCTTGGTTTAAAGGTAATAGTTGTTCTTCATTTTGTGTACACTACTCCCACAGAACATATGTAATTGCAGAGGTCCTATTGGAGTATCTATGTTTTTTATACCTTCAGGTTTATGAAGAATCAGCTTTTAATAATTATTAACTTCAGATTGTCTATTTTGAACTTTTTATGTTTCTGTTTTGTAGTCCTTCATGTGTCCTTCAGGGATCGATGACTTCCCTATGACGAATATCAGTCATATCAAGGTTTGTGTATCAATGTTTTCTCTTGTTTATAATTAACACATCTGTCAAGATATGCTACGACTTTTTGAAGGTTAAGATTGAATCAAACAACCTGCGTTAACCTTGAATTATATGTCATAGTCCTATCTTTTTCTTAGACGTTACTTGTTTCTGCAATGCTGGTAGTTTTCATTATATTTTCTCATGCAATTCTTATCATTTGATTTTCTAGGAAGGACTATCTGTGTTAGCAAAATACAGGAGACCTTTGCTTGTTCATGCAGAGATTCAGCAAGATGTTGAAAGCAACTCACAATCTGAAGATAAAAGTGACGATCCTCGATCTTATGCAACCTATCTTAAGACAAGGCCACCTTCAATGTATGATATGGTCTTCTTTTTTTAAACAAAAAAAAACTAACCACACAACACTTTAAGGTTATCATCATTTTTAGTTTCCATCTGCATAATCAGTCTTCTCTGTTCCTTAACCAGGGAGGAGGCAGCTGTTCGAGAGCTCTTAACGGTAACAAAAGATACAAGGACTGGTGGTCCTGCTGAAGGAGCTCATCTTCACATTGTTCATTTGTCTGATGCAGATGCTACCTCAAAACTTATAAAGGTATATTTTTGATTATTTTCTTTATGTATTATAATGAATTTCACGCATTCTTTAGTAATAATAGATAATCTTATCGGTAAATCTATCTGAATTGGAACTCTTAAATCATCCAAAACATTCAGTTCTTGTCAACTGCTACAATTGAAGACAGATTGACAATTTTTAATTTTTATGTGGTTTACAGGAAGCGAAAAGTAATGGCGACAGTTTAACAGTTGAGACATGTCCTCATTACCTGGCTTTCTCAGCAGAAGAGATTCAGGACGGAGATACTCGTTTCAAGTGCGCACCACCCATCCGCAGTCCATCAAATAAAGAGAAACTGTGGGAAGATCTCTTGGTATATACAGATTTCAGAGCGAAATTATGATTTACCCTTAATCTTCTGTGCTGATCACTTTTTTCAATCTTATTCCAGGAAGGACATATTGATATGTTGAGCTCTGATCATTCACCTACACAGCCAGAACTTAAACTCCTGAACCACGGTAACTTTTTGAGGGCCTGGGGTGGCATCTCATCATTGCAGGTTTGTATATTTTCATGATCACCAACAAAAATCACTAAATAGTATCATCACTTGCTTGTCACAGAAGAAACTCAAGTGAAAGTCATTTTTTATTATCTGAAGTACAAAAGAGTAGACAATACAATTACCAGGTATTACAATATTTTTCTTTTACTATGCAGTTTGTTCTGCCTGTGACATGGTCATATGGGAGAAAATATGGAGTAACTTTGGAACAGATGGCCTTGTGGTGGAGTGACAGGCCAGCTAGGCTCGCTGGACAGAATCTGAAGGTGATGCATAGATTTCATTCACTTTTTTGTGTGCTTTTTTATCATGGGAAAAAAATCGGTATCTCTCAAATATAGACTGAATCTGAATCACAATTTGCAGGGAAGCATAGCAATTGGAAATCATGCAGATATCGTAGTATGGAATCCAGATATAGAGTTTGACCTCACTGAAGATCATCCTGTTTACATCAAGCACCCTGTATGTAGTGTATTTTACGTTCTCTTTATTACTGATATGCTCAAGTTAGTCTAATCACAATGCGACTTTCTTTTCCATCAAAATCATATCGACAGAGTATCTCTGCCTACATGGGAAAAAGGCTTTCTGGGAAAGTTATGGCAACTTTTGTGGGAGGAAATCTTGTCTTCGAAGAGGCAAAACATGCTCCTAATGCTTGTGGTACTACAATTCTAGCAAAATAAAGGAATGAATCGAGAAGGTAATGCCTTTTGATCCATCGTTTTATTGTCGATCGTCAAATTAAGTTTCTGGGTTTCTGATTTCCTCAGAATTTGTTCGTCACTTTCCAGGTTTTCCGGTTGAGGAGTCTCCTATGGGCAAGTACAGTTTCTAATCAGAAACTTCACGTAACCCATTCAAGCTTTTGTGTTATATTAGAGATCTAGATCTTTCCATGAAGATCTTGTAAACAAGTAATTATCTCTGCTAAGAAAAATAAAAGATGCAGAAGAACTATAATTTCATTGGCATGCACCATCATGATGAAACCCCACGGTCCCCAACAAGGAAGTTGTATTCAAAATATAGCTCTCTAGTTTTCTTGTTCAACTGAGAGAAAAACTTTGTTCTTTGTAGTTTGCAGCAGTCTTTGTTATGTGTTTGGACCCACATAATCAAATCTGCAATTCCTATAATTTTCTCTCGAACCTTTGATGTGAGAGTCTCAGTTTCCACCAATATACAAGAATATATAGACGGTTAAGATTGCGCCACCGTAAGCGCTCGGCATGTCCTCCCGGCACAATAATATTCTAATGAATATACAATGTGATATTAGACAATGGACAGGCGGGGTTTTCTTCTCCTTTTCTTTCAGGGAATTTTTTGAAAACCACAATATGACTCGTCAGCCAGTAACAGACCCTGGAAGAATAAACCAAAAGGTTTTGGCATCATGCCTTCATGGTTGAAGCTAACCTTAGCTACATCTCTGTTACACGTATTCTTTCCAAAACAAAACTTAGCTGTCACATGCATGATTTCCCACGCAATGCTCTTGTAAGCTAGCTACATATATATATATATACACAATGCTTGCAGATAAGCTTTATCTGCATTTGCGTACTATAGTGCCACTACCATACATGTATACAGGTTTACCATTGTCAGCATATATTTACTTTCCTAATCAGAATTATCATGTACTGAAGTTTATTGATTCAATAAATATTCTTTGGATTCTCATTTGGTTACAGTATTTGGCTATTTGCAGAGATAAGCTTTTCATGCATTTGCATACAATGCCACATACTTGACATACACAAACACAAGGCCAAGCTGTAACTGTGTCAGCATATATTCACTTTGCTAATGAAAATTATTATAGAATTGCCTATATGATTTATTCCAAGTGATTGATTCTTTGGTTATTTGACTGATCGTTTCCTTTTATACATGCAAACATATAACCTAATGGTAGAGTTGCAGTGGTGCATCTTAGAAGTCACGGGTTTAATTCCTGGGCCATGGCCCACTGCACCGGAGTTGTTTACTCTTTTTTTTTTTGTTGTTGTTGTTGTTGCCCTCTCTAGTATAAAAGGGGTTTCATTGTGCTGCTCATTGATATGATACCAGTTATATCCTTCTTGTTCGCTTATTATTTTAACTAGCTACTCTCTTTTGATTAATCCAAAATGTTGGCAGTTTTTGAGAACATGATAGCGAAACCACCGGAGGAGCTAAGGCTTCCATCGGTGGGACTGAAGAGTAGTTTGAAAACCAGGCAAGAAGTTGCAGAGATTTATCGGTCATTGCAGCCAGAATCAACCATCTATAACCTTGCTAATGGGAATTTCATGGCTTTGTCACATGAAGATGAAAATCCTCTGCATCCTAGGTGCTGAAATTCACCCCCTCTTATCTATTAAAGAAATCCAGTGTGCATGCATGATTTGGTGTATCTGATCTTGTATATATCAGGTGTATTGTTGTTGTGGATGACATATTCTGCATATTTACTGGGGCTTTGGAGAACACATGTGACCTTAGGAGATATTATGGTCTTTCAAGACAGGCAACTGATGCTGTGGTTGTGGTTGAGGCTTATAAGGTCTTAAGAGATCGAGCACCATACCCACCAGATCAAGTTATTAGGGATCTTCAAGGAAAGTTTGCATTCCTTCTTTTTGATGCAAAATCTGGTACTTTTTTTGCTGCCAGGGTAAGTTTTAACTTTGAAAAACCTGAAATAGTTTCTGCATCTCTTTAACTGATTCTACAGAGAGTATTGCATATAGAACTTCATTGAAATCCATTGATTCATGCAGTCGTTCCAAAAAATTTGAGATGAAGCTTTGATGAATGAAATGGGCTAATTAAGTTTGCCAAACCTTGTAGATTCTTATTAAAATTGACAATGTTTGAGTTGGTTTGGTTTTCTAACATCATTGCCATGATATTAGGACCGCGAAGGGAGTGCAGGTTTTCACTGGGGGCTGGCTGGCGATGGATCCTTAGTTTGCTGTGATGATTCCAACACTTTGAGAGAGGCTTGTGGAAATTCCTGTGCACCTTTCCCTCCTGGTCAGTCCTTGTTTTAGTAAAACAAAATTCTGCAGAAATAGTTGGCATTATATAGTCTTACTAATATTTTTGCACAGGCTGCATATTTATGAATGGGACTGGACTAATGAGCTTTGATCATCCACTCCACAAGGTCAGAGCAATTGCTAGGGAGGACGACGATGGCAACATATCAGATGTTACTTTTCAGGTGGACTTGTATACACGCCTCCACAGCATTCGTCGTGCTGGTAGTGCCGCGAATTGGTCAGATGTTGTACTTGTTGAGGGAGATTAATAAGGTTCCCTTGTACCTGCTACGTATCTACTGTGTTTAATTAACTGATCAATAACATGGAGAGACAGAGTGTTACTTCTCCAAAAACGCACACTATTATTGAAACTCAAGGTTTTATTTTCTATTATCGTTTGGGCCTTGTCCAGTATCGAATTGGGCTCCATGATGGAACCCAAGATCTTCCTCCTCGACCTCGTAGAGTCGTAGGACTCTCCATCATCTTTGTTAGGGTTTTCTCCATGGGCAGAGCTGAATGAGCCCAAAATATCAAAGGCGGCCAAATAAAAAGCTTTGTGTGCTGTCATTTTTGGCTAGTACCTTTCAAAGCAGTGATGGGTTTCAAAGAGTGGATTGGAGGTGAATTTATAGGGTGAAGTCGAATGTCCACGGAATTTTTGTTTTCGCTTGAGATAAGCAGGAGATGTGGAATTAGTTGAGTGAAAAAAAATGAAGGTAAAATGAGGGTGGTTTGTACATTCTTTCCTTTGAAATTGGATGACACGGTGGTTGTGTGACCTGCGAATTACATTTTGCTAATTCACAAAAATCACGTTTCGTTACAATATTTTATTCTGTTAAGATGATGAAATTTGTTTAATTTAAATTAAATTAAGATTGAATATAAGTTTTTTTTTAAAGAAAAGAAAACTTCCATTAGAACTCTCCCGAAGGAGTAAAAACTCCCGAAGGAGATACAGCTCCACTAAATGGAGATAAAACCTCACTAGATGGGGATAAACTAATTATTCACGCAGGAGATAAAGATCAACCAAAAAAACATGTAAAAAATTAAAAAATTAAAGAAAATCAATACAACAATGGTAGATAACATCCAAAAAGAGCTAGATCTGAAAAGGTCTGCTACTATCATTGCAGATTTGAAATGGGCGCCTATAAGTGCCAGATCAAGTCTATAAGAACCACCCAAAGCCAGATCTGATACCAAAAGACCTCTAACCACCACCAAGAAACAGTTTCCCTCTAAAAACATAGTAGATCTACACTAATCATCAGCCATATCATCCCCGGTCAGAAATTTATTGAATGAAAAGGAGACATAACAACAAACATAAAGTAAAGATGAGAGGAGGAGCCGTGTGAGGCTTTGGTTTTAGAGAGAGTGGAGAAATATAAAGTTATATGTCTAAAAATTTGGATTGAAATATAAAGTTTTGGTCCGCTTTAAAATCGAGTCCAAACATAAAAAAATTGTTTGATTTTAATTTTTCGAATCCTAGTCCGACTTTGATTATTGTCCGATTTATTTATCTGAATTTAAATCAATTCGAATACGATCAATTAAATACATCCAAAATTCTAACCAATTAGAGTCCATACATGCAAGTATTCCTCAATCACCTTAAGCTATCCGATTCCAAAGCAATTTTTTTTTCCACCCTTAACCGGTATTGAGTGAATTCCAATTACGGGAATAGTAATAAATACTCCGTAATTCTAATTTAACCAATTTGGGTTGTTGGATTTATTAAATCAAGATAATTATTCAAATTTCAAAGCCAATCGTGTTTGGCACCTAGAGAAGCTAAAGACTCTATTGGGAATAAGCGAAAGACCACACATTAGACAGAGACGAACTGCACTAATGAAGTTATTTGATATCCTGATTCCTGAACTCTAAGGAAAAACTTTCGATGCATAGATTTCATAAATCAATTAACTGCAAACACACATTGAAAAACTACAATTTGAGTATCCGAACAGCCACAATGCTCCTATAAATACTTGATCACTACCACCATTGTTATTAACGGGAAATTATATTTTCTTCTCAACTACATAGCTTAGTTTAGCCGTCAAGAAATTGTTGACTACTTTGTGTAACTGAACATATGGAGAGGAAAAGTTCTTGCTGCGGCTCTAGGAGCTACATTAGCTCATGCAGTTCAACTCCAAAGAAGGAGGCTGTCGTGAAGCCAGAACTGATCAAGAACGAGTCCACTCTAGTGGCTGCTGTGCAATCAACTCCATCTGTTGATGTGGTGAAGACTCCCAAGGCAGTGGATGCTGTGAAAAAGGAAGAACCTGTCAAGGTCAAGGCCGGGACTGGTGGTTATTGTGGCTAAGTGTTTGGGTTCAATATTATAATTAAGTCAATAAGGGAAGGAATTTGTTGTCAGATTATGATAATGTAAATATCCTTTCCAGTAATAATGAATCGTGGTTGGATTAATTTTTTTCAATTCGGAAAATTTTCTCTATTGCATTGTTGGGTACTTTGAACATAATAAAATACTGGAACTAACGCTTTATTGAACTAGCAGAGATGCACATACAATATAGTTTGGAGTGATGCATTCATTATTTCAGCCATTACACTAATATCCTAATATCCATGTCCGTGTGCATATTGTTGTTTAGCAGAGGATGTAGCATCGCCGCCCCCGCCCCCGCCCTGTTTGTTGGAATGGCTGATGGACTTAACTGCAATAGTGAGTTCTTTGATTGCACGATAGAGTACGCTATTGTAACCATTACAGCCACATGGATCTCTGCATCCACCATAGTTGCCATCACAACGATCAAACGGGTTCAGGGGGACGCCATAGCTGGCACCTTGGGCCGGAGCTAAGTTTTGTCTGTAGGCCCGATGGCCTGAGAGACTCCTTAAAGGCCTAGTAGTTTTGACCATGGCTGGATCAGGTTCTTCTAGATTTGCTGTCTCAGAATGGAGTGGAGTGGCAGAGCAAACTGCCAAGCATAGTGAAATTAACAAGGCGAAGTGAATACATGTAGGTGCTGCCATTTTTAACTTTGCACAAATGCTATACATATGAATGATTGCATGGACTACTGATATAGAAAATTTCGATGATTTGTAAGAGAGTAACAAGCAACCTTGCAAGCAATGAATTTGTGTCCTTGAAACCTGTTCATGGGTTTTTTGTGAACAAAGAAAGAAAGAAAAAAAAAAGTGTTAAGAGTTTTTGAAAATAGTTTTCCAAAATTATAGTTTCGAAAATAAAAGATCAAAAACAGCTAAATCATGTTTTGAAAAATTTTAAAAATAAATTGGTGGCATTTTTGTAAATAATTGAACTTTATTTTCCTCTTTTTTGATACATTCTTCCTCCCTCTCTCCCTAGTTGTTACGATCTCATTTCTCTCTCCATTCTCTCTTCTCCATTATCTTTCTAAATTTACTTGATCTACTTTCTGTCACCGTTCGCTACTGTTCTTGTTATATTACTGATTTTTTTTTATCTAAACTTTGTATTTTTTTTATTTAGAACATAGTTTTCAAATAATACAAACAAAATGAATTTTTAACACTCTTTTATTTTTAAAAATTGTTTTTGAAAACTATATCCAAAATCGTTTTTGATAATTAAAAACGATCGTTTGAAGTTTGAACTACCTTATTTTGAGGAATGACAATCTGTATTATCCTAGTCCAACAGAGCAAACAAGGCAAAAAATCATATATAATTATAACAATGTGTTCGGTGTTTCCATGAGAAATAAAAATTTTCTGTATCACGTTTAGGTCTTTAATTTTATGAGAAATGGTGAGACGAAATGTGAGAAGTGCGGATTTGAGCCTGGAAAGAGTTGATGATACCTTTGTGTTCGACGGATTGTTTGTTAAAAACTTCATATTCATACTTCAACTAATCCAACGCGCCCTCTGCATAAATTCTTAACCCTTCAAAGCCGAATGGATGGCTCATGATTCTTTGTGAGCCTTTTCATTTGTTGGTGATTATGTTTTCCTCCTGCTTTTTTCAAAGTCCGAGCGATTTGTTGCTGCAATGGCAGCTGACTCGAATGATTCAGTCGTTCTTGTTTATTTAGTGCCCTGTTCCTAACTAATTAAGTTGAACTACTTGATTAATTCAACATTACCAGTTCAATTTTCTACAAACCATTTATACTACATGTCATAGTTACATGGGCAATGCCTAAAATTTATCATCTAAATAATGTGTATAGAGATTATTTGATTTTATCATTACCGATCCTTAATTTCTAGAGGTTCAATTGTAAGGGTGCAACCTAAATATTACAAATTTAATTAATGAAAACAGCTTCTCGACTCATTATATGAGGGTAAAATCTGCGTACATCTGTTCCCTTGTGCACATGAGTTGTTTATATTTTTTTGTCCATATGAAATATGACAGTGCTTATCAATTCCATGCTAAATAGTACGTTGAATATGCCACAAAATAGCATACTATTCTGTGAATTTTTGTGGACAATACTAGCACCAATAACATTTTATAGGCTTAACAGAGAAGGCACTCACAATATAGACATTTTAAGAGTGTGTTTGACATTGAAGCCATTATTTCAGCCATTACACTAATATCCTAATATATCTTGTCGTGTGCTATGGTTGTTTGACAAACGACGTTGCATCATCGTCGCCGCCGTCATGACCACCTTTAATCATCGGGTTGGAGTGAGTGGCCTTGATTGCAGTAGTGAGTTCTCTGATTGCACTGTAGAGTACATCTGTGCGGCCTTCATTGCAGCTATTTCCGTAACCTGGACAGCCACAGCTACCACAATAACCATAATTACACGGCTCGCCAATGACTTGAGGTTCGTCTAACCCAAGACTGTGTCCACTGACTTGGCCCAGCCCACGATGGCTTGAGATACGTTCGAAAGGGCTAGCCATTTTGACCCTTTTTGGATTAGGTCCATCAAGATTTGCTGCATTAGCAGAACAAACTGCCAAGAACAGTGAAGTTAGGAAAGCAAAGTAAACCCATGTTGATGCGGCCATTTTAACGCTCCACAAAGGCACAAACTGTTGTGGAAACAATTGTCCTCCTTCGATACCTTATATAGAGATTTCTTTTGATGCCTAACAATTAGCCTGCAAGCAGTGAATTTGAGTCCTTGAAATTCGTTCATGGTGTTTTTGTGAGCCAAAAAGGTTGTTGCTCAAACTAACTATTTTTAAAGAATGAATGAATGATAGGAAAAAAACACTCCCGTGCACAAAGTTTCTGCAAGTGGATAGAATTGAAAACAGGTAAAATATACGCATACTTTATCTCCATGATGTATAAGAAATTGAGTATGTCACGTATAAATTACGCCATTACAATTCTACTAGTCAGTCATATTGCATGTGTTTTTAAGGAATTAATCGAGAACGATTAGAATGTAAGCATGCCTATCTCCAATCATATTTTGGATACCACTCACGAGTACATATATGGTTTAAATTAAATATTAAGCAATAGCGTTTAATTTTTTTATTTTTTTTTCCTGGCATACGAGGTTAAGAGAATCACCCAACAAAGAAGAAAAATCTTCTAGTAGATCGTCATCGAGGCAATTCAAGTTTTTCAACAACAAAAATTAGTTGCTGAATGGGCCATTGATTATGGGCTTTGTGAATGGACAATATTCCTGTGAACCAAATTGTCTCGGTTGATGAACTTGGTAATTGGCTGTGTTTTTTGACAAATTGTAACTATATACGTAAATCGGATCAGGCTCTGGATCTGTAATTCTGTATCATACCCCGAAGCCGCTGGCCTAAAACCCCAATAGGCCTCTTGTTGACCCAATATCAGGCCCAATTCAAACTTTGGGCTTTGAGCCGAGATGCTTAAAATAAACGAACCCGAGACTCACAATCACAATATGGACGGTGATTACGGCTTCACAGAATCTATTGATTCCGCAGCTAAAAGCATCGGGCGGGGGGGAAAAGGCAAAAGAATTAAACGGAGAGCTTTCTAGGTTTCTCTGACCGTTCGTAGAATCTCTTTGTTCGGCTTCGGGTTTGTGATAGGAAGAAAGCAGAGCTAGCGAAAGTAGTGATCCAATGGGAGGTTCGGTGACGGACGTGCAATCGAAGGCAGAGATTGATAACCTGCGCCAGAGTGGTACCCCTGTTATCCTACACTTCTGGGCGTCATGGTGCGACGCCTCCAAGCACATGGACCAAGTCTTTGCCCATCTCTCCACCGATTTCCCTCTCGCCCACTTCCTTAGGGTTAGCCAGTCTCTTCGATCACCACATATACATGACATATATCTGTCTGTGTTTGGTTGGCTTCTGTTCTTTTGTTGTTTTGATTTGTGGGTTTTGTTTATTTGGTGTTGAATGTTATAGGTTGAGGCTGAGGAGCAGCCTGAGATATCCGAAGCTTATTCAGTATCTGCTGTGCCCTATTTTGTATTCTTGAAGGTATATTTTTACGGGAAATCCATCCTTTTGTTTATTCTGAAATTGTCTTCTGCCATTCATATGGTCAATTTCATTTCCGAGTTTTCAGTTATTTCAGCTATGAGTACCATAATCTGTTGCTTCTATGGATAATCGATGAACCTAAGTTGGCAATTGGTTTTCTTATTTCCTCTCAGCTAAGAGTACCGTAATCTTTTGCTTCTATGGATAATCGCTGAACATAAGTTGGGCTTGATTTTCTCATTTCCTCTCAGCTATTGGTACCATAATTTGCTGCTATCCTGCTTCTGTGGATAATCGATAAACATAAGTTGGCAATTGATTTTCTTTAGTGCGAAGATGTAGGGTTTCGTTTGGTTTAGTTTTAAGAATGCTACGTGACGTTCTCAGAGGAAACAGTTGTTTATTTGTTTGGTTGTAATATGCTTTTCCTCTTGGGTTTAGCAAAAATGAGTGGCACAAATGTAGCCTTCGATTCATATTAAGCATTGTGATGTAGACCACATCATATCCAAACACAGTTTTCCATTTGTGTGCTTGTTATTTCTCCCTGTGTGATGTGAGGTCAGATGCTGTTGCTGTCAATGATGTTGTGTACGAGTTAATGCTGCTTATTTCCATTGTTTCTTTGAATTCCTATATTAAAAAGTCTTTCCCTTTCCCTTGTTAGGATGGTAAGACAGTTGATACATTGGAGGGTGCAGATCCATCGAGCTTGGCCAATAAAGTTGCTAAAGTTGCTGGGTCAATTAATCCTGGAGAACCTGCTGCTCCTGCCAGCCTTGGTATGGCTGCGGGGCCAACTATCCTGGAAACTGTTAAGGAGCTTGCAAAAGAAAATGGCGATTCTCAATTGAAAAGCCAGGTGCAACCTGGCCTAAGTGAGGGCTTGAAAAATCAACTGCAGCAGCTGATTAACTCCCATCCTATCATGCTATTCATGAAAGGAAGTCCTGAGGAGCCGAAGTGTGGTTTTAGCAGGAAAGTTGTTGATATCCTGAAGAGGGAAAAGGTCGAGTTTGGGACCTTCGATATCCTGTCTGATAGCGATGTTCGTGAGGAATTGAAGATATTCTCTAATTGGCCAACATTTCCTCAGCTTTATTGCAAAGGTGAACTCCTTGGTGGTTGTGACATAGCAATTGCTATGCATGAGAGTGGCGAATTGAAGGAGGTTTTCAGAGATCTTGGAATTGATGCTGATGAGGCAAAAATGACTGAGACTGGAGGCAGTAAAGGTGGCATATCAGAAACTACTGGCTTGAGCGAAGCCCATATCTCTCGGCTCAAAGGCCTTATTAATTCAAGCCCAGTTATGCTATTTATGAAGGGAAAACAAGATGAACCTAGGTGTGGTTTCAGTGGGAAGGTGGTTGAAATCCTCAGACAAGAGAAGGTAGAATTTGCGAGTTTCGACATCCTTTCTGACGATGAAGTTCGCCAAGGGCTTAAAGTTTATTCTAATTGGTCTAGTTACCCACAACTTTATATCAGGGGTGAGCTAATTGGTGGCTCAGATATTGTGCTGGAGATGCAGAAGAGTGGTGAGCTTAAACGGATTTTAACTGAAAAGGAAATTATTCAGAAAGAAACCCTTGAAGATCGACTTAGGCACTTGATTACCTCCTCACCAGTGATGCTCTTTATGAAAGGTACCCCAGATGTTCCCAGATGTGGTTTCAGTTCTAAAGTCGTGAATGCCCTGAGAGAAGAAGAAGTGAGTTTTGGATCCTTTGATATTTTGACTGATGATGAGGTGAGGCAGGGCCTGAAGGACTTCTCAAGCTGGCCAACCTTCCCCCAGATTTATTACAAGGGTGAGCTGATCGGGGGCTGTGACATTGTTATGGAGCTACGTAACACTGGAGAACTGAAATCCACCCTATCCGAGTAGTGCTATTCAAGATATCAAATAATGTTGGACAAACCTTCACTTCAGTCTCAATGCAGGAGCAAGCAAGTGACATTCTTGATATTCAAGTCTGATATGTCTCGATGGTTTTAGGTGTAATCGTCATTTTCAAACTCTGTTTAATTGTGATTTGTCACAAAGGATTATACATTATACTTGCTGCTTGGTTCTTAAATTGTGTTTAATCGTCTTCATCTATGTTCGAACTTCTCGAACATGCCTTACTGGAATGATTTGACTGCTCTGGATTTTATTATTCTCTGTTCTTGTTCGTTTTCATGGTTTGGTGGTTCATACTAAATATTCTGTGTAAGAAAGCTAGGTTTGCCGTCACATTGAACTGCAACCTTTCTTGAAGGGTGGAGTGCTTGTACATGATTTGTTACTTGCAATGTCAGCCAGAAATATTCAACCATGTTGCTTCTTTCAACTGGCTAAATTTTTTAATGGGAAAACTGCAGTTTTGCAGAGGCAATGCCACTTGCTAATATTTTCGAGGCGTTTTCCTTTAGAAATGTAAAAAATGGAACTTGCATGCATAAGATTCTCGCATTGGAAATGGACGGGAGTCAAAGAGATTCCTGCAACGGAAGGGATCGGGTATCATAAGTTCCTCGCATTGGACCAGATTGGAGAGATTCTCGCATTGGACCAGATTGGAGATTCCTGCAACGGACGGGATCGGGTATCATAAGTTCCTCGCATTGGACCAGATTGGAGAGATGCTCTCATTGGACCAGATTGGAGATTCCTGCAGTGGACGGATCAAAGAGCAGTGGATGGGCTTGGGGAACATAAGATTCTCGCATTGAAAAGGGTTGGAGAGACAGATGCCTGCAGTGGACAGGATCGGAGAGGGACATATTAATCATCAATTTTCAAAAAAACTTGATTTCCATTAAAACAAATGCAGCATATATTTATGCAGACTAACGGCCTGTAAGGATGGAGAATGATTAATCAATATTATTCTCTTCACTTTTGTAGTGAATATAGGGTTAGAAGATATCAAAAACAAGTACAATAACGGGGTCTGATACATATCCAACAAGGCAATCAAAGTAACATAACTAGCTAATTCCATCACCTGGTAGTCATTAATGGAAACAAACAAATACCAGCAAACTGAATTGCTTGCTTCTGTTAAAGTTTTTACATCACATGAGCAATAATCAATCAGAACTAAACGAAAAAACACAAGGCATAGGAACCAACCGTTACTTCTGTCTCAGACCAAGAATTCTTTTGGTTTCTTTATCTTCATCAATTTTATCTGTTTTCATACTTCCCAAAATTCCATTCACTTCTTTACCACCTCTTATTGTTGCCTTCAGCAATGCATGATACATTCGTCTGCTCACCGGGATGACAGTCTTCAGTGAAGCTACAAAAGCTTCTACATCTACAGCACTACCTTCATTGCCAAGCCAATCTAAAATGGCAGTAATTACCTTTGGATTTGGCTTCCAATCTTTGTTCTCCATATCCCGAGAGAAAGCAGCTTTCATACAATCCGCAGCTTTTGTCATCTCGCCTTTGTCAAGGTATCCTTCTGCCACCCGTGCCCAACTGCTTGGTATGGTAGCCTTTCCTTTCTCCATTAAGTCTTTAAGTATAGCTTCTGCTTTCTCATACAGGCCCTTTTTAGAATACCCGACAACTATAATGTTTGGTACTCGAAAATCATAACAATTGCCAGATGATTCCCACTCCTTCAGCAATTCCTCAGCTTCTTCCAGCTCTCCTAGCTTAACCAAGGAGTCCAGCACGGTGATGTAGTCCCTGTTTAAATGCCTCTTACAAGCACTTTCCTGTAGATTCCATAATCTCAAGACTTCATCTTTATTCCCTATGCTCGCATACAATGACATTAGATGGTTGAATTCATTTCCATCTTTCTTTTCTAACCTCTCTTCTGCTTTTTTCAGTGCATCAATTGTCTTATCAGTGAGGCCTGCTTTTCTGTAGGAATTTGCAACAACAGCATACGTGTTCCAGTCCACAACAATGTGCGATTGGTTCTCCATCTCTTTCAGTATTGCTTCCATCGCTATGATATTAGATTGGGTGATATAAGCATTGATGCAAATTCTATAGCTCAAGTTGTCGGGAGAGATTTTCTTTTTCTTCATTTCATTGAGTACTTCAGGCACCTTCCCATATTGCCTACAGTTAGCATAGAGGCACATGATGTCATTATAAGTAAGAGGTGATGAAGCAAAGCCCATCTCCCTCATTTTCTGCACATGCGAGAGGGACTTGTCGATTTGTTTCTGTCTCACATAGCAATGCAGAAGAGCCCCATATGTCTTATCGGTTTTCTCTTCATCCCTCAAGTTATCAAAATAATTTTCTGCAGAAAGATACCCATGGACCCTGCCAATCAAATTTAACTGAACTGCATGTTCAGTTGCTGAAAATGCACAAATGCCATTTTTGTTCATCCATTCAGAGACCTACACCAAATAGAACATCACAAAGTAAGAGATAAGAATACACAGTTAAGGCCGTTCTATTAAGAAACTGTTCAGGGTTCACTCAAGCATTTCATCATTTTTCTTGATTGAAGATCATGATGCAATAAACCCTCAATTTAATTCAACACGATAACGCTAATCACAAACTAATGCATAGGAAGAACAAAATCCTTCTCCGCTGTAACCCTTTTCATCATCTTCGTCAATCAAAGACTCAAAGTATCAAGCAATCATAGTAAAAAAACCTAAATAAGTTACATAAGAAAAATAATATTGAAAACCAAATGCTCTATTGAAATTTGAACAGATGATTTGCACATAAATCATTGTAATTCTGTATATTTATCTAGGCAGTCAGGGATTGACTTTTGCCTTAAAAAACGTGAATGATTAACAACATTAATGAAAGTGCAGGCGATAGCTTCTTTTCTTTTCCACCATTTTCTCGTCGAACCAAACAAGCCTTTAATACAAAAAAACCTGAAGAGCGTGAGTGAAGCGCTTTCTCTTGCGCAGGTCCCGGATGATACGTTGAAGCTCGGGGACTCGAACTTCGTGGCCATCCCTAACCCAACTGTCGAGCTCTGGCACCAAGCTTAAGGAGGGATTCCCTAAAGGACTGATTTTGGAATACAAAGCGTCCTTGTTTCTCCCACTGGTGCTGTAGCATCTACTAAACAACGCATTCTGGAATAGCGTTTTTGAATACAGCTTCGAATTCATTGCGAGACGAGATGCTTTGGCAGAGAGAACTGAAATGGTGGCTAATCGGCTTCAGAGTCAGTCTCGCTGGGGTTTAACCTCCGAGGCTTGTGAGGGTTTAATTGTTGGGCCTGACTTGGCCCAATTTAGCCAGATATGGATATTTGGATAGCATGAATGGGCTTCAAGCGTGCAAGCTTGTAACTTAACTTGTAAGCACCCACATTGATGAGTATTTGGTGGGCCAATAAATAATGTAAAAATTTATATTTTCGATGATGTGATTATATTTTAATATGTATTTTGTTGATGTGATTATATTGGGTTATGTGTTTTGGTGATGTGGATGATGATGTGACTTGACTTTTTATAATAAAAGTGAGACTCACTCTTGATTTTTTGTATAAATTTGAGAGGGATAATATGAATGATGGAAAAATGATTGGCTTGAATAATTATTTTGTATTGAGAGATGTGTTTTGCTCACCTGACAGTATTGAAATATGTGCTATATAGATTTGATTGTATTGAATGTTGTGTTTTGTGAAATAGATATGGGATCCACTTTTTAAATTTATTGGATCATTAGAAGTCTATTGTTGCATTTGCCAGTGAGGTTTAGTAGTTGGAATAACTACAAGTTCCAATGCTTAAGCTTGGTTCGTTGCCGAATTTGTTGATTATGAAACTTTGCGAGAAGTCCTAAAAGGCCAAAGATTACTCGGATTTTTTGGGTTAAATGATCAAGTTCAGCGTTAGAGTTTGTAATTTATTTATAAAACAAGTCAAATTGAAGGGTAGAGAGCTCACTTCGACTCGTTTACTCCACTTATATAGCAAATTTGCATAAGTTGCTTTAGCCTTTAGCACTGCAATCTCAATAATATTTAGTGCAATACTTAGGCTAACAGCAATCTCAAATTGATTAAAATAGCCTCCTAGCTTTTATTGTGACGGTTTCCCATGTATGCATTGAGCAAGAAAATCCAACAAGTTAACTTGCAGTGCTTTAAATTCGGCTATTTTCATCTGCAGTTTTAGTTTTTCCCTTCTTAAGTTTTTGCTCTCTTCTTCCATTAGAAGAAGATAATCGATGTTCCTTTACCGGAGCCTTCAGGTATGCTGGAAACTCGCTCGGCTTCAGCTTCTTTCTGGTGATCTCACCTAGTAAGTGCTGCTCTTGAACTTCTGGAACTTCTCATGCCTCAACTCCCATAGCTTTGATGAAGTCTTATTGAATCCCTGCTCTTCATTTTGGATGTTAAAACTTGTTTGATTTTACAGATTTTGAACAAATTTTGGCACTCCATGTGTGAAACATGAGCAATACTACTCACGTGCGTAGGTATTAAGCTGGCGAATGAAGCTGGAATAGAGGGTGTTTTGCGTGATTCGAATGGTCAGTGCTTGTGTTTGTTCTCTTGCTATGTTGGCGTTTGCGAATCCAATGAAGCAGAATTTCGTGCAATGCTCAAGGCCCTCGAATTGACACTACTTTCTGATACAACAGTTTCCTGTAGCATCTCTATTGAAACTGATTCTACCACTGTTCTGAACTGGTTTTTAGACATGAATCAAGTACCATGGAAGCACAATCAGCTTACAAATGCTATAAACCTCTGCAAAATTCAATTACCAGATGTCTCTCTCTCAAAGATTCCCAGAGCTCAGAACTGTGTGGCAGATTGGTTGGCAAAGGGAGGGGTCCATCGCTCTTAGAATCTAATTCTCTGGCTCTAATGAAGGTGTTGCAGGATGGTTTTCAGCTATTGATTCAAAACAATGTGCATCCTTCTCGCACAAGGGACTATGGTGGCTGAATTATCTTTATTTATGTATTTTGATTCTTCTTGTGTTTTGTTTCTGTTTTGTGGCCTTCTTCTGGTAGGTCAACCTATATCCTTATGTACGTTGTTTCCTGATTTTGGGTTTATTCTATAAAATCTCTAGGCTAAGCCTCTTTATCAAAAAAAAAAAAACAAGTCATAGGTTTTGAGTAAACATGGTGCAGGGCCCTTAAGCTTTAACAACCTCCTTGACATCAACCCTATTCACCTTAATCTTATTTCATAGCTTCTCATTCTTAAATCTATATGGAAACTAATGGCTACATTTACTTTAATTGCTTTTTTATGTATTTTTAGTTCTTTTTCTAAATGTATTTGTAATTCTTAAGAAAAGTTGCCATGGAAAAAAAAGGGTTCATGTTTGATAAATGACAAATTTGATTATTCCATTGACATTTCTAAGAGATTTGATTTGGATTTTCTGCAATAATGTGAGTTATTAAGAAAAAAATATATTGTGGGATGTAGTTAGGATTGTCTAGTCGCATTTTTGTGATAATTAAAAGGACTTTTAAGGGTGTGCCGCGAAGTCTAACTCCATGTTGAGAAAAGGTTGGTGAGCTGCTTTTCAATTATTAGTTGACGATTTTTCTCTATAAAGTCCAATCATTTTTGGGCATCTGTGCCTGTTTTTTATTTATTTATTAATCTTACCTATAAAAAAGTGAACAAAATTCACATAAAAAAAATGTAAGGGTAAGGGATTCTCTCTATAAGGAGACGGAGTCTCTTTAACATACAATAATCGATTTTTCAATAAATGTTTAGAGGCTAGTTGAGCCCGACTTCCCTTAATCTAGTATAAGTTTGACATTGAGAGAGACAAATTCACGAGGAAACACTTACGTCTACCCAATAAAAGGGGTTTTTTCCTTCCTTCTTTGCCTTAAGATTTTAACCACATAAAATATCTTCCTTTTTTGCAAAAAACTAATGCTTATGTTTTCTTTATTTATTTGTTTTTTTTCAAGGATTGATGAACCAGGAGATCACATAATTAAGTTAATTATTTTTTTGATTAATAGGCTTAACCTCAAGAGATATATAGATAAAGAGCTCTCACATGATGGAGGGAACCGAAAAAAGAGTCAAAGATTTAAACAACCTTCAAGAAGAGTGCCCAAACAAAAAATATACGACATCATAAATATACAATATTTCCATACTCAAGATGCCATACAAGGCCCCTTTGACTCCACTACTTAGAACCACTTCGTATCTTCATGTAGGAGGCATACCCAAGATAAAGATTTTACCGACTGAAGCATGAAGAAAGCATGGAATGAAGCTTATTTATGCACGCCCCATGCCACACGTAGCTACTTGAATGCAGGACAATACTAGAGATTCCGGCCTTTTATACCTGCAGTGGACCAGATGAGGTGCTTAGCTGAGCACTGGTGGTAGTCAAATCAAGTATGATGGCATGTATCCACAGTTTCAGCCTCGCAAAGATGACTGCAATCACTGCCCCCAATCAGTCAGTCAATTTTCCCTTGAAGACAACTTCATTTCTTTCCAACCATATAGACAAAAACAACCACAAAAAATAGTATGTCCCAGATCCTATTTTGTAAGCCTCCTTTCACCATGCTTCCCCACTGTTCGAAAATGGAGCATATATTACCTGGATTACACCAACACACACCCCACCAGTTTGCAAGGTGATACCATATCATGGATGGACCAGAACCGGCACAGGGGAGATGATCAACACTTGGATTATTTTCTGAGCAGAATGGACATTCTTCGCCACCTACAGCACACCTATATCAGCCAACCTGCCCCTAGTATTTAGCTTCTTCAACATGAGACACTAAGCAAAAAATTCCACCTTTGGTGGAACAATACCATTCCATATTATAGAGCATACAAAATTAATTGGAGGATGCACCAAACTAGATTAGTCAGCATAAATTGATTTATTCGAGAAAACACCTTTCACATCATGCCTCCAAATTAATTTATCTTGAGCTGAGAATTGTAAGACTAAGTTAATTGTTGTGAGAAATAAAGAACATTAACCTTAGAATCTGACCGAGTAGGCAGGAGCGGAGCCAAAAATTAATATGAGGCGGCCTAGGGTTGGTGGGGTTCAAGGCAGCGTCCTCGAAATTTTTTTAGGAGTCATTTATAGAAAAATTATCATTTTTTTGGATCTTTAGATTTAGGCAATGTATTGTTAAAGAATTTGAGAGATAATATTAGAAAATAAATTAAATAAATAACTAATCAAAATGTCTTAATAAGAGCGCAAAGAATGAAAAAAAAAAGACAATCAATCTCTAAAGATTGTTACTAATTCCATATTACAATCTCTAACATATAAAAACTACATAAGAAAACATTTTATATAAGGATATATATAAACTTATTATATATAAATATAAGGGTATATATAAAAAAACATAAAAAAACAGGGGCCAAGCCCTCTAGTCTCTATGTGGCTCTGGCACAGTGTCGATAGCAAACGTGATTTGATTATGAAAGCGTTTGGTGGAGTGTAATACAACGTATACGCTTTATCCATTTCTTGTTAACATGCACACCAAAAAATCCCTCAATTTATCATATTGCTCCTGTCTTTTTCGCACATTTGTCCTCTTGTTTTTCAAAAATTTGGTGCATCCTCCAAATTATAAATTTACATTGTCATAAATTTACGCTCTATAAAACATCTACATTGTCATAAATTTACGCTCTATAAAACCTCACACAAATTATACGCTATTAAAATTTACGCTCTACCAAACATTATCTAGATGTTTACTTAGCTGATTTGGTGGGGACTCATTGCTCTGTTCTTCTCCAATCTCCATTGTTCCTTTTTGCTTTACACTATTTTTCTTCTTGTTATGAGAATCAATACTCCAAAAAAACAAAATTGAATCAATTGATCGGTTATTTTAAAAAAAATTGTACATTTTCTATTAAAATTAATCAACCGAAAATCGACTAAACGATTTTAGTCAAAAAATCGACTCTCGACACCCATTGTAATAAGGGTTCTTTTTAGATAAAATCTGTTTGAATCCATGAATTATCATAGTTCCTCCTCGTTGAATATTTAAATTAAATATAAAAAGTTTTACAATGGAATCATCGATGTTACTGTGGTGTAGTGGTTATCACGTCAGTCTTACACACTGTAGGTCCCTAGTTCGATCCTGGGCAGGTAACACTTCCGTTTTATTTTTCTTTCATTCCACTTACGTGGCCTACTTAAGCTTCATTCAATTGGGCTTTCGTCCGGTTAACTGCAAGCAATTGGGCTTTAGGACTATAGCTATAGGGGTTTCTTGCTACTTAGGCTTTTGTTATTTTGATGAACACTCAAACTCATGACTCTGGGCTTACTCTCGGGTATTACTCTTCTTGGCCCCTCTTCACACTCACTCATCATTTGGTGGTGTGAAGAACAAATCTACCACCCTGGTCGTTATTTAGACAGGTATGCTGTATTGGGGGATGATGTAGTCATCGCCGACCGTAAGGTGGAGCCTGTCTATGAAGCGGCTCTTAAGCGCTTAGGTGTGTCGATCTCGACTCAGAAGAGTTTGATATCACACACCGGTGCCGCAGAGTTCTCTACACAAGTGTGTTGGATTCGGGATTCGGGATTCAGAATTGATAAAAACCTACTTTACTCGTTATTCCGGGCTCCAAGTGAAAGACTCATTAAGGGACGTGTTTGTTGGATCCAGGCTTTACCCAACTCATCCTTTCTTGTGGGCCATATTCATTTTCCAGCCCACTACAACCTACTTCAAAAACAGTAATGCTACCTAAAACATTATCCTCAACGGAAAACTGAATTCAAGGGAAGTGAAAAGCAAAGATGCAGGCAACCGGCGGCATTATAATACGAAGAGAAAGTGAGAACCCACCCCCCGCGCGCGCACACACAACGATACTGCTATTTGAAGCCTTTTTGCTTGCTCTTTTGGTTGTAACACATGTGACCTTACCCAGATTGCATTGATAGATCATCGAACTAATAGAATCTCCTTAAAGTGTAAATATCACAAGTACCCAAATCCAATACAGCTTATGTCCCAAGTGCCCGTCATCCAGATTGCCTTTTGTGTCCCATTTCGAGTTTCAAACAAAACATTGTAGGTAGGTAACGGACCGATGTCAGAAATTTCAACCCATACACATCAACGATATTAATATTAAGGGCTCCCGCACACAAAACTTTGTTCTTCACTAAATCATCATAGTGTGTAGCTTGAAAGTTGAAAGCTATGGGTGACCAAACCAAATACGAAAACATTGAGAGATGCAAAGTGAACCACGTAACACCCTATATATATATTCTATATATAGTAATTTTCAACAATACTGATATTTCGTCAACTTTGTGGTTTACGAATTCCTTGCATATTGGCAAATACTTGCACATTATTGTTGTCCTTCTGAGAGTGCTCACATGACTTTGTCTAGTTTGGAGGATCGGATTCATGTCGATGTAGGAGCCCATGCAATCGTAATTGTATAATGGGGAGATAATAATATAAGAGCATATGCATAAAATGTGTATTTTTGTTGACGTGATTGTATTGAAATATTTGTTTTATTAATATAGTTGTATTGGAAGAGGTATTTTGGTGGGGTCAATTAATCTTGATTTTTGTATAATTTTGTTATGAAATGAATTGAGGAAAGAAGAATGATTTGTTAGAATAATAGAAAAATAAATAATTATATTGAAAGATGTATTTGATTGATGTGACTATTAAAAAAGATATGTGATTTGATTTTTTAAATAGAAATAGAATTTACGGATAATTTTAATATGTGGGTGTCTCGTAGTCATATGTAGTCATCTAGGTGATGGAGTCCCGAGTGATATCGATGTGACCACAGCCGCCCACCCAATGTAGTGCTCATCTTTTTGTAAAGCTAAACATCAATGCTGCTCTTTTATTCTCAAGTCAATATCAAAAGCGAAATTTTTCTCCTCGAATTACTTTTCAAAGAGGATGAGTAGTGAATGAATGTGAGTACTGCAGTCTGTATATATGATAGATTCACTTTCAGGCAGTCCCAAATTCTATGGCTTAGAATACTACTACTATATAAAACTTAATTTGTCGATTGTAGGTGACCTAACCAGCAAATATATATGACCGACCGTATATGTCAAATTATAATGACTTTTTCCATATTGGAACAGCAACTACAATAATATGAGAGGTGAGCAAATATATATATATGACCGACCGTATATGTCGAATTTTCAAATTATAACGACTTTTTCCATATTGAAACAGCCACTACAATAATACGAGAAAAACAAAATTAAGGAGAAGATATTGTAGAGGACAAAATCTAAAATCAATGATTTGTCAGGATGGAGTGATCAGCAACGTGTGATCAAAGGTAAAGTGCGAGCCAGAAATATCTGTGTGGTTTACAAATATATATCATGTTGGCATTGATATGGATGGATCTATCCTCATAACTTTTTTTTAGTAAGAATAAGAGGTTGGGTTTGAACTTGGGGTTCAAAATTATATACGAATAGCTTGTCAACTAAGTTACTTGAGATTCGTATCCCGATAATATTATTTAGAGTAATGATACATCTACTCAAAATATAACTTATATTTTATTTATTCTAAATTTATGTGACATAAAATAATCATTAATTATACACATGTAAGACTCACTTAACACGTAACATTTTACATTAATTGACAGATCAGATGAGAGCCATATTTTGGATCTGAAACATTATTGCTTCGTCAAATAGTTTTTTCGATAATTACTGCAAGTTGAAACTTCCAAGTTGCAAGCTCGACAATTGTAACATAGATTGACATAAACGGGACAAAATAGCATAAACTCCCTACTATTAGATTCCTTAAGTTACACTAACAGAGAATCAAAAGAATAACCCAGAGAAAAGCAAACTAGAAAAGCAGATATAGCAGCAGATATATTATCTAGTTTAGAAACCAAGGGTTCGAAGTCGATAGATGTTAGAAATTCTCAACTTCCCTATCTTGTAACAAGATCTTACCTAGCCATGTCATACATTAGACAATATAGAGTGTTTACGAGATATTATGTCCAGTCTAGGAAATGTTCGAATTTTCAACAACAAAAAATGATCATAACCGGATTTATTTTAAATTCAGACAAGTAAATCGAAAAATAATTTAATCCGAGTTAGGATCAGGACAACTAAATCAGATAATATATGTGTGCTTGGACTCAAATCCAGCTTTAAATCTGATAAAATCTTTATATTCGAACATATGACTTGTTTCCAAACTTGATTTAATTAAAATCGTAAATATCGATCATCCAGATTAATCAGAGTTTTGCCACCCCTACTCATCGATGTTGAACGGGAGGATTTGTGTTTCCGGACTGTTGGAAACAGTAATGGTCAGATCAAATTTAAGGTGCAGATGTTAGCTGCAACTCCATAGGAAGCCCTTCACAAAAAAAAATGGCAGAGTTATGTGACAGAAGACATGATGGATGGTACTCCGACTAAACCAAATCGGATATCTCAAATAATAACACGATGAAGTCATATATGACATATTTCATCTTCATATTCATAAAGCTTACTCCGTCAATCTTTACAAGGTATACAAAACGAGGCAAGCCAGGTTACATAAACTACTATAAGAAGTTAGAACACGATAAGGCAGAGAAGAAAGCAACAGAAAAGAAAAATGGAAATCCGGTTCAATGACTTGTCTACCTGCATCTCATGCCGTCGCAACCTGGGGCTACTACTTGCGGTTAAGTGGTGATATGAGTTGGGATATGCATATAAACTCTCTGAGTTCCCAAAAACCCTATCATAAACCATCTCCCTGAACATCCCATTCATTGGATTATGCACACCAGCCATCGCAGACCTCGCAACATTAACCGTCGGTGATGCAGAAGAATCCTCCTCAAGACTGCTGTATGGCGGAGGGCTGTGTTGATTTCGATAAGGGTTACGATATACAAGCTGCTGACCACTAGGAAGTGTATTAGACAGCATCGATCGAGTACCACATGCGGCTGGCCTAGGGGGTATGATCGTATCCCGGAATGGTGTCTTAACTTCAGCTTCCCCTGCTTGGCCCCTGCCATAAAGGGGAACCATGGTGGTATGAGATATATCACTCTTGCAAACTGGGCATTGAGGATGCTCGTCAGAGGCAAGAGAGGCACTCTGGACATGGAGCCATTTGTAGATGCAGGGCCAGCAGTAGAGGTGGCCACAAAGAGTGACAACTGGTTCACGAGCAAAATCTAAGCAGATGTTGCAGTCAAAACAACCGTTGAAGTGTTCTGTCCCAGATCTTGCATCTACAACTGACTTCCATTCCTTTGCATGGTGTGGCTCAGAGGCCATTGATAAGTTCTCGCAACTTTCTTTTAGTCTCCCGTATTGTTTCAGATCTGAGATATAAAAAGAAAATTAAAGTGGATCCTACAACAAGTTAACGTCTATTAACTAGGAAAGGGAATGACCAACAACCCTGCAACAAACTAGAGTAACTCCTTGAATGGAGAAGATAAAAATAATAATAAGTTATCTGCACATATAGATCATCTAAAGCAACTTATATGTACAAGATAAGTTCACAACTTCCTCCAAACTATCTTAATTCAGAGAAGCGGCAAACAAAAAGGCACAGTCATCTTTAATTCAAACCAAAAAGGATAAACATAGCTCATCCACTACAAGAATGTTTGAAAAAAATTACTTACAGTGCCTGCAACTTTAAGGCTCTAAGGCTAAGCAGAAGGCATGCATTTAGAAAAAATACAATATTGGCATAAAGAAATTTGAATTCATAATAAAGTAACAAGTAAAAGTATTTTCTGTCTGTCAAATATATAATGATGTTTCTCACTTTTATCAACGGCCATTAAAACCCACCCGGCACTGATAGTGAAACAAATGACTCACATCAGGAAAATAATCATAACACCAAGAACCAATTCAAGAGTGACAAACCACCGATCAACGACAAATATCATAATTGATGCCGTAGTCCCCTTGATACTTTAGGAACATCAGAACCCTAAATCTAAGCTCCAATCAACCCACCAAATGAGAAATTCATAACCCAAATGCATGATATAAGAAAAGGTAATGGAGTAACAAAGACCAATTTGGAAGGCTTAAAATAAACAGTAAGGCGAATATGAAAGTGAGAGATTTTAAGCAAAAAATGACAGGGAGGGAGCACATATTTGGTTTTATTTGTGTAAAAATCGTAAGGCAGAAGGAGAATGAACCCCCTACTCTAAAAGCTGTTCCATATGTGCAAATAACTTAAAACAGAACAGAAGCATGTAATCTAACACCAATTCAATACTAAGGGAAATCATCCTCCAAATCTCCAATCCATTTAAGAATTTTGAAACCATAATGAGGATGCATCTCATCAACCTCGATACACAAACAGCTCTACGCAAACTACGGGTTTCAGAAGCAGCCCATGATGAAACAAACAAACTAGAAACTCAGATTTACATCAAATCCTAACTTTTCAAGCACAGTACCCTCATAACAAAACTCCACAAAAAAGAATAAAAGATATTCACCGAATGAACTGTGTCCAAGCAACCTCTGCGAGATGACCCTCCTGTGCCACGCATCTACCGTTAAGTCTTTGCCTAAAAAGATAATTCGATGCTAACGTGTGTCTCCATTTGTCAATTCCTTTTCCCGGAAAATCAATCAAAATAGCCCCGGTTTGTTTCTCGAGAAAATTTCGAAGGAATGAGGAAAAAGAAAGATGTAAACTTTAACCATGGACGTTCTTTTCCAGGTAACTCAAACAAATGCCGCCAGCGTTCCAATCTCAAAACAAAATCAAAAACCACACAGTAAGATCTACAACATATTCAAATCAAATTGTACACAACCAGATCTCCGGTAAATCCACGAAGTGTAAGCAACTTTACTAACAACGACAAAAAAAAATGAAGGATAACAAAGGTACGTACAAAAAATGGAAGATAAGATAGATGGCTTTAATTCAACGCTGTAATTGACAGAAGGGAGTTGTTTTTACCACAAACCTTCAAATCATTGGCGATTTTTGAGAGGGGGTGGGGGCCGGGGGTGGCGTTTCGAGGAAGGCGAGGGACTGGTTCAGCGTATCATTCGCTTGTATTATGAATTTATAGATAAGTCTCTCGTATTGCTGTGCTTCCTAGTTTGGCTATGTCTCAATCTCTTTCTGACGTGGAATTTTGCCTCCTCAATTATCTTTTTTTTATTTTGAATTTTGTTTGGGTTTGATGTGTGATGTGAAGTGAAGTGGAGATGACAAGAGTAATTTTTTATTTTTTCCGAATCAAAAGACACGTCGGTGCCGAACTTTTGATTGTCCAATTGAAATACTCATCCCAATTAAAATTAAAGTATTATAATTAACTAGATGTATGTCCGCACTTTACACAGCTTATGTTTTATTTTAAAAGGTTTTTATTGTTAGTTTCATTCCCATTTTTTATTCTTCTCTAAAATAAATATATCTAAGTAATGATTTTATTATAGTTTTAAAATTTGAGTATAGATTGCAATTAGAGATTCATTTGACAACCTTGTTATTTATAGTTTTTCATCAGTTGTAGGGAGTCTTTTTATTAAAGCAGATGTTTTTCATACGAA
Source organism: Euonymus europaeus (assembly GCA_963580455.1). Lineage (NCBI taxonomy): Eukaryota > Viridiplantae > Streptophyta > Magnoliopsida > Celastrales > Celastraceae > Euonymus > Euonymus europaeus. Next base: position 923,242 of record OY756969.1, on the reverse strand, counting down.
CACATGATCTAATTAAAGAATCCTGTAAATTCGCAATTTAAGATTTCAATAAGCTTTAAACCATATAACATTTTATTGTCTATATGGCTTCATCAAGTAATTCATAAGAAATTTCAATGGTTGTCAATCATAAGAAATCACACAAGAACTCAATAAACATAGAAATCCAGAATTTGTAATTGTATCCAACCATTCATAAATTCATAATCCAATACATGACAAAACAAGATCAAGGCATCCTCCTAGTCTTGGATAAAGATTTAGCTAAACATAGAAATGAAAACAAGAGAGTGGGATGGGTAAAACATTGATACACCCTCAAGAGAGATGTGGAGATGATGGACCAGCCTTCTTCTCCCCTCTCCTTCTTGCTGTAAATGTGTCCAGAAATCCCCAAAAGCTGCTGCCTCCTTTTTTCCTCTTTTCTTCCAATCTGCCGTCTCCCTTCTTTTGGCCTTGCTTCATTGTATTTTAGGTCAACACATAACCTAAGTCAATGACAAAATTGCCCCTAGATATGGGCTGAAAAAGGCTGGTCTCATGTGGCTCTTTCAATGGGTCCAAAAGTCATGGAATTCAATCAAAACTCTGCACTTTACTTCATTTCACAGCAGAATTTGTATGCTCACAGATTCTTCATTCGTGGTCCGATATTTCTACTCTTGATATCTGCGCGAAGCTTGAGATGTCTAGTTTCCAACGCCACTAGAATCAATGAAATCAGAGTTTTACAGCTCTCGCAATGACTATTCAAATGTCAATACATCAAAACTGAAGTTTTAATCCTAAATCCATCTAGTTTGTCAAAACCCCTAAAAAACACATATAGAGTAATTGAGAGGTAAAATAGGCACACAATGATACAACATCAAAGCATTCCAAGCCAAATATATGAACAAAATATGGACTCATCATTGTACATGCGTATTCTCTCATTTCAATAACGGTTCATTGGTTGAGATGATGAATTTGATTGCAATAATTTCCCAAATAAGTGTGAAATCATGAGTTCAAGTCTTATGCATTTTATTCTATTCTCGCAATTTCATGAATGAGTCCGTCAAAATGTGTTCAAGTCATCATCTATTATCTTCCATTCGATCGGAGTAATCTAATTCAATTACCACAGCATGACACATATTAAAAAAAAAACATTCCCCCATTTCAGCGGTCCATTATCTTTTACCCTATCAGAGCTTCAGAATCCCCTGTTGGGTCCAGGTTACCTGGCATATCAAATCCAAGTATCACTACTTGCACAAAACTAACAATCATCCCTCACAGTAATATGCTCTGTTCTGCAATTGTTCAATTTATTTTATGAACCCAGCGTAGACGAAAAGAAAAAGCACATGCAATACCGCCAATCATTCGTTCGGATATGGTACTTGATGTTCTGATGATATGGTACAGACTCACGTGGAGGCCTATTAATTTGTTCAAATTCTATCTAGTCTGCTTCACTACTGGAAGGGTGTTCTAGAAGGGTATCATAGCTATCTGAAGAAAAAAAAGGCGCACACACATCTATATCTATATATATATATGTAATATTATTAGAATGTCTGATCCATCTGAAATGTAGCATGAAAACTGAGTTGTTTCTAGAACGCCATACTGGATTGAAGAAAGTGGGAGGGCTGCTGCGCTGTTGTTAATGGGGACAAAATGACCACATATGGGCTCTGCCGGCTAAGCAATTTTGTCACAATCTCAAAGACTCGACGACACCGCAATTAAACTCGGCTGGATCTCCAGGAGAAACGGTGAGTTTTGGACTATACACGCGAACGCTATTGTATTATGGTCACTAAAGGAAATGGACATTCCCCGGTATCCGGTACTGACGTGTGTTCTTCTCTTGCAAAGAATGTTGTAGCTAAGTTTGTAGCAGTAGTACCTTTGAGCATGCTAAATGCCAATTACACACATATATGCAGAGAGAGGGGGGGAAAAGGGTTCAAGGTCGGAACATATATAATGTTTATGAAATTATTACATGTATGAATCCATATCGATTTCGATTTTCGAATATATTTAATTGATCATATCGACATTAGTTTAAATCCTAACAATAATTCAATTTGGATTAAGTTCGGAAGACTAAATTGAACAAAATTTTTGTATTTAATTATACTCGAATATGATTTTAATTGTACAAAATATTTGATTTTAGACTTAGACTACAAACATAAAATTTATATTCAAATTTAATTTAATTCAGATCAAATAAATTCAATTATTAGTGAAGAGAGTTTTGCCACCTCCGAGCTCTCTGTGTGATTTGACTCCCCCAATCCAATGTTGCAACCTGGGAAGGCTTAGGGATGGCAATTTTCACCCGACCCGGCCCGCCCCGAAGTGCCCCGACCCCCCCCCCCGAGCGGGTTTTCCCCGACCCGACAGTGGGACGGGGCGACAAACTTTAACATGCATTCGGGGCGGGGCAGGGACGGGTCAGTCCATCAACCCGCCCCGCCCCGCCCCGAAAGGCTAATAACCCTATACTAGCTATATATATATAACTTATATATAAGTAGTTATATACATATATATAACCTATATATAAGTAGTTATATATATGTTATATATAAGTTTTATATATATGTTATATATAAGTTTTATACTGTTAGGGGCGGGGCGGGGTGCCCCGCGGGGTCCCGTAGGTAACGCGGGGCGGGGATGGGGCAAAGATTTTGCCCCGAAGAGCGGGGCGGGGCGGGGACGGGGCGGGGTATGGAAGGGCGGGGCGGGGACGGGGTGACCATGATCCGGCCCCGCCCCGCCCCATTGCCATGCCCTCTAAAGAAATCATAGTCTATTGATGTAGGCGGGTTTTTTTTCCTCTGCCTCGCCTGGACCAACCATGGACCATATTAGATGGATGTGATGGAAAGTTAATGTAAATTAAGTGCAACATTTATGTTGATTTTGATTTTTGAAGCTTGAATAATGCATTTCCATATAAATAAAATAAAAAAATCGACGCATTTCTGTTTCATATGAAAATAGTTTAATAGTTGCAAGATTGCCTCACTATTGTCGTGGGCTACGGTATGAGGGCCCATGGCATTTATTAGCATTTAGTAGTCTAAAACTAATGGGGTCTGGCCCAGTTTTTAAAGTTATTGTACATGGCAATCCGCAAAGCGCAAATTGGCAATACTAGTATAGTACTGCATGCATGGACATCAATGATTGGGCCTCATAATTTTCAAATCTAGCACCAATGGGTTGGGCCTATTTTAAAAGTTTTTAGACGACAAACATGGCATGCCCAATACCCATGCAAAGTGCGGGGACATCAATAATTGGGCCCATTTTAAAAGTTACGAAGATGGGCCTGCAGCGACATCAATAATTGGGCCTCCTACATCACGAATCTAGCACAAAATACTAATGGGGTTGGGCCCAGTTTCAAATGTAGGTGGCAATGTGGCATGCACTAGTACTTATGCAGGCAATCAAAAGAAAGCGCGCGACTAGCAATATTCTCGAAAATTCAATCTCTGCCAGCTTAAAGGCCGTGAAGAGCCTCAGAAACAAAATTCTCCGCATAGCACAATCGCTCGCTGCTCTCAGTTTCGTCTCCAGGATATCGCACGAAGCGTAGCAAATCACCAGAATGTCTGCCGCTAAGGCGAGCGCGAAGAAACGAGTTCGTGACTCTGAAATTGCCAAATCGAACTCGAAATTCCGAGTCGACGATGAGTTGGATCTCGATCTTTCAAGGTTCATTGCTTCGATTGATCTGTTTCTCTTCAAAATTTTCTTCTATTAGGTCCTTTTATGGTAGGATTTTGTTAAATAACGTTGAAAATTGCAGCGATATCAAAGGCATAATGTCGGCACTGCATCAGATCAGAGAGAAGGCGGAGAAGGACGGTCAAAAGAAGAATGAAGAGACAATTTCGAGGTTAGTGATATCGTTTTCTTAAACCTAATGTGTTTGTGTTAAGTTTTCAGAGAGATTATGCAGTTTTCTGGTTCTTGTTGATCTAACAAGTTTTGACGTGTAAGATATTTGTGAATACATTCTTTGACGGTTTCCTTCATATATGATATCGACTAAAATAGGTTGCGCATGATCAAAGGTATAATAGAATTATAGAACTAAATTGAAATCAATTTAGTGTTTGGTTCTGATATGACTATAGAAGGTATTTAGATGATTGAGACCTTCCTATTTGTTCTGAGGTATTGCTCGCTTTTCATCAGTATAATTTTGAACTTTCCACCAGATGTGGGTCAATCCTTCATGGCTGTTGACTGATTCATATACACTTGTGTCATTATATAATCTAATATCATATGTAAACACAAATCATTGTAAAAAAATTTCCAGAGATTTTACTCATCGGTTTGTTTGAATGTGCAATTTGTGGATTGTGCACTGTTGCTAAAAAATATTTGCCCAGTGGTGGTTAACATGAAAAAGTTAGCTTCCCCCTTGATATTAACTTTTGAAGCTGTTGGTGTCTTGAGACAGTGTAGCGTACGAGATCAAGTCTATGGTTGACGAGTTGAAGTCGAAGCTTGAGAAGGATAGGTACATCTAAATCGATCATTCTAGCTTTGAAATTGAATCCTCATTATGTAACTATCCTCATTTCATCACGTGTCTGGTATTCTTGCTTGTGTTTCTGTGTAAAGTATCCTACCGTCACAATCCTGTGTTTTATTCCTATGCAGGCAAAGTTTTGCTAAAGCAATCTCGAAGAGCTCAAAAGCAGTATGTGGTGAAGAAAGGGATTTGATAGGGATTCCGGGAGATAAATATTGAACTGCACTATCTGATTTTTGTTTTAAAGAATTTAAGCAATGATTGATTTGTGAATACGATGAATCATGTGTCTGTGCTTGCAGTGTGAAAGTTGCTTGCAAGATGAGACTTCAAAGTTCAAAGAGATCTATGAGAAGTTCTGCAAGGACAAAGATGCCCATTTGCAGGTCTTAAATGGTAATCAACCGGCAGCAGTATTCAGTGATAATCTGCAAGAATTAGGTTGATGTGATATTGTTTCAGTGATCTTGTTTAAGTTTTGGACCATTCTGATTATTGTCCCTCAGGCTCATCCTTACTGTTTTCTGTATTGAACATGCCCCCATCTACACTCTCCTGGTTGCAATGTTGTAATGCTACCTAATTGTAGCTTACATAGGGTTGCCACCCAGAAGCAATCTTGCAGCACAGGCATCAATCAAGCAGAATTGAACAGCTATGCTTTGCCATTTTTACTTATTGAATGGAACGTTCTACGTCGAGAGATTTTTGATAAATAAGTTTAGCTTTAAATTATTGGTCTTGTTCACTGCTGACTGTTGATAATATGTTTTTGCAGATACTATTACCAAATTTGAGGAGGACAAGGAAAAGCTCTTCACTCGATATGAACAATTAAGTCAGTCCAAGACCAAGGCTACTCTCCTTTCCCGGCATTCAAAACACGATCTTAATTTTCTAATGGATTAATTTCAGGAAAGAGGGAGAAGAGTATCATTTCTGAACATGAGAAAGCTTGTGCTGACAAAATAGCTAAATTGGAGGAGTCCTTGAAGAAGAAAAAACAAGTAACAAGATCTATGGAAATCAACTTTATTATTGGAATCTATTGCGCTTATATCAATACTTGCAGACCTAATTCACATTTTGAGTGGCAGGACGATAAAACATTCAGCATTTTGAGGAAAACTCTTGGTTCTTTCCTGGAAAATGCATCAGATGAAGACTTCCCCACTGATGATTGAAGATTGCACAGCAAGAAAGACATTACTGGAACCTTCTGCATCAATTTTACTCCGGTAGTTTCCTCAGCAGAAATTTCCATTTTGGACTTCTTTACTTGTTTCTCTGTGGTATTCAGATTATTTGTTTCGGTAGGAAAAAAGACTGTTCACCGGAGTGTCATCTAAAGCCATCTGGTTGATCAGAGGTCTTCTGCCTTCTGCTACAATTTCAAGTTTGTTGACTTTCGTTTAAAGCTCATCTACATTTCTACTTCAGGTAATTTTTTGTTGGGTTCACTTTTGGCTTAACGTGGGATTATCGTTAATCGTTGTGAACCTAGTCTCCTAGACATATTATGAAGTATGAAGAATACACACCAAAAAGAAGTACGCCTTTGCAACACATTTTGAGTCTTTGATTGAAAGAGGGCAATCATATCAATTATTTTAGCCAACATATATGCATAACTCTGTAATCAAATAAAACAAAACATACGCACATAAATAAACAAGCCCGAAAAAGAACATAGCGTACACCCACATCTAACGTCTCAGGATGCTTATGAAACAAATTATTATGGACTAGCAGTCTAGCACAAACACAGATAACTCGCACTTGAGCTGGCCTTTAGACAAGTTCACCTGCACATATCCCCGTCCTCATGTTAGTTCAGAAAATGGAATACACTAAGAAACCAAGATATTCGCACATTTGGTATTTAATTTTCAAGACGCTGTTTCCACATTTCCTATAATCTTATAGAAAATCCTCACTCAAAACAATTGCACCCCATGTAATTACACTAGTTTTATTATACTGATAGTTTGCAACACTTCACAAGGTCACCACTCTCCACAATGAGAAGTCCAAACTCCAAAGGCCTAGTGTTATTATTCAAATGCTCCAAACAATAAGAAGCACCCACTTTATAGTCTTGCCTGATAAAACACAGGCCATAATAAACAAAAATGGAATTCACTAAGCTAAATAGAAGTGATTTTGATAATCTCAAGTAATAAAAATGTTTAACAAACAGTAATCAGCAACACCCATTCTAACATTTTGATGATGTGATTCCCAGAGTTCCCAACCTTTTTGTCGCGAGCAAAAAATATTGAATAAAGCTCGGGAAAACTATGGCAGCCAAAAGTATGCCATATTAAGCTCACCCATGTTCATTCACTGATGGAGTGAATTCTAAAATTAGTTGCTAGCCAAGACACCAGAAATTCAAAACTTTACCTTGACTTTGTATCACGATATCTTAAGCAGCCTTTATAGTGATATTACCACTAGTATTGAGATCAAATATTTCAATCCAATAGCCATCAGGATCCTTAATAAATGCGATCCCTTTCATTTTTCCTGCCAAAAAAAAAAATCATAAAGATGAGGTAAGCTACAATAAAATTTTAAATGCATATTTCTTTTCATGCTTGTATGATAAAGAAAATGAATCGATTTGGAATTCAATTTCTTTAAATGAAAGCAATAGAGCTTGAAACGTCTCCAAGGTTGGGCCATTTTTTTGGGTGGGGAATGGAAATAGAGAGGAACCACACCATTAAAAGCTAAGTTTTTAACAACAGACAGGCTGGCCAGATGCAGGCAACGAGTTCTGAAGAATAATTATCAATTCGTTAATTGGGTGTTGGATTTGGGTGCTTGAATCACTTCACCAAGGGATGCCATTGACTGTGAGAACAGAATTTCAGTCTTTAGCAGTCTACAATGGCATGCACAGGACTCAAACTAAATGTAGAATGAAGTCAGGTTCTCCATTGAATTTTACTGTATCTACTTAACAACAGGTTTTGAAGAACACAAAGACTTCCTTCGGGTAGGGACCCTGATAACAAATAACCATACTCGTAATGCAAAAACAGGCACCACAATTGCATCGCATCCACTGCCACACAATAAAAAATTGAGATGCTGACCTACTAAACCATGAATCACATATGCAGCTTATTTCTTTTTCAACCAGTTTAACAAATATCACATACAGAATGCCAACTTTAATCATCTAGAATAGGTTTCTCACCATCATCTGGTTTTTTCACAAACTCCACTCCAAGATGTTCAAATCTCTCACATGCCTTGTATGTGTCATCAACAGTTATGCCAATGTGCCCTTAAAAAGAGAAAAAAAGAGACACAGGTTAGCTCAATTATGAAAATCACCTGCATGCAACTTATTTTGGGGCAGATGAGTCGCATAAATAGATTATGTCATACATATGATGTGAAACACACGCAAAAAAAGGAGAAAAAAATGCCATTATGCAACAGCGAAATGGATATAAGACATTAAGAGTTTTTGGATTGAGAGGAGGGAAGAGAAGGAGATCAAAATTCATTAAAGGAAGGGAAAAGAAGAGAATGTATATATTTTTCTTCTCATGTTTGGATAGATTAAAAAAAATAAAGAAATAAAAAGGAAGTTCATTTCTCTTTTCTTCCCCTCCCCCTAAATCCCTCAATCCAAACACTCTTAAGATAATTTTTATTTTTATAATACAAATACTTCATGAAAATTCGTAAGATTTACATACCAAAGCCACGAGGTTCAGAATTGCCATTATGATATCCTTTAAAATCAGGATCACTTTCTGTGCCCCAGTTACTGGAAGGTGTATTTGACCAATATGCATCAATTAGATATGTAAGGCATATAAATAGATAGTTAGATAGAGAAAAGAAAGTAGTTTGCAGAAGCAAAAGGAGGATCCTGCAAACGATATGATTCTTACTGTGTCAGTTCAATGGTAGCTCTCTTACTAAAGGTCCAAACTGTTCTCTCAGCAGGGTCAGTGGGAGCAGAAGCTGGATCCTACAGAGTAAACATTATTTACCAAAAATGTCTAAGACTGGAAATATTCTTGCAAAGAAGACTATGACTTCATGCTCTTCATGGCTTTTAAAAGACTAAAAGCTACATATATTTTGTGAGTCACATTAGAAAACTAACCCGGGGCCTTAGATAGCATGTAGAAAAGAAAGTAAAAAAAGAGAGTTAATGAAGCATAAAAAAACAAGTATGTCCTCATGATTCATAAAAATGATCCAGACAATGATTCAAACACTGATAAAATGTAGTTCCTAATCATCACCTCATAGCCCAGAAAGTACAAGCTAAACTTCATTTCTGGAAAATCCAATCTCTTGAGTAACCTGAGATGTCAGAGCCTAACTATCATCATTTGCAAGAGACAAATCATGAATGTCAAAAATCACGTGATACATGATACATATCATGCGTCCTCGCATCTTTTAGATAATATGCAAGAAATCATAGTGTTTTATCATCTAAAAGGATCATCAAAATGGAAATCAAGCTTCGCAGTTTCTGAACATTTAAAGCGCAAGCAAACCAATCTTACACCACTAGGTAATAAAAATAAAGGGTTAAATAAAGGAGAAAAAGGCCCAAAAAATTCCGAATATATATATATATATATTTGCCAACAAAGAAGAAACATGCTTATCGGAAGGTTGAAGAGTTCAACAGAAGAAATAGAAACAGTAATTTGATAGAAACAACTTACGACATGCCTAATACACGAGAATAGAAGTCCAGACTCACTTTTGGATCCTTAATTCGGAACATCTGGACAATGATGTCAAATAAATCTAGAATTAGACGAAATACATATATACGCGCATGGGTGTGCATATATATATTACAAAAAAAAAAAATACATATTACAGTTTGTTGCATGAAGTATCCTTTGGTGGCCTCATCGAGGGTTGTGTGAAGACCGGGATTGTTGCTCTGGGCCTCGGACGCCATTGAGATCAAGCGGAAGCGATTTATATCCTGTATCATCACATAAATCGAAATCGATTATAGGATCTTCATCAGAAAATAGAACTATAACCACAGAAAAGGTAAAATCGGGACATTTCTTCATTATTTTTTCCTTCTTGAAAAACCTTTGGCTTAGGTTTTGCGATGTACAAAAGAGGCACTGCAGATGGTGAATAGTGATTGCCGAATCGGAAGGAAGAGACGCGAGATAAGCCGCTGCGGATTAAAGATAAGGCGGCCATTAATGGAGAGGGGCGAGAGAGAATTACCTTTGATAGCTACGGCAGAAGAGGGAGAAATCGGTAGAGGGAAGTCCCTTGATTCTGGAAAATTCTACAAGAACCGTACTTGTTCTGTTTTCACTTTCCCACTTGTTTTGGATTTAATAACATGTCAATCAGCTAAAGATTGACCCAGTTTTATTTTCGTTATAGAAAGACAAATATTTTATAACTTCTATCATCAATTTTTTGATTGTGTTCTACAGTTTCATCCGTGACAATGGCTCAGTGGTCACCGGTTTGTCCCAAATCTTAATGCGTCTGGGGTGAAGAAGTCATTGATTCGAGTTGGGGAAGTGGTAGGTTATTGAATTTAATTGGCATAGCTGCACATCCCCCATTTTCAAGCCCTCGGGGCATATGGTTCAGCAGTGAGTTGGGGGCGTGACCCTTACGTGGGAGTAGCAGTGTATCTGTCAGCGTGCTTTGGTGCTCGGGTTAGAGTCGCGTCAGTCAGCGCTGGTGGGCAGCGTGAAAACCCCCATTTTTTTATTGTTGGACTACATAACCCGCAACTTACATTCTATTCCTTGACCCAGGGCAGGGTCGGGATAGGACGGGTTCTTGGATCCCGCCCCAATCCAAGATTAATAAAATATATAATTACTCAAAAATAAGTCATGTTTCATATTCGCCACTCAAACATGAAATGTTTAAATTTCATTAGTGGACTTATGATTTTGTTTCATATTGATTATTCTAGCAGTTAAATTTGTCTTGGTCCAAGAGATCCCTTCCCCCCTCTCTCAAACTAACAAGAACTCTAGCAGAACCAAAGACAAATACATTAGACTCGTTAATCAACAATTGATTTTATTCAATGCGTGGAATTTTTTGGTTTTTCTGGGGTTCTTTTTAAGTTTTGTGTTTTGAGATGTTTCAAGTGAAATATAATGAATTTCATTCGTATAATTATAAATTATGTGCGTGGGAGTGAAATGAGAGAGATGAGGAAAAGGGTATTATGGGTTTCTTGGGCATTACTTTTTCTTGGACACCTAACAGATGTTAGCCTAGTCATTATTTAACATGTACACGTAGGTGAAATTTAATAGATGGTTAATGGTCACTGTTCGATTTTGGGCAAAAATATATGAGTGGTCAATATGGAACAGAACCATAAGTTGAATGATAAAGTTAAAACATTCATTTTTGGATGACGAAAATGTGACATAGCTTTGAGTGATTACATGTTCTATTAATCCCAAGTTTAACTATCCGATTTTGGGCAAAACTGTTCGAGTGATAAATATGAGACAAGATCAGAAGTTGGGTGATAAAGTTGAACATTTTATTTTTGAGTGACGAAAATGAAACATGACTTATCTTTGAGTAATCACATGTCTATTAAACTCACATTTTTTATTTATTAACATTTGGCTTATTTTATACACAAAGTACGGTTCAATTCGAGTATTTTTTAAATGTTTAACATAGAGGCCTACAGACAACCGGCATTACATATGTATCATTTTTTTAATTGGAATTACATGTTTTTTATGTTTCTTTTATATATAGAGGCCGAGAATCTATATCCACTCCCCTAAAATTCGAGTATAGATGGATGACAATAGGTCGGGTACCCTTCCAATTAAGGAATATCAAAATTATTTAAATTTTCAGAATCGAAACAGTTCCATAACTGTTTATCATTGAGTACTCATTTACTGTTTAACTTTATTTTAAAGTTTTTCACATATATGTTTTTTAGAAACAACTATAATAACAAATAAATAAATGGACTAGTAGTTTAGTGCTTCCATTCTTTTATACAAGTTAGGGATTCAAATCATTTTACTAAAATATTCACTAATATTTTTCAAAACTTATTAATCAACATCCAAAATAAAAACCAATCCGAAATTTTGACGGGTTTGAAAATAAAAATAAAAATTCAATTTTCTGATTTTAAATGGATTGAATATCCCACGGATAATGCACGTATCAGTTTTTTTTAACCATCTCTAGTATCTATACTTATCTATATAGAGCAGTTTTTTGGGGAACTCTCCTGGCGAGTTCCAGTTATTTTTATACTTCCGCAACTGGTATTTGATTTTTTTTGGTTTTTTCCCCAACTCTCCACGCAAAACGACGTCGTTTAGCCTTAGGTCTTCTGTCTTTCACCTGCGTCCTTTTATGCGTGCCCTGCAAGCTACCATACCTTAGCTGGAGAAACAAAACGCCGTAGTTCTATCTTGATATCTTCCCAGCGACGTCACCCCTGTCACCGCCTTTCCCATTGCCCCCAAGTGCATGCATCTGCTTTTAGGGTCTCATCTATCTCTTCGCTCAGGCTGTAGTTCTATCTTGATATCTTCCCAGCGACGTCACCCCTGTCACCGCCTTTCCCATTGCCCCAGGTGCATGCATCTGCTTTTAGGGTCTCATCTATCTCTTCGCTCAGGCTTCAAACCCAAATTCTTTCTTTGTCGGCAGCAGCTCAGTAGGTTCTGTATGAGGCATCATTTAGGTGTTCTTGCGCAGGTGATTGGGTATTCAGCGTCGACTCTTTGCAGATTATTTTCCTGGGGTATGTTTCTTTTAATTCTGATATTTTATGTCATCCTGATCTATTATATTCTGCTCCTTCGTTACCAGTCTTGTATCGTTCCCAGAGGTGATTCACGGGAAGATTGGGTCGCATAAGAAGCATAGATGAAGGGAAGCGGAGGACCAAAAGGCAGAATCCAATTGCGTTAAAAAGCAGAAAGGTCACTAATCTGGAGGAGAGATGAGAGCATAAAGCTATTCGACGTCGATGTCGGTGGATTTGCGCCCCAGAAACGATAGACACGTATGAACAGTGCGGATCAATTGTATCCGCCCCATAAACGATAGGTCTTAGTTGTGGATTTGCTGGTTTGGTTTGTTGGCGTTTTGTTCTTCGACTTTGTGCGGATCTGTGCTATTTGTTTTCCTGCTTGGTTAATCTTTGTGTGTGTTGTTGTGGTACAAATTGGAAGATTTAAGGGGTTCTTCAGCTTCGATCGGATCTGTGCCCTATGTTTTCTGCCTTGGTTAGTCTTTGTGTGTTGTAGGGATGCAAATTGGGAGATTTTGGGGAGATCTGTGGCTAGCCTGGGAAGTCGTCTAAATTAATGAATACCGAACACACCGTTATTTCTCCAGTGTCGGTGAGTTTATGATTACAGTTACTTAGTTGATCAATAACAAGCTACTCTAGAAAATTTAACTCATGTGGTTTATCTTCGGCTCCGGCGAGCTTGAGTCTTCGATCTTTACAGCCGATGAGATTTAGTCTTTGATCTTTACAATCGATGTCAAGCTCTAAAGTCTTTTTTCCTAAATAAGCTTTTCTCAGGTTCGAGTCTACCATGCCAGGATATCGACTTTTTTGCTTATTTCCTAGATTTTTATCTGGATTTATTTGATTGGCTTATAAAATCATAATTTTTTTTCAAAAGCGAGATCAATTGATGTTTAGTGAACATTTTTGTTTGAACAGACATTGATTCCTTGCCCAAGTGCAGACCATTCTGGAGCACTGATCCACCGCCTTTCTTTAGTGTGCAATAAACGCTGCCTACTGGCATATGTGTAAGTATTTGACTTTCGACTAAATCCCTCTCTGCTGGTCTGTTATCTGCTAAAACTAATTATTTCTTGCTATTTCTTTTTATGCTTAAAGAAAAAAATATATGGGTGAAATAGTATTCAGTGCAAGACAGACAATTAAGCTCGCCACTCAATGCAATTTCTCAGACAAAATGAGACTGACCAGTACATCTCTCAAGTATTTTATCCAGTTGCCATTCAAAAATATAATTCACGCAACTGGATGGCCATGCTTATGTGCTCCCATAAACAAAGATAGACTATCTAATTGAACTTCATAGATCTAGAAACAGCTTAGTAGGTGAACTTTATGTTGGGTATATTATACTTTTATCCAATAAATTTCTTTAGTCATGTTTTAGAAATTGCATGTGTTGAGTTCCTTAACCTAGGGCTTGATGGAGGAGCTCAGTGGCTGGCATGAAGTTTGATGCTCTGCCAAACTTGCTCAAACACAAGTATCTTTGCATCTTTTACTACTTCGACAAAAGTATTTTAATGCTTGCATGTTTGTGTAAATCTAGATGGGCCACATATATGTTTACACAAAAAATTATTTTTTAAAGCATCATATAACTATCTACAATCCACGCTCAAATTCTTATGGAATGAAAGTTCAGGTTTTGTTTATACACAAATGCAAGCTGTTTTTGAGTGAAGACAACAGGTAAGGAACATTTCCATTTACTGAATAGTATGTCACTTCGAGTCCACTATAATGTCTTAGGTTGTGAATGAAAATATTTGTTTTTTTGCCTTATTTACTAATTCGGGTCTCATTCAGGTTTTCTGTTTTCATCCACATTCATCCTGGTATGATTCAAAGTTCCTGCATTTTTTGTTTGGTTCTTTCATATATTCAAGACTTCATAGATGGTTTATTAACATCTCTGCCTGATTTTTTTATTGAATATATAATTTCTCAGCAATGCAAGGAAATAGCCTCTCTGCAATGTGGGACAAGGTTGCATGCATGAGCTCTTCCTAGGCCTTGCTACCGCTGCTTTGGCTTGAATTTGTTTTTCTTATCCATTTACCTTGCAATAGTGATGGTACTGTTGATATTAGTATATAACTAATGATATGCTGAGATCGTGTCATTTTAGTATCTGTAGTCTGTTACATAGTTTTGGCAACTATAGGCAGAATAATTCATGATTGAACTGTCGCTAGAGGACATATACTCTCTTCATTATGCAACTTGAACTGTTGCTGGAGGAAATCTACTCTTTTTCGTGCAAGTAAATAGCTGACATTATATAGACTAACAAACAACCAGCCTTATTATGTAAGTTAGTTTTATAATATTTCAGATGCTCTAATGGTAATTAGATAACCAACCATTGGATTGGAGGGAATCACAACAGGCTATTCTTCAAACGTTATGGCCAGAGTGAATGTGCTCTACCTAATCTTTTGTTAAGAAAAAACTAACTGTAAGTTGTTTCCTCTTTGACTAATTATTAATTTCGTTTCTTACTTCTTTACAGACTGTAGTCGTAAATCTATCAACTGAAGAGTGCAGTATTGATGACAGTACGAGATTGGTTAAGCAAGTTTTCAGATAACATTTTACTCAACTTCTCTAGGTTGTTGAAATGTCATTGTGTTCTAACTGTTCTTTTTCCAAGGGAAAGCAAGAGCTTTTAAACAAAGAAGATATAAGCAGCATTCCACCCTCCTGAATCAAATATTATTGTAGAATAAAATACTTATGACATTGAATTTAGATTGATGTCATAGAATTGAAGATAACCGCATAACTATGCAAAAATCATTGATAATGAATACTAATTTTTGATGAACAGATATATATAATTTCGATGAATTCTTCTTTGATGTAATTGGTAATGTATGATCAGATTAAAATGTCAGGAAAATGTCTTTCATGCTTACACATCTTGGCAATTTACAGATTATTGTTTCACACATCAAGCTCCGTTTTTCATCCGTACTCACATAGTTTCGAATATATGCAATTCAATCACGAAGTACATATTATCCAACGCAAAATTAACATGAAGTACATATTATCCAACGCAAAATTATACCCGCGCGTTGTTGCGCGGGCTCCATGCTAGTCTTCATTTAAATTCATATAGCCAAAGCTAAGGAACATATCATAATCACATGTTTTGGTGGAATTGGAATTGAAAAGGTTAGTTGTCGAATGCCCCAATCATGGTTGAAGGGATTAATTAATTAATTATTATAGTTCTTCTATTCTTAATAGGTTACTAATTTTGAATTAAAAATTGCGATGCCAGAATTAGTTCATTATTAGTAGTACACCGCGATCGAACGAATCAACCCTTGAATTTGAATCGTTTATTGTATGCTTGATCCTTATGAGTTGTAATTGGATTGGTTGGTAAGATCATTGTCATAGTTTCCTTCTCATATTATGTATTATTACATATTCCAAATATTGTTTCTTTGTTAATTACTTTAATCATAAACAATCATCCTTTTATTTTTGTTTTTCAAATACATCATTGTCATTGTTGAGTTGGAACAATAAATGGATTAACCTTTTCCCTATAGAATCGATCTCATATTTACATATTGTAATGGCAAAAAATGGTCCTTGATTTATTGACCAGATGTGAGAGTGCCAAGTCAACAAACCTCAACAAAAGTCAACACACGTCACCAAGCATAAATGAAAGAATGGGTCAATACCCACCATAGGAGCGGTCGCCCAAACCAATCTACGCCCCCCGACGAGATACCCCGAACACCGTGGGATCTCCGTAGACTAGCATCAAAATCTTTAGCCGCTACTCGCCTGTAATGCGTGGTTCGAAGGGCCACGCCAGGTATGATATGTTCTTTAGAGTTAACGCCGGACATATGCATGAGCCTCAAGCTGCCATTGTCATGACGTTTTCCCAGTCGCTACTAGTATCTATATATGCATCATGTTTTTTATTTATTGGAGTAACATGTCAAAAAAAAAAAAAAGCTTGTGAGATGAGGACAAGAGAAGGAAAAGAAAAGTTCAAAAACATCTAGAACGCTACAAGCCATTTTCCAGTGAGTTGACAATTATCTGTCCTTCAAATTTTGGAGAGGTTTAAAGTTAGGTCCCGTTTGGTTCAGTGTATTGCTATAGTAATTGAAATCCTATTACTAGTAATCAAATTAAGGTAATGCAATTACATAGTAATCAAATTCAAGTGTTTGGTTAAGATATCTAAATTGTAATGCATTTTAAATTGATTTTCAGATTTGCCCTTCAATGTTTGGTTTTAAAAGTAATAATTATTATGATTAAAAACTAATATAAAATCATTTTTAATTATATAAACACACGCATATATAATATTTTTTCTGCAATATTTTTTCTGCATCTATAATAATTTTTCTGCAGGAAAAAAAAATTCTGCAATATTTTTTCTGCATCTATAATCAATTTTCTGCAATAGTTTTCTGCATATATGTATCATTTTTCTGCAACATTTAACCTAAAGAGATCCAAAATTCATTTTTAGCAACATTTAACCTCAAAAGATCCAAAATATTAAGACAAAAGGTAAGACATGATAACAATTCTCATATAACAATTTCTAAATGCAAACATAAGATAAAAAATGTTCATTGTTAGAAACTCGCAGGTTTCGTGTCACTTGAAATTAGAAAGAAACCAATTAACCCATTCCGCCTTCTCATTTTCTGGAATGTCATTAAGAAAATAGTCCAACATATCTTGATCATGAATTAGTCTCCTTGCCACTTCTTGTCTTTGTCCAAATGTTAATCCTGCGATTTTTCTCAATTCATCATTCAACTTGTGTCTACTTTCTTGTTTTTTCAAATTTGGATCAGCAATTGCATCAGCAATCTTAGCAAATTCTTGCCTTCCTTCCCTAAGTTCAGCTCCAACCACGTTAGTTAATCGATCCAATGATGCTACCAAACTATCAGTTGCTCGACTTTTTTTTCGCTTTCTCGAAGACTCATCCCGAAATGACTCATCACCCAAAGTGTGCGATGTAGAATCACCTAATCCATCCCCTGCCTCTGGATCATTACCACCATCATTTTGCTCTTTATTCACATCTTCAAGTATGTCTCCTGGTGCTTCAGCCATCGTACCAATAGCTCTTTCTTTTCCAAAAATCAACATCAACACATCATAGTGTTTGAATGATTTTCCCCTAATACCATTTGCATCAGGATGACTCTATAAAAAGTAAGACAAAAAAAAGATAAGAGAATCACAATACAAGTTAGTCATATTATTAGATAATGAAGGAGATTAAGAAAATAAAGCAGAACCAAAAAAGCAACATATTACCTTCACCAATTCATCCCATACATCAACAGAAGCTACAAGTGATTTCTTCTCGTCATCCCAACCAAATCCACTTCCTCTATTTGTCCGCAAATCATAGATAATCCCACAATGTTTTTTTAATGTTCTAATGCGCGAATCAACATGCTTCTCTAAGATGTTATGACCGGACAACATCACACTCAACATGTTTGTCAGTTCTTTTTGATGTCCTCTTGAAAATCCACCTTTCTCATTGTTATTGTGAGTTCCCTTTTCTTTCAACATAAGCATTGCTTCCACAAGTTTTTCATCTTCTTCTGGTGACCAAAGATGCTTTTTACTACCTCTTGCATCCATACTTAGTCAAATCTGCATTTTTATTATGTTACAAGAATATCTAATATTCTAATGTAATGATGATGCAAGATATGACACATATTTTAATAATTAAAAGCATAACTCAATTTAAAGATAACACATGTTCCATTTCATATGATAGTTTAACAAGAATAATGCTAAAATATTTAACTGGCAAGTCTACTTGCATTCCACTCATTGAACATTTGCACTGCTAAATCCCTTCTCCAATCATTCCATTGTGTTGATGTTTCAATTCTTGCAATCAACTCTCCATCCATCTCAGTATTATCTCCTTCATTGTCTTCTAAATCATCTTCTAACGGATCAACCGGCATTTCTTGTCTTATCAAGTTATGAAGAAGACAACAAGCTACAATTATCCTTCCTTGTGTCTTAATCGGGTACCAAGAAGGGCTCCTAAGAATAGCCCAACGCAATTTCAATAATCCAATGCATCTCTCTATAATATTCCTAGCGGAAGAATGTTTCATATTAAAAAATTCTTCAGGGGTAGTAGGTTGATAATCAGGCCTCCAATCATTAAGATGATATCTTTGACCTCTAAATGGAGCTAGAAAGCCATTTCCATTTGTGTATCCAGCATCTACGAGGTAGTAATATCCTTAAAACAAAAGAAAAGTATAAATTAAGTGACCATAAAAATATGAAAAAAGTCTAGAATACTATGATATACTTGATTGAATTTTCACCTTGTGAAACTTTTAATCCATTTCTCCTATTTATAGCATTTCGAAGTATTCGCCCATTAGCAGCTGAACCTTCCCAACCAGCAAGTACATAGATAATTTCCATGTCTGGTGAACAAGCTACTAAGACATTTGTTGCAATTTCGCCTTTCCTAGTCCGATATCTAGGTTTGTAAGCTTCAGGCACAGTGACTCTTATGTATGTCCCATCTAACGCACCTAAGCAATTCTAAAACAATAGATAAAGGAAAAAACTTTAGTGTTTAACCATCGACTAAAAACTAAAACTTAAAATTATTGAACGCTAATAAAATAAATACCTTAAACCATTTCCACCTTCGATCTTTAGAATTTTCAGGTACAGGTTGAGGCTTTTTGAGCAATTTTTCTTGTAGTCGAAGCACTGCATTTAGTACTAGCTGAAAATGCCTACTGATCGTTTCTCCGGATCGAAAAAATTTCTCTTTTATAGAACGATTTTTCTCATGATGAGCAAGTATATTTAAGAATGTAGCTACTTGCTCATCGATTTTCATGTTTCGAGTGTCATTTAACCTTCCTAATGTATGCAACATTACACATAATTTATTGAATGTAAACCTATCCATTCTAAGTAGATTAAAACAAGTGACATCACTTGAATATACCAATCGTTCTAAAGCTTGAGATCTTTGATAGTCTCTATTAAAATATCTAGACCTCAAGCTATATTTTTTGTGATGTTGAACTACGATAGCATAAGCAATATGGACGAGAGTGACTAATATGTTCATTCGATCCATGTACCTCTTCAACATTAGGCATATGAGTAGCTTTCTAGCATCCATGCTTAAATGATCAATTGAAAGGCACACACCTAAACATTACATAAAAAAGAAAAACATCACAACTATATATATTAATAATTATTCAAAATAGTGACTGAGCATCTAACTAATTAGGTTGCTTAATACAGACTTGCAAATTCCAAGTTCCAACTAGTAGAGAAGTTATACAAAGCCAAGTCTAAACAGCATAGCCATGGTCATTGTGGACAAGAAGACAGAGCACGGCCTAACTAATATTGAAGTTGCTTAGTCAGAGAAGGTACAATAATATAAAAATAAGCAAACCAATGATTACCTCAAGACCAGACTTCATCGAAGATGCGTAGCTGATTTGGGAAAAAATCACACTAGGCGAAGCTTAAATCAAAGTCAAAAAAATCCATCCGCTAAAACTACATAGAGAGACAGAGATCATACCTATTTTGCGATCTCGCTAGGTAGAACAAGAGTTCACCGCAAATCAAAGAGGGAGAAGATCTTCATGGATGGAGCGAGAGAGAGAGGCAACAAGAGAGAGATTGCGAGAGAGAGAGACGTTCTTCAAAAGCCATGGATGAACCGAAGCATAGATCGGGAGAGAGGCGAGAGAGAAATCGCGAGGTTAGAGATTTTTTTTACAAGGGTAGAGTTGTCTATTCAATATTATAAAATAAAGTAATTGAAATACCTGAATACAAAATGTATTCTGATTACTTTATTTTTTAGCATAGCTGAATACATGTGTAATTGAATTATAATTGTGGGATATCAAAAAGTCAAACAAACACTGTAATGGAATGGGATTTCAATTACCATTGCAATCCATGACCAACCAAACGGGACCTTAGGGCACTCACAATGGTGAGTGTGTTAATGACCCATTTAACAGATATAATGGGTCTCGTCTCTATGACATAAAAATATATTTTTTTAATACAGTAGCATTAAAACAATATATCTTTTAATACTGTCACATCAGTAAAGACATATCTTCCAATAATATCTAATGTCCTCGTTAGACATTTACCATTGTGAGTGCCTTAAAGGTTCAGAAAGAAACAAACAGAACCCTCCAAGATCCTTGGTTGAAAAATACAAGCAGCAGTGATTATATGGTGCTGTTTAGAAACATACACACGCATCTTCAATGAATGCTCGATTTGATCTGCAGTAAGGGACACGATTGTAATCCTATACAAAGTTTTCGACTGGCACATGGACATGACCAGGAAAACTCTGGGAAGAACCGGCCACATTCTTCCTAAACACATATATGGACAATTTGCAAACTTCTCAAGTAAGAAAGTTGGAAATGGGTGAATTCGAAGAAATGCTAGGGTTTGGGCTTTGGAGTCCTTCCCTGACCCAAAACTCCAATTCTCACTTCTCAGTTTTTCGCTTTTTTTTTAATCGAAAGTGATAAACATCTCAATGATTTTCATATAAAAAGCATTTCATCCATATGTATCATTAATTTATTAGATTTAATTTTCAATGGATCATTTATTATAATATTATCATATTCAATGAATGATTGTCACATACTATTGGGATACTTATGAGATGAAAATCATTGGGATCGCTAACATTACTACTTTTTTATTAAAAAATATTTGTCTATGTAAACTTTATTTTCTTCGTCATATAAAGAAGAAGGGCTCAGCCCGATGTACACAACAACCTAAACAAGCCATAAACCTAAGGGATTTCTTGCAAAATTAGAATCAAATTGCGATTTCTAATTTTACAAACCAGCTCAGCTATAAGTTTCACTAAATATTCGAGAACCTATTTTATAATTTATAAGTTAATTTATTTTTAAGCTTATAAACTCTGTCAAATGTCACCGATTTCTTCGAGGCTCACTAATAATGCCCTTGAGGATCGAGTCAAGTGGACCATTAATTAACCTTAATTAGTCACATCATGCAAATCATGCAGGTTATTATATTACTGTATTAGGCAAGAAATTGCGCAAATTAGTGATATTAATATTAATAAAATAAAATGTTCTCTCAGTTCGAGGATAAATTGAACAATTGACATTCAACTAACTCCACCCTATTTGGTATCACCCAAAGAAGCATCACTAGCTTGCCATCTTCGCACAAAATAGAAAGCGGCGCCGGCATCTACCGTCCACGTGTAATAAAATTGTTCATAGCCGTACGTAGAGATTCATGTAAGTGGTTGACCAGACACGCGTAAGCTTTATTCAATCAAGATCAAAAGCTTGAAAACTCCTTTTACATCCAAGCTTGCAAACACAAAAAGTTTTCCAATGATTACTGGTTACCAAACTCCACCAACACTACTAGTTCACAAATTGTCCCCATTGATTTAAGCATCATTAGAGAACAGAACCCAATTTTCTCTTCAGATATTGACTCGTTCACCATGGCTAAAACCAAAAGGGTCATCACCATTCTCTTAAGGCTCCTAGCCTTGGGTGCCACCGTTGCTGCTGTTGTGGTTATGGTCACCAGCCATGACTCCGCCACTGTATTGAACTTGAAATTCAAGGCCAACTACAACAATACACCTTCCTTCAAGTAAAGCACTCTTAGTCTCAATTTTGCATCTCTTTATGGATCAATTACACATTAAATGTCTGTTATCAGGTACTTTGTGATCGCAGAAGCGATTGCGAGCTGCTACACTCTTATAGCCATCCTTCTCTCCTCAAAGAACTTGTTGTGGCGGCTGATGGTGATTCTAGATGTGTTTATGACAGCATTGTTGACATCAAGCATGTCTGCAGCACTGGCAATAGCTTATGTCGGGAAGAAAGGGAACAGTCATGCTGGTTGGTTGCCTATTTGTGGTCAAGTTCCGAAGTTTTGTGACAAGGTTACAGGGTCTCTTGTTGCTGGCTTTGCTGCTGCAATAATCTACATGTTGCTCTGTCTATACTCTCTTCACGCAGTCCTCAGTCCCCTTTTTGCCGCGAAGCCGTAGATGCTTGAAATCTCAAGTTTCTGTCCAATCACTTATGGTAGTATTGTACTATGCTTTCAATTTTTCTTTTTCTTTTTTATAAACATAAAAGATATGTATTTCAGATTTATACATCACATGACATCTCATTGTGTTATTTCGATGTATCACAAGAACACAATGAAATAACATGCTACAAATATATGATCAGATACCATATCATGAGATATATAAACCTGAAATGTTTAACATTATTTTGTTGTATAAAACTGAAGTATGCCATCCAAAATAAGTTAGACACAACTCCTAAAAATATTATTGAGCATATGAGTTGGGGGAAAAACTCGGTTGTGGCTACTTGCTCGATTTCGGTCCAACTTTTCGTATTGTTAGGTGATAAATTTCTGTGCACAGGACTGTCCCTAATAGTTTTGGTGTCCAAAACGACACGGTATAATGATGGGGAGAGAAAAGATAAGGGAAGTGAAAAGAGTTTGATGGAACTATTTTCGAGTTGGGCTGATGGAGAGGAATAATGAAAGGAAGTGATTAGGTTTTTCAAGTTTATTTTCGAGTTGGATTGATTTTGAGTTTTTGGACTAATATTGAGTGTATTTTTTATAGAAAATTTGATGTCCTCAATCGGTTTGGTGCCCAAAGCATCAACTTTGATTGCTTTATTCAAGAGTCGATCATGTGTGCGCACGAGTTTTACAACTTGAGTGATATCCTTCTCGGTTTAAAAAATAAGTAACATTTAGAATTGTTATTGCAAAACAATTTTCAAAATACATGTAAAAACCTTTTGCGTGTTGAGTTTATATGGATGAAAAAACCATAATTTTTCATCAGAAAAAAAAGCAAAAAAAGCAGTATTCTGCTTGGTATTGATAGAAGAGTTATCTATCTGTCGTGTTAAAATACTATCCCCTCTCTGAGATAACGCTATCCATATCAGTGCGATTGACTCAATTGTAAGTGGGCGTTTGACCGTCCAACTATCCCATGATCAAGATTCAAGATATCGAAATCAGTATCAGAAGTATCGGATCATTGGGAAGAACCCATAAATTGTGGAAAAAAACCACCAGTGCTCGAAATTTGCAGCAAAAATGGTCTGTTGGGTGCTGTCAACAACCACTTTTCTATGTTCAACTTCCATTTTCGATCCTCAAAGATCCACAAGGAGTATGGCTCATTCGAGGGCATTTGTTAGATGCCTCGAGTCTTAACCCAGACATGCCTATAACAACTGGTACGTTCATATTTTTCTTTTCCTCTCTTGTATAATAAGGTGACTGTATAGAAAATTGGTTTCAAGTATTCTGCAGTATGGGATTTAGCTTCCTAGTTTATTTTGATTTAGGCTGTTATTATGGCCTTATGGGTCCCTTATTTTTAAATTTCCTTCTGTTTCTGTGTTTTATGACAGAGAAACCTGAGAATGTTAGTTTATTAAATGGTGCTGCATATGATTTTGAGAGTACTACCACATCTCTGAGCCAAAAGTTATTATCGACGCCAAAGAATATATAACACTCGTAAGACATGGCCTTAACTCATGGAGTGACGAGGTAGAATACAGGTTTGTTGCCTCTCCTCTCTTGATTGTGTTTACATACATTTATCGATACAGAAATACATAAAGATTCGTTATCATTAATGGTGAAGACTTGAAGTTCAAGTCAACTTCTTTTGTTCTTTGTTTTTTTGCATTTTATTAAACTGAATAAATGATTCAGTTGCCACCCTAGTTACTGTATATATTTCCAGGGAAGCTGAAACTTGTCTGTCCTAACTGAACTGGAGTGAGAGAAGCAGAGAGGTGCTGTGAAGCTTTGGCAAACATATACTTTGATCAATGCTTTTCGAGTCCAATATCTAGGGCTGAGGTTTCAATTCTGCACCTATATAAGCTGGTTTTATTAGTATACTTATCAAAATTGCCATCAATCTTCAACTATTAATATACTTATACTGTTAGTGTACTGATGAAGTTATGTGGCAAGGAAGGGAAGAGCCGTTGGTATTTCTTGATTGGCTAAAGGCGGCACATCTGTTTATCCTTGAGGGCATGAGGAGTGGTCTGTCTCCCTTTGTTGTAGTTTTTCTAAATGATTAAAAAATTTGTGAACCTTTTACCTTCTATGAACTGGCTTCTCCCAAGTACAAAGCATTTTCTTACTTAGAGATTTAAGCCATGTTTTAATTGAGAATTTTAGTGATACTTCATAAGTTTCTAAGATCAGTTGTAATTGCATAGAAATGAGTGATTTTCAAGATCTTTAAAAACCTTTTTGAACCACTTTTGAGATTATGACCGATTTACTTCGGTTCTGTTTTTTTTTCTTCTTGATTTTATATATGTAAAAAAATCATGTTCATTATTTGGAGTCAGTGGATGCCAGGCAGAGATATCCAAAGGAGTTTACGAAATGGAGAGAAGATCCTTCCAATTTTGATGTCAGTGGCGTCTATCCCATTCAGAAATTGTGGGTAACTGCAAGAGAGGCATGGAGGGAAATCTGGCTCACTCCTGTAAGCTTTTTCCCATTTTGTTCACTTCACCATAAGGTTGACATGCATTATTTATTCTTGTCAGGGAACAAGTTTTCTGGTTGTCACGCACAAATCAGTGGAAGAAGGTTTTATTGTTACAACCTGGTTTGATGGCAATGTACACACTTGAATACACTATGATCAAGTGAGTTATAGATAATATAGAGTGGCAAGTCCTGCAACAGGGACTATGTAAAAGCTAACAATTATATTGTCTTCTACTGAGTAGTATGTGGATTGTTTCAACAAATTTTTGGTTCTTTTTTTCTTCTCCCCGTTGATTTCCTTGCCTGGTTTGCATGTTTTCTTTCTTCTTGTGAGCAGAATTGATGCTGGGAATTGTAAGTGTGTTGATCTTCCACGGAATGCGGGGCACAGGAAAATGAAGATCATGAGGTGCATTCATGTTAAAACTTTCAAGTCTTTTGCATGCTGTGTGTTTCATCACAAAATAAATGGTCTGTCAGATTCCACCAAGGTTGAAAGAGTTCTTTGCTCGGTTTTAACAAGAAGGCATTGTCCGAATTGAAATCTCTCTTATCAAATATGAATGAATATAAAAACAGTACGAAACTGACTCATCAGCAGGTTTGCCCGAGAGGTTAAGGGGGAAGACTTAAGATCTTCTGCACATATGTGCGCGTGGGTTCGAACCCCACAGCCTGCATTTTTCTTTTTGGTTTAGGCATTGGCCTTTAGTTTATAGAAAGAAAACCATAACTCAAGTACTTAACCCGAAATCAAGTTGTAGGCTTTCCGCCTTAATAACTCGAGATAAATTTTTGACAGACTCTCTATTTGTATTATACTGTTCTTCAATTACCACATTTTAAGTAATCAAAAACTCGTATATTTATGAAATATACTCAGAACACAAAAAAACATATAAAATAAAGATACTTTCGTAGAACAAATACCCAAAATTGATTTTAAGTAATCAAAAACTCGTATATTTATGAAATATACTCCAAACGCAAAAAAACATATAAAATAAAGATACTTTCGTAGAACAAATACCCAAAATTGATGTCATTCCACGATAATTAAACCGGTATTCAAGTCAATGATAAATTCATTAAAAAAATCTACAATAAATTTTCAAAGGAAAAATAAATACTCTATCCGCCCCATTTTAATTGTCAACTATTCCTTTGTGAGATGTCTCAAAATACATGTCCATTTATATTATTAAAATTAATTTTATCCATTTTTTTTTCCATCTTGCCCTTATTTATTCTTAAATTAAAAAGCTCAATAACTATGTACATTAATTAGTTTTAATTGTTTCAATGAGGGTATAAATACAAATTAAAGGAGAGTTATACAATTTCTTGTGTAAAATTGAAGGGGACAATTAAAATGAGACGGAGAGACTAAAGTTTATCGTAGATTCAAAAATTTATCATTGTGAATTATGATATCCCCACTTATCGGGAAGAACGTTGTTAGAGAGGGTGTGATTGGGGAATGGCGTTGTCAGTGCCACCTAGTGACGAAAACAATGACGATTTAAGTTTATAAGTTTATTACTCTCGTTGTCACACGATTGAAAGATAAAAGAATGAGATGTAAACATCTCATGTCTTAAAGTTGGGTTAATTGCATGAGAGACACACCACGATCACCACCCAAGAAGCACAAACACTCCTTCTTCGATGAGTTAGAGAGAGAGTAGCCGCGTGAGTTAGAGAGAGATAGAGGAAGAGGGTGGAGGACAGTATGAGGAGGACTAGGGTTTGGGATTTTCTAGTATTGGAGTTTATTCAATTTCTGTTTATTTTTAATTGAAATTTTATTAATAATGAGATAAGATGGGTAAAAATTGGGTGCAAATAGCCAGACTCATAAACCAATACAAACGCTGAAAATCCAAAATGGCAAAATGTTGATTTTGTGCTTGGGCCTTCGTAGAAAACTAATACTATCCCCAGCTTCTTTCATCTTCCATGGCGTGGTTTCATGGAAATTAAGCAGCCCCTCTCGTATCCTCATTCACCAGCCTACCATGCCCTTCTGCGAGCTGGTCCGCATCTCAAGCTTCTCCAGCAAGTTCATGCGCACCTCATTGTTTCGGGCTTGGGTCGCAATCGTGCTCTCCTCACTAAGCTCATCAAAAAGGTTTGTGCTACCCGCTCCATCGATTACACGCGCCGCCTCTTCCTGGCCACACCTGACCCCGATTCTTTTCTTTTCAACTCTCTCATAAAAGCAACCTCCAAATTCCACTTCTCATTGGATTCAGTTCTCTTTTATCGCCAGATGATCATTTCACTCATTCCACCCTCGAATTATACTTTCACTTCTGTAATCAAAGCCTGCGCTGATTTATCAGTTCTGTCTCTCGGTAGGGGAATTCACACCCACGTCTTGGTTTGTGGGTATGGCTTGGATATTTATGTGCAGGCTGCTTTGGTGACTTCTTATTCGAAATCTGGGGATTTGAATATAGCAAGAAAGGTATTTGATAGAATGCCGGACAGAAGTGTCGTGGCCTGGAATTCGATGATTTCAGGATATGAGCAGTACGGGTTGGCTAAGGAAGCAATTGAGTTGTTTGAGCAGATGCAGAAAATGGGGATTGAGCCGGATTCTCCTACATTTGTGAGCTTGTTGTCAGCTTGTGCGCAAACGGGTGCTCTTGGTTTGGGGTGTTGGGTGCATGAGCATGTTGTTAACAATGGTTTTGACATGAATGTAGTTCTTGGTACTGCGTTGATTAACATGTACGCCAGGTGTGGGAATGTGGGGAAAGCAAG
The DNA here is from genome assembly GCA_963580455.1 of Euonymus europaeus. Lineage (NCBI taxonomy): Eukaryota > Viridiplantae > Streptophyta > Magnoliopsida > Celastrales > Celastraceae > Euonymus > Euonymus europaeus. Next base: position 895,439 of record OY756969.1, on the reverse strand, counting down.
AGAAGTTTTTGATTCGATGAGCGAACTGAATGTCGTTACTTGGACGGCCATGATATCTGGCTACGGAACAAATGGTTACAGTACTGAAGCAGTTGGGCTTTTTGGTCAAATGAGAATACTTGGGGTTTCTCCTAATAGTGTTACATTTGTTGCAGTGTTGTCAGCATGCGCTCATGGAGGGCTAGTTGATGAAGGGTGGCGGGTCTTTGCAAGCATGAGTCATGAGTATGGCTTAGTACCAGGAATGGAGCATCATGTTTGCATGGTTGATATGCTTGGTCGTGCTGGACTTCTCAATGAAGCATATCAGTTCATCAGGGAACTTGTTTCTGGCAGCCCTGCTCCTGCAGTTTGGACTGCAATGCTTGGGGCCTGCAAAATGCATAAGAATTTTGTTCTTGGGGTAGAAGTTGCTGAGCACCTGTTATCTGTTGAGCCAGAAAATCCGGGCCATTATGTGATGCTTTCGAACATATATGCTTTGGCAGGTCGGATGGATAGAGTGGAGATGGTTAGAAATATAATGATCCGAAGAAGCTTAAAGAAGCAAGTTGGCTATAGCATAATAGAGGTCAAACAAAAGACATATTTGTTTAGCATGGGCGATAAGTCCCACCCTGAGTCAAATGAAATATATCAGTATCTAGATGATTTGATGTTGCGGTGTAGAGAAGCAGGTTATGTTGTTTTGCCTGAGTCAGTGATGCACGAAGTTGAAGAGGAAGAGAGGGATCATGCCCTGAGATACCATAGCGAGAAGCTTGCAATCGCCTTTGGACTGATGAAAACCAGCCATGCAGTTGCTGTCAGAATTGTGAAGAACCTTCGAATATGCGAGGACTGTCATTCGGCTATCAAGTATATTTCTGTAGTTGCTAATAGAGAAATCATTGTTCGGGATAAGCTTCGGTTCCACCATTTTAAAGATGGATTGTGTTCTTGTCTGGATTATTGGTGATCAATTTTATTTTCAATTCGAGGACAAGTTTCCATTTTTTCTTTAAATTGGTTGGGGAAATTGGTAATTCTTGGACAACCTAATACAAGACCTGGAGGGAGGTCTGAAATCAACATTGTTTGATCCATGAAGGGCCGGTTAAAATGTAGTATTGTTGTTTCTTTTTGTAGCAAAAAAGCATGGATGGCAAGTTACACCATGCCAGCACTAATTTCTGAACTCTGGAGAGGTCTCTTTCTAGTTTCAACTGGAGAAGTTCAGCATTTTAGTTACGTCTTCGTTCCATCTTTCAGCAGATACATGGAAGTACAGTGTGGCACGCACGCAAAGACATTCTCTATCACTTCGCCTGACCAGTATGATTCTGGTATCGATATTTAAAACACTATTCAAGCGTCGGCTAAATTAATGAATTCTGGATGTCATCAAGTCAAACACTTGCTCAAACTACTCAAGGCTGTGTGGGAATTCTTAGAGCGAGTTCGTCAAATTATTAGATAATCGAATGGCCAAGTATTTTCTAATAGTTGAGAAACCAAATTAGTAAAAAAAAAAAAATGGTTTGATAAAAATGAAAAATAGTTGATGAACGAATTTTTTTGATTTTGCCGATAATTTTGTTGTACTTTTTTGCAATTTGTGTTGTTTTAATAAGACAAAGAAAATGGTGAAAACGCATCGAGGAACTCGTTTTTGAAGAAACCCATGGAGCAGGAGCACATGATGCCTATGTGTGTGATTGTCCGTATTAAAATTGTCTAGATCTAGTAGAGAGCGACAACTTGCTAGTAAAGATTTTTGTCTGCGTCTTGTGAACGCAAGCACAAATGGACAATTTTGCTTAGCGGAGGAACCAAAATGTATGAAATGATATATTTTTGTTGGTGGAGGATATTTAAGATATTTGATAGAGAGTTGAGCAGCTTATACTCTGTCAAATGTGTTCTCTATCAAGCAGATATATGAGAATATATGTTTTTATAGACGTGGAGAAATACGTTTTGCTAATGTGACTTTACTTTTTTTTCTCTTTTACAAAAGAGGTGAAATATATTATTGATTTTGATGTAATTTTGTCGAGAAATGAAATAGTGATTGTAGAGCCCGAAACCTACAATCAAACTTTCTATCAGCTCAGCTTTGAGTGGGCCATGACAATCTTCTCAAATACTCTTCTACACTTCGATTATTGCATACACTTCGAACAAGAAATCGTGAGAACCTAAGGACCGGATTGTGAGGGCCCAGTCATTGGGGTCTCCAACGATCAAGTCAGCTCTAAGAAGAAGAACAGACAACAACCGTGGTGGAGAGCGGGAAAAGAAGGACAGTGTTTGGAGGTTAGCTGACTGAGACGTGGCTGAGACAGTCAGTTTGGTGTGTGTTCTCCTGAAATGTGCATCCCCCTCTAGTGGAGGTGGAGTTGTATTTATAGCATGTCCTCTTACTATTTTTAGTAAGGGCTTTTAGGTACTTTGATGTTTTAAAAGACAAACTGACACTGAAAAGACAGGTCTGTGTCAAGGTGACGGTTACTTTATAACAGATAAACTAAAAAGACGGTTTAAGACAAAAGGTGATACTAGAACATTAAATGAATGATATAATGCAATAAAGGGTACCTGCAGTCTGATAGACGTGTCGGATGACCTACCTTGAGAAGGTGAAGTCCCTCAGGGCACAGGGAAGAGGCGCACTCTGGTGTTGGCGATCTCACGACTAGGCGAGCCTCGTAATCACTTCATCTTTGAGCTCCAATCTCCAGCAAAACCTACATCGGCGAGCTCCTACGCTCATGGCTTTGGCAAACAGCAGTTCAACAATAAGAGTCCGAGTCGAAGCTGTGAGCTGAAGCTGAAGCTTTGACTAGTCAAATGTTGACCGGATACAAACTTGTCAGACAATTGATCTTGACCCAATTTTGACCACTACAGTGATTATCTTATTAATAGGAAAAAAAATTATGTTTTAGTGATATGAGAATATATTAAGAGATTTTTAGCCTATGTTTAGGTTGGGGTACAAAAGAAGAGAATGAAAAATTTGAGGTGGAATATGTAAATGAAGGGTTCTTGGTTAGAGAAGAGAAAATCAGGAAAATATTAATGGGGAAAAAAATGTTATGGGTCCCACATATTATTTTTACCCTCAAAACTGAGGGGATTCCGGGTGGAAAGTTGCAGAGCACGTAGGTCCCACGTGTTGCTTTACAACTCTGCCCCTGTTTTATGCCCTGTCCTTATATATACATTTCTGTCACAGTAGGTGGGTCCCACCTTATAACAAACGGGACCTCCTGTTATTATATATTGTATAAATATATATAATATATAAATTTATATCAAAAGTAATATAATAAATTTTATAAATCATAAAAATAATTTTTTTTCATTTTATCTTACTTTATTTTTTAACTATCCAAACAAGAAGTAAAATTAATCTATGTTCACTTCTTCTAAATTTTTCATTTCTCTCCGAATTTTTTCCCCTGCACAATCAAAATATTAATGTTAGTGACACATTTCACTTGACTTTTCATATGCTATCATTGAGAATAACAAAACAGTGCGCATTGTGATGACGGCCTTCGTTTTGCTTTTCCAGTACCGTCACATCCGAATTAAACAACATCGTAAATAACAAGTCCCTGTAACGGCTACATTTAGTGCGGTTCCTCCCGGCTGCTATAGCTAGGTTTTGGCTGTTGCTCTTTTTATCCCGTCACCTTGACTTACCCAATAAAAAATAGACATGCAAAGATACGCTGTCGTTTCAATAGAATAGTTTTTCACATTATTGTTGCGTGCTTTATTTGAAAACCACTGGAACTGGATATCTTTGTACAAGATTCTGATGCGTAAAGTCTGGGAATCCACGATTACCACCATGACCTGACACCTTACGCCGTGATTTCCACGCTCTCACCTAGCGCGTAATCAACATGCTAATTGTTTTCTTCTTTTTCAGATATATCCAGTCTCCGGAGGTCTTTAAATTCCTTAAACCACCGTAAAAAGCCAACTTTCAACGTTCTTTCCCTGTTGTTCGACTCTACTTTCCACCACGTAGCTTCACGTATTTTCTTTAGCAGAAGCCTCCGGAATGGAAATGAAAGCAAAAATCTTTATTAGTATGTGTAAAATGTGAGAGTGGGAACTAGCTAGGGCCTAGGGTGAGCGAAGTAAACCAAACGGTGTCTCCGTGACGATGAACTTGAGGCAGCGCCCTGTTGCCACCCCCCGCCCGGGCGCACTCCACGCGCCGCCACCATTGCAGGAGGTTTACAACATAATCCCCATACACAACCTTCTAATTGACCACCCCTCCCTACGGTACCCAGAGGTTCGTGCTGCAGCGGCGGCTCTTCGTACCGTCGGGGACCTCCGGAAGCCTCCGTTTGTTCAGTGGGACCCACGGATGGACTTGCTGGACTGGCTTGGTGTCTTCTTCGGCTTCCAGAGGGACAACGTACGGAACCAGCGGGAGCACCTTGTTCTCCACCTCGCTAATTCCCAAATGCGGCTCGAGGTGCCCACGCAGGATCCGGACACACTCAACGCAAACGTTCTCCGTCGATTCCGCCGCAAATTGCTCCATAACTACACCTCGTGGTGCTCTTACCTTGGCCGTAGATCGCAGGTTTTCTTATCCGGCCGTCGAGAGAACACTGATCAACGCCGCGAGCTTCTCTATGTCTCTCTTTACTTGCTAATTTGGGGAGAATCCGGAAACTTACGGTTCGCGCCGGAGCTGATTTGTTTCATTTACCACCACATGGCGATGGAGCTAAATCAAGTTCTGGATGATTATATAGACCGAGAAACTGGTAGGCCTTTCTTACCTTCTTTCTCGGGGGACTGCGCGTTTTTGAGGTGTATAGTAATGCCATTTTATGATACCATAAAGACGGAGGTGGAGAGCAGTCGAAATGGCACCGCACCGCATTCAGCCTGGAGGAACTATGACGATATAAACGAGTATTTTTGGAGCAAGAGGTGTTTAGAGAGATTGAAATGGCCGATCGATTTTACCAGTAATTTCTTCGCTACTGTTAGTAAGAATAAGCGAGTCGGGAAGACTGGTTTTGTTGAGCAGAGGTCATTTTGGAATGTGTTTAGGAGCTTTGACAGGCTCTGGGTTTTTTTGATTCTAGTTTTGCAGGCTTCTATTATTGTTGCCTGGGAAGACACGGAGTATCCATGGAAGGCCCTAGAGCGTCGTGATGTGCAAGTGAAGCTTTTGACTGTTTTCATGACTTGGGGTGGGCTTAGGTTCTGGCAATCTGTTCTTGATGCTGGGACGCAGTATAGCTTGGTTTCAAGGGAGACTGTGTGGCTTGGCGTTAGGATGTTACTGAAAAGCATGGCTGCGTTGACCTGGACGGTTGTCTTTGGGGTTTTTTATGGAAGGATTTGGATTCAAAAGAATGCGGATGGATATTGGTCCGATGAGGCCAATGGGAGGATTATGACTTTTCTTGAAGCTGTCTTGGTGTTTGTTATACCTGAATTGTTGGCATTGGTGCTCTTCATACTCCCATGGATTAGAAATTTGCTTGAGGAGTTGGATGGGAGTGTAATGTACTTGTTGACATGGTGGTTTCACATGCGGATTTTTGTAGGACGTGGGATGAGGGAAGGCCTTGTTGATAATATCAAGTATACATTTTTCTGGATTTTGGTATTGGCTTCAAAGATTACATTCAGTTACTTCCTTCAAATCAGGCCCCTGCTTGGGCCAACAAGGGCCCTTTTAAAGCTTAATGATGCTAGGTACAAATGGCATGAGTTTTTTGGTAGCACTAATGAGATTGCGGTGATATTGTTATGGATTCCTGTTGTTCTAGTCTACTTTATGGATTTGCAAATATGGTATTCTATATTCTCTTCCATGGTTGGTGCAGCGATTGGGCTATTTTCACATTTGGGTGAAATTAGGAATATTTCACAGCTTAGGCTTAGGTTTCAGTTCTTTGCTAGTGCAATGCAATTTAACCTGATGCCAGAGGACCTGTTGCTAAGTCCGAAGATGACACTGGTGAAGAAGCTTCGTGATGCAATCCATCGACTGAAATTGCGATATGGACTTGGTCAGCATTACAAGAAGATTGAATCAAGCCAAGTAGAGGCAACCAGGTTTGCCTTAATATGGAATGAGATAATCACGACTTTCAGGGAGGAAGACATTATCAGTGATAAAGAGCAAGAACTAATGAAACTGCCGCCAAATTGTTGGGGCATTAGGGTAATTCGCTGGCCTTGCTTCCTCCTTGGCAATGAGCTGCTGGTTGCACTCAGTCAGGCAACGGAGCTGGCAACTGCGCCTGACCAATGGCTTTGGTTGAAGATATGCAAGAGTGAGTATAGGCGGTGCGCTATCATTGAAGCTTATGATAGCATTAAATACTTGCTTCTTAAGATTGTTAAATATGATACAGAAGAACATTCCATTGTTGAACATTTTTTCTCTGAGATAGATAACAAAATCCATATTGAAAAATTCACTGAGATATACAAGATGACCCTGCTGCCACAGATTCATTCTAAAGTAGTATTACTTGTTGAGCTTCTGATGAAACCAAAGAAGGATCTTGGTAAAGCAGTGAATATTATGCAGGCCTTGTATGAACTTTCTGTACGTGAATTTCGAAAAGCGAAGAAGTCCACTACGCAGTTGATTCAGGAAGGTCTGGCCCCTCGCAATCCATCCACCGATGCCGGGTTGCTCTTTGAAAATGCTATTGATTTTGCTGATTCTGGAGATGAGATATTTAATAGGGCACTACGGCGTTTGCATACAATTCTTACTGCAAAAGACTCCATGCATAATGTTCCCAAGAGTCCTGAGGCGAGACGCCGAATTGCTTTCTTCAGCAACTCACTCTTTATGAACATGCCACATGCTCCTCAGATTGAGAAGATGGTGGCATTCAGTGTTCTGACTCCTTATTATGATGAAGAGGTATTGTATGGGAAAGAAATGCTACGGAGTGAGAACGAGGATGGCATTTCTACCCTGTTTTATTTGCAGAAAATTTATGAAGATGAGTGGGAGAATTTTCTAGAGCGGATGCGCAGGGGAGGCATGGAGCATGATGATGAAATCTGGACCACAAAGGTGAGGGATCTACGTCTCTGGGCTTCATATAGAGGGCAGACATTATCCCGAACTGTGAGGGGTATGATGTATTATTATAGGGCTCTTAAGATGCTCGCCTTCCTTGATTCTGCTTCTGAGATGGACATTCGAATGGGATATCAACAAATTGCTTCTCATCATTCTTTAAAGCAAACCCCTCGTTTGGATGGCCTAAACTCAGTTAAGCCACCATCTTCCCAGAAACTGAGCAGAGCAAGCAGCAATGTCAGTCTTTTGTACAAGGGGCATGAGGATGGGAGTGCCCTAATGAAATTCACATATGTGGTCACCTGCCAGGTATACGGACAGCATAAGGCGAAGGGAGATCGCCGTGCTGAGGAGATTTTGTTTTTGTTGAAAACCAATGAAGCACTTCGAGTTGCTTATGTTGATGAGGTGCTGTTAGGGAGAGGAGAGACGGAGTATTATTCGGTTCTTGTGAAGTACGATCAGGAGCTGCACAGAGAGGTTGAAATTTATAGGATCAGGTTGCCTGGTCCCTTGAAACTTGGAGAAGGCAAGCCAGAAAATCAGAACCATGCCATAGTCTTCACTCGCGGCGATGCGATGCAGACGATTGACATGAACCAAGACAATTATTTTGAGGAGACACTCAAGATGCGGAATTTACTCGAGGAATTCAATAACTATTATGGCATTAGGAAGCCTACCATTCTTGGTGTCCGAGAGAATATCTTCACGGGGTCAGTATCTTCACTGGCTTGGTTCATGTCTGCACAGGAAAATAGTTTTGTAACGCTGGGGCAACGTGTGTTGGCTAACCCTTTGAAGGTGCGAATGCACTATGGTCACCCAGATGTGTTTGATAGATTCTGGTTCTTACCTCGTGGTGGAATGAGCAAGGCTTCTCGAGTGATAAATATCAGTGAGGATATATTTGCAGGTTTTAACTGCACTCTGCGAGGTGGCAATGTGACACACCATGAGTATATTCAGGTGGGTAAGGGTAGGGATGTTGGGTTGAATCAAATCTCCATGTTTGAGGCCAAGGTTGCCAGCGGCAATGGGGAGCAGGTTTTGAGTAGAGATGTATACAGGTTAGGTCATAGGTTGGATTTCTTTCGCATGCTTTCTTTTTTCTACACGACTGTGGGGTATTATTTCAATACAATGGTCATAGTTATAACTTCCTATGCATTCTTGTGGGGCCGCCTTTATCTCGTTCTCAGTGGCGTTGAGGATGTAGCCATGAAGAATAGCAGCAACAATAAGGCCCTTGGTGCAATTTTGAATCAGCAGTTTATCATCCAGCTTGGCCTCTTCACTGCCCTCCCAATGATTGTGGAGAATTCCCTTGAGCTTGGTTTTCTTCCAGCAATTTGGGACTTTCTGACAATGCAGTTACAGCTTGCATCACTCTTTTACACTTTCTCCTTGGGAACTCGTACCCATTTCTTTGGTCGGACAATTCTTCATGGGGGAGCTAAGTACCGAGCAACGGGGCGAGGTTTTGTGGTGGAACACAAGAGTTTTGCTGAAAATTATAGACTTTATGCTAGAAGCCATTTTGTGAAAGCAATTGAGCTGGGAGTTATTCTAACAGTATATGCTTCTTATAGTCCCTTGGGTAAGACTACTTTTGTTTACATACTGATGATGATTTCAAGCTGGTTCCTTGTGGTGTCGTGGATACTGTCTCCTTTTGTGTTTAACCCCTCTGGCTTCGATTGGTTAAAAACTGTTTATGACTTTGATGATTTCATGAATTGGATTTGGTATGGTGGTGGGGGCCTTGCCAAAGCAGATCAGAGCTGGGAAACTTGGTGGTATGAGGAACAAGATCATCTGCGAACAACTGGTCTTTGGGGCAAATTATTGGAGATTATATTGGATCTTCGTTTCTTCTTCTTCCAATATGGTGTCGTGTATCAGTTGAAAATTACAGGCGGAAGCACCAGTGTAACTGTTTACTTGTTGTCTTGGATATACATGGTGGTTGCTGTTGGGATTTATGTGATCATAGCTTATGCCCAGGACAAATATGCTGTTAAGGAGCACATCTATTATCGGCTTGTGCAGCTTCTGGTCATTCTGGTTACAGTGCTTGTGATTGTTTTATTGATGGAGTTCACCAAGTCCGAGTTTATTGATGTTGTGACAAGTCTTTTGGCATTTATTCCCACTGGTTGGGGCCTTATATCTATTGCTCTGGTGCTAAGACCTTTTCTGCAGACCACTGTGGTATGGGACACTGTGGTGTCCTTGGCTCGACTCTATGAGTTGCTGTTTGGAGTGATTGTAATGGCTCCTGTAGCATTGCTTTCATGGTTCCCTGGATTCCAATCCATGCAGACGAGGATTTTATTCAATGAGGCATTCAGCAGGGGCCTCAAGATATCACTTATTCTCACTGGCAAAAAGACAAATTGACACCATTTAAGGTAAAATTTGGCTTAATTTCACATACTTTTGCAGTTTGTTTTTCATTCTAAAGTCCTTTATCTCGCTCACTAATTATGTTGTCGTGAGTGCATTAGTTGAAGTTTCCTTGACTAAAGAAAGGGTATTTCACTATTTCCACTGTTTCTCATATCTTCTCCCCTAAAAGAGAGGTAAACAACCGTAATGGGTGAGGTCGAGGATATGCTAGATGTTCAATCTTTTCCCCACATAATATGTGGAAAGACTATTTCCAGGAAATTAAACTTGTTACCCTGGGTTGCACACCTGCAACTGTATCACTGGCCATATGTTTGTATGGAAAGGTAAACAACTACTGTGCTCAAGGCTGCCGCAATGACCTGTGATTTTTCCCTTGTGATCTATGAATTGTTTTCCTGGGCTCCTTGTGCAATTAAGCAAATCAAGTGACCATTGGAAAACATTGCCGTAGAAGAAATTAAAAATGTGAATATGGACTCTTTTAGAAATTAAGAAATTAAAAATGTGATTAAGCAAATTGAGTAACCATTTGCTGTAATGTTGGATTTATCCAGACAGAGTCAATTGTTTTCTTTCTTGATCTCCATTGCTGGACAAATCCAATACAAGTGTACTTTTATTTGAGCCCCTGCAGTTGTTATTTGGACATAAAAAGATTAGCTTGTGTATCCTGCTTGGATATTCTCTAGTCGGGCTGTGAGTCGGGTATAGCTCTTTTCACTGTGACTAATCTTCAATATTTATACATAGCAAGCTCTACCTGTCTATCTACTTGGTTTAACAGAGAAACTGGTCTCAGGTTGAGCCAAGAAGAATGATGAGTCCTATCCCACCCTTTTTTTGTGGCATCCACACCTGTTAGGTCGGCATACTTGTGACTTTCAATCTCTTGTAGAAAGATGCAGGTTTCCAAAAATACAAGCCAACTGAATAAGCTGAATGTATGCTCCTGGAACCTTCTTATGCAGTTCATGTATTTAATTGATTTCTGAAACATGAAACAACCTTTCCCAAATGTGAAGATTCCATTTCACAGACCATGAAACGGTTTCTTTTATGGCCATTTGACTTATGTCTTCAATGGCTACCCCACCTGTCCACCAGATGGCAGTGTTGGTTCTATGACTTTGTGCTCATTATTGGTCGTCAGCTGCAAGCCCTACGCTAGAGTTGGGTGTTATCTGCTTAACATTTATGTTCTGCCATTGGTAACTTCTTCAGATTTCAATAACGTATATGCATGTAGTTCCAGTTGGTCATTTGTTTTTCCTCCTAGTATTCATTGGCATTTTCTTCATTTAGAAAAAGTAAATTATTGGCACTGGCACTTTTTTCATTTGAAAAATGTAAATCTAAAGGGAATGCTTGTTTTTTCATTATTTCAGGTAAGCCTAGTGCCTAGACAGCTAAAAATGGACTTTTCAAACCAAGGATAGCTCATAGCATATTGTTCTGCTGTGGCAACTAATTATCATGAGTACCAAGGCTGTTGAGTTCTGGTAAAAGGCCGATTTGGAGTTCAAGCCCTTTTTATTAGCTCTCTCTTCTTAATGCTCTTCTATATGATATTCTCGGTTTGATCTAACCACATTGTTCTCATTATGGTGGTGTTCGTACATTTCCTGCTAGGTTTTTCATTCTCGTTGTTTTGGCATCAATGGAACACAATTTCCACTAACAGTTTCAGTCCTTTGCTGGCAGATCGTTGTATATATCTTCTTTCTTTGTCTCAGCTGTATTGATGTATGTAAAATCCCTTTCTGTCGGGATTAAAGAGGACTAAATGAAATTATTGACTATTTTTTCCCTTCTACGCAGAGAACTAGGATCCTATGCCAATATAAACAGTGAAATAGACTCTAGAGCTCCATGTAAATAATCAATGGAATGTATTTAACAATATAATTATATAAAGTATATAAATTGCTATCCTTGCAATTCAACACCGCTGACTACAGGCACCATCTCATATGATGCTCTGTCTCTAAGCCTCTTGGGAAGAATACATCGACCACCAAATCTTTGCTGCAAGAAAATGAGCAATGCAAACAGCAATCCACCGCAGGGTATGACAATGTCCCAGGCAGTTGAATAAAAGTCCATTTCATGATCTGCATATATGTGAGAGAACTTCAAAACCCATGAAGAACTGTGAGCCCTGTAAAGATCATATGCGTGAGGCAGCAACCGAACAAGCGTAGTTCCACTGTAAAAGGAAGCAGCAAGAGCAATTTCTCTCGAGTCAAGGAACAAGTTGAGTAAAATCTGTGGAAGCAAGAAGCTGTCGAGAACCAAACCACCGTAAGACTTGAGGCCAACCCAGAAAGAATGTTGCTGGCGCAAATGCCTCTGAGTATAAATTTGGTACAGATGCCGCTGGGGAGGAAGTGCATCATGGCGTAGCAAAAAGGGGCCCCGGTGAGAATTCTTGATATGGTATATAAACAAAGCAGCCAACCCACCAAGCATATATAAAGGTAAAGAAACATATAAAACCTTTTTCTCATAATTCCACAAGCCCTTCTGGCTATCATTACTCTGTCTTGCAGACCAATTGAGCTGGAGAAGGCGAAATTGCAAAAGGAATGCTATCATTGTTACCACCCTTACTATTATTTCATTTACTTCAAGCCATCCTCCTCCCCCAAGGAAAACATTCTGACGGTTAGGATTTGCCAGAAAGAATGCTTCAAAGTTTAATAACAGAGGAATCATGTATCCCAGTGTAAGAATCAGTAGCATGACCACAGATATGAAGGGAAGCACGTCTGGATGCTTCTTCACATAAAACAGCTGCAAGCCTACAAATATGCATGCAAGGGTATTGGAGATCAAAACCATTGTAATCTCAAGATCCATTCTCCAAATGGATTCTCTAGCTTGCGTAGTGTAAATCGAGTTTGAAGACAACTCCAGTCGATCAAAGTACATAGGATCTGACTTTTCCCGTGTGCTCATAATGGTTCCCTTGATACTTTCACTGCCCTTTGCATTCAACGGAGGAAACTTGACATTAATAACAACCCCGCAGTCCATTGAGTCATTTTTCATTAATTGCAGATCATTTGATCGTAAGCGTCGACAACCTCTCATACACAAAACACCAATGCTCCTGTCATAAATGCCTTCAGCGGATATGTGTACTGCTTCGGACAAAGACATATCACGATTGGACATGAAACTAGTAGGTGTGAAACTCAGTCTATAGCTGATGTTTAACAGATTCTGGCTGTTCTCATTTGATCGGAGTGGGGGCTCAATATGATTACCAGGACTATACAATAAGTTGCCATATGATAATTGATCACCCACAAATAACGGGGATGCATAGCCTCTTGATAACTTTCCTTTGCTATCTGTCACAGACATGTCAAATCTCATGTCCAAAGAGTACCCATTAGGGTACGTCTCCCCCCTGCTTTTAGAAGTCTTATGTGAACGAGATTTTCCAACAGTATCGATCTCAGTATATTCATATTTGACACCAGGGACAGCCACTGGGTCTCCCCAAAAGCTGCGAAATGTGATCTTACCAGAGTAATCCATTCCATCTTTTGTTGTATCCCTATAAATTTGCCCCAACATTGTACTCTGATTTCTTAATGACAAAACTGCAGGAAATCTCAAGCTCAACTTAATTGAACAATTACCAACAAACGCACCAGTCAAAGACTGCGTGTTGTACAGAATTCGACAAGCAACAGCACAAAGCCTGTTCTTCTTCTGATCCCAGCTCCCCTCAGCAATCAACGTGGTATGAGGATGAAAAGGAAATCTAGAACTATAGGATATAGTGCTAGAATTACGAAAACCAAGCAACATCTGCATTTTTTGATTTTCAATGCATCTAATACCTTTGAAAAACATTACATTGGGCATGTATTTACCAGCAACACCAAGAACATCGCAAGTTTCATTACGGCAATTACTCCCATAATCCAATTCAAACTTATGAGAGGTCTGACCGAGAAGCCTACACAAACCTCTGCTTGCCTCACTGAGAGGCAGATTCTCTCCTCCATCATTTCCACTTAAACATTCATTTCCCTTCTCAATCAATCTGTAGTCATAACTCAATCTTTTAGACAGACCCAATATTGAAATAGGCTCAAAATAAGAACCACTACTCTTATCATCTACACTTTCTAAAACCCCCTTCACCAAACTATCAAAAACACTTGAATTAACCGGATAATCAAGTTTAAGAACAACATTAAAAAATCCTAAATTACCAGTTTTTGCATTCTTGTAGCCTGACCCAGATCCGACCATACAAAGCTTCCCAGTAGATTGTGACCAATACCCACTAAGTTTGAAACTTGCCACACCTCGCCTCACCGGAAACCTCGGTCCCCGGACCCGAAACCTTTTGTTGTGCTGTGGTCTATATGCAGCATTATGATGCGTTTGAAACAACAAATTCCCTCTGATCGCGTAAGTTCCATTCTGGAATGTCTTGCGTGCATCGTGGGCATTGAACATTACGTAATTTGGCTGGTCGGAATTGTACTGAGAGACTTCGCCTAGGATTTCCGAGCCGCCAGAGAAGAATGCAGACTGCAAGCGTAGGTTTTGGGAAGTGAGGCCCCACAAGAAGGTGGAGGGTTCAAGGGGGGAATCAGGGACGACGTGATTGCAGTAAGTAGAGTATACGATCTGGGAGGAATCGGCAGCGTATGAGGCACAGGGATTGGCGAAGAGGGAGACATTGATAGAAAAACAGAGGAGGAGAAGACTCACTGAGAATTTACGGGGTTTCAAAAGGGTGATTGGCAAATTTGGACGAACCCTAACCCTACGTTTTTGCATCGAAGGCAGAGATGAACTGGCATTCGAGTCCATTTGTGGCAAATGAGAACAGCGCCGTACTGAAGCTCCAGTTCTTTCTTATAGGTTTGTAGCCCTTCGATTTTCGAAAGTTGAAGGACTCGTTTGGTTAAGTCTGAAATAAAGAATGTTTTTTCGTTCAATTACTTGTCTTTAGTAAGATTTCTGTTTGGGTTGTTTGAACTTTGATCCAAGACCAAACGAGGAAAGTAGTGCCTATCACAAATAGAAGAGTGAATACATATGTAGATCATCATACATCATGTACCTAATCAGACAAGCTTGCTCTCTTAACAGAGCTTATGGTTTTAAACTCTGTCATCAAATCAAAAATTAGACTTTAGTGAAAATCAAATTCAAAACCTGTTCAATTAATATGATTTAAACTTCAAAAGATTTCTCAATACTGCTTTCAGTTCGCTTCTTTATTACATTTTCTTCCTCTACATTTTATTTCTGATATATCATCGTTGACGTTATGTGCACTGGAGATTATTGAAGGCTGTCTTCAATAAATGCTTGCTTCGCATGATGTTCAGCAAAACAGGCTTGCATACTTTACACTGTACTAACAGAGAATGAAAGAGGCTGCTGGCTACCTATAATGTAACAAACCAACCTACAAAACTCTTTGAAAGAGATTGAGAATCGAGGCTGCAAAACTCATTTGGCCTTGGCAAAAACTGTCAAAGCATGATATTGCTGGGTTACAGTGTAATTCTATGTGGTGCTTCTCGATCCTGTTAGCGACGAAAACCATCAGAACTGAATACGATTCAAAGAGAGCGAAAACCATCAAGTATAAAGCAAACCAATCCAAATCTTGTTTCTTTTTTCTGCAAATCAGAATATGATACAATGCTTCACCACTCACCCAGATTTTCTCAACACACCACACACAGCACCAGAATACAGTACATTTACAGCATCGCAATTCTTACAGAGTAATTTTTTATTGAAAAGGAAACGATGGACTTGCATTACTTAGAGGATATTATACAGACTATGGACGTGGTAGGAATGGCTTCACGATTCCATTACCTCTGCAGCGCATTCATTTTTCCGGCTTAAATGAATTGGCTTCAATTGATTCCCTTATCAGAAAATGCCTCCAAAAGCTTTGGGAAGAGTTTACCGAGCATAAGTTTGAACCCCGTCGAGTTTCCTGATGATGGGTATGCATGATCTTTTTGTGTACTCCCCGATGCGTCACATGCTACTGGAGCTCCTTCCATATATGCCTTACAAGCTGACAGAATGTCATGGGACCGCTGCCTAAAGTGCTCCTCTACAAGTGCTTCAAAATGCTGCACCAGTAAAATCAAAACATTATTACGCAGCAATAGCATGCTTGCATTACAATGGCCAATTGTTGGCTCTGAGAACTATTTTCTGTCAATAAAATTTCCACCCCGTGGCAAGTTTCAATTACCAACACATTAATCTATATGCCACGTAATTTAAATAGAATCTTGCTAGGGGGTGTCTAATGCTTAAAATGTGCCACAAAACTCCTCAGAGTAAATTTGGAATAAAAATGCAAAACTACAATAGTAAAATCATCTCAAAAATTATGCAAATTCACCTTAGGTGGCCTCTGAAGTATGTATATCATGGACTTGCAGGTCATGAGAAAGGCATTCTCGTTGTAGCTTGCTGAATTTTTCTTCCCCTCTGCCCTTCCCATATGCTTATCATACCCAGCCTCGTTAAAATAAGGCTTTTCATTAAGCACAAGGGCCTGGAGAGAGAGAAGTACTTGCAAAATACTAGAGCTTTCTGGATTCCATACTTCAGTTCCAGTGCCAGTCCATGTATTGAGGAGACTCAAACAGACCTTTCCAGACTCATACAAATTAGGGTTAACACGAAGGCCACCGGAATGATAATGCACCAACTGCATAAGATTCCATATTTACAGGAAATGCTTCAGTTTTTCTGTTGCCCTTCACATTTTAAATGCGGTGATCATACAAGCAGATACTAGAAAGTTAGAATAATAGGCATTTAAATTTCTTTTGAATGCAGTTTAAACTTTATCACCCTGATTGTCACAATTAGGATACTTCTCAAAATAAGGCACCAGAAATCTCATACACTTCTTAGTGGAGCAGAATGTCATGGGGTAATCTTGCATTTAAGCCACCAAATCTCAATCTGCCCCGCTCAGAGCCATCCATCAAAGTAAAATATGTATTAACGAGAAACAAGAGAAAGCCGAGAAGATAACTTACAGGCGGTTCATTAGGATAGTCCGGAGGAAGATGGATGTCAAAGAAGAACAGCCCGTCATGATATGGAGTGCCAGGTGCACCAATGATGGCTGCTCGAAGCAGATCCATCCGTTCCTCATATAAGCGGATATAGATTGTTTCTGTTGAGGTTACAAAAGAAATTTTGTGCAACAAAACAGTTAGTTAGTTAGGGAATTCATATATTTACATACTTAAAAAGACAATTTCTTCCTGAAATTAGCTAGTTCCTGACTATCAAGTGACTTCAGAATTTAGATCATCTTATCACTCACTTTTGCAAATAAAGTTCAACAACGGAACAACCCATACAAAATTACGGGGAGAAGGGTGGGAGTGGGGAATTTACCGCCAACACTCTAGAGGCTAAAATCTACTACGTTATCCAGCAATTTATCTTCATTTTAACCTGAAATCATATTTTATTTGCCGTTACCAAAGCAAAACCTTGAATAAGATGAAAAGTGGAGTTGCAAACAGCACAGACTCATTTCATATCCCCAATATCTATTATGACAGGAGACAAATAAGGTACCAACCAGGAAGATCTTTCTGAAGAATATTCCATTCTTGTTGAACCTTCTTCAACCAAACTCTTTTCATCTGTTAGGAAAAAAAGTATGGCAAAGCATTATCATGACTGTTTGAACCCATGAGTTCATATAGTTAGCGTAAAACTTTTGTTCTATTTTGGACCTGAGATAAAGCCAATCCCTTGCAGAGACCATCAAGATAGCGGTGATCTGAGCAGCCATCAACCAGACCAAATCGCCTAAACTTTTCTGAACTTTCTCTGACAGATGGAGTTTGAAGTTCTTTATTCTCCTGAAGATCATTAATTTCCTGACTTGAACTCGTTTTGCTAAGCTGCACTTCCTGTAACATCAATGATTGTTCATCTACAGAGAGACCACATGTGGACATAAGCTCTTTCTCTTGGGGAATTTTAGATTGATTTCCATTTTTGGCAAAGTGGCCAAGTGAAAGCAGGCCAGATAGGGATGTGGAACCAAGGGATCCGAATATGCTTGCTGTAACACTGGTGAAGAGTCCAATTGTGGAAAGAGGAAAGAATGAAGATCCAGATTCCCGAGGATGGCTTCCGTGCTCTTCACAAATGGCATCGGATTTTAAGAGACCCTAAGCAATGCAACACAATCTAGTTAATTTTTTATTCACTACTGTCCAGAATGCTAACTGATATTCAACTTAAAGGCATATCTACTACAATCTCTATCACCTTTTAACATGGATGACTCGAAAAAATAATTAAACCTGTGGTTGTATCACAGTTTAGGTTGGAGTTGCATAGAAAACATTCTGAAGCTTACACTCTAGTTTCTCACAGATGCAACTTCACATAGATCACAAGAAGCATTGATAAAGACGCAGTTTCTGCACCAAGTCCCTAGCTATATGAACTATTTCATTAGGGAAGTGTATGAGAAGGTTATATTAAACTTTTCAGAAATCTCAAGTACATCCCAGTTGACGTGCGCCCACTAAATCCCCAACAAATTCTGTGCATCTTCAGTCAGGAAACTACATAAAATATTCTAGAAATCCTCAGCTTTATTTGGATTAATCACTTGCTTGTTTATTTCCTTCAAAATAATGTCACTACAATCAGATTATTTATGCCAAAATATTATTCCCAAAAATGAACAACATCAGCATACAGCATGTCATACTATTTTGTCCTTGTGTTTTTTTGTCTCGTTAATTTTTTCAGACAGGTGAATAGAGGATTGTACCTTTCCAGTTTGATCAATTATCTCTTCATTCAATAACTCAACATTTGGTTCATTGAGCATATGAGTTGCAGTAACAGTTTCATTTGCATCAATCCTGAAAAGGTCATTAGGGGCAACCTGCAATGATGTCCAAAAAAACTCATCTATAATAAAAGGAGTGCATGAGAACAATGCAGACAAACTCTTCCCACTCTACTCCCACAAAATGTTAGTCAGGTCAAGATTTTGACACCCAATGAACAGTCAGGAACTTTATTAAGGATAGATTCACTGGAACATGCCAACTAGATTATTATTTCATATCAGATGGGTGTCAAGTGTATTCCACCTTCACTAATAGTGAGAAACGTTTAAAGGTTTACATCCTGTAGGGGGGAAGCGCGTTCTACAGACACACACATCGAGAGCCACTCCAAATAAAAAGAGGAATGAACCCTTTACCCAACAAACCTGATCAATTTTACTTGGTAGATCTGTATATAATTCTACGTGTACATGGAAAACAAATTCAAAGAAATAGGGACTAAAAAATTCTCAAAATATGTACTGGCGCTTGCATAAAAAAATTCCCCATAACTCCAAATCATCAAGTATGTTGGGTATACCTTACACAGTCAATTAATTTCCATTCTTACTCTTCTATTCTGCCTGACAGTCATCAGTAATCTACAAATTTCCAGCCATCAAGGAACTTCAGTTACAATAACCAAAAGTTCCTAGATTACCTTGCAATAATACTGTAATACCCAACTCTGATCAAGTTAAACAGCTATGCCCATGACAAAGTGATTGACAAAAAACATAAACCACAAAAGGATAATATCATGTACTGTAATAAAATTAGTCAAACAATGACCATTATAATTCAGCATATGTATTCCCCCTCGTGAGAGCTTTTTCCTAGAGAAAGTGACGGCCCTCATCTAAAGAAGAATTTGTAATATTTTGTATAAACCACACTTGTCAGCAATCAGTAGATATTCACCGCAAAGTCTCAAATTTCTGGATAAGCCTAGCATCATCATCAACTACACATCCAAAGAACATATTATTTCACAGGGAAAAAAATTAAACAAAAAAGGCCAAGTTCATACCGTCGATTTGAGCCCAGTAGCCCATGTCACCTCAACACCATCATCTTTGAAGCCTGTTATGTTGCCAATGAAGGATAAGTAACTTTCAGCATCATACTCGATCTGATCTAAACCGCAATCTTTGTCTTTAAGAGCCAAATCCCCACCCATTCCAGTCTCTCTGTTCACAAAAGCTTCATTAGCTTGGTCAATGTAGCTTGGAACCAACACAGTGACAATGTCTCCAAAACAGTAGGAGTAGTCAGGGTGCTCAATGAGTTCATAAGAACTCACAGTTTCGTCCATAGGGTCTTGTCCCACACTATTCATTTTATTCGCATCAAAAGCTTTCCATCTTACCTTAACAGTCTGTTCCTTTGCATCTGCACTCTTCACAATTCCCCATCTTTGGTTGCCAGATACAGGTGGATCAACACAATTACCCTTCTCTGTTACAAACTGTCCAGGCCAAAATTCATGAGCATTAACAACATTTACAGGGAGCAAAGAATGTGATTCTAACCCCAAAGAGTGGCTACCATCCTGCCACATAACATCAACAAGGGTTCTTGTCCTCGCAATGACAAAGATTTCCTGAAGATCTTTTCTCAGAAATCCCCTGTCTCTCTTCTTCTGTTCTTTAAAGACCTCATGACTAGAGATACCAAGAAACAGTTGGTCCATCACACCGTTATGGTCTGGAAGCATGCACCACTCACCAAGTTGCCAATTCGCATGAGAGAAACATGACAACAAAGTTAGTTTTTCAGCATCCTGCAAGTGTGGGGGTGCAGGTGACTTCATATCAGGCCCAACTGACAGAGAGGCAAGCCAATTGACATACACCAACCCTGGTTCTACAGAGCAAACAGTTCCTTGATCCTGATTCTCTTTCCCGGTACCACATAACCATCTAGCTGATTTAGAGACCGTTGAAAGTTTAACACACACTCTCTGTCCAGGATAAAATGGATACATTGAATCCTCAAGTATGTTGGGACCTAGAGGCACGACCTTTGCTTGGTCAAGTGCAGATACCTCAGCTCTTGTCCCATCATCAAATAGTATGGTGACGGTGTCAATTACTTTGTCTACCCTTCCAAGCCATGGACCATAAACTACATAGTCCCCCACCGAAATGGAGCGGATCTTTAGAAGGTTCTTGGAGTTCACACCTTTTATGATTTTCCCATGGATGCTTTCCACGTCCACCAGAATATTAGCATTTATGACCTTGCCCATCTGCCCAGATGGGTCAGTTACAGAACATACGATGTCTCCATACACAAACCCTCTTTCAAATGAAAGGAAATCATCAATTTTGCCAATGCTCTCCTCCAAACTTGACAAAATACTTCGAGCATGCCCACTGAATAGGAAGTCAAGTTCCTCTTGATCATCACTGCTGCCACTGTCACTGAAACTCTCCCAATCAGAGGAGTCACTATGAAGCACATCCATCACCTGCATGAATATATCTACGTTATGTTGCCACAATTACAACATATCTGCCAGAGAAAACTATATTGAACCAACAATTCAACAAAAATACTGTAGAGAAGCTAGGCTAATAGAAAAAAGGTCACAACTTAGTAGCAAAAAATACACAATTAGAAAAACCTATTCAAGCGAATCTTCCTCATTAACATGTAGAATCAGGAAGAATACACAGTTTGATAAGAAAAACAGCTGAATGAGAAACAGGCTACTTAAGACAAAGCAAAGATTCTTATTCACAAGAAACAGAACAAAACATAACTACAACACTAAATCAAACTGCTCTTCGTATATTTGGGGGCATATGAACTTCATAGCTATCATCATTTACAACTGGTCTGATATAGACTTCAAAAGAAACAAAAATCACAAGGAGCGCACAGGGAGATACCTTCAAATTTGCACTTTCTTGAACAAGTCGAAATGTGCAACTCTGGTGTCAATCCTATTTGTTAAGATGCAGCGGGACAATTGCTAATTGTTGTTATACCAAGGATACGAACCAAACCCTATTGAAAATCACAGGCTCTCCAGCTTGGTGCCAATGATCAATTTTTAAATATTTCTTCAATATCTCCAATAAGGTATCCTGAATACAAAAACTGGAGATAATATGCCAAAGGAGATTTGCCCTAACGAGATGATAGGGGATAAAAGGAGTCAACTAAGAACTCCAATATGCCAAAGGAGATTTGCCCAACGAATGGACGAAGCTTCTGTCAGAAGAAACTTCCAAATAAGGTATTTTTTTTCCCACCAAAGCTGTAATATTAATGTGGCAGAACTGTCAGATGTGATATTTCCTGAGGTTGACCACAAGCTATCCAGGAAAGACAATATGAAGTGCGAAAGGAGATCTGCCAGCTCCAAAGGTGGGATACTCAGTCAGAATATGATAAATGATATGAAGTTACCCTAATTATGCTGTCAGGAGAACTTCCCAACAAGAGTAGATTTCAGAGCTTGCCAAAGGAGATTTGCCCCAGGGAGCGAAATGGTGAAATATACAGTTTGTATAACCGGATCATCCCAAAAAAAGTAATTAATTCCTTTTTTAGGAAAAGATCCTATATTGCCAAAGGAGATTTGCCCCTAACGAAATCAGACTTCTGTCAGGTTTTTCCAGAGCCAAAGGAGATTTGCCTCAAGAAGATGTATTCAATCAGCCACCAGAATTTGTATGAAGATCAGGCTGGATCCCAGTAGAAACAGCTAATCAAACACATCTCTTACAGTTTGTTCCATGGAAACTTGGAAAGTCAACCCCGTATCAAATGAAACCTTAAAGAGACCTTTCTCAGAAACCAATATTACTTGCCATCAGAAAAAAGTGCTTCTCCAATATCTCCATGGAACCTGCAATGGCAGGGGCAAAATTTATTAGCGATATTTAGGTAAACTAATACAGATAGCACTAGCATTCATGCATTCCAGAACCTCGAATCATCACCGTCAACTATCATACCTTACAATAATAAAACTAGTTTTTTTATCCAAAAAAAAAAAACTAGTTGAGAGAGAAACAGAGTGCAGCATAAGTTTCTTTTGCCCAAACTAAAAACCAGAATCCATTCAAAACCCAGTAAAAACATACCTTCAAAATCTTCACAACCAGATTCAAGATTCTTTCTCATCAAAATTTCTCAGGGTCACTTCGTTGAACAACCTCAGGGAATAAAACTAAACACCCCTAACCTATCAAGTGATTCAAGTTAAAGTAGAAATCAGTATAGTTAAGATTGATAATTCTACCGCCTATTGAACAAACTAATACCGCGTGTATTATGTTCAAAATCATTGAAACTAACAAAACGAATACAAGAAAGTTTGAAACTTTATAAAGGATTAAATTGGAGAGAAAAATAACCGTACCATTTGCTGCTTCTATACATGACCGGACCGGAGCCATAAAAAGTGGAGCCAAAAAAACCCAGAAACTATAGAGAAACCCACATAGAGACTACATGACGACGTAGACCCACCTCATGAATCCTTCACCAATACTCGCGCCCCTGATTATTCCCCGACTTTCTCGCACTTTCTACAAACTTTTCTCGAGAAAGTGTCTACAAGGAAGAGATGGGAGAGTTCAGAGATTCAGATAGCTCCTCCGCAAAAACGCACTCGTAATCCCAAAAACAGAGCACGAAAACATTGCACAGTGACACACTCTTTCCGGTCCTCTCTCTGAAATTTTAATGGTGGTTGCTTTCTAGTTGACCCCTGTAGGACTACTTAAGTCGCTATAACTAGCATAGAGAGGGCATTCGCGATCCATCATCGGATTATAGAAATTGGACTACTAAATTTTGTATGTAGATACGGAGAAGAATATACCAACAGTATCAGACAAATAATACTGTACAGCATGACAATGACAGTTTAAACTTGATGTCTCAGTTTTTCCTTGTACCTTATCGACAGTACCAGTCACACATACGTATGCTAAGCACAGTAAATTGGTTGTTCTTACGTTTTAACTTTCAAGTAAAATAATTAAAAGGAATTGCGACCTAGTCAAGTCCAAGAGCACTAATTAAGAGTTTAAGACAGCAATGATCTGGTAATGACAACGACTGATTCCTAACTATCTTTTCCACTCGAGTCATTTTTCCTATTTTGATTTTCTATGCATTCTTTTTTTTTTATCTTTCTGAGTGGGATTATGATATTAGTGTCAGTTCTTAGTGGCAATAAGGGACCTTGATCTTTTTGTTGGCAATGAGAACATAAGAAAGAACCCCACAAAGAATATACAGAGACCAAGAACAATTAATAAAGTGAGAACCAGAGGAGTTGTATCAATCTGTTGCATGTGTTCAGAGTTTATCAACTATGAAGTAAATGGTAGTGGCCACGGACTCACAAGAACATGCCACGTTGCTTTCGAAATTATTAATTATCATAATGATTCAACGTTTATGCCAATTGCATTGTATACCACTAACACTATTTAATTAATTTATGGTGGTCGAAAAATAATATTGAATACATATTATATATGTGATAAACATATAGTAGACTTCTCTTAGGTCAATAATAATTTTAAAAAGCATTTTTTTCTTCATAAGCTTAATTTCCAACAGCCGTGATCCACCAACTTGATTACAAGGACATGTTATATTAGAAAATTGAGGAAACCAAACAAGTTCGGTTACATATCTATACACATGGACATTCGTATTCCTCCGTCATTGGTGATGATATATTTATGAAATCTCCAGGCTAAGCCTTTTTATCAAAATATATATATATATATATATATATATATATGGAATTATGTGGATATTGAATTCCCCATACGGTTTGGAAAGTGTGTCATCTCATCCTATCAGATTATTTATGCACTGTTAGATGGGAATATCAAATTCTATCAAATTGTAGAGTTACTCCTTCCTTGTATTTGTGGTTTCCTAAGTCTACAATCTACATTAGGCCTTATTGTTCATCTTATACAGAGATGAGGTTTGATGAGGTGGATGAGCTATTTATATTGTGACTATGAATTCCACTAGTATAAATCATCGATCTTATATTTAAAATCCAAGTGGGGAAAATACTTGGAAACTGGTATTGGTAGGTGGCAAAGAAAGTGAGTCCACTTAGAGATCCTTTCCTATTACGCAAAGCCTAATGGGGGGAGAGAGCGAGAGGAGGGCATGCATTAATTTGAGTTCCAAAGAAACTACATTTACACCATTCTTTTTTTTCTTTTTTCATAAGCCACAAATATATTATATAAGCAAATTAAGAGAGATAAAAACAGCATAGCATCAAAACGGATGGCTTGAGATTATCACACTGATACAAGAATAAAATCAAAGTATGCATACTAGTCACATAATAGGTTAAAACCAAAGCACCATATCTGAGTTGCTTAACGTGCCCTCCTTTGCCAACCAATATGTTATTGTGTTTGCTCCTCGAAGTACATGATGGAAGTATATACTTCGAGCTTCCAGTTTGAGGTTGTCAATTGCATTCACAATTTGGGAGAATTTCCAGGGAACTTCAACCTGATACACATTCCATTTATCCGCATTTAGAGAATCAGTCTCCACGATGACTTCCATACCTAGTAGATGGGGGAGTAAGCTGTCAAAGATAATGCCCGATGTATTACAAGTTTTGCCTCATTCGACTCACAAATACTCGCATGACGAGAAAAGATGCAAATAATGTCTCCTTGAGCGTCCCTTAAAACTCCCCCAATACTTGCTCTACCTGGCTTTCACAATGGATCAAGTTCTTGATAATGAAACCCCTCTCTCTCTAAATCTCAAGTTCTCTCTAATCTCAAGTTTTCAGCCTTGGTTTTTGGGAGAGAAGGAGTTGTCCCAAACAACCACCCACCCACCCCTCTCTTCCATCTCATGATCTCTTCTTTCTTCCATTTCTTTAATCTTCTTTCCTTTTCTCTCCAAACATATCCATCATCTTTTCTTCCTTTCCTTTCCCATCCATCATCTTCCTTTCCTTTCCTTTTGTGTTTCCTATTTTTAATAAAGTGGGTGGGTGTTGTTGTTCTCTTCTGTGTGGGAGTTTGCTCTCTCCTATGTAGGAGTGTTTTTCTTTTTATGGGGTTTGTATCTCTCCAAAAGAGAGTAGTTTTTCATATGAAATATGACTATTCTAAAAATAATGAGGGATTGTAATGTTGGTGTAGTAGGAGATGATGGAAATAGCCCTAGTGGCGGATCTATTAAATGGCTCAGGTGGGCTTAAGCCCGTGTGAAAAAAAACTTAGCTCACTTACAACCCATCTCCTCTCCAGGTTCCTGCCCAGCAGAACCATGACTATCGACATGTCAACTTTCAAGTTTCCAACTCCAAGCCCTAGTCACCTGTGCCCATCTTAGACTCTTCTTACATTCTTGAAGAGTTGAAGCTCGAATTTGTGGCGAGATGGAACTATGACTTTGGTAGAGACTCTTGAAAAGTGGAAAGACTATAATGAAAATGTTGAACCTAGCCAAGTTGGTGCTGGAAGGAAGTCAATTTTATGGGGTTGATGCTTTGTTGATCACTGGTATTGAATCTTTTTACTGGATTGAAGTTTATACTAATTTTGTAATCTTTTTCATTGTATTTTTTTACATGCTAAGGAATCTATGAGTTTCATCTAATAAGGAATCTATGAGTTTCATCTAATGTATGTCTGCTTGTGTTTGTATTGATGCCTTTAAGTGAATCCAAGACTCCTCTTAGATAAATATGATAATTAGGTGTTCATGGTCTGATAACGAGGCGCTCATTGTCATAGCTCATTAAGTTTACTTCAAGGTAACTCAAATATGGTTATGACACTTGTTCATAACCCAAAAACAAGATTCGAGGCGCTACCCCAAACCCGATCTCTTTTTAGTTCAACCAGGGATAAATTATAATCCTGGATCCGCCACTGGAAATAGGATGCTGTGGTTGTCAATTTCCATATATACTTTAAAAACTGCATGAGAGAAAGAAATGTTTCCAACACAAAATCTTCAACCAAGCCAAAAGTGGGTGGAGGATCTATTTTCTAAATTGTTTCCATTACAAAATCATCAGCCAAGAGTGGCTGGAGGATGTTTTTTCTGCCTTATCCATTTGAAATGTACATTCTTGAAATCCGGATTAAGATCACGCTCATTGCACAAGTACAGAAAACCTTAACTCAGAAGTTATAAGCAATGAGACCATTGTTCTCAATATCAATGTATCTGGAAAATTAATCATAAACTTCGACTGCAACTTAATTTTTCTGGCTTCTTAACAGCTGTCTTTGCTTCTTTTGAATGAAGGCTTTGGATCAACGTACCTTTGCTTCTGGTTCCTGGAGTATCAGATATTCTCAATTAACTTCGTCAGTTCCTGAAGAAGGAAAATAATTAAACGTAACAGTCCTAAAGTTCAGAAACAAATTAAAAGCACAAATATCAACATGTTTCAGTAAAACAAACTACAACTGTTAAGAAGACATGATATATATATATATACACACACACATATAGGACATATATACCAGCTGGCGATGCCCCTTAGTTCGTCGGTAATTCTTTCTCATCTTTTTCTTGAAAATAATTACCTTTGCTTGGATCTAATGCCTGAGAGTATAGCTAGGGATGAAAACATAATTGTTACTGAAATGGGGATTGGATATATTAATCTAAAGAAAACTAATATTTCTTTCATCTTGCTACACTTAATTCCTACTATTAAAACAGATTTATTAATTCAGTCTTGATAGCAGATGTTTCCCTTTGATAGGAAAAGGTAAGTTCAGTAATCACTTATAGCTTGAGAAATATCCATGTAGTGTTTAACATTTTGCAAAATGCAAAGTCAAGGAAGCACCAATTCATTTCAGCTATAAGCAAAATGTTTAGTAGAAGAAAAATTTCCTAATGGTGCACCGTGCATGTGTTTTCCAAAGCTCCGGCCTCCGAGGAACTGAATCCAAGGGTATGAACCCGAGCTATGCACGATTTTGCATCGATTTGAGAAGGGAAATGAGAAATATGGAGACTTATTGCTGTAAAACCAATCAAGTTCTTGATATATGGTGGCTATTTTAAAAAAAATCAAATTTTTATGTAATCATACCTTCTTTTTTTCTTTTCTTCTTTTTAATACGAGTTAAAAAGAATAAAAATGCTAGAGGAAAATATGGATGCAGTTATGTGGTGCCATATGGCAAGAATCCTGCTCTCATGATAAACAACTTCTAATATAACCAGATAGATAATAACAAATTAAACTTGTATAAGATCAGAAGTTGGTTGGAGGTGATCCTACAATTCGGCGGGAATTTGACAGGGGAGAATGATGAGCAATAGTAAGAAGAAAAAGAGCAGAGGACAACAGGACAGAGTGTTCAAGGTGGTGGTGATAGGGACTATTGGAATATGTATGGCAGGATACATGATGGGTTTAGGGCCAGCCTTGTATTGGCACCTGTCAGATCTCTTCACATCCTCTGTTTCTACTCAGTGTCCTCCTTGTCTCTGCGATTGCTCCACACAACCTCTCTTGTCCCTCTTTGATGATGACAATGGTAATTCTTGAATTCCTTCTTGTTCTCAAGCACCATGGGTGCACAGGATCCCTTTTTATAGGATCTTGAGTTGTTCTTTAATTTGATCCCTTTTTACTGATCTCTCTGTATGTTTATCTTGCAGCATTGAACAATATTTCGTTCACAGGTAAGTTTTTATTTACCAGTTTTACCTTTATAAAAAGATACAAGTTTGCTGTGTTGTCTTCTCCACTGACAGATCAACAAGTTTTTTTTCTTCTCATATCAACGTTTTATTTTAGACTGTATGAAGCGCGATCCTGGGGTTAGTGATGAGATGGAGAGAAGATCTATTCATATGTTGTCAGAGGAACTGAGGCAGAATGAAGCAGAAGCTCTGAAAATCCAACTACGTGCGGACCGGGCATTATTGGAGGCTAAGAAAATGGCATCCCAGTATCAAAAAGAGGCAGACAAGTGCAATGCAGGGATGGAAACTTGTGAAGAAGCAAGAGAGAGGGCTGAAGAAGCACTTGCGGCACAGAAGAGTATAACGGCAATGTGGGTGCTCAGGGCTCGTCGGAGAGGTTGGAATGGAACCGTCTACAGGGCACATGCTTATCGGATCCAGGAACCATTAGATTGATTCTTTGGATGCAAAAATAAAGTTCACACATCAATTTTGATGTACTACTTCCTCTGTAGGTATTTTTTTTCGAGGAATTCGAATTCATTGCTGCTTTTAGAATAATAGCTAAGCCAATCTGGTAAACTATTCGAGCATTTGCTCACAAATATATATATATATATATATATACACACACACTACCAGTCTGGAAATATTAAAGAAGGAAAAATATGCTGACACCGCTCAAGTTTATGAATAGCTGAACTAGTCATGCTAACTAGCTTATGAAGAAGACTACTGCCAATTCTCACGTTCAAAACTGGAATAAGATGAGTTACTGTTGATACAAGAATCCACGATCAATAATGTGAATGAAACTGTGAATCAAATTGTAAAGAGCACGAAAGGTTTACGTGGTTCAGCTTTGACAGCCTACGTCCACGGTGCCAGAAATATATTTCATTTTATTCCTCTCTTTTATGAGAAAAAGTAATTAATCACACCCGGAATCCCTTTACATGCGGTTTAATCTCTCTTTCATACCTGTCTGGGACGGTTTGAGTTGGTTAATAACAGTTTGGGGAGGTTACATAGTAGTAGGTGGGCATTTGCTGACAAATATATATAAATATACACTACCAATCTGGAAATATTAAAGGAGGAAAAATATATTGATTTCGCTCAAGTTTATGAATAGCTGAACTAGTAACGCTAACTAGCTTATGAAGAAGACTACTGCCAATTCTATCGTTGCAAATTGGAATAAAATAAATTATCATCCGTTTGTTTTATAATTGTATTTTAAAATTTTAAACTATAAAAAATGTTGTGCTTAAAATTATGAAAAATGTTGCGTAAAGATATGTGGGGCCCATAGCTTTAAGGTATATAAAATATTGTAAGATATTTAATTCATTTTTCTGTTAGATTAAATTTGTAGATAAAATTACAAAAAAATGTATTACAATAAAAAGTAATTTAAAACTTTTAAGATACATAGGGATAATTATGTAATCTGATTGTAAAATAATGTGGGTTCCACAGCTTTAAGCATTGAGAATAGTATGAGATGACAACATTTCATTTTACACAGTTTAAAGCTCACAACTTTAAGCTATTAACAAAATATACCGTTTGGTTGACACAATATTTTACGGGCTCGCAACTTTAAAATGTACGAAATGCAAAACAAATGCACTCTTCGTCGTCGTCCACGATAACTTCAGCATTACTTGGAATTAAAGTAATGCACTGAAAATAACATATCAAAATAAGAGTTGAGTTACATATGTCCAATCAGAAAAGGATGATTATTTATTTAATTTTTCCGTTCGAAATCGCCTTTGCAACTTAACCAGTGAAATGGATGCCCTTTTAATAACAGGTTTATTTTCAAAGTTAAGGCCGCTGTAAGGGAATTAGGTTTACAGCAAAAGACAAAATGGTCAAAACATGATACTTGATCTCAGCCCAAAGGCTAAGAAAACTATGGCACATAGCTCATTCTGCCCGAATAAAGCTCAACCATTTTAAACATACTCTAGAGTTCTCTTTTTTCATTGCACATTTTGCTTCTTGTACTGGAAGTCTAAGTCAACCAGTTGAGGATGTTATCAATCAGAAATCTAGACTGACCCAACCTCAATATCCCAGAACCTTAGAAATCGATAGCCACCTCCACGAGTAAGGAAAAAAGATTGAGACTCGACATAGAAAAACAGTATTTGCACGGGCTATATAATTTTAGTAATAATATTCTGTCCGTGGAAATAAAACTATACAACTCATTAGATTCTTTGGAAATCATAAAGTTTTAACCCATAAATATTTATCAATTTAAATTATCACTAAAGTGATTGCGTTAATTACCCATATATTGTAACAAATAAAATTCAAAACATCTAAAAATTAAACACGTCATTAATAAACCCTCGATGATGGTCTAAGTAGAAGTTTGTTCTTCCCAAAATAAAAGTACAAATCATTAACAAAAACATATATGGAAGAAACAGTACATGCCTCTCCCTCATCCTTTTAAAAACACGAAAAACAACGTAACACGAATTGATATATAATATAATATACATATATATATTAACTATCATCTTGCATGTGTATTTGTTCAATGAACAAAGACTTGACATGCTCCTTCAAATTCACTGGATTTGAATACCCATCGTCGTTCTTGTAGACAACATCGATGATGCGTGTTAGGTTCACAATTGGCATCAGAAGATGAAGAGACACAGCAGTTGGTCTCATGCATTCTTCATTGATGTCCTTCCAAGCATTCGCAATCCTGTTCTGGAAATCTTGAACCACCTCTTCCTCATTCGACACACCATATTGCTTCATAAAGCACTCCACACTTGACGCAACATGCCCCCTCATTTGTTCCTCCTACAGATATAACCGACTGATAAACTAATTAAATAGTTCGGCCAAAATATGTTCAGTAACCGATCGTTAACACCCCTAATTTTTTTTGTTATAATTGTCTCAAATGCTGAAATTGACTGCACATGAGAAATCGTGGGCCGAGAAATGTCTCACATGATTCATATGATATCGTGTGTGTCCATTTCACTATTTGGGTTAGGTGAAACAAATAAAACACTGAAAGATTTTTGTAATTTCAATCAACAAATATACATTGTTAATCAAGTAATGAATTCAAAATCGTTATTCATACCTTATGTGACATTATGTCGTCCATAAGACGACCGATCATCTCCGACGCCCTGACAATTTTGGGAATGCTTTTCAGCCATTGAAATTCTTTTGTTCCTGCAATTTTTCCCATGCCTAGAAAACAAGCTGCTGGAATTGCATGATAGCAGCTTGTGATCAGTGCATTCTCCATGTACTCGTCGAATGTTGGTACGTAACTTTTGTTGCACCACTCGGCTTCAACGTGGTAGGCTTTCACCATTTCTCTTAACTAAAAACACATAAACATAATTAGCAAAGCAATAATTGAGCATACGCGAGTTTAATTAGTGATGTAAATTGATCGTACCGCGTCTCTAGCATAAGCGACACAGGAAGATCTTCCTTCGTTTTTCAATTCGTTCTCGAATTCATCGTAGAGATTTAGAATCATCTTGTAAAGAACTTTCGTGTAATCTGGTAGCTGATCAATGGCACCAATATCCCACCTCTCCACTGCATCGGTCAGGAGTCGGAGTTCTTCAATTGTACCGTATGCATCGTATGTGTCGTCTAAAATTGATATCATTGTCACACTTTTAGTAAGAAAGATTCGGACACGTCCATAATGTGGTTCAAAGTTAGACCCGACAGTCCACATATAGATTTCAGCAATTCTGTCTCTTGCATAAGGAAATTTTGAAGCAATCTGCAAGTCTTTGTACCACCTACA
Organism: Euonymus europaeus; assembly: GCA_963580455.1. Lineage (NCBI taxonomy): Eukaryota > Viridiplantae > Streptophyta > Magnoliopsida > Celastrales > Celastraceae > Euonymus > Euonymus europaeus. Next base: position 863,530 of record OY756969.1, on the reverse strand, counting down.
ATGATCACAGCAACGATTAAATGCTAAGCCAATCGAGATTAATTGAAAAAACAAAATGTTTATTAGAGTAGAAGAAAAAGTGTACCTTGAGACATGACTTAGCTCTTGTTGGTGCAACAATTGCACTCGATTAAAATCGATTTTCGCTAGTTTGAGGAGAATTTCATTTCGAGACTCGTCTTGTTCATAGAAAGAGATGTATTGCCTTGACTCGATTCTTGGTATGCCCTTGTGATAAGGTTGTTGTAATGCATGAGCAACTTGGTTTGCAAAACGTGGATTCAACTCGGTCACCGCAGAACGAAGAGAAGTTTTTGAAAAATCAAGTGCTTCATCCAAAACATCCTCTCTGTGCATGCTCAAGTGAGAAGCTTCATACAAGCTTAGCATCCCCTCCACATCATTACCTAGACTCATTTTCAACTTTCCATCTTCTCCCTTGAATTTCTCAAACGCGTCTAGTTCAATAATTCACAGATCATCTTGTTAGTATAAACAGACATATTAAAATTTTGATCTTGTCTCAATAATTCATGAATTGGGTTTACATAAATATCATTCATCTCTTACCGCAAGAAATTTTGTAACCATGTTGTCTGAAGACGCGGAATAGAAGTGCAACACTGTACAAGTCGTAGTCATTGTCATCGACGAGTTTAGTTTTGATTGTGTCGAGATTTTGCATAAGCTGTTCTTCAATTTCACTTTCAAAGTGATAGGAAATACCAAGACGACCCAACAAGTCGATCAACTCAACTTTCTCCACAGCGTCATTTGCAGACAACAACATATCTTTCACTTGTACTTTCAGCTCCTCCACTCTCTTTGTGTACGATCCATACACCTAAAATTTCAATCAAACTTTAATTAGCAAAAAAAAACCTATCAAACACATAGGATTAAATGAAGATTAAATAAGTGTTACGCGCGCACCGAGTCTTGATCATAAGCAAAAGAAGCAAAGTCATCGTGACCCCAAACGGCGGGGGCAAAGTTGGCCAGCCGCCGTGGAGCCTCCGCGGATTGGGTGGTTGCTGACATTGAAATCGATCAATAAATGATAAATGATATCAAGATGTGTGCGTTTTTGCAAATATTGCAGAAAACAAAGGCTAAGAGAGTGTGCAGTGCTGGTTTATCAACTTAACAAGTTTGCAGTGTGCTTAGTACATTTGTTGGTCTATCTATTTATGGACAACTCCAAATGACATTCGCAATCATGTCTAGCTCTTACTAAGCCACAGCAGTCTATTTTTGAAATAATAAAAGTTGGCATGGAATTTTGACAAACGCGTGTCGTTGGGTTAGGATCCTTTTGTTGACCACCGTATACATGCATTATTTTGGAGATCGAGGATACAAATTAAAATCGAATATCTAAAGAGGTATAGTAGTCAGTATAGTTTTAGATATATAAATATGTATGGGTGCCCCATAGCCTGTAAAGTGGGTACTGTAGGGTATGGCTGACAATGGGCGTATCTGTATGAAGCTACATACATGATAATTTAATAGTACTGTAGAATATTTTTTCTGGCATATATAATTAAACCTATATTGTCACTCATATGCACAAGAGTAAGAATTTTTTTTTTCATGCTGTGTGGATGAGAAATAAGTTATGTTTCATTAGCATGAAAAGTGATAGAGGAAATAAAAACTACGTACGTTACGTATAAGAGATTCTAATAGAAGCGGCCAGAAATACAATTTAATAAAAAAATGAAAAATAAATCTCATCGTCCATGATCACGACCTAGTAACGCTCAAGGACACATGAAGATATCATAAATCACATCAATCTCAACAACAACAGCGAGAATGTTATCTTACCTCAATTAAGAATGAATGATAAACTCAATAGACATGAGTCGTATCTTATAGCTATTCGATCCTAATAGAACAAAGGTTAAGATGAACCCTATATACGCACTATGATTTTAATCACTAAATTATTCAATTAATTTGAGATAGAAACTGAGTTGAGCATCCGAATGCAAACGGACAATCAATGTGGCCTTTCTTTTTTGTTCTTGAGAATTGAAAAGGTTGGATACTGGTGGATGGATTGTGCAAAATTTTGGATCCACACGTGTAAATAAAAAAGATAAGAAAAAGGAGAAAAAATAAATTTTGGTGTTCTGCAATACCATGAAAGGCTAGAGTTCCCGTGTTCAAGTTTTCACCATAAAAAATAGTAGCACTCTTTGACATGATTTTAAGAAATTATAACTTCTCATGTGGGTTTTGTTTGTATTCACGTATTGGATTTCCCATTGATTCGTCTTGTCTAACCTGGCCTCATGATGCCAAAAATTGTCCATATCATCTACCTTGGTTTTACCTTATTTTGGGAATCCATGAGTGTTCTGTAGATGGCAGAGACTTCTACTTGAGCAATCCACACATCATCCAACATGTTCATGGTACGTAGCATTACCTTATTGACTATTGTTGGATTTTATTGTTTTTATATTTAACATCCGGGGCATGGATAAACGTGAATATATGTACACGTATACATATGCATAAATATACGTAACATCCTTTTATTGACTATCGTTGGATAGATGGCATCCTTTTATTGACAAACAACACTATGTAGACATTTTTTGGAAACCTTTAGTGGTTGGTTTGCTTTGTTAGGAGTTAGCTAGGACCACGATTTTCTTATGTTGGGCATGGTTATAAGTAGTCACACTCCTTTCCATTACCTTCTTAATTGGTATGGTGAGGGATCAAACCCCAGACACAAAATTAAGCAGAAGATATGCTGCCAGTAGTACTAGTTCCTTCGTATCACTCTCTGCTCCTTCTCCTCTCTCTCTCATCAATTCATACCAAACCAGACATCCTGAGCTACTTAGTTTCTATCACTAGTAAACTGAACTGGGCTTTGACTTTCACACTCCATCGCTCTTTCTTTTGGTCATCTGGACTTGACCATCATTTGGCATACTCTGTTGAAGTTGACCAGGTAAGAAATAATATTCAAGCAGTAGTGCCTGCAGATTGTGCTATTTGTCTTTGCATGATCAATAATGCAGGAGGGGAGGAGATAAGTCAGCCCAGATGTGGTCATGTATTTCATAGAGTTTGCATGGACAGATGGCTCGCGTTTAAGAACTCCACTTGTCCACTCTGCCGTGACTTTCTTCTTCCTCTTAGAACAGTAACTGAGTTTGGAGAAGTGCTCGTGTTCGATTTCTGTTCACCGAGCAACAGCAGGTGCGACGGTGGCAATTGGTGGCTGCGATGATTAATCTTAGTATTAGACAGTGGCTTATCCAGTGTATTTATGTACTGGCCGACCCAATGCACCGGACTCAACTGGACTCTTTGAATCCAATACTGGAAAATATGTGTGTTAATTGTGCTTCTCTTAAATTTAAATAAATAATACATTTATTATTTTTCAATAAATTTATTACAGAATCTTAAAAAAGCCATGCAAATGTTGCCTCCATAACTTAAGATCACAGCAACTTGTTCCTACTTACGGCCGTACAAAGCAAGCAGAAAGTATTTGTTGGTCACTATCATCGAACGCCCACCTTTGCATTTTGAGGGCCAAGGATAACGTTCAAGATCTTTCCAGGCACGTAGATTCTCTTTCTGATGGTTTTTCCGTCGAAATACTTGAACAGTTTCTCATCCAGCAAAGCTAATTCGAAAGCATCTTCCTCAGAACACCCCTCTTGCACCTGTATCGTACCTCTCGTCTTGCCGTTTACCTGAACTGGAAGGACCACAGTGGACTCCTTCAGGTAGGCAGGATTGGCCTACACATCATAAAAAGAAAAGATTTACGTGATCATTCTTTCAAAAGAAAGTCATGACGTGATTCTATACAACCGATGAACATTATTACCTTCGGAAAGGGCACGTACGCCAATGATTCTGAGTGTCCGAGACGAAACCAGAGCTCTTCGGCCATGTGAGGTGCGTAAGGGGAAAGCAACAGAACAAATGCTTCAATAATCGATCTTGGATGTTTATCCCACTGAAAATATTAAATTGTGAACAATATATATGAGAATGACAAAAGGTCCAATTATGCTTAGAAGAAGACACCAGGAAGTCGAGTCACTGAGAGTTTCACAGAGAAACCTTATATGCAGTGTTAAGAAACTCCATCATTGCAGAAATCCCAGTGTTGAACCGAGTGCCTTCGATTTCATCGGTTACCTGGAAATCAAATCAACCGAGCAATCAGTGGATTTATAATTGGATATACATGGAATGATAGACGTGCATACCGCATTCTGACAAAGTATCCTATAACAAAAAGAAACTAATAAGATGAAAGAATGTGGCGAGAACAATTTGTTCACAACTTGAGACAAGACCTTAGCTATGCATTTATGAAGAGAACGAAGCTGGTCAGAAGTTGGTTCCTCATCAATTACTACAGTTCCATCTTTGAATGTACCATTAGGCAGAGGAGGACCAACAATCAGCCTCCAACTTCGCCCAAGAAATCGGTGGACACCTTCAATAAGACTGGTACTCCATGTTTTTGTGTCTCTAAAATCACAACAAAAATGAGAACAGCATATGCAAGAACAATCATCCCAGTCTACGTTGAAAGCTCTCAAGAAAACTATATATAAACAAAAGGATCACCTGAATGGTCCCATGAACATTTCATATAACCGAAGAGAATCTGCACCATACTCAGATACCACATCATCAGGATTGACTACATTTCCCCTGCTTTTACTCATTTTGTGAGCACGAGCAATCACACGAATGCTGGGATCATCCTTTAGTACAAAAGAATCCCCAGATTTGATCACCTAAGCAAGGAACAATTTGACTCCTTAAAAAATTAACAGGAGGATAAGCAAGAATTATACATCATCAATTTACCATATCAAGATGGAAAAGAAAGCAACGATTTGCATATGCATAAAAAACACACCTTCTCTTCAGGAATTATTTCTTGACAAAGTTCACCCAACACATCAGCAGAGCTTGCCGACACATAATTTCTATCTGTGTCCTTGTATGCTGTATATTGCATCTATCATTCAAACTGTCAGAGAACATGTGATAAAAGAGGATTCCTTAGCTACACAAAAGTAACTATGCTTACTTCTCCGAGGATGATGCCCTGGTTAATGACACATTTGAACGGCTCTTTAGTTGAAACGACACCAATGTCATAAAGCACCTGAAGCAGAGGGCTTGAATCAGAAAGCTATATTACCGCAGGAACATAAAAGGTAAAGTTGGATGTGGTTGATTGAAAATTGTTGGTCTTTAAAGGAATCATTGGGGATGTATTGACTGTAGCAAGCCCCATCCTTCAGCCATGTTCTGTAACCATTAAAAAAAACTTATCTAAAGCTTTAAAATGAAGTTACCCAGGCTTGAGCATATCCTTCAACAATGAATGCACAACATATTTCTCATCCAAGACAATTCAAAACAAGAAGAAAAAAAATGCCAATGATGACAGCTAGGAAGTGGCATAAACAGGTGTTGCGGATAGGAGTAGGACTTGAAAATAAATAATTAATGGCATCATGTATATATAACATAATATAAAAAGAGAGATTACAGTAAGTAACCTTGTGCCAGAACCTTGAATAAAGTAAATGAAGAACAGCATGTTCAGCACCACCAACATATATGTCAACTGGGCTCCAATACCTGCAAATGAAAGATACAAGAAAAGTCTAAATAGAAGTAGCAAAACATTCACAGAACATAAGCTCATTCAGTCATCAAAAGAAAAGGGATTATCTAAGTGATTAATATGGATTATAGGGCCTATAGGCCAGCAATTGTTGTACTTACATTTCTTTCGTCTTATCAACCAATTCCTTGGAATTCTTTGGATCCATATACCTCAAGTAGTACCTAAACAAGGGCAAGAAGTATGAATCTTCAACATCGAAATTTGAAAATACACACACAGGCACACCCACCCCCACACACGCACTAGTTATCGTGAAATATACAGGGAACATGATTATGAGAACTTTGAAATCAATAAATATATATTGGCCTTCAAGGATCAATATTGATGAACTTATGATCTCATTTCTTCTCAAAGGGTTGAGAAGCATGGCTTCTAAACACTCTTATATATTCATACTATTACACATGAGGGAGTATTGAACATATATAGGAAAAAATCATAGCATAACAGTAAAACTATGAATTATGCCAGCAAACCAGACACTTATTCAAACTGGATTGTAGCAGAGAAAAATAGCAAATTACAAGGATATTTGGCCAGTTTAGAATCTCTAATTTCCTCTTTTAACTTTGAATCAATCAAGTTATATACTGTATGACCTTAGCATGACCTCCTTCCCGTTTCTCTTTTTAACTATTCTCCTTGGACTACCCCTGGTTGAAGGAAGGTTCAAAGAGAAGCTAGAAAGGAAAAGAAAAAAAAAATACAGTTGATGAAATTCAAACCTACTTACCAGCAAGAACCAGCCCATTGCGGCATGGTGCTCGTCTCCCGGCTGGCAGCTTTTCCTGATAAAGGGTCTGTGGTTTTGACCTGAAGTGAAGCAAAGAAAGTGTCATTTATCAACTGATGGAGGGAAATATTCAATTTAAAAGAGAATAAAAAATTAAAGAAAACAAGAAGGGAGATAGAGAGAGCTATACAAGGAAATAGACCACATATTACTAAATCAGTAGGAATTCCGAGAATTGCCAAGTTAAGTCTAATAGAAGCCAGTGAGCCACAAGTTGCTAGGGGAACATGATTTCATATTGGGCAACTATTGTCCCTCAGAATATTGGGAATTCAGTTCAAGATCATCTTAACTGGTTACTCAGAAAAATAGAAGGGCTGTAAAGCAGAATAGGCATTCATTCAAGAAAGTTAGCAGACTCCTTGTTCACCGGAAGCAAAAAAAAGCCTTCAAAGTTGATGATGAAAGTTTTGTAGCCACTGAACTGGGAACCTTAAACTCCCAGTCCAACCTCAAATATCACAAGAAAGAGCAAACACACACAGACACATAATAAACATGCATAAAATAAATCATCTGGGTGAATGCACCTTAAATTTCTGTGAGAAGACAGATTTAGAACCAAATATTTGGCAATAAGTGCCATAAATAGACGCATCAGCACAAATTTGGAGAAGTCAAAAGAACACATGCACGCAATTTGGTGCATATGCAAAGATGGAAAGGACCTATAAGAACAAGACATACCCAAGAAAGAGCTTTTGATAGTGGTGGCTCTCCCGTCCCAGTAGGAGTAAAATCATCCAATCCAGGTAATGTAAGGGGCAGTTCAGTTTCAAGAACTGGAATACTCTCACCAGTATCTTCCACAAAAATAACCGGGATAGGCTCCCCCCAATACCGCTGCCGAGCAAAAAGCCAGTCCCTCAACTTGTAGTTCACCTGAAAAAAGACAGGTCTGAGAACCCAAATATAAATGAATGCACATACATACAGAATATGGTGCCATCACGTCTTCTCTACCGCCATACTATTAAGTTAAATGAGAATATAGACCTTTTTCTTGCCTTTCCCAGCTTTCTCGGCCCACTCAATAACTTTTGAAGCAGCATCTTTGCTTTGCAACCCATTGATGTCAAGACCAGATGTCAAATCTGAAGAATTCATAGCAGTGCCCTTATCTGAATAAGCCTTTCCTGGATCACTAAAGCTTGCATCATTTGGCTTCACAACCCAACGAATGGGAATGTCATACTTTGAAGCAAACTCATAGTCACGAGTGTCATGTGCAGGTACAGCCATTATTGCTCCTGTTCCATAACTGCATCAAAACATTTTATACCTATCAGTCAAATAATAATAATAATAATAAGATTGCCAAGTGATAATTCTTTGGCACTCATCCGTAAAGTCCCAAGTAATGAAGCAACCCCTTTCCCACTTTAGACAACACATGAGAGTAACTTGTAAATTGTAATAGAGGACACATACATCTGTCCACAGACTATCTATATGTCAAAACAGAAGAATAAATCCAAACCCACCTCCCCAAAACATAATCTGCAACCCATATAGGGATTGCTTCCCTATTAGCTGGATTTCTCGCATAAGAGCCACTGAAGACCCCAGTCTTTTCCTTCTGAAGCTCAGTCCTCTCAAGGTCACTCTTTCTTGAGGCAAGCTCTTTGTATTCTTCAACCTGTTCCAAAGATTTGTCACCTACAAATTGCCTAAGAATGAGAAAATTCTACGTGTGTTTGGTAGAGCTTATAAGCTATCTTATACGCTGAGCTCAGCTCCTCTATGCACATCAACTTATACTCTATCAAACACTCTCTACCAAGAAAAAGACAATAAAACAAAATGAACATACGCTTCTACTCTGAACCACGGATACTAATGATGAAAGCAAGAAGTGCTCCGGTGCCACGACTAAATAGCTGCATACATAAAAGGTATGAAATAAATACTTGCCAGACAACTGTATAAAGCATTCTCTGCAAGGTGACACCAATAAAAATTAATCACACAGACGGCAAGAACAAAGAGTCAGATGAATACGTTGCACCAAAGATGGTATCAGGTCTGGTAGTATAAACGGTAATTTTTATGCCTGTTGCCTGTCCATCATCATCAAGAACAAAAAAATCCATCTCAGCCCCTTCTGACCGCCCTATCCAGTTCCTTTGCATTTCCTTAATACTTTCAGGCCAATCAAGGTCATCCAAGTCTTCAAGAAGACGATCAGCATAAGCTGTGATCTTGAGCATCCATTGCCGCATTGGCTGCTTGGTAATAAACAATTACACTGTAAAATTATAAAGCCACTCAACAATGGGAAATCTCAAACCTTAAAAGAAGAAAAAGAAAGGACAGTGATTGGAAATAACATTTGACTAATAAAACAAAATTAAGCATACTGCTATACCTTTCTTATAACTGGGTGACCACCACGTTCACTCACACCATCCACCACCTCCTCATTTGCCAAAACAGTGCCAAGGGCAGGGCACCAATTAACTGGTACCTCAGCCTGAGGATATAATTGATAAAAACCGTAAGTAGTCTTAAAAGGGAACTGGCAGCAAAAAGTACCAAAAGAGCAATGGTAAAGGACCTGATACGCTAATCCTCTCTTTAGTAGCTGAAGAAAGATCCACTGTGTCCACTTATAATATTCAGGGTCTGTCGTAGATATTTCACGATCCCAATCATATGAGAATCCTAATGATTTAAGCTGCAAAGGAGATAAGATATCAACACACCAAAAGAGTCGTTGTAAAATGTGTCCTTGTGCAGCTATCAGTCTAAGTGGTTAATACTAATGTAGGATAATAGCATGTCAAATAAAGGCATATGCTGTCAATAGCAGGTATGTCTTTTCCAAGTTCAATTTTTTCTCACTCCAGAATTTAAAAAATGTAACCAATTCTTGAAACTTCCATTAAATTGTAGGATTCTACCACAAGCCATCCACAGATAAAATTATCACTGCACCAACAATATCCGGGTAGAAAGAACATCACATGACCTGTGTACGGAAGCGATCGATGTTCCTCAGTGTAGTGATTTTTGGGTGGGTTCCTGTCTGCAAGACCCATTACGTAATATTTATCAAAACAATACCCACAAGGATACTAAACCGCTGATAATAATGACAACGCTAACCTCAATTGCATATTGCTCGGCCGGCAGTCCAAAAGCATCCCAACCCATTGGGTGCAAAACATTGAAACCTTGCATACGCTTCAATCTCGCAATGATGTCTGTGGCAGTATATCCCAGCGGATGTCCAACATGTAACCCTGCACCGCTGAAACCCAAAAAAAAATCCATAAATTAACCCAGAGAAGCAAAATTTATGGATACCCACCTCACAAAATCACCTAAAGGAACCTGAAAACTAAAGAAAAACAGCGAATAACAAATTAAACCCAATTCCCCATCAACATCATACCCTAAAAGACCCGCCTTTTAGCGTTATTTATCACTTTTACACTCTAATAGGCCACAACAAATACATGAGAACAAATATTGACATGGAGAGAGCGACCTGGGATATGGGAACATGTCCAGCACATAGAATTTAGGTTTAGAAAAGTCAATTTCATCTGGGGTTCGAAATGTGCGATTATCTTCCCAATAACGCTGCCATTTGGGCTCAATCTCGTGAAAAGGGTACGCCCTCCTTACGACCTCCTGGTTTTGCTCCTTGTGAGCTTCAGCTTCACTTGCTGAGCTCCTAACTCCACTCCTTTTCGAAACAAGAGTCGAATAACTCAACCTATTCTTCCTTTGACTGCACACTCCGTAACAGAATTTCTTGCTAGCTATAGTCAATTTCGCAGACTGAAGTTTCTGAGAGGAGAAGAGAAATTTGGTATGGCAATGAAGAGAATGCGTGGAAAGAGACTGGATTTGTGTATGAGTTGCTTGGGTATTCATACTAACAAAGAGACAGAGAGAGGAACTGCAGCACAGGAGTCGGGACTCGGGGATGGATACTGGATAATGTTCTTTTTTATGTGATGTGCTGCTGCGTGTTGCCTGTTGGCGCTTAAACTAGTTGGGCTTTTTTTTACAGTGAAGCTGGGCATCTTTATCCATGGGCCGTAATCTATATCAATTTGGGCCTGGTGGCCTGCTGGCAGCATCAAGAAAATTTCATCGTTACAAAAGCCCTCCTCTCGCTCGACACTCTCCAGCTTCCTCCGTCTCTCACCCAAAAAAATCTCCTTTCAAGGTGAGTTGTCTCACCAATGGACAATGGCTTTTTTTCTCCTTTCTTTGATTTAGATTGGTTTTCTATTCAGTAATCCTCCCGTAAATTTCCAGATCTGAGAATTATTTCTCCATTCCATCGAAGTCGTACTTTGATTTCTTATTTTCTTCTTGAAAGTAGTTGCATTTGGTGAAACAAATCAATCAATTGAATGCTCATATCTAAATTTGTGTATAAAATTTTCATATTGTATCGAGAATAAATAGAATATACCTAAACTCTTTATCTCATCCTTATCTCATATATCTGCACACGGAAAAGACGAGAGATACACAAATCTTAACTATATATATTTAGGTCAAATAATCATATAACATGTAAGCAAAAGTTACTAGGTATGATTCTCATAGACAATATATATCTAGATATAAATGGTGATCTTGTAACTATATCTCTGAGTAGAGTCCAAATAGGTCAATTGACGAACTGAATTATATGTAATCTCGAATTTTAAATTTAAATCTTATCCATTTTTTATTAAAAAAATAATCTATCATTGGGTTGGACTTTGTGAGAGAGTACAAGTTAAGTATAATTAGAAAAGAAATAAAAGAATTAAATGAAAGGGTAATTTTGACATTTCAAATCAATTATGAAGCCCTAATTGAAAAGTTGCAATATAAATTGACACTGAGGAGTTGTTTCTTTCTAAAATAGGGGCCATGGAGGAGAGTTCCTAATGCAGATCTGAAGAATCCAAGGCTAATTTCTTTACCTAAAGAAGCCTTCAAGGGAAGAGCTTGGGGTTGAGATCTCCATGGTTGTTTTGGAGTTGATTAGTAAGAATTTGGAGGAACATCTGTCAATGAAGAAACTAAAATTGGATTAGTGGTTCTTGAGAGGAGTCAAGGTTGATCTGAAAGGTTGAAGTGATTTTGTGCAACATCCCTACAAAAGAAAGAAGGTAAGATCTCTTCAAAAGAAAAGTTAATATGTTTTATAATAACATGGTGATAACTTATCTTCCTTAAAGCGACTCGTACCAAGATACAAAATATTTGTGTGGTTTCAAAGTGATATTCGGGTGTGTTTGGTATCTAAGTCTTAAATTTTCTAAAATTTGGATGGTTACTATGTAGTGCATGGGTAAATTTTAGATGTAGTGATTTTTCTCGGAGATTTATGAAGTAGATCTCAAATTTTTAAGATGAAGACTTATTTTTGCTGTGAGATCTCGCGAAGAATGCTAATCAATTCTTGATTTTGGGTAAGCATGCACAAATTTTGTATTGGTTGTAGTATTTCGTTTATTGGGATTTATTATCGACACACCTCATAAATTAGGTGTTTGTTTTGACATAATTTGAGTAATTATGTTGATATTTGGCGCGAGGACCCATAACTAAGAGTAAATTATTACAAGTGACAGTCACTTCTTAGAATTTTGTGGAGGAAGACCTAAAAACACCTCAATTAATGGCGAAAAAGAGTACACATAATTAATTTGTGTGATTAATTTCCTTTGATTTTTTTCTTAGATTTACATAGTTGGTCTCAATTTTTTTGGAAAAAGAATGTTGGGAGATATTCATGAACCTTTTTAAATACCTTGATGTGTTCGCACCAAGTAAGAATTGGGAGAGGTTCTCGAATATCAACCTCTCCTAAATAGGGCCTTAATTTAATTATTGTCTTATATTTGTTTTTTCTTGTTCACTTATTTATTAGTCCTAAATTTTTTCCACTAAACCTCCTGAACTGTTGTCTACCCTCCTATAAATTCTTAGCTTCAACATTAACCAAGCCTCCCCTCCCCTTAGGTTGTGCTTGACATGACGGTTGAGAAGAGTTAAAAGGGATTGAGTTGCGAGGAATTGGGTTGAGATGAGTTATCAGGGTGAACCGCTATTTGATGCACAAATGTGTTGGGAGGATTGGTTAAAAAAATTATGTATAATATTTTTACTTATTATGAGGATATTGTTGTAACTTCATATTTAATACAATAGTGAATCCCTTAAAATTCATCATTTTCAAAGATTTAGAAAGAGAGATTTGTGTTTGAGGTGTTCACGCCAAGTAGGAATTTAAAGATTCACAACCTTTTCCAAGCCCTCTCAACTCATGCCCCAAGCATGACATCTGTGTTTTAAAAAGCGATTGAGGCGTACGCCCCGAGGCGCGCCTTGAGGCGAGGCGGGGACCGGAAGCACTGAGGCTTCCGCCCCGTTAGGTGTCGCAAGAGGCATCTTCCGCCTCTGTTATTGAGGGAGAAGACGATAGATTTTTTTTTTTTAAAAAAAATACAAAACCCAAAATGAAGTCGTTTTGGGTTTTGTTTAATTTTTTTTAATAGAGTTTACCCAAAACGACGTCGTTTTGGGTAAACAGTCTTATGAAACCAAAAACTTGGCCTCCGTTCTTCTTCTTCGTATATGATATATCGTATTAGCTGTGTACACTTGAATTTTTTATTCAATTCGAGGCTTACGCCTCGCCTCAAAGAAGGTAAGCGCCTCAATTCCCGAACCCGTCTTTTAAAACATTGCATGACATTAATCTATTTCTTGGATCCACCCCTACTTGTATCCTTAATATTTATTAGTTTGTGTTGGGAGAAAAAAAAATCAGTGTTTTTGAGGGGGAATCTTGTCCCATTACTCTAATCTTCCATGATAAACTAATACAAAATTATTATTTTTTTTTGTATGTAATTGCACACAATAGGAGGCGTGGAGGGTGGCCTTGTTGGATTATGAGCAAGGTGTGTGAACTGTGAAGTCTTCTACCAATCTATAACTACAATTATATGGTCTGTGCAAATCAGGCTAAATCCTGGCGATTCTCCGTCTTCCTTGCCTACTTGCAAAGCTGGTCTCCGTTCTTGGTTGTTCTGGACCGTTCGAGTCGAGGTTTGCTGTTTCACTCCTATCCCTCGGATCCGCTTTTTCGTTGCTCCGGATCTTCACCGTTTGAATTCCTTTTCAATGCTTAGATCGAGGCCGCCCAATAAGAAGTCGGTTTATGGATCTTAGGATTGAGGTTGTATTTTTTTCCGTTCACATCATTGTCGCCTCTTGCTTTGGTAGTCGTTTTCGCTTGACTCTGATGGAAGGGTTCAAAACTCAATTTCTTCACCACAATAGCTTTGATTAATTTGGCTTTTTCTTCACAGATCCTCTGCATCCCAGGTTCGCTCTCGTTTGCTCTTTCGTTTAGGTTTGCTAGTTAATATATATGTATGTATTATTTTATGTGGATTTATTAAAGCTATGTTTGACATGTGGGTTGGGAGACGTTGGATTGAGAGATTCATAAAAGTAAACTCTTGTTTGGTATTGAGAGAGTTGGAAGGGGTTGTTGGGAGGTGTTTTTATGACAGAACACCTCTTAATCCCTCATTTTTAGGGGTTGAGAAAAATGATATTAAATTCTCTGAATACTTTGAAGTATTCGCGTCAAGTAAGAGTTCGCTTGTTCAAGAACCCCTCCCAACTCTTTCATATACCTCTCCCAAGCAGGCCCTAAATTACGGATGTAAAATACAGACAACTTTTTTGCAAGATGATACGAGACTCTCTCCACAACTTGAATCTGGAAGTTCACTGGATAGAGACATGTTTCCTCTTGTTGGAGTTTAGAATCTTGATCTTATCTTCGATTAGTGAAAATCGGTTGTCCAGTGGGTCTGGGGTTACGGTATGTCCGTACAAGGAAAAATCTCTACATACACATGCACAACACTGCTTATTTTCAGTACAAATCAATGTGGAAAAACTTAAGGGAGAGTATACGGATATTCCATTCATAAAATCATTGGAATGCATTTATTTTGTTTGTAATACTTTGATCCACTGTGTTAGTGTGGATTATAATGTATTTTCCTATTACCTTATGTTACTCTTGCAGGTATTTACAAAATATATATCCGATGCTGAAGAAGAAGCATGATGAAGTGACTTCCTCAAACTACTCGTTATTGGGTTCCTCCTACAAAATTGCTTGCAAGTCCTTGATGGCTTTGTCAATCCCATAAACTATCATTTTCTTAATCTGGTACACACAAAACAGGAAAGAGGTGTAAGCAAATCAATAAATCGAACAAACAAAAATAGTTATATGATTCTATCCTTGGAAAAGGTTTACCTCAAGCTTGTCTTCTCTGGCCCTGTGATTCACAGGAAGTCGGCGGAACTCTTCAGTGAGGCGGAGACATTCCCCAATGTTCTCCGGAGAGACAAAGTCTGCAGCCACTTTCGTGCAAGACTGCTTGAGAGAAAATAACAAGATTAATCCCGTGCGTGCTCTGGGAAGCTGACTTGCAATTGAAGACAAACAGCCGAATGAAGGAAAAAAAAAGTAGGAAAACAATTATTACCTTGAGATTTCTAACTTGGTGTGGACATCCTGCAGGAATAAAAACAGCCTCTCCAAACCGTTGGTGAAAGGTCCATGGCTCAACTCCTGTAGTAGAGAACACAGAGATCACATTGAGTCCCAATGTTGAACTTTATAACTATTTCATTTAATAAATTCTGCAACAAAAGTAATATAATTTCGAACCATATTCCTCTTTCAGCTGTTGTTTGTGTCTCGAACTAAGATAGAAGCATTGGTCATGGATGGGATGAAAGACCTAATCATGCAAACAAGTGCACAAGTCAGAATTTTCAACAGAAATGAAATGGGTGAAAAGGTGTCATTGTTGAAGAGATTGTAGTTACCTTTACTACAGGGGAACAGTATGAGTGCCTAAATTCTTTACAGTGTTTTATAAGGTAGGCCTCTAACTTGGGAACATCCTCCCTTCTAAAAATATCCCACAGAGCACCAACTGTCTTGTCAGGATTTTCTTCTTTGCAGCAATTGGAGAGTCCAGATCCCATCTCAACATCAGAGATTTTCTGTCTTTCATCACATTCAGAGGGTTGCATTAACTGATCATGCATCTGATGCTCTCTCTCATCTTGTTCTTCATGTTTCTTCTTCAATCTTTCAATAGCACAGCATTGCTCTTCACTTAATGTTGGATCTGCTGTGTGTGTCAGTATATTCACCTACAGAAATCAATTATTCAGGTCAGATGGTGATGATTTAGGTGTCAGATAACATAGCACTAATATATCAAATAGATGGGATGCTAGGTATGGAGTAGAAGGGACATACTGCGTCTGACATGTCACAGTGAAGCTTTGTAACAGAGTCCCCTCTTCCAAGCTCCTCCGAAACACCGTAAGCAATATAAGTTTTGGGACCCATGTCCGGTCTCAGGACACCTGCTGGAATCTTCACAGCAAGGTTGAGCACACCAGCCCTGGGATCGCTGTACTCCTGAAATGGCAATGCACTGATAAATTCATCACAATGGCGGGGCAAAACATCTTCAAACTTGTCAGAAGGTGGCCAATCTCTTAATTTTAGCATCTCGGGCCACAAGTTAGCATATCTTCTTCCTTCCGTGTAGCCTTCAAAAAACTGGAGGGTGTTTATTTCCACCTATACAGATGCACAAAATTAGCTTACCACGGATAGACAATAATATTACATATCAAGTTTCAGGCTGAATAGAACTTTGGGAGTAAAGTTACTCCCATCTTACAGTACGACAATAATGGAGCAAAAGGAAAATAATTAAACCATGCTACCAAAGCAGGTGGTAAAACATGCAGGCCAGATTCCCGACAAGCATTTGGGTGACGATGATAAACAAACATCAGAAAAGGTGATTTTGCTTATTATGCCATCATAAAGGTCATCTAGAATGAAAGTTTAAAATAAATGCTAGGAGGGATGAGGAAATAAACCTCACAACAGGCCAGGCAATCAATAGCCTTCACTTCTGACATCTTAGAACTAGTCAATGGATCCATGTTTTCGCACAATGCACGCCACATGACCATCGGTTCCCAGCTCAAACCTGATGTTGCTTTGAGAACATCACGAACTATAACTGGCTCGCCTTTATCCCAATGCTTTTGAAAACACACAAGGCCTTCATCCTTTAGAGTACTGCTCCAAGTAGGCCAATACAAGTAGTTGTCATTAGATGATTTTCGAGATGCGGCTCTTTGTAACATCTCTTTCCCATTTTCATCACAATTGCTAGCTAAAAGTGCCTGCCCAGAACTGCTCTTCCTCAATAAAACTTCTGCAGAATTTTCCAGTTCTGAAATCCACCCCAAGGGCAGAATACGTTTGAGCTCCAACACACAGTCCCCACAACCATCCAGTTCATTAGGGGCACAGGTGATGCTACCATCATTCTCGGCATTCCACATAACTACTGGCTCAATATAAATCTGAGCACTTTCTGAGTGACAAGAGTTTGCTAGAGGATCTCCACCATGCATATAGTCGAAGCCTCTGTGCACATATTGGAACTTTAGTTCAGCACGAGTTGAAAGGCCCCTTTCTCGAATTTCTTGACAACATCTGAGGCAGAGTTCATAAGAACATTTCGGGCAGCTGCGATGTATGTCAACAATTGAAGTTGCACAGTAGTTGCTGCATACCCAAAAAAAAAGTAACTAAATATTGCATAAGCTACCACAATTAGTTGATTACTAGCCAACACAATGAGAAAATTACCAGTAGACACGCTCATCATTATAACAAACAGTCTGTGGTATCTCAAACTTTGCATGTGATATCCCTAAATACACAAAACTTTCATCAGCAACAAACCAAGACAATATAGAAATTCATAACCAAAGTTGGAAAATATATACCTTTTATAGCAGACTCTATACGTGACTCCATAGCTTGCTCTTGACATATTTGTTTTAGAAATGGAAGCAATGACTTGATGGAGTGATGCAAATATCTAACCATTTTACTACAGCTAATGTTCCTCTTCAATGTCTGAAGACAACAAAACCATGCAGTTGTGAGATAACTATAAAAATTATTAGAACAAAAATTTTACAGTTATGAGAAGGAATAAATTGTAGTGAGACTTTCACTAAATGAGTTTTCCTGATGCCACTAACATTAGCAAGTGGTTAGGACTTAGGAGTGTTGCTAATGTAAAATTACAATTAGAATCACCAGTATTTGCTTCTTTATTTATTTACTAATTTTTAAAGTAGCATAGGGCAAGTAACTCATCTAAGTTTGCAACTTTCAGTCCTCAAATATCCTCATAAACAATAAGCAGGTGAGGAGGCCAATTAGAACGTACCTTGATCAACCCACTAGAGTGCAAACACACATTGCAGTTGCAATTTCTACGGCAAAATGGGCATAATTTTAAAATGTCTTTTACTGACATCTGAGGATACCTAAATTCAAAATGGAGCAATCCTGTCAAAACGCTTTATAATTTTAAACAATATATCAAAGAAAATTGACGATTTAGATGAAATCCTTACCATTGGTGGATACATTGGATACAATATACTTTTCTTTCACAGTTTTGGCAATGAACAAGAGATTTTCTTCCACTTCTCATGCACTGATGACACTTTCTGTGATCGTCTTTTTTAGCCTGCTTAAAGCGAGAATCCTCTTTTATTAGAAGGCAAAGCAAAGCAATTTTATGCAACAATTTATCAGATACAAACGAAGCCGATAAATGCATTGGGGGAGATAACTTACCTTGACATTTCTCACCATGCGTTTGTGACCTCTATTAAAGCCTCTACTATACACAGAAAGTGACAAACTAGAAGCAGAAGAAGAAGAAGAAGAAGAAGAAGAAGAAGAAGAAGAACTTAAGGAAGTAGTAATGGAACCATAAAGATTCACCAATTTCTCCTCTGAGCTTCTTTGGTACATTATGGTTTCTTCCTTTTTATCCATTTCTTCATCTGTAAGACTCTCTTTTTTGCTCAAGGCACTCCTACGCTTCTTCGGAATTACCATGCCCTCCATTGGCAATTTCAGTGCTTGAGTTAACTTTTTTTTCTTGGATGAAGTGTTTATCTTAACTGGGTATGATTCATTCATTCGCCTTTTCTCCCTATTTGACTCTAGCAAATGATTTTCACCTTGCAGGATCTTCCGAACCCTTCTCTTAGTAGTGTGACGGACAACTGTTGAGGCTTCTTCAATTCTCTGCATCTTATCATCAATATGACTGCCGATGTGCTGTTCCATAGGAATCATAGCAATGGTTCTCACTGCAGAAAAAATAAGAGATTTTAAGTAGAGAACCAAAATGTGACTCTCTCCTGTAACAGGATTATCAAAATAGGATTGTCATCACAGAGCATCATCCACCGCAATTATCTTCCATTAGCCTAACAGATTAGTTTTCTCATTTACATGGATGTAACTAGAACTTGTCCAAAAGAAGCATTATTGATTTTAATAAAGCTTCATGTCACAGTTAACAACTTAGTTTTATGAGATACTGAGGCTTGAAAATTGTAGTTTTCATTGTACTCAAGATTTATATAGGGGCATAGTTTTTACTTCTTACCACCAACATTTGTAGTAAGAAATTTTACAGTAAACAATTTGTTTGTTTGCAAAGAAGAAAGTTACCATTTGATGGAACATGGCTTAAGAACAAAAGATAAGGGAATGATTAAAGAAAACCTTCCACAAACAATTTCATAAAACTTGCATAAACTGTACATGTAACATAAATTAATTTACATTTACCACTTTCAGAGAGGGAAAGAAACAGTACAGTTCACATGGTAAGGAGTAATAGAAACTAATCTGGCATCAATCCCCATATGAAGATCCATAACCAGCTGATTAACAGTAAATCGGTAAAAACAATAACCAGCTAATCCCAGATAAAGCAAGGAAACAGCTAGCTTTAGCTCAACTCAAAAGCATTGAAAATATCAACCCTCGTAATCAAGCATATGAAGCATTGAATTCTAAGCGAACAATCAGCCACACACAGACGTATATGAATACACATAACAGAAATTCAATTGCAAAAACAGAGTAAAAAGATGAACGATCAGATAATCCCATCCCAACGGGGTTACTAGAATAAATTCCACCACCGCATTCAATAATTCATCATCTATTCCACAAAAAAGGATTTCCCCAAACAAATACATGCTCATTGATTCACATTCTTCAAAAGGAAAAAATTCAATTTCCAGGAAGCAATAAAAAAAAAATCACCTATCAAATAAAGATTAGAAACGAAAAACGAAATCTTGTTTCGTTTTGATTCCTCCAAACAACACATCGATTTCAGACTGAGAGTCTGAGACTGACCTTGATCATTCGCACAACGCAGCCCAATTCCGGTACCGGAAACTGAAAATTGAGCACCGTAGAACTCGCTTAAATTTCCGGCAAATAAAGGGAAATTCAATCACATTAGGAGAGAGCGACTTTTGTGAGAAAAGAATTCTTCACCGCGTAATATATAAGAAAGTTAGGAACACCACATGCAAGGTATCAACTCTCAAGGCGTTGGCCCTCACCGTAAACAATGTGGAGACCCACGTGGGCCTGCAGACTTGAATTGGGCCTGCAGTTTCATTCATTATTATTTAGTTACATAATAAAGTATTCTTTAATGTGGAAATCAAACTGTTTTTAAATATAATTAAGTTTAGAAGAAGAAGAAAAAAAGACTGATTTTGAGATTAAAATAAATACAGTTTGCCGGATCGTCACCTACCAATGACACAATGACACTCAATTAGTAGGGTTTTAAGGTAAAGGTTTAAGTCTTTATTTAGTAATTTAATTTTGAATAGTATCCATAAATGATTGCTCCATTAATTCTTGTTAAACACTATAATTGTTTACTAGTCAATTATATGGTTTATAAATTATAATGATAGTGAAACCTCGCATGTAATAAAGACTAAGTCGTGCAGGCTTGAGACCAAACAAACAATACTTCATAAAATATTCACAATCGTTATATATAAATTCGAAACATTTTAAAAGTATATAATCAATGTTTAATTTAGACGGGAGGTTGGAAATTAGCTTATTTGTTAAAAATGACTTGAATTTGTTCACAGAAGTTTTAATAAATTAATTTTGAAACTAATTACCATATTTGTTTATAAATTATTAGCTAGTAATCATGAATTGGGACTAAATATTTATTTTCATTGTAGACTGTCAATGTTACTTATCCAGAAGGGAAAGAACGGATTTTCTAGGAAATTGTGAAAAAGTCCGGCATGTTAATGAGAGAGGACGAGATAGTATTGACTGGGGGAAATTATTTTCTTGACTTCGTCAATCCACTACTTTGTGTCTTTGTCAAGCTAATAAGGTCAAAAACCAGAAATATAAAAGACAAAAAAAAATCAATACTCCAAAAAAACATTGTGAATGCAGTGGATCTTGACTTCTAAGCATCGAGAGTCTTTGAGAATTGCCTTAAAAAACGACTCAAATAGCTGATAAGGCCCCCAAGATGACATAAGAGCTAGGGGACGTGCAAATTCGCATTGATTTAAATTTTTAAGTGTATTTAATTGATTATATTTTAATTAGTTTAAATTCAAATAAGTAAATCAGATAATAAATCAGTCCAGGTTATAATATACACAATTAAAATGGATAAATTTTTATGTTTGGATCCAAACCTAATTTTAAATAGAACAAATCGGTCATAGTTTTGTCATCTCCAATTAAGAGCTTTGCTCCTATTAAACCAATCGTTGAATGAATAGAATCTTACATTCAACTATAAACTGCCTCAAAATCCTAAACATGGGATATTTCCAGAGTTGGTCTCCTCTTGTCTCTCTAACTATACAAAAACATAAAACAATCTTTGTTTGATTTAGGCATTGCTTGACATTTTATAAATGGGGTTGTGTAGGGTTGGGAGGGGTAGAGGTTCATAATGAACCCCTCCCAACCTTTGTTTAGCAAAAATTATGAGTGGGGTTCAAAGAGGTTCGCGAACCTCTCCTAACACTAAATTTTGAACCTCTCATTTTGATAGGTTCGGAGGGGTTTCCCTGCAAACCTAATCCCTCCTAACCCATTTCAACACCTCATTTATAAAATGTCAAGCAAAGCCTTACTGTCAAGAGGCTGTTAAGTTGTTAGCAGTTAATCAGTTATGCTCGGTTAAGCTGTTGAAGCAGTTTGAGAAGAATCAAGTTGGCTAGTCAAGTACGGCAAGTGCATTACAAATCAATCAACGATGGAGTTTCATAGGTGTAGTGACCAAAATTGGGCCTGAGTCACCTTTTCAATTAGTCATTGTCAGTCAGCATTTGATCCTATCAGAAGTATGGTCAGATTTAATCCAGTCAAGGCAAAACTCCAAATTTTGGCCCATTGGACCCAAAGCCCAATAGAGAAGCCTAGAGACCCAAGACTAGAGCTCACTTGACCTTTAGCTCGCCTAAGATTGAAACTCTATTGAACTGACAAAGACCATCAATGATTGTAAGGAGTTCAGAGCTCGCCACCATAGCACCTTATTAAAAGCTCCAAGAGGTGCATTCACTTTACCGAGATAGTTAGTCTGACACTTGTGTCAGACGGCAAATAGCCCCGTCTTTAGCTCCGACTTCATCTTTTCATTTAATGCTTCCACACTTCTTTTGGCCGAACACCTACTTTTGGCTGACTTTCTATAAAGCAAGTGTCACCTCCTATACAGTTCTTTCACCTTAATGTCGGGCTTGTCTATTCAGTGTTTAAAGACTTTAAGCCCCTTACTAAATTTAACAAAACACTATAAATATCTCTCTCCACTCTCCTCCTCTGGAGAAGGGGAGGCAAACATGGAACACCGGCACTATACTAACAACAACTCTCTAAACTTTTCTAAAAAACACTCTCAAACACCGACTTTTCTTTCACGGTCTCTACCATAGTCATCGTCTTTTCATCCATTGAACTGACTTGATCGTCAGAGCTCCAACGACCAGTCCCCCCAAATCCGATCCTTGAGTTTCTAACGGTTCTTGGATTGGACTCGTGCAGGATCTAGAGCAACATAGACTATTTAAGAGTTACCAGTACCCACCTAAAGTCCAAGTCCTCGGATTTGGAGATTGTGGATTTCGGGCATCTACAATGCATAGAATTGAAGCTTACATGGATCATATGATTATAACAATCTGATTGTATAGATACACCTGGAAAATACAATTGTTGATCATCAAGAATCATAATGAAATATAGTTCCCTTGTATTCTCTCTTCTTTGTTATAAACCCTAGTTTTCGTTCTCCTTGATTGATCAAGGAGAGAATTCCTCTCGTTAGTTGATCTAACACTGAGCAAGAATTCTTACATTTACGATGCCAATACTACCACACTTTCAGCTGGCATGATGTTGTAGAATGTTCAAATTTACAGTGAGGTACAAGTATGTGACAGGTTTAGGGCTCTGGACTTTCCGGTACAGCGTCAGGCAAAGAAGGCGAGGATCCACCACTAACTTTGCTAGGAACTGGAGTATTTTGCCGGGACTGCCGTTTTGTAGGGACTATCGGGGCCTCATCCTCCCATTTAGCTATGCCAATATTATCGTCATCGTCACCTTTGA
Organism: Euonymus europaeus; assembly: GCA_963580455.1. Classification (NCBI taxonomy): domain Eukaryota; kingdom Viridiplantae; phylum Streptophyta; class Magnoliopsida; order Celastrales; family Celastraceae; genus Euonymus; species Euonymus europaeus. Next base: position 840,412 of record OY756969.1, on the reverse strand, counting down.
AAACGGGATGCAAATATGCGCTATGAAGGTAGCCCTTAAGATTCAAGTTTGGCTCCCTTGCTTGTTCGAGTGTGTCTTTCATCATCGCTTCCTGAAGCCCACAACAGAAGAGAATGATAAAAATGTCTATAATAAGGAACGAATCTACGCAATCTCGTTGGGGTTAGCAAATCATATTGCACTAATATGAAATGGTCAAAATCCACGTATGCATAGAATAACGAACCTGTAACGGATACTTCTTGAATGCGGGTTCAAAACGGCCTTTGCAATACCTATGGAACCATATAGTGAGTACAGGAAGAGCAATAAGAAATGGCGATGATTGAGCAGCTTTTTTTGTACTCAACAATCCCATCAAAAGCAACTGCGAGATTACTAGTGCTGCTATAATACGTCCATGAACACCGGGCCAATATGCTGCAGCACTCTCATACTCTTGGTTGTAAACGTTTATGATCTGCATAAGTTAGGAATGAAAAATCATCACACAACCATGGACAGAGATGTCCTCTGAATAACGGAGAGTTGTGGCAAAACACTGAATGTCCGGGACAGAGAACCATAGCAATGCAACCTTAATCAGGAAAGTAATTATTTTATCTTTTCGACTTTGTCGTATGTATGTTCCTTAAGCCTTTCCCCTTAAACAGGTGCAAAAGTAGAAAAGAAGGATATAACTTCAACCAATAGTAATATCACATCATCATGGGTAAGGACAAGACCACTTGCTGTGTATGTCAAGAAGGGGAAAACGGGTTTGAAGAATACAGAAACCTATAACAAAATGAAGTGGTAAAAAATTCTCACATTTGGCCTAACTTGGACTGAAATGTCTTGATCAATTGTTTGGCATTTCAATGTGTAAAGAGAGAGTAATTTGGACTAAAGCATTCCTAAAATCAAATTGCCAACTCTTTACCTGGTGACGGAACACAAGATATGCCAGACCGAAGAACACAATGATGAAAGGAAGTAGGAGAGGTGTCACTGTAGCATAAACAAGACCTAATAAAAAGTAAAACTGTATACGAGGTTCTCCAGTGTTGAATCTAATACTTCCAGGATCCATCGCCTCCTCCCTATCCCTTTCAGTCTTGACGAAGAAGAAATTCTTCAAGTGGTAAAAGATGAGCGGTTTCAACATCAAAACTTCACCAGCTATACCAGCCCATCCATCAACCATTATATATGTAATGAAAAAGGTAGCTTTCATTGAAATAGCTACACCGATTGTTTCTGGAATTCTGCAAAGTAAAAAATATGCACAAGTGCCCATTTGAGAAAGATAACATGGGGGAAAAAATTGGTAACTGAATCACAGAACAAAGTCCAAGCAGGGCCATGAAGAGAGAGAGAAAAGGTGTCAGATGGACAAAAAGAATTACATAAGCCCTGTTTTCAGACAAAAGGAGCAGGCAAACCATTTGCACTCCTTACTCATGCTAACAAACTTATTCCTAAACCTAATAATGTGTCGTCTTCCGAGACAAGTCTCTTAACTAAGAACCCAAAAAATGCCCTCTAGGAGCCACAGCATACATTTTCTCCAAGTCAAGAGTTATCATTCCTGGATTATTTTTTGTCAACGGCTATACAAATATATGATTTGACAATTCCATTTTCATCTGTAAAAGGCACTTCCCAGTAAGGCAATCACTCGTGCACACACATATCTGTGTACTAAGAAAGGCACGAGTCAAATTGCTACTAAGGAAACTGAATCAAGAACAATATGATCCATTTGTCAAAAGGAAGGAAAACAACATACTGATTTGCTGACTGCTTGAGAAAAGAATTGAGCTGCTCAAATGCAGTTCCAGTAATTATGCTGCCAAGGAACACATTTACAAAATTAAACAGGTAATATCTTGATGCCGCCCTCCTTTCCAGAGATGATAAGGATATAAAGCCTTCGAATTTTGACATGATCATCAATATTTTTGGCAGAAATATCAAAAAAAGCTTCAGAGCAATCCCAGGTAAAAAACCTTGGATAATTGATTTTATAAATTTGCTGCAAGAAAAGAAAAAAAATCATTCGTGAACTTTGATTTGAATAATTAGTCGCATTTCCAGATTTGAGAGAAAACTCACATCTCAATAACAGGACTTAACCATGGCGCTTTTTTCTCAATGCCCTCAATGCTTGCTAGAGATTGTACAAATGCAATAGGGATCATAAAGAAAAAGGTCAGGAAAAAGAAAGCAACACCTATAATTAGTCTCCTAACAGTGAGTGAAACATAAGGAATTGCAAGGTTCTTCCAATAAATATCACGAGGTTCTGGAGCCCACTCTGTTAGCCATAGGGTAGGATTTCTTGATTGCTGAGTTTGTGCACAAACAGCAGCACCCCAGCGAGTTTTAAATGAAACAAATGCAGCTGGCATGATAGCATTAGGGTCACTAGAAACCCTTTCTCTCTCCTCGGTAATCTGAACAAACCGGAAATCATCATCATTATCAGAGCCTTTCCCCCATATAGTCTGGGGTTGACTACATAATTCCATATTAGGCGAAATTCAACCAGTATCAAATGAATCTCAGCATTCTAATGGATGTAACTGGGCCAAGTTTATCTTAAAAGCATATAAACCAATTTAGCTTACCAACTTATTCTAATCTTTCAAAGCAATCATTCCTAAGGAAATTATAATTAACAAAATCACCAAATGTTCGCCCTTTACCGTATTTGAAAATCCCACCAGAGAGAGGCTGGAATTTGGAAAGAAATCAAAGAAGTAAGCGTGCATAGGAGTTACTTACTTCTTCTGTTACTTTCTCGATTTTAGATATGTGGTAATCAACCGCATCAACTTTTTCCCCCCAAAGACCAAGAAAACCAGTCTGGCAAAGAAAAAACGTATGTATGTAGCGGCACAATATAATAATAAAAAATGAAAGTAACAATAATTGTAATAAACTAATGAACAAGTAGACATTTAGTAAAATAGAACATCAAGAAGCAGAAGCTTATATATATTTAACTACATTTAAATACCTTCATGAAAGGCCTCTTTGATTGATCTCTCAAGTATTTGAGTTGGTAGTAATCAAGCCAATTCTGCAGCTTTTTCTTCTTCTTCACCAATTTGGCTAATTTGTTTGCATTGTATACCAACTGTAGAACAGATAGACAAATAAGGGTACAATTCTATGAAAGAAGAAAAAATAGTAAACATGTGCCGCCCAAGGATTCATAGTATATTGGAGTATGACACTGACATGTTATAAATTAAAATATTTGTCCCAAACAATATTATTTAATCTTCCAGCCATATGAAATTCATTTAGAAACGTCAAAGTTAGATCACTATCAACTACCACAGACTTGAGGCAACTCGATGGTAACTGGTCACATCCAAAAGAACGGTCTTTATATGGCAGATTATTACATAGAATCACCAATCAAATTCATTCTTCAACCAAGAATATTCCAACAACACAACACATTTGGTTTAACAAGAACTAACCTGATGAGTGAGATAGCGATCAGGATGATTGACCAGAAAAAAATGCTCCACAAGCTCACTAACAGATTCATCTGGGTCTGGTGGAACGTTCCTGACAAGGACCTGAAAGAATAAAAAACCAATTTCCATGATACAAGGTTTCCATAGAAGGGTGCCATTGAAATTTACATGGAAGTTTTCAAATCTAATTTGACATTGATATTAGACATTTTGAAAGTATAAACAAATCACATATTCAGTGACGAGAAATTAGAAGTAATAAACTCAGCAGTAATAAAAGATCGAAGTTCATGAACAAATATCATGAGGCAAACGACTGATCTTACAGTGAACTGATCAGGGCGGCGTCTTTCTGAGGCAAGAAATTGCAAGCGCATTGAAGCAATTATCTCATACTCTTTTAGTAACACATAGCATGTCCAAAAGGCAAAAGCATATGCCATCACTATATGAGTCCAAAACCTGGGATCCAGAAATGATTGTAATTGTTACAGCTACTGCTTACATCTAATATCAAAAGCCAGGAACAGATAATGAGTATGCTATCAGTGTGATGATGGTCATGGGAAGCTATCAATGGTTATGAGGGGTAATCCTGGTCAATGAGGAGGGGAGCGGCACAAGTTTGACAGCAGTTTTGAAGTAGTTATGGCCAACATGGAGCTAAGCACGGCAACTAATGGTTTATGTTATGCTAGCTGTTGAGGCTGTTGTGGCAAGTTGAGATTGATCAATTGTTGGTGTTCACCTGGCTAAAGACAGATGTGAATTTTAGGTATTTATGGCAATATCCCGGCCATTAGTGATAATCATGGTCTTTCAATGAAAAATAAATATGACTGAAAGGAAACAAGGAGAGATTGAAGGACAGAAAAATAATAAACTCAATCATTTGTAGAAAGCTACATGGTAAATAAAGAGAAAGCGTAAATACTGTCTACAATGACTTCCACGAAAGAAATAGCATGTTCCAGATTATTAATGAACGCCTAATTTTTCAAAATTTTTATCACTGATAAAAATAAGTACTACTTGAACTATACATATAAGAAATAAAATTATATCAATATGACATGCTACGGAAAAAGAAGCCGTGCATGAAGGAGGATTCTGCTACCTTTCTGACTTAAGTGGAATGTTCGAAATTGAGAGCTTGTCAATGTCACTGGATGTTACATTGTCAAACTTCACTGCTTCATCCAGAGTATCATTTGTCCAATGAACAGGTACTAGAACAGTCCATGCAAGGAATGTTATAGGAACAAAAATCTTAAGTCTGCATACATAAGAATACATTGATTAATCATAATCATTATCGCTGTAAAAGCTCACAGATAAAAATATTTTGAACTAGGCTATATGTATCCAAAAGAATATGGGAAGCATTAGATGGTTGAAACACAGAAAGGGGTCTACACACATATTGCACAAAAAGTAAGTACTCTTTAACTGGCTCTGGCAAATTACCCTACCATGCAAATTCACAATGAAAACCAACAAAGCAAACAGAGAATAATTTAACAATCCACATATCGATTGATAAAAACTTGGTAATTAAGAAGACAAGCACCTAAGCAATTGAGCATACCCTATCAAGTAAATACGCAAGTAAACGGCAGAATCTAGCCCTGCGTGCTCAATAAGCTCAGGCTCCGGCATTTTCAGGGCCGCCGGCATCCAATTCAAGAAATTCAGATACGATCGGAAATCCACATTGACAAACTTGCTCACAAAACCCGAGCTCGTCGGGTCGGTCCTTAAACCCTTGAGATACCATTTTGAAAAGTAAACCCTGTCGTTGAAGGGTTGAATCCTCAAAACTGCAAACGCCAACAAGAATATGAACGCAGTAAGTATATTGATCCCCGCCGAAACCCCTAAATCCCCAAGCGTTGCCATCTACGTACGGCTGCCAAACCAAAAGTACCAGCAACCATTCCACTAATTCTAACCCCCCAAAAGAAGTCGAAGTAAGAGATCAACGAGATCAGAAAGACAATAGAAATTTTGAAACAAAATGGTTACCTTTTATTAGCTGTGGAGAGAAGAAGATAAATCCGGTGGAGTCGGTGTTGAAGACAAAAAGAAGAAAGAAGGAGTGTTTTGGATAACTTCCGAAGCTCAATCAAAGCAAGCACATTCGGTAACCCCCCATTACTTCCAGAGAATAAGTGCAATACAAGCCACCACCATATACCAATATATGAACAAGAAAAGTGAAGATAACAATCAAAAGATCGAGAGACACCCGAGACGATAATCACTAGCTAATCAAACGGCGACAGAGGAAAAGGATCGTGTCAGCGGATATTTTTCCGTTTTCTTTAGATTGTGATGATGCGACTACTATTTCAGCGCCATTAGTCAGATTATTTCAAGTTTTGTCCTAATTAACTAAGTTTTATAATACTCGTTGCAAACATCCGTTGTCACGTGGCCACCAACGGCTACTTTCCATTGTTGGGCGGGGAAGATAAAAAAAAGCTTCACGTCACCCGAGTTAAAGCGTGAATACAAGTCAACGTCCAATTAAAAGGCCTCGCCCAATAAGAATATTATTTATATTTATTTATAAATACACAGGCAATGGATTGGCATGCACAAATTAGAAGCCCAAAATACCTTACAAAAAAAAAAGGCCCAATACGGAAAATAGACTATAAACTGAGGCCCGGCCCAAAAAGAAGCTTCAGAGAACAAGAAATTGTATCAACGAAGCCACCAGTTATCACTATCACTATCACTGAACGAACAAAACTTAAACGTGAGAATTTCAGCTCCAAATTCTGTGAATGTTCTAAGAGGAGCTAAGAAATCACGGCAGAGAGGACACGTGGAGCTCTTAAACGCAAGCCATCTGTCCAGACAACCTCCATGGAACACATGCTTACATCTCAGTTCTCTAATCTCCTCTCCTTCACCAATGTTGCACAGACAAATAGCACAGTCTAGCTCTTGTTCCTCAGAGACGACCTCTTCAACAAAATCTGGCACAGCAGAGGACCAGAAGAAAGTACGATGGAGTATGATGTCCAGTGCCCATTTTAGTTGAGCAATCGTTGAAATTAGGTAGCTCAACATGGCTTCTTGTGTTTTGGGTTTGTAATTAGATCGATGAGAGAAATGAAAACTATTTGTGAAGAAGATGGTGCGAGGGAAGGATATAAATAGGTACGTACACGGGCATTATAAAAATGTGCCATGTTGCCCTCAGGACATATGGCTGAGCGGTACTCACCTTGTCAAAACTCTTAACGGGGGAAGTGGAGGTTGTGAGTTCGAACCCTCGTAGAGGCATTCGACCACTTCTAAAGCGGCAGGTGGTCCCTACCGTAAGGCTGCACATCCTGCGACTTACATCTGTCAGTGACTCCCAGGGCAGGGAACTGGCAGACGGGTTTCGGTTTCTCGACCTCAAACCGAAAAAATGTGCCATGTTGTCATAACATCCATCCACGTTTAAAACGACGTAGCATTAATAAAACAGTAGTACCACTGTGTTGATTATTCTTTGATATTGGTGGTTGTGCTCCACGCGAACATGAATAGTCAACATCAGACATGTTATTGAATTCAATAATTTAATCCAACAAGAAGAAAAGAACAAAATCATGTCTCATGTTTGTCCGAGAAATGCATTGGAAATACGTAAAGCGTGTAGGCAGCACAAACGGAAGAATTTAATAAAACGAGTAAATAATTTAATGCATGCAGCTAGGGATCAAAACACCGAGCTATATATAAAACACAAATAGAGAGAATGGTCTAATTAATATTAATTTTAAATATTATTTAGTAATTAATAATATATATGTACTATGTGTTATAAAACGAATTGCATATAGTTTAATTGGCGATCTGAATCATATATTAGTTCAAATAGTGGGCTCAAGCTTCACCGCTTCCGATATTAAAAAAAATTAATATGATATATATATATATATAATATAATGATTTAAGGCGTGATAAAATCAGTTAAATAATTTAAGGCCCATTTCCGAGATATTGCCTTGCCTGGGAACCGGTAAACAATAGTGTTCCGAAATCCAAAACGGAAAGCTACTCGTAAAATGTGCTACATACTTGTTGAAAAACTAATATAGTTAGTATTAAAAAAAATCGAGTGATGGGTTCGTGATTAAAACGCATGAGAGAGAGAGAGAGAGAGAGAGAGGCTAGCCGTGTTTTACGTGTCAGTTCAGTTGACTCGTCGCCGTGTAGAAAAAACGCTTACGCTACTCTCCATACCCGTCAACGGTCGTTTGCCATCAGAAAGGGCCCTTAAAGAGTAGGCTGGGCTGGTCTTGTTTTAGCAGAGCTAGCAGGCCCATATTATTTCATTGGGCCTCAATACGAGATATATTCGGACATACTATTACTAAGGCCCAGGAATCTTCACAAGAGTGGACCCAACCTCGGATATTATTTTCATGGATAATTCTGGTTCTGGTCTCAAATTGCCAACTCTCAAAGACTCAAACTCGTAAATCCTCTAATTCTTCCTCTTCTGTGCCTAAATTTTATTCTTAATTCTCACTTTGTATTATCCATGGAATACTCTGCTATGGTCTCACTCTGTCGGCTCTCCTTTTTCCCACCAAGACCAAACAGAGGCAAATCTTATCCTTCATGTCCATCTAAGAAGAATTCTCAATCTTCTCGCTTACAGTGTCAGAAAATGTATGTCCCAGGTGAGTATTTTTGTACTTTCACTTTCTGTCCATATATATTTTTGTTGGTTTTGTTCTTAAGGAAGTCTATGGGTCTGAATAGGATTTGGAGAAGCATCGCCAGAAGCAAAGGCAGCCAAAAACCTACACAATTTCTTTACTTACATCGCCGTTAAAATAGTTGCTGCACAGCTTGAGGTTCTCCCTTTTATCTTTTCTATTTTTTTCGAATTCCAAGTGCTGTTCTTCTTCTTCGTGTTCTTTTTGGATGTTATCATATTGTCCATGACAAAGAACAGAACAATGACCTCGTTTGATTTTATATTTTGTTAAGGTTAGGTTGTTTTGTGTTTTTGGATAATTTCAACCGTCGACACTAATTTCGCAGAGCAGAGCTATAACTCTGAAGCATATGAAGAGTTGATGGAATTTTTGGGTAGACACTCTTTGAATGATGGGGACAAGTTCTGTGCCAGTTTAATGAGGGAATCCTCCAGGCATAAAAATCTAGGTATGATTATGATTCTAGTAGAAAAGAAACTTAGTTAATTGTTGTCTAATTACATGTTGGGAACACGATTTCTCTTCCAAGTTACTGAATATGGTGAATTTTAACTTATGTGCAAATCCATGAACAATGTGAGTATGACCTTGTGCAATGCAACATGCCTCTCAGCTATGCGGATTTTAGAGGTCAGTGTTACTATTTTGATTATATATATATATATTTCAACATAATCGAAAGATAGGGCTTGTTTCACTTTAGTCACCAAAATTCCATTTGTTCTTTTGTTTTTTTTGATATCAGAGTGTGAATCTAACTGTGATGTCTCAACAGGTTCGATCTGCATACTGTAAAAACGACTTCGAGTGGGACAACTTGAAGAGATTAGCTTTCAAGGTCAGGTTTCAATGATTAAACCTTCATGTTAATGTTTTCCACCCCTGTAAGTGTAAATTTTGTTATTATTCTGCAGATGGTGGATGATTCTAACAAGAGAATAATGAGGGATTATGTAATAGAAACCAGTCACGTAGAAGGGGAGAAGTAATTAGAGTTGCGCCAGTTTATCTGTGCAATTGAATCGACTAGTACTGTTACACACTATTGTAAAGAGTATTGAAAGACGATTGTTGTATCTGATGAAAACCAATGAGATCGTAATGTATACTGTTCATTTCCAAAGAGAAAGCAAGCAAAAACCACCACCAATTTTATTGGTGAACTTCCTCATCTTATGTCATTATCCTTCAATGGCCTAAAAATTAGAGCACAACATAAATTGAATGTGATGCAATATGACATATATTCACTCGAGCATTTCAAAACGTTTTAGTTACCTCAACGTAATGTTTGATGTCAGGTGAAGCATAGATATGCCCAGTGCCAAAATAGGAGTGAGCATATTCTTCGATTTTATCGAGCCTGCAATCAGAGTGCCAAGTGTGGAGACATCAGCCTTTTCGGTTGGTCAATGGTGGAACAATGAAAAGGTCAACGTTGATTTCACAATAAAAGTTACCTGTAGACATAGTTCACCATTATACCAGCACTTTGACTAAGGCCCTTCTCTGACTGATCTGCCATCCAATTTATTCTTTCAACCATCTGTTTCACATTAGAGGTAACAACAATTAGCTGACCGATTTCAAGCTTTGGGAATACACTGACTACTTGGTCGCCCATATCTCTGATCAATACACTACACACATTACTCCAATGATATTCAATTAATTCTATGTCTACAGATGAATATTTCATAATTGACGACCCATCCACCGCTGGAGATGCTAACCAGTAACCTATAAAACGTCATATAAAGAAACCAGTGGATTTTCCCTGTAAAGTAGCTATTGCCATAGATATTATACTTGGCTACTTTGCAAGGATTCACAACATACCGCTCCATTTTGCAAATGGAAATTTGCAACAGAATCCAAAGCTTTTCCTCTCTTTTTCTCTAGTAAAAGGTACCTGCAATCCAAACAAAAGTCATCCGTGAATGATGCAAGAAACTAGTGACGTAATCCATGTTTCAAACAGATGAAACAATATAAATCAAGCAAAGTTACTTAACTGAAATGCAAATTTTGTTGACTTTACTAATTAAGTAGTTAATTGGAGCAAGGATACCTAGCACACAGACGCATTAGAGGGGCATTTAATGCTGAAAGCAATTCAGATGAACAGGCCCACTCATGGTTAGTTGATCCCAGCAAGTTCAGCATCACATCCACACCATTTTTTCCAGTAATGAAATCCCTGCAACAGAAAGTCGGTATACGTGCATACGATGAGCATTCCTAATGCGAGTAAGAGAGAACTCCTTCTTCATTTTTCCAAGAAGAAATCTCTGTAAATGATGACCATCAAGCCTGTGGTGGAGATGGTATAGAACTTACTCTGATAAATCCATTAGTTTCTTTTCTTCCTCTGGTTCAAGTATGTTCTCCCAAAATGTCAAACCAGACTGACTATCGGATGACTGTGATGTGTCCTTAGATTCAGCAAGCCTCAATTGAGAGGCCAACTTAGAAAGAAGCCATTGCATGAATCCTGGGATTGGGCTAAGCGTTGCAAATGTCTACCAAGGAAAACACAAATTCAGTTTAAAATCTGACTCTAGCATAGTGTCAGCATAAAGCTTAGTTAATGATTTCGTATTTTTTTTAGACAATATTTTTGCAATTTATGACTTATTCATCGCCAAAAACAATCGATACTCATTTGCTTTACCTCCATGCACCCGCAATCTTCTATAGTTATATACACATTTGCCTTAAAATGTCAAAGTTGATTTTGCAGGAAGCTGAATAAATAGATTTTACTTCTCAGATTATGGAAAATTAAATAGTGTCAGTAGTACAGAATCACGTGTCAAATTATATCCGCCAACCCGGAGACAACTGTCAATTTGAAGTAAGAAATTATCTTCAAAGTATTGAATGTAAAAGAAACCACATATTTGATCATCAGATAAACAGAGTTCTGAGCAATTTCATGAAGCAATGTACTTCAAACTACTCAATTGCAAGTTATCTTAGGTTTTTGCATTTGCCTGAAATGAAATAACACTTACAGATATATTTGGCATCTCTCTTTTCACCAGTTTAATCACACGTTTAATAAGAAACTTTCCCAGATTGATCCCTGCTAAGCCAGGCTGTAAAGTTTCAGAGCCAAACAGTCAGTTGCAAAGTAACATGTGATTAAAAAGGTTGCCATTCTACTTTTTTGTCACAGAAAAAAGAAACCGCATATTTAAAATAAAAAATAAACGGAAAAGGTCTAAACTGGGTAACAATTGACATCATAACTATTTTTTTTGTTAAATATTCTATGTTTTCATGCCTAATCATCAATCTTGAATTAGGAAAGGGATCTATAAAATGAAGAAAATGCTAATAAAAAAAAAGATGATGGTTTTTAACAGAATTACATTCACATACATTTCTGAGCTAAAAAATTTGGAGTAAGTACTAAGTAGTCAACTTAGAAGAAGGTGACTTTGGTATAATGAAACCAGCAAAAAGCTAATTAACAAACACTATGCATTTGATAAATAATACCGCAAGTTTTTCTGCCAATATGAACAACGACCACTGCTCTCTGTTCTTACCTGCGTTGACGATATGGAGTAAAATAATGCACAAGCTGCCTCAGATTCAGGTATTGGAGGATGATCCCACAGAACTTCCTTTTGCAGACATACCAGGAAAAAAATTAAGCGACATAGTGAAAATGAAGGAATCATGCAAGAAAGGAAAAGGTCTAAACCTGTATAGTCTGAGCCACATGTTTCAGCAGTGCCACTTCAATGAAAATAAGGGGTTCACCTGAAAGAACAAGAAACAAGAGACTCCTTTTAATACATTAAGTTATATGTGATGCATTAAGTGGAAACTACCAGAGACTAGTGATTTTTCTTGTTTGACTAGCTATTATTGACAAACCAAGACAACTTGTTAGTAGATAGTGATTATCCACACCAGTAGGTGCATACCAGGTATTGCTGGATGAAAGTATCCAAAGCAACGTCGACCAACTCCCAGCCTTCTCTTAAGATCAAGAAGATTGCTGATAGGATGCACTGCCTACAAACAATGACGATGTAGATGTCAAACCGTGCAGTGTCTTGTAATACTAATTACTACAAGCAGGGGAAGAGATGAAAATATACCTCATAAGCCACAATTTTTTCCAGCAAAGAAGCAGGATCATCCCAAGTAATATGGTGAAGTTCCAATGTAGCAGGACTAAGCCAAGTACCAAGTTTTTCCTTCAAGTAGGAATCCAGTGCTCGCAAAGAAGTAATATTTTCATCTCTGAATAGTTATGCAGAAATAGTTCATGAATATTTGATTTGTTTTCTGTTCATCTATAAATTAAGGTATCATTAGTTAGGCATCAGACAGAAGTTAAGCTATCCAATCACTATACCAAAATTGTTCTCTGTAAATCTCGTTGAAGGTTCATCAATAAGAACTTAATGCAAAGAACAATATCCATATAATTGTTAGAGAACATATCTTAGCTATGACCTTACACGAGAATGGATAATATATCAGCTCGAAGGATGGTCAGAGACTTCAAGCCCCCAGGGTGAGTGTTGAGTCTCTCAAAGAGAACCTCATATGTTGGCTTAAGGGCATGCCTCAAGCTTCGCTCAATACGATGGAAAGCAGAAAACAAGCCTTCCTCCTCAACAGCACCTGATTGAGCTTCATTACCTGAACCTAAGAAATCCATAGATAAACTCAATCTCAAAAATTGAAGGTAAAGATCTTTTTAGAGTGAAATCAAATTAAAATCTCACCTGCAGGAAGCTCAAGTCCTAGATATTGCTGTATCAGTTCACGAACTTGCACTCTATTGAGATCATACTCTTTGGCAAGTATGATCAATAGTTTCTGGCGATTTTCACGAGAAAGGCTAAAATAACCCTAAAATCAATCGCGCCAATATTAGAACAAGCTAAAAAATAATGAGCAGCGCTATTCATTCCAATAAATTTGTTTACTAACTACATCCTACCTCGGAGAAATCAGTAAGAACTGTATCTAACACTTCAGTTTTATTCATTGATATGGCCGAGTGCATCGATTTCCGAACAATCTCGAAATTCCTATGAACATGCAAAATAAAAATAAAAATTGAAGTACATATCATCTTGGCATAAATATTCGTACACAATTACATAGAAAGAAAATACCTTTCATTGTTAACTGAGGCACTCAAATTTTCGTTTCCATGCTGAGAAACGCTGTGGTCGGTTTGACTTCCTCGAGAAGTGGACTGCGTTTGCAGCTGCATTGATACGAAATGAGAATCAATATCTTGGAGTCTCATGACTCAACTATATAAATAATAAAAATAATCATTCACGATGAATCACAATTAACGAAGTTTCTGATTATCACAGACATGGCTGATAGCTCCACCATTATCTGCAGCAAATCGCGGTCTTACCATAAGAGGGGAGAGATCTAGCTTGCTTGCATCACTGGGTCTCATTCTGGTTCGCATCAAAATCGCTAAGCTCTTCTTGTTCATTGTCATATAGATCCACGATTTGATTTGAAATCGCAGATGCCAAACATCAATTGAACTCCTCCTCCGTTTTCTCCATTTCTATTGTTACTTTAGTGAAGAAGAGTGGGCGAAGCCTTCGACTGTTAATCTAGTTATGAGTGACACGGGCCGTTTTGGGTTTGCCGGATCGAACGCAATAGGCATGGCCCATAAAGGCCCATGGATCCCTGAATTATGGGCTTATGAACATCGAGACCCTTGGATTGGGCTTCTAGTCTGGGTTGGCCCACATAGCATCTGCTTGGCCCTAAATCTCAATTTTGAATATGAGACCATATAAGTCAATTTAGTTTATTTATTTTAATTAAATAATACAAGCATACAAGGCTGTGGCGGCAACCCAGACTGACTCAGGAGAATGGTGCACATGTGGGTGTATTGTTACTTGTATTTTAAGAAAATGACAAAAACGAAGTGGATTTTTGACAGATTATTCGGTTCTTTGCCTCCTTTGTGCTTTGTGTTCGAGCCATAATGTAAAAAATAAATAAATTATTGTGTCAATAATTGGTGGAAAATAGGAAAATGATTAGACCTGTCACCTGCTACCATGAACCTATCTATTTGTCACCATCACCACCCATGAAAATCATCTACATTTCTAGATATATATTAGACTACTACATATTTGTCAGTAATTAGGTCAGACTTGGTACACTAACCATCCACTGGAGAAGAGTTTCTTGATTGGTTGAGATAGTGAAATTTATCTTGGTAATTCTTTCTAATCGTGGAAGATCGTGGGTTCGAATGAATCCTTGCTCAATTTGGGTGTGTTAGGATCATAAGTTTGGGTCATAATCATAGTACATACAGATTGCCTAGACGCCTCTTGTCATAACTACTCCTCATAGTTATGAGCATCATCTTGAGTGAATCGAAGTTTAGACTAAACTTCTAATCATCAGAGTGTGTGACCCCAATCAAGTTTTTTTTTTTGTTCCTTTCCTTAAATGAGTCATTAGGTATTGAAGGAATCTAATACAGATCACGGGCTTCAGGTATTGTACATTGCCTTTCTGTTAATAGGGAAAAGGAATAAAAATTATAGATTTTGTCACAATTCACGAGTAGTCCTTTGCTAAAAAATAATCACATTTTAATTAAAGAAATATGTCGCTAACAATCTTCACATCATCTACTGTTTGGTGTTCAAAATCTGAACAAGAAATTAGAAGGTTAATCTTATCTTTTTGATTCGCGACAGGATAAATCGTTTCGATTAGTGAACAACCTACCTTATAATAAGGCTCTTAAGAAATTAAGTTATGATTGGTGCAAATAATTAGGGCATTGCATGCCAAGCCAATTCTTTCCACTGCTTAAAAAGCAAAGTAAAAGTCATCAAAACACGCTTTTAGTCAACAGAAAGGGCGCTAGGTCCCCATGGCTTCACAACAGGACATTTTAGTCATTTTACCAAATTCCCCAAATTTGTAGTCCCGATTTGTCTGCAGCAAACTCAAGTCAGACCTCGAAAAGGACCACTGTCTGTCCTCACTACCAGTACACACAACTGCACAGAAAGGGGGCGAAAATCACAAAATAATATTAACCAAATAGGCTTGTTTGGGTAAATAAATATCCTTTATTCTATTGCCAATAATTAACTACATGCAAATCCAATGTTTCGCAGTTTACACCACTAGGAAATACGAATGCCCCAATTCTCTATGTTAATCATTACTGTCATTTTGAAGATCAAAATATTAGAACCGAAATCCTATGATCTTATCTAATGCTAATGTATATACACATATAATCATTGAATCGGCGAGATCATTTTTTCGACTCAGACTCCCAAATTTAGAGGGTTGTCTTAGATTAAATCTTTTTTTTTATAAGAATTAGAAGATTTTGATAAAGATGGGCAGTACCTAAGAAGGAAGCTTTACAGCTAGACTAGAGAATCAAGATTCAAAAGACAGAGGAGGGGGACGGAAAGGAGAGAGTCATACCTTACTTGCCTACTTCAAACCAACCTTTTGCCTGTTTAACTTCATTTCCCTCATTTTTAACTCCTTTCCTTTTTCGCCGACACTTTTCTCTCCATCTCTCTCTCTCTCAGACACTGATTACTCTTCGAATCTCTCTCTCACTGACTGTCCCTTTCTTTTAATGGCGATGCCTTTAACCACTGAGTCCGTTCTCAATCTCTCTCATACTAACTCCTCCTCTTCTTCTTCATTGCTTCTTGCGAGTCCAAGAGACCTTAACATGTGTTCTGCCTCACCTGAACTTATCCTGTAGACTTCACGTCAACCATGTCCGTGAAGCAATTAGCTACTTCTTTTTGTTTTGTGAATCGTTCAGTGTTGCTAGTCAATGGGTTTGTCTGGCTCGCTTTGATCTTTGCGCTGCCTCTGGTTCTTTGTAAGACGGACGCCAATGATGGTATGTCCGTCTTTGATCCTTACTTTTTTTTTGCCTGGTTTGAGTCTGTGATTGATTGAGTGATTCCGATGGCAATTGTGGATTTGAGTGGGTTAAAAGTCTTCTGCTTTTGTGTGTTTAATTTAGATTAGAGAGAGAAGTAAAACTGAGCATTGCGTCTTTTCTTATGCTGATTTAAAGTTTTATTTTTTTTATGAACCGTTTGTTTCCCGGAAGAATGCTGAAAAATACGTGAGCGATTTCCAAAAAAGAGAGGCTCTTTTGGTTAAATGCATAGATGTTTTATGGAGTAAAGCAGCAAAATTTATCTTATTTTTTATATTTCGGAATACCTTCCAGTAATCTGATCGGCTATTGATTGATTCTTTGTGATGCAGTGCAAGCTCTTCAGGTTATGTACTCTTCACTGAACAGTCCTTCTCAGCTTACTAACTGGAAAAGTGGTGGTGGCGATCCATGTGGAGAGTCCTGGAAAGGGGTTACTTGTGAGGGTTCAGCTGTTGTTTCCATGTACGAATGTATATTCTCGTATATGGCTAGATCATTATCTCTTCTGTGTGTATTACTTAATCTCAATTTTTATGAAGTACTGAATGGGTGTTACTGCTCTCGTAACAGCGACGTCTCCGGGCTAGGGCTCAACGGCACATTGGGATACTTGCTTTCGAACCTTACGTCATTGAGAAAATTGTAAAAGATTGAATCTGTCTTGCTCTTTTTATACATTTATCAATAATCAAAATCCATAACCTGACTAGGAGTTTTATTTGATTTGGTTTGTTTTTCTAGCGACTTGAGCAACAACAACATTCAGGATTCAATCCCTTACCAGTTACCACCTAATCTTACGAGCATGTAATGTTTCATCATGATGGATAATCTGTAATCTTTTGGTACTGGTATTGATTCATTAGCATGACGATTCTTCCTCCCTTAATTTTGCAGAAACCTTGCGAAAAACAACTTTAGTGGGAATCTTCCATATTCCTTTGCTAGCATGGGTTCTCTCACTTCTTTGTGCGTGGCTTCAAGTTTAATTTTATATATCGAATGGTTTAGTTGCATTTAAGGTCTGCCTCTATCTGCTTTTAACGTCTTTGATTTCAGGAATGTAAGCCATAATTCTCTCATCCAGTCCATTGGAGATGTTTTCGGCACTCATGCTGTCATGACAACCATGTAAGATATCACTACATAAACATGCTTTTGTATCAGTAAACATTACTTTGACATTGTTAAGGAAAAATGTGTGTTTGTGGAGTCCAGCTTGTTTTTCAATTGCTCTGTTTAGTTGAGCTGAGCAGTGATTTGACAATCTTGTAAATGCAGGGATCTATCCTTCAACAACTTCAGTGGGGATCTTCCTAGTTCACTCAGTTCTTTGTCTAATCTGTCTAGTCTGTGAGTAATGTTTTACTTTTGGCAATCGATAAAACAAGATTTTGTTATCTTTGTGTAGATTGATTAGATTTCTCATTCTATCAAAACTTTTAGGTATTTGCAGAACAATCAATTTATTGGTTCTCTTAGTGTTCTTACGAGCTTGCCTTTAACTACATTGTAAGTTCCATTCCTTTTGTTGTGGTCTTTGATTGTATGATTTGTCTGTTTCTGATAGCACCTTTTGTTGTTGATAGAAATGTTGCGAACAACCATTTTAGTGGATGGATACCTCAAGAATTAAATACAATCCCCATGTTTATGTAAGTTCTTGGGCTTTATGTTAGTATTTCCCATTGTTTTTATAGATTTCTTTATTGTAATTTTGTTATCTGAGCTCTGCAAACTATGACAGATATGATGGAAACTCTTTTGACAATGGTCCTGCTCCTCCTTCACCGCCATACACTCCTCCTCCTCCTGGTAGCTCTCGTCGTAAGCATTCTCGATCTGGGGAACATACTCCTCCAGCTTCTAATGGGCAGTCATCCAATTCAGACAAGGGATTGACAGCTGGACATATTGTTGGCATAGTTCTTGGTTCCGTGTTCCTGCTTGTTGTTGCATTGGCTGCTGTTGTTTTTTGTATTCGAAAGAATAAAAAGAAAAACAGTGGTGTTAGAACGCCCAGGGGAAGTCTATCTGTTGTCTCAAATGATGGTGGGTTTCCTCCTGTGAAGTAATGTTCTTTTGTAATGGTTGATTTTTCTCATCTCAAATGTCTCAAAGTATACTGACTAATGATTTGGTGGTTAAGAATTGAGTACTTGTGTCCTTACTGCTTCAGTTCCCCATTTTGCTATGTTTTTGCAGCAACTGCGGAGATGCGGGAGCAGAGAGTGAAAAGTGTTTCTGCTGTTGCAGATTTAAAGCCCCCTCCTACAGAAAAGTTGACAACTGAGAGAGTACTTGGGAATGCTGAATCTGTAAAGAGAATGAAATCACCAATCACTGCTACTTCATATACTGTTGCTTCTCTTCAAATGGCAACGAATAGTTTCAGTCAAGAAAGTCTTATTGGAGAAGGGTCTCTTGGTCGGGTTTACAGAGCAGAGTTTACTAATGGGAAGGTAACAAAGCTACTGCATCTGTGCACACACAGAAGTATATAGAGAGAGGGAGGTTTAACGCACACAAATGCTTAGTTAATAATCTACCATGGACACATCCATTTTCCAATCAGGTGGATGTGCCAAAGCCAGTGTTATCCAAATTCTTATGCTGCAACTCTCACTCCCATACCCCCTCTCTTTTCCCTGTAGAATTTGTTGGGTTTATCACTTGCTATCCTGATTGTTGTGAAGAACCATACGTGGATGTCTTTTTGTGATGAGTACAGTGGCGTTCTTAACTTTGAGCTTCAGTACATTTTTGCCAGGCTACGCTTATCTATTTGCTTATCCTCTTTTGGTTTTGGACTTATCACTAAATGAGCTGCTTCTAGAGAGGATATGTATCTTCCTTATTATCATTGCTCTGAGTTACCGTTTGTAGGCTTGGTTTCATCATTGTCTAATGGCTTGTATGTTGTCTAATCTAGGTGATGGCAGTTAAGAAGATCGACAATGCTGCACTGTCGCTGCAAGAGGAAGATAATTTTCTTGAAGCTGTTTCAAATATGTCACGCCTGAGGCACCCAAACATTGTTACCCTGGTTGGATACTGTGCTGAGCATGGGCAACGCCTTTTAGTTTGCGAATATGTAGGTAACGGGAGTCTGCATGATATGCTGCACTATATTGAGGATGGTGGCAAGATATTATCTTGGAATGCACGTGTTAGGGTGGCACTTGGCGCTGCTCGGGCTTTAGAGTATGTTACTTGTGTGTGACAGTTTTACGTCTCTCACCATCTTTCTCTCTGTCACACAGTTTGAGGTAGTCGGTATGTGCGCATCTTTTCTGATCTCTGGACTTATCAGGTACTTGCATGAGGTGTGCTTGCCTTCGGTTGTGCATAGGAATTTAAAGTCTGCAAATATTTTACTTGACGAAGAGCTCAATCCCCACTTGTCAGATTGTGGTTTAGCAGCTCTGACACCAAACACTGAACGGCAGGTAAATCGTAGGTTTCATTGTAATTGTGGCTTTTGTGAAGTTTCAGCCCCACCATGTTTTCTGAGATTAGTGACAATTCATGTTTTGTGGGTTTGCTTCTCTGATAAGTATTTATTTCACTTTTAGCAGGTTTCGACTCAAATGGTTGGATCATTTGGTTATAGCGCCCCTGAATTCGCCTTATCTGGTGTATATACTGTAAAAAGTGATGTATACAGTTTTGGTGTGGTCATGCTGGAGCTTTTGACTGGTCGGAAGCCACTAGACAGGTAGTATGACTCTCAACATGTGTTTTGCTATGTCTATGCTCTGGGTACTTTCGTTCAATTTTTTTGAAGCTGGTTTAGTTACTGTTTTTACTCTTATTTTGGTTGAGCCTAGTTCAAGAGTAAGATCAGAGAAGTCATTGGTGAGATGGGCTACACCCCAACTACATGATATAGATGCCTTGGCTAAAATGGTCGATCCGACCTTGAATGGATTGTATCCTGCAAAGTCACTGTCACGATTTGCTGACATTATTGCCCTCTGCGTTCAGGTGAGCTTTCTTACTAATGTCGTGATAAATTCTGCATCAACCTCAGTTCTTAATGAATAATAGCAGCACCATGTCTTAGCAGAAATTATCTGTGCTAAAAATGCACACAACAAAGCCCTTAGAAAGCCCCATTTTGCCATGCATATCTGCTTGCTTAAAATATATTTGTTTAGTATTTATTCTTGCCAATGGTTCTACCTATAATTCTGAATGGTAAACTTTGTTTTGCATAGCCGGAACCGGAGTTTCGACCCCCCATGTCTGAAGTTGTACAACAATTGGTGCGGTTGGTGCAAAGAGCAAGTGTGGTGAAGAGGAGATCTAGTGATGAGCATGGATTTGCATACAGGACCCCCGAACATGAAGCCATAGACATGTCGTTTTAAGGATCCTATACCTTCCCTAAAACTTGTGACCCCTGCAATCAAGACTCTCTACGGAGATGACCGATAAGTCCAGAGATCGCGTTGCTGTCCGGCTAAGTTTGACAAATATTTAAATGGGATCTTGAGAATATGTAATTAGATCTCATACATCTCTGGTTGCAAGTTACATTTTTTCGCTTCTAGTTGTATATGCCGCCGTATATTACAAATTTTGTTGGATATCACGGTGCGCGTAGTCATTGACATCAGAACATCTGTGGCAAAATAAAATTTTCACGGGCTCAGGCCAAGCGTATGAGATTGCACCGCTTGAGAACCATTTTACAGTAATTATTGTTTAGTCAAAAAAGTTTTGTTCTTTGGATCTTATATCTTACAATCTTACTGCTTCCTCCAAGTCTGCTTGTTGGTTGAGCCGCAAATTAGCAATTCAGAGAAGACGACCAGGATGCCACAAAGACTGCCAGTCACGCTAACCTTAAAAAATAAGTATATATGAAAGTAGAGGCGTGCGTGTGTTGAAAACGAATTGTCAACTACAAAACGACAATCTCTTTGAATCGAACAGTTTGTAAAACGAGGGGCCTCACCTTCTAATCTTCTATTGCCACCGTTAACATGAATGATGAGCTCTCACAAACATTTCATAGCATCTGACGGTCTCAATGATTATATAATGTTGTGCCAAGTAGAGATCATAGTCAGAAGAATTTTGGGGGGCCATGAAAGCCTCTTGATCAACCACCCAGAAAAATCTGATTGGTCATAAGAACTAAACTATCGTAATTCGTAAGCGCCACCGTACGGTATCGGCACACCAAATTTTAAGACAGAGAAGCGAAAACTGCGATCCGTCGCCCAAATCCAGACACCCTCCCGCTTCTGTCGCTGGATTGTACTAAAAACCAACCTTTTAACGAAACTTTTTTTTTTGTTTTTTATCTCTCATTGTTTCGTTACATCGAACCTCAAAGACATAGCCATGGCCTCGACCACAGACGACACCGAGCAGCCAGAATTCGTTGAGTTTCGGATCTCGGATCGAACCAACCATCTTCAAGAGCCGAGGAGCCGCCATAGCTCGCCGGTTCGGGTCTTGAATGGCGATAGACACTACGAGGAATGGCAGTACGGAGAGTCGCCTTTGAAATCGAAGGTGTTGGGGTTCTTGTGGGACCGGAGAACGCGAGAAAAGAAGGTGAAGAGAAAGGGAGCGGGACTTTGGTATCAAAGAAAGCGTGTGAAGGTGCTTGTGACAGTGATTGCTTTGATTGCTCTGTTTTTCTTGGTTGATTCGTTAATGCTATCGCGGTTGCAAGACCCTGCTGTTATCGACATCCGTGTTGAGTCCATTCAGAATCCCTCTTCAGGTTCTGTTTTCGTAAAGGTATTAATTCAATTGAATTGCTGTGGTATACGTATATGTATTGGATTTTATGATCAAATTAGTGAATCATTACTTAATTGGTCTTTAGTGATTGAAGAATTTATTGATGCATTTAACTATAATGAATCTGTTGTACAAGATGCAAAATTTAGGAAAGAACAGGCTAGATTGTTGTGATGAAGCAGCTTTACCACTGTGCCTAGATTCATCCTTGTTGGAATGACTCATCATCTAGGTCTTTGAGAGACACCCAAAAGAACACAAGGAAAGTTCAAAATTTTTGCTAAGAAGGTTGAATTGTGTCGATTTCACTGGTACTTACAGTTGGTATAATGCAGAGAAATTGCTGTTATGCTTGTGATTTAGTCTCTATGCAGCCTTAGACCATCTTTAACTTGAAATTCTATGAAGTGCATTAGATAGAGTTTATGAAAGATGTGCTCATGATTTATTAGGACTGTAATTTTATTTTGAACTGGCTTTGTTCCCAGGGAGAAAAGAAAAGGTCCGGTAAGGTGAAAAGGCTGTCTGATTTTACTTATGGAAGGATGTTGGCTTTGGCTGCCCATGCCTTGGCAGAGGTATTTGGGGATCAAACAGTCTTATGTTTGTGACATATCATCTGAATTGACGGCCATAGTTTCAATCATTCTATGTGATTTTTTTCTTTTTGCAGGGAAATAATAAACATGAGCCGAAGGATCTCTGGCAGGAACCATTTGAACCCGCCTCCGCATGGAGGCCTTGCGCTGATCAACATAACTGGGAACCCAGTGGTAAATTTCTCTTTTTTTCTGTCTTAGTTCCTGTTGATACGCATGGACTTGAGGGTCTGGGCTATTGTTTGTGGAACATATGAATTCGTGTCTTACAGTCGAACAAGAAAATGGATCTTAAGGTGGTTCTGACACGGTACTTCTGGTCTGATGCTGTTACAGGGGGAGATAATGGATACATTTTGGTCACCGCAAATGGTGGGATGAACCAGCAGCGAGTCGCTGTAAGTAATGCCTGCAACACTTATTTTAGCTTATATAATTGTTCTTCTATGCTCTAGTAATATATTCTCACATTTTCTCTCTTGGTGAGCTTTGCTTGCAAATGGGACTGTCTTTTGTTTGTAATATTTTGAATTTCCTGAAACTTTGCTCTATTTTGTCATAGGTTTGCAATGCTGTTGTTGTTGCACGGTTACTTAATGCGACTCTAGTTATTCCCAAGTTTTTGTACAGTAGCGTCTGGAAAGATACGAGGTGACATTCCTTTCACTTTTTACTTTCTCATTTGTTCTTTTCTTTTCCCTTTTGTCATTTTCAACGTTAGAATTGACTTTTGTTCTCTATCGGAGTTGAGGGATTTCATGCATATGCATGACCTTGAGTAATTCCTTTTTTACATTGAGTTTTGTGTGTCAACAGAGTGACATTGCTTACATCATGCACTATATTTTTGTTAAAATGACCTCGAGTAACTATATCGAATTCTATAATTTCTATAGTCAATTCAGCGATATCTATCAAGAGGAGCACTTTATTAACTACCTCACTCCTGATATTCGGATAGCGAGGGAGCTTCCTGTGGAGCTAAGGTCGTTAGATTTAGAGGCAATTGGCAGTGTTGTAAGTTTCTTGTCCAAATTGATTTTTGAATGGTTATTAATTTACTAAGTGCGAGTTACATTGAGGAGTTTGTTAATCTAATTGTTTAAATGCTTTCCCAGATGACAGATGTAGACATCGGGAAAGAGTCAAAGCCAAGTTTTTATTTAAAGTTTGTTCTCCCTATTCTACTTCAAAACAGAGTTATCCATTTCCTTGGATTTGGAAATCGCTTGGCGTTTGACCCAATACCATTTGAGTTGCAGGTGAATCTCTTGCTTTTGACGGCCTTGTTCTTTAAGAATTCTGATACTTCGTAAACAATATTCATGACATTTTCATCCTCACTTGGTTTCCTTAATGTTATGCACTTCCTCCTACTCTGCTCTTCCTAATTGGGGGAACTTGATCTAGAGGCTTCGTTGCAGATGTAATTTTCATGCACTGAAATTTGTCCCAAAGATACAAGAAACTGGTGCTTTGCTTATTCGCCGACTACGTAATCATGCTACCCACCCTGGACCACTGGATCAGTATCTTGTTGGTCCATATGCAGAATCATTGGAGGGAAAACGGCGTCATGGTGCAAAACCTTCCAAGTATCTGGCTTTGCATTTGAGGTTTGAAATTGATATGGTAGCTCATTCTTTATGTGAATTTGGTGGAGGTGAAAAAGAGAGGGAGGAGTTGGAATCATATCGTAAAATCCATTTCCCTGCATTGACAGAACTTAGACATACAACAAAGTACGCATCTTCTCCATCTTCTCTTCTTTTGTGTTAAAAATTCAAATTATTTTTTTCAACTGTCCCGGTATATGATTGAAGGAATACCATCTTCTTACAGGTTACCTTCTCCAGAAGCGCTCAGAGCTGAAGGCCTGTGTCCGTTAACACCTGAAGAAGCAATACTTATGCTCGCAGCTCTCGGTTTCAAGCGTAAGACCCATATATTTGTGGCAGGTGCAAATATATACGGAGGGAAGCCAAGATTGACTGCATTGACGAGCTTGTATCCTAAGTTAGTGACCAAGGAGAACTTGCTTTCACCTGCAGAACTTGAACCGTTCATGAACTTCTCATCCCAGGTAACCATTCATGAACTTTCTTTCTGCAACTGCAGATGTTATTTCGTTCTCCGCTCATTTAGTTGGAATTCACTCTTGGATAACTGTTGCTTACTAAACTAGTATGTTTGAGCTGTAATAAACTTTTCTTCTGTAGCGGGCAGCGCTCGACTTCATAGGCTGCACTGCTGCCGATGGATTTGCCATGACAGACTCGGGTAGTCAATTGTCATCTCTGGTATCTGGTTATCGAATATACTATGGAGGAGGAAGAATGCCAACATTACGGCCTAACAAGCGCAGACTTGCTAGCATATTTGTGAAGAACTCTACTATAGAGTGGAAATTTTTTGAGCAGAGGGTTAGGAAGGCAATTAGGCAAACTAAACACGTCCTGGAACGGCCGAAGTCCCGAAGTGTCTATCGGTATCCACGGTGTAAAGAGTGTATGTGCTTTACAGTTCCGGAGCTTTAGCTGACATGTTGATACCATGATTGTAACAGTACTGTAACATTTTTTATCATTCATTAATTTTAATTCAAGCAGAGCCATTTTTCTGTAAAAAAAAAAAATCACTGTATATTGGAATAGTCAGAGAACACATGTAATAACAGTGACTTGCATGTATCAAAGTTTACAGTTTCAGAATACTGAAAGAGGCAAAACTGAGGATTCTCACAATGTGACTCAGACTATCAGTTAAAACAATTTCCCCAAGAGTGAATTGACTCATGGCTTGGGTCACGTTGAACTGTATTTCCAGGTCTCGTGTTTCAATGTTACCTATATATATACTCTTTAGAGTTCAGACTCCTAACTACTTGGAAACCTGTCAAGCCTGTTATTGTCAATGAAGGTTTGGTTCAGGTTTGCTGGATGGCCAAGTGATCAGTGAGAGCACCGGGATCCCGTAGCAACTTTGATTTCACTTGGATCGACGTATGGCAAAGAGGACAAGAAGCCCAAGTAGTCTTCACATTCTGCGTCACAGGTTGGTAACCCCCTAAGCGGCTAAGCTGAGCGCTGAGCGTCGTCAATAGTGTTTACTTTCTTTTTCGATCTCTTCGGGTGTATTAACATTTACCTGATGATAAGACAAGGCCAGGATGAATGGTACGGGATGGCTGGATAAGGCCGGCACCCAAATAAAAGTATGTTAAGGTATACAAGCTATTGACATCGTATCCTTCTCCCATTACAGCCTCCCCATAATCATTGTACTTAGTTTTTGGGTTTGCAAGTCGATAAAACCCATGAATCCCAGAGTTTTTGCTGTGGAAATAATACTAGAAACCTTCTGAGAAGATGCGGATGACAACACTTCCTGCTGCTATGGAGGTCACATGACTGAATATGTACTGCAAAAAAGTCATCCTCCTCAATCTTATAATTTACACAATTAGTATATGTGGTAATTAATGTAAACCCATGCGTGCGTGCATGGATGCATGGTCATTGTATCAATATTTACATATACCTGCCATTTCTACTACTTCAAAAAGGGAGAGTAAGTCAACCGAAGAATTCAATGCAACTACAGCTTGAGCACCAGGAGAGAAAAACTTAGCGGAGACGATCTTTCCATTGCAAGAATGTTGACATGGAATCCCCAAGAGTTGAGAGTCAACCTTATTGAATGCAAGGTACCATAGCTTAGAAGTCTAAGGACCGATTTGGGAGTGTCCATTGGTTGTTGGGGCTTCGACAGTTAAGTCAGTTCGATATAGATGGAGAAAATGTGACTACAGCGGAAACCGGCAGAGGGAAAATGTTCAAGGCCGAGCGATGAAATTGAGAGGGAATGATGTTCAAGGGTGTCTAGGAGAATTGCGCAATCCGGTTTTGTGGGCCATGTAAGATTGCATGCCTTGCCTTCGAGTGGCAAGGAGCTATTTATAGGTTGGTAAAGAACAAGAGTCGGTACAATGAGAGTCTTAGAGACGAAATGGACCAATAGATCGAGAAGTTTATAACAAAAGGAATGTTATGCTGGCTGTCAGAAAAGTCGGACCAAGTGGGGCGGCTGCAAGTTCCAAGGGCTCTGGCAGGAGCCCGTAGAAGCGACTAGACAATGATAAAAGGTTGCATGAAAGCAATGTCATTTTGGCGGTTTTCTTACTCATTGGATGAAGAATAAGATATCAATGGGTGGGAAAAAATAATGGCAAACTTGTTTTGGATATTTATTTTCAAAAATAGTTTTTATTTTCTGTTTTGGAAATTAGAAAAACGAAAACAACACTTTGTTATTTTGGAGAATTTCTAGGTGTGGATTAGAGGCATGATTGCAATTAAACTGAACTTATTTGATTAAGTTGACTCGAAATGGATGAAGTTGATTCAATTGGGATGAAATTGGGTTGGATTTGGATGAATTTCATATGCATTAATTAGGGATTTTAGTTGAATTTTAATGAATTTCAGGCTGTCTACGACCTAATGAACTTTTTAACCTATTTTTAATTCTTAAAGCTGTTTTGAAAATCGAAACTCAAAATCGTTTTTAGAAACACACTTTAAAAATTTTGGATGACGTAGCAATTAATATCACCATTTGATAAAACTAACGATTGAGATTATTTTTTTCCTTCCAAAATTTCAGTTGAAAAGGATTTCAGGCCATCCCGTTCGTCATTAATTGTTCTATATCTACAGCCATTGATTTTTTATAACTTTAATTAAGATTTTCAGCCAAACCACGTCCATCGAGCCATACATGACACATTAAAGTTGGTTTAATAGTTTCACCAATGTTTCATTTTAATTAATCAAAGATAAAATGTTTCAGTCAATCATCAAAACTTCAAATTTGTTAATGATCAGATTTTTTAAAATTCGGACAGATAAAATACACATGTGACACTTGAACTATAAAGTTGTTTGTCAACGTGGAATACATTGAAATATTTTAAATACAGAATTCTCATCTCGAGCAACTGTGGGTTTGATCGCTGCTGTGTCACTCGACAACATGATAGAGATGAGGAAGCCGAAGAAAGAAGACCGAGGGACGACAGCACAATTGAAAGCCATTTGCGTCTTGATAAAAAATCACTTTCTTTTCGAAAATAAATCTGTATCCATAATTCTTCGTATCCTTAACATCTATATATGTGACTATGTGAGTGAGGGATGTGTTTTGAATTTTCAAAGTTGAATTGGTAGTGGAAATGTATAGTTGATTGTTAGATAAAATTATAATATCTAACAACATCGCTTTTCGTGTCTCTTCCTCTATGGCTCTTGTAACAGGATCCGTTGACGCTTGTGTTTTTTTTCTTGAGAAAAGATTTTCATTAAATAAAAAAACAATTAGCGGTGAATCCGCCAAGATACAATCAAGTAACCACTGAGGTCTCATTGTTCCATCCCAAACATAGGATAAATGATTAGAAATGACAAACCTTGCTATCAAGTGAGCCACCCTATTAAAGCTTCTTGGTCCATATAGAAATCCTAAGAAATCAAAATGACATTTTTCCTCTTGAATCTCCTCGATAATTCTCCCGGCTTCATTGTTACGTACCTCCATTGAGTGGATCCGTTGAATTGCCCCTAGAGAATCACTGACAATATGCACCGACATGAGAAAGCTTGGCAAGCTTTACACCCTCACGAATTGCAGACAGCTCTGCCATCTCTACCGATTGCAAGCTACCAAGTTGAAATGCTCCTGCCAAAAGCATTTCATTCTGATCATTGCGAACCACACAGCCTGCAGCACTTCCATTTCCTTCCTTCTCCCGAGCTGCATCCACATGGACCACCAGCTCATCATCTCTCAAAGCCCTCCAGCGAGAAGCCATAATACTGGACTCTGTCACCTCTTCTACATGTCTACAAGCAGAAAATTCTTTTAGGAACTGAGGAATCCATTGAAACAATTCGTCCATCCTCCGGCCATGCACCTGATGGATCCATTTATTTCTATAATTCCAGGCTTCCCGCAGAGCCATTAAGAACCAATTGACATCATCATCATTTAATAATTTGCGCATTTCCATAATAATATCAACAAGACCAGCCCCCTTAAGAGGCTTTAGCAATCGCCACCACCTCACCTTTCCCCAAGCAGGTCTCAACATATGACAAAAAATCAGAGCATGTATTGAGGTTTCAGCGTACATACCACATAGAGGACATCCACTCTCAGTTGGTACATGGTGATTTTGGAAATTATGGGAGGAAGGGATGAAATCCAAGCACACCTTCCACAGAAAGACTTTCACTTTTGGAGGCAAAAGTCTCCACAACCACCTCCACCACTCTCTCTTCCAATCTGTCGACGAAGCCGCATCACTACCATCTACCATCATTGCTAAATGGTATGCACTTTTAACCGAATATTTGCCCCTACTATCAAAATTCCAACACACACTATCAGCACAAACTCGTGATGGTCGCGGCAAGCTCAAATGTTGATGCTTGTGTTGTTATTGGTAAATGTTGAAAGTGCTTGCTTTTCTTTCTCAGTTGCATTGTATATTTGTGTGTGGACTTATCAAAGGTTTCGTTATTGGGTTCGGCCTATTGGGGCAAGAGTGATAGGTTGAAGAATTCTCTTGCCCATTTTATATTTCAATTCAGTGGTTGGTGTTTTAGCTAGTTTGCTTCCGGTTTACATTTGCTGGAGTATTTGGAAGGCTAGAAACATGGGTAGATATGAAGATGGCCATCCTTCTAGCAATTGGATTATTGAGGACGTAATTGAACAAATTGCAACGCAATTCAAGAGTAAAGGTAAGAAATACAAGCTGGATCTTAAAGATCCATTTATCAGTCAACTCTTCAGCATTCCTCTGCATCAGAAACAAACAGGTATGGCCACTTTTCTTTATTGGAATCCCCCTCCCTCAAATTTAGTTAAAATAAACTGCGATGGGAGTGCTCTGCACAACCTTGGCGATTCTGGTGGAGGTGGTATTATTCGAAATCACTCTGGTAAGTTTTTGGCTGGTTTCTCTATATTTTATGGTCCTAATTCTATCACTTATGCTGAAATGCAAGCTATTTTTGACGGGATTACCTTGGCTTTGAGTTTAGGATATTCAAACTTGATTATCGAATCTGATTCTTTGATTGTCATTAATGTTCTATCTGATAGATTTAAATGTCCATGGCGTTTGATGTATCTTAAAAGAAGTATTCAAACTTTGTGCTCTAATCTTCAAATTCAATTTATTCATGCCTATAGAGAAGTTAATTATAGTGCTGATGCTTTGGCTTCCATGGCGACTTCATCTAAAGCTTCCAATACTTTTCATAGGTATGAGGATCTCCCAACCAAAGTTCGAGGTTTCATCCAATTGGATACTATGCATCTGCCTGGAATTAGATTTAGAAAATAACATGTTGTTTCATGAAGTTTTTTGGTCTACTTCCTTAAATGTAGTTGTTCCTTTCTCTTTGATGGGTTTGGTGTTATGTCCCTCCATTGTGAGCCTCTGGAGAATGACTTTTCTTTTCCCTTTATGATATAATACTCCATATTTAATTAATAAAAAAAAATCTTGTGGACACGCCTTGTAAATTTGGCTATTGGTAATGGCTCATTAGGCCACGACGGATGGGTTGTATAGTCCAATGACCACCACATCCTTTCAGTTGGGTGAGCTCTATTTTTAGCTCATTGTTTCCAACTACATCTAATATCTAATATATATCTTATAAAATTGAAAAACATATAACCAAAAATTTACATATTTAGGAAATACACTCAATAACAAAAAACAAAAACATAAAGAACAAGGATGCTTTCATAAAATAAAACACCAAAAATTAATGCCATCTCACAACAATTAAAGCAGAAGGCTTGGTTGGGAAGACGCAGTATTGACTTGCAACAAAAATGATAACGATTTGAGTGTGTAAATTTTTTGTCCATATTGTGGCCGTGGGTGTGAACATCTCATGACCTAAAAAATAAATGATTAAAACTAAATATACCAAAATTATGATATAGTTAAGAAATAATGAGATGCAAATAAAATTGGACTTCCAATCGTCAATGTCAATGACCAAGATTGTTGAAGCGTACATGCAAGAAAGATCACTTTACTAGTGCAGACCACAAAACCAGACAAGCAAAAGTAACAATGTCTACAGAACGACAATAATATGGCATTTCCTAAAGAGATTATTCATACAAGGAACTACACGATTTCATCATCAATCTGGTTATACATCAAATAGATTATAGCCTCCGCTTTTGATACACATAAGTAGAGATGACAACATTACACATAGTTGTCAAATAATACATAACGGCCGGGATATATATATATATATATATATATGACGTTCAAAGTAGAGTGGGAGAGATGTCCATGGGAAATGGGTTCCCTAAAACATTGTCCATGTAATTGTAGTGAGGATGGTTTGGATCCATCACCACGAACTGCATATCCTCTGAAGGCTTCCAGTGCCTTTTCCTTTGATTAATAAACCAGTTGTTTATTTGCTTCTGATCCAGACCCGTTGACTCCGCTAGGGCTAGCTTCTGGGACTCCTGTTTAATTAACACAGTTTCAATTTAACAAGCACCAGAACGCAATCGGTGACAAACTAAGAGTGTAATCATTCATACCGATGGATAAGGCCATCTGTAATGTCTGCTCCACCAATCCAGTAACTGTTGCCGGGCATCTTTAGGCAGCTTCCCTTTCTTCCTTTTCTTCGTGAACTCCTGCTTTAGACTACCCAAGTATCCACTGTACCTCCGCAAAAGTTGGCCTTTCAGTTCACGATCGTCTGCTTGGACATCTAAGAAGTTGTTCACATCGACCTCTTCTTCCAAAGATCCGCTCCTCTCAAGTGCCTCCCCAGAAGCTGACAGGACCAAAGGTAATTTAATAAGCATGTCAATGTAAGAACAATCGAGTTTTGCATCAACAAATTAAGTTGTTCAAACACTGCAATGATTCATTAAGTAGCTCACAAGTATTAAATATTGTTATCACTAGCAACATCGATGCCTAACAAGTAACAACTAAACCAGACTCTAAGATGACACAACTTTCAAGGCTGCATAGTATTTTAGAAACAATGTTGATTCTAAATACTTTTGGTTAAAACTCACATCAACAACCCAAATATCTGCTATTGAAGTCTACATGCACTACAACATACAAAATGCCAGTTTTTTAGTACTGCAAGACTCGAAAGTTCAACCGTTAGCCCGCCAGAGACAAGGAAGGGAGGCCTTGCATCCATAGAGCACTTCGTCATCCAAAATAGCAAATAATTTACCAACACTGCAATTCTTGGAAAGCCTTTTGTATCGGAGTGTTGTTTTGTTACCAGATCGCAATGAGCAAAGCCAAAATATAATAGAAAGAAAAAAGAACAGTTTAAGACAAAAGGAACAGTCTTCAAGCAATTGAATCACATATAACAGGAATTTTAAGTCATTGTTCTTTTATATTGCTTCCTTGAATTGTCCAAAACATTCCAACATTTCTTGGCAACAATAGAATTTGAAACGTACTGGCACTAAAGTAAGATCAATGTCATGCATCTAAAACTAGAGATGCAAGAGGCCACGCAATTGGAATTTTTCATTTACAGAAGCAACAGCCATACCCTTCAATAAAACCCTAAATTACATATTAAGAAAAATTTCTGCAAATTTTGATCACAAGAGACAATACACGAAGGAATATTGCTTTTACATTCACTCATCAGGCTAATAAACCTAATAGGATAGTCTAGAACTCTTAATAACCTCAGCTAGAAAAATAAGATCAGAATCAAAATGCACGGACAAACTTGAATGCACGTACAACCCAGCTTTTATAGAGCTTAGCTTAATCTCAGAAGTCCTTGAAGGATCCTGAAATAATCAAAATCCAATCATTTTTCCAAAAATGAATTGTAACAATCAAACATCATCTGAAGGCACAAGAGAACATTGATCCTTACGGTGGGGCTATATAATATAGGATGCTCCCTCATCACAGCCTCATGCTCAAGTTTAACCATAAACCCTTTAGAAAACCCTAATACCCTCAGCTGAGTGAGCAGAACTGTAACTACATAGAAATAGAACTTAGTCTCTCAATTAAGCAACAAATTGACACCAGGTCACCAAGACAATCTTTACAACAAAGTTGTAACTTGTAAGGAAGATTTTGCAAACTTCAATCTATAAAGGGTATCTGTTTCTAGATATCAATTGTCACTTCACTTTAAGAACATATAGGCTTGGAAAGAATAAGAATCCTACATATAGGCTTGGAAAAAACAAAGTACGTACCACGCACATCCTCAAACACATAGTGAACTTATGCAACGAATGGAGAGAATAAAATACAATGCGAGCATAATAAAAGACAGAATTTCACAAGAAAACAAGAAAGCTCAGTTGGGTACAGATATACCAAGAGAATCAAAAAAGAAGAAGAACGAGGGCCATGGTCTCTCCATCAAACTTGTAGCAAGAAAAACTATTGCTAACCCTAACACTTAAAAACAGTTCCAACTACATTAATATAATATACGAAAATGGAGAACAACCAGCACGTAGCGAAAAGATCATCAAGAAGATATGTAAATTATAAATAAAGCGAAAATATAACACTAATTACTTGAGCATGCATCCACTTTGGGGACATGATCTATATTCTTAATTAATGATAAAAATGTGTTTTCTGAAACACAAAAATGCATGACTGATTATTTTATTGGAAAGGGAAAACCAAATAAACTTATAAACAAATCAGAAACAGTTCAAATCAATCTTCAAAACACAACACACGCATCAAGATTTAGAGAGAGAGAGAAGGGGATTTACCACCAGCAGAATTAGAAGAGGAAACTGAGAGGGCTTTGAATTGGCACTCAACCCTCTGAAGGAAAAGCATGGCTTCCTTGTAAGGTTTAGTGAGTTCTTGCTCATATTTGGTCAGCATCTCACAATAAGCCTCCATGAACTGATCGAGAGCCGGATCTTCACCGATACATCCAGTAACAGCTGGACCTATCCCCGCTGCAGATGCACAAGCTTCTTCAAGTCTTGCCACCACTTCAGGTGGTGCTCCAACCTAAGTCCAAAATGAAGAAGTTATATTATTGATTCATCACAAAATATTATGCGTGAAGTAAAAGGAAAGTAAATTGAGAGACTAACGTCTCCATCACCCGCATATACACACATATCACTTGAAAGTAGAAAGGGTTTTGACTCCCCGTCTCTCACTCTCACTTTATAATTGGATTACACAAACAAAAGTGAAGAACTCGAAAAGTCAAAAATACTCCAATTATTCTTAGATCTAGAGCTATCAAACAAAAATCCTCAAAAAGAAGCATGAATTATATATACACAATCATTAGAGTCGTTGGTTTAGTTTGTAACCACCTTCTGACAATTGACATAGGCGTTCAGGAGGCGGTGGTAGTGAGGATGAGCCATAATCTTAGCCCGCACTGAAGAATTAGTGTCACTGTTGATGTTGTTCTCCATGAAGTAACTGAGTTCTTGATGATTGTTGGTAGTAGGAAGAGGGAAAAATAGGGTATTTGAGTCTGGATGCTGATGTTGATGTTGTTGATGATGATGATGTGAAGTAGTCATGAGAGGCATCATCATGAATGGAGATAGTCCTCCTCCTCCAACTCCATTAGTACTAGTATTGTTGTTGTGGTGGTTGTCTCCAAAAGGCGCCATACAAGAAGAAGTGCTACTCGAACCACCCTCCATTATCTCTCTCTTTCCCTCTCTCACTCGCACTCTCTTGTGCTCTCCCGAGATTTATGCTACAAGAATCAGGCTTTTTACAGAAAATCCTAAATAGTGTAATAGAAGTGAAGAGTGTGTGTAGTCAGACGGACTGGGGTGTTTTGTGGGTTTTACTCTCTTAGTATTTTTTTTCCTTTTCTTTTTTTTGTCTGCCAAAGCCTGCTTGCCTGACCCTGCCCACCAGGGTTTCCTTTGGAAAATGGATGTGCTGTGTAAAACTTTCTGATTATTAAACACTGCTATTATTAATTACGCTTCTCTCTGTTTTGTCTTTGAGAGGAGAGAGAGAGAGAGAGCATGCGGTGGTGGTGGTGTTGGTGTTGGTAGATGATGATATTTGTTTTGTGTCTTGAGGCAAGAAGTTGCAGAGGAAAGGGCTTTACCTTCCCGATGAAAACTCTCTCCCTCTTTTATTGCACTGCCACTGATGGCCTGCCATTACTGGCAAATCGAGAGAAGAGCCAAAAGAAAAACAATACTAGTTGTCTTCTATATGAATAGAAATGAAAGCACGGAATCCTTTCCTCCCTCTCTCTCTCTCTCTCTAGATGTAAGTAGTAGTAGTACTGTGGCGTTTCTCAATCTACTGGGGCCTTGATAGCAATCTGTCCACTCATTTAATATTGTTGGTTTTAATGTAAAGTTGAGGGCTGTTCTGTCATTTCAGTTATTCTAAAACTATGTCGTTTTCTTTCTCTTGGTTATTAAGGGTTTCGTCTTGTTTTGTTTTTTTTCTGAACATCTGAAACTTTATGCAAGAAGCAAGTTGTGCGCCGTGCTTTTTGATGAAGCACTGTTGATGTTATTTCTTTCTAGTCTTGTGTTCTGTTAAGTCTATCATGGTATCGGAGGCGACGATCCGGTGAGGAATGTTTATTTACTCAAAGAATCATGGCTGATTCTACAAAATCAAAATCTTACCCGGTGTCCATCTTCAATGGAGAAGAGTATGACAGCTGGGCTGTCAAATTGAAGACATATCTAGAGTCCCTGGAACTTTGGGAAGTCATTGAGAAGAGTGGATTTGCTGAAGCAGAATTCACATCCACATCTGAAGAAGAGGCAGATTCATCGTCAGAGCTTACGGGTGCATGGAAGAAGAAGAAGGAGGCTGCTGCTCAGGCCAAGTTAGAGTCTAGAAGCAAGAAGCGATTGAAGAAGTGGAAGAAGTGGGACAGAACTGCTCTACACATAATTCAATCGTCAGTCTCAGAAGGTATTTTTTCTCGCATTATTGGTTCTTTGACTGCTAAACATGCTTGGGAAACACTAAGGGATGAGTTCCAAGGAAATCCCAAAGTTAGAAATGTTAGATTACAGAAACTTCGAAGAGATTTGGAGAATTTAAAAATGAAAGAATCTGAAAATGTTTTGCAGTACTATACTCGGTTGTCTGAAATTGTTAACAAAATGAGAACCTATGGAGAGAAGTTACCTGAGAGACGAGTGGTAGAGAAAATCTTGATCAGCTTGCCACAAAAATTTAATTCAATTATTGCTATAGAAGAAAGGAAGGATTTGGATGATTTGACTGTCAGTGATTTACTGGGGTCTTTAGAAGCCCATGAGGCTAGATGTGAAGAAGAGGATGTCAGTCATGAGAATGCCTTTAGGTCCAAGTTGAGTTTCAGTGAAGGCAGTAGTGCGAGTAAGGAAGGGAAAGGGAAGCAGAAACTTGAGTGCAAAACTTGTAACAGATTGGGTCATGTTGAGCAAGATTGTTGGTTCAAAGGAAAACCTAAATGTCACAATTGTGGCAAACATGGACATCTCCAGAGAAACTGCAGATCAAGCCAAAAGGCAAACTTTGTTTATCAAGGTGATGAGTCTGATGAGGAAGAGGATGAAGAGCTTTTGTTCTATGCTTGCCTCTCAGCTACTGAAAAAGGTGAAAACATATGGTATGTTGACAGTGGCTGCAGCAATCATATGACTAGTAGGGAAGATTTTTTTGTGACTATGGATAGAAATAAGAAAACTAAGGTGACCATGGGTAATGGAGACTCAGTGAAAGTAGAAGGTATTGGTTCTGCTGCTGTGAATAGCAAAGGGGGTTCGTTCATAATTCAAGATGTTATGTATGTTCCCAAACTGAATACAAACTTATTGAGTGTTGGCCAAATGATGGAAAGAGGTTACTCTTTGTTGTTTGAAGGAAAAGAATGTCAGATTGTGAAAGATGGAAAACTGATAGGAAAAATTCCGATGAAAGAAAAAAGGAGTTTTCCTGTTGTTTTGACCTCTAATGAAGTTGCTTTAACAGCTAAGTGTGATGATTCTGTGTTATGGCACAAGAGGCTTGGGCACTTAAGCTACTCTTCCATGGACCTTATGGTTAAAAAGGGTCTTGTCAGAGGTCTTCCTAAGGTAAACTGTGTGGATGAAGTGTGTGAAGGATGTATGCAAGGAAAATTCAGCAGGCTTCCTTTTGGAAAAGACAAGTTGAGTAGAGCTGAAAAACCTCTGGAGATAATTCATACAGACTTATGTGGGCCCATGCACACCACTTCAGTCCAACAAAACAGGTACTTTATCACTTTTACAGATGATTTTAGCAGGTTTAGTTGGGTATATTTTCTAAAAAATAAATCTGATTCTCTAAGTGCTTTCAGGAAGTTCAAATCATTGGTTGAAAATCAAAAGGAGAGGAAGATAAAAAATCTGAGAAGTGATAGAGGCACAGAGTTCTTGTCAAAGGAATTTTGTGACTTCTGTGACAGTGAAGGCATTCATCATCAATTGTCTGTTGCCTATACTCCTGAACAAAATGGTCTATCTGAAAGGAAGAACAGGACCATAATGGAGAAAGCAAGATCTATGTTGTGTGAGAAAAAGGTACCCAAAAGATTTTGGGCTGAGGCAGTGTTTACTGCTGTTCATTTAATGAATATTAGTCCTACAAAAGTTATTCCTGGGAGCACCCCTTTTGAGCAATGGTATGGTAGAAAGCCTACTGTTCAGAATTTGAAAGTGTTTGGAAGTGTTTGCTACTATCATGTTCCTAAGGTGAAGAGACTGAAATTGAATGAGAAAGCTGAGAAGGGCATTTTTATGGGGTATAGTTCTGACAGCAAGGGCTACAGAATTCTTAGCTTGAGATCTGGTACTTTAATCATAAGTCGTGATGTGAAAGTGGATGAAAACGCTGTTTGGAGATGGCCTGATTATGAGAAAGATGATATTGTTGTCCAGTCAAGCAGAAATTCCTTAAATGAGGCCACTAGTGATGATTCTGTTTTAGAAAAGAATTGTATAGAGAACGACATGTCCACTGAAAGAAATGAGTCTATTAATCAGGAGGAGTTGAGTGGTAATTCCGCTAATCCAAAGGAAGTGATAGATGATTCTGTTAATCAGAAAGAGCTGGATGGTGATTCAAGTCAGCCTAATGAGAATGAATATTCAGAGTTGCAGGAAGAATGGGCTTCAGAGTCTCAAATGTATGATGAAACTCCTCCCTTAAAGAGGAAATCCATAGCAGACATATATGAAAGGTGCAATTTTACCTTTCTTGATCCAAGCAGTTATGATGAAGCCAAAACTGATGAAGTGTGGATTAAGGCCATGAAAGAAGAGTTGCATATGATTGAGAAGAATGACACATGGACTCTTGTTGAGCCCCCCAGCAACAGATCAATAGTTGGTGTAAAATGGATTTTCAAGACAAAATTAAATACTGATGGTACTATTCAGAAACATAAAGCTAGATTGGTGGCAAGAGGTTTCTCTCAAAAGAAAGGTACTGATTACCAGGAGACTTTTGCACCAGTTGCAAGGCTGGAGACTATTAGAACTGTCTTTGCTCTTGCAGCTCAAAATCAGTGGAGAATATATCAACTAGATGTCAAATCTGCCTTCTTAAATGGGCATCTAGAAGAGGAGGTGTATGTGAAGCAACCTCCAGGCTTTGAGAAGCAAGGTGAAGAACATAAAGTGTTGAGACTAAATAAGGCTTTATATGGTCTGAAGCAAGCCCCCAGGGCTTGGTACAGCAGACTTGATACTTACTTATTGAAGCAAGGATTCAAAAGGTGCAAGCAGGAATATACTTTGTATGTGAGAAATAATGAAACAAAAGGTAAGTTGATTGTTTCTGTGTATGTGGATGATCTAATCTATACTGGTGATGATGAGGATGCTTTGATGCAATTTAAGGCTGAGATGAAAAATGAGTTTGAAATGAATGATTTAGGGTTGTTACATCAGTTTCTTGGAATGGAAATTGACCAATCCAAGGGTAGGATTTGTGTCAAACAGAAGAATTATGTAGAGTCAGTTTTGAAGAGATTTGGGATGGAGGAGTGTAAATCAATAAGTACGCCTCTAGCTCCTAAAGAGAAGTTCAACAAGGCTGAACATTCTCCAGATGCTGATCACTCTGAATACAGATCACTTATTGGCTGCTTGCTATACATATCTGCCACCAGACCTGATATCATGTTTGCTGTGAGTTTGTTGTCAAGGTATATGCAAAATCCAAAGGAAGTCCATAGAGGAGCAGCAAAACGAATTCTCAGGTATCTTCAAGGAACAAAGCATTTTAGTTTAATATATGAGCACACTGCAAATTCTTTCTTGTCTGGATTCTCTGATAGTGACTGGGGAGGTTCTTTAGAAGATTGCAAAAGTACTTCAGGGTACGTTTTCTCTCTTGGCTCAGGTGCTATTTCTTGGCTTTCAAAGAAACAATCTTCTGTAGCTCAATCTACTGCAGAAGCAGAGTACATTTCTGCTGCCATTGCTGCTAGTCATTCTGTGTGGCTGAAATTTATTTTGAAAGAGATGGGTGTTATCTGCAATAATCCTATAAGCATCAATTGTGACAATACAGCTGCTATAGCTATGAGCAAGAATCCTGTGTTTCATACCCGAACTAGGCACATTGCAATGAAGTATCACTTTCTTAGAGAAGCTTCTAGTCAAGGAGAAGTTAAGCTGCAGTTTTGTTCCTCAGAAGATCAAGTTGCAGACATTTTCACAAAGGCTCTTTCCAAGCAGAAATTCTTCAAGTTTAGAGCTGCTCTAGGAGTTCAAGATGCTGGGTCAACTTCACATTAAGGAGGAGTGTTGGTTTTAATGTAAAGTTGAGGGCTGTTCTGTCATTTCAGTTATTCTAAAACTATGTCGTTTTCTTTCTCTTGGTTATTAAGGGTTTCGTCTTGTTTTGTTTTTTTTCTGAACATCTGAAACTTTATGCAAGAAGCAAGTTGTGCGCCGTGCTTTTTGATGAAGCACTGTTGATGTTATTTCTTTCTAGTCTTGTGTTCTGTTAAGTCTATCAAATATTCCCTCCCACTTATGACTTAAATTGTCTTCTTCTCTCTCTCGGCCCATATTTTCCTCTTAAAAATTGCCCTGGAGTTAAAAAGAGCTAAAAAAATTGATTGTTGAGTACAACTATTTTCTCTGTTAACAAAGATTTGCGTCTAAAAATGAATAAAAACTCTGTTTAATTTACATTTCAGAATCTTGTAATTGTCTTTCCATAAACATGAATCTTTTTTTTTAAACTATTCATTAACATTAT
Source organism: Euonymus europaeus (assembly GCA_963580455.1). Taxonomy (NCBI): domain Eukaryota; kingdom Viridiplantae; phylum Streptophyta; class Magnoliopsida; order Celastrales; family Celastraceae; genus Euonymus; species Euonymus europaeus. The sequence continues at coordinate 800,540 of OY756969.1, read as the reverse complement.
AATTATGAATTTATTTGTTCAAATACTTCCACCTACCCCGAGTAATTGCGTGGATTATTAGTAAACGAATAATCTAGTATCATAATCTAGTATCATAATCTCGTGTGCTCCCCGTTTGGTATAAAATGGAAGCTCATCGCTCCTCATTATTATAGTAGTAGTACTATATCATATAAGTAGCTATTATTTAATTAATTACTATGTGGAGGAAAAAATGGAAGTTTGGTTATAAAAAGCTGTGAAATAATAGACTTTTAGTGGGACAGTCCGAATGTCTCATCTAATCTCTCTTTTCCATATTAAAAAGCAGCAGCAGCAGCTCACAGGCTCACAATCACTACACTAAGCTAGCTAGAGCTTCCTGTAAAGAAACCATATGTCAATGAGAGTGAACATGTGTAAGCAAGTTGTTGCTCTTACCTTTTACAATGTCCCCATATACATCTCTTCCTCATCCATATCATTTGCTTATTAATCAGCCAAATTAATATGAGAGGGAAGGTGTCACAGTTACAGGCTTACAGCTACACAATATAATATATATATATAGGGAGATGTATAGCTGTAGAAACAAAGAGAGCCATCAGATAATTCGGAAAATATCTATATTTTAATTTATACTTTCAATTAATATGACATACTATGGCTTCTTCTTTTTCTAGGTTTTAGGAATCGATCTGTACATGAATATAGTAAATATATATATACACTGGTGATTCAATTATTGTTGGCGTTTTCATGTACTGTCAAATTTTTGTACTCTTTGGCTTCACATTCATGTCCAACTTATATGGTTAGAATCTGTCAATCTGTAATGCACAATAATATTAACTCTGTTAAAATGTCTACACCAGCTGCGACTCCATGCATCCCTCTCTTTCTTAATCAACCTTTTTGTTCTTCCTTTTTCTAATATAAAAGCCATACAAACAAGATCCTCTGTGTGTGTGTGTTATATATACATATGTATACAAATGAATTGCTGATCTTATAGTAACTACGGTTAGTTGTGAGACACGCTAAAGAGGAAAATCAAACACTAAGCTAGCTTAATATCAAAAAAATTATGATAATTAAACTGCTTGGTTAAAGAAACATCCGTGGCCAATGGCTTTTGTGAAAGGACACCACTTGCTCCATATTTGATCTTTCTCCAGCTACTCGCTACACCTTTCTCGACAATGCCAAACAAGATGAATTTATTACGTGGGTCTGGCCTCAATCGTCAAAGTAGCAATAGAAGTTAACATTTCGGTGTTATTTGTTTTGTGTGAAAATAATATCCAAGTTTACTTTAAAGTTTCCAGCTTCATTTTATACAATATGTAATTCAGTTTTTTTCTTTAATTAATACCTATGTCGAAAACAAACATCTAATTATGGCTGGCTATGGCAAATGTGGTTTAGTTAACTTCATGAGGATTATGATGCTAATTATATCTACAAAAGCGCCAACATGTGTTCATGATACATGACAAACTCCAGATTTCCCATCAATCAGTGACTTCAAGCAGAGATTTCACCGTACACCAGCAAAATCAGTCTATCAAATACTGATGAGACCTCTCCTCCTGCGTATGCATCAATAGACATCAAATTAAATCAAAACTTGGACCTGAATAGTTCATCCATTCACACTTCAATTGACAATTACACCTTTCAAAGAATATTCGAACTGAATGCAGCACATATATTTTCTTTAAAACAAGCAATTTTATTAGTTGGGCATGCAGCGAATTAGGTTTTTAGGGTTAGGGTTATTAAAGAAGTAGAACTAGATTGCTAGGGTTTGAAAGCAGAGAGAGAGAGAGAGAGGATTGTGCAACTGATAGTACGCGAATCCGTCATAAGAGCGTAAGAATAAAAGTTAAGAAAGTAAAAAAGGTAAAGTTATTAAGAGACGTCAGTGTTCTGTGACAAGTTTTGGTGGTGGAGGAGGAGAGGAATCAGAAGATGATATTTGAGGGACAAGAAACCCTAGAGCCCTATATAACCTAAAAAGCCTTTTCTGATTCCAATTCACGTCTTTTCTATCTACAGTAGCATTATAACATGATAAAGATCGATAATATATAATCTCAAATCATATCAAATTTTTAAAAATTATTAATATCGAATACTTGTTTGGGAAACCCTTCATGGCCACTCCATCGATCTCTATCCACATTCAATCTCGGAATAAATAATCATCTGTTACTTCTACTTACGGGTCCGTTTTGTTATGGAGTTGTCAAATTGGGTATTTACTTTCTCAAATTAAAATATATATTTATATGTAGAAATGTCAAAATTATGCTTGATCAATTTTTAGACATAAATTATATGTTTGAAATTCAAGTTTACATACAAATATTTTGTCCAATTTAAAATCGGGTTTGGATTCAAACACAAATTTTTTTGTCAAATTTAATAGTATAAATCTTAATCATGATTGAATTATTGAATGATTTAGTTTGTCCAAATTTAAACCAATCCGAATCCAGACTCCTAAATATTCCGTACATGCTCGGAAGCCCTTGTTTTTGCCACCCCTAGTTATGTGTTGGAGTGATGAGCTGTGTTTTTCAAAAAAAAATACATGATAAATCAATAGAGGATTCAATACACGCGATATCTTAATTGAACTGAGCCGGAGTAGCAGGACAAGAAAGTCCAATTTCTACATGCACAGCTGTTTACGTATGACTATAAATGTTGGTTTATATCTGAATTGGAATAGTAAACATGTTTGCGGTGGGTGCACATAAAATAAAATAAAATAAATACACGTAAAGCGGGGCTTATCCTCAACTTTGTGTAATTATATTAGTATAAAAGTTAATCCACTTTACATCAGGTCATTAATTGTTCTAGCTAAACGTGATTAATCCATCCTGATCACTAAGCCACGTGCAACACCCCACTTTAGAGTAAAATCTTCCTTGATTAATTAATTAATTAAAAAACAACTGGATACAAGTACAACAAGACTGATTAGACTATCCTCTCATCATATCACAGGCTTACAGCCAAGTATTCCCACCAATAAACAACGATTTCTTCTAGCATTTCCAAGCGTGTCATGGGATACTTTATTATTATTGTTATATGTATTTTCAATTGAGCCACATTTTCAGGATGCAACTCGCTATAATTTTTTTTTAAAAGAATATGAAAAAATTCTTGTCGTCTTTTAACCAATTTTATGAATTTAATAATATATTTTTTATTCGAAATAAAAATTTAAACTCAACTTAAAAGTGCATCATTGATTATGAATCATTGGATATACATGAGAAAAACGCCATACATTTTTCAGGTTGCATTTATTTTTGTTTCGAGTAAAAATATATCATTCCAATAAAAAAAAACATTAGATGAATAAAATTAATCCAAAAAAAAAAGTAACTTTTTAAATTTTTAGAAGAATATTTTGGATCCCAACGGTGAGGACCTCATAGAATAATTATTCTATATAATACACACATATATTAAGTGAAGGGTGACTGATGAAGGATTTAAAATTTTCACTAATGATTCCAGGATTATAATTTAAATTCAGTCCATAGACTCTCAACTTGTATGCGAACTGGTCAATATATAATTATTAAATCTGCTTTAAATCATTCTTTTTTTAGAGTTGGAGGAAGTAATGATTTGTTCCCCCAAAATTGCAATTATAGAATCCGTGATTTGGTCAGCAAAAACTACTTTATAGTCAACTAATCCATAACCAAAGCAACGAATTAAACAGTCCATCAAATTATGCCACAATTAGGATGATTATGACCAAACAGTTTAGTCAACTTTGTAGGTTCCAATTAGGGGATAACCATTTATAGAAACAACACATACAATATAACGTTTCTCTAATGGTGGGCACTAGCCTTTTCCAATTCACCACATAAGTGAAGACCCCACAAGGCCACCTTTCATTAATGCAACCAAATCAATGAATTGAGAGGTGGGTTTTGATAATTATTGAAGTTTTTCATAAGATTTGATTCGAAATTTTGCGGATAAAACAAACAGAAAGGTCGTCGATTTTCCATACGAGTTGATCAAACTTATCTTGCTGGTATGTACACATGGTTGATATGACTCCTTTATACTCTCCTTAAGATATTGTTCCAATTTGCAGGAACATATCAATCCCTAAGGATCTCGAATATGGCAACTATTACGGCTGAAACATTTTCTTAGTCAAATCCAAGTCCACAATCAATGGACTGATAGTGTGAGATTTCATGGGCTCTCCATCATAGCTAGCCACCCATGGTTTTCCCTTTTCACTTTTCAGCATGTTCTAGCTACATTTGTTTGATTGGGTCATGCAACTTGTTCGCTGGCTTTTCTTCACCCATATTTGTGTGAATCTAATCATCTGATACGTGTGAACAGCAGTAGCGAATATAAGAACAAATCTCAAAAATAGAGGGGCAGATCAAGAAGTACCACCAAATGTGCTTGGATAGCATACTTGATAATCAAAGATGAAACTGTCAACTAGTGTCGACAAATTAGCACAAAACAAGCCTGAAAACCTCTCATTTCCTATATATAAGAAATAGACATTTCAACTTTCAAGTTCTAAGATGCTGGAAAATGTAGTTACAACAATAAGCAGCTGAGGAATGATTCGAAAGGTTGGACAGAGTACAAACATAATGCAAGTATGCAACTTAGGCTAGAATTTCTGAATGACAACAGAATTGGCAAGTCCGGCCTGCTTTATAGTCTGGGTAGGATCGTCAAGAACTTTAGGAGGGAATCCGACTAGCTGCAGCTGATAATTCTGAGCACCCCCTGGCCTGGATGCTTCAATGAATGTTCGGATGTCATTGATTGTATGGTGGTAATTGAAGTGTGCTATCATGCGTGTGCCATCAGCCAACCTAAGCTGAACTGAGGTTGATGGTAATGTTTCATTGACAACGAGGCCCATGGAAGAGGTGGGAGCAGAATTTGAGGGAGCCGAAGTTGCAGTTGGTTCAGTACTGTTGCTACCTAGAGTTCTTCCCACTCCCTGAAATGGAACATGGTGCTTCTCTGGTTCCTGCCAAGCATGAGTAATCGGGAATGGAAAAACAGCTCAAACACTCAATTATACCATCAGAAGCAACCAAAGGATTTTGGATAAACGTTAGAAAGAAAAGTCATGCTTTTGGATAAGAATTAATTATAAACTATAAATACACGATTTTAGTGCCCTTGGCCAAGTATCCAAAAAAATTTAAATAAAAAGTTTTGACAATAGTTTTTATAAAATGTCAGTGGAAAGCAATGCAACTGGTGTTACAGTAAAATGAGAGAGGAAGACTCACTGGACACTTCTCATCCTTCCTAATCAAATTGACATGAACTGATGACCTTCTGTCAGCAGGCTCTAGCTCTTTTGGACACTCAGACTTCCTGATGCTCTGCAGCATAAATGTCACAAAATCATAGTTGCATTGCTACAATAGATACGGGAGTGTACAGTTATCAGATAAGCAAGACAACTTAGACAAGTACACCTTCAGTTCTATTACCTCTAAGAAAGATGCATTTTCAGGATCATCCATCCTCCTCAATGGGCCATCATTTACTGTGAAACCATTGCTCCAGAAAACAATGTTGTGAACAACAGCCTCAGGCTGCTGTGGAGAAGGTGGCACAGCATCGCCTGAGAGCCTTTTACCAGTTCCGGAAAAGCTTCTAGAGCTTGACGGTGTATTCAGCCGATCAATGGGCCCTTCTACAGCTCCACGCTGTCTAGCTTGATCAAAAATGGCATCAACATTATTATTGTTATTACCTTTTGAAGGATCTTGGACGAGCATGCCACTGTGAAAATTAAAGAAAACATATTAGGCATACATTAAAAATGTTGCGCAATGTATAAACTTCTGTGATTAGGCAACCACTCAGTGCAAGACTTTCAGCGGAAGTAAGAAAAATAGTAACTACTCGTACAAAGTGGTCATTAGACAGGGCATAAGTGGGAGCACGAAATACACTCACTCTTCGTTTACAGACTAAAGAGACAGCTGATAGTTGATTTTTGACACCCTTTCCAGTTAACATCATAAATTTTCTTTATAGTGGAAAAGAATTCATTGATAAAGGCGCCAAGGGAGTCGAGCTTAATACAATCAACTATAAGCATACACCTACCTATATCACTCTGGAGAACATACCACACACAGAGGGTGCTCAACCATCTGTCTCAAAGTTTCTTATAACCTAACCTAAGTTTCTCTATGGTATAGGCATTCTATCAATTCATGAACAACTAGTAGTTTAAAAACAAAAAAACCCATAATCAATAGTTTCTGCTCTAACTAGAAGCATATCTCTCCCTATAACTCAGATACAAATTAGTACTTGAACAATTCAAAAAACGTTGATTATGATCCTGAGATTGTCAGGCATCGGTATTTGAAATATAATTCCACTTCCACCACTTCGGCTAATTAGTCCTTAATTGGATTGAAACTGGAGATGTTTACATCAATAATCACATTATTACTTACACAAAAGATTCGAACTTTCGTTTTCCTTCAATTTCCCAATCAAATCCAGTACACTAATGAATTTAACACACCAAGGAATAAAAATCGCAGTGAAACGGCAAAAGACACTCAAAATCTCAATATATAAAAGTACCAAATACAGGAAGGGAGAGGGAGAGGGAGAGGGAGAGGGAGAGGGAGAGGGAGAGGGAGAGGGAGAGAGAGAGAGAGGGAGAGGGAGATTTTAGGGTATAAGAGAATGAACCTCTTCTCGCCACCAGTGTAGTACTCCTGAGGTGCATCGTCTTCGCTGTCAGAATCCGGTGCGGTGTGGCTGTTGAGATCAGAAAGTGTGCGGATTCTACCGTCTCTACTGCTTGAAGGCTTCGCAGGTTTCTTGTCCCGTGATGCCATCGATAGATCTCCTGAGATCGAAATGAAATGAACAGGCTGACAGACAGACTAGGGATAGAGAGAGACTGAGAGACGCGATTCTTTGCTTGGGCGATTGGTAATTTGTTCGCTTTCGAGTTGCGTCAGATACATACATACTCACTCTCTTCAAAAGCGCGTGGAATGTATTTTCCTCAATGCTTAATCATGGGGCTATTAATGTCCTCAGCAGATGCTCTGCACAAAGCTATACGCTTGATCCGCACCGTTTGAAGTAATTAATCATAAATGCTATGCTTGGCATGGGAATGAGAGATTCATAAAAGTAAAATATTGTTTAGTATTAAAAGAGATTGGGAGGTATTTTTATGGATGAACATTTCTCAACTCCTCATTTTCAGAAGTTACGAAAATAGGTGTTGAAAGATGTTCGAGTCAAGTAAAGGTTCGGAGATAGGGATGTCAATTTGTGCCCGATCTGTCTGCCCCGACCCCATCCGCGCGGATATTATCCGATCCGAACAAGTAATGGGGCGGACACGGATCAAAGTTTTTTGACCCGACCACGGATCGGGGCGGTGATGGATCTTTGCTCTGCCCCGACCCGATCTGCCCCGTTATCCGCCCCGTGACCCGATCCGTAATATACAAATTAATATATATATGTGTATATATATATATATATATCTATGTGTGTATTAGGGGATGCAAGATATTTATACATATATTAATATAAGTATATGACACATATAGTTTACTTATGTAGTTAATAGTTGTATTAAGATAATAAGTTCATGACTAATGACTCATGAGATGTAAGATATTTATACGTTATATTGAATTTATTGTTTTGAAGGTTTAAGAAGTTAAGAATTTAAGATGTTATTAATAATGAGATGTTTATACTTTATAACTTTATTTTGCATCTTTTGATGAAGACTTAAGATGTTATTATTTATTAAAGATTTAAAGGGTTTAGGGTTGTGAATCTCTTAGTTTATGATTTATGAACTATAATTTAAGGTTTGAATTTTGACTTTAGGGTTGCGATACACAGTTAGACTTTAGTGAATTTATTAAGTTATGGTTATGTCAATAATATTATGAAAGGATTAGGATAATAGTGTAACAAATTAGGCAAAAGGCTAATCGGGGCGGGACGGGGCGGACACGGATCGGGAAAATCTGCCCCGCAGGTCGGGGCGGGGCAGATCGAGTAGTTGAGTTTTATGTGCGGGGCGATACCAGGGCGCCCCTGATCCGTGCCCGATTCGCCCCGTTGTCATCCCTATTCGGAGAAGTTCGCTCCCAACCTTTCTCAAAATCTCTCCTAAAGAGGCCCTAAAACTTTCCCTCTTTTGAGTTTTAGTTTATTTTATGATTCTAGACTTTTATTCAATGAACCAGATAAAATGTGAAACCTCAAATCAAATATATAAATTACAAAAATACTAAGTATCCCAACAAAAAAAACATCTCAAAAGTATCTCAATAAAAACATTACTTATTACTTATGAATTTGAATTTTAAACTCTGAATTTACCTTCAAATCCTATGATGTATGTACTGTCATATATGATTATAAAAACTTGTTTGATTTTGAGATGACTAACATCCCCATATAAGTTAAGCTGAAAATTGTTGATGATATATCTATGATTTGGTACGAGTCTAGGAAAATGCAGACCGGAAAATATATAAATCTGTACATAATATCTCCGCCGTAAAATCTAATCATGCTAAATCCAGTGGAGCCTTTCTTGTGCGAGATTGAGATTCCAGTAATCTCTGTTCCTCAATGCCGAGTAGTGCATTCCGCCGATTAATGGCACTTTCAATGTATTCTTGAAGAGGAGGAAGAGACCCTTGTTCTCCAGTTTGATTTACTCGTCCTCGAATTATCTGCCAGAGCCAAAACCGCGAACGTACATATGTAAGCTGTACCACAAAATCTACATCGCAAAGATTAAACGAGTAAGCTAATCACCTTGGCTGCCCATGATCGCTCTGCTCGTTGACAGATATCTCTAATGTCTCTTCCAGACATACTGAAAATTGCGAGGCCAATGAACCAAGTAAGCAAAAGCATCCAACGATTAGTAACTTGGATAAGGAATATATTGAAGCATAATGACTGGCCAGAAGAGTTCTTGGGTCATTAATCATAGCAAGCGTATCAAATTGAGTTAATCTGAATTATGCAATCATATGTGAAGCCTTACTGCTCTGTTATTTTGGCAAAATCCTCCAATTCAGACTTGGTCAGATGCTTTGCATACTGAGCCGCTATTTCCTGACGGTTCTGCTGATCAGGAAGGCCAAAGGTAATCATAGAATCAAACCGACTGAAAACACAATGAAGCACAGGTAAGGAGACATTTGGAAAAATTCAAGCTATGATCAACCTCCAGGCAGGACAATCTCCTCTGGCATACCTAATTAAAGCAGGATCAAGGTCTTGCTTCCTATTTGTAGCAGCAATAACCACCACCTTTTTATCTTGTTCAAATCCATCTATCTGCACGGAGCAAGGGTAAGCAATGTTGATACCAAAAGTAAGCAAGTAGCCCTTCTAAAATTTCGTATAGAATAGGCATAATTCAAAAACAAATCTAAGTGTATTGAATAGCTTGAATGGATGGAAAACCCTGTTTCACCTGTCGCAATAACACTGACAAGATTCTTCGTGTAGCTTCATGCATTTCACTATCACGAGCAATAGCAAAAGAATCGACCTATTATAATGTTGAACAAAAAATTTGATAAAACTACTTGTTAAACTCTCAGACAGCTTGAATCGAAAGGAAATGTAAGATCGAGAAGAGTATAAAATGGAAGAAGAGAGATTATGATAACCTCATCTAGAAATATGATAGCACCATTAGGAAGCTCATTGGCAAGTGAAAAAACTTTTCCTAACAAGCGTTCACTTTCCCCATAGTACTTTGACAAGACAACCTCCAGTGGCACATAAAGTAGTGGGAAGCCCTACAAAAATACATCCTCAATTTTTCAGTGCATCATGTATATAATAAATTCATGAGGAATATCACATTGTCAATTACTTTACAAACTGCAAAGACAAAATGCATGCCATCTGATTAATGTTTTGAAAAGTTCCTAGTTTCATAGGAATAAAATTCCATTGTCTATCACTGCTTTGATTATATAAAATATCAAGTTAAGGAACCAATTATACAATGTATAATTGTATATGAATACTAGTCAAGAAATGCCTCCAATATTGGGTAATGTACCACAGTGGTAAAGTAGTTACAGTTAAAATAAAAGCCATTAACCTTTACATGTCAAACTCAAATGTCCCCCACAAAGAAAGAAAAGGGGGATTTGTGGATAATCATATTAGCACTATCCTTCATTAGAAACTAAAAAACTTACACATATTAGTCATTCCCTCTAAAGCAAATAGATCAAATTACCCATGCATCTTTTCTCTAGGAAGTTACACGGGGAGTAAGTATTTTCATGGTCTCACTCTGCTTGATCTTCCACGGGCAAATAAAAATGCAGGCCGATTAGCATATTCATAATCATGGAGGCTTTTTCTATCAGCAAACATAACACTAACACATACCAGTTGCATGCTAGTATTTCAAATTCAATTACAAATACAAATGTAGCTGTCTCTGGGTTAATGGGGGGCTTGGGTATCCAGAAAGCAAGTCCATATTCTAAAATTTTACTGCTACGTCCACAATTCATGAAGAATAGCACTACTATCTAATATTCAAATTCAGGCAAACAAAAGGTTTAAAATTAAACATTTTTCAGAATTAAACGAAAGAATTGAGTTAAAAATTAGTATTCAAAACTGAGCTAAAATCTTTATGATAATGCAAGGTGCCAATTAACTCACTGATTGATTAGCAATAACACGAGCAGAAGATGTTTTCCCCGTACCTATAGTCAAAATATGCATCAAAAGCAAAACTACGTCATTTGCTAAAAAAAAACTCAATACTGAAGACTTTTAATGTGAACTTCTAAAGGCAATTATAGCGATACAAAAGACAGAAAGGAACACCAGCAAAGCAGTAAGACATTCAATATCAACCCTCTCCAAAGGGGCCACAGAGTAACCATTAATAGCTTGACTGATGTAAGTATGTAACTGAATTTGATGCAATTGAACATGCAAATTGGGTCCCTATGTATCTAAGCCAACTTGCGTTTGTCCAAAAACAATAAGGGTGTTTGAAAAATGAAGAAGAATACATCTCTTAACAGAATTCTATGTGTATATATCAATTTAGTTGAGTTTTGGGAGTTGCAGGCATGTAGACGTGCTACATTCATGCAATTCCAATGAATGATAAACACCAACTATGCATATACAGACAGTACAGTAATTGCTTTGAAAGCAATACATGCATGGATATTTATATTTACCAATTTTGGAGAGACAAAAGGAAACGAATATAATATTGAAATTCAGTGGATGAGCACATTCAAAAGGTCATATTCAGCATCTTCTGGTAGCATAACTAGGGGGTAAAACCGTAAAAGACATACCCGGTGGACCTTCAAAGAGTATAGCTCTGGGTCTAATGGACTCATACTTGCGTCTAGTCCCACGCGCAATATTATCATATACTTCAGGACTTTGGAGAGACAATAATATTGTATCTTCTATTTCTCTATGGATAAAGCAGTTAAAGAATCATGAATACTTTCATTTACTATCATGGGAGCAACAATACTAATAAAATTGGCAGATTTCCAATGACGAGGAATTAATCAAAGAATAACATACCGCTTTTGCTCGTCATACCCAGCAATATTGTCCCATGATATCTCACTATTTATGGAACTCCCATGGGGCTCATCGAGCCCATAAATCTTCACACCCATGGCTTCCAAATTGGCAACTGATTTCTTTGCATCAGGTATTTGTTTTCTTTCCACAGTTTTTTTTTGAGATAATTTTGCACCCGCGAATTGCAAAATGGACACCAATGCATCAAGCTCTTTAGTGCTAAAGCCTCCTGTCTTCATGAACTCGATTTCCTGCAGCAAACAAAAAAAAAAACTTTAGCTCATGCATATGTGCAAGTAGATTAATAAATAACGAAATACATAAACTAAACAGGAAAAAAAGATTCAAAAAGTAAAAGAAATGGAGACAAACTGCATTATCTGTACTGATAAGCGGACGGAATATAAAAATGCATAGGTCTCCTTCATTTGTATCTAAATCTCCTTGAGGTCCCTGATCCACACCAATCTCCTTCTGCGCTTTTGGATAAGCAAGTGCTAATTGCCAAGCAACAGAACTGGAATGGAGAGAGAAAGAGAGATTTAGTATTTTATAAAAGGAATTCATGTCAACTCAATTGCTCAGACTAAATATAATAATTAACATAATTGTCACCCTACAGACTAAGAAGTAAGAACTGATAGTTCACTTAACTTGTCCCAAGCGCGTAGTGTCATATGTGAACCGCCACTACGCTCTTCAACTTTTAGACCTAGGTGTGAAACTAGGTTTGTGATCAGCTGGGGAATTTCACATGTAGTAGGAACTTGGAACTTGATAGTGATCTGAAAATGAGAAGCTCCTGTTAACATTATAGCACTTACCTTCTAAATCCAAAACCAGTAAACTAATATCATACACTCTCACTTTCATAAAATGTATTTCTTTTCTTTCTTCTTTCCTGTTTGAATCGTGCAAGAGATCAGAAATAAATTTATATATAAGGTAAATTGACGAACAATGACACTTGGTAATATGCAACAAAAGGGGGAAAGAAAATCATGGTCATCTTTTGGTAGTGCATCAAATGAATTGAATTGACAAATTGTCTATTGCAGTAAATTTGACAAGGGCCATCATCATAACACAATCAAAAGGGAGAAAGGAATGATACATGGTCACCTTTTGGCCCTTAACAGCAACAGTAAACTGAGGATAAGAACCATGTTTCACTCCTCTACTACTGAGTGAATCTTCAACCCGCTTCCGTTCTTTGTGGGCAATCTCCAACAGGTGCTCATAACTTGAAGGAGATGCTGATGGCAAAGGAGGTTTGGCAGCAGCCTACAAAAAGATTAGTTCAAAATGGAAGCTCTTGGGAGGCTGCAAATTTTAGGTAATAAATGTCACTAAAAATCAAAATTTCACTCTAGATTCTCAACTTTGGTGCTTGTGTCTTCCTATATTCTGAAGGAACAAAAATATAATAAATATGCAATGCATACACCTCAGCTTCAGGTTCATAGGTGCACATGACAAAGAAAAATAGCAAAAATATCAAAACAAGTTCATAATGAGTTTCCTAAATGACCAAAAGAAAAAACTCCATCAATATGAGTCACATACCTCATTAGCATCTGCATAGGCTATATCTAGCACAGCTCCTCCAAATAAACCAGCCAAGACAGCTGGCAACAGAAAATATTGATCAGAGGAATTAGCTGCTGACAATAGACGCTGCGACTCTGATCTACTGGAATGAATTTGGTGTTCAAAAGATCCTGCATTAACAATAATAGGCATCAAACGCCAAACTATAACAACTATCAAATGCCTATCAACTGAAGTAGGGGGTCAAATTTTTTTAATTCAAAACCATTTATAAAACAGGAAAGATTCACAACTTGTTCCCCTCTAGTAAAATTGCTTCACTTAAAACACCTTGCTCATGGTGAACTGGTGAAGCCTGAATGTACAGTCGGACATCCTAAAGTTAAATTTAGGCTATTTGCAAGTATTAACATTGGAATCAAATTCTGACTGCCACTAAAATAGTTGATATAACTGAAATTCAAAATTTAGTATATTTTCAAGAATTGCCATTGGTACCAATACTTTCAAAAACTGAAATTCCAATAAAAATTATGAAATTCTATTGGGTTACTAGCAACTGGATTCGCATTCCCATTGGAGTATTAATGGGGAAAACATATCATTAGTTCAAACTTCGAATGGAATGGAAATGCGAGTCCATTAGTCCTCCTCCCATCTCAGTCCCACATCAGACGTTATATTAAAAAACTAAAATAAATCGCCTTTTTAGACATTATAGAACCAATTTATATCAAAAATAAGATCAGCAGTGCTTTTCCAACCAAATCATAGCGCCAAGTGACTAAATTCCATCTCTTTGTGAGCAAACACTGCTGAAATAGCTTAATCTCCATTAAAACAGCACAACAGAGAATACCACATCCATAAAAACCACCAAAATCAATAATTTGTGAGCAACTGAAAGCACGGGTATTTACTGATGACACGTCGAGTTAACAACATATTGAGGTCAAGGAACTGAGGAGCTTACGTTGGAATGGAGGACGAAGAAGGTTACGAGAGGGTGTAAACGAAGGGATGATGGTTTTAGAAGCATTGATCTTACGCCCCGCACTCGCTGTCCTCGCTAATCGGCCAAAAGCCGCCATTTTTTTCTTTCTCTGTTCTGTGTTTACGCAGAAGCAGAAAAAGGTGCGAGATGAAAATTAGGTAAATGATCGAAGACCCGTGAAAGAATGAGTCGGTTCACACCGGCATGGACTCTATTGGGCCTACTTTCGATTAGGACCTATCTATCGATTGACACAAGATGACCCAAGCCCGCACTATTGGACAGGGATCTGGGGCTTCCGTTTGGACTTCCTGATATTTTAGGGCTTCTATTTGGGCCCATGAAACCTTTCCAAAGCCCAAATCCAATTTCAAATAATTACAAGTTATATAGAGAAGTAGTACACCGTTAAGCATTTATTAGATGCTAAGCAGTAAGCATACATGAATATATACCTATAATTTTGCTGGGGTCTTCGAACGGCCCGAGCCTGAAATGACATAGGGCTTCGGCAGCCCGACCCTAGGTCACGGGCGGGCCTGGGCTCCATTTTTTGAGCCAAGCCCGGCCTGAAATTATTATATATTACATATTTATATATATATATATATATATACATATGTTAAACATATATATATATACACACAATAACAGTGCATATATGCATGTCACTGTGACAGTGCATATATGCACTGTGATATATATATATACATATACATATTAGTATATTATTTATTATGTATATATACATATTTATATTAAATTTTGATTATTTAATTAATATATATGATAAAATTTGAGCCCGAGGCCCGGCGCGAAAGCCCAAATTTATTGGGCCTAAGCCGGGTTTGGGCTTAAGTTTTACACCGGGCCTGGCCCGAAGCCCGAAGTCAATATTCAGACTTGGGCCGGCCCGGCCCAATGCCGACCCTTTATTTCTGCATTTCAAGACATCATTTTTCACTCTCTCTCTAGAAATCCTAAGAGAAAGGGAGACCCAACGCAAAAGTTGACAAGCTTTCATCGACCTTTCTGACTCAAATAATATAATACTCCTTCCTACATGTGAAGGTGGCTTACTGGCTTTGTTTATACGGATAATCGACAATATATATAAAATCGAACACTGGTATTAAACAATCCTTCAAAGTTGAAAGTCGACAGATAATTGATTATTAACATTTATTTAATATTCTTAATAAACCTTTTTAGTGAAAAGGCTACGCAAATTGAAGGGATTGGAACTGCTTCCAAGATTGTTGGTGTCCCCGCCGTCACCACCACAATCACGATCAGTTTTACCTACTCCGCTTCTTCCGACGGCTATAGCGCTGCTGTCGGTTCTTCGACAAC
The DNA here is from genome assembly GCA_963580455.1 of Euonymus europaeus. Classification (NCBI taxonomy): domain Eukaryota; kingdom Viridiplantae; phylum Streptophyta; class Magnoliopsida; order Celastrales; family Celastraceae; genus Euonymus; species Euonymus europaeus. The sequence continues at coordinate 784,999 of OY756969.1, read as the reverse complement.
TCAAATGCGTTCGATATCCAATACACATGGGCACATTCAAATTCAAAACTTTAGTTCTGCCATTGGTGGTGATTCCCTTGCCAGACCGTGTTTTGGCAGATTTTTCACCGATTCGAACTTCAGAGTCGGAGCTTTTCACTGAACCACGGCGGACCTGCCAAACAGGGCTGCTCCGGGCCAGATGGACCCCGGCCCGACTAGGACTAGTAGGCCATTTCTTGGACTTGGACTCGCCTGCTGAGTTGCTCCGCGAGCACGGGGCGCTACTCACCTTACGGGCCGTCGATGCACCGGGTACCCATCTGGGTCGGGTCGCATTCCCAGCCGATGTGCTTGCTGAAAAGGGCCAAATGTTGATGTTCAAATCCGCCCCGCCCGGTCCACTATGACTCTTCTTCTTCTTCCTCTCTCTCTTTTTATCCTTCTTGTCTTCCTCCTTAATTGCCTTACTGTTCTTCTCTACTTTTTTGAAAATGTCCTTCCATCGCTTCGACACGCTCAACATAGACGTTGAGCCACCCGTAATATGGGGCCCCGTATCCGCATTAACCGTTTCAAGGCCGGGAGGGTCAAGACGTTGTTTTTCTTGATGGGTTACCTCAGGATTTTGCTCTGATTCTAGTTCTGCGTTCGGTGTTTCATGGCGGCGGTCAAGAAGGTGGAGAGGAAGGAGGACTCCGTCAACGAATAGTTCATCAGCGGAGAGGAGATTGGGTTGAGGGAAAGACGGGTTTCTGACCATCCAGAACTCGAATTCGGGGGAGTTGGAATCGGTGCGGGACCTCCTTCTGCCGGGAGAGAGGAGGCGTGGGTGTTGATGGTTGAGAGTGCTCGGACTGGCCATTTGAGAGAAACAGAGAGAGAGAGAAACAGAGAGAGAGCGGAGAGTGTGCGAGAGCAGAGAAGGCAAGGTTCTATTGTGGGGGGATTGTTTAGGTGTGGAGAGAGTTTCAGAGAGTTCGAGGGGGAGGAATTGACTCTACCTCTACCAAATACAAAGAAGAATTATGGAGAAGAGGTTAGTGATGGTGAAGTGTGTTACACTTGTACCACAAACGCATGGATAGAATCACTAGAGAGTTGTTATTGGTGTAGTAGTAATAGGCTGACTTCACTTTCTCATTTTTGTGTTTTTACTTTTTTATTTTTAGCAGGGAGCTCAACTCGTATGACAAAGAAAGCTGGAGCCTATTTTGAAGCTTGATAATGCTTCGATGGACTTTTGAAGTAGAAGACAATGTGGAATATGATCCGAACCACGTGATGGGAAAAAAATGGTCAAAGAATTTAAAATCACATCTGAAGATTGTGCAATTTATGGAAATAACAATAACTTCAATTATAAAGTGACAATATTTGAGTGGGACAATTTCATTGGTTTTAGAAGTTCTAAAGGGATAATGGCATAGGTGGTTGGCTTTGCAAACTAGTATTATTATGGGGACGAGACAGGAAGATAGTCATAGAGAGAATGGTTGCAAGGGATTTTTATTAATTTGAATTTTCTTTTGGTGGATTTGTTTGCAGGGAAAACGATGAGTCATGTTCTGGCAGGCATAAACAGTTTTAATTCATTAACACTCATGGGCCCCTTGATAATGGTAATTAATAAATGGATGATTGAGATTATGATTTTCGAATATTCCAAGATGAACAAGTCAAACCCCATTTCACACGGAATCGTTTGGTAAAAGTTGAGATCTAATTCCCTAAACAATGCTTTTTTAGGAGCTAGATGGGCTGCCATTATAAACCCAATTGTAATCGTATTTCTTACAACATAATTAAACAACTAAACCATAAATCTTCTTAAAATTAAACAACAGGAATTAATGAAGGATAGCACTATTTGCACAACACTTATTTCCAATGACACCCCATTAATTTTAAACACTAATTGATGCGACTTGCTTTCTCAATTTCGGCGCGACTTGCGTCTTCCACGTCTTGTGATTTGGTTTCTCAATTTCGGCGCGACTTGCGTCTTCCACGTCTTGTGATTTGGTTCATCACTTCGGAGTGACCTATGAGACTTCCGAGCAGCCTCCTCGAGCTTCCAACCCTGTTCCTCACATCAACAAGCAGCTTTCGTTACCACTCTGAGTATTGCACTCTTTTGCCTTCAATTTATTGTGTTTTCAGCTCTGTTTTTACTTCAATTATAGTTTTTATGTGAGGCACTGCTTTTTGAAGCCTACGCGATTTCTCCCTGATTTTTCACAAGCTACTACCCTAGTTTAAATGAATATTTGATTTGAGATTACTATTTTAATTTCCTATTTGTGTTGCACTTTGTTGTATTGGATTTATTGCTTTGTTGATATTCTTGTCTCGTTTGAATATGATACTTATTCTCAGTTCTACCTCTTCCACCGACGTCACTTCCTTTCTCCTATCCTCCTTTCAAGTGGCTCTGATTTGCAGGTGTAATATACTATGCTTTTGATACAAATGAAGCTACTGAGATGTTTTTGAATATATTTGAATTTTTTACAAAATCATTTGCAAAAAAGGTGCGCAAGGAATATTATAATTTTAGCTTAAGGTGCAAAAATAATGGAATGTCATCCAAAAAAATTGATGTGCAAATAACGCTATTCTTAATGAAAAGGAGCACCTGCCATTCGCATTGAATTATCCAATGCACATGCATGGCAATTGGCACATGACTAGACCTAGCTATAGAGGATCCATTATCTTTGTTCTAACCATTGATGATGATTTCCCAAACTCTAGCGAAGTTTAAATCCCCAAAAAATTGATTCATTTTGTCTTCCATGCAACAATTCACAAAATAGATAGATGGTGCAAGATGAGCTGCTCTTGCCTTTATCAACAACACGTTTAAAAATGTTAAAGAAAGATAGGATTTTCGTTTTCATCTTATATTCCTTCGAGTCCAGGTTTGCATTTATTGTATTATGTCCCTTGCAAGCTTCTTTTTAGGGATGTTACGATATGATGCTTACCTACTGTTTTAATGTGGCTTTAAATTGATGATGAAGAGGTCGCAATGCAGCTTCTCCTTCTCCTTCTCTCTAGGATTGGATTGACATTCCTGGTAAGATTTGGAGACCAGCATATGCAAATGCAGTCCCATTTGATTTCACCATAACTCATTATTTGACTGCCATGAAAAGATAATTCAATTCAATGTAAAAGTCAACAATGTCCGACTCCAATTACGCACAATTGGACCCAAAAAAAGGGTAAAAAAGAGGGTCTCTCTCCATAACCATGACATTGAACCAGAACAAGAGCCTACAAAAAAACAGGCCTAGGCTTGAGCTCCCAACTCCAGTAGTAGGGTGTGGTTAACAGCAGCAGATGTTGGACCATTGTATTGAATGGGACCTGACATAAAAATAACAGAGAAAAAGACTACAAATGAATAATTCTACCAACTGCATGTATTACCGTATGTATAAAAAAGGACAAAGCAGTGAATGCTTCTAGGTTTTAATCAACATCAACCATGTATTTCTCCATCTCCGCAAATGATTTTAGAAATAATGCAATGCTTTACTAAATACAGATTTTTATCAATAAGAATACTGGATCACCTGGAGAGATGTAGCGATTCTTAAGGGCCCACTCATCGCGCATGGAGGCAAACCTTTTGAATGGTGCACCTGAAATTTTGGGTGTAAATGTTTCTTACGAACCATATGTGTGGTCAATTTAAAGGAGTAAAATTGATATTGACTCTATACCTACCCACAGTTCACCAGTCACCCAATAAAAGGATGAAAAGTTCAGATGAAAAATTATTCTTACCTTCAAGTTCCACCATTGCCTTCTTAATCACCGGCTTGAATTTACCTGTGGAACCAGATTTTATCGTTCAGGCGAGGTGAAATCATTAAGGGAAAATATAGCAAAAATGAATAAACAAGGAGCTACAGAATTTCACTCCTTTCATACTAATCCAAGGGAAGTCCCGTAACCCTTCACAGCCTATGTTAGACTATCTAATAGCATTCATAGTAACAACACCTCAGAAATTTTTTGTGGGATGTTCCCAAGGATGAACATGAAAAAGAGAAAACAAGATTCTATTACTTTCACCTCATTTATTTGTTTTACTTGATTAAAAAAACAGAAACTTTGGGATGCCTTCCTTCACTGATTGATTTAATTGGCTCATGTCACCGAACTAAGAATTGGATTACTATAGCATATTAACACGTACTCGTCCACACTCCTGAATGCAGAAAAACAATTTCATATACCATGTCTCCTTTCTACGTCCATAAGAGCAGTCAAAGCAGTCCCACTTGCTGTCCATTCTTCTACTGGAGCATTCAAATTCCCTACCTGGAAATGCAATAAAAGATGATTCCTTTTACAAGCTTAAAGCACTATGGATTTTGAAATGGAGACAGGAAAAAGGGAGTAACGTGTAATACAACAAACTAAGAAATGCAAAAATGTAGGAATAGAATTACTCACTGATGATATCAACCCAGTTTTCCCACTTTGAAGAAGAGCTCCGGCAGCAAAACCCAAAGCATAGCAGTACGAAGCATCAAAGTTAGTGGGCAAACCACACCTTCCTTCATACCTGCACATTAAATTACAATGTAATCAGGCTAATGCAAGTTATTCAACCATTGATCTCACAAATAAACACGCAAATGATGTGAGTTGATTTCTCAAGACGGAAAGAGTTTATAATTCCAGGCAAATATGATATTTACCCAAAAAAGTGGGACTGTCCTTTAAATTGGCCTTTATGGACACCTTCCCGCTTCCTTTTCTCCAATTCAGTCTCAACCATTTGAATAAGCATCTTCTCTGTTTCAATCTTGGCAACCTGAAATGAAGACACGACACATATTACATTATCCATGTCATGCAGCGTAAATGCAGTCAAGTGAAGAGCATAAACAAAAAAAGCAGTAGCGTTTGTACCTGGACATTCCCATGAGGATCTCTTTCAAGCATCAATTGTTCCTGAATTGCTTGGGGTAAAAATTCAAAGAGCTGCAGTGATTGATCTGTAAGTTTCTTTTTCCAGAGGCCATCTTCATCTACGACTTCATGGGCTAGTATCTCATTCAGTTCCGCAATGAGTGCCTGCACCTGCAAATAAAAAACAAAATATCAAAGTCATTTACTTAGCCTTAGTCAACTGGCAGTTGTGTGGATATTAACTCTCCAAGAAGAATGCTTATCACTGTAAACAGGGAATATAAAGTAATCTCGAGCTATGAAAGTAAAATAATACCTCGGGAATGAAATCAATTAAACCTTCAGGAATAAGTATCACACCATAGTTATAACCAAGTTCGGAGCGTTTACAGACCACATCTACAATATAATCAGTAACATTCTTCAATGTCTGCTTCTTGGCAGCAACCTAGCAGAAAATACAGCCAGTCAATCAACTGTTAACAAGTATCCACTGTAACAAGAATTTTTTCCCCAACTATCTTCCTCAACAAGCTAGATATTTCCTACAAAACTCATGGCCTGATGCGACCAACCAACCATTAAGCTGACTTCCCAATGCCAGCTAAATGCTATCACAGCTTTTGACTACAAATATTGAGGGAGAACAGTCACAAGAGATGAAGGAGGATACCTCTTCTCCAATAATGGAAATGTTTGGATGAGTTTGCAAAGCACACTCTAACGTAATGTGTGAAGCTGATCGCCCCATAAGCCTTACGACTGCAAATAGAGATGTGTATTAACACTACTCAGCACTCCACTCTTAATAGCTCAAGCATAAAGCATGTGACGGGAGAAGGGGGGAGGGGGGGGGTGGGGGTGAGCGTACAAATATTTCATCATTACATGATATATTGTGACAAAAAGTTCCTTTTTTTGAAAGAAAATGACATGTAACTTCAACAAGAATATTTGTTGATAGGCCTAGCTTTGTGCAACTACGCAATAGAAAAACACATAAAAGGACAAATTCATTATTACTAATAAGCCACTGAATAGTTCTAAGAAGGCAAGGTTACTGTATATAAATGGGTGGTCGAGAAGGTCTTGTGATGCACAAAATGCCTAGTATAAGCTGGAGAAATGATGTTAGATATAGCTGCACTGCAGTGTCATCATTGCCATTTCAAGAAAAATAAAAAAACAGATTCATTATAACTTTATAAGGAAAAGGAGACAATGTTTTCAGGCGTGCCCATCAATGCAAAAATTCACATAACAAGGGCTTTATTCTGTAAAATGTTAAGGCAAATCATCAACTTACAATGATAGTATTTTCCAGTGGAACGAGCATCTATCATGACATTCCCAATCATTTCTGCATAAATCTGCAAAAAATAAACATAAAGTATCCTTGAACCATTCAGCAGTATTAACATATTCCATAAAAAGATGTCCAACTATTTTCAAAACAGTTTTATAACTATTTGAACTGATTGCAAACACCATAAAACCTAGAGGCTAGAGAAAATAATATGTACCAGAAATCAAATACTGTCAGACCAATCCATTGCCCATATGGAGCAATGAGTAGCAATTGTGAGCCTATACATATAAACAATTTGACTATCAAATAGCAGTTTCAAGGAGGGTGTTAATAACTTAATCAGGGATGGAACTTGGGCCAGCTGCAGAAGAAATAGTTTCAAAAGAAGTGCAGCAGAAGGGGGAAACAATCAGAAGCAAACTATGACAATTACAACTAAGAGAGGCATGTGAAGATAGCACTAAGAATTCATTTTCTTGTGCACAACCATGAGCTTTGGCACACACTATGATTTGCATCATCACTACGGACACAGATTGACTTTAGACAGAAGTAAAACTCAAAAAGAGATGGAGCGATGTCTTTCCACAAGGTGAAATAACCAATTCTAAAGAATATTTCATGAACAACCTCTCCAAAATCATACTCAAGGAATAAGGCGGAATTATGGAAAGCTGTTGATAACATGAGGTTATCCCGCATACCATTATAGAATACAGAAGTAAAAACAAGAAACACTGCAACTGTTCATAATATCAAAATGCAAAATTATGATCACCTTGCATGCAGTGTCAAATCCAAAACTAGTGGGAACCTCTTTACATTTCAAATCACCATCAATGGTCTTTGGGCATCCAATCACCCGAGTTTTAATATTTTTGCTCCTGAGGGATCAAACAAAGGAAACAAAAGTGAAAATAAGGCTAAAGAAGCTTTCATTTCTGATTGCAGTAGCAATAGATTTTTTGAAGCAACATACTGCCAAAAGAAAGAAAAATGGAGAAAACCATGAATCTATGTACGAGTGAAAAACAAAACAGCGATTTACTTACAACACGAAGGAAAATGGATGTGAATTGATACTCAATGTATAAATAGAAGTATTTCGGTAAGAAACTTTCCTGCAAAACATACCTGAAGTTTTCAGCAAGGAGGCAAGCATTTGTGTTGGAGTCATCTCCACCAATAACAACAAGCCCATCCAAATCGAGCTTCAAAGCTGTTTCTTCAGCTTGTTTGAACTGGATGTTGACCCCATTTTCTCTAAGCCACATCATTTAAAATACGACAGACAATACTAAATATACAAAATCCAAGGCTCACCTGCTCAGGAGTTTCAATCTTGTCTCTCCCACTGCAAATCATATCAAAGCCACCCTAGTAAAAGGAAAGTAAAGAAGAATCAGATTGTTTATTTGTTTTGGTTCAGCAACTGAAGGGACAAATGCAAGTCAATATGGTTGTCCTAACAAACTTGCATTATTATTGACGAATTCATGCAATATTAATGAGTCATTCAATGTACGCGTCCTTAACTACATTTGAAACATGTTAACCTGCTGCATGACATATCCATATTCATTTAAAGACTTACAACTACTACTTTTTTAGTCAGTTTAATAGTTACAACTGACACAACCTTCATTCATACTGTACTACTTGGAACATACACAGGCATAGAGACTTTGAGAGACAATTGCAAATAAATGCAAGTTCGCAGCAAACATTGATTTACATCCCATTACATTATCAAGATCAAGGATTTGCATATTCAACTTGAGCATATAAACTCTCTAAAAGATCGCATAAACGACCAAATAAATTAATCTATATTTGCAAAAAAAAACTCTTTTTTTTTAGTAACACTAGGTAATTCCATGTTTGCAGCTCAGGATGAATGCAATAATCTTCACATAGAAACATTTCTACTCAGACCAAGAAGTGCGAACCTGATTTCTATATGGATAAATATAATCCGATGTTAATTCTACATATTTGCACTTCATGATCCCAGCAGGACCACCCTTGAACCCGTATAGGGTGCTTCCTTTCACACGATCCTGCAAGTAATCTATTACAAAAGCAAGAAGCAGAATAAACATCTACCGCATGAACAAACATATAACGATTTGATCTCAGTCCACGACAATATCCTCACCAAAGATGCCAGAGATCACATTGTGACCTCCCGGAGCTTGACCACCAGACAAAACGACGCCTATCTTCAGCTTCCGATCAGACGGCAGTGTATCAACCTCGTTAGGCACCAACATTGCTGAAGGCTGCCCAAAGAGATTTGGGAACAGCTTCGCGATTTCAGCTGCAAACACAGCATCGTAAGTAAACCACACTGGCTTCACTAAAGTGAAATTAGAGGGAACGCAAAACAGGTGATAATAACCTGAATTTCCGGCGGAGGAACTTGCGGGACCATCGATGATTTTGAAGGGATTCCTGAGGACAGAAGGGAGAGGGAGTGAGTGATCGATACGGCTGGTCTGCACTTCACTGTAAACTGAGGCCACACGTCCCGTTGCCGGAGATGACTTGGCGGCGGCAATATCGCCGTTATTCACGATAGAAGCTGCCATGGCTGTTGGTGGTTGGAACTAACTCACTCTCAGATCTCAAGTTTCGAGTGTTTTGAGCACAAAAACGGCGTCAATCTGTCAGTTTATGGAGAGATGGGACAGTGGTGTATTTAAATATGTTTTATAAGGGTAATGAAGTCTTTCGAGGTTTGGGAAATATGGATGGTTGGTCTCCGCCTCCTCTGACGGCGCGTGTAACAGCGCGCCAGACATTTGGATCCGAATATAAAGGCCAGTATTGCCATCTGTCTCTATCGTTTGGATACCAGGGCCATGGAGCCCCACCCTGGCTTTGTGATGGCCAGAGTGAGGTCTAGATATTCGACTCATTGACTGGGCTTGATAATTTGTTTTAGAGCTCAACTTCGTCTATTTTCTTTAATTAAGGTGATAGTGGGTTGCTAATGTTTCATACTAAGTTTTATAATAGAAAACAATATTATAATAAAATATTATGATTAAATATAATATTTCATTGTAAATTTAGGATAGAATAAGATATGACAATGAAAATAATGACTACTATGAAGTGTTTAGAGCTGCCCCATATCACATTTTTCATTTTTTTTAGAAGAAGCCGAATCTTATTAAGCAACTGGAGGCAGATAAATTGCTATTACAGCTTCTTGTATGGGTTGCTATTAATATCGCATTGATAGTTAATGTTGATTTTATGATATTTTTCTTCATCACTGCCAAGTCCTTCACTCCAAAGTAGGGATGGCAGTGAGGCAGGGCGGGGACGGAATAGGGGGGCCCCGCCCCGTTGCCTTATTCCCCTGCCCCGTCCCCGCCCCGCCCTTCGGTGCAACTTTTCCGCCCTGTTCCCGTCCCGACTCGACTTAATCAAAGTTTATTAAATTAGTTTAAACTATTAATAATAAATGACTCAAATTTTATAAGATTTTAATTTATTAATATATTACATTATCAAAAGTACTTAATTAGTATTCAATTAATAATGATTATTTCATTGAGGATTTAGGATTAATATAATTTTATATAGATATATATGGTACATTAATGTATATATTTCTATTATACATTCATACATACACATATATATATACCCTATAAACATATATAAAAATCTATATGTGGGTGTATATATACATGCATATATATAATATATATTTATGGCGGGGCGGGGAAACTTCAAATCCCATCCCCGCCCCGCCCGCCTTTGGGGCAAGATTTGTGACCTCGTCCCCGCCCCACCAAAGGATCGGGCGGGGAATACCCGGACGGGGCAGGGAAGGCGGGACGGGGCGGGGCGGGAGAACTTTGCCACCCCTACTCCAAAGTCCAAAGTGTCCTGTGTTTATGTTAAACAAATGACCGTCATAGCAACATATGCTGTTGTGTTTACTTAACACAGTTAACTAGTGCTTTAATTAAAGAAGTTATTATAGTTAATTGATTAATATAATTAAAGAAGTTATTATAGTTAATTGATTAATATAAAGAAAGAGAACAGGATCAGTGATTCACAAGAGGTAACAATGATTATCACATGCCAAATACTAAACCCATGTCAGTCCTTGTGCACACTATCCTTTAAAACAAGGAGGAACCAACAAAGAGAGAGAAAAATCTGCAAGATTTTCTCCATGAGGGAAGTATTATCATTGAAGGTCTAATTCAGATCATAATCAGACTCAATTAACAAACACAAATGTTCCCCCATTTGCCTTTCAATCTTATATACTTCTTCACCATCAATCTTTTTTATTATTAACTCAAGAGACACAATCATGTCTAACATGACCCACTTGCCAATTCTTGCATAAACCACAAAAATTTCCTTCAAAGTTCCATTTTCTTATTCATGATTTAGGATGAAATCCTCCAAAGAATACAAGAAGCATAGGCGTGAACAGAGCATATGCAGGGCCTTGTGTTGCAGTTGCGGGGTAAGCGTCTTTTCTTCCGATGAAGCTTCCTCAGAGAGCTCCAACTCCGATCGTTTCCCATCAGTGTCGAGCCTAGCCCATGCAATGGTTCAAGAAAAGATGGACCGGAAGATCAAAGAGTGGCAGGAGGCAAGGCGTAGAGAGAAGAGAAAGCAAAGAAGTCATGGTGGGACTAATTTCATTGTGATGATGGCAATGGTGTTCCTATGATCCCAGAGAGGATTTTAGAGAGTCCATGGCTGAGATGATCATGGCGAACCAGATTGAAGATCCAAAGGATCTTCGTAGTCTATTGAATTACTATTTATGAGTGAACTCTAAGGAGTATCATGGAATTATTTTAGAAGTTTTTCATGAAGTTTGTAGTAATTTGTTCCTATGTTGTACATGCCATTGATGAAAGTTCCGAAATTTCGATTAATTAGATTCAATTATGATTTGTTTATCGGGTATGCATATGTTAAATTACTTATTTCCACCACGAGGCACTTAAACTGAAAATCCCTTGTAAACAGGTTTTTATTTATTTATTGCCATATCATAATAATATTGGCAGATGAGTCTCTTAAATTCATACACAGATGCCATAACATAGATGAGCATGTTTACAGCTTAGGGGCTCAAGAGGGAGCTGCCTTCCTTAATTAGAACAAACACACTGCCAGCATCTCCCCGTGAAATGCGAAGCTCGTCATCAAGGTACGTGGTTAACAACCATGATTCAGCATTCCTGTTCAACAGAGAGAATTTCAAAGGTGGTTGGCTGGAAAAAGTCCTCGCGACGGATGAAGCTGTGTCCTGGACAGAGTTGATTAAGCCTTTGAATGGTGTAAAGTAAATCTTTTGTCCGAATAAGTCCACGTTTTCAGGTATCTCTATCGATTCTGTCAATTGGGGAGTTCCAATGATGCCTTCTTCAAACTTGAGCTACATTGGAAATAAAAGCTATGGTCACTTGTGGCCAAATCAGGTCTTTCAAAATTTTCAAGTTTGGGAGAAAACATTCAATAAATGGGGACAAAGCAAAGTATCATGCTTAAACTTGTCCTTCTACAACACTTCCAACAGAATTTAGTACTGTCTGTGAGTTCAAATGAAGAGTGACAGAAAACAAAAGTCAAAATTTATTATCAAGATTGAAGATCAAAATTTATTAGCGTCCTACTTCCCTCTGATAAAGAGATATAGGGTTCATGTATAATGTACTAAAAACAAACCTGCACTCGCTTGGGGCTCCTGACTTCAAATTTGGCATTAGTACTAACAGAAGTTGTAGCCAATGGACCAGTAAACTGGACAGAATTCTGGACAGTGAAGTTCTCCGAATCAATTATCTGTGAAATTTCCTCCACCTTCACCAGTGAAAGTGAAAGTGTACCCTTTGACAACAAGGAGAACAAGCCGGGAAATGACGTGTACCTACGTTAACAACATCCAAGACTGTGAATCCATTCCATATCAATTGACCGATGACAGTAATCCATGCTAAATCCATTTTTTCCTAGTCTGTTTGCTTGCTAAGAAAACGCAGTCAAATTAGAGGAACCGAAAATCCCATCAAAGTCACGAGCATCGACTCATATGAGATTATAAGAGAACAGAAAATTGAATTTGCTTACGCCAGAATCCATTTGCCATTAAGCAGAGTCAGTGCCTCTGTAGGCGCCGGAGTCGGGTTCTTGGCCTCGAGCTGCGTGATGAGCTCAAAAATCTCCGCCCTCGTGTCGCTACTCGCTTTCAGTCCACGATCAGTCCCATAAAACGAGTCCACCAACGCCTTCTTCAAGATATCGATATCAGTCACTTCCTTCGGCTTCTCCTCCCCATCGGCAACGGCCACCGGATTACCATCCTTCTCCCGGCCCCACTCATCATCATCCAACACAGCCCGAGCCACGAATGCGGGCTTGGCCCGCACCTTTTCTCGGTCGTAAACAAGTCCTGATTTGAAGACCGAATTACTTGTGATGGCGATGGTTTTTACTACACTAAGAGAGAAAGTCGACGGCCTTGACGTGAATTGGGGTTTCGTTAGCGTCTTCGAGAGAGTCTTGCTCGAAAATTGATTGATGAATTGAGATGCAGAAGCCATTTTCGGAGAGAAAGAAACAGAGTGCGATGATATGGATGTGAGTACAACCCTCCAATTATATTGGCTCTTTGCAGGCAACGACTGAAAAGACCTTTTCGTCCCAGATGGAGGGAAGATTTGATTTAACAGAAGAAGGGTAATATAGGTATTTTAAAATTGAGTAGCATCACCGACAATTGTAGGGACCAGAGTATATTTGACACTGGGAGATTTAGTGAGGACTCGTGGATTCTTATCGGCTTATCGGAAAATAAACCAATAGAGGAAGCCCTAATGTGTTTGGTGTATTTTGCCGTTTCTAACTTAAACTTGCAAAGACATGGTGCGTGCGTGATTCGTGAACTTGGAATAGGTCGGTTTTTGGACGAAATATCTCTCATGCTTTGCTCGTGTATTGTATATCTCACAGAAATTGAGTGCGTAATGCATTTTTTAGAAGTTCAAAATTTGATTTTTTGAAAATCACCAATTAGTTTTGATTGAATTTACAAGTTCAATAATTTATTTATTTTTTGCTAAATAAAAACTTGATAGAATGTGAAAAAAGACAATAATATTTTAAATTTATATTCAACGGTTAATAAATTTCATCTCTCTTTTTCATGGTTTATTTGATTTTATTTGAAAAAAAAAACAGCAAATTCGGAATCTCAACCAAAATACTCTCATGATTTTCAAAAAATTAAAGTATTAATAATTAAAAAATCATTACAACGGGTTGACTATTATTGGAGTAATGGGCCTCAATTGAGCCCATAGAGTAAAATCGAAGCACAAGAAGCATCTTCATGGGCCATCTAATGGTAGTGTCTTTCGGATTGGATTCGGATTGGATTGTTATGTTTGTAAGCCCAGAGAACATAAAAAACAGCAAGGAACAAGTGTATCCATTGTAAGCCCAATAATACGTGGGCATTTGTAGGGTACGGGAGTAGGTGAACCTGGACGCCATGATTGTGGTTGAGTGCACGTAAAAAAGGCCTCATGGAGTAAAAGACCAATCAATCATTGATAAAAGAACATAAATGCAGCCTGGAAATTTATCTATGCCGTGCCGACCAGAATCTTGAACCAGACAGAAAGAAAGTTGTAGCAAATTTTGTCGTATGATGATGGGTGATTTAATTATTTTTTTTGAGACACACCCAGCAAACACATAGAAGCAACCAAGCAGAGTAGCTCATAAGGGCAAAAAATATTCTACTTGACTGCACCTATATACTGCTTAACACACACACAAATCCAATGTGGGACTGGAGGGCATAAACAGTGATACAACACAGTTGCCACACACAGTTCAACCAACACCACTCACACTAATTATTAATCTAGAGTTTAAATTCAATAATTCATTTGAGCTGTATCACTCACTTACCACGTTATTGATCGACAACAGATTTTTCTGTTAGCCAACTTTTAGGCTCTACTTTGCAAATCGGGAATGATAGGAAATAAAATATTTTTTTAAGTTACTGAAAACTATGAAATTTTAAAAATCATTCATTATTTACATTTTAAGAAAATTGATTTTGAGAGTTTTTTAAACTCCTCAAAATCAAATAATGTTAATTTGACTATAATAAACATCTCAAAATATAATCGCTATTTTAAAAATATCTCAAAACCGTTATCCCATGATTGCTAGCTCTCGCTTATTGCAACCATATTCATTTTACTCGTTCGAGAATCTCCCCCCTTGGTCCACTCCATCCCAAAAGAGTAATTACGTCCAATTCACTCGTGTTATAATTTTTCATGTTCCAATTCAACACTTTCCTCCTAAGCTTAGCCTAAGTGCCTAAGCAAAGGATTACTTGCGTGAGTTATTTTTATATTCAATAATCATAAATGATAAAAATAAAAATATGTTACTTCATGGTTGTTGGTTTCACACGAGTGAAAATATTAAACCCAATTCAAATAAACTAATAAAGTAAGCTTTAGATGCTTCTCATGCAACAGATGAACTTGCGATTGAACAGTAATCATTATGTATACAAGGATCAACCATTCTAACACTAAATCCCTTTCCCAGTTTCCTTAATAAAAAGATTGCTTCTCATGCAAATTAGAAGGAAGAGACAGCAATAATAAACAATTAATAAATAATTAAAACACTTTGTGGGTTCTCTTTTGTTCAATATTGGAAGAAACGCATTTCCCACCAAAATAATTCCACAGTGCGATCTTAGCCGCCACTTGGCAACAACTCCTCGACTCTTGTGCCGGCTTCAATGGCTTTTTGAGCTTTGACATCATTTTTTGGCCCGGCCAAGCAACACATCACCACATCGAGAAATTGTGTTCAAACTCACGTAGAGCTCCTCCAAGACGAGGTTCTCACTTCCTCTCCTTCTATTTTGTCTCCTTGTTTTGCTTTCTTCAACTCTACACACTTTTTATTCTTTCAATGACGGAGATAGCTATGAATATTAACTTTCCAGCACAGTATTTATTACAAATTCAGACACTTTTTTCTTTACTCTACTGTTGTGTTGATTTCGCTGCCTCCATAAATTAAAACCAACAGAGCACAATCGGTGGCATTAGAATCCCGATTTTCTCATTCTTCAATTGACTCACGAGACTTCCATGGAGCCTCGACCTTGTAATTCCTCCTCTTGATGTATTTATTGTTTATCTGTTCATTTCTTCTTCTGGGTTCTATTGGGTATTTGTGAAAATGAGTCGACTCGGAGTGATATTGCAGGAATCGAGAGACAGAGAGAGGGAGACAAATACGATTCTCGGATTGCTCAGGGAGCAAATGGACGGTGTAGATGGGTCGTTGAGGAGGAAAAGGACACTTAAAGAACGGCTTGGATTCGGCATGGGCTGTTGTGGAGGGTCCTGGGCGTTTGGGCCTACCTCGATGAGTGTCAGCGACGATGAAGGAGAGGAAGAGCTCCCACAACAACAAAACCACCAACAACAGCATATACATATGATCAGTACGGGCACCGAAAGTATTCCGGTTCCGGATTGTGCTGCTCCGACCCAGATCCAAACCAGTTCGGGTATGAACTTAGCGGCGGCGTTAGCAGCAGAGAGACAATTCAGGACGTCACACGAACCGGAAGCCACCTTAATCAGGTCAGTTAATGATGTCAATGTTGGCCCGACTGATGATGATCGAACAGTTGGGATTACGAGACCGGGTACGCCGTTAAGGGTGTCGTTGATGAGGTTGTTGGAGTTGACGACGGACAGCCAAGATCAAGGAGAGGTGGCTTCGGTGGGGACAGAGAAGGCGACGGAGGGAATTGGGATGGTGGAGGGGACTGATTCGGTGTGTTGCGTGTGCATGGTGAAAAAAAAAGGCTCAGCGTTTATTCCATGCGGTCACACTTTTTGCAGGGTGTGTACGAGGGAGCTTTGGTTGACCCGATGCTCTTGTCCCCTCTGCAACCGTTCGATCCTCGAGATTCTCGACATATTTTGATGCCACTCAGATCATGGTGATGGGGAAAGTATTTCTACGGTTCTGATGTGCCTAGAGATTTGTGATTAGACTCTCTGCAAGTGAGTAAAGGGTTCAATGGAATTCGATTTATTTTCCTCCTTTTCTTTTGGCTTAGAAATTCAATTTAATTAAAATTTCGATTTTATTTTCAATTAAAGAATTCGATTATTACTTGGGCTGTGCCTTTGTTGTTTTTACCTTCTCTTGGAATGTGGAAGCCGGATGCAATGATTGTTGAGGGTTTGGGCCTTTTTATTTGTTTAGCTGAAGAGTCACTGGGCTTGCTAGTGTTAATGGGCTTAAATTTTTTAAAACAAGCACATAGGCATTGGTCTAGCATTTCGCGGCCCAGAAAGGCCTTGGTCAATGTTTTTTTCCCTCGTATAAAAAGTGTCAATGGGCTACTCCCAAGTCTGTCGGTGGACTTTTTCTTAAATAAAAAGTGTCAATTGGCTTAAATTGATTAAAGTAAACACACTGGCCTATCATTCCAGGACAAAAAGGCCTTGGTCTTGGTTCATGGGCCATGAATCATGGCATCATCACATTATGGCAAGAAACAAGAAAAGACACATAATTGTAAAGAGTTTATATGACGAAAGCAGTCCATCACATGGCATTGAAGAATAATACATATTGTTGATTTATATTTTGTTTTTATAGAGAACATTCATATATATTAATTAGATAGTGCAATATCAGGCAATACAACTAGAGTTACTTCATGAGGAAACTCCTGGAGGAAAAATAAATCTTGCTACTGTCTACATGTAAGTTTAGTTAACTCATGGGATACACAATAAGCTTCTCGATGAACATGATGGACATCGGATGTTAAAAAGGGAGGGAGCAAAGATTTGATTGAGTCGATAAACACTCCATATGGAAGGAAATTGGAAGGATCTGAAAGGACTTGTGCAACCACCCTCAAAGAGTCCGATTCAACAAAAATGTAATAAAATCCATAATCCAAAGCAAATTAAAGACTAGTAATCATGGCAGCAGCTTCACCCTGACTTATAATTATGACTTATGAAGAATGTGATTTCCAAATAAATTTGTACTTCTAAGCGAAGGGAAAAAATACCCCAAGTCCCAAAAGTAAGCCCACGTTGGAATCAACTGCCCAATCGAATAACCTACCTCAGCCCCAGCTTGTGTTCTCTACAATGACTACATGTCAACCTCGACAAGTTACTTTTTCCTCATCTTCTTATCTTTGTGGCATCACGACATCCATGCATACGTGTTCAGCAGGTCATTCTCTACTGTTTGACCAAATCCACCATGCCTTGAACGTACACACACACATATTATATAGAAGGAAGAATTTTATTAAGGAGAAACCCAACCAAAGAAATGGAGAGCCACAATACAGACCAAGATAAAGAAACAAAGAAAAAAGATACTAATTCAAAAGTCAAGGAACAAATCCTTCTTGTCTTTTAGCTCCCTTTTGAGCCAAGTCATCAGCAATCTCATTCAACTTCCTCCAAACATGTCGAAAATTAACCAAAGAGAAGTGCTGCAACAGATTGTCAATTAGATTCATCTTTTGATCAAACTTCCAGGGAGAAGGAGAAATTTTTTATACCCAATTTACAGCATTTAAAGAGTCTGATTCCACCGTCAAGTTATGAAGCTAAATCCCTTGGTCTTTGGAACCTAAGCTAAAATGGCATCACAATTGCCTACAAATTCAGAAAAAATGCAAATGAAGTGTTAGGTAGTAGTACACCTCATGTGGTATACTACATTCTACATTTCAAATTTGGAAGTCATTCTTGGTGGATGGAATTTGTTTAAGGTCAAGTTTGGCAAGTTAGGCAAATTAGGCAAGTTAGGCGAGTTTCAATTTGCATTCCATCTATAAATAGATGAGCATTTCATTGTGAAGAGACACAAGTGAAAGGAAGAGAGAAAAACTTGAGAGAGTTTTAGAGAGTACCTGCAAAGTGTAGTTTCTTGCAGAGAGTTGTTCCTGCATTGTGTTCTTGCAGAGTGAGAGAGTGATACACTCTATTGTATTCTGTAGTGGTGTGTACTACGGAAGGTTGTTGTACCCATTATTTTAATAGTGGAAGTTTTTAGCTGGACTAAGGTCCCGTGGTTTTTCCCTGTGAAGGGTTTTCCACGTAAAAATTCTGGTGCGGTTATTGTTGGTTCCTCGGTCTACTTATCGATCAAGTAAGTTGTTATGATATATTGTGCTATTAATTGCATGTCTAGGAAAATTCTGTCTAAGGAGATTGGTATTTAAGTGGACCAATGTGTCCCTCCAATCTTTCCTGGGAATTTACCTGGTGTAATTAGTGGTATAATTATTCATATATTCTTCACTTGTATCGCTTCATTTCTCAACAGTGGTATCGAAGCCGAGGTTCATTATGGAGGAATCAGCAGGTGGCATGATCAAATTGACTACTTCCAATTACTCGATGTGGAAGCCCAGGATGGAAGACATCCTTTATTCAAAGGATTTATATTTGCCTATCCTAGGTGATTCTGCCAGGCCCCACAAAATCATCAAGGAAGAAGGTACATCCAAAGAGACAGTTACCTCAATTGATGATGCTGCGTGGAACATACTTCACAGAAAGTGTGTTGGGGCAATTCGGCAATGGATTGATCAAAGAATCTTCAATCTTTTTTCCCAAGAGACCAAAGCAGATGTCTTGTGGGAGAAAATTAAATCAGTTTGTGAACGGGAAAAT
The DNA here is from genome assembly GCA_963580455.1 of Euonymus europaeus. NCBI lineage: Eukaryota > Viridiplantae > Streptophyta > Magnoliopsida > Celastrales > Celastraceae > Euonymus > Euonymus europaeus. The sequence continues at coordinate 766,003 of OY756969.1, read as the reverse complement.
GCTGTGAACAAATCCCGGTGGGTGCGGAAGTTGGTCAACATGAAGTACAGAGATGGACGCAGTATGTCAGAACATCTCAGTGACTATCAAGGTGTAGTAAATCAATTAACTACACTAAAGATGGTGATCGATGAAGAACTACAAGCATTGTTATTGCTCAGTTCACTGTCAGATAGCTGGGAGACCTTGGTAGTGTCTCTCAGTAACTCAGCTCCAAATGGAAAGCTGAGTGTTGATGTAGTCTCAGACAGTCTTCTAAATGAGGAGATGAGACGAGTTGAGCACAAAGATGGAGGTGCAGAAGTTCTTGTCAACACAGGACAAGAAAGACGAGGGAGAAGCCAAAATCGAGATCGTCGAGGTAATGACAACCGAGGCAAGTCAAGGGGCAAGTCCAAGTCAAGGAAGGACATTGAATGCTTCTATTGCAAGAAGAAAGGCCACATGAAGAAGAATTGTCGAATCTTCATAAGGGGCCAAGAAAGAGGCGAAGACAAAGGCGAAAGAGATGACGCTGCAGCTATAGCTGAAGGAGACATAGTCGTTGTCTGTGATGATGGTAGTATTAACCTCACATGCCAAGACAGTAGCAGTTGGGTCACTGATTCAGGTGCCTCATTTCACGTGACGGCAAATGTTGATTATTTTTCATCCTATACTAGTGGTGATTTCGGTTTAGTTAGGATGAGAAATAATGGAGCTGCTAAAATCATTGGTATGGGAGATGTTTATCTGGAAACCAATGTCGGTTGTAAGTTGCACCTGAAAGATGTGCGACATGTTCCGGATATCCGCCTCAACCTAATTTCCGTTGGTCAACTTAATAATGAAGGCTATACCAACTACTTTGGTGAAGAAAAGTGGAAACTCACTAAAGGTTCTTTAGTGATAGCCAGAGGGAAGAAGATCAATTCTCTCTATGTGATGCAAGCATCTTTAATGAAGGGAGAGCTGAATACAGTCAAAGATGCCAGTGTTGAACTTTGGCATAAAAGACTTGGTCATTTAAGTGAGAAGGGGCTTCAGATGCTATCCAAAAAGCATCTCTTGCCTAAGGTCAAAGATGTGCAGTTGAAGACTTGTACTCATTGTTTGACTGGAAAGCAACATAGAGTTGCATTTCGATCATTCCCTCCATCGAGAAAGTCAAACATTCTAGATCTGATCCACACCGATGTCTGTTACATGAAGGAGAAAACTCTTGGTGGTTGTTTATATTTTGTTACTTTTATCGATGACCACTCAAGGAAGCTGTGGACGTTTGCACTCAGAACAAAAGATCAAGTTCTGGAAGAATTCAAGAATTTTCATACCATGGTGGAAAGACAGACATGAAGAAAATTGAAGTGTGTTCGTGCTGACAATGGTGGTGAATACAAAGGTCCGTTTGAAGAGTACTGTAGAATTCATGGAATCCGACTTCAGAAATCGGTGCCTAAAACACCTCAGCACAATGGTGTGGCGGAGAGAATGAATAGGAGCATATGTGAACGTGTCAAGTGTATGCTCTCTGATGCGAAATTGCCTAACCCGTTTTGGGGTGAAGCAATGAGAACTGCGGTTGACTTAATTAATTTGTTGCCCTCAGTTTCTTTGGATGGAGATATCCCAGAGAGAGTCTGGACTGGAAATGATGTTTCCTACAGCCAGTTGAAAGTGTTCGGTTGTAGAGCTTTTGTACATATCCCAAAGGATGAAAGGTCTAAGCTTGATAATAAAGCTAGACAATGTATTTTCTTGGGATATGGTCATGATGAGTTCGGGTACAGAATGTGGGACCCGATAGAAAAGAAACTTATCAGAAGCAGAGATGTTGTATTTCTTGAAGACCAGACGATTCAAGACTTTGAGAAGGCTGAAAAGCCTAAAACCTCTGCTGAAATTCCAATTAATTTGGATCCAGTACCATTACCAACAGTGATTGATGATTACGGGGGAGTTGAACAAGAATCTGAAGAAGATAATCTTGCTGATGATAACCAAAATCAACAAGTTGATGAAAATGAGGAAGCTCCAGAAGAAGAACCTCATTTAAGAAGATCTAGTAGAGAACGTCAACTCTCTACAAGATATCCAGCAAGTGAGTATGTGTTGTTAACTGACGGGGGAGAGCCTGAGAGTTATGATGAAGTCATGGCTCATAAGAAGAAAAACGAATGGTTCAAAGCCATGCAAGATGAGATGAATTCCTTGCATGAAAATCATACTTATGATTTGACGAAACTTCCTAATGGAAGGCGAGCACTCAGGAACAAATGGGTGTTCAAGTTGAAAACTGAAGAAGGCAATCAGCCAAGGTACAAGGCTCGACTGGTAGTGAAAGGGTTTGGTCAAAAGAAAGGAATTGACTTTGAAGAAATATTCTCACCAGTCGTGAAGATGAATTCAATTCGAGTTGTACTCGGATTAGCTGCCAGTTTGAACCTTGAAATTGAGCAGTTAGATGTGAAAACTGCATTCCTTCATGGTGATCTAGAAGAGGAGATATACATGGAGCAGCCGGAAGGGTTCAAAACTAAAGGCAAAGAGCAATTGGTGTGCCGGTTGAAAAGAAGTCTGTACGGATTGAAGCAAGCACCGCGACAGTGGTACAAGAGGTTTGACTCATTTATGATGGATCATAAATATGGAAGAACCACCTCTGACCACTGTGTTTATTTCAAGAAATTTTCTGACGGTAATTTCATTATCCTCTTGCTATATGTTGACGACATGTTAATTGTTGGTCAAGATACTTCAAAGATTGATCAGTTGAAGAAGGAGCTCAACAAGTCTTTTGCTATGAAAGACTTAGGACCAGCAAAGCAAATACTTGCGATGAAAATTTCCAGAGATCGACAGAATAGAAAGTTGTGGTTATCTCAGGAACGGTACATTGAAATGGTGTTGGAGAGGTTTCATATGAACAAAGCAAAACCAGTTTCCTCTCCACTCGCAAATCATTTCAAGCTAAGCTCTAGCCAAAGTCCCAAAAGTGCAGAAGAAAAGGCTGAAATGAAGAAAGTACCCTACCAATCCGCAGTTGGTAGTTTGATGTATGTCATGGTTTGTACGAGACCAGATATTGCTTACGCAGTTGGTGTGGTAAGTAGATTTCTTTCAAATCCTGGAAAAGAACATTGGGCAGCGGTGAAATGGATTCTCAGGTATCTCAGAGGTACTTCGAATGTTTGCTTATGTTTTGGCACTAACAAAACTGTGCTAGATGGTTTCACCGATGCAGACATGGCAGGGGATGTTGATTCCAAAAAATCAACTTCTGGGTACTTAATTACTTTTGTTGGGGGAGCAGTGTCATGGCAGTCAAGGCTACAAAAATGTGTAGCATTATCAACCACTGAGGCTGAGTACATTGCAGTTACTGAAGGTTGCAAAGAAATGTTGTGGTTGAAAAAATTCCTACATGAGTTAGGAATGTTGCAAGAGAAGTATGTCATTTATTGTGACAGTCAGAGTGCTATTCATCTGTGTAAGAATCCGACTTTTCACTCAAGGTCAAAACATATTGATGTAAGATATCACTGGATACGTGATATTCTTGATCAGAAACTTCTACAGTTAGAGAAAGTGCACACAGATGATAATGGATCTGATATGTTGACCAAGGCGTTACAGCGGGAAAAGCTCCAAGTTTGCAAAAGCATCGCAGGCTTGGTGGAGCCTCCAATGTGAAAGAAGAGATTCGTTGGTCCACTTTTATGGTGGGGTGGTACCTACAAGAGAAAGTTACACCGTTATAAAAAAAAAATGATCCGTGAGTAGCAAGGTTACAGACTTGCTGCATTTCCCCACATGAGGTTGTAGGGGGAGATTTGTTAGGTAGTAGTACACCTCATGTGGTATACTACATTCCACATTTCAAATTTGGAAGTCATTCTTGGTGGATGGAATTTGTTTAAGGTCAAGTTTGGCAAGTTAGGCAAATTAGGCAAGTTAGGCGAGTTTCAATTTGCATTCCATCTATAAATAGATGAGCATTTCATTGTGAAGAGACACAAGTGAAAGGAAGAGAGAAAAACTTGAGAGAGTTTTAGAGAGTACCTGCAAAGTGTAGTTTCTTGCAGAGAGTTGTTCCTGCATTGTGTTCTTGCAGAGTGAGAGAGTGATACACTCTATTGTATTCTGTAGTGGTGTGTACTACGGAAGGTTGTTGTACCCATTATTTTAATAGTGGAAGTTTTTAGCTGGACTAAGGTCCCGTGGTTTTTCCCTGTGAAGGGTTTTCCACGTAAAAATTCTGGTGCGGTTATTGTTGGTTCCTCGGTCTACTTATCGATCAAGTAAGTTGTTATGATATATTGTGCTATTAATTGCATGTCTAGGAAAATTCTGTTTAAGGAGATTGGTATTTAAGTGGACCAGTGTGTCCCTCCAATCTTTCCTGGGAATTTACCTGGTGTAATTAGTGGTATAATTATTCATATATTCTTCACTTGTATCGCTTCATTTCTCAACATGAAGAAACCAGATAAGTCACGTAACACGACACCTATACCAGTCCTATTACCCTGACAAGAACCATCAGTGTTCCATTGATAATAACCAGCAGCAGACAATTCCCAGAAGCAAGGTGCCCGAGGGGCTTTCTTCAAGGAGGACTTCAACTTAACCTCATCACTGCAACTCATCAATTTCGGAGCGCTGTATTGAAGAACACTATTGATTGCCTTTAACCACAACCCAAAGCGAATAAAGATAATATAGAGGATGTTTTTCTACTTCACAAATTTACCATTGAAGATTAAGTTATTTCTTTTGGTCCAGATTGTCTAGATTGAGGTTGCGAACATTAAGGCCCAAACGTTTTACTACGGGTCGGCATCGGCCAGGCCGGCCCAAAAATATGAGACTCGGGCCCAGCTTAAGCCCAAACCAACCCCTATCAAGGAAGCCTTAAGGAAGTTAAGGTGAGAGATTTTGAGACCACCCGGATTGATACAAATACCCTCAATGAGACATTTTCCTTGCAGCTATAAACAATTGATGCAACCCTTCGGCCGCAATAATAAAGAGGAATAAGGATATCAGATCACCTTGCCTAAAACCTTAATGTAATTTAACCTCTTTCATCGGGGACCCATTAACCAACACCGAAACTTTGGTCGAGCTGAAAACTGCTCATACATTGCCTCCTCCTGCTACCAAACTTCATTTTTGGCAAAAACCATCTCCATATAATCCCAATGCACCGAGTCAAAGGCTTTTTTAAAGTCTAACTTTAGAAGGAAACGTCTTCTCCTAGAATTCTTTAGAGAGTCTACCACCTCGTTAGCCACTAAAATGGAACCCATAGTCCGACGCCTTCTAATGAAACCCGACTAAGGCTCACTAATAACATCACCAATAACACACTTTCGTCGAGTTAGTCTTAACTTCTGACACATGAAATCATGGCCAGTCTCGTCAAAAGAGGTTTCAATCTTTTCCTTGATGTTGCTGACCCAAAAATTATGCTACATCCCTAATACGGTCCAACTCTCATCCTTTCTCCCAATGACTCATTTGACCAAGAGGTCAATAACTATAAAAAGGTAACAAAGTCATGAGAAATGGCTCTTCTTCCTCTTCCTCCTCAGCCTGAACTGTGAAACTAGCTATCAACCTTCAACAAAAGCCATTGATTCACATATTGCATCATTTACAACATCTGACATTCTTGAGCTACTTTGACTATGATATTGACTGGACCATCAAAACTTCTTTAATAGGTATCAGACATGTATGAAGCTCTCCGAATCACACCTCACCTCTCCTACAGATTGCTGGTAACCCATATAAGATTTATCCTCTACTGTTTCTTGATGCTTTCCTATTACACGCAATGTATAGAGCTGGTATCTTGGAAGAAACAAAGTTACTTTTTAATCAATGAAAACTACTCAAATTGAAGTGAGTGGAGGGTGGTGTTCCAAATTGCATCAAATTCTTCCTTTTAGAGACTTGTTTTTTCAGAAAAAGAGAGCGGGGCTCCTTTGGGCGCTCTTCGGGATCGAATCATCACTATACACACTAGCTAGTGTCCTAATCCATTACTCTTTTTTTTGGGATGGTGATGATCACTAAAGAAAAACTTAAAGAAATGGTGAAGGATTAGTTGCATGCATATATACTTTAATTTGGTGCGTAGAAAGGCATGTACTGTTTAGAGTTTCCCTTTTCTTTGTCACGTTGCTTTCTTTGGAAATAAAAGGTTCATTGGACTTTTAAAAGATAAACCTCACTTGTGTTTGTGTTTACTGAACTGTCTTTTTTATGCTTAGAATTGCCAACTTGATCATATCTTGTCTTGGTTGGATGATATTAATGTTATAACCTAACGAGTAACGACATTTACATTCCATCTTCCAATAAAATGGGATCCAACATGATATGGGTAACAAGATTTTTCTTTGAAAGTAAATCTGTACCTTACACAACATTAATATAATTAGTAAATGTTTTTTAGAGGGTTAATATATATATATAATATGCATAAAGCAACGCATTTCCCATACAAGAGCATCAGAGCATGAATGCATGATTATTTATTAGTATATATTATCACAAGTCCTTCACATGCATTAATATTGTTAATCAGAATCTAACTGAAGAAATAGGTCGGATCGAAGATGCTTGGAAGACCTAACTAACTCGATCATCATTAATCTTTGCGAGATCATGCTAATTGCTTTGTATATTCAACGAAGTTTTTTCACAAAATTGCATTCATATGATATGGCATGGGGCCCAGAGAAGCTCTTTCTTGATTAGGGTTGTATCATTAAGTTTAATGATCATAATCACGGAAGGTTGAAATATAGTTAATTAGTTTGTTTAGTTATGTATAGCTGCTTTAGATCCTGAAAGATCTACGACAATTAATATTTAATTTTATCCAGGGCCTTAGAATATGCTTACCGTTCTATTATTGTATGGCTAGCTAATAGTATTATATACTCTATATATCTATCTTGACAAAATGGATCGCAAAAAAAGTTGTCCAATCCAATATGTATTGAACATTTGTACATACATGCCCATGCTAAAATCTAAAAACATAAAAATTGATTGAGTTTTGGGTTTTAGTGGTATTTGTTGGGAAATGGATTGATACTTTTTTTAACCGAGAATGATATATTATATAAGATTATCTTTTCAACATCCGATGTGAGTCTAAATTCAGGTCATCAAATTCATGTAGACATAAATTTTTTCACCGGACAACATGATATATATATAAGTGATCATCAAAGCGCATGATTATAAGAGTGTTGCTCGAATTGGACTTGTATGGAGTTCAGGGAATGAGATCCGCACCTAATCCAGCCATGCCAAATTTGGTGTTTTGTTGAACATAGCATGTGCACTATGCAATATTAGGTACCCCAAATGATTTATCCACAACCAAAAGATATATAGGGTCTTATTTTTTCCAGGAAACCAAACACCACTCAAGCATGAAATGCCCACAAAATGGGATAAAATTATATATACAACGTTATTGTATTAATGTTATGATACTATGATAAAATTATACATACTAGCCAGTGCGTACATGTTATTATATATATATATACACACACACATAAATAATAGGGTTCGCAATGTAAAACTTCCTCAAATTGCACTGAAATTAGGATCAGAATCTAGCCAGTGAAAAGTCTGATCACGATAAGCTACAAATCTAGGTGCATGTGTTTTACATGTATAACTAATTAACTGTAACATTTTTTATATGTAAGTAGGAAAATCACTAGTGTAGAAGTGCTACTTTGTGATAGCTTGGCCATATCCAAATCTTAGCCGTTAGTTCCAAACAGATGATAGGTCTGACTGGGTAATGAGAAATGGTAATACAGACCAAGTTGTTGGGTGTGGGAGTAACTCCTGACCTTTATATTTGCTAAAATTTATCTCAGTCAATTTCACCATCCTAACTAATATTTCCTTGTATAATTGTAACATAGCTTGTTCACGAGCGAGTGATGGATTTTTATTTTTTTATTTATTATATGTAGGAACTTTTCTTGGCTGCCAAACAGAAGGAAAATGAACTATATATATATATATATATATATATATATGCACTCAAATTTCTTTGCATTTATGGAACAGTTTTCAGCGAATAAGAATAAACTGTTAAAGGAAATAATCTTCCAGTACGAAAATATGCAATTGGCCACATAAGCAAGACTCCATTTATTTTCCCATTTAGTCAATTTCATATTTTTCAATTTGTTTGAAAAACAGTCAGTAATGTATGAGACCAACGGTGGGATGAGCGGGGGCATGCCGTAAGAGGAAGGAAATATTTTTGTGTATCGTTGAATGTAAATTCTAAATATTTTATATATCATTTTTCACGTTCAATTTAATTTTCGTTTGAAACAAAAAGAAAAAAAAACACGTAACTCAAAAATTCATCAAGTGGTGGTGCTAAATATCCGTGAGAAAAATATTCACAAACCATCCATAATACTTGTGACATTCATTATAACCACAAGATTTGAATTCCTTTTCTCATTTGATTCAAAATTATAAGTTTCACTCATTTAATTTAGAACAATTATGGATACTTACTCTTACAAATACTTATCATTTTTGTTCATCAAAACACGATTTTCTTCTCAACAAAGAAATAAATGATAATGGCTACTACGGCAGAGTAGCTGACCCGGGACTCGAGCGGTGGGGGGCGTGCAAGGGAAAAGCAGCAGCCGAAGCCACTGTGGGGGTAGGAGGAGGACTCTGGTCAAGTCTCAAGAAAATAAAGCAAGGAAGTGAGCAGCAGCCGGTGGGTCCTAACACTCAAAGTGAAATAAATAATCATGATGGTCTTTATGGTTATGGCTAATGGTTTATGGGGTTCAGGACAAAAGATGGTAGGGGTCCATCAAGATGCGATCTACATGCATGCTCCACGACTAGACTGTGCTCTGTCCTTTTCTCTTGCTTTAATTTCACCTGATAATTTGGATTGTTAGTTTTATTTAACAAATTAATTAAAGTTTTCAGTTTTATTCCTAATTTGCCACTCTATTGCCTATAAATACCAATCCTTAATGTTCCATTCTCATCACAGAGAGTTAGCTGTATACACTTAGACTAAGCAAGAGAGATTAATTTGTTTCAGTGAGGAAACAACAATGGAGGCATTCCCAATTGTTGATTTGTCAAAGATCAATGGTGAAGAGAGAGCTGCAACCATGGATTTGATCAAAGATGCCTGTGAGAACTGGGGTTTCTTTGAGGTATAAATATATTTATTTGTATGTATGTATGAAGTTCTATGATTTGTGGGTCTTTTTTTAATATATATTTTTTGTGTTTTTTCTGAAGCTGGTGTATCATGGGATTTCGCATGAGTTCATGGACAAGGTGGAGAGGCTGACTAAGGAGCACTACAAGAAGTGTATGGAACAGAGGTTTATGGAAATGGTGGCAAGCAGAGGACTTGGAGCTGTTCAATCTGAAATCAATGACTTGGATTGGGAAAGCACGTTCCACCTGCGCCACCTACCAGACTCAAACATTAACGAAATCCCTGATCTAGAAGATGATTACAGGCAAAATAAATTGAATTTCAAAACTCTCATTCTATGCTTAATTAGTGAATGATTAAGATTTAAGAGACTAATTACTTCAATTGCTTTGGTTTTACTTTTACAGGAATGCAATGAAGGAGTTTGCAAAGCAACTGGAGAAACTGGCAGAGCAACTTCTGGATTTGCTCTGTGAAAATCTTGGACTTGACAAGGGTTATCTCAAGAAAGCATTTTATGGGTCTAAAGGTCCAACTTTTGGTACCAAAGTCAGCAACTACCCTCCATGCCCTAAACCAGACCTGATTAAGGGCCTTAGGGCACATACTGATGCTGGTGGCCTTATTCTGCTCTTCCAAGATGACAAGGTCAGTGGCCTCCAGCTACTCAAAGATGGGCAGTGGATTGATGTTCCTCCCATGAAGCACTCCATTGTCATCAACTTAGGTGACCAACTTGAGGTACAGTGCTAGAAATCACAGTCTTGTCATTCTGTTCTTCTTTTGATTAAGGAAACATGCAAGAAAATGGGTTTGAAAGTTGGAATCTATTTGTTTTGATGTGTAGGTGATCACTAATGGGAAGTACAAGAGTGTGATGCACAGGGTGATTGCACAAACAGATGGGACAAGGATGTCAATAGCATCATTTTACAATCCGGGCAGTGACGCAATAATTTATCCAGCTCCTGCATTGTTGGAGAAAGAAACAGAGACAAAGGAAGTGTACCCAAAATTTGTGTTTGATGACTACATGAAGCTGTATGCAGGACTCAAGTTTCAGGCCAAGGAACCAAGATTCGAGGCCATGAAGAACATGGAATCCTCTGTCAAACTGGACCTTATTGCCACTGTTTGATTTGACTGAAGATGGGGTTTGTGTGGTTATGTTAATAAGCTAAATAAGTTTTAATTGTGAGTTTTAATATTGTATTAGTGAGAGTTTACCTATATGTCTCATGATGTCTGGTGCGTCTTGTCTTATCGTGTTGTTAGTTTAAGAGTCTTCTTGTAATAAAACTACAAAAGCAAGCAAAAATTCTCTCATAATGAAGTTCTAATAAGATTACCCTTTGGACTATGTTGTTCCCAAATTCCGAACGCACTTTCCTTTTTTGTGGCATTTACTCTCTATTTGCTACTGCTTAGATCCCAAGGTAGATAAAATAAGTTAATAAACAATGGTTGCATTGATTCTTTCCCTCTAGCTTTTCAAAATGTTTAAAATTTGTTGATGACCTTGGCAAGGACAAGAAAAGCAAAAAGCCTCAAATTGATAACTATAGTACCAATAATGCTATGATACAAAGAAAGAGCTTGAATAAAAGAGAGAAAGGACTCAAAACAGACAGAAACCATGGTAAATAGGCAGAACACGAAACCTCTGACTGGTATATGCAGTCACCAATAATGTTTCATCCATCTTGAACCATCAGTAGACTCAGTACAATCAATTGAGGAAAAACTAGACTAATTCAAGACATAGTGTAGCAAGACATCTCCAGTAGCTGCTGAAATGGGACCATGTTTCCAGACAAATGTAGGATTGGTACCCTGGAACTGGAAGTTAATAAGCTTCTCAATTATTAACTAACTGTGGCAACAAAGGAAGCACCATTAGACTGTCTAATTCAATTTCATTTCATTATGCAATATAATAATGCAGAATGCATTACTATCTCAATCTTTAACCTCTTTTTTCAAAGGTTATAATGTCACAGCCACATTTCAAAGATTTGAGTACATCTTGTATCTGAAATAACAAATAAATAAATAAAAAATTCAGCTTGCCTCCATAATGATGGAGGGTACATTTTCAATCCAAACAACTAAGATGGAGAAGGAGTTCTAAATAATCAGAATCAAAGTCGAGAAATTTGTTTAAATCGAGTCATCAGTATGCGAACAATGTTTGAAAATAGTCAGCTCCAAAGTTGCCATCGCATCTTATAAGCAAGATTATTGAGTACCCTGTCAACTGTCGCAACCCTAGTTATCAATTCTAAAGAAAAGTATCTCACCTCCAACATCAGCTGAAAAACGACTTTGCCTGTTCTTTATATGTTTCATTGACTCATAGCTCCGTATATTGGTACCTGTGCTGCACATCCTCATGTCTCATACTTTATTCACCTCATTATTCTCGCATGCTTCACCAGACACATCAGTATTTATCTCCTTGACTTTTTTCCCTTCCCTTTCTGCTGCTTCGCCATGGGAGCAATGGTTCTTCAAAACCATAGAAATGTCACCTTCAGAAGCCCCAGCAAGCTTAAAGCGCTCAACGGCAGCATCAACGTTCTTCTCCCAACCACCAAACCCTAATTTGCATTCAACTTGAGATCGCTCAAAGAGCATATTACCCCAGAAGAGATGAACCTGTGATCGCATTAGAGCTTCTTGTTCTGCTGCTTCCTCGGCAGAAAGTTCAACCTGACCAGTGGTTCCAGAAGCCTCACCTTCAGTACCACTTCCTTGCTTTTTTCTTCTTTTCGACAATTCTTCCCTCTTGCCCGCAAATGGATCTTTTAACTCATTAGCTCTTTGTTCCTCTAGCTTCTCCCACATCTCAGTTGCAGCTTTCATTTTCTCTTCTGCACTATCAAAAAGCTGAAGTGTTTCTGTAGAATCCCATTCAGAGAGATCTATTTTCCTAGCCAGTGCAAATGACCAATTAAGCTTTGCCATTTCAGATTGTTGCTGCCCCAGTGCCAACAACCCTTCATAGAAGTCTGGCTTGATCGAGAGTGCTTCCTCGTATTTTTCCTTGGCCAAAGAATATTTATCCCTAACCCACTCATAAGCTATTTGAAGCTGTGCAGCAATTACTTCCTTTCCAGCAGATTCCTCCAAAGGTATCCGTTTCCTTGCTGCACACATATGGACATTGCCCCAATTGAAGAAAGCCAAAGCCGCTACCTCCTGGAACTTCAATGCAGCCTTGTCAAAGATGCCTTGGGCTTCTTCACTTGTTACAGTATCCTCAAGAGCCTCTGAACAGAGCTCCATCCCAAGTTCATGCAAATCAACATGAGCATCTGGGTCAATACCGACATGGGATCGGAAGAGCTGAGCAAATTCAAACAACCAATCATCCATCTCCACCTCCTTGCTCTCGGGATCTTCTGAAGCTGCTGCTTTTACTTTTGGTTCTTCTTTCTTTATCTTATCAATTTCAGTATCAGGAGCCTCAACCACAGATTCACTGAGTGATGAATGAGAGACATTTTCATCCCCCTTGGTTTCCTCGCTTTCTAGAGGTTTCCTTTCATCCTCTTCCAATAATGGTGGCTCCTGTTCTGGGCTGACTTCAACAATATGCAATTTTAACATCCCAACTGAATCAGCTTTGTCTGTATCAGGTTCTTTTGTCAGGAGGTTGTCAGCAGAAGACTCCGCCAATTGAAGTTCTGCAGTAGAGGTTATCGTCACCAAATCACCATCATTATCTTTATATTTTATCAAAACTGAATTTGACATTGGAAAACGCTCGCTCACTATCTCCCTTAACACTTTAAAAACACAATTGATAGGCATTTGGGCCAGCCTTATGTCATGATCATAAACAAGCTTCAATGGCCTCCATCGAATTGCCACCTCCAAAGACTTCCCACGACCTGTTAACGAGACCGATGAAGATGTGGGGTGGTCCCTGACTCCCAGGCCATCCTTGCTTGGGTTGGCTGCAGCTTTCAAAGAGCCATTTGAAGGCAACAACACTACTTTTGGCAACTGAGATTTGGTTTCAGAACCATTTTCAGTTGCTACATTTATTTGGGCCTTCTCCACCTTATTGACAGATGACACAGTCAACCCCCCTGGAGAAGTAGCTGCCTTCTTTGGAATCGGTCGCGCTGGCAAACAAGGCCCAAGCCCAGCAATTGGGGCACCACGAACGGCAGAGGCACCAAGTGCAGCAGGGGATGGACGGCTCTGTAGGTCTTGCTGTGCCTCTTGGCGAACACCCAATGCCATCCTCAAGCGCCGGGCAATATCCAAAGCATCCTTGTGATTTGGGTCGGCTCCCAACAACACTTGGACATCCTGCATGGCCATTTCATACTTCCCTATCGCCTCAAGAGCACGAGCCCTTCTAAGCACAGCTCGAACAAACAGGGGTTGGACCTGAAGTGCCATGGTACACTCAGCAATAACAGTATCATAGTCTATTGGCTTCATTTGCATCAAGCAAGCAGCCTTATTGCTGTGAAACACAGCACGGTCAGGGTGGGTTTTCGGAGTCAAGCGAAGAGCACTATCATACTGCTCAAGAGCACTCGCATAGTCCTTGTTCTGAAACTTCTTGTTCCCTTCCTCTTTGAGCTCGTGAGCTCTCTTCAAAAGAATTAAAGAATCGAAATCAACAGTACCATTAGGTTTTGGGCCTGTTGAAGTATCACCCAATACTTTATTGGAAGCACCTCCTTTCTTTTTCCTCCCTCCAGACTTCCCCATATATTAATACTCTCAATCTCACTGTCTCTCACTGAATCACACGCAGGTACAAAATTGTATAGATGCAAAGCTAGAATTGCATCAAAATAAGATCGAAGATCCAATCTTTGAAGTATTCAAATTCAAGCTCTAACAAATGATACGGAGAAACAGAGTACTTACGATTGACAGAGTATTGAAGGCGCTGAAACTTTTGATTCAACTGGTGCAGTTTTTCAACCGTTGAATTGGAGATGGGTCTAGATGGGAATTTTGAGAAATGCTGAGCTCAGTGCAGGCGAGGGATAGTCCGGTGGGGTTTTTGGGAAAGCGGAAGAAACCCTAGTAGATGGTAGTAGTAGCATAAGATTTTCTCACACCCATATTTCATCGTATTAGATGAACAGACATAAAGTCATTATCAACCGTACGATGAGTGGACGTTTTATCAATATCCTTTGACCTTCAATCTTCAACAGTTGAACGGTATATTCATCATATCCGCGTGGCCCAGGGGATCCCCTACAATCCTGCTGTTTTTAGTTTTTACTTGAGAAACGTGGAATATGTTTGAATGGGCCTGAAGGTCACCCAACTATTTAGTTGAGCACTATTGACATGCCATGTTTGCGAAGATTACCCTATTAATAATCCAAAAAACACAACTCTTATATCATCCCATTTTACCCAAACAATCTCTTAGCGTATTCCTCCACCATTCTCTCTTTGTCAATACCACCTCCATGGCTCCATCTCCCCTCAATGGAAACTACTTCGTTCTTGCTTTTGATTCGAATTTAGGGTCTGGATCGAAATGCTACGCTGCACCAGACTCGCCCCGCTTAGCTTCTTTCATTTGTCATCGATGGCTTGACATCGCCACTTTTTTTTTTCTTTTAATTGTCGCTCCCACTAGAGATTTGGGGAGACCGGGCAGTGAGAAGATGACTCCAAGGCAAGGTTTTTTTTTCTTTTTAATGCTTGCTTTATCCTTCCCTCATTCACAGAAACAAGGCAGTGAGATGACATTGGAGTTATAGCTTCAGCCTTCAATTCCCAATTGAGGAGTTGAGTCAACTAGCCCTACTCATTACCAATAACCTTGCCTTGGTAGAGATCTACGTTTGGGAGAGAGGGAGAGAAGATAGAAGAATAGTCTAGGGATTGCTTAGCTAAAATGGGGTGATTTAAAAGTTAAATTTTTGAGATTTTTTTTGGGTTGAACTTGGGTAAAAGCAGGGTGCTAAACTGCTAATATTGTGGATCCCCAACTAAAGGTACCCCAAGTTTTGTTTCCACTATCAAGCCCAGCCCAGAAAAAAACCCACTCCGAGTTCAAGTCTCGTTTAAAAGGGGGACCAGGGTTGGTAGTGGTTGTGGTTGTGGGAGGGACGGCGGGAGTTGATCTCTCTCTGTGCCCAGAGATCCAGCGACGTCAAAATCCTCTGATTTAATTTTTAGCATTTCAGATTTAGTTTTGGGGTGTTGATATCTGGTTTTCTTTGTTCTTGAATCCTTTGAGTGCCTCTGTTCTGAGTTTTGTACGAGAGGCGACTCAGTCGTCTTTTTCGTAGAAGAACAGTTGAGGTATAGCAAATGGCCGAGATATCGTTTCAGTCGTCATTTCTCTGGATTGACGATTCGATTGTTGCTCGTCCACATTTTTACCCTTTGTTTTGTGTTCTTTCTTTCCTTCAACAATGGATTTTGATGAGACTTCGAAGTTAAAACCAATTGATGCACTTTCTTGATGGTCCTATAATCCACTTGATTTAGCAATCAATTATTCATACGGCCTACTCCATCAAAGCCAGAGATATTTAGAAAATAAGAATACAAATTTCAGATCATATTGAACACCAGGAATCTGAAAGGAACAAGAAATCTGAATAAGTTCACGCAAACTAGATTGAAATTGCTGTCTTTTATTTATCAGGGCAGACCCTTAAATAGACCCAACACCTCAGCTTAAAACAAGATCACGTCTAGGCTACATGCAGCCACGTGCATAACTGAAACAATAAAATAGCTAAACAGATTCCCAAAGACCAGGTCACACTTCCTGAAGTCTAGGACATTATTAACTGAAAGTAAATCCTAACAAACCCTCTCTTAAACTAAAATGCAATAGCAATTTTAGCTTATTTCAGTGACATCACAAACTCCTAACATGCTTCTGAGCCTTTGAAAAACATCAAGTCTCAAAGCCTTTGTCATGATGTCTGCCAACTGGTTGGTGCTTCCACAGTGAACGAGAGCAATTGATCCTTCATTAGCAAGATCTCTAAGAAAATGGTACCTCACATCTATATGTTTGCTGCGACCATGAAGCACTGGATTCTTTGATAATTTGATAGTGGAACTGTTGTCACAGTTAATGTAAATGCAGCCCTCCTTTTGTCCAAGCTCCTTCAAGATCTTCTTCAACCATAATCCTTGACATGCACACATAGTTGCTGCAACAAATTCTGCCTCAGTTGTTGATAAAGTCACAATTGGTTGTTTCTTTGAGCTCCATGAGATAGCTCCAGAACTTAATAAGAAAACATAACCACTTGTGCTTTTTCTATCGTCCACGTCCCCAGCATAATCACTGTCTGTAAAAGCCTTGAATTTGTTATCTCCACTCCTCTTGTAGTATATGCCATAGCTCATGGTCCCTTTCAAGTATCTAAGGACCCTCTTTGCTGCTTGCAAATGAAGCTCAGTAGGTCTTGACATAAACCTGCTTATCATACTGGTCACGAACATGAGGTCTGGTCTAGTTGCCGTTAGATACATCAAACTGCCAACAAGTTGTTTGAAATAAGTCTCATCAATCACAACTCCCTCCGTATCTTTGTTAATCTTGAACCCTGGCACCATGGGACTCTTAACTTCATTACTCTCCAACATCGAAAATCTTCTTAGAACCTCCTGTGCATATCTCTTTTGACAAATAAAGATACCTCCTTTGTTTTGCAAAACTTCTATTCCAAGAAAATAGCTCATGCTTCCCAGATCACTCATATCAAATTCTCTCATCATAGAATTTTTAAACTGAAGCATCATACTATCATCATTACCTGTGTAAATTAAATCATCAACATATAAGCTTACGATGATTATCTTACCACCATTTTCATGCTTTGTGAACAAAGTTTGTTCACTTTCACATCTGGAGAATCCTTCTTTGACAAAATGAGACTCTATACGACTGAACCAAGCTCTAGGAGCTTGTTTCAATCCGTACAAGGCCTTGTGTAGTTGATACACCATGTGTTCCTTGCCTTCCTTCTCATATCCTCTAGGTTGATCAACGAAAACTTGCTCAAGTAACTCTCCATGCAAGAAAGCAGACTTGACGTCGAGTTGATCAATTCTCCAACCTTTTTGAGCTGCTATTGCCACTATAGTTCTTACAGTATCAAGTCTTGCGACAGGTGCAAACACTTCTGAATAATCTATCCCCTCCTTCTGTGAATAGCCCTTAGCCACTAGTCGGGCCTTGTGCTTGATCACAGCTCCTTGCTCATCAAGTTTGGTCTTGTAGACCCATTTTACCCCGATCCTCTTTGCTCCTTTCGGTAAGTCTGTGAGAGTCCAAGTATGGTTTTTCTCAATAGCCTGAGTCTCTGCCTCCATAGCTTGGCGCCACTTCTCTTCTTTCACTGCATCTTCAAAATAAATAGGATCCTCAACAGAAACTTCTTGCACCATGTGAGCTTCATCCTCCTCACTCAACCCCTCACCACTAAGGTAATCACCCATCCACCTAGGAGGTCGTCTCTCCCTCCCTTCAACTGTACCTCTCATCTCACCGCTAGCTTCACTAGAGTTTTGAGTGTCCATGTTCCCACTTTCTTCTCTTTCACCTACTGCCCCATCTACATCATTATTTTCTCCCTCTACTCTATTTTCAGAAGCCTTAAAAACTTCAGAACTCTCAAAACCTTCATCATCACTCCACCTTAACTCTGCTGAAATTTGTTCCTTATACATATCACCCCAGTCCCACATCTTATCTTCCTCAAACACTACATCTTTACTAACTATCACCCTTTTTGTATCAGGATCAAATAACTTGTACCCCTTGGATTCCTCACTCACACCCAAAAGAATACAGGGAAGGCTTCTATTATCTAGCTTACCTCTCTTCTCCTTTGAAACATGTACATGAGCAAGACAGCCCCATATTCTGAAATGATCCACAGAAGGTGTTATCCCGCTCCATGCCTCTTGTGGTGTGACATCTTTGAGTGCTAAGGTAGGGCACCGATTTAGGACGTAGAAAGTCCATAATACAGCTTCAGGCCAAAAAGTTGTTGGAACTTTCTTGGCAGACAACATCGATCGAACCATGTTCATCACAGTTCGGTTTCTCCTCTCTGCCACGCCATTTTGTTGCGGTGTGTATGGTGTGGGGAGATGCCTCTTGATTCCCTGCTCTTGACAAAAGTTGTTAAACTCATGAGAAGTAAACTCACCTCCTCTATCGGTTCGTAGACACTTGATGAACACTTCAGCTTCCTTCTCAACCATTTGCTTGAAATTCTTAAAGTGGTATAGTGCCTCTGACTTTTCACATAATAAGTATGACCATGCTTTACGAGAAAAGTCATCAATAAAGCATAGAACATACCTTTTCCCACTGTTGGATATGGGAGATATTGGTCCACAAATGTCAGCGTGCACCAGCTCTAGGATTTGACTTGCTCTCCAAGTGCTTTGTTTTGGCATGGCACTTCTATGCTGCTTCCCATTCAGACAATCTGTGCATGTAGCTGGTGAACTTGAAAATTGTGGCAATCCACGAACCATCTTCTTAAATTGCAAGGTTCTTAAACCTTTGTGACTTAAGTGTCCATATCTCTGGTGCCATAAGGAAGTTAGATCAGGAGAGGGCGAGCTTGTGTTCATACATTCTTCAGGTTGAGCATTAGAACACTGAGTTTCAGCCACCAGGATAAACATACGATTCACACTCATTTTGCTTTGAGCAATCAGACCCCTGGATGGATGATAAATGCTACATGTACTATTTTCAATCAAAATTTTCAAACCTTTTTCTTGTAACTGACCCATACTCAACAGATTATTTCGCAAGTCAGGAACAAAATATACTTCTCCAATAATGTAAGTAATAGAATTTAAAACAAGCTTAATAGCACCCTTTCCACCAACACTCATCCTAGAGTTATTTCCAAGCTTTACTGTATGTTTAAAACTCTCGTCTAGACTTGAAAACATACCTTTGTCATTGCACATATGGTTTGAGCAACTAGAGTCTAAGAACCAATCATGTCGTGTAGCTTTGTTCAAATCCACATATGACATCAACAACAAATCATCTTCTTCATCCAACTCAGCGTAGTTTGCCTCCTTGTTCCATTTCGGACACTCGTACTGAAAATGGCCGAGGTTGTGACACTTGAAACATTCCACCGTTGCTTTGTTAATAGGCTGCCTTCCCCTTCCTCGACCCCTACCTCTGATAGGTGCTCTTCCTCTTCCTCTCATGGTTGTCTGATCTTCTACTTTCAACACCTGATCATCTTCTCTAGTAATCTTTGTGAATTTTTGCTCGTGTACCACCAACGAGCTCTGTAGTTCATCAATGGACATTGTCGAAATATCCTTTGCTACTTCAATCGAAACTACAATAGGGATAAACTTGTCTACCAAGGTTCTCAAAATCTTTTCCACGATTTTTTCATCTGTCAAATCTTCACCATTGCTTCTCATTTTGTTGGAGATAGCCATCACTCTAGCAAAATACTCCGTGATTGTTTCTTCTTTCCTCATTTCTAGTATTTCGAACTCTCTTCTGAGTGTCTGAAGGTTAGACTTCTTCACCTTGTCATTCCCACCAAACTTTCGTTTCATAGAATCCCAAACAATCTTGGCGGTACGACGATCCAAAATCTGCTCGAAAACGGTCCTGTCGATGGCTTGATAGAGATAATGTTTGACCTGATGATCTTTGGTCCTAGCATCCTCAAGTTGTATCTGCTGCGCATCTGTCAGCAAGGTCCCTGCTCGTGGCTCGTCGAAGCCGTTCTCCACCAAACTCCACAAGCCTTTTGCTCGAAGTAAATTCTCCATAAGTTCGCTCCAGTGATCATAATGACCATTGAATTGAGGGATCTTAGTCAATCCTTTCTCTTCACTCATCTCTCGTCTCCGGCTCCGATACCAGATTGAAAGGAACAAGAAATCTGAATAAGTTCACACAAACTAGATTGAAATTGCTGTCTTTTATTTATCAGGGCAGACCCTTAAATAGACCCAACACCTCAGCTTAAAACAAGATCACGTCTAGGCTACATGCAGCCACGTGCATAACTGAAACAATAAAATAGCTAAACAGATTCCCAAAGACCAGGTCACACTTCCTGAAGTCTAGGACATTATTAACTGAAAGTAAATCCTAACAGAATCTGTGGCAGAGAAGACAACTTTTACCTGAATTTATTAGAATGAAATGTTTACATTGAAATGTCAAGTAAGAATTGGAGGGAGACTAGAAAGAAAGGAAGAAGAAAAACGTCAATGCAACTATACAAGAAAAAGAAGGGAACACACCTTCTCACGATCTCACGAAAAATTAACAAGACAGAAAACTGAGACGATACAGACTTCTTAAATCATATGCATGAACTAACTGCATCTTAACCAGCAAATTCAGTATCCAAAATCCAACCACAATGTTTATTTGAACACGAAAATGACATTGGCAAGTGCCTCAAACTGGAAATATCAAACAACTCTATGAACCTCTGATCTGACAGCCTGGCTTTGGTGGCGGCAAACCTCTGGTACTCGTCAAATATAGAAGAAAGACACCATTTTTGCAACTTTCTCAAGCAGCCCACAAGACAACCAGTTCGGTGCTGCAAAGTAAAATATTGGGAACATTAGCAGAAAGTTTCGTATGGGTTCCAAGTTAATGGGAAATAACAAATTACCTTTCCTCGTTTGCAGTGAATTAAGACTGGGTGGTTCTTAATATCTTGCAAGACAGAAGAAAAAAACTGTGTAAGCATATCGTTGGAAGGCAAACTATATTCTGGCAGAAATAAATATGGAAGTTCAAGGAGTCATGATACCAAGAACTACCCTCAAGGCTTCGCGAATTGTTTCCTCTGGGATGTTTACAAAAGGCTCCTGTTCACAGTATATTAACTTATTACATTCTACACAAGTAGACTTCACAAGTGTCAAAAATATTCAGATGGCATGTCCAATCCAACAATACCTAAGTGTCAAAAATATTCAAAGAGAAGTCTTTACAAGTTGATTTAGTTTCAGAATGTCAAACAAGTTCATCAAAAACCGATAATTTACTTATCAATAATGACACATTACTTAAGCAATAAATTATAAAGACGCATCCAATATATGTAGTAGTTACTACAAACAACGAATTACGTACAAAGACTTTCACAATTTCAAAGAGTTGATGACAATGTGAAGATGCTATTATAAATCATTAGCCTTTCATGTAATTCAAGAATTTGAGCGGATAAGGCATGTCATGTACCATTCAGCAGGTTTGTGATTTACATGGGATGGTATATCCGTTGCAATAATCACCATTTTCTAGTCAAATAACATATTGTCCAACATCAATAGTTTTTCTAGCACAGTCAATAGCGTTCTCCATCTTTGTGAAATACAAAAGGACAGTCGAGGACGGACACCATATCATAGACTGATCTAACAAAATCTAAAAGAAGCAGCAATTTGGCGATTCATAACTCCTTGCACAAAGGCTTATAAAAGTTTACCCAACTACCTCGATCCTCCCTGATTTTACCAGCACAAGCATTGAAGAATTTCGATTTCTAAGATTTTCACTTATTAAGGCACCATCTAGTCACTAGCGGAGACCAAATTACCAATTGCACATCAAATTAGTGAATCGGATAATCAATATCAATTATTAAAGAATATAAAGAAATCCTCATCAAATCCACAATGGTATACCAGCTCCCATTACCTTGATGGTTATATTTCTACCAAACCTGTCCTTATAATTAACAAGAATAGTACCTTGCATCCATCGATTCCAAACTGAAAAAGGCGAATCCCATTAGCCTTCAAGAACTCGTTATTGACCTCTGGATATGGCTCCGGACACAAACATCTGCACCAGGGAAAGAAGAAACCTCTCAAGCAGCAAAAACAAAACGGATAGCTCATTTCTAGAAGCGTATGAGCAAGGAAAAAAAACTACCGAGAATTACTCACATTACCGAACGGAGACCTAGAGACCTCAAGAAGCTGAAGTCGGCCGAATCAGGAAAACCCGACCTGAATATTCCATTGTCAACCATCGCGAAGTTGAGAGGCGGCACAAACAGCTCCTCCCCGTCCCTATCCATTTCTTCCTCTGTCCAAGTAACCTTCCTCGGCGTCGATGGCGGCGAAGCAACCTCGACCGCAGCATGAATATCTCCCCCGAGTTTATCGACCTTCATAGATTTCCCGCCAAAAAAATCGAAGACGAAAAGAAAAAAGAAATTGAAGGACCGAATCTTGAGAAGATCAAAGGAAGAATATGACGGTGAATCTTCGATACTAGCTAGCTTTTTATAAAGTGAGAGGATGATTCGGATGAATGGTACCAGCCACGGGAGCGTATCCGTAGGTTAACCTACCGTCGGTTGCTTTTGACAGTGTGAGATGACACGGTAGAGTGATGTGGACGAATGAATGCTGCCTGATCATAGCGAATCAGTTGGTGGCACGTGTCAGGCGACTAGGGTTCACTGTGGGTGGAATTCCAGTTGTCTTAGACACTTGTTTAGATTATGATCGAAACATCTAATAAGCGGGTGGCGGTATGATTAAAAATACTTTCCTCAAATTAGTGGGAAAAAGAGTTTCGTATTAAATAAAATACTGTTTAGATATTTGCATCTCTGTAGTTGAACGAGTTTAAATTCTTCAGAAGTATTTATTTGATTATATTTAAATTTAGACAAATAAATCAGATAATAATTTAATTTTAATTAAGATTTGGATAACTAATAAATCGGATAACTTTTAGATTCAATTTTAAATTAGAAATTTTTTGTATTTATACATAAATTTTGTACATATAACTAATGTTCAAACTTAATTAATTTTGGCTCGTACAAGTTCAATCATTCCCACTCTATATTATCTTTTGGATCCCTCTATATATGTTTATTCTATTTAAAGTACAAAGATATTCCACTTATCCATATAACAGAAGTAAAAAAATCCCACTAAGATGCTCATCATCAGAACATTGAGGTGCAAGTGCTAAAATTGTGGAGTAATATATTGACCAATTGTTCTTAGGTGAATCTATATTCTGAAACAAAACAGATATCTGTGCTGTGTCTGTGTATACATTCTTCTACTGTGGGAGAAATAAAAGTAAAATTTCCAGTATTAGTTTATCATATGTCTATCCGGTTCTCCGATGAGGACGATGACGAAACAGATTTCACTATACAATCCACGATTCCCTGGCAATCTTTCTCAGGAACAATACAGCCAAACTCATCTTCACATGCACCCTCTGGATATGAATGAGGAGAACGAAGATTTCCATGTGTCTGACAGGCTTTCATTGTCTTACAATGTTCAGCTTCATCGTCTCGGATGTTTACAAAAACATCATACAAATTCTCTGAAAAAGGATAAACAATTTATATTTGATAGTCCTTGAATAAAACGAACACGTTTAGTTCATACTTCATAGAAACTTATAACCCGGGGATGGTTTTTGGTAATGCAAAAAAGGTACATAATAGTATTGCAATTTCACTATAACAGATCAGAGTTTTTCCTCACCTATTTTTGGCCTTCGAGTATTGGGAGGCCTGGATGTTTGAAATTCATCTGGACAAAAAGCAAACTCATGATTAGTCAATTTTGTACGGGGAAACAAGAAGTAAAGGCAGCTGCTTCTTCAAATACTCTCTGAGCCACTCAATCCAGTAACTGAGAAATGAAAACTTACCAAACAAATACAAGTCCCCCTTGGTGTAGTATTCTACAGCAATAGCAGGGGCCGGCTTTCTTTTCAAATCCTCTGCAGGGGATGGAACATCATCAGAATAAAAGCAGTGAAGTGATATGTAGAGGTGAGAGGGAAACATTCATAATGTATATGCAAAGATATACTAATCTGCATTTCATACGACAGATGTTTTACAGGATTCTGTGGTCGGAGCATATATAGGTTTATGTATGAAGAAATCTTGAAGCCCTAAAAACAAGTTGTTCTAAATTTAGTGGGAGCCTTCATCTCTCCCTCAGAGTCTAAAGCAATAACTCCAGGGACTCAAATCATGCTACACTAAATCAAAATTGGTTTCAGAGCTAACGGTTTGCAATCTAGTATATAACAACTGTAGCACGTATGAGCTATAGCCTTCAGGCCATACATGTACAAAGCGAGCTTAGCAGATGCAGAATTAGTCAATTAAAAAAGTTAACATACCTCCATTGGCTTTGATAAATTTGTCATAAGTCGCAAATGCATGACCCTCCACACACTCAGAAAAGTGATCTGCACCAGTATGGAAGGGGTTCATCAAAGTCAGCAGTTGAATATGAATAATAATATCTATGGAACTATTCCTCACTCATATGTCATATAGGCAACAAATGAAACTGAAATAGCAAAAATCCGGAACTAAACTGCCTAAAGAAACCAAAACATTATGATCCCTACGAGGTGTAAATTATTAATGTGAATATCTTTAAAATTTTGTGGAAAAAGAATAATTCTTGATCATAATAAGTTGTGGCTAGCTCTATCCTATTCACTTCAACATAATAGAGTGGCATGAGTCATGAGGTCAAGCAAAACAAAATGCACCTTTTGAATATAAGGAGGATTCAAGGAAAATGTATGATTTACAAAGAAAAATCATCCAGCCAATCCAGGAAAAAAATAATACTTACATGCCATTCTTGGGCTTAATGCATACATGAAAGCTGTCATAAGATAATAGAAAATTGCTATATGTTGAGCTAGAAAGCGATCAACCCACCAAGCATTGCCTCCCAATTCCTACAAAGAAATGATATAGAATTAAAAGAGTAGAACATTGTGCAAGCACTTCTACCATACTAAAGAGAGATTGGGTAAAGACATCAGCAGAATTTCTAGCCAAAAGGGTATGGATGACGTAAAAAATATGCACACAAAAGACTTCTTGGAGGTTAAGGCTTGGTGACGATGATTGGCAAAATTTAATATATAACCTACTATAACCCAGAACAAACTACTTTTCCACTTGAACAAATGTCAATACGAAATATTAGTCCCTATCATTTTTCTTTTTTCATTCATCCAAGTTTGAAACATTAGTCCGTATCATTCATCCAGTTGGACAACGGAAGAAGTTGACAATGAGATATGTGCAGTCTCAATAATATGGAGCTTCTAGGGAGGATGCAACAAACTGCCAGCCATAAATAATAGTGTAAACCACTTAATTGACTTTTTTCAAACAAAATAAGTACCTCTATCAGGATACGAATAAAACAATTGAAACAAATCATATGCAGAAATTGCTTACTTCCATTATAAGCAAGTGGTGCATCTCATTCCAGTTCTCAGCAAAATGCACTTTCAGATAATCTGCCCTTCTCCACCAACCAAAACTCTCATACATGTGTAGAACAGAAATAAAGGCTGCGACCAACACAAATAATATCTTTAATATTCAATATACAGCTCAGGAAAACACTATATAACTAGCAGCCCCTCCTCAAAGCCAAGTATCAAATCAACGAGACCTGACAAAGCACGCTACTTACCTGTAGGCAGAGCATAAATGAAACAAGTAAATCAAGGGTAAAACTCACCAAAGTAGGGAACTCTTGCAATAGTTTCCAGTACAAAGAACCTTGCATAATCTCGATCATGGTACAAAGTGTCAAGTATCTTTATCACCGCCTCCTGGAGTGATAAAGTTAGAATGTATCTCAAAAACATTGATTCACGCAAGAGAAATAACAGTACGATATTCAAGAAGTGAGAAAGAACATCATTACCCAGATGACATGATAAAGAAAAAATTGAAAGTTGAATCCTTAATGGTAAAAGTAACAGACGGCATTCAAATGCATTGAATTCTCATGCTTTCAGAAGAAATCAAAGGAAAAATAAGATTTACCGTGAGAAAGACATTCACGGACTGTTCAATCTTAATAACCCATTTCTCCAATGTACTAGAGGGTTGAGTCTCCGGTAGCTCTCCACAGCCTCGTTTCTCTTCACCAACACTAATTGTTTTTGATGGAAATGACTCTTCCACCACCACTTTCTCCTCATTCTCTTGCAAAGTTGTTGCTTTGATTTTATTCAACAACTTCCTGCTCGATTAATACAAATAACCAAATCAATAACATGAGCCAAAAATGAACTCCAACAATACAAGTAAAAATATCTAAATATATCATGCTCAATATAAACAAATTCCCCAGAAGATTCGGTCAATTTGCCATACTCGAGCTAGGGACATCAAGAGAAAATAATAATCCAACACAAAACCACTCAAATTGAACAGCAAGCTACAATAACATACGACAAATATTTGAACATCTCTCTTGAGAACAGCGTACCCGGAAACCAATCGATGTGGAGAGAGGACCGAATTGAAACGCAAAGGATTTAATTTTGACGAGCCGAATGAACCCAAGCTTTTAGAACAATTTGTTGCTTTCACGGACGCGACTGAAACTGCAAACACCGTCGACGATAACCTTAACGACATGTCTCTCTCGCTTTCGCTCTGAGAGATGGTAGGGAAATGGAAATTGAATAACAAATCAGTCCCAAATTGAGGGAAAGTATGACTGACTGGTATTTCGAACCAAAAAACCAGACTGCAAGGTCATTTGTTCAGATTGATTTTGTGCAGCTACTACGTCGTTTTGCGATTTTCGCAGGAAAAATGGAATTGGGCGGCCGCATGTGTCCCTCTCCCTCGTCATTGCCCACTGCGTATCAAGTGCGTAGTCGACAAATCTGACTGGATTCTCAACATGAGCCCATTGGTGTGGGCCTAGCAGGGCTTTCCAATTTCGTTTCTGCCCACTAAAAGATGAAACGTGGATGTACAATACTGCCTGGCCCGTCTAAATGTTTAAATATAAAATCGAAATGTAAATAATTTTATATTTTCTTGTTGTGCGTTGAATTTGGGTTGGATATGATTTTCTTCTAATATTTTCTTTTATTGAGCTCTTTGAGCTGGACTGATTTGCAATGAATGACAGTAAATTATTCAATCCTAACACAAACGTGTCAATATATATGCTACGCCTACGTGTGAGTGATGGGATTTGAGGCTCTATAATTCTCTAAAATTCATAATTGACATTTTTAGATAAAAAAAAAGTAGTGAAATTTTAAAATCATATATTAAAATTGTAACCTCTCATATTTTAAACGAATTGTAGAGCCCTAAAATCCGATTTAGAATTGTGTCAATTCACGATTGACTGGTGACAATGCATGAATATTTGAAAATATAGATAGATAATATACAATTAAAAACACCAATCACTTGTGAATTGACGTCGTACTATGTATTCGCATCAACATATCACGTGGTGTGCCAAACCCACGGAATAATTATTACTCGAGAAAATGCTAGCGGTTTACCTAAAAGAGTAAGAAAATATTTTAAGCTCTTATTCATACCATTTCTTGATACATACGGAATATATTGAACTTAAAAACCACATCTTAGCATGCATCGTATATATACCACAAAGGCTGCCACTGCTTTTGAAATTGAATTAATCAGTTAATCCTGCAAATAATAAAAAAATATAGTCAGATAAAAACGATGAACAATATATATGTAGATCAAGATACATGCATATGCATGTATAAAAGAGGCCAGGCGAGAGAGGAGATCTTACGTGCTGCAATCAATGTTCGGATCGATCGGCGCAAAAGTAGAAATATGACATAATTCTGGGATTTGTTTAGCTTTCTCGGCATAGGAACCATAATCCTTAAAAGCATTTTTCAAACAGTTGCATATCTCTTGGCGAAGCTCCTTAGTAGAAGCTTGTGAGTTCAAGGTCACTATCGCTCCACAACATTGAGTGGCGGCTGTTGGGGCTAAACCAATAACGAATGGTAGGCAGGGTAATAGACTAAGTACAGATTGGTTGCAATCCAAAGCCTTCACAACGTCTGCGCTCACAACCAAGAAGACTAGCCCAATAGCCAACAATACTGATCGAGCCACCATTTGGTTCTTCGTTCTCTCGACGCTCTTACGCCTTAGCTCGGAAAGTTTTAGATTGTGATCAAGTTTAGGTGCTACCAATGTGAAGAATCAGGTATGCGTGCGCGCTCTATTTGTACCTCTTGGATATTATTTTTTTCCTTATTTTGTCGGATGTTCTTCAACTTATACATGGAATTTTAGTTAATTTTTTTTCCTAAATTTGCCTCTGTGTGGTAGGAGTAGGTGAAACCCGCTGCTATTTTTTTTTAGTTGTGAATATATTTTGATCGAATGTACGAGCTCAATGATATATATTTTTGTTTCAAATAAAAATGAAATTGAACATAAAAAGGAAAATTGTCTGAAACACCTGAATGGTTTAGAGCGTGTAATTCCTGATAAGCGCGCGAAAAATATCCACCCCAACATGAAATTTGAGTTAATTTTCTCCTTAATTTATTCAGCTTTGGATAAACTTAAACGGGTTTGTCTACGTGAAATATGAGATTTGAGATGAAGGTAGATTACGAGCTTCAATACTAATTTACAATCAATATTATGGGCTCAAATATATTATATATCGTCGAAAGAAAGATGCAAATTACACAATACAAGAGTGGGTTGTCGTTGAAGTTTCCAAAGGCTTCTTAATCAAGTTTTTGGACAGTTTTAAAGTTGAAAGTTATCAAACCTCCAGTGGGGGGGGCAGTGGTGAGGCCTATAACGGGCCTTCACAAATAGTTGACATGGGTAGAGCATTCGAATTTTCGACTGAATTCTTTCGTAGGCTTCCAGTTTGGCTAGATTGCAATCGTGATCTGCCTCCACCACTATTTTCTGCTTAACAGTCGATGTCGATGTATACCACCTACTCCAACATATTTACCATTTGTTTTTCGTGAATTCCAATGGAACGACCAGGGCGTTGGCCGGTCTTATTGTCTTATTATCGAATGACTGAAGAGTAAACTTAATAAATCAATATTTAGTCTTTTATAAAATATATATATTTCTTTTTCTTTTTTTGCGGTGCAGTGTCAGTGAAAAGAGAGAGAAATGGAGAAGAAGAGTCAGATTGGGAGGAGATTTGAAGGCAAGGTCGCTATCGTGACTGCTTCAACTCAGGGCATTGGCTTCGGCATCGCCGAACGCCTCGGTTTGGAAGGTGCCTCTGTTGTCGTTTCTTCGCGTAAGCAGGTACTAGGTCTTTTTTCATGAATCCCCAATTCGGTTTTAAGACCTGATTCTATGGGTTCCTTTCTTCTATTTCGCTAAGAAGTCAAATTCGCTCGATATGGATCAATAGTGGTACTTTTCAGATTTCCTACGCTGTTGGTTTCTTGATTGTATGTATGGTTATAGGAAATATGGGACGATGAAAATTTTGCAACTTTGTTAAATAATTGTATCAAGTGTAGCTGCGCGGAAAAGCTGAGGAATATGATTTAGATTTTTATGATCTTTTGATGTCCGCTGAATTAGAGGAAACTTGATTGTTGAAGCTAGTTGGCTAAACTGGACTCAATTGGGTGGAGAAATTCGATTTTACTTAATTTGTGTGAAACTGACTTGCTATCAAGTTTGGATATCTTCTCTTCTGTCTAGTTAATGAGAGAACTTCATTGGCCTTGTATTCTCGTTCAATGGAAGTTTGGTAATCTTGGATCAAAAAATTTGCAGATAGGAGTAACCATATTCCCACTCCTCTTTCATTTTCTTTCCCTTGTTTTGTTTTTATGTAAAGCTGATTTTGTTTGCCCTTTATCAAAATGTTCCAGAAAAATGTGGACGAGGCGGTTCAAAAGCTCAAGGCTCAGAGTATCGAAGTGTTTGGCATTGTCTGTCACGTATCAAATGCACAACAAAGGAAGAATCTTATTGACAAGACGGTTCAGGTGAGAACTAATGACCTACTTTTTGGCTAAGAAAGGATTATATATATTTTACAGTGGATACATATGCTATGGATTCTGGTGATTGGCTGGGGTTTTCTCTACTTACCCCTGGGGTTGTATTATTTCTTTGGCTTTAGTATTTGGTGTAGTTGTCAGTTCATTTTTTGGTGTGAAGATGTCGTACAAAGTAAGACTCCAGTCTTAACTGACTGATGAATGCTTTGATCTCAGAAATATGGAAGAATAGATGTGGTTGTTTCCAATGCTGCTGCCAATCCGTCCATTGATCCCATCTTGCAAATGAAAGAATCTGTCATTGACAAGCTATGGGAAATTAACGTCAAAGCTTCTATCCTTCTTCTACAGGTAATTTCTCTTGCATTTATGAATCAAAAGTGAGCAAATTTCTATGCAACGGGCATGCTATTATTACTGGTTACCAACGAGTTTGTTAGCAAATTATCTAGATGTTTTTGCATGGATGGACCACATCAGATAGTAGGATAGATAACACTTCTATAAGCTATCCTGACGATGTGGACTAACAAGGCACTTCGAAACTCCCGTGGAGACATCGGGATCGTGGATGGCAGCGCATGCCGTTGTGGCTTGCCCCATCACTAGCGCACTCCTGTCTAGGCCCTTGGGGCTCTCCATTCGACCTCAATTTTCTCTTGTTATCAATCACAGTCCTCAATTTCTTTGTTGTTTTCTGCTACTTGTTGAAATTATCTGCACTTTCTGCAGGATGCAGCTCCTCACTTGCAGAAGGGTTCGTCGGTGGTTCTCATTTCCTCCATTGCTGGTTATCAACCACAGGCTACCCTGGCCATGTATGGGGTGACTAAGACAACTCTTCTTGGACTTACCAAGGTAGGCAGGCAGGCATCTATTCTTATCCCTCAGAGACAAGAATTACGCTGTTCTCTCTTGGTTTCTTTATGCTGTATTATGTTTGTAATATTTTTAAGGTACGCATATATGTTATTTATTTTGGTTTTATATGGCAATTCACAGATAGATTTTCTTTGTTCTTGAAATGATAATATCACATTATTTTACTCTCTTGACTATTCTTTAGGCACTTGCTGCGGAGATGGCACCTGATACTCGTGTAAACTGTTTAGCTCCTGGCTTTGTACCTACTAATTTTGCTGACTTTCTTACAAAGGATGAAGCAACTGTAAGTACATGTTTCGCAGCTTGCTTATGAAAATAATTTCACCAAAATTATCTTTCGCATGACTGGATATGAATTTGCTTCTCTTACAGAGAAATGCAATTGAGGAGAGAACCTTGCTTAATAGGCTCGGTACCACACAAGACATGGCTTCTGCCGCTGCCTTTTTGGCATCAGATGATGCTTCTTACATAACAGGAGAAACACTGGTGGTGGCCGGAGGAATCCCGTCAAGACTCTAAGTCACTGTTTTGCTCTTATTTAAGCGATCATCTCTTGTTCGAACAAGCCTAATAATACAAGCATTAAACAATCCCCAATACCTGAGTTTGAAGAAATAATCCATCCTTTGCCGTCATTTCCTCGTTTAATATATAAAAATTGTGTTTGAGAATACTCGGTCTTTACATTGATGATGCTTCGGTATATATGACTGTTGTGAGACAAAATTAACATCTGGTGTGAATTGTAGGAAAGATGTGGAGACGGACAAGTCATGTGATCTCTAAGCATTCTGGAGTGCTTAATTTCCTTGAAGTGCCTTTAAAAATACATTCTGAACTTTAGAAGATAAAAGAAAGTTAGTGAGGAATCATGCACGCCTTGCACAGATAAATAAATATGCATGGTATTCTTACAGGAAGCTTTAGATAATTATATTCTCTTTTTAAATAACTTTATCCAAAGACGACAGATTAATCAAAGCACACGAACCTTACAAAGTACAGGACATGAAAGCCAAAAACTAGTGGCGAGTAAATCAAACTACAACATATTCCAACATCACTCCGTCTCCTTGCAGATTCTAGTCGGAATCCCAAACGCATAACACCTATCATAGATTCTTTCATGATCTTTCAGTCTTCCAGCTCTGCGCATTCCATTTACATGCACTTTAAAACCCCAGACAGGAAAGAAGAGAGTAGTTGTGTCAGTGTTCGAAGCTTTCTACAGGTTACGGTGCTTTTCATATGTACTCAAGGAACCCAGTTTGAAACAAATCAAAATGACCACAATATTTACACAGGAACGACGTCAGCATTCTGATTATCATCGCATATCAATACAAGACCTTCAACGTAGGTTGGGAGGAGGCCTCGGAGCCATTGACAACCAGTTGAGACAGGTTCTTGTGGGGGAACAATCATTAGAACACTATCATGGCGACGGACAACACCCATCACACTCACAGTGCTTCCTTCCTTGATATATCTGATAACAACAAATGCACGCTTACTGGCATAGAAGTTGGCATTTATTATGAACAGGAGAAAAAAAAATCAAGGAATTAATCAATCAATTTCCCAAGCTCTTTTGCTTCATATTGACTAAAACTGCCACACAATCGACATTGAAACCAAGATAACAAATTACAGAGACAACATTCAACTTCATACCCTTCCTTCAGACGCATCATTCGGTCATCGCTAGAGAGGCTGCGATTGGCTAACCACTGTAAGAAGCTTGGAGATAAGTCTCTGTTCTCCTTCGTTGCATCAACTACGGTAGCTGGTTTGACAAACGGCGCAACCTTAGCACCATAGCCTGCTTTAACTAATGCTCTTAACCCAGACTGAAAGTCTGATATGTAGAAATCTGCCACATATTTCTGTTCAATAGAAGCAATAGATTAGCTGTTAATATGAAAAGGAAGAAAAAAAACTACTAGGTCAGTTCCCCATTAAAGACATATCAGAGAGAAAAAATTATGTTATCCATAAATAGTCAAATTTCAAGAACCCGTGTGACATTCCACACTGCAGCCTTTGCCAAACTAAGGAAAGTGAAAAAAACTAAATTATCGTTGAATTTTAAGAAGCACCATTTTCACAACAGCATGAGTTCTGCAGATGAACATTAATGTTTTAAGAAACAAAATTGGAAAAAATATATATATATATACTATACTGTACCTTCAGGTAAATAGCAGAAGAGCTTATGACACTGTGCCAAAGCATGATCGAGGTGAATGTACTAGCTAAGAAAGCCAACCACCAGCCAGAGTAACCAGGCTATTAGTTTTACATCATGCAAATGTTCATACTTCGCTAAAAAGGTGAAAGATGTAGTTAATGTGAGTTGTTTTGAGGCCTTGACCTTTTCTATAACCATGCATTACCCAGATGTCCTTCATGCAATGTATGTTAAATGTTCTTCAATACCTAAACTGAACCCAATTTTCTGTTTCTCCTTCCTTTGGCATCTTGATCGACATAATGTTCGAATTAATTAACTTGAAACTATATTCCAATTTACTGAGCTTACAATTACCATTTAGAGTTGACAACGTGAGAGTTCAATAGACTAACCTCCGAGTGTCCAGACCCCCATGAGAAGCAGCGTTGCTTTGGATTTGCAGATTTTCCACCAAATCCTTTATATTTATACAACTCTGTGGAAACATATACACACCTAGGAACTCGCTGGTAAGAAGACTCCAAAGGAATACTGCCACATGTGACAACCTGCAACAAGAAATTCCGAGATACTTAAATGATATGGTTCCTCAAAAGAAAGTAATAAATACATAAAAGTACCAGCAGTCCTGTTAGGTATCTTATTGATTTTCAAATTCATTCAAGCCCAATTTTTTTCGTAGTGCCTTCAACAAGTGACTTGCACAAGCTTAATTCATGACAAGTTGGTCAACTACTGGTAAAATCCACATTATATGAAAACAGTGCACAAGTTTGTGTTGAAAGAAGTCGATCGCCACCAATAGCAGAATTAAAAGAACTCTCAGATCAGAAATCAAAATCCAGTGTTGCGCATGAGTCACGACAAACCTAATCACCTTGAATTCATTGAACAGAAGCTATAGCAACATCAACAAAAATTGGAACACAGTCTTGTACAGGTTTTAACATTCATTGTGCATACTGCACGAATAGCAGCGAATCTCATCTACCTTCATTTAATAACGCGTCATATGGACAACAAAATTGCAGATACTGCTACGCTAGGAAGCACCGATGCGTGAAAATGGCCGAAGAATCAGCATCGGACTCAAACTGAGTTCGGGAGCGCCATCGACGTGCTGGAGTTCGCGTCGGACTCACGTTGACCGAGTCTCGACAGTCAACTCGCATTTTACACTTGTTCGACTCGAAATTTCCTCATTTCTGACCTAACTCGAAAGTCGAACTTCACTCTGCCTCTATCGTTTGGAGCTTCGCATCTGCCTCTCCGTTCCGGTCGTCAGCTTTGTGGATCTCTTGTCGTCAGCTCTGCTTCTCTCTGGTCGTCAGCTCCGCGCCTCTGGGTCTTTGATTTCGCCCCTGTCTGACTCCCTCTCTCATTTCGATTTCGTCTCTGTCTCGCGTCTGTCTCCCTCTCTCATTTCGATTTTGTCTGTCTCTGTCTCGCGTCTGTCTGCCTCTCTCATTTACAATTCTGGAATATATATGTAATACATATATTTATTTATTTATTTTATTTGCCGAGTCCCCCCGCTCCCGCATCCTGGATTCTTTGAGAATTTACGAATCCACGTGTCCCGTGTCGTCGAATCCGAGTCGCCGTATCCGTGTCAGTGCTTCCTAGCTGCTACGTGAATTAATTTGAGGCAGTGTGTGAAATACATATAAATTTTTTTGATGAATCTTTTAATAATGTGAAATCATAAACCATACTACATAACGAGGTGCAAAAGTGAACTAGAGCTAAGGAAGCGAAGCTGAGGACTCAAAATCCAAAAGAATTCGCTATCAATCCAGCATTAGCTTCAGGAACAACCTGTAGGAATTGTATCCTTTAACCACGAAAGAAGCAAATTCTGGTCCCCTAAAGATTCAAATCACTACGTGCAATCTTCGGTTTGTCCCTTTTCAATAGCTTTGCTCACTTAACAACATGGCGTAGGTCAAAAGAAACATAGATTAACATCAACAAAAGGTCCTCGTTCCCATTGCTAACAACTCTAATCATTTAACTTGAATATTTAATTAAAAAAAATCTAAATATCAGAACTGGACCTCATCCTTCAAGGGTATTAATAAAGTCCTCTTTTTTTAAATACAGTATAGATCATCGCGTTTATCGTTAATAACAAACAATGAGCATCCACCAAACCAATTAATAAATCTAAATTAAGTTTATTATACACAATTAAGAGTAGAAGAACTATGAAAAAGGAAAGAACTTTAATGGCTTACCCCAGTGACCTTAACGAACTGTCCATCAATGGCAGCTCTAAGCTCCGTATCCGGGAATCTCTTAACAAACCCTAACAACCCTCGCATTCCCCATGCACAGTTCCAAAGGAGTCCCAAAAACATCGGCACAAGAATAATCCCCACCGCCACCAGGATTATGGGCTTTTTAACCGCAACCATCAAGAATGCACCGACAAGGAGTGCCATAGCCACAGCCACTATCACGGTCCACACCACCGCCCTCGAAACCCTAAACCCCACTCTCATGTCGTCTGTCAGACTCGTCACCGCCGACCCATAAACCACCTTGGAAGAACCGGAAACAGAGGCGGAACCGTCGAGCTGCCCCGACCGACGGTGTGGGCCTGTTCCCAATGGGCCGGAAGCCAGAGGGCCGGACGTGATTAGACCGGTGGGTTGGAGTGGAACCGCCATGGGGCCAGAGGACTTCCTAATTGGGCCGGAATGGCCCCCGGATCGGAGTGATCCACTGTTGCTGGACGAGGAGTGACGAGAGGGTTTCAAAGGTAGAGGATTGCGGTTATCACCGACGGGGATGTCGAACATTTTACCTAGCTCACCGGATTTCTTAACGTCACCGCCGGTGTATGGTACGGCCCTTGATCCCATTGTGGGCTGCCTCTCCTTGAGCTGGTCGGGGCGGCCCGAGACATAAAGGCCGTTACTTAACTGGTGTGATGGGATCCTAGTCCCCATTGAGGAACTGTTGAGTGAGAGTTGCAAAGATAACAGACACAGAAGTACAGTGGAGAGCAAAAGAGAGAGAGAGTGGAAGTGTGTGAGTGTGAGTGTGAGTGTGTGTGTTTTTAGTGGAGCTGGGAACAGACGGTGGAGTAAAGCGGTACTCGGGAGTTGCTTGGAAATGACTGCAAGAGGGAGTGGTTCTTTGATAATGACTTATATGTCCTGATTTGTGTTTCTGTCTTGAATTTGGTTACACCATTCTGGCATTCTTAAAAGTTTATAACTCCTCGTGGATGTTAGTGAGACTAATTTACATTAGTCGAAAAATTAATACATCATCATGTAATAAATTTATATGCCCGATGGATAGAGGAAAGCTATATTTCTCAACAATATTAAATCCAATCAAATTAAAATTCTTCTGATATCGCCCAAAAATATCATCATATGAAAATGTACTATATACATACTTTAAATAAAATAAAAAAACACACACACCACAAATATAGAGCTCAAGTCTTTCGCACTGAAAAAGATTGAGACAACAATTTTACAGTATCGGATCCAGATCTATTTTAGTCGACAAATTCACAGAACAATGCTTAGAAAATTTAAATTATTCTACAAGCATATTAATATTAAGGCTGTCTCAAGAAAGAGGAAGGGAGAAAGGAAAAGAAGAAGATTTTTACATGTAGAGGAGAAAGAAAGTCGAAAGAAACCTTCCTCCTCTCCTTCCCTGAAATTCCTTTGGACGTGGAAAGTCCGGAGAAGAAAAGGTATAATCTTTTTTTGTCATCAAACTATTTTTACGGGAAGTGCAAGCCATGCTTGTTAGCGAGAATCCAATTAAGTATGTAATTAATTAACCACTGGATTAGATTCTCTGCATCAATCATTTATTACCATTAGGGTTGTTCTTCACTGTCTATTATGTTATTACCCGATCCTTAAAGCTTCTTCCTTGGATTAATTTTTTTACAGTAAATCAGATCAGGTCCGACATTTGCTTCAAGGAGAATCCTCAATTCTATGTTCCAGGATCGGACAATGGCTAGAGGTGGACCTACCAAATGTGGGTTGATGTTGCTGCAGAAGAAGAGATTCGGTTGCCAGAAAATCTGTTTTCCCATTTAATTCCAAGGAGTTACAGTCCACTGGTAGATCCACGGTCCATGTCAACCAACGAAGTCCAGATCATAACACAGAAAGGTAGGGACCAGGGACCTCATTATTTCACATATTATAGTTTTTTTTTGCCATTCGATTATTTCGGAACAGTGAAAAAAATCTATCGGACTCGTTGGTTAGCTTTCGCTCCTTAATCCTTAGGAGCTAGGTTGGGCCCAGTATTACTAATTATCCATCAATGAAAATGGCTTCAATGGGCCCATTTTACGCGAGTACGGCCCACAGATGAAGCCTCCGGGTCCGGGGTGAAGAGTAGTTCAAAATTTTCGAACTTTCAATTGAAGTCGGTGGCAAAATGGTTTGAAAAGGACGAAAATATCCTTGTATACGGGCGTCAATTGTCTTGATTGTAAGTAAGAGGCGAGGTCTTTTGAGAGGTTAAATGGGTGTGGCTAAATTTTAACTTACGGACCCTTTACTATCAAGATTATTGAGTAGGCCAAGCAATCACCTTTGGCTGACCAATATTGGTCATGTTTTGGAACTAGAATTAAATAACTCGATGCAGTCCTTTCCTACGACATTTCTTATACGCAAAATAACAAGTGGACATGAAAGCACCATTGCAAATCATCATCAACCGAGATTTACTCCTAAAACTGGGCCTCTGGACCATAATTAGTATCTTCTATGAAGCCTTGTTTAACCCATCTATGATTGGGGCTATTTCGGCCCAGTAATTCATATTCACTTTTTCACGGACAAGTGATATTGGGCCCAAGAATTTTGATCAGGCCGGTTTTGGCCCAGTTATACATAATTTTCAGCCCATGAACGTTTTCACGTGCTACAAAGTATAATAAACATGACAGAGTCGTTGACATTGAATTTTCAAGTAGTGTATCTCGAGGAATCTATATAATAAGGCCGGTGGTCTGTTGGTGAGACACCCTTTGTGTTTTTTTTCCTTGAGGGGAAAATCTTAAGGTCAACGTTGAGTAATATCACTGACTTTTGAAATTTTGATTACATTAGCCAGCGACAGTTGGTCAATTCTTATGAATTATAACGACTTTAGGAGAGGAAAACATTAGATGGGGATGTTGCTATGTCAAATTTGAATTAGATTTCTTCTATGACCCCATGCGGAGCAGTTGCGGGGACTGAATTTGGATATGGTTCAGCTGTCCAATGCGAATATGTGATATTTTGGGTCGGGAATTTTCTCGTATAAAAAAACTATATGCGTTTTGATTACTACCAGAATCTTCTTCCCTCTGCTGGGCCGGGGCCCACTGATGAAATGGAGCCACAAAGGCTCAGCCCAGTAGCCATTCCTCGAAAGATAAATCTTCTGCATCGTATATAAAATATTAATTCTAGTTCTGGTCATACCATATATGGTACGATAGCATTTTTCAACATTTGACTGTGGGGGAGTGGATTATCTATCGATAGAGACGAGCCTTTATCACATAATACAAATATACAGCAAGTTGGAATGAAGGACATGCAATTGTATTATTTGTATTACACGGCCTTCCCTTTTTGACCTTAAGTTTCACAAGACGTAGTCAAAACAATCACACACTCTCGATCACAGACCAAATTTGATTTTTTTTTTTCCCATTCCATCCGACACTTGGAAGATCTTGACTTTTGACGGATTCCTACCCTCAAATAGTCTCTCATCTTCCTTGCCGAGATAATAATGGTCAGATTGGGTTAGTCTCACATCTGGACGTGGCTACTGGCTACAAATCTTCATAAACAAAAAATTGGGACAATATGACGACTCTTTTGTGACTAGGTTTTGCACAAGAAACGCTTTTTTTTGCTTGGAAATGGACCCTTCTTTAGACCTCCCACCATGTATACAAGGCCAACCCCGGCCCACCTCCTCTTTTTTGGACAAAAATATCACAGAATGTAGACTACGTTGGTAGATGAACATCAAAACGTCATTTCATGAAGTCCAAGGAAGTTTGGTAGGGTTTCATGGAATCCTTGCATGCAATACAATAAGGTCCACACATTTTACAGGTCGGTTAATTTTGTTATATTTCTTAAAACTTTTACCAGAGATGTAGGTTTTTAGCTCACACAGTAATAATAATATTCGGATAAGAAGAAAGTGATTTAATAAAGACATTAGTAACATAGAAATTGCTCATAGAAATTATAAGCGAGGAGACAAGAACAAGCATAAAACTAGGGCAAACATCCGTTGCCTAAAATGAATATTGAATAATATATATATTTTATTTTTTGATGTGAAAGATTAGTGAAAAATATTATAAACAAAAAATATATATAGGAAAAGGAAGGACAGTCCAAAATGAACAATTAAATTTATATGAACGAGGCTTTACATGGAAAGAATAAATTCCTTTGAAAAAGCAAACCAATGAGAGTGTTTGGAATTGGAGTCGAGGCACTAGTGGGAGCCGGAACTTTTTTCTCAATGTATTTTAAGGGAACTATTTGTATTTTGTATTTTCTCCCATTGCTTTAATCTGAAGAACCCTCACTTTTGGCGGACCTCACCCCTAAATCGAAATATATCAATACCCGATTGACCATTGTACCCTCAACTTTCTCGACTTTCCCCCAGTTACCCATAAAAAAATAAGAGTTGTTTATTGTGTTTTGGCACAAAAACCCAAAAGGGTGGTTGTGGGAATACAGTTTCTGTCCAGAGATTACCCGGCACTAGAAACGCATCTATCAAGAAAGAACTAGGGTTCCGGCCCAAAAAAATAAATACAAT
This sequence comes from Euonymus europaeus, assembly GCA_963580455.1. Taxonomy (NCBI): domain Eukaryota; kingdom Viridiplantae; phylum Streptophyta; class Magnoliopsida; order Celastrales; family Celastraceae; genus Euonymus; species Euonymus europaeus. Next base: position 725,992 of record OY756969.1, on the reverse strand, counting down.
AAGAGTAATAATTAAAAAATAATATGGTTTTTTTTTTCAAAGAAAACAGGGACCCAGAAAAAGCTTCAGGTTCTCTTTTTGCGTTGATTGTTAGTTTGAATTGATGAAGCCAGAGTACAATCTACTATTCGGACCCAAAAAAGGAGCAAAAATGGTGGCAACAACCAATAATTGGTCATTTTCCATTCATTCATAAGGATCTGAAATTTGTATGTAATTATTACACAGGAGCTTGAAGCCATTTGGTTTAGAGCAAGACATCAAAACTGATGATTGCTTTGAACAACCACAGCCAACCCATGATTTTGATCCAAAATTAAGCTACCCATCTTTCAATAATCACACAAAAAGGGGTAATTTACAAAAACCAGTTCCAAATTATATGGATGAGAAAACTAGGATTAAACCGACCTTTTGTTTCTCTTTCATTTTCCTTCAGATTGATGAACCCCAAACACCCCATATCCTCTCTCCGATGAAATTCATCAGCCTCCTCACCGACCCTTTCTCTTCCCCTTCCCCTTCATCACCCCCGCCACCACCGCTACCGCTACTGCCAGATTCAATCATCGATTCGGAGTCGCCCAACTCGTTCTTCTGCCTCGCCTCGGACAGCTTCAAGTCATTGGACCTATTATTACTATCATTATCGCTCCCTTTTTTCTTCCGATCTTTTCTGCTCTTTTTACTGGACTTAGAACTCTGAACCAACCAGTCCTCAAAAGCTTCGATGATTTCATGGATTAGTTGGCGGTTCGGCGAGGAGTCCCACCTAGCCCAGTAACTCATGTAGCATCTAAAACAGTCGCACTTGAACGACAGCGGGTGGTCAACGCTGCCGGTTGTATTGCTTCTAGCAAAAGAAGAGGAGGAAGACCCACTTTGTTGGCTTCGGCGATGGTGTTGATGGATGCTCGAGAAGCTGTTTCCGGCGCTGTTGGAGCATGAGATTAGATACGCCAACACCTCCTTTTCCTCCGGGGAGAGAGCGGAGGCAAGGGTCAGAATTGCTGCCGGGAGGAAGGTCAGCTGGTCAAGCTTGTTTGGCGGGGATGGATGCACCGTCCCTTTGCGATAAAGCTTCTTCATACCTCAAACAATTTGTCAGATTCTCTCAGAGCAACAGAAAGAAGTGAGAGAGATTTGAACTCTGTGAAGGTGAAGGGTTATCTTCTCTATACAGAGAGAGGTGGAGGAGGTATTGTCTTGGGGTTGATGACGTAGTGGGTGAAGTGTATATAATTGGGTGCACCCAGTGTTATTTTTTGGATGTTTGAGATTGTAGTGAGCGAATCGTATTCATCAATTGACATGATGATGTGATGGGCCTTAACCTGATGATGACTAGTCTGTGTCTTCGTTTGTATTTTTTTCTTCTTCTGAGTATGTACAAGGTAAGTTATGTATATTTAAAAATGTTATATATATCTTTAAATATTAAATTTTGTGGGATGTAAATTTTTCATATTGTAATAATAAGATGTATAATTGAAAACATATATAATTTATTATCTTCAATAATCTTATTTTTTGATGTGAAAATGATAGTTAAATTTCTCACATTTGTATCCATCTTTACTATAATTAGAAGCTTGAGTTATAGAGATGTATTTTACAATCCAAGATATATTTTAAATTGAAATAATTCATTTAAAGATATGAGTGTATAATGATAATTAAACCATATACACACTCATATACATCCATAATTGGAGATGCTCTAATAGAAAGTCCATGGACATGAATTTCTGCTTTTTCAACTCTTCTACCTAGAGTTGTTTGCACCTTCAAGCACTTCTTCCGGGGGGGGGGGAATTTCTGCTTTTTCAACTCTTCTACCTAGAGTTGTCCGCTATGGATGGAGGAATTTTTCCACCTGTCTGATAAGCCTTAAGCCCAACAACAAAGGAATTGTCCGCTATGAACCTATATACGGCCCACACGAATTTATCGCAGCAGATAGCCGCCTTCATGTCTAGAACCTCTTACCTATTAAAGGTGGAGAATTGGTCTAATTGTATGAGGCACGGAGGCGGCTATGTGCTGTGATAAATCCGTGCGAGCAGTATACAAGCCCGTAGCGGACAATTCCTTTGATTGTTGGGCTTACCGCCTGCCAGACAAGTGGAAAAATTCCCCCACAACTTGTATGAACTACTCGAGCCGTTCATATATAACATGGCTACACTATGCAGATGCCATGAGAATGCCAGAAGAAAATGGCTAATTCCCACGCATTCATTTACTCTGTACTGTAGTATTCTTTCTACAGATAGTGTGTTAATGAATCATATTGTTCCCGACGAATGAATACCACCACAACATACTACTACTGTAAATGAAGGTGTAGGAAGAAGCCAAGAATGTGTAGACATAAATGAAGCTTCACAACCATTTGTATTGTAAGAAATCCGACGAGACATGGTGTCTTCCTGATAGTAGAAATATTATTTATATGGGAATATTAGCTCTAACAGGCAGGCAGGCAGGCAGGCAAATCAAGTGGTCGTGTCTTCCTAGGCTGAATTATATCCTCTCGGAAGAGCTCTGTAGATGTGTCTTGATCCACGACTCCAGATATCGCAGCTCCTCATTGTTAATTGAATGGCCAAGACCAGGATATGCCTACAAGAAAACATTCTACAAGCATTATTATTAACAAAAAATAAGAAGAAAAAAACTGAGTAATATGTATGATAATACCTTGAACTCGCAGCTAACACCTGCTTTTTCGAGGAAAAGGGGCCCTGATTGTCCAGCTTCAAACAATACTGTTTGGTCAGCCATTCCGTGAGACCACAGTATAGGTGTCTGCAAAAGTTGTTTGGATCTAGACATTAATAAAAAATAAATATGCAATTTAGATGGATATCTTAGAAGTATCTTCTTCCTCCTCCTCCTCCTCCTCCTTTCAAGGTTTTATTTGAGGAATGAAAAAAGGAAATGTGAATATATCAAATACACTTGAATGTTAGTCTAAACAGAGGCTAAAACAATGTCCTACCAAGACAAACCGAAGCCATGCACCAAACAAATTGTGCGTAATAAATCTCAATTGGAGGGGGAAAAATAGTAGTTTTTTCAAGTTAAAGACTCTTGACAATGAACCATATGCATCTTCACCAACAAGGCAATAGCCAATAAATGTATTATTTTCCACATACTTGAAAACAGCAAAGCAGAAAATTTGTAATTACCAAATTGGATTGATTAGAGGGGATGGAGGGAGAAGGCTATGGAAAAATGCGTTTTCAAAATCTAAGAGTGGACTCTGTTGTTGAAAAAAGTACCTTATTTGCATCTGGTGGGAATTGTTCCATCGTAGAAGAATTAATGGGAACCCATCCACTAAAGACTGCACCTCCTCCAAGTGTTTTAGGGTACAGCAGAACACTTGCCAAAGTTAAAGCACCTGCAAGAGCTTGTGAGCATTTGCAAAGTGCTCAACTCAAGTAACTAAAACCAGGCATGTTGTCAAAGGATATACCTCCTTGACTGAATCCGCACAAAAATATATTTTTAGGATCTGTCCCTGCAGATATTTCCTTATCAATCATTGCATGCACATTCTGAACAGCTTTCAGCACACTACTTTCATCCTTTGGGGAATCCTAAGGTATATTAACAAAAACAAAGTTGAATATACTTTGCACAGTGGAAGTTCCCATCTCAAAAACTTCAAGAAGTGCTAATGACATCATTAGTTAGGGATGATGAACATGGTGTGGAGGACTTCAATGAAAAATGGTATTTAGGACATATTGGTTCTTGCAGGATACGTTACAAGAAACTAGATAACCTGGGAGCATTATCTTGAATAAAATACTAAAACATAACTTGAGAAAATAATTAGTTATTCCAAATATCCTTGTAATCATACTGCAAATAGGCTCCTCATAGACTTGCAACTGCAAAGTAAAATCCCCCTGACCATTTTGGTGGGATCTTATTATCTTAATGCCACAAGAGATGATATTTATCCAGTGAGATGAAGATGTGTAGAAGAAAATTTGAACAAAACTAGTTGAGTGGCATATATTAGATAGAAAACGATGGAAGAAGAGCATCACTTACAGCAGTCACAGGAATCTCAAGAATGTCAAACCAGGAAGGCATGGTAGCGCCATCTACAAGGATAAACACACAGTACCATCATACATGAGATAAGAAAATTCAAAACATCTTAAAATTATTTGAATTAATAAAGTCAGCTACATAGAAAAGAAAACCAAATGGTGGGAAAAAAGGAAACAAACAAGACATTCAACATTCATCAGCAATCAAACAGCCCCAAATGAACTAAGCAGCAAGCACTGGAAGTTCAAGATCATGATAATGGTCCAAACATGCTAAGTTGCAAGAGATTACGTAGTATATTCCACTCAAGGAATAATGACCCAAAGAGAGACAGACAAGTAATAGCAATATGCATGTATTTCTCTAGTTTTCAACCAAGAAAAAGATCATTAGTCACAGAAAAAAGAGAGGCTCTAAAGCAATAATAAATGTCACAATATTCAATAATAGCACCTCCAATAATTGATGCATTAATGGATAACGAGACTACAGCCTTATGACTGAGAATAGATGCTGAGACTTGAGGATGTTACAACCAAAAGCGTGAGTTAATGTACTGAATCAACAGTAAATATCCAACTAGCTAGAAGGCTACACCTACACACATAAGCATTCCCCATTTTTATTTTCAACAAAACTTGCATAAAGAAGAAAAGGAAAAGAATCTCTAAGCACCTAAAAGTTCGACAATTCAAATAACTTATGCAAGCAATTGATTTCTAGTGATGTCTATCATCCAATATTCCAATGTGCTGCTTAGTCTGCCTATCTTATGCTAGAACAGATGATTCTAATATATTGAGAATATACAGATGTCATGCTGTAACCAATGGACTAGCTCAACCAAGATATTTCATAAATCTTTCGAGATTAACGAAGATGAAGGACTACTTCACCATCCGTACTTCGGTACACCCAATACACAAAACCATCAACTACATCCATAACCATTCACCAGTACCATAAATTTCATTCAAAACAAGGAAAAAAAAATCACTAATCGATCTAAACACAACAAAAAAAAAGGGAGAAAACCCCGCACTTATACGCACATGAGTAATCGAACAAAACAAACGAAGATAAACCCTTACAGTTGCAGGTGACCGGCTTGTTGGGAGCAGAAGGGAAGGCCCATTTGGTATTCCTGAATTGTGAGGAAGTGAAGAGAGTCTTGATGGGCTCGTTAGCGGGACCAGAGTCCCCCAAACCGTGAAGCCACAGAATAAAACTTCGAGCCATCGAGTCCGCGTGTTTCGTAGATTGGCTTGACTGAGACACTAGTAAAAAAACAAAGGTACTACCTAGGGTCACTATAAGAAGTGCAATTGGTGTTGTTAACTGTGTAAGCTTCATTTCCAGTCGTCCATGGCGATCAGGCTTTTCTCCCTAGTGTGACGAATCGGAAGTTTAAAGACTTCACCTAGCCCTACGATTCGTTAAATACCGTGCATGTCCTTTTGGATGTTTCTGGATCTGGGGCCCCAAACTATATCCCAGCCCAACTAACACTGTTTCTAGGGCGATTGCTTGAGGGCGATTGCTTCAGAGGGTGATTCTACCTTGGGTGATTTTCTCTGGTGTTCTTGGGAATCTTTTCTTGGGATATCTGTGGGGTGGGAGAAGTTTGTATCTGGGTGAATTCATATTCGTTGGAGGTGATTAGTTGGCTGAAGTTTTTTTTATGGATATTCGTGACTTACATGGGGAAGATAGTGAGATGTCTATTGATACTCTCATTGTTCGTACTGGATCATTGACATGGAAAGATACTGGCCAGGGCGAGGAGGATGAGTTGAAATTGGAACCTATTTCATCGACAGATATTGATGAGTCAGATTTGTCTTTGGTAGCCAAAATTGCTTCGATAAGAATCTTCAAGAAAGAGGAGGTCAGGGTGGAGTTGAGAAGAGCTTGGCCGTTCGGTAACTGTTTCACAATTTCAGACATTTGTGACAACCTAGATTTTGGGAATTTTGCGAAAATGACCTAGTTGACAAAGATTTTTGGAAAAATGACCTTGTCTCAAAAAAATCGCATTTATGACCCTTTTAAAACGGTTAAGTACCGAAATGTCCTTTATGGGTTACGTCCCTTCCCATTCCTGTATTCCCACCGGATTCACATCATTTTAAACAAAAAGACGCAAGCATTCAACAGAGAGCAGAGCACAACTGAAACGACGGCAATTCAACCATTTATATTCTGCGAAAAAATCCGAAACCGAAGCTAATTAGCAAGGGATTAGCAATTGTGAACACACTCGAGTACCTTTGAGGTATGTATATCTGTTTCAGTTATTTTTATACAAATTTGTATGTAGGTTGTGTGTATAGGTTTAGGGATGGCATTTCTTGCTTCTTCTTCCTTTTTTTTAATCTTTTTGGATCATAATTGAAAGTTGTTTCATGGTTTTTCTGCTTGTTAAGTGGTAGTGTCATCATGTTCATATATTTTTTTGCCGAATTTTTCTACGGTCGTGCGTGCCTATTTATCTGGTCGTGCCTGTTTATTTGGTCTGCCTGCTTTGTAAATGGTCATGCCATCATGTTCTTTGGTCGTGCCAACATTTTCCTTGGTCGTGCCAACATTTTCCTTGGTCGTGCCAACATGTTCTTAATATAAATTGGTCGTGCCTGTTTTTTTGGTCATGCTAACTTGTTCACTAGTTTTGCCTGTTTTGTTTGCTAGTTCCTAGCATTTAACTGGTCGTGCCATCATGTTTTTCTGGTCGTGCCATCATGTTTTTCTGGTCGTGCGTATCTGTTGATTTTGTCTGTCTGCTTTGTACATGGTCGTGCCATCATTTTAACTGGTCGTGCCTGCATTTTAACTGGTCGTGCCATAATGTCACATGGTCGTGCCACAATTTTCTCTGGTCGTGCCATAATTGTTCTTTTTTTTGTGCAGATTAATCATGAATTATATCATTGCTGAGGAGGATCATTTTACTGCAAAGGTTACAATTTTTTCAAATATATCACATGTCATTGCACAAATAAGGGATAATTTGAGTGATAATCAACTTGAGTTATTTAGGAGGACATGCTTCGGCATTTTCCTAGATGTTGGTGATCTTTCTGTATCAGGACAGTTGATACATCAGCTCCTATTAAGACAGGTTGAATCCCCTGATGTTGATTCTGGAGTATTTGGAGTTAGATTAAATTTTAAGATCGCGAATAGGCTGACATCTTTTGGTATTACAGATTTTGCCCTCATAACCGGTTTAGTTTGTAGGGATGTGCCAGAAATTGGTTCATTAGTTGATATTGATGTACATAAGTTGAGGGATTTGTGGTTTGATGGAAGTGAGAAGATTTCGAGATATAATTTGGAGGTCTGTTTCTCTCGTATGTGCAGAAGGGGTGGCCATGATGATGAGGATGTGGTGAAGTTAGCTCTTGTGTATTTTATAGAGTTTGTCCTACTTGCTAAGGAGCGACATAGGTTTATAGATGATAAGTGGCTTCAATTGGTTGACAATTTGGAGGCATTTAATAGATATCCATGGGGGACGGTGAGCTTTGAACGAACCGTTGACTCACTTGCAAGAATAATGGTCAACCGAGTGGAGAAAAGAAAGAAAAGACCAACAAAGAAGGAGCAGTACTGTGTTTATGGTTTCCCTATGGTCCTCCAGGTATTATTTCTATAATATTGGTATATTTTACGGTGAACTTTTTTATTGCAAACTAATAATGTTGTTATTGATTTTAGATATGGTCATATGAAGTTGTTCCCCATATCGGTTCGTTGTATGCCTCAAAAATAAGAGATGGGATTCCTAGATTACTCAATTGGAGCAGCCACCACACACCGGATTGGAAAGAACTCTTACAGAATGTATTCCAACAAGCCAAGGTAAAAAAATTTAAATTTTTTTATATTTGTGATAATTCTTATGGACAAAATATTAAGGTGCTAATGCTTGATTCTCTATGTTGCAATAGCTGCAAGTACACACTATGCTAGCTGCAAATGGGGTTGAGATGGAGCAGGACTACTGGATCAACGTGAGTAACAAGGTGGGAGAGCGAGCAATGAATGAAGATAATGAATCTGCAGCTTCTTCTAGTGATCACACAGCTCCTGTGGAGCAATATTTGGATGCACAGGGTCACATTGAACCTGTTGTGCAATCCTTCGATGCACATGGCCACACTGAACCTGTGGAGCAATCCATTGATGCAGATTATCGAGTTGTTCATGAGGTGATTGTGAAGCTTGATAATTTGAAGAAACAGGTTCATGAGGGAAGCTTGATTAGTGCACTTAAATCTGAATTTTTATATACTATGACAGTGGTTCATAAGTGCGTTGATGATGCGGTGTTGGCAATGAAAAATTTTACTAGCGGGGGGGAAGCAGTTAAATTCCCAGTTCCTGTTTTAGTTGCTGATGTGGGGGTGCAGACGGATGCGGATGAGGCTGATGGTGATGTGGTGAGAGGGAGTAATGTAAAGGGTGGGGTTCCTGTTTCAGTTGTCGATGTGGGTGTGATGACTGATGCGGATGAGGCTGAGGGTGTTGGAGGGGGCAATGTAGAGGGTGTGGTCTATGAGAAGGTAGAAAATGCAGATGCTGCGGAGGTGGAAAATGTAGAGACGGTGGAGGAGGGAAAGAATGGCAGTACTGTGGTAGAGGGTGAGGTTGATGCCCCTGTTGATGATGCCGAAGAGCATAGAGACCTTGATGTATTGCATACTGGTCTGAGCTCCATGGCTTCCTTTACCCCACCTGGAAAGAGTCAAGATTTTTCCGGGGTCCAGGTTGTGACACCATCAAAGTTCCCTCAAGCACTAGAAGGGGGTATTAAACCCTATGTGAGGAACAAACAGAAGCGCGCGTTGAAGCCTGGACCTCTGAAAAGGACACCATTTACATCTCCATCCTTGAAGAAAAGAAGAACAACTGATCTCAATGTTAAAGATGTCTCAAGTAAAGAGATTATAAAATTAGACCTGAAGAGGAAGTGGCCAGAACAATGGGCAGATGAGTTACGTGCATTCATGAAAGATAGGTCCAGGGATGGAGAAAGCTTAAGTTGGCCAACATGTTCAGTAAATAAACAGTGGTTTATGGAGGCCATAAGGTTGGACGGATGGTTAACAGACCAGGTAAACATACATTTTTTGGTAATAATTTTAATTGGTCGTGCCTGTTACTTGCCTGGTCGTGCCTGTTAGTTAAGTGGTCGTGCCTGTGTTTAACTGGTACTGTCCGTGTTTAAGTGGTCGTGCCTGTTAGTTAAGTGGTCGTGCCTGTGTTTAACTGGTCGTGCTTGCTAGTTAAGTGGTCGTGCCTGTTAGTTAAGTGGTCGTGCCTGTGTTTAACTGGTCGTGCCTGCTAGTTAAGTGGTCGTGCCTGTTAGTTAAGTGGTCATGCCTGTTATTTGCCTGGTCGTGCCTGTGTTTAAGTGGTCGTGCCTGTGTTTAACTGGTCGTGGCTGCTAGTTAAGTGGTCGTGCCTGTTAGTTAAGTGGTCATGCCTGTTATTTGCCTGGTCGTGCCTGTGTTTAAGTGGTCGTGCCTGTTAGTTAAGTGGTCGTGCCTGTTATTTGCCTGGTCATGCCTGTGTTTAAGTGGTCGTGCCTGTTAATTTTTAGTTAAGTGGTCGTGCCTGTTAGTTAAGTGGTTGTGCCTGTTACTTGCCTGGTCGTGCCTGTTAGTTAAGTGGTCGTGCCTGTGTTTAACTGGTCGTGCCTGTGTTTGCATTACATGTGTACTAACATGTAACAAGACATCTTCATACAGCACCTTGATGTAGCCATGTACCTGATTAGGAAAAGAATGGCAAAGTTCCCAGGCTGTTTTAAGAGAGATTGTGTTGTCCTAGACTGCCTGTTCTTTGTAAGTTACACCCTGTCATTAATACTTCATTTTTTTAATCATTTTGTTCGTGCTTGATTATTCCTGCTTTTATGTATATTCATATGATTACAGACCAGGGTACAGGAGAAGTTTGAGTTGTTCAAGGCAAAGCCGGATGATATTGCCAGTTGGGACGAGGAAAGCATATTTTTAGATTATGTTGTGGGGCTACTTCCAATTGAATCTGTTGCCTGGGCAGGGTCAAAGTTTGTTTATTTTCCAGCAAACTTCAACAATCAGCACTGGGTTGCTGTGGAATTGATAATTGAAAAAAAGACCATTCATGTCTACGACTCACTGCCCAGTCTCACAAGTAGTGCTGCATTGAAGACCATATTTGATCCCTTGACGAATATGCTTCCACATATTTTGCATTCCACTGGTTTGGGGGATGGATTGTTTGCTCCATGGAGATTGCAGCGGATACCTTCATGCCCTAGACAAACTGGAGGGTAAGTTCCTATACCAAGAATAGTGAGCGTTGATACTTTATTATGTATGCTGATACTTTTTTGTGTGTTCATTGTAGAGGAGATTGTGGCATGTTTGCCTTCAAATTTATCGAAGCATTGACGGCTGATCTGCCAGTAAAAATTATTGAGCAAGGGGACATGAAATTCTATAGACAAAAGTTTTGTTCAGAGGCTTGGGGACAGGAGTTCATAATGTGAATATTTTTTTTAAATGTGAACTGTGAATTATATAAATTTAAATTCTTCCACATTTTTTATTGGTCGTGCGAGCATTGTAACTGGTCGTGCCTGCTAATTTTTTACTGGTCGTGCCAGCATTTTATTCTGGTCGTGCCTGTTAGTTAAGTGGTCGTGCCCACTATTTTTTAACTGCCCACTATTTTTTAACTGGTCGTGCCAGAATTTTAGCCTAGTCTTGCTAGCAGTTTAACCTGGTCGTGCCTGCAACTTAACTGGACAGAATTTTACATATATAATAAATACAATCATAGACTGACAGCTTTCAATAAAAGCAGCATTGTAGGAAGTAACGTTTAACAGTTTACAGTACAAAGTAAATGTTTAACAATTTGAATCGTCGATCACTGGTATTATACCCTACCAGTCGAGGCTACCGGCTCCTTACAAGTCTGTCGGTTATGGCCAATTTTTTTACATCTTCCACACTTTCTAATTGCTACAGATTCACCGGCGGATGGTATTCTTCTTTGTTTTGGTCTCCCCCCAGGTCTTCTCGTATCAGGTGGTAATAACCTTTGATCTTCACTTGCATGCCGATGGTCTTCAATTGGTACTGTGTTAATCGGTTCAGCATAAGCTAACATAATTGCCTCATTTGTATAGTAGCGTGAACACATGGATTGCGGATCAATGTTACGTGTTCTACACGCAGCCAACGCATGAACGCAAGGCAATTGTTGCATCTCAAATTTCCTGCAGGTGCATGTTCTGTTGTGCAGATTCACCTCTCCACCATCGAATCCATCCCTTACATAAAACTGAATATGACTAATTGGTTCAACAGACATACGCTGCGCCTTGTCAATCCGCTTTCTCAACTTCTTATCAATTTTCTTGCAAAGTTGGGTTGTAATGGAAGCTGCTTTAGTGCGACGCTCATGGAACCATCTCTGAAGTAACGATCTTAGATGGTCAACCAATGTTGTAATTGGAAGACATCGTGCTTCTCTCAAAACAGCATTCAAACTCTCAGCAATATTAGTGGTTAGTATACTGTACCTCCTACCTGGAAAATGTGCACGAGACCACCTTTCAAATCCAGCATCAACTAAATAACGATGTGCCCTGCCATCTTGAAACCCACGCAATTGTGTCATTAGATGCTCAAATTCTGAAACACGATATGCCTTCGCTGCCTTAAAATAAATTGGGAAGACACTATCATCAATATTTTTTGCTTTCATGTTTTGCTTGATGTGGTGTATACAGTGCCCATGGTATGACTCTGGAAAAACCAAAGCGACTGCCCTCTCAATGCTATTATGTCTATCTGATATTATTGCCAACTCTGAGAAATCTTCAAGATCAATAGCTGATCTTAGTTTTCCCATGAACCATTCCCAAGATGCATTATTTTCTGAATCTCCCATTCCAAAAGCAACCGGATAAATTTTGTTGTTGCCGTCTAAAGCAGCAGCCACAAAGAGTGTGCCCATGTATTTTCCCTTGAGGTGAGTACCATCAACGGCAATGACACGTCTCAAAGAACTACGAAACCCTCTCAACGATGGCCCAAGAGCAAGGAAAAAAAATTTAAACTTAAAATCATTATCGAACTCTATATGAGTTACTGTACCAGGGTTATTTTTCTCTAACACTGCACAGTAATGTGGCAAATACGAGAATGATAATTCTGGTGACCCTCTTACCGCTTCCAAAGCAAACTCCCTAGCCCTCCAAGCTTTGTCGTAGCTTATATTCACACCAAACTCTGTCCGCACATCGTCGACTATATCTTTTGGCCGATACGTACGACCAACCCCTTCAAATTTAGACTTAATGCATTCTCCAATGACCTTTCCAGATGCTTGTCTATGACTTCGATTGATAAGGTCTAGAGAACACTCATGCTTGCCATTAAACCTTGTTATCTTAAAGAACTCTGAATCTTTCAATTTTATTGCTCGCAAGCGCCAATCACATCCCATATCAACACATTTGACCGCATATAGAGTTTTCGTTGATTTGAAGACATGAAACATTCTGTTCTCTTTCATCGCATACACAGCTATTTTTTTCTGTAATTCTTTCTTGTCCATATAAATCTGCCCAACTGCAACATGACCACCGGATGAGCTACTAATACTATTGCTCGCAACAACACCTGAAGGCCCAATAGAATTTGAGCAATGATTCCTCTGATCCTGTGCCGCAAAGGTGGATTGATTATGTGATTGTGGTTCCCCGTCATCAAATGGATTTTCCCACTCTTCACCATGAAGACCCTGACTATCATCGTCATCATTAACCCCATCAATATCAGCGTTACCAGTATTTCGAAACTCAAAATCAGAGAAGTGAAAATCGCTGTAGTTATTAACCTGCTCGTCATCACCATCGTTGTGTGCTACAAATTTACTTGAAAATTGTGGTAACTCAGGAGAAACAGAACCAACATTTGGTCCAACAAATGTTTTATTTTCCATTGGACCATTGCTAGCATCTTGTGAGACAAACTGATAACTCGCTCTCTGCTCCGTTGTTACGCACAGTGGAGTACCAGGTTTAACTGGATGATCATTTTGCCTTAGGAAAAATTGCAAGTCACGTTCATTCTGTAGCTTCATCGGTTCCATTTTGAAATGTGTATTATAGACAAACTTCATCACCAAATCGAAGGAGTTAAAATCGACTTCAATCAACTGGTATATGAGTTTTACAAATTCAGCATATGTTATTGCATTAGACACAATTACACCCTGACTTCTCCCGCCTTTAAAAGTGTGCATGCCCCTACAATTTTCCCACTCTCCACCATATAACAAAACAAAATCGATCTCAGAAGCCATTCCTGCACACATAATAATATATTAGAATGAACTTAAAAAATTCAAAGGAAAATAAAAAAGCACTGGCACGACCAGATAATCACTGGCACGACCACACTATATATTGGCACGACCAGATAATCACTGGCACGACCACACTATTTTTTGGCACGACCAGATAATCACTGGCACGACCACACTATTTTTTGGCACGACCAGATAATCACTGGCACAACCACACTATATATTGGCACGACCACATAATCACTGGCACGACCACACTATTTTTTGGCATGACCATATAATCACTGGCACAACCACACTATATATTGGCACGACCACATAATCACTGGCACGACCACACTATTTTTTGGCACGACCACATAATCACTGGCACGACCACACTATTTTTTGGCACGACCACATAATCACTGGCACGACCAACAAAAATCTGAGCGACCAACAGAGATCTGAGCTTCCAAACTTATAACATGGATACAATCTAGTTAATGACGGATACTAATTATCGAGCATCCACAAAAGATTTCACCCTAAATAGCTCATGAGTAATAAGAAGATATACAACACATTCAGCTAGCCACGAACGATTGCACAGGAAATAGCTCATGCGTAATAAGTCGATATACAATACATTCAGCTAGCAAATGAACTTACTTGGTGCACAAAAAGAGATGTAGAGCGGCTGTTTTGATCTATGTATGGATCGAGAACGAAAAATGCATCGCAGAGCTCAAAACCCAAAGTAATAAATTAAACCCAGCGTAATAAATGTTGTTCGATTTTATTTTGCCACATAAGGGTATTCTAGTCAAAAAAAAGGTAAAAGAGGTCATAAATGCGATTTTTTTGAGACAATGTCATTTTTCCAAAAATCTTTGTCAACTAGGTTATTTTCGCAAAATTCCCATAGATTTTTGATCACATTTGAATCCAAAGCTGAGGTTGTGAAACCAATGCAGCAGAGTCCTTGGAATATTAAGGGTTTTCCCCTTATTCTTTGTCGAAGAGATTTTGATATTTCTCTTTCAGAGTTACAACTGGTGTTTGTTCCATTTTGGATACAAATACACGACTTACCTGTGGGTTTAGCATCGGCTGCTAATGTTAGAAAAATCGGGCAGCGGTTGGGAGAGGTTCTTCTAGTAGAGGATGAGAATGTTCGAGGGATGATTAATAGACCTTTTTTCCGAGTTCGTGTTAATATCCATGAAAATACTTCTTTGATTCCAGGTTTTTTTCAATCTGTGACGGGTAGGGGATCCGTGTGGGTCAATCTCAAATATGAACGATTACAGTATTTTTGCTATAAGTGTGGGAGATTTACTCATATGGAGAAAGATTGTTCTTGGCCGGAATCCAGGTATCCACGAGACAAGTATGTCTCGGGTATGCGAGCAACGGTTACTAATGCTCGTAGGTTGGTGGTGGGGGGTGGTCGAAATTCAAGGTACAGGTCGGAGACTGGTTATGATAGATCGGGGGCGAAGTCTGAACAAGAGTCTTCTCGGGGTGTGTCAGAGGATGGGGAGAGTGGAAGTCGTCGTATTCCTGATGTTAGGATGGCCGGCGATGATCGACGGTTACTGGGGGAAGGTCGAGGGCATTTGTCTCAAGGCATGGTGACATCTGATTGTAGAGTAGGCTGTGACGTGATGGGTCTGAGGCATGGGACTGGTATGGAGGAAGATTTGAGTCAGAAATCTACGTTGCAATACACGCCACATTTAATGCAGCCTCCACATATGTCATCTCAGGAGGTGTTTTTAGGTTATGTGGTTCGTCAAACGAGGAGGGAGATATGTGAATCCTCTGTTTCTGGACATGCTAATTTAGTGCAGGTGGATAAAGCTACTGAGTTAGCTAATGCTAAAAGTGAAGTTCAAGCGATGGTAGGTACTGTTAGCCTAATGCAGAAGCTGGGCCAGGGTGTTGGAATGATTGGGCCTCCAAATGTTCATATGTCTAATGGGCCAATGGTGGAAGGTATAATGAGAGAGTTCCCTTTTGGGCCAAATATTCATAGGGGTGGACCTGAAAAGTTGGGTCAATCTGCAAAAGGCAAGGAAATTGTTTCATATGGTCCTGTGCGTAAAAAAAGTACTACTGTTCAGCGTTTTAGGCCCTATGTTGATAGCCATTATGTTGCGAGAATTACTGAGGGCCAGTCTAATGTTGACATATTTTCGGACCGAGATAAAGTGGAGGTGGGTCTCTCTGAGGAGGAAAAGGATGGCGTTGAAGTTTTTGGTGCAGATGAAAGCGGGGCAAAGCCCCTTGGTGGTTTATGAAGCTTATTGCCTGGAATTGTCGGGGTGCTGCTCGATCCGCGACTTTTAATTCCATTAGAGCATACATTAGGAGATACCATCCGAGTTTTATCTTTTTATCTGAAACTGTTGTGGATTGCTGTTTTGTTCGTTCGCGCTTGAAAGCTTTTGGTTTTCATTTTTCTGTCTCTGCCCCGCCTGTTGGCCGAAAAGGAGGGTTGTTTTTGGCTTGGAAGTCGGATGTTTCATTTTCTGTTTGTTCAGTGAATCAAAATTTTATTGCTGGTTTTGTTTATTCGGCGGATATTTCTCAGTACTGGATGATTGTGTTTGTTTATGGGCCTCCGAGATCATGTGATCAACCTCAATTGTGGAGTCAATTGTCTACATTACTGATTGATTTTTCTGGGCCGGCTTTACTAGTAGGGGATTTTAATTCCCTTCTTAATCCAGACGAGAAAATTGGTGGGCGTGATTTTAATCGGGCTAGATATGGGTCTTTCCATTCTTTTGTTGATAATGCTGGGTTGGTGGATTTGGGCTTCGTTGGGAAGCCTTTTACTTGGAGTAATGGAAGGAGTGGAAATTCTAATATTCAGGAGAGGCTTGATAGGGCTTTGGCAAACCCAGAGTGGTGCTCAATATTTCCGAATTTTGAGGTTCTGCATGTGCCGTCTACATCGTCAGATCATCTTCCTGTGCTTGTGGATTCCTCAAAACAAGTATTTCCTATTAAACGCTCTTTTATGTTTGAGAGTTTTTGGGTTCGTGAAGCGAATAGTCACCATTTAATTGCTGCGGCTTGGCAATCTTGTGTTAGGGGTACTGCTGCTTTTAGACTTTGTCAAAAATTGAGGAGGGTTAAGCAAGCGTTGAGACGCTGGAACATTTCAGAGTTCGGAATAATTCGAGAAAAAATTGGAGCTCTTCACTCGGAGTTGGCAGAGGTGCAACTTCATGTGGGCTCGGAGGACAGTCGAATTCTTGAAAGCCGAATTCAACTGGATCTAAATGAGCAATTGCATAGGGAGGAGATTCTGTGGCAACAAAAATCGAGGGAGCGTTTTTTAACTTCTACAGATCTTAATACCAAGTTCTATCATGTTTCAGCTCTGATGCAGCGCAAGTCTAATAGTGTTTCTCGGCTTCAAGATGCTAATGGAGCTTGGTTAACAGATCGTGATCAGATTGGCAGATTCTTGGTTCAACATTTTTCTAAAATCTTTGAATCCCCAGGGGATATTTCGGCTGCTGGTTTGGATGATCTTATTCCTATTATAGTTGATTCTAATAAAAATTTACATTTTGGGGAAATTCCTTCGGAGGAAGAGATTTATGAGACTCTGCGATCTATTGATTCTTCTAAGGCCCCTGGGCCAGATGGAATGACTAGTCTTTTTTATAAGACTTATTGGCAGATTGTGAAGTTAGATGTGATTGCAACGGTGCAAGACTTTTTTCGGGAGGGGATCATGTTGAGGCAGTTGAATCATACTAATATTGTGCTCATTCCTAAAGTGGCTGGTGCTTCCGTTGTTGGCCAACTGAGACCTATTAGTTTATGCAACGTTATTTATCGGATTATTTCGAAGATTTTGGCAGATAGATTGAAGAAAGTGCTTGATGTATTTATTAGTCCTAATCAAGCAGGATTTATGCCTGGGCGTATTATTCAGGAGAATGTGGTTTTAGCACATGAATTATTTCATACGATGAAGCAAAAAAGAGGCAATGGGAGTTTAATGGCGTTGAAGTTGGATATGGCCAAAGCCTATGATATGATGGAATGGGGTTTTTTGGTGGCCATAATGCGGAGATTGGGCTTCTCGGAAAAAAATGTTCAACTTGTGAATCAGTGTATTTCCACAACTTCCTTTTCCATTATGCTTAACGGTGGTCCAATCGGTTTGTTTAGAGCTGGCCGTGGATTACGGCAAGGTGATCCCTTATCTCCCTTTCTCTTTATCATGGGTGCTGAAATATTGTCTCGAATTTTGTTTAAGGAGGAGGCCTCAGGAAGAATTCATGGAATTAGGATTAGTAGACAAAATGATCCTATTTCTCATCTATTTTATGCTGATGATTCAATTATTTTTTCTCGGGCTAATGCTTCAGAGGCAAGGAATATTCGAGCGTGTCTTGATAAATATTGCCTATGGTCGGGCCAGCAGGTGCATGTAGAGAAATCAGTGTTGTTTTTTAGTCGTAATGCATCAAACGACTTGAAACAAGTTGTCTCTTCTATTACTGGTTATCGTATTTCTCCTCCGCGTGCTGTTTATTTGGGTATGCCCATTTCAGATTTTTCTAATCGTCGATGGTGGTTTGATTTGCTGCGGAATAGGTTATTATCAAGACTTTCTGGGTGGCGGGCTAAGCTTTTGTCGCAAGCATCTCGTGGTATGCTTATCAAGTCAGTTCTATCTCCCTTACCTTCATATACTATGTCTATGTGCAGGCTGCCTAAACATGTTTGTCATTCTTTTGATGGGATTATGAGAGATTTTTGGTGGGGGTATGAACGTGGAGCTAGGCATCTTTATTTGAAAAATTGGAGCTCAATTTGTATGCCAAAAGCCCAAGGTGGTCTTGGATTTCGAAGCACAATGCATATGAATTCTTCTTTTTTGGCCAAGTTTAGTTGGAGATTACTAGCTGGTAATCATTCTCTGTGTGCAACCCAACTACTCAATAAATATGTTCTTTCTCGCGGGGGTGATGTAATGGTCTCTCGGGTACTATGTTCAGATTCTGGGACTTGGAAGCATATCATGTCGGCCAGAGAGGTTGTGGGGGATGGATTGTGTAGGTTGATTAAATCTGGTTCTAGTACTCGGATATGGAGTGACCCGTGGGTGCCTGAGCAGATTGGTTTTAGGCCGGTTGCAAGTGCTGATTTGGTAGTTCCTACGGTGGAGGAAAATGTGGAGTCTTTAATTCTTTCTAATCCTCGAAGATGGAATACTCAGCTGCTTCATTGCATGTTTGTTCCGGAATCGGTTGATAATATTTTAAAAATTCAATTGTCAGACTCTGCAGGGGAAGATAGATGGATTTGGTCTCATGATAGAAGTGGGGTTTTTTCTGTTAAACTTGCTTATCATAGATTGAATTCAAATGCAGGTTTTTTGACAAATGATAGGCTGTGGAGACAGATTTGGAAGGTCAAGGTTCATGTTCGGTTCCATTTGATATTGTGGAAACTGGCATGGAATCTTTTTCCCACAAAGGATCGCTTGTCGAATATTTTGCATCTCACGGAAGACCAGCGGATATGTCCTATTTGCGGTGTTGCAATTGAGACTTTGGGTCATTTATTGTTTGAATGTACGGTATCCAAATTTTTGTGGCATCATTCTCGTTGGCATAGCTATCTCAGACGTATTGCAATTCCCAGTGTTTTGGAGTGGGTTAGAATTTTGGTGAATCCAGTTCTTATTGGTATTTCTTGTCAGGATTTTCAAGAATTTCAATTATTTGCGTTGGTGGCTTTTGATCAATTATGGGCTATCCGAAATATATTAGTTCATGGTGGGCCGCGAATGTCATCGGATCAAGTAATATCCCGCATTCTGATGGTCCATGCAAATCACTGTCGTGCCTGGAAGATTTCTTCATATGCTCCTTCTTTGCCTTCTGTGACTTGGTCTCCTCCATCCTTCAATAAGATTAAGGTAAATTTTGATACTGCTATGAGTCATGATGTGTGTGCTGTTGCTGCTATTGGTCGTGATTCATTTGGAGATGTCCTTTTTGCGGTGGTTTGTTGTGGTGTCCGTGTTGATGCTATGGTGGGAGAAGCTCAAGCTCTGAAGCTAGGTGTTAATCAATGTTTGACTATGGGGCTGCAGGATATTCAATTTGAAGGTGATGCCCTACTGGTAGTGAAGGCAGTTCAAGAACCAGAGTTGGTGTCTGCATGGGCTATAGAGAATATCATTGAGGATATTCGTTGTAAGCTGGATGATTTAGTGTATTGGGAGATTTCGAAGATTTGTCGGCATGAAAATGCTTGGGCGGATAGATTCGCCAAATGGGCCGCTACCTCGAAGTTATCGGGTAGCATTCCCAGTTCTTTTATTTTGGAGTTCCAAAATTGGCTTCATAGTGGTTGCGATCCTCCCGATGATAGATTTGGGTTGGTCGGGTATGGGTTGTAGTTGTTTGTTCCTTTGTTTGCCATATAAAAAAAAAAAAAAAAAAAAAAAAAACTAACACTGTTTCTTTTCCCGTCAGCAATCACTTTCGTTAGTTAAACCAAACTTAACTTTGGTCAAAAGTTAAAACCAAATTTAACGAAAGCAAATAAATAAATTAAAAACCAAGTTTAACCAATATCTTTATGCTCCAATTCTCCCAAAAAAAAGTATATATATATATATATATCTTTTTTTTTTTGATAAATATATATATATATATATATATATATATCCTTCTGATTCATGATCCTCTGTAATATTAAACCACCACAGTGGATAAAATGTTCTCTTTTTTTGTGTCTTGGATCTTAAATACATTTGCATGTAATCTGTACATAAGTCCTCCGTCGAAGGAAGCGGATAATCTGATATGAAATGCCTAAGCGCGAACCTGCTCCTCCAATAGCACTGATATCTGCGAAAGTCACTTTTTGGGGTCTCAAACATTATCCGGATATATATTCTTGGGAATTTAACCTATTAACTACTTTAATGCATCCAGGCATAACAAAATCATCACCATTATAGTTTTCCAGAAGATAAAGGAGATCTGTTGGACTGGGAGATCACGAAGAAGGTTGGGACTCTACTTGCACAACTTCAGTAAGAAGAATTGGGTTTGTTGCTAAGCAAAAAAATATTAATAGCAACGGAGCAAGATCACAAGAACTAGAAGAAAAAATGGGGACAAAAACATCTAATAGCGACAAGAACAATCCTGGAATCGCCAATTCACCTTCCCTTGGCCAAATCGTATCTCTTTATCCTTCATCACATGCCATAAATTCTTCCCAAAACCGCCCAAATTTGGCATAGTGGTTAGTCCGACATTAATGTATAAGCACATCCATCTACCACCAGATTTTGCAGTTGACATATCACGACAGCATAGTTAAAGTAAAATGGTTCAGAAAGAAATTCAGAATTCCATTATCCATCCTATGCTTTTGTATTCAAGCAGCTTGCAGCTTGGAATGAAAACAGGATGCACCCATAACAACTTTGAGGAAACAAGGATTGAATCAAAAGTCATCTATATGCATTCCTACAGATTTCAAAGCCAGGAAGGCACCAAGGCGAAGCATAGATCATCCAATCTTCATTTATAAATCCTACAAAGAGGATGTAAAACAATTATTCAGATTCAGATACATTGATATTTAATCTCTACAAGGAATGGAGCCATCGAAACTCTAAACCATTCGTTCTCAAAAGCAACAAGAGGACAGAAAAGAAAGAAAATTCAACTCACCTACGAATGGGTATCACATGCAGTTTTTTCATACTTCAGCTTGATAATACTTATCAATGGTTTTTTTCATCCCATCCAGCTGCAACATCACATACTCTAATTTTTTGCAACAGATTTCATTGGATATTCTTGAACTGTAATCACACTTCTCAAAAGGACGATACTCGCATGCACTTTTGATTTCTTCCCTTAATGTCACTTGAATATCCTACAGAAATCATTACAAGGAAAAAATATGGACAATAATTTAGTTTGAATTAAACTTCAGAGGTAGCAAATCACGAACAAAAATGATGCAATTCTCAAAGAAAAAATAATCTGAAGTTCAGGAGTAGAGTTAGAATTGGCTAGATCATAAAATGCAAATTTCCCCAACAAATTGATCGAGCCAGACAAGAAAACTACACAATTACTCAGAAGCACAGAATACACACAGAAATTTGAATACATCTACAAAAAGCTCTAATCCATGTTTTCCTGAACTTGAAGGGGATCCTGCAGTGCAGTAGATGCACTGGAAAAAATTCAATTACGTTTTCTTTTCAATCTTTAAATGCAAAAACTATGCTTTCTACGGGTAAATTACTAGACGTAAAACCAACGAACTTCGCGCATATATAGCAAAATGAATTAAGCTAGATATGGCAATCAATGAAATTGCCTTGATCAACTGCATGAACTCGCTGCAATGGTGGTTGATAAATTCCTTTCTGGGACCAGTAGGGTTCGCCAGTTCGTCCATGACCCCTCCGGCCAGCTCCAAAACCCTAACGACCCTCTGCACCCGAAGGAGAAAAGTTTGAATTTTTCCTTTATAAACTGATTATAAAAAAATTCGGTCAAGCTTTTACCTTTTCGACATTTTGAAGCCGCTGCAACGACGTGTTTTGGGTCTGCGAATCCATGGAGAGGTTCTACAAAACCACAGCTCTCCCGCTTTTAGGAGCAAAGCAAATGGGACTCACACATGATGTTAAAGCGACGCCGTTTCCGCAAGCGAAATAGAATGCCAACGACGCCGTAGTAATAGTTCGTAAAGCTGCCAAACATCTTTTTAAGAAAAACGCACCAAACATGTCCGACTGGTCGGCAACCAAACAACGGTCCGGGGTGCATAGTCGTCGAGAGAGATTGAGTAGATTCAATGGCAACTTCGAAGCTCCAGGCTCTGTGGAACCATCCAGCCGGCCCTAAAACCAGTAAAATTTGGCTCTTTTTCATATCCATCGTTTGCGTTGATTTTTCTAATCGTTCGCTTACATATCTTGCAATTGGATTGAGGCGATGTATCTCTCGCGTTCTAGGGTTATGTGCCCCAGCTATGAAATCAGTTGCTTTTAGATCTAGTCTCTGATGCTATTATTTGGATCTTCAACTCCAAAAAATAACAAAAACCTATCTTCAATTTTTGGATTATGTGCGTTGTATGTTTTCAGAGCGCGCCAACGAGGATTTCGCTTTAATTATCAGCTGAATTTCAGCTAACAGGATGAGAGAACGATAAAATATACAATTTCTTAGAGTGATGAATGTTCTGGAGTTAATACATAGGAGTACAATGTGCTGAGTTACACTAGTACACTACAGATTGGAATTTTTTTTATGGTTTTGCTGATTGAAACGGTTGATCCTTAACTGTTGAGTGTGTTGGGGTCTGCATTGCATCACACTTTTTATCTTTTACATTAACCATTTTAATGCTGTGACAAATTCTCCTGTGCTATGCCTTTATTCAAAACAATATTGATGCTGACTACATGAATCCATATGAAAAATTAATGAGAATCCATCACAACCAATCCTCTAAAGTCAATATCTTGGCTGATGTTTAAAATTTAAAATACAAAAAGAGTTGTCCTTGCATTGGTGACTTAACTGATCTATCAATGCAGTCCACTTTTGGGCGCCAACTTTCAAATGGGGTATCACCATTGCTAATATTGCTGACTTCTACAAACCACCTGAGAAAATTTCGTATCCCCAGCAAATAGGTATGGATTTATTGTTTGTAAAATTGTGCACTTGTTTAGTCATATGCTTACATGTATATACACCCACCCAGTTTCTATTACTACTTTTGTCATGTATCATAGATTCTAATATATGTTTCTTTGTTGCTCATTCCATTGCCTCCAGCTGTTACCTGCACCGGAGTTATCTGGTCCCGATATAGCACAGTAATCACTCCTGTGAGTTTTATTACTGATTAAATGGCTTGATTCGGAGCATGACACGCATGAAATGCTGTAGCTTTGATAGTGTTACTTTGCTTCGACATTGGATTGTTTGCACTGCATTGTTTATCTTGTTGTTAACACATATTTTATGTCCATATAAGCATATCTTTGACAGTGAATATGTTCTTTCTTGGATCTTGTAAGTTTGATACTGCAAACTTGTGCATACACTGCCAGTCCTCCATTGGAAAGTGTTCATCGCTGTGTGAAAGGGACTGGGGATTTGTTTTATACGACTTAGTTCAGCTGAGGGTAGATGAAACATAAAACAATTGAAGTTTTGATTGCTTGGTCGATATAGAACCTTGAGTATTGTTCTCTGTGCCTGGGAGGTAAATTGAGAAATTTTCTGCAGAAATAAACTAGCTTGACCCAGTCTTTCAATTTGAATGATGCTTCTGCAATGATTTTTCATTTTCCACATTCTAGTATTTTTCTGCACTCTATCAAGTGCACATGCTTGCTCTCCAAAAAGCACAAGGAGGCTACGTTAGGCTCCCCCTCCAACAGAGTGATCTATAAGTTTGTTAAGATTATATTGGGAGGCATGTCCTTCCCAATTCTTCCATTACATCCAATCTTATGACATTGACTGTATGAAGACACGGACAAGATTCCGCTACCCTTGGTTAAATATGTCTCCATGTTTTCCTTTGTTGGGGTCTTGATTCACTGTTTCTTGATACATCACTCTAGCGTCTGTAATCCTGTAATGATGTTCTGAAATTTTTTCATTTTGCTGTAACCCATTTCTCTGTTTACAGGTGTCTTTAGAAAGGGGAAAAAAATTGATTTTAATTCTTTGTTATCCTTGATTCTAAATTGCAGAAGAATTGGAATCTCTTTAGTGTAAATGTTGCAATGGCTGGGACAGGCATGTACCAACTTGCCCGCAAATTGAAGTAAGTTGAATTGTAATCACTCCTGTTTCATTGCATGAGTTTTATAATTCCTGAACAAAGCATTGCTGTAAGGCGTGTTCTTAACACTCTTTATATATTTTTAGGCACGACTACTCTTCTGAGGCAGAAACAGCTGTTGCCAAAGAACAATGAAGATCAATGTCTTGCCCTTCACTGTCCAAGGGTGATGGATCTACGTTAGTGCATTACCTAACTTACCTCCATGCCTGAAACTCGAGTTTTCAACTTCAATTGTGTAATTGATGCTTTTGTTCCTGTAAGGCTTTCAGTAGCAAAGTTACCGGATATGATGACGAAATTTTTAAAAGGATTGTGATCGTGTTATTGTGCTTTGAAGATCCAAATTCTCTTTTGATTAATAATTTATGTTCTTCACCCCCAATCCTTTGAATGAGGAATGTGCTATCGTCCTCCTTGACTCTGGCACTCCACCATTTTATTGAGCATAAATGATTATAGATTTTTTTTCTCACGTACAATCCTGGCTGTTTATGGGGCTTCTTCTACTGATCTTTTGTTAGATTTTGGTTTGTGACAAAAAAGATTGCAATTTCCGTGAAGTCTGCTTTTATATTTTACAAAGCCAGCCATCAACAGGTTTTGCCATAGACTTTGACAGCTTAGAGTCACCTTCAAACCAAGTTTAAAACTAGAGCCATTTGTGCATGTAGAAAAACAACTCTAGTCCATAAATCTCACGCAGTAATTGTCTGACAGCAATTAGTCTAAACTTGCTTATTTCATCACTCATTAATGGCTACGCTCAACCATCAAACAGGTATTCTAGCAATAGAATAAGTGTGGTGTTCCAGCATATGTAACCATGACAAGAGTCAAAAAGTTAAAATCAGAGAACATTCAATTTGTGAATCATCAAAGTAGACCCTTAGAGTTTCCTCAATAAATCCAAGTCAAAGTGGGGAAAAGAATGCGATTGTCCTGTAACAAAAATGAAAGTTTGTTATTGAGAGATGTCAAATTCGGCTCTGGAAGGAATTGCCAAATGAAGACTGCAAATACATGCAGAAGCTGCTCAAATTGACTTATCCCCTGGTGAGCAGAGGCTTCATAGTTATTATCCAACAAAGGACAATCAAATGGCCCCATTTCTTCTCTTCTCAAGCGTAAGTTATAAGCCGGAAAATTTTGCACTCATGTCCTGACAGAGAGCTAGGTGTTAACTCTTTCCAGCTGCTCGTTTTTATTCTGCTCAGACTTTAAGTCGGAGTCGTTGTCATGGGCAGATAGGCCCAAACTCAAGTCCAAGGTACTCTCATTCAGATCTTGGCGTACTATTTGATTATTGCCCGGAGACTGAAAACAAGGTAAAAGCCAAATTATTAAATGGAATCTTATGGCAGTACATCAGAGATCATGGCATGGAAATTTAAGAAAGAAAGTTTAATGCTGTCAAAGGACTGCGACTTTCTCCATTAGTGTATAATGGCTTGCATTACTGAACATTCAGTATGAATGAACTTAACTTAATCATGACATAACACTGCAAAACATCAAGCACCAAAAGAATTGTAGAGCTATTCACCTGGCTCTCTTCCATGGGAATGTCATTTATGTCGGGAGTTGGCTCCACATCAATTAGGCCACCATCGCTTGGTTTGGCTTCATTATCCACCTTTTCTGCTGTCTCATTTTCTCCTGCTTCCTTCCCTTCTTCCTCCAGCAAGGCAATCTGGAATGAATTGGAAATCATCATCCATTTACTAACCTCATAAAAGTCCAAAGAAAAAGAATAACAACTCTAAGAAGTAGAAAAATACAATCAAGTCTTTGCTATCCCTGGGCTACCTTTGTCTCCTGTGCGATACTTTTACCATTCTAACTAATCACAGGATAAACATAGATGGCCATTTCCAACACTCCCAACCATAAGCTGACATTCCAATTTGGGTTACTTACTACCGAGTACTGCAATCCACCCAGCAAAGCACTGCTCGCAAGATAGGTTCATTATCTGGAACATGTTTATTTTAAAACATATCAGTGCATAAACATGCACAAGCTTACTTGTTAAGTCTCAACATTTGCTCAAACGCTGGGTCACAAACACACAACTTAGTTGTTACCTATAAGATTGGAGGCCACAACTGATATCACTACAGATCAGCTAAAAAAACTTCTCTAATATCATCCCTTGAATGAGAAAATCCATAACGTAACTAGCTCAAAGCAAAAATTGGATAAATTCTCTCAGCAATGATGAACCTTCATACTGCAAAAAGACATCATTCTCCCACACGATGACTTTGAATAGATTCAATTCCATCTTAGAGTTAAGCTTTCACACAACTGATAAAAACACAGTCATTATCGATTGCTTGCTTAATGTAAGATCAATTATAAAATCTGAACCAAAGGATTAAGAGTTATCACTTAGAATGGTCAAGTCTCTCATCAATCACTTCAAAACACCTGTTACTCTTCTTGGCATTCAGGTAGTCATACAACATAAATAACTATTGAATTCCTAAGTTTTATACAGCATAAATGTGAATCATCCAATAATTTTTGAAAGTCCCTCAAAAGTTTCTATATTCTTCTAAACTATATCCTAAAACCTTGATTTCCGACTCACATCCCAATTCTCACCAGAATTCATTCCAAGTTGTTCAAATAAGCAGTCAATCTTGAAAACACTGCCCACTGTTTACAGCAAACATACCACAAAATCAATCCATTACTCAAAACTAATTATCAAAATTAATTCACACAATAACCTCCCAAAAATCCAAAAAAAAAAAGGAATTCTTTCAAGGAAACATAAACTCTACATAAGAGATACGATCCAACAGGAAAGATCCCCAAAACAATTGAAGAGCCAAAGTTTGGCATGTAGAATACCGGAATGTACTTGAATTTACGGCGAGGTGGATCCTCTCCCTCTGGAGGCGTAGCAACCGCGGGCTCGTCCTTGTCAGAAATCAAGTCGTTATTACCGTTGTTTTCTTTTTGTGTCAAGGGGGTCCACTTGAAGAGCAATAGATGAGAGCTGTTATTACAGTTTATAGTCGAGGCTATTGTACCGTTGGAGGTACTGTTGCGGAGGTGGTGGTGGTGAGTCTGAGAATGACTGTTGTTGTTGTTGGTGGTTGTGGCGGAAGGCGAGACGTGGACCCATCTCTTCTTCCACTTCCTTACAGGCCCATTGAACACCGTCACAGGCCCGTAACGAGTCGAGGATCGCCCAAGTCGTGCCCCCACCCCCTCCATGGACTCAAGTCTCTCTGGATCGGCAGAGTTTATGAATCGCTCTTCAAAATAACTTTGAAATAATATTTCTCTCTCTTTAGGAATTAGGTGGGTGTTTGGTCTTTACTCTTTACACGTCTTTCTGGATTGCGTGCGGAAGGGCACCGGATTACTGTTTTGGAGACGAATCAGGACCGCATAAGCCATATACTGTTCCCAAAAACAGTGATTTCTTTATTTATTTCAGCGGTTGGATCTGTTTCCTTCAAATTGCGGAAGCTTTTTTCAACTTTTGTTTTGGGTGGCGATTGTTGATTTCCATCTAACCTAACCTATTTTTCAAACAATGGAGAAACTAGTAACCGTTTGTTGCCGCATATGTGAGCTCCTTTATTTGAGATTCAGAGAAATTGGAGATTTTTATGTGAGTGAACGGCTCTCAATTCCATCATTTTTAAGAGTTGAAAAAGAGGTTGTTATAAGGATTCCCAACACTTCCTCAGCCGATGACAACGTGTTTTATTTGTATTTGATCGGTCAAGGGATTCGACCATGTGCACTAAAAAGAATTTCATAATTTTAGTATTTATTATTTTTAATTTTAAGTTAACAGTAGTATCTATCTATTAGAATATTATTTTTAGGAGTTAAATATATTTTTGATTAAGAATATATTATTTAATTAGAGGTTTTATGGTTTTATTTTGATTATATTATATAAGGTTCTACACTATTATTAGAGAGCAACTTTAATTGAATTCATAACAACATATAATTTTCTCTACAAAGCATATTTCCTCAATTCTTGGTGGACGGAACCCGTAAAAGTTGTGTTCACAATCGTGTCTTTCCCTTTTTATCTTCATGTTTTAGTAACCGCATTACAATAAAATTGTATTTTCATTTAAGTAAATAGTGAATATTCTCAAAAAAAGAGAGTAAATATTGAATATAATTCTTCACTTTGTTCATCACATAATATTCTTCTGATCTGGATCTCATGAAAACCCACAATGTAGTTGGATGGATCTCTTTAACTTCAAAAATAGAAAAAATTATAGGTAGGTTTATTTTATAAGATTTATTAAGATTAAGATTAGTCATTTAAAATTGTTTGTAACCAAATCTAGTTATTAGGATTTTGTTTAATTAATTTGACATTTATTTTCTGAATTTATGGTATGGTTAGAGACTTTCAAGAAAAACACATGTTAAATGGAGAAAATTTAATTTAGAAAAATATATTAATTTATCTATTCAAATTAATTATTTTACTGTTTTAATCAATATGCTGAGCATACATGAGCCCGTTAGGGTTTAACAAATTCGTTCATCTTCGAGTCACTTATTGTTTAGGTTGCGGCATGAAAATTTGATACACGAGCCCGTTAGGATTTAGCGAATTCATTCTCTTTAGAGTTTAACACTTATTCTTTAGGTTATAACGTGAAAATACAATGCACGAGGGTTTACTGAATTCATTCCTCTTAAAGTTTAACATTTATTATTTATGTTACAGTGGTGAAAAAATACAATTGCATAGCATATGTACTAATTACATAAAATTTATCGATGATGAGTCTTGTTAAAAATAATTTTACGTGTTGAGTTTGAATATGAATTTTTTTTTGAAATTTATAATGCATTTTGAAGAATAAAAAGTTTTAAAATTATGTTTATGAAAAAAAAAATCTCCCATGTACATTATAAATAAATATAAATAATGGGACCTTAAAGCCCATAAATTTTATTTTATGGTCCGGCCTCCAAATCTTAAGAAAAAGAAAAAAAAAGCTAGGCCCGTGGCCCAACCCATACCACAAAGAGACCCAATTCCCATTAACTCATTAAGAAGCCTTGTGCATTCGGCAAAAGCCCACAGGAGTCTCTCTTCCAGGGCAGGCACAGTGGAAGTTCAACACTTTCACTCTGGGTTTTGCTCAAATCCGTCAATCTCAGTACCTCCAAAGAACTCCTTAAAATTACCTTTGATTTCATCTATTTTTGTGACTCAATCCATCTCTATTGTAAAGGCACGGTCAGGGAACAGATTAGTGTCAAAACTGCGTGGAGAAGCAAGCGGCTGAGGTATTGTAAGCCGAGGATGATCTAAATACAGGGGGTTAAAAGGAAGAAGATGGCGGTTTTTGTGTCCGGAGGAGGGTCCAACTTCAAATCCATTGACGAGGCGTGCACTGATCTGCAAGTGGTTCCTAAATTGTGGAGGGGAAAATGCCATTGGTGATGTTGAATGCACACTTGGCGGCAAGAATGAATTCCTTGCCGTCTGGGTGATAGAAAACAAGAGGGTGTATCTTCGTTTGTTTCTTTGTTTTGCTGTCTCTCTGGTTTGCCTTCAGTTGTTTGACTGTAGGCCATGACCATAAAAAAGGCACTGAAATTGGTTTGGAGCATGGAGTAATTCCAAGTAGATTAAAAGACTGGGATTGGCACGTTTGTGAGAATTCAAACCCAATACCTTAAAAGCTGAAACGGACCTTACTGTAAAAAAATATGGCCTCAATTGGCCCAGGAATATCTGAATTCTAATTTTTAGGGGCCTGATCCGAAGCTTTACAGAGGTCCCCCTCAAAAGTCAAAACACTTCAAAAAAGAACTGAAAATAAGTGAATGGAATTTGTAGGAACTTTTTACAAGCAATCCCAGCCCTCCTACAACTACCTGCCACTGCCTTTGAAAGCAGCAGTCAAGTAACCAAATCCCATCCCATCCTTGCAATTGTAAGCCTTCACTGGGAAAGCCTCGAACCCAAGAATTGTTCTTCTTGCACCAACCTCTTGGTCATCATCTCCATACTTGGATGAATTTCGAGTTGATGTTTCGTTAGTTGTTCTCTTGTAATGATCAAACCACTTAGCTTGCACAAACCCATTTCTCCTCCATGGAGGAATGTCCATTGGCACACTCTTCATGGACTCTCTTATAGCGCTGCACATCACCCTTGCCACCTTCTTCAGCTCCTCTGGTTTCCCTACAAATATCTTTGGGAAAATACGGAGCAATGAGAGGTAACCTTTGGTTGGACGAGCAATCTCAAATTCTCCAGCAAGATTTACTTCAACAATGTAGCGTGCATTGTTGATGTTTACATCAACATATTCGTAGCTCCCAGCCGGATGCTTCCCAAATCTCTCCCACCGCGACTTGCACAGACCTGGAATTGCATGATTGATCGACTTAATTAGATAAGCAAATGTAACTCCATAACCTATTTACTTAACTAAATTTAAGTGTTGGAGAACTGGATGAAATGAAACATAATAGTTAAATGAATCCGTTAGTTTTTTTATTTTTAATTTTTATTATTATATGGACATTTCGAATGATCATACATATATGAGATAAGTTACAGAGAGATGAACAAATATATGAGATTCAAGATATATTACTCAACACACACGGCGCAGTGCCTTTACAAGATTATATATGAGGGTAACCAAGTATGCCCTATATCATAGCCTCTAACAGGGTGCCATGTGGAATACACAGTGAATACATAACAGTGAATACATAGTGGACATTTATATTAGAACATATATATTGACTAAGTCTCTGTATCCTTGACAGCCCCTCTCAAACTTGGAGGTGGTGGAGCTCGGCAAACCAGGCCAAGTTTGTCTCTCAAGAAACTGAAACGAGAAGGAGGCAGAGCCTTAGTCAAGCAGTCTGCAACCTGGTCATAGGACGGTATATATCGAACTTCCAGTGACTTGTCCAATACACGATCTCTAACAATATGAACATCAATTTCGATATGTTTCGTCCTTGCATGATAGACTGGATTATAGGCAAGAGCTTTCGCACCCATATTATCACACCATGTTATTGGAGTTGCTGGAAGGTCCCAAGAGAACTCTTGGAGAAGTTCTTGAACCCACGCTAATTCACAAGCCACATCAGCTAAGGCACGATACTCGGACTCTGTACTAGATCTGGATACCACTTTCTGTTTCTTTGAAGACCAAGACACAAGAGTATCCCCAAAGAAGACACAATAGCCCCCTACAGACCTTCTGTGTTCAGGGTTACATGCCCATCCTGCATCTGAAAATCCAGTGAGAGGGAGACTTTCACAATATCTAATATGAAGACCCATGTTTTTGGTGCCCTGGAGGTATCTCAACACACGCTTCACGCCATGCCAATGAACAGTGGTTGGGCATTGTAGAAATTGACTCAAGCAATTAACAATGTATGCAATGTCAGGTCTAGTATTTGTCAAATACTGTAAAGCACCCACAGTGCTTCTATAAAGTGCAGAATTATGTAAAGGTTCTCCCTCATATGAGACATATTCTTTGCCAGCAGTAGCTGGTGTTGGGCACGACTTGGTGTGTTCCAAACCAACTTTCTTCAACAGCTCTTCAATATATCTTGTTTGTGTGAGGAACATTCCTGTATCATCTCTACTTACTTCAATGCCTAGAAAATGATGTAACGTGCCCATGTCTTTCAAAGCAAAAAGCTTGTTCAAGTTTTCAACAAACTCTTGTAAGAAGGATGAGTTACTGCCTGTCACTATCATGTCATCAACATAGATCAATACCAAAAGAATATGATTAGCTCGCTTGAGAAAGAAAAGAGAAGAGTCTGTCTTTGAGTTTTTAAATTCCCAACTGAGCAGTGTTGTCTTGAGTTTGTCATACCAAGCTCGAGGAGCCTGTTTAAGGCCATACAGTGCCTTGTGAAGCTTGCACACATATGTGGATCTATGCGGGTCAACGAATCCAGCTGGTTGGTCCATGTAAACCTCTTCCTGCAAGGTCCCATTTAAAAAGGCATTATTAATATCGAGTTGTCGAACACTCCAATTCTTTGACACAGCAATGGTTAATACCACTCTGATAGTTGTAGCTTTCACCACTGGACTAAAGGTTTCTGTATAGTCAACACCTGGATTTTGATGAAAGCCTTTAGCGACGAGTCTTGCCTTGCACCTTTGAAAACTTCCATCAGCATTCATCTTGGTTTTAAAAACCCACTTGTTACCAACCACGTTGTATGTAGGTGAGTAAGGAACAAGGCTCCATGTTTGATTCCTCGCAAGGGCTTGAAACTCGTCTAACATGGCAGCTCTCCAAATCTCAGAACTCAATGCTTCTTTCACTGACTTGGGTTCAATTGGACAGCCTGATTCATGTAAGAAATATAATTGATAATCTCTAGAGAAGTTTTTGGGCTTATGAATACCGGCTTTTGACCTTGTTTGCATTGGATGAGTTTCATGACCTCTTTGATCAAATGGTGAAGATGGTATCGGGTCAGACATATGATCAGCTATAACAGATGGATTAGAGAGTACATCGGGATCAGTGAAGTCATCAGTAACACCGCGAGAGTCATTGTCCAACTGAGCATCATGTGGACCTGTTGTATCAGACAAGTGACTGGGAATGCTTTTGTTAAGATCATCAGTCACAAGTGGTAAGGCTTTGCTAGAATAACTTACAGGAGTAGTTGCTACTGCAGGTGTGGCTCGAATGGACTCTACTTGACTTGATTGCCTGCATGGGGGACTAGATGTGGATGTAGTGGACGGTGCTACAGGGGAAAGTGTTGATGGAGATGACCAGTTCGGAAGAGACACGATAGTGTCATTTTGATGAGATGAGGTGTTAAGAAAGGAAGCATGAAATGGAAACTCTTTTTCATTGAAGATGACATGTCGTGAGATGTACATTCTCCCTTGAGAGCTCAGGCATTTGAAGCCTTTGTGGGACTCACTGTACCCTAAAAATACACATTTGGTAGAGTGGAATTGAAGCTTATGCTTTTGGTATGGTCTTAGGCAAGGAAAGCAAGCTGTGCCAAAAACTCTCAAGGACTGATAATTAGGTTCCTTACCATAAAGCTTGAATAAAGGTGTTTGACCATTGAGAATGGGCGTGGGTAGTCTGTTTATGAGGAAAGTGGCAGTGTGAAATGCATCCCACCAGAATTTCAAAGGCATGCATGCTTGAGCAAGTAAGGTCAGACCTGTTTCTGTAATGTGTCGATGTTTCCTTTCAGCTCGACCATTCTGAGCCGAAGTGTGGGGACATGAATGTCGAAATTCAATGCCATGATGAAGAACCAGATTTTGAAAAGCTCTATACTCTCCCCCATTGTCAGTTTGTAGACATTTTATTTTTCGCTCAAACTGGTTTTCAACTAAGGCTTTGAAATGAAGAAATACTTGGAAGGCTTCAGATTTCAGTTTGAGTGGAAAGATCCATGTATATCGACTGTAATCATCAATGAAGTGAATATAGTAGCGATAGCCATAGGTGGACTGAATTGGAGTTGGGCCCCAAAGATCTGTGTGAATGAGGTCAAGTATATTTTTGGCATGAGAGGTAGATACTGGATATGGCAATAAGTGAGATTTTCCATGTTGACATGCATCACAAAAATTCACGGAAGAACTATCAAGTTTTTCATTAAAGTTCTTTAAAATTTGAGACAAGACTCTACTTGAGGGATGGCCAAGACGCCTATGCCAAACCTCTTTGGAGGAAGAACAACAACTAGAGTTCACACATTTATTAATTGTAGGGCTGGGAGACTCAACATTACATGGAACAAAATTAGAAGACTTAATAGTAGGTGACTCAACAAGACACTGATGAACTTGAGGATGGACTTGAGATCTTGATAGAAGCTTGTGAATAGGCAAGTCAAGGTGGTAAAGACCGTCTCTAAGCCTCCCCCGAAGCAGCACCACTCCTGTGCGTTTGTCCTTCACAAAACAGCCAAATGAGTCAAATTCGACCGCAACATTATTATGGCAAGTCAATTGCGAGATGCTAATTAAATTCTTTGCAATCTGTGGAACATGAAGAATGTTATTTAGATGCAGAGGCTTAGCAGTAGTAGTACACAGAGAAGAATTACCAATATGAGAAATTGACAGTCTCTCCCCATTACCTATAACAAGAGCATCATTACCATTGTAGTTTTTTTGCTGAACAAGGTTATTGGAGTCATTGGTGACATGAGAGCTTGCTCCACTATCAACATACCAAGCAGGATCACTGATCATTTCGGGTGAGGCAATGAATGCCGAGTGTGGGACTTGAGGGAGTGTTTTGTTCTGATCTGGAGGTGCACCATTGTAGTGCCAACATGAAGTTGCAATATGACCAGGTTTTCCACAAATTTGACAAATAGGACGATAATTGTTAGATCTGCCTCCTCGTGCATTACCACGACCTCCCCTTGTTTTATGGTTGTTCCCACTTGGCCAACGGTTTGGAGTAGGATTGAAAGTGGTGGAGCGACCACGGCCTCTAGACTGTTGATGACGTGCTCTATTTTGTGCAAAGTTGGCACTTGTCTGTCCAAGACCTAGACTTGCAATTCCAGCATTTAATTGTTCCATTCGCTTTTCATAGCTGAGAAGACTTGACTGGAGCTCTAGCCAAGTTAAGTGTTCCTTTTCGTTTAGCTGACATACTATGGGATTGTATTCAAGCGAATCCAACCCAGCAAGAATCTGAGATACCAAATCACTGTTATCAATGGAGGCTCCTGCAAGAGCTAGATTGTCTGCAAGTTTCTTCATGGTTTTTAGATATTCACTCATACTCAAACCTCCCTTTTGCAAGCTCCTAAATTCCTTCTTGAGGAATATGATATTGGATCTCGATTGGATCCCAAACAGGGTCTGCAAGGCGTCCCATAAGTCTTTGGAGGTTTCATATCCTACAACCTCCGAGGCAACAGCTACATCAATGGAGTTATACAACCACCCCAATAAACTTTGATCTTGAGAAACCCAATCTTCATATGCTGGGTTCACCTCACTTATTGTCTCTGTGGAGGTACTGCTAGTAGTAGCCAAGAGTTGTTTCGGGCATGGCTTTGTTCCAGTTAGATGGCCTTCAAGTCGCTGACCACGAATAACAGGCAATACCAAGCTTTTCCAAAGCAAATAATTATCATGATTTAATTTGGTAGCACAAAAGGATCCAAGTGAAATACCTAAACTTCCAGAGGTGGTACTTGTACTCTGGTTGACGCCACTATAAGATCTGTTGCTCATGGTGCTGAGATTGTCTGCTAGATTGGAGTTGGTACTGGCGGTGGGAGATTTGTCATCAGCCATTTGGATAAGAACCTCGGCTCTGATACCAAGATAAGTTACAGAGAGATGAACAAATATATGAGATTCAAGATATATTACTCAACACACACGGCGCAGTGCCTTTACAAGATTATATATGAGGGTAACCAAGTATGCCCTATATCATAGCCTCTAACAGGGTGCCATGTGGAATACACAGTGAATACATAACAGTGAATACATAGTGGACATTTATATTAGAACATATATATTGACTAAGTCTCTGTATCCTTGACAATATGCACGTCGTATATCCAAAATTAATTCATTCCTGAAACGTTATAAATGAATACATTGAAGATTATAATTATAATAACTTAAATTTCTTTATAAATAAAGAAAATAAAATTATATATGAAGATGGTAGTCGTACTCACCGGCATCAAAGCCTCTGTCGCGTAAACGAGACATCAACCCGCGCTTCAAATACTGAACCGTCCGATCCCCAATAACCCCCAGTGCAAGTTCTGTCTCCGCAACAATCTTCTGCTTTGTAATATCATGATTATCATCGTCATCAGATAACAACCTTTTCAACTTGTCCCTCGTATCGGAATCCGACCACGAAGACTCTGTGTCATCTTCTTGTTCGATCTCGGGCACAAGACTTTTGTCTTCGTTGTCTCTTTCAATGAAGCAATTGACAAGATCCGACAAATCGTATGGACTTTCCGGAGAGTGTTCGCTCCCGCTACTATCACACGGAGACAGTCTCGCCCGAGACGCCTCGTTAAACGCCGCAGCCACCCTCTGGAACCTCACCGGAACCTTTGCCATCGTCACTGCCTATGCGTGGAGAAGGACAAATAATTATGTGATTTAATGGGGAGAGAGGAGAGAGGTTTGATAGTGTTGAGAAGATGGCGAAATGGTGTCGAGGAGATGTTGAAATAATGGTGTGGGGCTATTTGCTTATTTATACGTTGAAGGTGGTATGATTACGTATAAGGATGTGCGCACAATTAGTTCGAATGGATCTGTCCTTGTTAAGTGTCCACATTCACTATGTTGTGTGTCACTGCTACGAGTTTTAGATAAACACATCCCTCTTAATCAATTCCAATTTTGCCCCCGATAAAAGTCCGTTTTGTTAGGAGATTATAAATAAATAAAAGGGCCACTTAACTAAAATTACTGCCTAGGCAGCCATATCAGCTTATCCCAGTTGGACGTGGAAAATAGAAGCAGATCTCTCTTTTTTTCCCCCTTTTTTGGGTAGACACTGTCACACTGGTGATTAGTGTTAGAGAGTGGCTATGTTCAATGAACCTTAAGTGTGTCCAGATGCATTCTATCTATCATTACACAATTTGTGATCCGTGAGTCTTGTGGCTGCTTGCTGACACTGTTTTCATTAAAAACAAAGAACGAACACTAATGTCATGCTTCTGAGTGAATAATTGCATTCGGAAAAAACACTAAAATTCCGTTTGTTTCAGAGTATAAGCTAGCTTATACTCTGTCTCCTTACTCTCAGACACTCTCAGCTTTTACGTTTTACGAGAGTTTATACTCTATCAACATACTCTGATCCAAACGGACCGCAAAATCATCAAGAAAAAACAACTTAATAAAGTGCGACGGTGCAAATTAAGCTTGCCTATTATGGTTTCTTTATTTGGGGGGAAAAACACCAAAATCATCAGCTGAGAGCAACTCTAATGCTACACTAGAAATCTCACTCCAAATTTTACTTTTGGGTTTCACCTCTATTACACACAAAACACGTCTCTTGAGACATTCATATTAATAACGCACATCTTTCAATACAATTTTTTACTCTTCATTTATCAAAGGAAAATGATATGTAAACCATATTTTGGGAACTCATGGTAGCCCATATTTAATTATTAAATTAATTTACATATTCTAACTAATTATTTTATTCCCTTAATTAATATGTTGAAAATTTATTTGGTTTTATGATTTTATTATAATTAATTATTTGTTGTTAGGGGTTTAGCGAATTTATTCTCATTGGAGTTTTACACTTATTGTTTAGGTTATAGTATGTAAATCCGATACACGAGCCCGTTAGGGTTTAGCGAATTCGTTCTCCTTATAGTTTAATATTTATTAATTAGGTTATAGCATGAAAATTCAATACACTAGCCCGGTTTAGCAAATTTGTTTCCCTTAGGGTTAATACTTATTGTTTAGGTTATAATATTAAAATCTGATACACGAGCCCGTTAAAATTAGCAAATTTATTATCCTTAGGGTTTAACACATTATTTAGATATGGGCTGTCATGTGCTCCTAAAACATAGGCAATTTATCACTACCCTTTTATCAAACTCTCCAAATATTAAGTGTCCACATCTCCGAACATAATTTTTTTATTTTTTTCACTCCAAAACATATATTTCAATATAAAATTTTTATTTTTTACACATTCGATTTCTTATCACTCACTTGTAAAATTTTCAATGTTTGATTTCAAACACACTATTGTGAATGCTCAGCCCATATGTTATTGTACGGTCAACTACATGGACTTGGGCTATTTGGGCCGAATCGAGTTTAATTTCATTTTCAGCTCCAAATCTGTCACGTTTGCGGGAACAGAGAGAACACTATCTCGGCCAGAATTTAACAAGCTAGCCAACCTTTCCTAAAAAGGCTTAAATTAAAAAATAATTAAAAAATTCATTGTTTTCCTGAAAAAAAAAAGCACTCCTCCGTTGCATTGCTAGCCGAAGAGATATTCCTTCCATCACACACCCTAATTTGCCGTCAATATTACACGGGGAGACGGAGAGCGTTGAAGCGAAGGAGAGAAGTTGGAATGAGATCCATCTGAAGGTTTTTTGTTTGATTAGAAGTACTGTTTTTACTATTACGTTTCCCTTCCTTGTATGTGCTTTGTCATTAGTTCAATTGATTAGACCGTTTTCAGAGATTTGATTGGAATTATTGTGGTTTTTTCCTGTAAATGAACCGATTGGGTGATTGAATTTCTTATTGTTTTGTCATTATTTGTATTGCTGAAGATGGGTGGTTCAACCCTTTTGCTTAATTTTTGTGCCTCTTCTTTATATTTGTTACACGTGTGATTATTCATTTTGTATTGATGTTTTTCTTAGCGAGGAAGCACAAGATTTTCAGGTGAAATTAGAAACCCCATTTTCTCTTTTTTTGTTGCTTTGATGTTTAGAGAATAAGAAGGGTCTAATAAGGGGTCGAATAGATCGAGATTTTATGGATAAAGAAATATGTAGAATGCGTTTCAGGAGTTCATATCACTTTGTGGCTTTATTTCACACTATGGTATGTTTTTGCAAGTGGTGGAGATTTCTTTGACAAGGTTATACGTCAAGGCTGCCAATGGTATTAGTTGTAGTTACTTAGTTCTAGACAGTGTTCTAGATTCTAATGTTTAGACTTATGATTTGGGAACATAACTGCTGACTGAGCTTTTGGGGTTTTGTTTGCATGAACACTTGTTGACCTTCCTTGAGAGCTTAATATTCTGCAACTACATTTTGCTTTTTATTCTTTGGCAATAAACTTCAGGGAACGGAAGCTTGTACTTGTTTTCGCGCTTATAACTTGCTACTCCCTTGAACTCTGCAGCCAGATTTTACATACTAGACTTTTGGAACTATTCCCTATTTCGGCATAAATAGAGCCAGGAGATGGCTGAAGGATTATCAAGCTTTTGGGGTCCTGTCACATCCACGATTGAGTGTTGCGAGACCAATTATTCCCACTCTTCTTATATTGCAGAATTTTACAACACACTGTCGATCATTCCAGCCATCATTTTAGCACTTGTGGGCCTTATAAATGCGTTAAGACAACGGTTTGAGAAGAGATTCACTGTTCTTCACATATCTAATATGATACTTTCTATTGGAAGCATCTTATATCATGCTACATTGCAACAAGTGTACGTATCACTTTCAACTCTTTATATTTTGTTGGTTCTCCTTTACATTGACAAACTAAATTTATTAGGCCAGTAGCTTTTCAGAATTTTCAAGATTTTGTGCTTTCAAGTCTTTCCTCTTTTTCTAGAGGTTGAGTTGTTTAAAGAAGTGAATGTCGAAGAGCTGTATTAATGACCACCCTATTAGTAAAACATTACTTGAAACCAAAACTTGTAAGTCTTTTTGTCTGGTTTGACAAGAAGTAGACTAGGGTCGTCTGTTTGTTTTTTTTTTCGTTCTTTATTTTCCTCCCTGTTGAGGGGGTTTGCGATTAGTGGGGTTAAGTGCGGATTAGACATATAAACCAGAGAGAATATATTTTTAGTTGTTGGTGATGTTGACTTTTAAGCTTGAGGTTCAATTTTGTTGCTGTATTTTCTCATTGGATGTTGAAGTCACCTCTGAAGGTCATTAAAATTTGTTTCCAGGCAACAACAGGGTGATGGAACCCCTATGGTATGGGAGATGCTTCTATATATGTACATTCTCTACTCACCAGATTGGCACTATCGAAGTACAATGCCTACATTCCTCTTCCTCTATGGTGTTCTTTTTGCTGTTTTGCATGCAGTGGTACGATTTGGTATTGGCTTCAAGGTGCATTATGTGATCTTGTGCCTCCTTTGCATCCCTCGAATGTACAAGTACTACATTCACACTGAGAACGTGTCTGCTAAGCGACTTGCAAAGCTCTACGTGGCAACTCTTTTTCTAGGTACAATGTTTTGGCTATGTGACCGTGTATTCTGTAAGCAGATATCAGGTTGGCCTGTCAACCCTCAGGGTCATGCCTTGTGGCACATCTTCATGGGTTTTAACTCCTACTTTGCAAACACATTCTTGATGTTTTGTCATGCCCAACAACGGGGTTGGGCTCCAAAAGTTGTCCATTTCATGAGGGTTTTGCCTTTCGTGAAGATCGAAAAGCCAAAAACGCAATGAGATTATGCACATATTTCTCCTTGTAATTCGAGGCATGGAAGTCGCTCTTGTGCAGCCAAGCTTTTGCTATTGTGGTTGGACCTAAAGAATGCTGAATCGGCTTTTGAGCTTGCATCAAATTTTCATTTGTAAAAGTAGGATATGTACAGTACATGCTTTATCCTTGAATACTTTAGGTTATTTTTTATCTGCTTCGTCGGTGAAATTGTATTCGAACTCTTTCATGGAATCATGAATTCTAATTATGTTGATCATGCTTTTGGCTGGACAATTGTAAATTTTCTTTCCTTTATATTTACTACCTTCATTCGTTTATTATGTTTTATGTTGCCTATCGTTTCTCCTTGTTTAGCCAGATATGATTATGTTTCTGGAAGGATGTATTTTGTGCAGCAATTGTAGTTGTTTTGACAGGGATGAAGAACCATCGGATAAATAGTATTTTTGGGTACTCAAAGATTGGTCGCGTTCCAACTCAGGTATTGAGGTTTAGACTTATTCAACTTGGGAATTGAGGTTTTGATTTTGTTCCAAACTTAGACACCGGATAGATTTTTCTCTTTCGGGTTTGGTTTTCTTGGATGGGATCCAATTTTTTAGTATTTTATGTTTTGATTGTTTTTTATTTCTAAAAGATAAAAAAATTACAAGTCATTGTGCCACTTCAATAAAAATATAATTTTTTAAGCTACATCAGCTAATAACCTATCTGAATTGTAAAAAGTCAGCCCGGTGTCAAGTTTGGAACAAAATCAAAACCTCAATTTACAAGTTGGATGAGTGCAAAGCTCAGTACCTGAATTGGAACGCTAGCTCTTTTAATACCCAAAAGTACTTTTTACTGATGAACAATCAATATGCAACCATGCTCTGATTGCCAGATTCCTATGTAGGTTTGCTTTGCCAAAGAGAATGTTGGAAGTTTACTTTGTCCTCCTTCTCTTTGCTACACCACGATGGATATAGCTGGATGGTAAAATTTTGTTTGACCCGAAATTTGATGTATTTGAATTAAATTAAATTTGAACATAAATTATCTTTTCGAAATTTGGGTATAAAATTTTGTTTTGTTCAAAATCGGGTTCAATTCTAAATATAAAAATCTTAGTTGTTTAGACTTTAATCTAGATTAGATTATTGTTCGATTTATTGGTTCAAATTAAACCAATCAAATTATATCAATCAAATACGTTATAAAATTCAAACAAACTCGGATTCGGACATGCAAATATTTAACAAACACTTATGTTGTCCGAACCAAAATTGATCTTTTTTCCACCACTAGTGCTCCGTTTGGATTTTGGGGTCTCATATGATCATATCACAGGTGGCATGACACTTACAGGTCGTTTGGTGTTGAGAATTGTTTGAGTGGAAATGAGAATGAGAATGTGAATGAGAATGGGAATAGGAATGAGAATGAGAATGAATTTTTGATTCTAACGTTTGGTATGACTAAAAACTGAGAATAAAAATGGGAATGAATTTGTGTTTTATCCATTATGCCTTTTTACAAATATCTTTTTTTTTATAAGCCCTTTTACAAATATCTAATTAACTCTATTCCATTTTATTGTTCATAGCCAAGTATAATTAACAAATAAAATCAGCTTAATTTAAAAAAATTCAGTTTGATTAAATTAACTTAATTAAATAAAATCAGACAAATTAAATATATTCAGTTTAATTAAATTAACTTCTATTAAGAAGTTTTGACTTGGTGTATCTTCTCTATCATTGCTGGGATATCCTCCACCCCATGCTCATTGATCGAGTATCGCCAGTACCTGCATTAGATTGATGCATTCAGTTGAGCAGTAGATAAATAACACCCATAACAAATCTAGGAATTGAATTATTTGTGATGCAAATCACTTTTTTCCATTCCGACATCAGTATCTAATATCTGAAATCATAATGCACTCAAGATATTTCTCAGGGTTAAAAGATCATGTCAACTTACTGTTTTGACGAAATATTTTTGTCAACATGCTCCCTAGACACCAAACCACGGAAATTCCCGAGAAAAACATCATACCCTGAAAAGTAAAAGGAGGGAAAACAAAATGAAATATATGAAAATAAGAAAATGTAATCTCTGTGTAATCTCTGGAGCGATGGACGACCTGAGAGCTGACGACCTAGGGCTGGAGCGATCGACGACCTGAGAGCTGGAGCGATCGACGACCTAGGGCTGGAGCTGGAGCTGGAGCAAATCATGTTTAATCCTGGAGCTGGAGCGATCGACGCCTCCTCTCTGGAACAAAACCTCCGCAATTTTTGTCTTTGCAAAATGTGTTCACAGGTTTGATCGGATGGATGAGATTAATTGCATCTAACGGTATCATTCTAATGCACTTGAGGGCAAAATGGATATTTCACAAACTATTCCATGTTGAATTACCTATTCCAGCCCAAAAATGTAGGAATGATATTTGTATGAGAGAAAAATGATGGAATGGAATGAAGTATTCCATTCCATCAAATTTTAATGAACCAAACAATGGAATGAAATATTTCATTCTTTATACCACCTCTATTCTCTCCCAATTCTAACTACCAAACATCACCTTATAGAATTAGATACCAGCCATTCTATGGCTTCATCATGTAGGCTTGTATACGCTGATCCATGCCAAACATGATTCTACGCTGACTGGAACGCTGACTTGAACGCTGGGTCGAGATTCGCACACGTGTCAATGTAGACGCTGAAATCTCGACGCATTTGACAAATTTATCCCCAAGCTTATCCCCTCGCACAGACCTGCCTCGCACAGACCTGCTCATCTCTCGCAAACGTATGAGTGAGGCTGCCTCTCACCCATCGCAGTCTGTTGCCATCGATTCTGCGTGGCCGACCAACATCGAGGGTTCAGGTATGTTCTTCTCGCCTTCATTGCGTTTTCCCCTCCACCCAACTTTCCCCCATCTCATCACCTACAAGCAAATTTAGGGTTCTCTGGAACCTTAATGATTTTGTTGAGGTTTGGCCGAAATTTTTGTCTTAATTCCCTCTCTCATTCTCTCCATTGGATAATGTTGTGCATTGTTGAGTTTGTTGTGATGAATTTCATTAATGAAAATTTAATTATTTGCTATTGAAGCTCTGCTTTTCA
Organism: Euonymus europaeus; assembly: GCA_963580455.1. Taxonomy (NCBI): domain Eukaryota; kingdom Viridiplantae; phylum Streptophyta; class Magnoliopsida; order Celastrales; family Celastraceae; genus Euonymus; species Euonymus europaeus. The sequence continues at coordinate 682,340 of OY756969.1, read as the reverse complement.
CGAGTTGATGTTGAAGAAGGACTGTTTTTTTAGTGTAAATTTCGGATCACTTCTGCTCCATTGATAGTTGCCATCTCTAGATTTTATTTTAAAATTGATGGTGAAATTGCATTTAATTGCCATTTATGCTTCTGCCATTGTTCTATATCTGGATTTTTCTGTTAATTTATGCTGAAATTGTATATGTTTGTATTGCTGCTTCTTGTGCAACCAAAAGACAGTCCCGTAAGGTCGGGAAACAGAGAGCACTTATATGTGCTTTTTTACTGGTTCTGCATTATAGGCAATTTTTCGCTTAATTATTTTTGTTCTTTTCTTAGATGAATGTGAAAAACTGATTCATCTCCTAGACTACCTTTGTTTTTTATTCTCTTTATAAACCTCCATTAAACTGCCGGATTTTTTAGGATGACACATTGAATCCTTTAACCCATTAGGTGCAACTTCGGAGCAGGGGATTGTATTGTTTCCTTGACAGCCTAAATTCTAGTCGTAAGGCGATTCCTCTTTAGTGTGAGATCAAGTAAGCAATAATATTTTTTTTCCTTTCAATAGTCCATGAAAACCGTAATTAAAAGTGTTTAGTATTTAAAAGCTTTATGAATCTGAGATATTTGAACCTTCACATGGTTTTTCTTCTTTATGAATCTGAGAATGGATTTGCTTTGAATCATTACATTTTCATGATGTGAGTTTTAACCAAAAGTATTTAGAGTCAACATTGTTTCTAAAATACTACGCAGCCTTGAAAGTTGTGTCATCTTAGAGTCAGGTTTAGTTGTTACTTGTTAGGCATCGATGTTGCTAGTGATAACAATATTTAATACTTGTGAGCTACTTAATGAATCATTACATTTTCATGAAGCCATTAGTAATCAAATAATTCTGTAGTCCACAAAAGAATGCATGTACATATATGTCTCTCAACACTTGTACACAGTAATAAATTACAATTAGTCAATCTACCCTACATAACTTTATTCCTTTTGCTGCCTGGAACTTGATGTAATGATGTGATGACCTTGAAAGCTCTTAACACAAATTCATTAGGCATTTCTTCTTTGAACCTAGCCACTGCTCCTCCTTTCACTATTTCAGTACACAATATTGTTATTCTCTCTTGCATAATTACAACAAAATTTAAAATACATGCAAGGCTTGATTCAAATCCTGTTTTGCAGTCTTGGGCTCTCTTCTTCTCGTATGCAAGGCTTGTGATAACACATAATTACAGAAGGTATGCTCTCTACTTGCGCTCTCTTCTCTTGTATGGAATTGATATTTTGATGGCACAACATATATTATTCTCCTGCAATGGGAATTTTTTTCCAACTTCGATGACAAATTTATATCTTGATCTACATATGTATTTGTAATTACATGCATGCAGTCTTGGTATTGTGCTGTCCCAATTTTTATCTCCAGAATGTGGAGCTGCATTTTCATGATAAGTGGATTGGTTGTTTGCTTATTTTTGGTGATTTCATTGTGCCTTCTCTTTACTTCTTTGGACACCAATTGACTTCGAATTAGACAATGTTGAGACACGGGAAGCAGTCATGCTCTCAGTTTGAGGCTGAAAAGGCCAGATGGGATGAGAGTTCAGTTGATGCATTGGTTGACATATGCGTGGAAACTATTCAGTCCGTCATAAGGACACCCGGTTCCCCGGTGTCCAAATTCGAATGGGTGGAAGTCAGAGACAAATTTCAGACACGCACTGGGCTGGCTTTCAAAAAAGAAGCCTTAAAAAATAAATGGGATCAATTGAGAAAGGAGTGGACCTTGTGGACCCGCATGACCAAGAACGATACTGGTCTTGGATGGGACCCCCTTACCGGAAGAGTTGATATGAGTGATGATTGGTGGCAATTAAAAATTAAGGTAACAAGTACTTGTATTGTGAATTTCCTTTATGATTGCATCATTTCGTTTATGTGTGGTTATTCTACAATACTTTTCTCACAACCCTGTTTTTCTCACAGGAAAATAAAGACTACGCAAAGTTCAAAAAACATGGTTTCCGGTATCGTGACCAGTTAGATTTCTGCTTTGCTGGAGGTGTTGCAACTGGCAAGTATTGTGTCCCTCCTAAAGCTGGAAACCTCGTCCCAGATACTCAGACAGATGAAGTACCCCTGCACCAGACAGATTGGTTTGACAACGATGATGTCTATACCCCGCTCCCCGTGGATGTGGATGCCCTTATGGATGATGTGAGATCTACAGCCACCTCTCCAAGCAAAGATGATTTCACTACTCCTATTTCTAGGCGTGGAGTTACTGCCCCTGCTTCCGGGAACAGAAGCAGCCCGCTCATGCCCTCTGCAAGTCAAAAAATCAGTTCAAGTTCAAGGAAGCGAAAATCCGGATCAAAGGCAACTGAAGATGATGCAACAATGACCCGGATTGCTAGTGCGTTGGAGGTCCATAATGAGATCAGTATTACGAGGCTGAAGGGGAGAAATGAATCAGCGCCTGCATCTTCTCCAGCATCTGCTGCGGGCTCCGCTGCTGGTGGCACTGCAGCTGTTTTTGCCACTCCAGCTCCTGAAAAAAGAGATGAAGCCAGGGCTGCCCTCAATGAGTTAATGTCCGCTGGAGAGCTATCAGCGGCGCAGTATTACTTTGGTTTGGAGTTGGTGACTGAACCCCGGTATAGGGGAATTTTCCTAGACATGCTGCCTTCTTTCCGTAGTGGTTACATTATCATGAAGTTTGAGAGTGATAGAGAGTAGCTTATGAACTTGTTTTTATGTTGTTCGGATGGTTTGGATTTGTTATTTATTTGGGACTGTGGGACATTTGTGTTTTTTGTTTGTGTTTTTGTTTGAGAATGAGACATGTTGTTTGATTCGGATATTAATTTAATTGAGCTACATTTGTAAGAGTCGATGCTGCCTTAAATGTTTTGAATGTCTTTACATTAGAGATCATACTGTTTTGGTGTACAATTGTCTTTTTTTTTTTTTTTTGCTGCCAACCTTTGGCCTGTACAGGGTTGGAGAGGTCATCTTATATTATTTTTTTCCCATGATTTTTTTTTCCTCATTTGCATATACTGCAGAATGTGCATTCATTTTAATCAAATGAATTATGATATGGATGTTTTCTTTTATATAGAAATGGACAATGGTTCGAGTTCTGAAGATGAGCAGGATGATGTATTTGTGTTAGCTGCCGCAGCTGCAGCTCAATTTTATGCCGCACATAGACCAGCTGTGCCGCGAGTCCGTTGTCGGAATTCCGCACTTACAGGGGCGCAATTTGTGAGAGAAGTGTTAACTGGACATCCCACTCGGTGCCAGGAAAGTTTTCGAATGCCAGTTAATTTGTTTTGGGCCCTTTGTAATGATCTTGCCACACACTACAGGCTAGCACCAACTCAAAACACGGCTATACCAGAGATGGTGGGCATATTTTTATTTACACTGGGGCAGGGTGGTAGCAACAGGTTAGCAGCAGAGCGGTTTCAACACTCCACAGAGACAGTAAATAGGTTGGTCCACAGAGTTCTTGACTCTGTAAAGTTATTGGCAGTGGACGTGATTAAACCGAGAGAAAACCAATTCTCTGAAGTCCCGGCTAAGATTATGAGAGATCGAAAATTACATCCTTTTAGGAATACGATAGGAGCTATGGATGGGACTCATGTACCGGCAGTGGTTCCTCGGGATCAAAGAATTCCGTACATTAATAGGAAGGGTGTAACGAGCCAAAATGTATTGGCAATATGTGATTTTGACATGATGTTCTTGTTTGTTGCTGCTGGGTTCGAGGGTTCAGGGCATGATGCACGTGTCTTGGACCACGTTCTTTCGATACCGGGGTTTGACTTCCCTCATCCACCGGAAGGTGAGTTTGATTTTTTTGAATCATGAGTTTGGATTCAATATTATAATCTCTATTACGTTGACGGGCTTGTAATTGATGTAGGAAAATATTACTTGGTCGATTCGGGGTATGCAAACAAGCCGGGGTACCTCGCTCCTTATCGGGGCGAGAGGTATCATTTGCCGGACTGGATTAATGGACGACGGGTTAGCGGACCACGAGAGAGATTCAACCGCAGACATGCACATCTCCGTAATGTCATAGAGAGGACGTTCGGGGTCACCAAACAAAGATGGAAGATTTTACGGGATATGTCTAATTATGGATTTCCTTCACAGGTGGACTTTGTGTATGCGTGTTGTGGGTTGCATAATTACATTCGTCAGCGGACTGGGACTGATGAGCAGTTAGAGGAGGTGGGGGGAGATTCCAGTAGCTCCGCAATGGATGATACAGAGACATATATCGGAGAGGGTGACGACGTTACTGACGATCAGAACATGGGTACAATAAGAGATAGAATTGCTGCTGCACTACGATAGGTGTAAGGGAACATGTATCTTCTATGTATGATTGATTCAAAAAAAAATTCCACGTTCAACTGTGATGTATGTATGTATGTGTACCACGTGTATTTGTGAAAGATGTATTCGTATGTGTGATTGGAAAAAAAATATTGCGAATTTGCTAATATATGTTCGTGTGTACGTCTATTTGTTCAATCTATGTTGTATGAATTTTCCACATTTATTTATTTGTTTGTTTAAATTTTGGTTAAAAAATATTTATAATAATTTTCATTCGAATTTTGAAGTTTAATGGAAGTTCGAGAATTTAAATTAATTAAACAATGTTGTTATAAATACATGTATGAAGAATTGCTTAAATAATACCCCTAAAGGTAAATTGAACAGCTTATACTCTATGCATGACATACTCTCATCCAAACACCACACAGCTTGTTTGAAAGCTTATTTCACAGCTTATAAAACACTAGCTTATCCGCCAGCTTATAAGCTACGACAATACTCTGATCCAAACGGGGGGCAAGAAAGTTGGTTCCTCCATCCAATAGACTGGTCCCACAAAGCATTACACCTATACGTACGTACCATATGTTACTCTCTTCTTTCTTTATAGCTTTATGGACCAACCTACCTTTGATCTTCACTACTCTCTCTCTCTCTCTCTCTAAACAGCTTTCTTTTCTTTTTCTTGGTTTCTCTGGGTGGTTTCGAGTGCATAGAGATTCGACGATGACTACAGTAATGAGGATTCTGCAGGTGGTGGTGATGGTAGTTATGGGTTTAGCTGCTGTGAGCCTAAATGGGAAGTGGGTTGCAGCCCATGAGGTGGTGCACCATGTGGTTGGAGGGGACCATGGCTGGGACCCACAAACGGATTTGGTTTCCTGGCTATCCGATAGAAACTTCATCGTTGGAGACAAGATCTGTAAGTCCCCCGCCCTCTCTGCTTTAAGCTATTCGATTCGTGTACGTAATCCATGGGTTTTGTCAGGGTTTGCATACTCCGCGGCCCAGGGAAGCCTAGCTGAGCTCAAAAGCAAGGAGGAATTTGAGGCGTGCGATTTGAGCAACCCCATCAGGATGTACACGGATGGCTTGGATAGCATCTCGCTAGACGGGGAAGGAATCCGCTACTTTGCAAGCAGCAATCCAGAAAACTGCAAGAACGGGCTGAAGCTACCAGTAGATGTCGGGTCCGCCGCCACCACCACGGCCCAGAGCTTTGTCCAAGGCTTGGCTGCTGGGCCCACATCTCCTTCTGGTGCAGCCCATTTCAGTGGAAGTTTTGCCTCGTCATTTATTGTACTGTGCCTTTGCTACATTGTTGCCCTGGCCTCTTAAGTAACTCTCCTTATTTCGAATTTGGTTTTCGTACATTTTTTGGTAACATATCGGGTGCGCTTAAGTAACGTCATGGGCTGCCAAATAAGATACACCGTCTTTTTGAGAGATGACCCAATTTTAATCATTATTATTATTATTTTTCTCCGGAGAATAATTCTCATCATGAAAGTTATTGCTTTACGACCTTTTAGTCTAAAATGCTTCCATGGGGGTGAACAAGTCATATTCATACAAGATTTGTGCTGAACTTCTCTGCTTTAAGAAGAGTGGTATGCATACGATGGGAAAAAAATCGATTATGGGTCCAACAAATTAGGTATTTATAAAATATTGTATGTTGGAATCCAATTTAATTTAGATTTTCGAACTATATTAGGATTAGTATAAATTGGACAATAATACAATTCAGTTGGATCCGAACAACTAAATAGAATAATTTTTTGTATTTGGATTCGAATACGGTTTTAAATCGAACAAAATCTTATGTGTTTGGGCCTAAATTTCATATTATCACTTATGTTCAAACTTAGTCTAATTCAAGTCAAATAAATCGATCATATGGATCGAACATAATTTTACACCCTAGCTATAAGTGTGTGGTTGTTTAATCTTTACATAATATTTGGGTTGGAAATTGCAACTATCGTACTCAAATGAAAATTTAACTTTTTTTATTTAAATAATGGAAAATTAACCATTAAGACTTCTTTAAAAAATATTTTTGCAGGTTAGGTGCACCGTTTTGGTCCAGCACGTGAAGTTGGCTCATCTGCCTCGTGATTCATGGTCACTGAGGGCCGTCGATTCCAACTAACATTTACTAATTTACTATCGTAGGTCCTAAGTTCTAACCTACAACGTATTTTTTTCATAAGTCCACCTCGCTCGCTCTTCCCTTCCTCTCACTTTTCAGAGTTTCACTCTCCTCCCTCTCTCTAACTCAACCAATCTTTCACAGGAGCTCTATAAAGCTTCGCTTTGTTGCCGCGATCATGACTTTGAAATCATTCGTCCAAGTACAACCGGATTCTCACTTCCCCATCCAGAACCTCCCGTATGGAGTGTTCCGCCCGGAATCGGGCTCGACAGCCCGACCTGGCGTGGCTATCGGCGATTGCGTTTTGGACCTATCGGAGATCACTCGTGCCGGCCTTTTCGACGGACTGGTCCTCAAAGGCTCTGATTGCTTCCTTCAGGTTAGTAGGTTCTCAGTTTATGGACTGGCGGTAGCATTGAATGCATGCTTAAATTATGTGTGGTTTGGACTTTGGAGTGGGAGAATATTTCAATGTCATCGGTGCAGTTTTTGATTTTGATATTTACCTTCATAGATTATGATTTATTTAAATTCTGAGAAGAAACGAACGCCATTGCTATACATGGATTAACATTGAACTTTTCGATTCCGCTTCAGTCTTCCTCCCGTTTGATAAGAAATGCATTGCGGAAATTGTTGAACTTAAAGGCTTATTTATTTGATTCATTTCTTCTATGACACTTGCATATACGACAGAAATGGTGATGAGATGCTCATGTTTGTTAGGCTGAATAATATGACACATGCAAAGAGTCTTGGTGAGTGACATGGCCTAGAATAAAAAACGTAATTATGAATCGAATGTCGGATTATGGAGTGTAGAGTATGATTATTGCCTGCCTTTAATTTGTTGAAATTTAATTAGGGTGTTATGCAAGATTTTAAGTTAATTGATTGTGATGTACTATAACGTGTTGGCAGCCTAACTTGAACAAGTTTTTGGCTATGGGACGGCCGGCATGGAAGGAAGCTCGCGCTACACTTCAAAACCTGTTGGCGGGTATGTTTATTGTTGTATTTGAATGGTTTAATCTTTAAATCTTTTTTTTTCTTTCTGAAGATCAATTTGGGAACAAGCTATAAAATCAAAAGTATAAGAGGTACTAAATTCAAAGTAACTTGAAGTACCAAAAATCCTTAGAGAAAGACAGGGAGAGGGTACTAAATCCATTGCAAGTGGGAAGTATCTTTTTCATCAAAGAGAGAATGACAGTTGTTTAATTTATTTTTTTTTCAATTTCTTGGCGACGGAGCTGAAAATGTAACAATTAGTTGGTTACTTTCTAATGCAGCCTCTGAGCCTACCTTGCGTGATAATGCTACTTTAAGGCAGAAAGCCCTTGTTCCAATGGTAAGATGTCTATAGTGATAAATATGCCATTTTATTAATTTTCTCTCTTCAATAGTGTTAATTGTATACTTGATCGATAGGAAAAAGTAGAAATGCTCCTTCCTGCTGTGATAGGGGACTACACAGACTTTTTTGCGTCCATGCATCATGCAAAGAATTGTGGACTTATATTTCGTGGGCCGCAGAATCCAATCAATCCGAACTGGTATGGTAGCCTGGTAGGCATAAAAAATACATCACATAACTAATCCAAAAACTTTAAAATGTCTGTGTCTCATATATGACAGATCCCTGCCCCACGCAATGCGACCTATTAATTTGCTTATATTCCCATTTTCTGGCTTAGAACTTTCATTGTCTTTCCAGGTTCCATCTTCCTATTGCATATCATGGACGGGCATCATCTATTGTCATTTCCGGAAAAGACATTATTCGACCGAGGTTGGAGAATCCAATTTCTTCTTCTTTCTTTTGCTTTTACACAATTTTCATGATTCAGAGAATGAACAGAGAAAGTTATTATAGAATTGACTATATAATGTTGATGAATACTTGGGTACCTCAATCTAATACAGCACCTAGGTGCCAATTCAACTCTCCCTCATAACTAAATCTATGTAATACCGACTTTTTTTTAACTGATTCCATATATTCAAAAGGGGAAAATTGTTGTAATATGTTCATGAAGGCTGCTGGCATGCAGCTTAGGTGTGAACTAGCAGATGTACCGATTCATACATTGCACATTCACAGGGATGGGACCCACCCAACTGGAAATTCTTGATAATACTATGGGCATTCCTCAGAGTATGCTCCATGCATTTATCCTGACTTGCCTGACTTCCATTCATTCTCTCTTATATGCTGTATAATTTCCTCTTATGACAGGGGTCAGGGCCATCCTACCTCCGATTCTGGACCATACTTTGGGCCTTCACAAAAGCTGGACTTTGAGCTGGAAATGGTCAGTCTGATAAGCTCTTTCATTACATTAATTTTTCTGGGAGAACTTTATATTATGGATATTTGAATTCATGATAAACTATGGTATTCCTTTGATGGTTACTCTATTTTCCTCTTGTTCTTCATTGTTATGACTCATTTTGCTTCTCGTTTGATACTTCACATCATTTGCAGGCTGCCATAGTTGGCCCTGGAAATGAATTGGGAAGGCCTGTGGATGTCAATGAGGCTGCAGATCATATCTTTGGACTTGTGTTGATGAACGACTGGAGTGGTAAATGCACGTTACATTTCTTCTCTGTGCTCTTGTTTGTTCATTTAAGTTCTAAGCGTGTGAAAGTTGGTTTTGACAGCCAGAGATATTCAGGCATGGGAATATGTGCCCCTTGGGCCTTTTCTTGGAAAGAGCTTTGGTAAGAATTTAAGGGTGTATTGTTCCAATGTCTGTGTACACTGTTTGTACTATTAATTTTTTTCCTCCGCGTTCTTTTTGCTGCACTCCTTTTTTTACTAGCGAATATTGTAGGAACTACTATATCTCCTTGGATTGTGACACTGGATGCTCTTGAACAATTTGCTTGTGATGCTGCCAAACAGGTCTATATATACGAATCATCCTACGTCCTCCATTTTTGCTTGAAATTCCTTCATATTTGGCAATATAATGTATTCCGACCCCAAACATTTGGGATAAAGGCTTGGATGATGATAATATAGCAATATAATGTATAATTTATATTCTATTTGCAGGACCCCCCTCCATTACCATATTTAGCTGAAAAGATATCCAAAAACTATGATATTTCCTTGGAGGTAGTATCTGGCAGCGTATTTATATGCATTCTTCTTATGGTGTTTAATTTTTTAAAGACAGATATTGTGTTGGATTTTTTCTATATGCTTTGGAGTATATATTATATTGTCTAGGCTCCAAATGCTATCATTTATTGCCATCTGATTATGATGATGAAACACTATCTTCTTTGTACAAGGTTGAAATCAAACCTGCTGGACACGATGCTTCGTGTGTGGTCACACAGAGTAACTTTAAACACTTGTAAGCGGTTCTCCTTTGTCACATTCTGGATTTGAAACGCCGCTGAATTTGTTTGACTTCTTACCCTGTTTACATTTGTTGAACCATAACATCAGTGGCCTAGTTTGTATTATGCTTCCTGGTGCATCCTTTGTGGGCTGATAATCTGATATTACTTAAAAATCATGATCAGCAAAGCTGAGGTTTAGGTAACTTAACCTGTATAGGGGTTTGCATGGAATATTTGATTGAATGTTGTATCCGTGCTGAAATTTGTTTTGTGCTGCCTAAAATGATTTACCATGTGGGCATCTTAATCCTCTAGTAACTGTCAACTGAATGCTTCGAGATTTTCAGCAAGAGAAAAATTATGGATGCCGGTCTTCTAATTATAAAATTTGATTTCCACGCTTCGTATTGGATCTTCAATTGCTTCTTATATGAAGTATTTTAATTTTCTTTAACATATATTGCAGATATTGGACAGTAACTCAACAACTTGCACACCATACTATCAATGGTTGCAACCTAAGACCAGGCGATCTCCTTGGAACTGGCACCATAAGCGGACCTGTATGTTTTTTCTTATTCAATTCTTGAGTACTACAGACAATTGAAATGTAGTATTTGTATTCTGCACCTTTCTGTTATTGACAATCTCACTTCGAGCAGAAGTTAAATGATCTTGCATTGCAAATATTTTGCAACAGGAGCCTGATTCATATGGATGCTTGTTAGAGTTGACATGGAATGGACAAAAGTCACTTTCCCTAAATGGGATTGCTCGTAAATTTCTGGAAGACGGAGATGAAGTCATCTTCACTGGTTTCTGCAAGGTTGCTCATCATAACATGTTTTCCTTGAGCATGTTTGCAGTTTCCCTTAATGTCCATAACCAAGGAACTCGTGAATACCTTCCCCCCAAACATATAACGGAAGCTATTGTCATCATCTTACTAATACTTGATAGTTCATTGCAGGGAGATGGTTTCGTTGTTGGTTTTGGCAAATGCTCGGGAAAAATTGTTCCCTCAACCCCTTGATGAACTTTTCTTGCTCATGAAATTGGAAGCAAGTCAAGGATGATATCGTAACATCAAATGGAGCTCAATTTGGTTGTGCTGGATTGGCCAGTCTACTGTGCAAATTTATTTCCATTGTTTTGTAATGTTTGATGTTTCAAAGGATCGAGCTAAAAATGTAGCCTTTTGAAATAGGACACTTGAGTAAATAATGTTGGTGCCGTGTTCATCTCATGAAACTTCTTAACAGGAACGCTGCTAGGCTGAAGACAAGTTACTGGCATAGTCGATAGTAAGTTTATGTGTGCTGAGAAGTGAAGGACCATTTTCAGATGCATAGTATTAGTAAAACATGAATATTTGTCAATAACAGAGCATGGATTGATCCCCTTTTTGGCTTATCAAGCGACAAGATCATTCAAGAAGAACGATCACAACTTTCCTTTTCTTTTTTGATTTTTGTATTTTTACTAGAGAGCCAGTATCATCGGTCACACCTTGCCTTCAAAATCCCAAACCATGAAATCCACTGGCAGACACGGCTTCTCCTCGTCCCTATCCACTACGTCCACCGTCACCCACACCTACACTTACCATACTGACCATTCTACCCTTCTACCAGAAAACCAAACCTACACAATCCCAATCAAGTCCTCGACCGTCCATCTCCATCAACAATCCCAAAACGAGGCCGCTGCAACCAAGATCCAATCCAGCTACCGGGCACACCTAATTCGGATGCTCTACAGGAAAATCTCAGCCGTCAATTTGGAGGCCAACCATCTGCAGCGTCTACTCCAGATGCAGGAGACAGTGGACGCCGTTCGGAGCAGTGAGAGGGAAAGGCTGAGAATGAACGAGGCGTTGATGGCGCTATTACTGAGGCTGGATTCGGTCCCCGGGATCGATCCGACAGTGAGGGAGGCGAGGAGGAAAGTGAGCCGTCGGATCGTAGGGATGCAAGAAATTCTGGACGCGGTGGTTGAAGCGAAGGTCGGGTGCGGTGATGACGCCGTGGATTATGGGGCGTGGGGGCGACATGGAAACGGTGGATTGTGGAGGGATTGGGACTGGGATAGGGTGGTGGCAGAGATGGAGGAGGAGTTGTGTAGGGAGAGAGGAGGGGAGGAGATGGAGAGGTTCTGTGCTCAGTATTTGGGTTTTAGGTGCTTGCAAAGGTTTCTGCGTGATCCCTGAAGAAAAGAATCGATGATCATCATCACCACATGCTCCTCCTCCTCGTCGTCTTGCTATCTATAAGTTAGCAGTGTTGGTGATATGATTGGTAATTTGCTAGGTACTCTCTCATAAATCGACTCATGTAAATTACGCTTTTACGTGATTAATATAAAACTATAGTTTATTGTCAATTAATTATTCTTGATTTGCTGCAATTTGTAATGAAAGTTGGATTTTAAGTTTTGAAGTGAAAATAAAAGCAACGTGGTGCCCCTCATTTTTCCATGTTAATCCAAACAATTTATCCTTCCCTCTGCATCCCCAGTTTCAAGAATTTGGTGACCATCGATTGCGAGTTCAAGAATTTCAAAGTGCTTTTTCACTTTGGATGGAAGACCAAAACTGCAAGAGAGAAGGGTACAACAACTCCTACACTTTGCTGACCGCGGGACAAGCTTTGATCAGATAACAGGTTACAGGGGTCGCTTTCTGTTCTAGCTATTGAGTTACCATTTCTTGCTCCGGGCATGCTTGAACACTGTCTCTCTTTCTCTCTATCAAGTCTCAATACCTTCTTTTATTTGTCTCTAACAATCGAATGACTGAACTAGGGTTTTTGATTAGGATAACAGAATTGGGTTTATTTTTCTTTTTTCTTTTTGAAAAAGTGATGTACTGACTCAGTTTTTTTTTGTTAAAAAAGAATTTCCTAGGATGGACATGAGAAAATGGGGTGAAAAGAAAAACCCACTGGCACCTGCACCTCCGAAAGTGGAAGAGGAAAGAATAAAAAAAGGAATTAGGCTTGGCCCACTACGGGAACAAGACGGCCTGGAAACAGCCCATTAGCAGCTTCTAAAAGTAGGCCACGCGAACATAACATAAAAAATGAAGGCCTTATTATTTTAAGCCCACTGAAGATGACTATGCATTGATGATGATGACCTTGCTTCAGTGGTCTTATTCAAAAATGAAGATGGTGTTGATAAAAAAAAAGCTTAGCCTGGAAATTTTGATCAATTGTGGAGGAATATCAATGTACAAAATGAATCTCAAGGAGAAGACAAGAGACTTAGACAGTCTTTTAGTTCTTGCAGTCGACTTCAAGGCATCATGCAGAGAATGGAGTTTTACTAGCGTTCAATCTAGCCAAAAGACTGGACGCCGTACAGTCCAATTCATTGGACGACACGTAGATGACATCTATAAATAATTTTTAATTTTTTTTAAAAAAATTTATTATGAGAAGGATATGACAAAAATGGGTATGAAATTTTAATTTATTATTAACAAAAGATGAAAATAATTTTTTTTATTTTTTCATTCTTTTGTCGATGGATTATTTACATAATTTTTATTTTGCTGACGGATTACCGATGATTTTTTTTCCCGACAGATTACAGACGGATTTTTTTTCTTCGATGGATACGAATTTTAATTTTTTAAAATTTTGGCCGATGGATTATAGACGGAAAAAATCCATCGGTAATTACCAGCGAAATTTTTCATCGGTGTTTAGATTACCTATGACTGTTTTAAAGATGAAAATTTTCAATCGATAATCAATATTATCGATGAATTTTTAGGATTACCGACAAAAAAATTCTTTCTATAATTTGTGAAGTTCTTGTAGTGAGATTAACGTCATCAAATTATTAGTTGGAGCAAGATAGACATTTATGCAATTTTTTTTAATGGTGAAAATTATAATATTTAATTTAATGGTAAATAGAAGACGGTGTCGCATATCTTGAACAAGTATATATTTTGAAAATATTAATTAGGGGCAAGCTGGATATTTAGTGTGTAATGACATGCGTATTGTAATTTTATTTTATTTTAAATGTTAATTTTTTTCGATGGTGGAGATTATACCATTTAATCTAATGGTAAGAAGGTGGACTGTTTTTGTACAGTTATTTAAGTAGATTGTTTTGTAGTTCAGCCCCAGATAATAGATGGAGCGTGCAATGACCAATGATATCTTGGTTTTAATTTTGGTGTTCTGATGGACGTCGTCGAGAGAGGGTAGAGGGAGGAATATGTGGTTAATTTTGTTGGTATGGAGGGACTCTAGGACATGTTTATGGGCTTTGGATGGAGGAGCATTGGTGGGATGAAGAAGGTTATTGAGAATTGGCGAGTTAGTCGTTTGGCTAGCTCCACCATAGGGATTAGGTGACCCATTCTTGGAGTAGGAAGAATGGCTATATGGTGTTTCATGGTCATATTGACGAGCTTCTGTATATACGTTTGTGTACGATTATAGGTGTCTTGTTGTTCAACGAGAATAATGAATGATAGTTTATATAGGGTTTAACGGTACTTTTCGTCACCGAAAAAGTTAACATTTTCCAACTCGATCACTAACGGTCCGTTTGGATCAGAGTATGTCTCATAGAGTATAAGCTCTCGTAAAACGTAAAAGCTGAGAGTGTCTGAGAGTATGAGTGATAGAGTATAAACTAGCTTATACTCTAAAACAAACGGAGGCTAAAGGTTTTAAAAATTTTAATTCAATAACCGTGGTTTTGAATTTGTTTCAAAATCAAGATTCCTAAATTGAAACTTTTGAAACCTCGATGATTGAGTTTTACAGGCATGGATTTCATGGAGTTTTATTTTTTTCTTATATTTAATAAGACATATAATTTTTTAAAATTGTGATTGTCATGTCAACTTTGTTGTTCCATATGGGATGGTCGGCTTGCTATGTAGGCAGGTTACATGGCTGAATTATATAAAATATGGTAGTGTAACTACAATGAAGTATTTTTACTTTTGGAAGTGAAATTGAAACGCTTTGATTGTCAGTGATCAAAATGTAAGATGATTAAAAATTGCATTAATCTCTTATAAATTTGGCCCGCCCCTCCAACCATCTGAGTCCCCCCTAGAAATTTGGATCATGCAAACTTCTAATTAGGGTGTCCATTAATTTTTGATTCAATTTTTAATTGACATTAAAATATCCAAATTGGTTTGATTTTGATATTTTACAATCCATAATCGAAAAATATAATTTAGACAATCGAATTTCGGATAATCAAACAAAAAGGCAAAAAGATGTTGTAATGTTTTAAAAATATTGAAATACAAGCATGGTCTATTAATTAATCGTTTTTTTTAATTTTAAAAGTGACTGGTTTCCCATCATTGGAAATTATTGTTTGCGTTTGACCGGGGGTTCCTTAATTCACATGGAGTAGAAAACTTTGAAAAGTATATATATGTTCATTCAATAGATTAGACCGTCAAAAACGTTTTTCCTCTTCTGAGCCGGGAACTGTTTGTTTTGATGGGGGAAAAATATCATTTTACATTGAAGGAGTCTTTTGCTTCTAGAATCACGCATAACAGTCTCCATTATTATTAGAATTTCAAACACAAAATCAATTTTAAACAACAACCAAACAGATACTAGTCTCCATTATTATTATTTTTTGACTAAACAGTAGTTGTCGTCAATGCAGATACTGATTTTTTATTTTTTTTTTGAAAATTTTAAAAATTATTGCATCCATAACAATCACATCTCCATGATTTTAAATTTCAATCTTTAGTTTTTAGCATCAAAATTTGATATCAGACTTGTTTGCTTTTTCACTCAGGTTGAAAAAATTCAATAAATAAATATGAGTAAGCTAATAAATTTAATTAATTTTATTCCTAATATATCTTTCATTAGTTTCTCGAGAATAAAAAAATGCGTATTTACTTGAAGAATATGAAAAGTATCATTTGTTGATAAAGATGCACAGTAAATAATGATAGATTAATAAGTTAGTAATTTTGCTTATTTTTAATAAAAATATGAATTATAATTTGAGACAAATCAAAATAAAAATATAACTCACGAAGCAAGAGATATTTGATAATTGTGGGAGCTATTTTCATTACAAAGTGTGCACTTTTGAAAAAGCAAATTAATAGATGCTCATCATTTAACACGTATCTCGTGTCTTCCTTTGAATATGCGGCCCCCAATCGTTTTGATCTTTTACATCAAATTTGTTTTTGCCGACTTTCTTGATTCAATCAAATGCATTTCAGGTCATTCAACTAAAATTGGCTACTGCTTAATATATATATATAAAATAATAATAAAATTATTGACAAGTTTCGATACAAAAGTTAAGTACAAGATTCGGGTCACTAATTGGTTATTACTTCAAACGGTGCGTATTTGGAATAAGTACCGACGCCTTTAACAAATTCAATAAAAGCAATAGACTCCTCGTTCGCCTTCACGTCGAATTCCGACCGTAAAGCCGCTGGCATGAACAGCCAAACACCGGAAGCCAAAGCGAACGCCACTACCAACGGCCCGGCAACAATCCTCGGGAGCCTCAATTTCCCCTTCGCCTCTTTCTTCACCGCCAGCTCTATAGCCAAACACACGCCGTGTAGAACAAAGAAGCATGTGAGCTCCCAATTGGGCGTTTTTCTTCCGACGTAGAAGAATATCAGCTCGTGCATCAAGCCGGACACCAAAAAGGTAGCCACAATGGCCGGTAGAGGCGCTAATTTGCGTCCAATAACCAGGGTCGAAACCTTCCGGACGGGGTCGTAGACCGTCGGGTGCAGGGTACTCGTGACCATGAGATTCCATCTTCTCCCCCAAAAGTCCTGTATTGAAGTGGCGAGGTACGGCTCGTCGAACTGCGGCTCCAACTCCACTCCTAGCCAAGCTCGAGCCATGGCTGCAATCAGAGCCAGAAACAGCTCCAAAGCGCAATACAAGCAAACACAATACGACAGTTTTATAATGTTGGGACTGATTTTGTCTTTGTTTTGGAAAATGGGGACTGCCGTGGCAAAAATCAGAGACTTGACGGAGTAATTCAAGGGAGATTTGTGGGTTTTAAGAGACGGGCCGGGTTTGTTCTGTCGGATCTTGATCGGAAGACAGGATACAAGTAGGAATTGTTGAAGGGGAAGAGCAGGAGAGGTGGAAGACAGAGGACCCTTACCGGCGGCGAAGAGGAGTAGCCGGAAAGTGGCGAGCCATGAAAGGAAGAAAGATGTAGGACCGCCAAGAGAGAGCGTGTGGAGATTGAGTGGGAGGTAGAGAAAGAGAAGTGTAACAGGTAGAAACGCTAGAAGCCTAGATTTTCCTGGTTTGGTGATTCTGCCAATTGTGTGACAATAAGACAGTGCAAGCATGGCAGAAGCCCAGACCATGACGAACCTCTGGATCTCTCCCTCCATTTTCTCCTGTTTTCCCGCAAAATTTAGGAGAAAATCAGATGCTGAGAGAGACATGGTTAGTTGTATGAGTTTTTTTCTCATACAAAAGCATGGTTTTAAAGCTTTTTTATTTTTATTTTTTATTTTATGAATGACGTCGTTTTGGTTGATGGTGTGGGTTTGAGATGGATTATCCGAGGCGGTGATACTTCTTTATGACGGTTGTGGTTTTCCATTGAGGTCATTCTATTTTAAAATTACTATAAAATTATTTAAAATTGAAACCAACCGTAATTATTTATCCTCCAATATTTGTTTAGCATTTGACTTTAATATTTTTATTTTTTCACAAATTGGTGTGATATATTCTAATACAAGTGTAATTAAATTTATTTATTACTTTAATTATATTTCTTTTAGTATATGATTTTATCACGCATTCATGTCATGCGAAAAATGTCATCATCCACGATCATATTAAATGTTTGAGTTATCTTATTTTTACAAGTGAGAGTTTGAATCCACTCACTAATGTACTCACACATATTTTCGATAACCTATTTATAATATAAGGCAAAGGTTGGGTCGAGTCGTTTATTAAACATTCAGATATCCTAAATTGGACTTCAAAAATCAAAACCAATCCGATTGAAAATTCAAATCAAAATCACTTTCAAATTCTGCTAGATCAGTTTTCAAATTTTAAACGAATCGGATATCCTGCGAATAATACCCAGGTCATTTTTCCATCTATATACTTTATTATTAAATTTGTTTGGAATAAATGTGCTCAAAATATTTAAAAAACAATGAATTTGTGGGTTTGGAAATTGTCCATCTCAATGAAGGAGAACAAATTGTTGCCAAACAAGAAAGGAAAACCCGTGATTTGACCGTTTGTGAATCCAATCTTCCATATCCATATATATAAAATAAAAATCTCATAAATGCACTACAAGAAGTTACCTATGATTCAGGGAGAGAAAATAAAATCTAATAATCTAATGATAAAAATTAAATTAATAATTATAATTCATGATCATCCAACATAAAAAAACTTTTAATATTCCTTTTGTTATAACAAAAATGATAAGGTGTCATTTAAGATTTAGGAGTCATAATATATAAATTAATAATTAAAATTAACATTAAAAAATTAATAATTATATGAGAAATTTCTTGATATTTCTTTTGTTATGAAAAAGATGACAAGATGTCACGTAAGATTTAAGAGATATAATATGTAAGTCAACAATTAAAATTAACATTAAAAAAACTAATAATTATACGAAAAATTAAAAATTAATGATCATTCAATTTAAGAAACGTCTTAATATTCTTTTTTGTTTTTCATGTCAATAAATAAATAAATAGCTATATGCAATACATAAGTTTAGAGAATGTTTATATGAGTTTTTGTGATGACAACTCAGTAAAAATATTACCGCATATTATTACATGTATAAATTATTTTTGATTAATGATTAATTTTAAAAATGAAAAATATAGATATTATGTCATGACCATTAGGTTTTGTATTGATTTTCATTTTCAATTTATTACAGTTAGTCATATATTTTGTTTGATAAAAATAAATCAACAACACATTAAATCTCAGAAAATTAAGAGTTAATAGATATTCAAATGTTAAAGAGATAAATATTAAGTAATAACACCATGCTCTCTGACGATACAATCCAAATCTTCTTGATTTTTTTAACCTAATATATTATGTTTGAGAGAATATGTGATATAGAGAATATGCGGAATCTTATACATTTTATTAAAATTATTAAAACTATTTAATATAAGATCGATAAAATAAACAAATTAAATAATTGAAAAAAATTACCACGCGTAGCGGTGGGTACTACACTTGTCCATTAAAAAATGGTGCCGGAAGCCAAGACTTTCTTTATTTTCTAAGCAATTCCTTTCAATTTTATAATCTCAGTATGTCATACATTAGGACACTACTTTTGTTTTGAATTATTACTGTCAAGTATGAAATGCCAACTATCGTTGTGTCAATTTATACTTGGTATTATTCAGTGTTTTTTTCTTATAATCTCAACGAAACGTATCTTCAGTGGAGTTGGGGAATCTAGAATTACTAAGGTCCCAAGGTAATTCGTATATTCGTTTGATATTGGCCAGATAGTAATCGGTGTAAATTTTTTATATTTGACAGTTTGAGATACTATAATCTCTGACACACCTGCAACAATCACGATTTTGGACCAACAATGTGTTTTGATCGAGATTTAAGAGTTTAACAGTAATTTTTATGTCTCACTCAAAAACGAAAAAAAAGTTGTTGTTAAAGGGACCTGAAATATTTCATATTTATATTAATCTTTTTGTATATTTATAATGTTCAATTTGATTTTTTAAAATAAAATGTATCATTCAACTCCTAAAAATAAATAAAATATAAACTTTATTACTTTTTAAAAAAGATAAATTTTGCAAGTGGTTGCACCGCCGCCACTACTGCGAGACCCATTGGAAACAAATTACAGCGGCCCAGCCCTATAACGACGCGTGATTGATAATATATAAACTAAGAGGTTTTAGGATAAATATAATTCTTCGTCATTAAAAGAGTTAGCTACATTCAACTCAATCAACAAGATTTCAATTTATTAAATTCAGAAAGTCATAATTTTATTTTATTTTTAAAACTAATCACGGGTCACCTTTTCTGCTGTTTGGACAGGTTAATATATGATCTTACACAAAAAAATATTTGTGTTGACAACGACGTGGCACAAAAAAATATTTATTGACATGACATTTAATATATTTATGTATTTTTAAACTTCATTTCTGAGTTTTTTTTCAATACATCATTTTTTTATAAATTAATTATAGATATAACGACTGTTTTTTTTTTCTTTTTGCAAAAATGACAATTCACGCTATGTTTTTAAGAGTCATGCTGTTCGCAACAACGTAACTTACTTTTATGTTTTTTGCACTAGTCACGCCGTTGCCAATGACATGATAAGGGATCGAACATGATCACACCGTTGTGAACGGCGTGATTACAGATCGTGGTTAATCACGCTATTAGCAATAGTGTGATTAGCTTGTATAACAACCAAATATTACACATGACAACAACATTTTCCTTCTCTTACACCTGATATTTGAGAGAGTTTTCCTACAAAAAAACTCAGTGAGCTCAAGGTTTGCATCTGAAGGCTCCAACTAGGTGAGTTTGTCATTTCGATTGTTTGTAGTGTAAAAGCATGGAATAGCGTGACTCGTTTTTGTTAAAATGCATAAGATTTGTTGATTAGATTTTTCAAGGGTGGGGCTTATGTTTATGGTTATGATTTCTACTTGATTTGTGTGTAGAATAACTTAATTAATTAAGATTTTGAATTGATTTGTTTAATATATAAGTTCAGATTTAGTTCCCTTTATGTATGTTAATTTAATATGTGTTTAGTGATAGTTTAATTTTTCTTAATAAATTAAGTGTATAAGAATAGTGGACTCATGAAATTTTTCAGACCAATATGACTATAGTCAATCTGCTCCACCGATTGATTATAGTCAACCTGATTCTGAGGGCGTTTTCAACAATCTTGGTTCTGTTAGTGGTAACCAGATTCTTGGTTTTGGCAGTAGTTTCGCTTGTGGCAACCAACAACCATCTTTCAATGTGAACTTGAATTTGATTCCAGAAATATGCAATACGGAGGAGATTGAGCAAGCTTATGTTGACACACTTTCAGATGCTGAAGAGGAAAAAGACATACATGCTGCTGAAAGTGAGGAAGTGGAAGATGATGATGACAAAGAGGATGTGGATGTGATTGATAGAGAGAATTATGCATATACGGATGGTAACACAATGCAGGGTGGTAGCATTATACCAACAATTCCAGAATTCGAAGATGTTAGTCTGATTGAAGATGCCACATGTAGGGATTGAGAATTAAACAATAATGCTAGACATGATGGCTTAAGAGTGAAGCAAATGTTTAATAGTAAGAATGAGCTCCTACATGCCGTGAAGTCTTGGCATTTACAAAATAACCATCAGTATAGAACAGAACGTTCAAGTTTCACTGTTGTGCAATTGAGTTGTGTGCAGAAGGAAACATGCAGGTGGTATTTACGTGCAATGTTCAATGATAGACTGCAAATGTGGATGATTATTGTCATTAGAGGGCCGCATACATGCATGAATGCTTCCTTACAACAAGGTCGCCGTCAATTGGACGCGGAGTACTTAGCGTACGAAGTTCTTGAAATGGTTAGGGCTGATTTAAAGATTAACGTGGCAGCAATTCAGGCTTTTGCTACATCACAGTTAATGTATCCAGTATCATACTTCAAGGCTTGGAGGGCAAAACAGAAATTCATGGAGAAGTTGTTTGGAACATTTGAGGCTTCGTATTCGATGTTGCCTAAGTTTTTTGAGGCTTTGAAATCATCGAATTTTGGATCTGTAGTTGAGTTTGAGCACAAAAGAGTTGTAAATGGACCAGCTACATTTGGTCGTGTCTTTTGGGCATTCAGTCCCTCCATCGCAGGATTTCAACATTGTCGCCCTCTGATAAGTGTTGATGGAACACACCTTTATGGGAAGTATAGTGAAAAATTGTTAATTGTTGTCGCATACGATACAAATAATGGTCTGTTTTCATTGTGTTACGCTCTAGTTGAAGCAGAGAATAATTATGACTGGTAGTGGTTCATAGATCGGGTCCGATATTACGTTGCTCTTGATAGGCCTGGAATGTGTGTATTATCAGATCGTCATGCTAGCATTAAACGAGCAATGCATGAAAGATGGCCAGAACCACATGCGTATCATAGATATTGTTCACGTCACTTGGCAAGCAATGTGATGGAAAAGTTCAAAAATATAGACTTGAAAAAATACTGTGAAGTTGATGGCATATGAGCCAACGAAAGAGAGGTTTGATTTCTGGATGTCTAGGATGAAAGAATTGAATGAAGAGGCTTGGAAATACGTAGAGGAAGTTGAAAAAGAGAAATGGGCATTATCATACGACGGTGGCCATCGCTATGGTGTGATGACCACAAATATCTTTGAAATATTCAATAGTGTGCTTAAGGGTGGTCATTTCCTTTCAGTCACTGCTCTTGTCCAACTGACATTTTATCGGACCAACAAATACTTTGTAACTCATAGGATTGAGGCACAACAATAAAGAATGGAAGGACGAGATTGGCCACCTGGGGTTTTAGTTGAAATCACTCGAGAAATTGAGAAGTCTAAGAAATAAGTTGTTCGCATGTTTCATCATGATCCACCGACATTTCAAGTGACTACTAGAGCAAGACGAACATAACATCGAAATCACATAGTCATGATTGGAAGAAATCTTGATCAAAGAAGTTGTACATGCAACATGTGACTAACCCTTCATCGATCATGCTCACATGCAATATCCTATTGTTCTGCCACAAAAGTTGATTATAGTTACTTCATGGAGGAAAATTTCACCTTACGGGCCTACGAGAACACATATACATCAGCTTTCAACCCTATTCCAGATCAGATGGAGTGGCCATTTTACAACGGCCCCATGTTACTTCCAGATCCATCACTCAGGCGTTCGAAGAAAGGTCGACCAAAATCAACGAGGTTGACAAATGAAATGGATATGAGGGAGGGTCGATCAAGGTACAAATGCAGCATATGTGGTCAACGTGGACACAATAAAAAAATCACATATCAGCAGGGCAGAGTAAGTATTTTGAGTCTAATTTGTCATTCTGTTATATCCATATATGTTAATAGAAATGTGATATCTTTGCAGGTTCTAGAGGTTGATATGCAGGTGTCCGTAGGTGTGCTGCAGGGTGATGAGAGCATGTTAATAGTTTGAGTCTGGTTTGAATTCGATATATGAGTGATTATTTACGTATTCAAACAGTTTGATGTTTATGTATTGTATTGAAGCTACGAGTTTGATTAGTTTGAGTATGATTTGAGTTTGAGTTATGAGTGATGGTCTATGTATTCAAACAGTTTGATGTTTATGTATTGTATTGAACTTACTGCCTAAAAATTATTTTTTTTCTTCGTCTGATGCTAATCACGCTCTTGAGAACAACGTGATTGAGTCAAGTTGAGTCATGTCATTGGCAACAACGTGACTAGTGCACAAAATATTAAAGTAAGTCACTCTGTTGCAACCAATTCTAACTATAGGAATTTACAAGATAGAGGCCGGTCCAGATCAAGATGTCCAGGCTGAATTAGATTCCGAACTTGCGTCGTCACATTCGTGCCAAATTACCACCTCAGCCCAAATAATGTTCTTCTCATCAGTTACCAGACTAATACCATTGGCCCATGGTCTCATTGTGAAGGCCCATCTTAGACTAAGGGGACGAATTTCCAGATAGCATTTTCATCCCCTGGATTTTTACAAATCACAACGGACAAGTGAGCTAGAAGAAGAGATTTCTCAAGCTTAAAAGCCTCGCAAGGGAGTGCTGAATGAATCAGGCAATTCTCAGAGCTTTTATTAATAGACGCCTAGCAAATGAATGTATACATGCATTCCCATTTAATCTCATCTTCACTGTTTAGATGCCAGACTAATCTCAGACATGAACGTAAATGTGAAAAAAGAAGGAATGTTTAACATCCAAAGCATATTCAACTGGGAAAATGATCAACTATGGACAAAAGACAGTGGCGCTTGAAGGTGGAAATTCTGAATTTTAAGTTGATTGCCACTCTTTTCGGATATCAAAGGTGTAGTTGATCTCCAAGTAGCACTTGTTGTCGTCATCGATAAACTGGAAACAAAAGAGGAGGACAATGAGTACAAAAGAGATCAATATGAGTAGAGTAAAAGCAGCAGTCTTTTCTCCCGGTTTAAAACTTATCTACCAAACTTCGTAAGACTACCCCACGGTTCTGCATTTCACATGTAAAATTTATGACACAAGTGGGGTCTGACAACTAAATGAATGATTGCTCAGAATGGGATAACAGTTAACCTGATAGACTAGTTCATGAGTCCTTTTAATGCAAAGCATGAAATCAGTCCTAAAAGCTTCATGTTAAAAGCTGTGGGACTTACCTTGGTTCTAGCTGCATATTGGCCTCTAGCAAAAATGCCTGATGGAGTCGTTTCTTCAGGCATCTCATGAGTATAAGGTTCTGCCTGAGGGCTAAAGGTTCCAAGCATCTCTTTTGCACTATCCACTGTCAACAAATAACCAAGTATTGATGAAAACATTCTATAAACGTTAAAAGGTCAAAGTATTTCACATGATAACAAGGAAAAGTGTGAGACTAATACCCTTCAAGCCAGTTTTCCAAACTGCGTTGGTATATCTGAGGCCAGAAACAATGTTATTGTTGACCTGAAAAGTGAACTTCAGACAGTATTTGCTTCCTTCTTTTAAGGTGAACCATAAGCCTTTTGGATCTCCAGTTGGAGGGACTGAAAGGACAATATCAGATCTACCAGGGGATTTGATCGCCAGGCTCAGGATCTTAACTTCTGGCTCCAGATTTTCTACACAATGGTAATTTCATTTGCATCATGTGAAAAATGAACAAATAGAAAACTAGAGGCAATGAAAAAGAGATGTATAATTCCCTATGCTTTAAAACATAAAGACAAGGCTCAACCAGCCAATGATTGCCTTGAGAATCATGAAAATTAGGGCAAAAACCCTTCAGCAGAGGTTGAAAAGCAGAGCATTGCCTTGGAAGATTATTCCAAGAGCATACAAGAATTGGCATAATTCAAATAAGGGCAGACACAGAAACTCAAAACTTACAACAAATTTTTACTGTTAATTTTATTTGGAAGCAGATTATCCTGCCCGTGTTATTGGAGCAGCCATGGGCGCGTTATTTCTGGTATAATGGAAAATCTAGCAAGCAATGAATTAAGATATCATTTTTCTGTAGGATGCAAGCAGCAAGTACGAAATTCAGGGAGATGGAATTGCAAATAGAAAGTTTAAACTTTGAGTGCACCAAAGATCAATCATTAGAGAAATAATCAAACAAAAACTTCTGTGGTAGAAATTGTAAACATATAATCACCTCCAACAGATTCAAGATCCACACCAGCAAGCAGCTGTTCTTTCCACCTTCTCAAGCTCTCATCATCCTAAATTCTCAAAACAGCACCATAGTGCATTAAGGACACAAAATCCCAATTTAAAGACGTTTAATACTTATAACAACCAAACAATAATTTTTTATCAAAAAAATAGCGGAAAGAAGAACCAACCTTATCCTTCTCAGAGAGTTCTTTAAGCGTGACCTGAGGACCCAACTCAATCTTCCTTTCTTCATCTTCCTCTTCATCCTCGGTTGCACAGATGGAGCTCTCACTCATTTTTCTACTGATCCCACCACTTGGAGGTTCATCTTCATTCGTGGGCGTTTTCGCTGCTGCTGCTGCTGCTGCTGTTTTGGTCTCCAAGACATTTTCATTGTTCTCATCCAGACCCATGTTTTTGGAACTCGAATCCACACCAGCCGTCAAAGACATCGACAACAGCCCATCCAACAGTGACAGGAAAAAGGACCAAGAACGGTTTATGAACTCTTGTCACCAAAAGATAACGCACAAAACGTCTCGAAAGCAAAAGAACAAAGAGGCAAAAAGACCAGAAACAACAAAATAATGGGATGATAATTGTAAAGAATGAAAACGTAGGATACTTTGGGTCAAAAAGGAGAAAAAAAAAGAATAAAGAAAATCAATAAACCCCACAAGAGTATAACCCTTGAGACAAAAAAGAGACGCCAAGAAGAAAAGAAAAGATGAGAGAGAGCAAAAGGCAGAGGTGGTTTGTTCAGGAATGTTTCAAAGCAGAGGGGGAAACGGTCATGTGGTGATCCGACATTCTGAGTCCAACAATGGGAAGTAAGCAAGAGATAGAGGTGGCGAGATCGTGAGGCTCACTTCGGCTCTTGCTTCCACGAAGACCAAGATTCGAGGAAGGGCGTTTTCAATGAGTGTGAGAGAGACGATAAACAGCCCCAGATTGAAGATTGGGATGGATAAAGGAGTTCACTTTTGACCCTTTCTCCTGTATATTGGATTAGTTTTTGTTTTTATAGAATAATAAATATTAATCTGCAGATTAGATTTAGGTTGATTTTATTTTTCCCAATAAAGAAAGGATCGGTCAAAAGTCAAAACTGCTCCCCTGAATAGAAGAAAAGAAGGAGATAATTTTCAATGTCTAAATTGATTGTTTATTATGAGATTCATGATCGTTTCAATGTACAACGACCTTACGTGGGATTATTGATTGTGAAAGCAAAGCAATGTATACATGATAAGTGGTAGCAACTGGTTGTCATAATTATGAGAATAAGTTAATAATAATGACTTTTTTTTTAACACGTAAAGGAATAATGCTGCTTAATTAAATATTATCATGAGGTCTCAATCATAAGCACTAAAATTCATCATAGTTCAGAAGCAGAGTGGCAATAAGCCTTTATATATATACATGTAGAGAGAATCATGATTCATGAGAATGCCCCATCTCACAGCCATTTACATTATTCATTCTTTAATTACATTTCAAGTACTTGCTAGTTCATGCCCAATCTAACAGCCATATCAGTACTAGGATTTGGCCCCCAACTACCGTAAATAATTTCCAATACTTTCATGTCTTGACACGTGAAGTCTATGAATAGAGAATTGTCCAAATCTCTTTGAAGCAAACTAATGTTCCTCAACAAAATTTCAATCCCCAACCCACAGAGGGAATCATAATTCCAAACGCAGATGACCGACAAATAATGACTCCAAAGAATCAAGTAACTATGAATGAAAAATGCGCTGTTACTATTGCTCAACAAGTTTCTGAACAGAAGTTTGATCCCTAGTTTCTCCAGATGAAATGCCAAAAAGCATGGGGTACAACAACAATTAACACGTTACAAGCCGGTGAATTAATCTCTAACCTGAAAATTAAGCTATCACTCATTTCCCCATTTCCTTAAAACTCTCTCTTTGGCCGAAACACCGCTGTAGACTTCTTTCCTGGACATATCAGCAAGATGAGCAGGAATATCCAGTGATGACTTTCTCTGGATTATTGATGAAATCGTACTGAACCCATTTCTTATTCCTCGCAAACAATACAGCAAAGGATTGAAGACGACAGCAAGCATCAGTTCACCTTTTGCAACAATGAGATACTGCAAGGGCAACCAATACTGTTAGAGAAACAGAAGGAGAGATGGTGATGATACTTAATAATAATTGAAGGAGGAAACTAGTTACCATGATCACAATCCCTAAAACAGCGAGACATGTCTGTTGTGCTTCTTGCCAGAAATGGTCACCATCAGACCAACCAAATCGCCCTCCCTGTCCAAACCAACCTCCTCCCCCAGCATCTCCTCCACCTGCCTCTTCTCGCTTTTCAATTTCTTTGTTCCATTTCTCAAATTCATTCTTCTTTCCGCCAAGTGCACTCTCTAGTGCCTTCCTAGCCTGTTCCTGCACCCATGCAATTGGAATGCCATATCCATCAGGAGAAAGAACATCAATATCAGCAATGAAATTATACTGTAAAGCATTAATGCCTGCCATTGGATGGTTGGGAGAAGGAGGTGGGGGCAAGCATAATGACCAGAACAGACCAATAAAAGGAACAACCTGCATGCGCATTTAGAGTTCACAGGCATTATGTTCCAAAAACTGTAAGGGCAGTCAAGAGAGTGAATTCTTGAGCAACGACCCTTAAAAAATTAAGCGCCACTCAACCTTGCCATAACAAAAGCCACATTCCAAGCACATGTATTTGGATGTCGATTCACCATTAAGACTTGTCCAAGATAATCCGACAAGTCTGATTAAATATTTAAATCAGATTCATATCCAGGCATGGCCCTTACAAACAGATTCTACCCATACAAGTGAAGAATATCCTGCTTATGGGTATATTTCCTGCCCTACCTAACCTGTACAATTCCTGTTATATCGTAGTGCTTGCAAATCTCATATCCTTATTAAACCAGCTCACTTACTCGTGCATGAGACTCTAAGTCAACGTTATAGTCTACAAATATCAAGTTGGACAGAGGAGACCATGAAGAGCACAAGAGGTCCACCGTCCACATTAATATTTTAAAACCTTCAGACTGAAGTGAATATGTAACGGAGGCAGAAACACAGTAGCAAGTGGCAAATAAATATAAGATTGCAGTTCTTGGCCATCATAATTCATAAGTCATTAATCCAATGATTTCACTTCTATATTTATAGATATATCATGTCAATGCTCTTCACAGGCTCACAGCCCTGACTTCCTTCTCAAACAGTTTCCTAAAGGTATTCACAACCTTCACCAAGTACCAAGTAAAGTTTGAATGGTTGGCTTGAGAGTTTCAGTTATGAAAGTACTTAAAGAGAACATATTTATAGGTAAATTAAACTGCAATGCACAAAGATGCATTGTATAAGTAGATTTGTGTTTCGGGAACATATTTATAGGTAAATTAAACTGCAGTGCACAAAGATGCAGCGTATAAGTAGATTTGTGTTGGCCTTAGCATCTAATCAGGGAAAAGCCAAAATGTACCAGTAAAACTTGAATGGCTTTAATAGAAAAACAAGAACAGCAACCACTCTTGCTGAGCTTCACAAAAAAAAAAAAAAAAAAAAAAAACTTAGCGAGAGAAACAAGCACAATATGCAATTCAGTCTAGGACCTATAGCCATTTCAGGTTAAAGTATCAATCTTTTTCAAGCATTGATGATAATCTACATGCCCCAATTCCAATCCATTGATTCTCTTCAATCAATCAATCATTAATATTTGTACAGTCAAAAATCGCTACTCTACCAAGCTATTCTCACTACTGGAAAATTGTATCCATAACACATCTTCTTGGTCTGAAAACGTGATCGAGAAAGCTTACCTCTCTGCGATTATCTGAGAAGAGGCAAGAAAACCTGCCGTTACAGTTGAGCTTTCGCTGAAGAGAAGTCCACTGCTGGTTGACGTTTTGATAGTGGGTGGCGTTGGATAGTTGGAGGCCATTGGATTCGGCTCTGGTCGCCGCGTGTAGGGTGTTCAGGTTGAGAATTTGTGCCATGGCTTTGGCATCTCCCTATGTGAGACTCGGCTCATCGCTATAGAAGTAGTAGAACCATGGGACTCATGGGCCAAGTGGAACACTGGGCCTTATGCTCTGTTGGGTTCCATCAATATGGGCTTACCCCAGAAGAAGCTTATTTTGGACAAACAAAGCAATATATCATAAAGAGAGCTGTGGATCTTCATGGAAAGCTTGGTTGACTGTTTGTCCCCTATATTCTGCGGATACCTGGGGCCATTGTCATGGAGTCAGTGTTGATGGTAGAAAGACACTGAAGGACCCTTTGACCTTTGTCCATCTTTTGCTTTTTGGTTCGTTATTCTTTGTGAATTGACTTGGTTGGATGTCATGCTGATTTACATTAATTGGTTATTATAATCAGACTGAATATGTAACAAGGATTATATTGTAGTTAGTCATACCCCTGGCTTTAGGTTTTCTCTAGCTTTTGTTGTGATTTAATCTCTAACCAGATAGTAAGCTGAAGGAAACTTGATGAAAATGTAACATTCGTCTCATGTAAAAATAGTTTGCAAGTTTGTACATGTTATTTGCCTCTCTTAAACAATTCTCTGTTACTTGATTTCAAATAGTCTTTTTGCCTCTCCCTAACTGCATTATGAATGCTTATGTTAATGGACTCTCCCTGTCTAATCTGCAACAGACTTCATATTATATGATTTTACTATTTTCTGAAACGCCGAGGCCGGCTAATGAGTCTTAAATGGAATACACAGCAGGGTACATAGTTGGTATTTTTATGTTTTCCTTCTGAATAGGATCCTACCTCTTCAGGGTACAATCAAGTGCTCGAACCTCATCGGAGCATGATCTGGTCTAGACCTCGGAACTGTTGTTCAATACAACCAGAATATCGAAAAGAGCCCCGTGACAGCCATGAACCACAGAACTAGCAGGATTTGTGAAGCCTTCTTCATTCTACCCTTTGGCTGTTGAAAGGTGCTCATTACGTTCATCAAATGGGACATTATTTTCTGAAAGGGAAGTGCCCCTGAAGAAGTTACAGAAGGCAAAATTGATTCTGAAATCCTATAAGACGTATTTGAATTTGAACTCACCAGTCTTAGGGGTTCAATATGAAGGAGGGGCTCAATGAACATCTCCACGTTCCTATACATGTCATATATAGATAGCCCAGAAAATACCACAAAAGGGGTTAATTTTCATCAGATCATGTTCATGAAATCTTGTATGCTCAAATCTGAATTGTCGAATACTTCTCATATTCATACCTTACAAGTACCCTTCCCTGGTAGATTTGCAAGATATAGAAGCTGAAACCCTTCCCTAAAGGCATGTGTGTTTGGTTCCATTCTGCAGATAAAATAGAGTGGAAGAGAAAGTGAGAAACTCTCCTCTGCAGTCCCAAGTAGTGTGATCATATTTTTGGTACGAGGAGAGAGAAATACCTAGTCTCCAATGAACACCAACATTCAATCCATCATGCAGTGTAGGCTGTACGACAAACTCAATGTGCTGTCCCAGCCATTCCATTAGATGGGTGAAAAAATCCACAACTTGCTGCAAAACAAGAATATGTGAAAGAGAGAACAGAACAAAACCTTAAACCTAAGATATATGGAGACAGCAATGAGAATCCATAGTAAAAATATATTTCTGGGCTCATAGAGGTACAAATTGTGCTACCTTTTTGCCATACAAAGGTTGGAAGTATGAGAAAAAATTGCAGACACATCTACATTCATCAGAAATTATATCAGATAATTCGTGGGTGTTTCGATTCTTGATTGCCGTGTAAAGCTTGAGAACTGCATCCAACGCTCGACGATCTTCTTCTCCTGATCCTGAATTCTCAGCATGCACTGGCAACAGCAACGAGCCTTTGTGTTTTGGAGAGTTGTTGTTTAGAATCAGTGGTTGGTTCAGAAATGGTGACTTAACCTTAGAATCGCCATAATTAACACAAGCTGCAGTTTTGGTAGTATATCTGTGTAGACTATTACAAGGATCAAGTGAAAATCTTGCTTGAGATACGAGTTTAGGGGGATTTGAGATCGCATGTCTGGTGTACAAGGCAGAAGGAAAATAGATAGAAGCCATTGGATTGGAATGCTTGATAGAATAACAAATGACCTGCAACTCGATCGAGAAGAACTAACAGAAAGCATAATTGTATTTGTATATACTGAACCAAAAACAGGGAGAAACCCAATTGCAAGAAAAGAATGAAAGCCAACCTTCCCATCACAAGTTTAGAATCGTAAAAAAGTAGCAAAAACTATTCTGTACGTATGTCAGATGTTTTATGTATGATCGGATCGGATTGCAGGTGAGGAGGAGATGGTCTATTATTTTATAATATTTTTATTTAATTTTTGTTGATATTTAATATTCGAAGCATTTGTGTCCTTACTTTATTAGATTGATTTCTCTTTTAAATTACACTAATATCCTTAATTTTTCATCAGAACGACATGTAATTCACTCCACCCACTCAGTCGTTTCTTAATATCGGGATGGGTCATTTGTGTTTCATTGGCGAGACTGGAGTTGAGTATATCAGTTGGAGGTTTAGGGTTTCAGGGCATAATTGGGTGCTGAGAATTGAAAGAGATTCTCGGCATAGTTCGCATTAATTAAGCCATTTGCGTCAATTAATATAATTTTTTTTTTGAAAAATATAATTATATTGAGGTACACAGATTGTGGTTATTCACTCATGTTTTCCTCCATTCATGGTGGAATTTCACTGCTGGCCGTGAAGTAGGCAAGACTTCAAATACGAGTAGCTGGGGATAGTTAGTTTTCTTCTTAAAACGTTGTTAATTATAGGAAAAAAATTCCATAGTGATGGCCATACTAACCATTTCAGAGTATCGATCTACTTGGCTTGGCTATTTCTTCACGTTTAAGTGTTCTGCTTAGATTTCTGTGGGATTATTTTTCTTGAATGAGCAAATTAGATTGTTGTATGATATATGGAAACAATGGATATCCATGTGATGTTGGATACTTAACGATGGGGATTAGACATTTTTGCAGTTTTGAACTAGTGATGGTGTTTTTAGCAAATGATTATAGATGAGAAATTATACTCTCAAGAGAAGTATGTATGTGTTTACAACAAACCAACTTTTTCACCATGTCTGTCTTAGAGTATACACTAGCGTATACTCTGTCACTCATACTTTCAGACACTCTCAGCTTTTACGCTTTACGAGAGAGTATATTCTATGAAACATACTCTCATCCAAACGGACCGGATAAAAGAGGACGGGACGAACGATCTTAAAGGGAATCTACACCAAATAAATAAGCCTTCATCTTTTTATCATCACCATTCACCAACAATATAAAGAATGGCCCAGGTGGGTTACCAATTTGACTAGAAAGAATGCATGATGCAGCATTGCCACCGCCATGACAGGGGAAAAGAAGGCAAGTAAATAGACAGCTGCCGATTGGTCTGAGTTCAAACAAAAGCATGTTGCCATAAACCTAAAGCCAATAATTGAGCCATCCTCATGATGTTTTTACAAGATCTGGATGATATATAAAAATATGAAAATGCAAGAAGAAGAAGAAGATTCATGTCCCCTTGCTAGCCTGCTGCCAACATTTCCAATTCAAACTCACGTCAGAATTGAACATAAACCATATGCAATTCTTTATTTGTTGGAACGGCTCTGATCTTTGTGGGGTCCATCTCCACCGTCCAACCTTCCACCATCATCAACCTTTATTTTTTCCTTCCACTTTAATTTGCATCGATGAGCGATATGTTTAATATATAATAATTATGACCCCTTTTTCACAAAACTCCTGGCTCCTGCCTATATACATGATTTCAATTAGAGAAAATGACACATAAAAAAATAATATATATATATATATATGTAATTTTCAAATAATTCGTATAAATAGGATTTTAACCAAAATCATAATAAATAGGATGTTGAAAATTTGAAACCTGGACGATGGCTTTTAGTGAGGACATGATGATCGGGGTAGGCGTGATGACTGGGATCATGCATGGCAAATCCCACGGCAGGCATGTGGGTCCCAAGTCACGAGGTGTTCTACCTGGAAAGCATCAATAGTCGGCCCCACAAAAGGTTCGTCTTTTAGGCAAGAAAAGGAAATCGCATGGTGATGGGCCAAAATCAAGGAAGGAAAAGCAGACACGACACCAATTTTTTATAAAGTATTTTCAATGGCTCTGATTGCAGTTCGGTGGTGTAGGATGTAGGTCCAACTTCTAATGCCCAAATTGCAGTCGACGGCTTGGATGAGAAAATGAAAAACCTAACAGATTGACCACCATAGTAAAAGTGGCCCTAATTGTGTCTCAAATTGCTTTTGCAAAAATTAGGCAGTATAAGTATTTATACTAATTCCGTATAATTAATTGTAAAAATTATACATCCAAAATATGGAGAAAAATACTTGAAAAAATTATACATGTAAATTATATGCATGCCTACCAAAAATGAGTATTTGTTTATCCATGTATTTTTAATTATCATTGTAATCATTACACCCAATTTGTATCTTATTTTATATTAAAATTAATTAGGGGGGTCAAGTCAGGTTATAAAGTTACCATAAAACTAGATAGTATTAATCAAATATATATATATATATATATGTATGCATGTATGATCAAGAACATGAATGAATGAATGATATACTCCAGCACCAAAACACACTCAAAAGAAAAAGACATGATATTGCTGAAACGATCCCATATTGTTTTATTTCAGCGTAGTAGTAGCTATAAGAATCATATGCAGTAGTACCATCCAAAAAGAAGAACAAAAATAAATAAAAATAATTGTGTATAATTTAATTAATTAAATAGAAGAAAAGAAAAACATTTACAACTAGATAGGCAGTGAGAGGCCAGGTTCATGTTGTCAGTGTGACATGAGGTGCCCATTTGCCAAGATTCTCTTTATATAAATAAAATAAATAAGTTGATATGTTAATTAAATTAGTTGAGATGTGTACTAATCTTCTATAAATACCTCCCTCACATTCTTCATCTCCTCACTTTCACTCCCTTTTGATATCTGCAATTCTTCTTAATTTAACTTCTTTGCTCGAGTGCTACTCTCTTTTTTTTCTCTCTCTCTCTAATTAATTCTCAAATGGCCACTGTTGAGGTATGTAACTCAAAACTAATCAAGTTTCTCTTTCAAATCCCATTTGATTGCCCCTCTCTCTCTCTCTCTGTATCTAATATATATATGTGTATTGCTTTTCTTAGATCTTAAAATTTGAATCTGAATAGCGATCATCAAAATTAACCATGAAATTTTGGTTAACATATATATATTTGCAGGTTGAGTCAGTTCCAACAACTTTGCCAGCTGAGACACAAGAAGTACTGACCAACACTGAAGAGATCAAGCAAACAATAACCCAAGAAGAGCCAGAGCTAGCTGCAGCAGACCCAGTGGCTGATGAGCCAACAGAGGGAGCAGAACCCGCCGATGCCCCAGCAGTGGAGGAACCCGCTGCCCCTGAAGCTGAGGTTCCAGCTGGTGATGCAGTTGAAGCCAAGGTTGTGGTAGAAGAAGCAGAAAAGGTTGAGTTTACAGAGGAGGCCAAAGATGAGAATCAAGAGGAGAAAAAGAAGCCAGAAGGCCTGGCACCTGTAGTGGCAGATGTGGCCGCAGCAGCGCAGGAGAAACCAGTTGATCATGAGGAGGAGGAGAAGCCACTGGCAGAGGAACCAAGCACATAAGTTACTGTTGAAAAGATCGACTGAAGAATAGAGCTGGCATGGGTTATTGTCTTGCATTGAAAAGATCGGCTGAAGTTGCAATTAAGTTTTTATTGTCACATGCATTTTTTGTCCATTTAATTTGGCGTTTTATTTTTAAGGGTGTTTGGATGATATTTGAGTAAAATAATATTAGGCAACTACTTGGATTCATGTCAGCATATATATATATGCTTGCAGTTGCAAAGTGGCTAGTATTCAATGGTGGGGGAGATCATGAATACGCATATGCTATATACATAGGGAGATCGAGGATAGTTACGGTCAAGTTGCTGCTGCTGCTGCTGCATTGTGCATGCATCAAAATATTATTGAGTTTGATGTTGGTGTGATAATTATGTATTTTCTCTCTATTTAGCAAAAAAAAAAGTATTTTCTATCCAGACTTTTGAATTTATTAATATATTTTCATTTACTTTTATTTTATTTAGAAATGGAAAAGATTAGCTCATGGGCTGTGATTATTTTAGGTCCATAAGTATGATTGGGCCAGCATTTTCAGGCCTGGAAGTGAGACAGAAATGGACATTTCTAAAAGTCATGGGCTGAGCCTTTTGACTTATGCCCAGTTGTATAATCGCAAACAGTAAAGACTAAAGATGACCGAAACCAAAGACATCGGGATTCAAGACCACATTGGAAGTTGAGCTGATTGTTTAAAGAAAAACAATTCAGTGGCAACCATTTTGTGCATTTTCTCGACCAATCCCATGTTATCTCAACGAATCCATTCATTTTCAAGCCCTTAAATAGTAGTTTATCCCTCCCTGTCCCTGTCCCTATTTGATAGGCTACCTTTATATATTAATTTATCTCAAATTATAACTAATTTATTAATCCGCTCTTATTTATTATACATGTTTATCAACAAATTATACCCCACAATTTTTTATATTTTCAAAAGTCAAAACACATGTAAATTTTTTATGAAGGGTATATTAAGAAGAAAAGTAATTAAATTTATCGTTTTAATAATATTAATGCATTTTCTTAATTCATGTAAAAAAGAAAAATAGTCTATCAAATAGAGATGGGAGGTCTAAGAGCTAACAGCCGTTCACCATGTTAAAGAAGGGGAAAAAAAATGCAAGATTTAAAAAAAAGATAGGAGGTGGGAGTCGTAAATTTCCAAGAGAGAATCTGTCTAATTACATTACTAAGAAAGTTCAGTTGTCCCTCATAAATTTAAGGATAGAGATTTCCTTCATTCTTGATCCCAGCATTATTTATGCTAAGACCTATATAAACAGTTGAGCATGCATTGACATCTCAACCCTCATGAATACTACAAATAACCATCAACTCCGGACACAGTATATTTAGCAGGAAAAGATAACAATTAACAAGGGCTTTCCTATAATCTGTACAACCTGCATAATAACTTTCTATGTGCACTAAGAAAAACCCATTTTTATCTGAAAGTGGGAGAGAGGGAGGGAGGGAGTGATACTTCACCAAGTACCGAAGCTGCAACCAACATGCTCTTGGGTGATGATGCCAAGACGATCTTGCATAACAGCCGCAGAAGGATATGGCGGGAAACACAATCGGTAAAAACATGTGTGAGATGAGGGAAGATGATCTTGGGGCTCTGAGGACTTGTATATGTAAAGTCGAGAAGCTAAACCACGGAAACCCTCAACTGGAAGATATTTCACCGATGTCCAGAAGAAGAGGAGAACCTTCTTCTGCTCTTCTGACATTTCTCCAACAATCTACATTGCACCAGCAAGATTCAAAAATATCATTTACCATATTAAATATTACATATATGTAAGTATGTGTGCGCGTCTTCAAACACATAAACAAAGACTTCGTCATCAACCAAAAATGGGCGCAGCTACTGACATGTAACATGGTTGATTGATAGAAATTCAACACCCCAAGTTGTGAATGGCCCAAAAGTGATAACTTACTTAGTTTGGATGTCTTTTTCCTACTCCCGGGTGATTTTCAGATATAAATGATAGCTCCAGTTGGTTTCACCCGCAATCCTAGCGATTAGGCAGGTGAGGTGTTCAACCTCTTAAAGAATAGATAACTAAGAACAGTCAAACATTTGTCTTTAAAATATTACAATAATACAATAGTTCTCACCTTCAGCAGTGTTCAAGTAATATGTTTTGTGACTTCAGCTTTACTCTTTTTGTTTCATTTCCAATGTTTTGATGTCATTGATCAAACAGAAAATGACAATTGAAGCATCTTGCCTAGTACACTGGTAGTATGCGAGGAAATGGAAACTAAAATAAAAAATAACTCCACATTCTAAAAATGATTCATGAAAACTTATTCTGCCAAGGCTCTCAATGTCATCGTAAATTCAATTCTCAACGTTCCAATTTTACCAACAGTACTTCTATTTCATCGAGAACTGTTTCATTTTTACTAACAGTGCTACCTTAAAAGAAGTGTTTAAATGGAGACACAAAAAGGCAAGAATAAGGATAGTTATCACAACCTCCACATCTAATGAATAAGGAACATAGATCACGCTAGTAATGTATTTCAGACCATACAAACAATCAAATAGAAAACGAAGAATAAGAACATGGCAGAAGACTTTACTTTTTTAAAAAAATTTCAACTTCACCTCTATAACTTTGCAAAACACCTCTATAACTTTTTTTTTTTGGCAAAACATGAAGTTATCTTTATATGCATATTTGTGGAAGAAAGGCATAGACTATAGAGTGGTTCACAAGAGTTCTTTAGTTTCAAACAATGGATATCCAACAAGAATGCAGCCCATTAAAATGGAAAAACAATATGTAACATGCTTCTTTTTAGTGGAAATAAAGAAAGAAAAAAGAGAGATATACAGAGATGGAGAACAGAAATGAAGCCAAGGGATGCATTAACTCTTGGGGTGCATTTGATAAGGGTGTAATATTACAAGGATAATTAAAAATACATAGAATTACCCTTGTAATATTTCAACCCTATCAAACGTCAATTACCCTTGTAATATTATACCCCTATCAAACGCACCCTTAGAGTTAATGAAAATTGAAAATACCACCCAGCAGGCACATACCTTCCAGAACCACAGCATCTGAGGATCAGTTTCTGTGTAGCCATTGAAATCAGTATGCTC
The DNA here is from genome assembly GCA_963580455.1 of Euonymus europaeus. NCBI lineage: Eukaryota > Viridiplantae > Streptophyta > Magnoliopsida > Celastrales > Celastraceae > Euonymus > Euonymus europaeus. The sequence continues at coordinate 644,110 of OY756969.1, read as the reverse complement.
CTTCCAATCATCAACACAGATGGCACTTTCAGTTCCATATAGCATCCAGTCAAGATCTTGAAGCTCTAAATTATGGAAGAAACATGTCCGTTTGTCTGCGCTAGAAAGAACATCAGCAAACCCTTGCGCAAAATGAGAGACCTGTTCAGAGATTGATGTAACAAAGCGATGTTGGATGAGAAGATCGACATATTCTTCTCTATTCTTGCTATTCAAAACAATATTCTTCCCACACGGGCAAAGCTCTACATCTTTCCTGGATCCTAGCTCCTCAACTTCTGTAACAAATGTCAGTCCTAAAGCATCCGAATCAATAAACTCAGCATCCATCTCAAGGATCTGCTTACAGCTATTATATAATAATGGATCTGCCTCCCGAATATCTTCTACAGAAAGTTGCATTCCAGCCAATTGCAAGAAAAACACACGATCAAAGACAATTCCGACTTGTACGTTATGCATCAAAGCTAGAGCAATTACCCGACCAGAGAAGTTGAAGTACTCCAGATGCATGGGATCCACCTTAGATGCTGCACAAAGAAGCAAGAGTATCACATGACCTATACGAATGCACATATAATTACAAAAAACCAGGTTATATCATCTCAATATCGCATGGAAACTATTTACTCTGAAAACAAACTACAACATTACACTAAATGCTAATTTATAATAACTGCAACATGATAACATAAATCACGAGCAAAAAATTAATTGTGGCAAAAAAGGAGTGGCAGAGGACTGGGACAGTGGTTATGGAATGATCCGATAGTTGAACTAGCAAAATAGCATATCAAGATTTCAAATTACCACATCAGTATGTCAACAAGAAACAATTTTCCCCCTCCGCGACTTTCCTCTTTAAAATTTGATTCGGAGAAAAGAGTTAGCAGCCTAAAAGGAAGTGGTAAAAGTTGTACCAGCACATGTTACTCTGTTGGTACAACAAGGTGGTTTCAATAGAAGTCTTTTAAAAACAAGGTTGCAGCAGCTAAAGAACTGACTAAAGCAACAAAATTAAGATAGAAGAGACGTGTAACCCTTTCGCTCCAAGTCATATGGGAGACTTAGGCGAGGAGCTTTTGGGTAAGTTCATTCATGCATTCAAGTGGAATGAAAATTAATAAATTATGAATACTGAAACTCAGCCGGCATCCCTTCAATCTTGTGGGAAGCTGGCATTTATCCAGAAGTCTATTAGCGCAATTGGCACTATATACTACCAAGAACAAAATAGAAACAGTAAAATGTAAGAGTTTAGTGCAGGCCATCGGTGTCAAGTGTCAACAACTGAACCCCAACAAGAAGAAACACTTCAAATTAAGTTCAAGATGGGATGAAGTCACTTTGATGCCTTGATAAATTTTCTTAACAATCAGGAAAAAAAATCAAAAAAAGAGTGGGATAGTGACCAAGAAAAAGGAATAAACAGCTGATAACACCAAAAAAAGTGTTTTGAGAGGTAATCTTTCACTTGGAAATATTTTTGCTATTTTGAAGTCCATCAAAAATGAAACCACAAAAAAAGTTTCTGATTTTGTAACATAAGGAATACAAGCACTGATCATTCACCATCTCACCATTAAGAAATCCTAAAAACAAAGGTTTTGAGAAACTAAGATATCTAACAGATGGTTAATAAAGGATAAACCTTTCGGAAAAGCAAGTTTAAACCACTAAAACAGCTTTCTCACTTTGCAGAGCAATAGCCTTAAAACATTCAGCTGAAAATGGAAGCCACATTCCAGAATCCATGCTCATATTATACAAGTACCAACCAAATATAAGTTGAAAGATAATGGTAAATGTTCATACAATCATCCAGAATAGCTTTCATATAGATATCCATCGGAAACAAAAGGAAAACATTTATCTCAGCATCATAAGGAACAATGGTAACGAAATTTTTCAGGGAAAGCCTGTTCAGAATCTGTTGAAAAAATGAGGACTTACATGGATTGGGATAAAACCTTCTACGATCATTTGGGCATGCTGCGAAAAGTGCATTTTGTGGATTGAATATAGCTTGGCATACCAGGATGAACCACTCCCTTAAAACACCAGGACCTGTGGCTTCCTCATTTTTGAATTCCAAAAATAAACCACCATGTAGAGCGTCAGGATCCGCATGTGCTATGTACTCAAATGATTCTGACAACAGTTGAGACCTGTCAATAAGCATCTCATGCAGCTCGTCATAATCTTCTCTTACGTCCGGGAGCAACATCATTGCCAAATGCCTCCTGGATTCAAAATTTGTCACTTCCTTATGCTCAAAAAGCCATTGATTATCATCAACTCGCTTAGCATATCTAGTAATTAGCATAGACAAAGAAGCTTTCCTATTAGTTAAAACCTCCCAAAAATTCTCCTCAGCACCCTGATATAGTTTAGAAACATTGTTCAATTCCTTCAGAATCGCAAGATACTGTGAACATCCTGTATGAACAACTTCGCTTTCTGCATTTGAATTCAGGTGCAAATGATCCTCCATCTTTTTTAGGCAATTATCCATCTTAAGCAGCAAATCAACAAATATATTATGAAGCAGCCCTATCTCTTCCCCTTGCCATGGATGGCAAGAACCAATCTTGTTCAGTGGCATGGGGATAGGACAGTTGGACCCTGCTTGCTCCACGATTGCCTTGCGGAGAGGGGGCAAAAAAGCAACAAGATCAAGAACATCATTCGAAAAAGGCCCCATGCTCACAGGTGACTCCATGCTAATAACCAGGTCCTTAGACAATCTATTTGCTAGCTCACTAACAAATGGGAAAAGGTCTTGAATCACAATTACAGCCCGAATATCCCCTCTGTCCCCTCTATCCTCTTTATCACCTTTATCAATTAACAAGCCATTCCACACAGCAGTCATGGTCAACAATGACGCTAAAGAATTCCGGCAATGAAGATACAGGGGGTCTTCACAGCCTATCTGCCTAAGCAGCTTACAAAACTCCAGAATTATGGTGGGGGCACATTTTGTATACAATGACTCTTTTAGATAAAATTTACTATTAGTCAAGAAATACTTAATACAATGCTTAGCACACTCACTGTTGCCTTCGATTGATGAAGTGTAAAGGGTAACCATGGCAGTAGGTGCCCACGATGCCATGAATATGTGCATATATTCAAATTGAAATTCTATATCTTTCTCTGGAACTCCTGAGAAGAAATCCGACATACGGTCAGTAATGAATTTAGAAGGTGCATTCACCACCTCGCCCTTGCAAAGTTGGTAAATTTTTGAAATCATACAATCTATGGCATTCCACCCCGAAGGATGTCTTGTGCTCCGCATTCGGCCCACCATGGTGAGTCCAGAATCATTTTGGATCGAGCAATCTGCTAAAGACTGATCCCATTGTAGTTCTCTTCCCCTATAAATTAATCGCTGCTCAAGTACAGGTATTCCAGTCATGACATAAAGCCGTTCAAGTAGAGAACCTACCGTCTCGTCCGAATTAGCATGCACAACCAATGTATTTCCGCCCGAAATTAACTTGATAAAGAACTGTACCCTAGCTGTGCACTCCGGTTGCCCGCAGTCCAATAATGATGCTGAAGATAGAGAATCGGCTCGGTAATTGAGCTGATCGAAGTTCGATGAGATGGAAAACGCGGGTCCACCACCGGCGCCGTTGGATGAGTCACGGACGGCAGAGATTTCGTCCTTCCGCATCCGAACAGAGACTAGTTCCGATAAATAAGTGTCCTCATCGTCCTCCGCATAAGCGGCGAAATCCTCCAGTTTTCGCTTCGACAAAATATGGTGATCGTACGGCGGTGATGAAGTGAAGAATGGAAATTCTCGGAAAGACATCTGAGGATGATGGCCCCCAGCAAGTTACGGCGGGGGAGAGGGCATATGCTCGATGTTTCGAATCCTCAAACCGAAAAATAGATAAAAAGACGGTAAATTTTAAGAAAATACGGTGTTTACAGCGGTTGAGAGGCCTTGATGATAGTGGAGCTGCTGCCGATAAAACGGCGGTCTGTGCGTTTCTCCGTGTTCACACTTCACAGCCGTAATCTCAGACTGTCTAGTTACGCCATTTTTGTTTTGGTCTTTCTTTTCATTTTCTATGGCATTGGAGACATATATATATCTTTTGTGGACCGTAGATATATTAGACGGCGACGATTAACTTTCTTTAATTATGATATATATATATATATATATATATAAATATATATTAATACAACATGTCATCAACCAAAGAGGTCCCATGTTTAATTTTCATGACCCAAAGATCAACTTAATCACCCAACTTCTAATTTCGTTTCATATTGATCACTCGAGCAGTTTTATCTATTGAGAAAAGTGTTATGAACATCAAGTTGATAAAGCGACCATCACATCATGAAAGCAAGAGCTAGAAACACTCGAATACTCGAATTGTACCATCTTCACCGCAGGTGAAAAGGTTTTATTATAGTCAAAACCAGCCCGCTGATTCATTCCTTGAGCCACTAAGTGTGCTTTATGGCGTTCAATGGATTCATCGGGATTATATTTTATCTTGAAGAACCACTTGGATCCAATAGCCTTTCAACCTTTCGATAAAAATGCCAGGTCCCAAGTTTGATTGGCTATCAAAGCCTACAATTCAGAATTCGTAGCTGCCCTCCAAGTAGGGTCTTTAATAGCCACACTGAGTAACGGGAAGGTTCATGATGGGCAGAAAGTGAACACAAATAGGCAGCATGTGAAGGAGAGAAATTATCATAATTGAGATGCTTATCGATGGGGTAAAGAGATTGGGACTTGGCCACAAGAGGATCAGTGGGAAGGGATCCACACGTGATAGTATGACACTGATCCACACGTGATAGTATGACACTGATAATCTCTCAAATATGTTGGGGGCTGCCTGGCTCGTAAAGATTTGCAGATAGGTGAATCTACAGGAGATGTGATATTGATACTAGATGGAGATTTAGGTAATGAAATATCAGAAGTGGAAACGGGATTAGGACTGACAGTGGGAGAGGAAGGAAAAAGAGAAATGTCGGAGGCTAACAAAGAGGAATGTGAAGGATCTAAAACAGATGACTCACGTGTAGAAGAACTTGGAGTGGAATTGATGGTAGAGAATGGAAAAATAGTTTCGTGAAACACGACATATGTGGAAATGAATATGTTATATATCTCAAGATCAAGAACACGGAAACCTTTAACACCAAAATTATAGCCAAGGAAAGCACAGGCCCGAGCACGAGCTGCAAACTTAGAGCGAGGATGAGGGTTGAAAGCAACATAGCATAGGCACCCAAAAACTTTTAAGTCATCATAAGCTGGAGCTTTATGAAATAAAATTTCATATGAACTAAGTTTGTCTAATTGACTAGTGGGCAATCGATTAATAAGATGAACAGCGGTAAGAATACAGTAACTCTAGAATATCTCAAGAAGATGAGCATGATGTTTGAGAGCTCGAGTTGTGTTGAGAATGTGTTGGTGCTTACGTTCCACCACCCCATTTTGTTGGGGCGTGTAAACGCAAGTAGTTTGATGAACGATTCCTTTAGAAGCATAAAAGGCTTTCATTGCAAACTCGAGACCATTATCTGAACGTAAGAATTTGACCTTGGTATGAACCCCAAGTAGCACAACTAAAATCATCCACAATAGTCAAAAAATATTTATAGCCATCAATTGATATCATAGAATGAGGACCCCCTATGTCTACATTAATAAGTTCAAAACAAGAACTGGTCCTAGTAACACTAAGAGGGAAAGATTGGCGCTTCATTTTGGCTACAAGACAGGTAGAACGAAATTCAAAATGCTCTTGAAACTGCTCAGGCAAAAACATACTAATTGTAAGAGATGGGTGTCCTAGTCTATGATGCCATAACTTAGGGTCTTTGAAAACAGCACTGTTAGTGAAAATAAAGACCATCATGCATACTCCGCGTTCCAATCCTCGTCAATGTGGCCAAGTCCTGCAAGACACAAGATTGGGATGTAAAAGACACTGAATATTTTCAAAAGTTGTCAACTTGCTGAGAAAAATAAGATTAAAATGAAACGATAGCACACAAAGTACTTGAGTAAGAGTGATACATTTATGAAGCAGTAAAGATCCTAGATGTCACTCGATGTTGCTCACCATTAGGTAAGGTAATAAAATAATTAGATACAGGCTGAGCATCACCCAAAAAATCAAGAGAACACACAATATGATGACTGGCTCCGCTATATATCAGCCATGAAGAAAGGGAAGTTTCATGAGGGTGGTATTACCTGCCACAGCTAATGCAAAGGAGTAAACAAAAGGTGATGGTGAACTACTACCTGTGCTAGGATCAAAAGATGCATTTAACTTGAGAAAAGACATGAATTGGTTACAAAAGCTCGGGTGACATTGGTAAAGAGCCCTGACTCGAAGAAAGCTGCAATAAATTCATACTTGCATCAGTGACATCCATCAACCTAACCTGAATCACAAGATGACCGTGATCATTTTTCTACTGTCCACCATATCTCTGTTGTTGCATATGGTCAAATCTGTATGTGCTGGAACGTCGATTTTGAAGTGCGGTAGGAGTACCAATGGGCTCAATGGAAATCGTTTTATACCTCCTGGTAAAAGGGTTCCAAAGTACAAGATCTTGTTGATATTTGTTTCGCAATAAAAGCAACTTGTTAAACGACGTATATAGTTTGACTTTGAATTCTTGGAGAGGGGTTCAAGATTTTGCTTACCCTGGAGCATACATGAGTGGTGTGTCAGGGTTGTTTGCCTGTGGTGCTTCGCATTGGTTAGTGGATGTTTACAGTACTCGTGCTGATGTTAGAGAGGAACTAATTACTTTTGATTTTGGGAAGGAGTAGATTCAAAAGTTTTTGCTGCCTTCTTTTACTGAAGCGTTTGACCGTAACTGTCTAGCTGTCCTTCAAGGATGTTATGTGTGCACTCAATTCAGGCCACAACTTAGGTTACACTATATGTTATGAAGACATATGGAGTGAAAAATGAGGATTGGACCAATATGTTGACTGTTACGCAAGATGCTATTTCTCGGGATTTTTTCGAATACCTTAGGCCTTTGATGTATTCAAAGAGCGGCGATAAATTAGTCTCTGAGGAGACCTTCCAAAGACTTCTTTGTTACGACTTGGAATAAAAAAAAGGTTTCGAGATTGAGACGGAAAACAAGCCTCCTGCATTATACGCAGTGGTTTGTTTGGAAAGTCTTGTTATGCCAGGCGAAGACGATAGTATTGATGGACGTGGTGAATGTCGTGTGATTGAAGATAAAATGAAAGTGGATGAGAGGGATATGACAATGGGGTAAAATATCCTAATAATTCACGTAGTTGTGCTCTATTCGGTAGTTGCAATGTATGTTTCAGTGTTTCTTCTGTTTCAACTTTTTTTTTTAATTTTTTAATTGGCCTCGATGAAAATTTTCCCTCTGTTTAACAATTTATTTCACTCGAAAGTAGTTATTTTAAGTAATTATTCATATTTCTCTTCTTTGAAATCCTTATTTCAAATATTTCCATCAGAGACAAAGCATTGGATCTCATGCTATTGGCAGCAACAGCTGTAGGAAAAGGGCAGGAGGCAGCCGAAATACATGGAGGCAGGCCCGCTGGCATTGATGACCTTGATGGTGATGATCAACTACTGTGAAGGAATGGAATTGATGGGCTTTGTCAACTACTGTAAATAACAAGTCCATGTACTCTGTCAAAGTTTATTTGATGGATTGCTCATATCCTGGAGTAGATAAAGGTATTATATATATATTGTTCCTGCGACATCCTATTCTGTAGCTTTATTTGTTGTCTCATGCGAGAAGTACTGTGCCTACTGCTGGACAGCAGAAGGGCCCTGTCAAACACACTGAGAGTGTATCATCAGCTTTTGCAATGCTCTCTGTGTCTTTTACTATTATTTTTTTTGAAAAGCTTTTAGCTGGCGGATGCAGGGTTTGCTTGTATCTTCTTAAATCTACACCTGCAGTTAAGTTTCCAATACACCAGAAAAACATTATTTGGAATGGAGTTGATAATTTCTATTCTCAACATTTTGAATTGAGCAATGCGAATCTGGAAAAGTTGTTTCTTCATGGTTCCACGCCCCGATCTGATATGAGTTTCTATGGATCTGCAGTATTACTATTGTGTATTAAAAACTAATGATGCACAGCAACCAAAACATAAGTAAACCAAAAGTCAGACAGATTAACTTACCTGTATATGGTTTTTACCAATTTTTGTGGCAGTCTTTACTGATTGCTGTGGTCCAGAAGCATAGATTTAATAGACCTTTTGAAACAAGTCGGACCGCAGACATGAAGAAATAACATCCATATTAATTAAGAGTGTGTGCTGAGTTCTTCACCGAAAATAAGAAATACCGAAAGAAAAACTACATGGTCGTGATGAGTTCTCCGGCCCATGTTAAGAATATTGGGCCGAAAGAGCCCAGGCCTTTCAGGCTCACTCCCCTCCCTATCAAGTATCGACAACTGATCGAGCCCTAGCAAGAAGGCAGCCAGCAACACACCCCAACTTGACTCTGCTGTAATTCTAAACCGGATGACGAGGCTACCGATAGACCTGGTAGCGGACATTCTGCTTCGGCTACCGGTGAAATCTCTGATGCGCTTCATATGTGTGTGCAAGTTATGGTGTTCTACGATTCACAGCCCTGAATTTGTCAAGCTCCATCTGGAGGGCTCCCTGAAAAATGGTTCCAACCTCTCAATCATGTTCAAAAGCTTGCATCTCTACACCATGGATTTTGAATCTCTCAACACCACTGTGAAAATCGATCACCACCCTCTTTGGGATGGATTTGGATGCGAGACGGAGGTCGTGGGTTCCTGTAATGGGCTGGTTTTGTTGGAAAACTCCCCCGGAAAGCTTGCTTTGTATAACTACTCCACCAGGAAGTACCACCGCTTGCCGGTCGAGCCGATCCGGATGTTTGAAAGAGAATCCGATGATCCTCCCTACATATGTTATGGGTTTGGGTATGATTCCATCCATGATGATTATAAAGTTGTGAGGATCGTTTTGGGTTCATTCTGGGACTCTGGAGAAGGATTTTCGTCTGTTGATGCTGAGATTGGGGTTTATAGTTTGAAGTCTGATTCATGGAGAAGGATTTATAGTTTGAAGTCTGATTCACGGAGAAGGCTTTTTTCTTCTCTCTTTTTATACAGGCCGTTTTATCATAAGTATTTCCATAGATGGTGTGGTGTGTTCGCAGGTGGCGCTCTGCATTGGGTTTCACCGCGAGACCCGGATAATGGTCGGCTTAATTTCATTGTTGGTTTTGATCTTGGGAGTGAAGAATTTTATATCGTTTCGCAGCCTGATTATGAGTCGTACGATTTTGACCTGGATTTGAGTGTGTTGGGAGGTTGCTTATCTGCTCTTTGCAATTACAATTCTCAATGTGTTGATGTGTGGGTGATGAAGGAATACGGAGTTAAGGAGTCCTGGACTAAGCTGTTTAGGGTAGAACAACCTCGCCTACATTTTTTGAAGGCTTTGGCATATTCGAAGAAAGGTGACCAAGTTCTCTTCCTAAAGAATGAAAAGAAGCTTGTATGGTATGATCCCCTGGAAAAACGAACCAGGAGGGTGAGAACTGCTGGTGAATTAGGATCATTTAGTGCACAGTTGTGCCTTGGAAGCCTTGTTCCACCGAGTAGCAGTAAAGGGGAGGAGAAGCTTCCGGACAAGAAGGGAAAGGGGAATAAGAACAATAGGTAAAGAAATTTAACGTAATAAATTTGCTTTGATTAGTTTTCTTTAAGTTGTTTTTTCTTAACACTGTTTTGTTGGTCAGTGTGTCATACTCTTTGCTTTATTATAGAGTAAAAGAACAGAGAAATATTGTACCAGTAGTGACTCCCTCCTTTTACAACTAGGTTGACCTGGCCTTATAGTATGGCAGGAAAAGTAGTTTCATTCGGTAGCAGTATTATCTCTCTCTCTCTCTCTCTCTCTCGCAAGGTTTCTCTACCATCACTTTATTACGGTGATATAACTCTATGAATTTGTTGCTGAATTCTTTATTGACTTGTATCATCACATACCATTTGTTGTTTTTCCCAGAGATGATTTCCTGTCAAAAGGGTTCAAATTGGTGCTATGATAAAGTAGCAGAGTAAAATCAACAAAGGTAAACTAGAGCTCACAGGGTTCAAATTGGTGCTATCATCAAGTAGCATAGCAAAAGTCAACGGAGGTAAACTAGAGATCACATAATTTTAGTTGGTGTTGTTCTTTGATTCCATCTGTTTTCTTAGTGCAAGTTTTTCTTTTAGTGGCAATATGTAAGTCCTAAAGGTTGTATGGTTGTTCTTAGATAGAAATGTTTGCTCGTCTAAAAGAAGTCCTTTACCCACAATACGATACATTACAGTTATTAGTTGCCTTTAATATTATTGCTTCACTTGGCATTCAAATTATGCCTCTTAATCTATGGTTCCTTTATGCCAAGTGGTTTAGAGTTATGTCTTTGTAGCATGTTGCCGCACAGTTTTGATTTGAGGGTAGGGGTGTTTCTTGGGGTGGCTAGCTTTGTTGCTGCGACTTGAGCTTCTCTGTTTTTTAGGTGAAAAATGTATTCTATAAATGTGTAGAAGGACAAATCTGAGTTGGCTTCCGCTTAAATTATTCCCTTCGGGGCAAATCAATGATGTGTGGTATTGCTGGTTATCTGTGATATTTTACATTAAAATGGTAGGTATTGGAAAACAGCTTTGGGATACGATGCATATAGAAAACACTTTTGGATGTTTCAGGCAAAATGAATGCAAGGTTTTGGCCTTTCCTTTGTTTTTGTTTGTACTTGATATTATCGATTTTAGACAGCATTGCTCATGAATTCAACTGCGTTCATTGGTTACTATAATCTTAGTTTTTGGTGCTTTATTATCTTGAGGGACAATATGCAATAGTCAAGAGAATACTCTGTTGGAGGCACTGAGAGAACCCAAGTGATTTGCTGAGTAAAATTTCGATGTGTCCCTTCTGAGGCAGGGCTGCTGTTGTTGCTATTTGGGTAATTGGGGTTTGAGCGGTCTAGGTGATTGAATTCTAAGCATTTGGATGAGTAGGTAGTTATGGTGTTCTTTCGCCACTAAAATGACCTAGCTGTTCTGTTGGTCTGGTATTACTTGGCCGTATGAGTTAGTATGTCCTCATCCTTGTGCTTCATCTAATCATCAATGAAGAATTTTGACACATTTTAACCAGAGAGAGATAGAGAGAGGAGAGGGGAGAGAAACTTGTAGTTTGTTTGCTTATCAATTGTAAGAGGAAAACCAAATGTGCATCTTTGTGCTTGTTGTGGTATTGTATTGCTTGCTTGGTCGATAACTTTAACAGCTATTTGACGGATCACATCTTCAGCTGCTTGACAATATTCCTGTCAGAACAGGAGTACGAGTCATTGTTAGGCAATTTTTAAGTTTGTGTGAAATGAAAATAAATACTAACTAGAAAATATAGGATTTCTCGGGCATTCTATATGTTCATCGCTTTAGTGAAGTTGATTATTTTGTAACAAATTAAATGGATTTGCAGGGAAAGTAGGGCGTGGTCCTGGTGGAATCACGTTGAGGAACATTGCTTCCCCATGGAGTTCAAAAGGTTCACATGTAATCACATGAACAAAAGAGAAAGAAGGCAAAAGGAAAGCATCAGCTTTCTTCTGTAGGGGAATTTTGATTAGAACTAGGGAAACTGTTGGTATCTTTGCGATGCGTACATTACATACTCCAAGTTGAAGGGGAAAAAGGGAAAGGTTTGTTGACGAATGGACACCTTCAAAGTTTTTACACGTCAGCTTTTGAATTTCTTGTCAAATACACTTTCTTGTGAGTGAATAGTTTTGCCTGTGTGTCAGTGGGTTGCAGTATATGCGTCTTTGCTTTTAGTTTCCTTTCTCTGGTACTTCCTGGGTAAAAGCAAAAGCTTTATTTCTTGAATATTAATATGTACAGGCATGTTCTACTCGTTTTTCAAAAGCAATTCAGAATGAGAGATTAATTAACGTCACATTCGTCAAATATGCAAGCAATGAATCAAGGTGTGAAATAATATAACATATATGCTACGAGAAAGAAAATTATTCCCATTATGCATCCTCCCACTCCATACAATGACGGATGCATTTTTTTTTCCTTTTTGAAGAGAAATTTTATTAAATGAACGATAATGAAACATGGGCGAAGAAAAACCTTAGTCCAAACAAGATGGAAACTAGTCCCAAAAGATGGGGATAAGGCTCAAGATTGATAAGACATCAGGCTCAAGAAAAAACAAATCATAGCTGAACTAACCTAAACTTTCATAGTCCACAAGTCCAACCATCTGTTCTTACTTCTTACCACAATGCGTCACACACAAGTCCCCGCCCAATACACTCAAGTCTAGCACATCGACTCCTCCGGGGGATGATAACTCATCCGGCGGAGACACTTCATGAAGCTCTTCAGTCCCAAGATCAAAAGCAACAGTCAAGTGGCTGGGGACTCTGTCACTTGATCCTCGAAATCCCACCCAGTTGAGAGAATCAGCAACAAACATCGCCTTCCTCGAACCACAAATATAATAAGGGTTACAAAATATATGACTTCTCCATGCACCACTTCTCAAAAAGACTGTTTTGAGGCATATGGTTGGGTTCCTAGCACTAGCAGCCACCAATGGGTTCCATCGAATAAACAGCATCAGAAGCACATTCCACGTACAGTATGTACCATGAATTCAGATTACTTACTTCCATCACTTTTAATTTGTTGGAATGTACGTAGGGATATGCTTTTGGAGGTCTCAGAGGAAATTAGAGTTTCCAGACCCAGAATACAAATATTTCCAAGAGATGAAAGTTCGCACATTTCCTTGCTGCGCTCAATCACGGGGGAATATACAAATGGCATTTCCTCGTATTTATTTTCCCCAGTCGAAAAATATACCATATGAGCAAGACAGATTTTACACTGGTTTTTAACTCCATACAATATAATTATTTTTTAAACTCATCCAAAATGCTATGTTTGTTTATTTATGAAACTGTTTACACCTAAAATACCAACAGAAACCAAATTCAGTCGATCTTCAAAATTGGAAGTCAAAGGAACCCCAGATAGGCGAAATTCAGATCAAGTAGCTGATTTTTATTGTTCAATTTAACAAGTTTTCACTAAAATATATATAATTATCCGTTAAATCAATCCAACCAAATCTCACGAATGAATAATTGAATGTCCTGCTAGAAGGCTTGTATTTCTATTTGGAGAGTTTCTTTAATGAAATGTTTTATTCTAAAAAAAAGTAAAAATAATTGAATTTGCATATATAGGGGCTGTATTAATTAATTAATTGCTTCTTCGTTGGCTGCGCGGAAGTTTCCTTAGACCCACAAATCCTTCTCGTTATTGCGGCCATCACCCTCCATCCCCTCTCACTCTTTTCCGTCGAAAGAAACAATCTTTGGTGACATGGCGCATAATGGTATGTGCCCAGTTAATCTCTCGTTTTTCTTTTTTAATTCGTATTTTCTCGTCGAATTTTATTGTCATTTGCTTAATTATGTTTGCATTGCAGACTCGTTGTCTGAGTTCCTGGACGTTGCAGTTGATGCCGCGAAGAGAGCCGGCGAGGTCTGTTCTTTCTCTCTTATCTAATTTTATTTTGATTATTTTCATTGCCTGATCTTCTTACTTCTTAATTTTCTGTTGTTTGATTATTAGGTAATTAGTGAAGGCTTTCATCAGACCAAGCATGTTGAACACAAAGGCCAGGTACCCCTTCTCTGTATAAAAGTCATTCTGAATGACTTTATGGTTTCAGTTCCCGTGGAAATCTGGATGTAGACTGTAGAGAGGTGAAACTTGTTTTACAATGCAGGTGGATTTGGTGACGGAAACTGACAAGGCTTGTGAGGATCTCATATTTAATCATCTCAAGCAGCATTTCCCCTCGCACAAGGTTGACTTCTATGCCTTCTTTGTTCCTTTCCGTGCTGAGTGAAATTTAGGTTGTCTTCTTGAAAATACCCGTTTCTTTTTATCTTGAACTTCCTTCTTGTGCCAATCTTAGTTCATTGGGGAGGAAACTACTGCTGCTTTTGGGGTGACTGAGCTGACTGATGAACCTACCTGGATCGTTGATCCACTTGATGGAACAACCAACTTTGTGCATGGGTGACTGTTATTCATCATCTAATTTTTGAATTTAACCTTTCTTTGCTATTGTTGTTCTTACAATTTAACGATTACTCATAGGTTCCCCTTTGTTTGCGTCTCTATGGGTCTTGCAATCAAGAAGGTGCCCACAGTGGGTGTTGTTTACAATCCAATAATGAACGAGGTAAGATATTTCGTATGCACTTAGCATCTCCTTGAATGACCAAAAATAAGGGTGCAACTTGGTGCTGTAGTAAAGTTGTTTCATTGCTACTCATTTGTCTGTGTCACTAGATCAATCCACTAAAATATCCTCTCCGCCAATGCAAATGTACTGCATACACTTGCCCTTTACATACCTTGCACATTAGGTGGTGTTTTTTAGTCAACGATAATGTATAACTGTAACTTCTTACAAAATATGCTATAAATCTATAGAATAATCAGATTGGTTTATAGAATGCCTAATTGTTTTCTGTGGTGTAACAGAGTATCTTCACTGCTTTGTATCAGCTCAATATGTTTAGTCTTCTCCATTTGGAAATTTGAAAAAGTTCCACTAGTTGTCTATAATTTTTGGGTGATTGATGTTTGTTGCTTCCAAAATTGTCTTTCAGTAAGTGATTTTTCTCTGAACAAAGCTTAACTTAAAATGTGTAGCTTTTCACTGGCATTCTTGGAAAAGGTGCTTTCCTGAATGGTTCTCCTATAAAAGGTGATATCATCTTTGTTTCTGATCTCTCCCTCTCTTTTTCATTTGGCATATCTTATAATTGTCTAGCAACTGCTTGCAAATGTTTTGCCATTTTGCAGTTTCATCTCAAAGTGAACTTGTGAAGTCTCTTCTCGCTACAGAGGTGTGCGAGCCTTTGATAGCATATTTTTTCATTTCAGCATTTTCGTTATCTGCTCATTTGATGTTGGCCATTATCTTGGTTGAATTTGGCACGTTACGCTGCAAGCATAATTAGTAATGTGTTCTGTAAGAGGAAAAATTAGATGGGATCCATAAAGATCAACTTTTAGTCATACTTCTTAGTTTCTTTGTATTCAGAATGCTTAAATTTTGTCAAAGAAGCCTTGACAATCCAACTTTGTGCGTATGAAGAAGCAGATGTGCTCCAGGAAAGAGTTTTCAAATTTCGTTTTTCTCCAATTACTAATTATCACCTTATACCTTGAAATTTGCTATAAGTGGCATGGAAATTTCACCTTTTATTCTGAGTTGAAAAGTGACAAAAATTTATCCTACTGTAATTGCAGGCTGGAACCAAACGTGACAAGTTAACCTTGGATTCCTCTACCAACAGAATTAAGAGCTTGCTTTTCAAGGTAATACTAGCCCTCTTGATGGAAGCTTCTGAATAAGCTTTGGTAAAGTTTATTTGCTTCAGTAAAACTCATCTTTGTTTATCTTGTTACCAGGTGAGATCCCTTCGTATGTGTGGCTCCTGTGCGTTGAATCTTTGTGGAGTTGCATGTGGAAGGCTTGATTTATTTTATGAAACTGGATTTGGGGGTCCATGGTATGTCTTTTTCGTTTTTACTTATTTTCATTTTTGTTGATATATATTAGTGAAGATTCAAACGTAGCTAATCTGCTATTGTGTGCTCAGGGATGTGGCCGGTGGTGTTGTGATCGTCAAAGAGGCAGGAGGACTTGTTTTTGATCCGTAAGTGGCAGACCTTAAACTCACTCTTGCATTTTCTAACGTTTCTTCTGAAAAACTAGTTGCGAACAAGATATTGTAGAGAGCATAGATCGTGTTCAATATATTTCTCCAACGTAAACATCTTGGTGATATTGCTGTTTCTTCTGCATTAGTTCTGGTGCTGACTTCGACATCACGTCCCAGAGAGTTGCAGCTTCAAACCCTCTCTTGAAGGATGCATTTATTGAAGTTCTGCAGCAATCGGAGTGAAAGGGCGCCAAACAGAGTGGGGAAAAAATAATAAAGATTACAAGTTACCCTCCCTTTATATCATTTAACCATGCTATACTTGTTGGTTGAGAGTATGTCTGCCATGGCAGTGACACTGGTCAGCAATTTGCCATTGGATTTTGTCGGAACAGTGAACTCGAGACAAATGGTTTGGTTTTATAAACATCGCTTCATCTTGTAACTGGAGTGTTGATAATCATATAAGCCATAAGAGGCAGGAGTATGTATTAATTGTGTTTTTTTTTCTTTCTTTTCCATGCTTTGGAGGGGCATTTATCGTTTTAAATCGCGTGGATCCATTACATTTACTTAAAAGGTAATAATTAACTTTAGTTGGAGGCAGCTATATATATATATTTATAATTATATTGACCGTGGATACACGCTTGCTCGGTTAATTAATCATCAAACTTATGATAAATTTGTAATCTTTGCATTGTTTTTTGAGAGACGCTAAATGTTTTAAGCAACATTAAATCAAGTATACATGGTATGGTACCCACCTTGTCAAAATTCTTAACGGGGGAAGTGGAGGTTGTGAGTTCGAACCCTCGTAGAGGCATTCGACCACTTCTAAAGCGGCAGGTGGTCCCTACCGTAAGGCTGCACATCCTGCGACTTACATCTGTCAGTGACTCCCAGGGCAGGGAACTGGCAGACGGGTTTCGGTTTCTCGACCCCAAACCGAAGTATACATGGTATGGTTTGTAAACATATGACATGAAAATTAAAATTTTAAAAATAAAATATCTAATTTTAAAAATTCACAGCACTTTTTATTTTGTATTTTTCTTAAACGAAATTTTAAAACATTTTATTTTTTAAAATACATATTAGATTTCGCTTATGAAAAAAAAAATGTGCAGTAAATGAATACAAAAAAGAAATTAATATTATTAACTAATTTTTGAAAAAAGTCTAATATAGTCGTCTATATAGAGTGCTATGTAGACTTGAATTAAGTTGAGCTAATAAAAGTTGATCTTTCTACTATGTAGGAATGAGTGAGAGGTCTTGTGTTCGAATATCCCTAACTATCAATTTGAGTCAAATTTATCTCTCTCGACCTAAACCCTAAAATTGAGGGAGATAACTATTATCTCAGTGTAATTCACCGATCCATTGAATCTCCTTCTTCAGGTTAGATATTCCTCCTCCTTAGTATCAAAAAATAAAAATTGAATTCTATAACAATTGTTGTTTTCTTAATAATAATCAGAAACAATATTGTTATTGATTATGCAGACATGAGTTTAAGAATTAAGACTTGACATATATAATAAGACGAGACCGTTCACCAACTGCAATGTGCACTTTTGAGAAAGAGAAGAAAGATAAATGCAATATTAGTGCCACTGTGTGAGTTTATTAATGAAAGTTTGTCCACACGAAACCCTAATTGATATTTATACATTTAAACACAGACTCCTCTAATGTGACAAGTCAAGATGCTGTTGGTCACCAAGTCCCTCTGCCTCTTCTCCTCTCCTCTCCTCTCCTCTCCAAAACAGGGACAATCGCCATCTTTATAAAATAAATATTTTTTTAGGACGTAAACAACTCATGAGCATTTATGTTGCATTATCATTAATAATCAAAACACAACCAAACTCTTACCAAAACTATCATCTACTTCATTTTCACTTACCAAATCAAGCTGACTTTACTTGAATTCTCAATAAAATTTGTATCATCTCTATTGCCCTTCAATTTAAAATATAAAAAATAAACACATACATATATTGTGTCTCCGTTTGGATCAGGGTGTGTCTCATATAATATAAGTTATAATATAACATAAAAATTAAGAATGTCTGCAAATATGAGTGATAGAGTATCATTCAAACAGGAGCTGCGTGTTTATAATGCTATAACTATATTTGGTGAGTCGTATTGCACGAGAGATTTGGAGGTAAATCTAACCCCATTCATCGCTGTCGGAGATGGATTTATCAATAGCAACCAAGCCTAGTGTCTGGATCTAGCCTAGTAGGTCTCCTCTGCTTTGGAGGACACGTGTGAGTTTGCGTGGCTTTATTGGCGGTTGGCTGACTCTGGCGCAACAATCGAACGTTGTTCTGATCGTCTGATAAACATCTGACGGCAAGAGTGAAACAATGAAGTTAATTACAGAACTCAGAGCCGCTCAGAATGTCAGACGATCATCGCTGTAAAATGTATCCTGTCGTCTGCCAAGACTTCAACGGTTTATTTAGAAGTTTGATTCGCGTTGTACTCTAGTGTTATATTAAATCATAGTAATTAATAAGTAATTTGCATTTTACCTGAATGTGACCCACTGTCATATCAAGATTGCTACGACCACCGTTGATAATAACGTGCGTCTCCACTTGGACCTACCAAACAGTCGGTGATAAGACCAAGACTGACCATGTTGTTCCTGCCTGTCACAACCCTTTTTCAGCCTCCCGTGACACTATCTTCACCCGGATACCAAAGCCACCAGACAGGGCAAAAGCAAAGCCAAGCCAAGCCCAGCCAGCCTTAAAATTTTATCTGCTCTCGTCCTCTGTTTCTCCTCCTTCCACTTCTTTGTTTATCTAGACAATGCTACTCTCTTAAAATTATAGGTAAACAAGCGGAAACACACTTTCTTTACCGACTGCTTCCTTTGTTTCTGAAAGATGGTTTCTCTTGAAGATTCGCTTTCACATTCACATCCGGGTTCGAATCGCTTCCCTATAACCCGAAACTATTATGGACCTTCGAGCTCCACTACCAAAATTAACAAGAATATCGGCCGGTCTATGCGTACGATTCGCTCTTGTCTATACCAGGACGACCATAGTTGCTCCTTCGCAAGCTATGTGCCCGATAAATCGACATGCTTGTCGGAGAACCTGACCGACTCGGTTATCGACATCAGACTTGGAGAGCTCGCCACTCGGAACAACAACCCAGTGAAGTCGGATGAGGAGGAAGAGGAGTTTTTGGATATTTCACAAGCCTTCAGTGACTTCTCGGCTTGTAGCAGTGATATTTCGGGTGAGTTGAGGCGACTCGCGAGCTTGCCATCGCCGGAAAACGTCGCGAGCGGCATTTGTAATGATGTTGAACCGGAATTGGAGCCCTGCATGGGGTTTCTTCAGAGGGAGAATTTCTCGACCGAAATAATTGAGAGCATTTCGCCGGAAGATCTCCAACCGACGGTGAAGATCTGCGTTGACGGACTCCAGTCACCCTCTGTGGCCGTAAAGCGATCTGCTGCTGCTAAGCTGAGACTTTTGGCAAAGAACCGGTCTGATAATCGAGCTTTAATAGGAGAATGCGGCGCCGTTCCTGCTCTGATTCCGCTCCTCCGGTGCAGCGATCCGTGGACGCAAGAGCACTCGGTCACAGCTCTTTTGAACCTTTCGCTTCTAGAAGAGAACAAGAAATTAATCACCGACGCCGGAGCTGTCAAATCTTTGGTTTATGTACTCAAAACGGGAACCGAAACCTCGAAACAGAACGCAGCTTGTGCCCTGCTTAGTCTCGCTCTGGTCGAAGAGAACAAGAGCTCAATCGGTGTCTGCGGAGCAATACCTCCGTTGGTTTCGCTCCTACTGAACGGATCAAGCAGAGGGAAGAAGGACGCCCTGACTACGCTCTACAAATTGTGCTCGATCAAGCCCAACAAGGAGAGAGCAGTGACTGCAGGGGCCGTAAAGCCCCTGGTTGGTCTTGTTGCAGAGCAGGGGACGGGGATGTCAGAGAAGGCTATGGTGGTGCTGAGCAGCCTGGCAGCGATTGAGGTGGGTAAGGAGGCGATTGTGGAAGAAGGAGGGATTCCGGTGCTTGTTGAGGCCATCGAAGACGGGTCTGTGAAGGGGAAGGAGTTTGCTGTGTTGACTCTGTTGCAATTGTGTGCTGATAGTGTTAGAAATCGAGGGTTGCTGGTGAGGGAAGGTGGGATTCCTCCTCTTGTTGCTCTGTCACAGAATGGAAGTGTTAAAGCCAAGCATAAGGTCAGTGGTTAATTAGCTCAATTTAGGGTTCAGTTGTGCTTAATTATACCTCAAAATACAGTCTTTTTGCTTCAATTTGGTTGATTTTGCTACGGAGTAGTTTGTTTTTGGCTCGAGATTTATTTTTTTTATGGTCGTTTTACAGGCTGAAACACTTCTTGGGTATCTGAGAGAGCCAAGACAAGAGGGATGCTCATCCAGCCGTTAGAGATGTCGTAAAGTGAACGGCGACTATACATTGTTAGTGGTTTTGGTGTCGATGTGTATAGGGGGTGCCTTGTTGATTTTGTACAGTGTTGCGTTTAGTAATTTTGGAAGAATTTTATTCCAGTATTTCAATAGGTTAGGAGAGGTTAGTGAGCTGAAGACTGACTAGTTAGATGTTTGATTTTTCAGTTAGGATTTTGGGGTTTTCTCTGTGTGTGGTGGAATTGGAAGTTGTTTGGCTTGTGGGATTCTCGGTTGATGAAATTTGGGTTATATTCCTTATGTTTTGCTTAGGTGACCCAAATTATGTCCAAAAATATTGACTTGATTGTATGTTTGGAGTTAATGAAGATGGATTTTGAAGCCTACTCCTCAAAAGCATGTTCTTTGTAACTGTGAAGGGCATTTTGAAGCTTGATTGCATGTGACTTGTGGTAGTTCACAAGATTTTATCTTCTTCAAGGTGACTTGATTACTTCTTGGTTTCTCAGCAAAATGTGATTTTCCATGCGTATTGCGTAGGAAAGGTTGGGAAAGATTGGAAGGCTGAGAATTTGAAAACTGAAACAGGCAGGACTCAATGGCAGAAAATATGGAGAAAAATAAGAGGATAAGGAGGGGCATTCATCACTTAAAGACTGGTCTTTTTAAATTGAATGTTGCAGATATCGACTCCCAATTTCCTCAGCAAACAAAGTTAATAGTAAAAGGTTCATATTATAATTTCTTGTCCTATCACACCCGATTTTTTCCTCGGCTTCCAAATAGAAAGCACTGGAAAAAGTGGGTTACTTTTGAGTGGGATGGGGCTGAAGTCTTATATAAATAACACCATGGTAGGTAGCCCCATTGCTTCGGTTGTCGGTGGTGTAATTTGCTTTTGTGTTTTGCCTGCCATAACCCCCTGTGACCTGTCTGTCCTAGTTGTGTGGGATAATTTTATAACACACAAACGCACATTGCTGTAAGGTCTCACCAATCGGTTCTGGTCCACTGATTTGGGTTTTATTTTTTTGTACTGCAATGCAATGAAGATCTTCCATTCACTCCTGTCTAAACAAAGCAACCAATTGAACACAAGGATCTTTCATTTTATTTCCTTTGTCCTTATTAGTCATGTATTAGCTGGCACAGCAAATGTTTGTTTTGGACAGTCAACCTACCAGTTGTAAAATGACACAAGTCAGGGGAGGGTGTTCTGAGACAACTTTGTTTCATCACCAGACAATATAACTACGAAGATGACAGACGCAAAGAAATCATAGCTCAACAATGCTTCGAGTCTTTTAACAAAAACTACTTCAATTGCAAGAATAAATAACCAAGCATTTGCCTTTGTGCTTTCTGGGTTTAGACAGAAAAACCATCGGGATTCTTTGTTTTCCTCTTCAACGTTACCGGTCTGTAACCTTTCTCCAGCACCTTCTCGATCTCTTCGAAGCGCAGCCCCTTGGTTTCAGGTACCAACAAGAAGATGGCTACAAGTCCAACACAAGAAAACCCAGCAAACATCATGAAAGCACCAAAAGAACCAAGTGATTCTTGGATGGTCAAAAATGTCTGACTCACAATCAGATTGGAAACCCAGTTAGCCACAGCTGCTATGCCTCCACCAAGTCCTCTGTATCTCAATGGGTATATCTCTGAGTTGACAATCCATGGTGCAGTTCCCATTCCCGGCGAGTAAGAGATTATATACAAACCTAAGAAGATCACTGCCAGGAATCCGATTTTGCTAGGGCAACCTGTTTCAAACCATGTCCCATCCTCTCCACGGCAATCTCGGCCTAACTGTTCGGTGTTAGCCAAGCACGCTCCTGGTTGATACTAACGATATTACAAGATAGAACGATTTGAGTCAATTAAATGGCGAGCGTGCACACAGAATCAGTAAAGAGACCGACATAAAACTTACTTTGTTCACTGCATTACTGCAGAATCCGCATTTTGCTTCAACGCAGGACATACAATCCCATTTATACGAATCTCTAGCTGCCATGAAATCTGAACAAGTAGCATTCGCTCCAAATTGTCTGTTCTGCATTGGACTAATCCCAGGAGCATGATGTGAAGCCTCTAAGAACGCAACGGCTGTGGCGATTAGGCAAGTGATGATTCCAACCAGTGAAATGATCATTAACCTTCTTCTCCCATATCTATCAACAAAAGCCATACTGATAAGGGAGCCTAACGCGTTTATTCCAGACGTGATGAGCGAAAGTGCTAAAGCCGTCTTCTTTGAGGCAAATCCTGCAAACTGAACAATGGTGGGAGCATAATACATGACAGTGTTAATTCCCACAAACTGTTGAGTAACTTGACAGGCAATCCCAGCATAGAGTCCCCTTCGGACAACGACGTTGCTCAAAGCTCCCTTCAGTTTAACCACTAATGTGTCTCCTATGGATGCTTCCAAGGCCTTTTCATTTGCAATAGATATCTCTAGTGCATTGATTTCATCCTCAACTTCATCAGCAGAGTATATTCTCTCCAAGATTGCCCTGGCCTCATCTACCTTGTTCTGAATAACACAACCGGTGATTAAGTAAACATGTAGATAGTATAAGCTCACAGGAAGCAACAAACGTATATGCTAAGCACCTTTCTATAGAGCCATCTAGGAGACTCTGGAAGCATTAACATGAACACAATTTGAAGTCCTGCTGGAACTGCTGCTAACCCGAGCATCCATCGCCATTGTGACTTCACCTGAATCATGATATCAAAGACGGATCAGTAGCAGGTTCATTCCAGAAATTGGGTAAGTATGTCTTCAACTATTGATGATTGATTACAAACCGAGCTCAAGGCGTAATTAATGACATAAGCCAGGAACTGGCCGCTAGTGATGAGCAGACCATTTGTGCTAACAAGAGCACCTCTGATTCTAGCAGGAGAAGATTCTGAGATATAAAGAGGTGCAGTCATGGAAGCCATTCCGACTCCCAAACCAACCATAATTCTTCCAATAATGATAACCCAGGGAGCAGGAGCAACAGCCATGACTATTGCACCTAACAAAAACACTACATCAGCAAGTAAAATCGATTTTTTCCTTCCCAAACTGTCATTCAGCCATCCACCAAATCCTGCCCCAACAATAGCTCCTGCCACAGTCATACTGACTATAGTTTCCTGCATATCACCAGATTTACTATTAAGTCTTGTTTTGAGTCTCACAGGTTCAAACTACAGAAACAATCGTAACACAAGGATATGACTGCACTGCTGATCCTTTCGATACATATAACTAGTGGGTAATATAGTGCAAGTTCTACCTGTAACCATGTTTTCTGGTCAACTTCTTCAAAGTCCTCTCTTATGTAAAGAAGGGCACCAGAAATATTCCCTGCATCACAACACAACACAACAAGATGAGTTTTTCATCCAACTCTTCAAGCCCTATCTGAATTAATAGACAACAACAGTCATAAAAGACGAACAATGAAAAAAATAATATATGGCTTGTGCCTAGTAATACCTGTATCATATCCAAACAAAAGTCCTCCAATACCAGCAGTGAGAGCAAGCTGCATGATATAAGGGGTCCTCCAAACTGTTCTCCAACATTCTGTGAATTCTGTTTTGTCTGCTTTCACAGTGCCTCCTTCCACCATTTTTAAAAAAAAAAATTCGAATACACCTCTAGAGATTTTCTCTTCAGGAAGATATTGGCTTTAAAGGACCTATTGAAAGAATAAGTGAAGTCAAAGAGTTATGAGAGCAAAAGCATTTGCAGAGAATACTAACCTAACAATAACTGAAATAGTACTCTATTTGTTGGTAATACTGTCTGGCGTCTGCTGTACAAAAGGAAA
The DNA here is from genome assembly GCA_963580455.1 of Euonymus europaeus. Taxonomy (NCBI): domain Eukaryota; kingdom Viridiplantae; phylum Streptophyta; class Magnoliopsida; order Celastrales; family Celastraceae; genus Euonymus; species Euonymus europaeus. The sequence goes on along the minus strand of OY756969.1, from coordinate 620,002 downwards.
ATCGTTGTTTAGCCTAAATTAAATATAGTTGCCAAAACTGTGAATAGAAATCCCTAATTACAATTAACCTTTCCATTTCAATTTGTATTCGCTTTATATACAAGGGAGCAAAACAACTGGAAAAGTCTTTCAACGACAACACAAATCAAGAATTAAGAATACAGATCAAAGTCTATCAGAAATAAATTTTCAGCATTCACAAGTTCTTTCAATTATGAATGAATGAATGACTCTTCACTCTTCAGTATCCGTCTTGTTTCAAAAACCGGCGATTGCTTCAAATTAAATTTTGGGCACAAGAGAAGACAAAAAAATAATTCTTGTCCATGATTGAATACCAAGAGGACTGTGTTTTAGGATCAATGGAGGAGGAAGGCTGTAGAGTTTCACCAAAACTTGTTGACGCAAGTCCTAAAAGAAACTTTCGTATATAAATTATGAAGTATTGACGGACAGAATATTATGCAACCACATATCACTAAAGACTAAAGACGTTGAGGATGGTGGCCATGATCATGATGTAAAAAAAGTGATTAAGATCTAGCACTATAGTCACCTGTATTAATTAGCCTTTTGCTTAACTTTCTTCTCAATCTCTTCTGACCACCAAGCAAACTTTGTCAGTCGGATAAGCTTTCACTTTCACTTTCTCAGATTCTCTTGTTCATAGTCATAGACTCATAGGGCATCACAATAATTTCTTCCGTTGTCATTTTATCTATATCTTTTGGATTTGGAAGGATAGAGGGAGTAATAAGAAATTTCCATAAAAAGGTCAAATGGTATTTTTCCATTAGTATATCTACCTAATAATGCATCCATGCAATCCTTATCCACTATTTGTGTCTAGGGATGGCATCGGATCGGATTTGGATCGGATTTCTCAAAATCCATTTCCGATCCTAAATAAAAATAATGTATCCATATCCATATCCATATACTACGGATAAAAAAAATCGAAATCCATATCCTATCCATCGGATTTCGGATATTCTCCATGGATATCGGATTTATCCATATAACACGCCGACACATATTTTGCTAGCCTATTACACCAATTAGAACTTCATGATTCATGAATTTAGGAATATAAACCAACGCGTAAAATATAAATAATATCAAAAATCATCTAGCAACATAAAAAGTTTTCTAAAATCAAAGTGTAAAGTTCATAAAACGTCACAATCAAAATGCTTACATCAACTGACAAATTCAAAATGAATAACATTTTCAATAAAGTTTGGTAGACCTCATCTTCATAAAAGTTGATGATAATGCTATCATTTCTCACATGTTAATTTATAATGTTATTATTAGGTTTAGGGTTTACATTATTATGTTTTTAATATTTAGTACTAACTTTACTAATTAGAGTTTTAAAAATATTAGTCAATTGAATATTTGCATTAGTAATATGAGATAATATCTCATTATATAGTGTTATTACAAATTACAATTAATTCATATTACAAAAAAATATATATCTACATTGACAATTATAATGTGTATATAAATATATTAATGACATTAATTGTTAATTACATAATTGTATTTGAACTATATTATATATGTGTGTCGAGATGAATGCGACTGAGAAATGAAATGAAGAACATAAAGTCATAAACTAGGTTACTTGGGGTTTCACTTTCCCCGTTTGGCTTTGTATACTGTTTGACTTTGTATACTAATATATTATGCAATAAGCTAATAATGTAAATTGTAATAAAATATAAATTATGGATATATCATAAATTATTATTTATTCAAAAAAGTATCATATATGTAACTATGTAAGTCTTTTTTTTATATGACAACAAAAGAACCAGCAAGGTACGAAGAATATGACACTAACAAATTAAATAATAACATGATTCAAGAAATCAATACTAGAGCGTATATCAATGACTAGGAGCTAGGATACATTTTAGTACATCTGTAATAACGTGATACATTTTAGTACATCTGCCCATGATAAATTTTAGACTTTTAGTACATCTATAATTCTTTACATCATAAATTATTATATATTATAAGGTAAGTCTTAATTATAATTTATAACATATAAATTTTAGTACATCTGTATACTGTATAGTATAATAATTGACACTTATGTTATAGTTTAATAATTTAAAGTTAGATGTAACTCGAAGGCCTTAAGTCCCTAACTACATATGTTATAGTTTAGTAATAACAAGTTAAATTGTAATTCCGTAATTATCATGAGCTATGTTATATAACATAGTGTATTAGTGTTTAGGGTTAATTATATCACATGGGTTTATGGTTTAAAGATATAACTTATATTATCACGAAAGTTTGGGCTTTTACATGGTTAGGTTTTTATACTTGATAGTGTTAGGGACTTAGGGTTACGATTTATGGTGTTTGATTAGTGTTGTGAGTGTTTTACTTAAAATTTACAGTATTATAGATTAGAATTTGTGGTGTTAGATCAAGGTTTACACTTTACAGTGCCAGAGTTGGGGTTTGTGATGTCTGATTAGGATTTTCACTGTTAGAATTAAAGTTTACAATATTAGGGATTATAATTTGTGGTGTTAGGTTAGAGTTAGGGACTTAGGGTTTGTGGTGTTATAGGTTAGAGTTTACGGTGTTGAGGGGTTAGGGTTTGCAGTGTTGGCATGTTGCGTTAGAGTTTACAAATTACAATTATGACTAGATTTGTAGTTTTTAATGTTATTGTTAGGTTTAGATTTTTCAAATTACAATGTTGAGGTTTACATTATTGTGTTTTTACTTTTTAGTATTAATTACTAACTTTACTAGTTAGAGTTTTACAAATATTACTAAATTGAATATTTGAATTAGTAGTACGATAACATATCAGTATATCACATTGCATAGTGTTATTAAAAATTACAATTAATTCATATTATAAAAAAAATATATGTTGACAATTATAATGTATGTAAATATATTAATGCTATTAATTGTTAATTATATAATTGCATATTAACTATATATATGTGTGTTTGTGTATGTCGGGTAGAATCGAATCGGATATAATCGGATCGGATCGGATCGGATATCCGCACGTTCGGGTCGGATCGGATACGGATTTCGGATTGGATATGCCTGAATCCATATCCTATCCATATCCATTCAAAAAATTCGGATTTTATCCATATCCATATCCATTATCCAGTCAACGGATTTTTCTACTGTTTGACCGGATCGGATCGGATCGGAAATCCACGGATACGGACACATTTGCCATCTCTATTTGTGTCTGTGTTTGTATCTGTGTAAATATATACTAAATTCATTATACTGAATCCCTTAATTATTATTATTATTATACTAAATTCATTATCGCCATACATAGCGACTTACCATATGACTTGTTTCCTAGCAATGCCCGTTAACATGAATATATACATTTCTATCTACACACAAAAAAACATGTATATATACAGAACATCATCTTTTGAGGTTCACAAACCTATAACGAGTCCAGATAAAAAGTGCATGAAGTTAAAAGGCAAATAAAGAATAAATCTAATTATTGATATTTCAATAAAAAAATAAAAAAATAAGTAAAAGTATATTAAAACCAGCTAGACTCCTCCTTCAAATCTATCTCCCAATTACAATTACAATTACAATTACAATGACAATTAAAGCTAGTAATTAAAGACTAAAAAACTAAATGAGACTTATCTATGGATTTACAGTTGCTCTCAAACAAACAAATCCTTCCAAGTTTAAACATCAGAAACATCCTTATTTGGCTTTCCTTTGAATAACTTTGGTCTGTAGCCTTTCTGCAGCACCTTCTTGATTTCCTTGATTCGCATTCCCTTTGTCTCAGGCACAAAGAAAAAAATGAATATGAGGCCAACAAAAGAAATGCCAGCAAAGAGAAGGAAAGGAAAGGCTCCAATGGAACCAATTCCTCTGTATCTCTATGGGTATATTTCTGAGTTCACAATCCATGGAACCGTCCCCATTCCGGGTGCGTAGCAGATTATGTACAATGCCATTAGAACCACTGCAAGAAATCCAATCTTGCTCCGGCACCCTTCTTCGAACCATTGTCGTTTTTCTCTGTGGCAGGCATTCTCAAATTCCTTGTTTGAGACCAAACATGCTCCAGGTTGGTACTACACCACACAGGTTAATTGAAGTTTGTGAATTGAAATTCATGAAACACAGAAACTAAATGCCCAAAAAAAATAAAAAATTACTTGACTTGCCGAATTACTGCAGAATCCGCACTTTTGCTTTCACGCAAGACATACAGTCCCAAGAAGGTGCACTCGTGGCAGCAACAAAATCGGGACAAGTAGCGTTAGTACCAAAGTGGGTGCTCTTGTTGGAAATATATTTTTTATATTTGGGGTGGCATATTCCACTATCCGTCTTTACCCAGGATCGAACTTGGGTCTTATAGGTCCTCAGAGGTTCGTCCTAGTACCACTGAACCAAGTTGGCTCAGTGGTACCAGAACGGACCTCTGAGTACCTATAAGGCCCAAGTTCGATCCTGGATAAAGGCGGGGAAAAACCAAGTTGGCTCAGTGGTATCAGAACGGACCTCTGAGGACCTATAAGGCCCAAGTTCGATCCTGGGTAAAGGCGGGGGAAGACGCTCGGTGGTACCAGGACGGAGCTCTGAGGACCTATAAGGCCCAAGTTCGATCCTGGATAAAGGCAGGGATGAGTTAAATAATGCCACCTCGAATATAAAAATATATTTCCAACATAAAGGCGTCTTTATGTTGGAAATACTTTTAGTATTTGGGGGCACTTGCTCTGCTAGGTTAAGAGCATATAAAAATATATTTCCAACAGCTCTCTGCTAGGCTAAGAGCAGGAGCTATACTCGCAGCTTGTAAGAACACAATGGCTAAAACAACAAGGCAAGAGATGATCCCAAACATGGAGACTTTCATTAGCCTCCTCCTTCCATATCTATCTACCAATGCCATGCTAACAATGGTACCAAGTGCATTGAGGCCAGACGTGACAAGAGAAAGCGCCAAGGCAGTCTTCTTTGAAGCAAAACTGGCAAATTGGACGATTGTTGGTGCATAGTACATAACAGTGTTGATCCCCACAAAATGCTGAGCCACTTTAACTATGATCCCTGCATGCAGCCCTCTTCGAACAACTTTGTTCTTAAGGGCACTTGCCAGTTTAGCTCTGGCACTCTGCCCAATTGAATATTCCAATTCCCTTTCCTCTTCGATGGAGAATTTCAGCTCATACATTTCAGCTTCAACTTCATTAGCAGAATATATCTTCTCGAAGATAGCCCTTGCCTCATCTACCTTATTCTGTAAATAAGGCAAGGCATTAGAACAAAAGCCAAGTGAGGACTAACAAAATCTCGAAAACAATTGCATAATCTATGTCAAATTTCATACACGCACACATTAACAAAGATTGTGTAAGTACTAACCCGGCTGTAAAGCCATCTAGGAGAGTCTGGAATAGTGAGCATGCAGAAGAATTGGAGTGCAGCAGGTACGCCTGCGATTCCAAGCATCCAACATCATTGTTCGTGAACCTGAACGATTATTGACTTCAATATAATTCCATTCAAGAACATTTGAAATAACATGTAATAGTTTTGAGTGACGTATAAATATGGCGATTGTAAACATAATATTACAGACATTGTTGAAGGCAAGATTGATGACATAAGCAACAAACCGTCCACCGGTGATCAGAAGGTCCTTAGTGGCAACAAGAGCTCCTCTGATCTTAGCAGGTGAATCTTCCGAGATGTAGAGAGGTGAAGTCAAGGAAGTTGCTCCAACTCCGAGGCCCACTAAGATTCTGCCAATAATGATAACCGAGGGAGCAGGAGCAGGAGCTGCAGCCATGATTACGACACCCAAGAAGAAGACAATATCAGCACCAAGAATGGATAGTTTCGAAACACTGAGAGAATCGAAGTAGAAATCAAAAAACAAGACTAACAATCCATAAGGATTTTGGAGGAGAAAAACTTCTCGATATATTTCAGAAAAGTAAAGTATGTTTTTAGTACAGAAAACAAAACCTAAAACTCAACTTTATACAAGATGCCCAGAAAAATAATAAAGAATGCTAGCTACAGGAAACACTACAGTAACAGGCGCCAAAATATCCCCCTATACAATACTATGTCGTTTAACACCCCTTAAGGTGGACGGTAGGAATTGACGACGTTCAGCTTGTGAAGAAGGCTATGCAACTGAGAAACAACCACCGGCTTCGTTAAGAAGTCACTGGCCTGTTGTGCAGAAGAGACATGGTGCAACTTGAGAAAATTGAGCTGGACCTTTTCGAGAACGAAATGGCAATTCAATTATATGTGTTTGGTACGTTCAATGAAAACGGGGTTGGAAGCAATATGAATCGCGGCTTGGCTGTCGCAGTACAAAGTGATGGGCCAAGGATGTTGAACATTGAGTTTATTGAGGAGAAAAGACAGCCAAGTCAATTCACTACAAGCATTGGCCATGGAGCGATACTCTGCCTCGGCTGAAGACCGTGAAATAACATGTTTCTTGGATTTCCAGGAAACAAGAGCACCACCCAACATAATGAAAAATCCACTGATGGAACGACGTGAGTCTGGGCAAGCTCCTCAATCCGCATCACAATAAGCAATGATAGTATAAGCAAGATGTGAGGGAAAGAAAAGTCTAGTGCCTGGATTACCTTTAAGATAGCGCAAGATCCGATGGGCAGCTATAAGATGACGATCGGAAGGAGCCTGAAGGAATTGACTCAAGTGGTGAACTGCATAGCTTATATCAGGACGCGTAAGCGTCAAATACATCAAACGACCCAGCAAACGTCGATAGGAAGATGGATCAGAAAGAGGCATACCATCATAGACAGACAAATGATTATTCAATTCTGTGGGTGAAGATAATGGCTTGGCTTCAATAAAACCCGTATCTCGCAACAAGTCCAGAAGATATTTGTGCTGGCTGATAGCTAAACCGGCGGAAGAACAATGGATCTCTAGGCCCAAGAAATATTTCATAGGCCCCAAATCTTTAATTTTCATTTTAGACTTCAGATAGCGTTTCACAGAGTCAATCAACTCATCACCGGTGCCTCTTATCACCATATCGTTGACATACAATAATAAAGCAACAAAAGCAGATCCTTTGCGCAATGTGTATAAAGAGTAGTCAGCCTTCGATTGTGTAAAACCATAAGCAACAAGAAGAGAATTGAATTTTGTATTCCACTGACGGGAAGCTTGCTTCAGCCTGTAGAGTGACTTCCGAAGTTTGCACACAAGCTTAGGATGTGTCACGGGATATCTAGGTGGGGGCACCATGTAGACTTCTTCAGAGAGATCGCCGTTAAGAAATGCATTTTGTACATCTAGTTGATGTAAAGACCAGTGACACATTGAGGCTAAAGCCAAGAACACTCTCACAGTCACCATTTTTATCACTGGAGAAAAAGTCTCGGTGTAATCAAAACCAAGCTTTTGACTGAAACCTTGCGCGACCAAGCTGTGCCTTATGAAGCTCGATGGTTCCATCTTGATTGTATTTTATCTTGTAAATCCACTTTGAACCAATGGCTCTTCGCCCTTCAGGTAAGAATGTCATCACCCAAGTGCGATTGTCTTCGAGTGCCTGTAATTCACTTTTCATAGCATCACACCAAGCAGAATTTTTAATAGCCTCAGAATAATTGTAAGGCTCGTGATGAGATGATATGGAACATAAAAAAGAAGTATGGGATGAAGAAAAATTACTGTAACTGAGGTAGTCACTGATAGGGTACCGTGCAAGGGACTTGGCTTGTGGAAGAGCATTGGAATGGGACGTACATACTGCATGGCTGCATTCATAATCCTGCAAATAAATGGGTGGCTGTTTGGCACGTGTAGACCGACGAAGAGGTAAATGCGGTGAAGTAGGATCATGAGAAGATGGTGAGATATTTGAGCTGGAAGTGGTGGAAGAATCAGAAGAAGGAACAATAAGAGAAGAAGGATCAGCAGGACATGAAGCTTTGGTGATAGGTAGTAAAGAAACATCAGGCGGAAGCTCAAGAGAATCTTCTGGATCAGACAAGGAAGTTGGAGTGGAGAAAGGAAAATTGGTATCATGGAAATTAACATCTCGAGAGATAAAAATTTCATGAGTCTCTAAATCTAGAACACGATAGCCCTTAGTACCAAATGGATAACCCAAAAAAATACAAGCCCGAGCTCTGGCTTGAAACTTTGAACGAAAATGTGGAGTGACTACTGCATAACAAAGGCAGCCAAATACTTTGAGCTCATCATAGTTGGGTGGTTGTTTGAATAGAATTTGATATGGGCTATGTTTATCTAGTTGTCTAGATGGCAACCTATTGATGAGATGAACTGCAGTAAGGACACAAAAACTCCAAAAAAATTTTGGCACATGAGCATGAAATCTTAAGGCACGGGCAACATTAAGAATATTTTGATGCTTACGTTCCACGACCCCATTTTATTGGGGAGTGTAAAAACAAGTAGTTTGATGAACAATCCCATGAGAGGCATAAAAATCTTTCATATTGAATTCCAGTCCATTGTCAGATCTTAAGGTCTGAACTTTGGTATGAAAATGTGTTTCAACATAAGAACATAACTGCTGGATGAAGAAACGAGTTTCACTTTTAGCATGCAAAAGATGAACCCAAATGGCTCTACTATAATCATCGACAATAGTTAAAAAATAACGAAAGCCATCAATTGAAGTTATGGAATGAGGACCCCAAATATCTACATGCACTAGTTCAAAAGGAGTTGATGTTTTAGATACACTGATATGAAAAGGTTTGTGCTTCATTTTTGCAAGAGGACAAGTAGGACAAAATCAAACTTTTCTTGCAAGGACTTAGACAAAAACACACTAGTGGCAGAAGACGGATGACCTAATCTAAGGTGCCATAACATATGGTCTTTAACCACAACATTGGCTTGCAAAATAGAAGGAATTCTGGACAGCTTGGACTCCCAAAAGTATAGGCCTTTACGCATACTCCCCATTCCAATCCTCTTCGATGTGTCCAAGTCTTGCAAAATACAAGATTTTGAAGTGAAACTAATTGAATATTTCTCTGAGGCTGTGAAACGACTGACATAAATGAGATTGAGCTTAAAAGAAGGAACACAAAGAACTTGATCCAAAGTAATTCCCTTATACAAAATCAGAGACCCAATATGTGTCACCCGGTGTTGCTCACTATTGGGCAAAGTAACAAAGGAATTTTTCAAGGGTTGAGCCGAGCTAAGAAAATCAAGAGAACACACAATATGATCGCTAGCACCACTATCAATTAACCAAGGAACTAGAAAAGGAAGTTTAAAATTGGCAGTTGAAGATGATGAATTAGTGACATTACCTGCCACTGTAGAGACTGTGGACAAAGATTTGGACTACTACCTGAAGAGGTTTCTGAACAATAACTTGACCTTTCATTGGGTTGAGAACTTGACTGAGAAGAATTCAACTTCAGAAATCTCATCAATTGATTACATAAATCAGGAGAGATTTGCAAAGTCCCATGATTCACATCTGCATCAGGGGCCATCTCAACATTACTCACAAAATGATTCCTGTCTCAACGGCTAGAACCACCATGACCATAGCGTTGTGGCCGTTTAGGTTGCCCTGGAGGATACCCATGGAGTTTGTAACATTTTTCAATAACATGACCAATCTTATGGCAATAGTTGCACACAAGATTTTCTCTTCTTTCTGAACCTTGAAAATTTGATTTTCCAACATCAGGCATTGATTTAACAGCCAAGGCTGAAGCATTGTGTTGAGTTGATTGAGAAGCATTGATAGCAAGCTGGCGCTCCACATGAAGCACCATTGAAAGAGCTTTGGTACACAATGGAAGAGGCTCCATTGCTAGGAAACTATAGTAAAACACTCATTCAAGCCCATGAGAAAAATCATCGTGTGGTCCTTTTGTAGTTAATGTTCCAGCACAATTCGTGCCCCACAACTACACTCTAGAATGACATTGTAATAAACAAATTCATCCCAAAAAGTTTTCTGCTTTGTGTAATACTCAGTAACATTCAACCCTGCTTGTCGTGTCTCACCCATTGCTTGACGCAATTCATAAATCCTTGTGGCATTAGACGCGGCATATCGCGTTTTGAAGTCTTACCAAAGTTCCCTGGTTGAAGATGAACTAGAGAGACTGTTAACAATCTCCTTGAAAATACAATTTGTAATCCAAGTGGTAACCAGACTATTGCATCTACGCCAAGAAACGTAGCGTGGATCAGTTGAGTCGATTGCCTTCAAAGATCCATCCACTAGATCCAGTTTGTTTCGACCTTCCAAAGCAGTCAACATATTTTGACTCCACACATGGTAATTCTCTTCTCCAGTAAGGGCAAGACCGATCAACTTTGTGACTGCATAATCTACAGTAGTGAGGGTTAATGGATCATCTAGAGGATTTACAGAACCAGCCTGATTTGAAGAACCAGCCTAAGTAGACATAGTAGTGGAAAGCTCCTTTGCAACAGCATCACTGATAGCAGCGATTGACGCCATAGATCGAGAAAAGATGGAAACCAACTAGACAGATTTCGAACCTGGCTTCGATACCATGAAAACACTGAGAGAATCGAAGTGGAAATAAAAAGACAAGACTAACAATCCATAAGGATTTTGGAGGAGAAAAACTTCTAGATATATTTCAGAAAAGTAAAGTATGTTTTTAGTACAGAAAACAAACCCTAAAACTCAACTTTATACAAGATGCCCAGAAAAATAATAAAGAATGCTAGCCACAGGAAACACTACAGTAACAGGCTCCAAAGTATCCCGCCTATACAATACTACGTCGTTTAACAAGTTTCCTTCCAAGTTTGTCGTTCATCCACCCTCCAATTCCAGCTCCAAATATAGATCCAGCCACAGCCATGCTGACTATCACTTCCTGATTAAAGTGAAATCAATAGTCCACCCTCTTAGGACCCAATTGGGTGCTTATGATTGAAAACCACTTACGGTAACCATAGATGAAATTAAGTTATGCACTAACTATTCAAAGTTTGTTACCTGTAGTACTGTTGAATTGTTCACTGAATCAAAGTCATCTTTGATGAAAAGAAGAGCACAGGAAATATTTCCTACATAAACGAAAGTGTTTAGTCAAAAACCAATTATTCGAGAAAATTAAAAAGACAATCTAGTTATATAAGGAGTCTTCCATACTATCTTGAAGCACTCAGTGAATTGTGTCTCACACCACCCCGTTCCACCATTTTTTTTGCGATCGACCAAGTAAGAATGCACCTTAATTTTAAACTCTCCTTTTGCAGTATTCGTGGCCTTGGGCAAGCTCGAACCTTTTTTAGGCCGTACTGGCCTGCAAAGTTGACGACATTTTGATAGAAGTTAAGATAGATTTGATTACAAAACCCAAAAAAAATCGAATTTGTTTTTGATAATTAGGATTTGAAGGAATGGTGGACAAGAGATTAGAAAGGAAAGGGTGAAGAAAAAAAAGTAAAACAAGCAGTTGAATACGTAAATTTAATTGGGAATCAGTGATCTAACAAAATCTTAAAAGGATAAGATTTAATTTAACTCCCTAGCAGTTGAATGAATCGATTACACTGCACTCAGAAACATGTTAATCTCCTTCTTAAAACGTTAATGATCTTAATTTATGAAATCCAAAACCAAACAGGTCAAATTATTACAGAGCTTACCCACAAAACAAAAGATAAACTCAATTAAGGTAAAAGATCATAGATGATAGATGTCTCTTTAGAAAGAAGCCCAATTCCAATATTCTGTTCTGTATGGAAAGTGAACAAATTGCCAGTGGATCAATCTTTGTGCTTGTGAAGAAGGCCCAGTTGGTATGCAATCCTGTCTGTCTCTTTTTCTCTGCCATGCATTCAATATTGAATTGACAAATGAAGTATGTTGCTCTGATTTGAATGTTGCGCATTTACTCTTCTTTCTGCAATCATTCAGATAAAATTAAAGCATTTCCAGTAACTTCCCCACTTTTGTTTTCTAGCGTGGACAATTGCAAACTCAATTAGTATTTTTGTAATTAAGATCTAACTTGCTGATTTCATATTATAAGAGCAATTAAAAATACGTACATATATCTATGTATTTTTAGTTATTACACCATTTTCAAATGCACCCTAATTAAACATTTGGGATTAAATTTTCATGCATTCAATAGACTTGCCATTAATTAGATAGTTTGGGCCTAAGCTAGTACTTCAAACAATGGGCTCAGCCCATTGACTTGGGGCTTTAAAAGCTAAAGCAAGTGTGAAGTGTGAATTACGGGGTTTTACTGGTGTCCAGTCTGGCCAAAAGACTGGACGCTATACAATCCATTCTATTGGATGACACGTGGATATTGACTTGGTCGACATCTATAATTGATTTTGTTTTTCAAAATTTTATTATGAGAAGAATATGACAAAAATGGGTATGAAGTTTTAACTTATTACTAACAAAAAACTTGCGATGAAAATAATTTTTATTTTTTCCATTTTTTTGTCGATGGATAATTTATAGAATTTTTATTTTGCTGACGGATTACCGATGAAATTTATTTTTTTGTCAACGGATTACAAGAGGAATTTATTTTTTGTCGACGAATACGGAATTTAATTTTTTTAATTTTTGGCCAACGGATTATTGACGAAAAAAAAATCATTGGTAATTACCAACGAAATTTTTTTCCATCGGTATTTAGATTACCTATGACGGTTTTAACGATGAAAATTTTCGATCGGCAATCAATATTATTGATGAATTTTTAGGATTATCGACAAAAAATTCTGTCTATAATTCGTGAAATTCTTGTAGTGAGATTAACGTCGTCAAATTATTGGTTGGGGCAAGATAGATATTTAAGCAATTTCTTTTAATGGTGGAGATTATAATATTTAATCTAATGATAGATAAGGGGACGATACCGTATATCTTAAACAAATACATATCTTGAAAATATTAATTAGAGAGAAATTTGATAAGAAGGTGGACTGTTTTGTACGTCAGGCCTGAATTACGTGCTCTCTGTCTCGAGCTAATCTTCCCTCTACTCGAATGCAAACGCTTGACCCTTGGATTCCCGCAGCAGACATACGGAGAGGGAGAGGGAGTGGGAGAGTCTTCATCCTTCAATAAAGTTGGATCGATTTTTTCCTTTTATGCGGAGCCATTGTGAAGGCAACTTCAACTCTGGATATCAGATCCATTTTATCTTCAACGGTTCCATTTCGCCTCTGATTCGATCGCAAATTAGATACACAAAGGGAGGCTTTAGGCAACACCCGGTACGTCTGACAATATAATCGTATCTCCCCTCGCCTTTGTTATCTGGGTTTCGTGCCCTTTTTTCTCTATTTTAAATGTGTTGTTGATCTCTATATTTCTTTGCATGCCTTACTTGGGTTGCTTGAAGGATTTAGGGCTCTTCACTTGAAAGCATAGTGGAATTTTATTTGTGGAGTCTATGTTTTGATGTATAGGCAATGCTGTAAGTTTTTTTTTTTAGTTCGTCCTTTAAACATAAATTGATGACAACTGCCTAGTAGTCTTGGAAATAGTCCTCAGAAGAAGTTTCATCGTGTACTGCGATGGTGATGTTACTAGCCAAATTAATATGCTCATTTTTTTAATGGTATTTAGAGCTCAGATAGCTGGATCTCATAAGATTGTAGAGTTAATTATTTGTATATGGCACTTTTAGTTCAGGTGGAACTCAAAATTTAGAATATTTCGATACCAACTTGGCTGCGTTACCCATTTTGCAACTTTGCTTGTTAGTAACTCGGACTCAATGGGAGGAATTATGATGTAACAGACCAATGTTTTCTTCTTCTTTTTTCCCTTTAAAAGCACAGAAGGTTTTTGCTCATGAGTTTGTAGGAAGCTTAAATTTGTACATAAAGTTATACGTGGCGATGTGGCGTAAGACAATCTATTAGATGTAGATTACATCCCACTTTTACACACTTCTTCAAGTTGTCTTCCCGCATTATCATGAACTACCTGTCACATTAAATATTTATGACCCTGTAGATTAAAGCTGTGGCATGTGGAGGTTGTCATTGGAATGTTGCAGTGAAAAGCGTTGGAAATAATTACATTAGTGGCAGAAAGCATATGGTCGAGTAGAACTTACGATTCTATTAGCCACCCAACAAAAGCATCCGAAGGTTGGTATTTTCTCAGATGTGGGTATACAGCAATTGCTTTTGTGGCATTTCTCCTCTGTCTACTTTCCCTGAATTTTAAGTTTCTTTTCATTTGCCTGCCTTCTCATAGATTCTAATTTATTTCCTCATTTGGATAGATGAAATGTGGCTTTTCTTGGATTGCATATAAGTCCCTGGAAAGTCCAGCGGGCTAGTCATTGTTCAGATGGTTCTATAGGTTGTCAATTGTTTCAAGGTTGAAGATGGCCTTTTATTCTGAGGATGAAAAAACTGAGGATTACCTATTCAAGATTGTTTTGATTGGTGATTCAGCTGTTGGGAAATCAAACTTGCTTGCTAGATTTGCGAGAAATGAATTCTATCCCAATTCCAAGTCCACAATTGGGGTAGAGTTCCAAACCCAGAAAATGGATATCAATGGAAAAGAAGTTAAAGCTCAAATCTGGGATACAGCCGGTCAAGAGCGGTTTAGGGCTGTCACATCTGCATATTACAGAGGTGCAGTTGGAGCTCTTCTGGTATATGACATCACCAGACGCCAGACATTTGACAGCATTGGCAGATGGCTTAATGAACTTTACAGTAAGTTTTATGACAGCAAACTGGGTGTTTAGTTCGGTTTTGATTGCCTTTTGTTCTTGTGAGAAAACATGTTTGCCTTACATTGTGTTTCAATTGGAATATGGTACTTTCTATAATTTGAGGCATTACTAGGAACTCAGTAGTCCTGATGCCCTATATACTGGGTCACATGACGAGTAACAACCCATAAAACTCTGATATACAAGCCATGATAGTATTAATACTGCAATTTGCATTGCATTTACAGTGGATCAAGTTTTATATTATACAACCTATTGATTGCCAATATATGTTGCAAATGGATCTGCGCTGGTGGTTCCTTCATTCTATTCTTTTTTTATAAATATACTGATTGATTGTTTCTGTGTGCCTCCTCAATTGCCTTAACAAACACTTGCATCCACCTTCTTAACCACGATGAACAAAAGTTAATTAGTGTAAGTTTGCTCTCTGACAGCTCACTCCGACATGAATGTCGTAACAATACTCATTGGCAACAAGTCTGATCTCAAGGATGCAAGGGAGGTGACAATGGCTGAAGGCAAGGACTTGGCAGAGAGACAGGGTTTATTTTTCATGGAAACTTCAGCTCTCGATTCCTCAAATGTGGCTGCAGCATTTCAGACGGTTGTTAAAGAGATATACAATATCTTAAGTCGGAAAGTAATGATATCTCAAGAACTCAAGAAGCAGGATGCTCCATTGACGGGGAGTGGAAAGACAGTAGTTTTACAAGGAGATGGAACCCAAGAAGTAGATACTGAGCCTAAAAAAGCTGGGTGTTGTTCATCTTGAAGCATGATTTTGCCATTCAGAGTTCTAACACCTTTCTTCTTCTCCCAATTGTTAAATTTCTTTATTTTATTTAAATGTTGTTTAGAAGAACAGTTGTCGTTTTCTACTTCCAAGGCAGATAACGCCGAAGAAGAGAGAATAGAGGGAGTAGCTTATTGCAATGACATTTTCAGGGTATTAAAATATTACCATACAATGTTCAAAGTTAGTTTGAAATTAGTTTCATCTTTCCAAATGAGAATTTGTGTTATTCTGCCGCATTCTCTTGCACCCTTTGTTGTAAGAGTTCCTTTTTGAAACCGAGTTAAATAATAAAATAAGTGGAGGACAATGAAGATGATCTTTTTGCTTCAAATGATGAACAAATGATGAATAAACTTTGTTCTGATCTTGTGCATAAATGATGATTGCAGCCCTCCTTGCCCAAAAAATGAGAATAGTAGGAGTCATCATTTCGCTCTGCTTTGAAATTACATTCAAACTCTTCCCTCGAATTTCTCTCGTGTGGTTTTTCTCTTACCCTAGGGTTTGCCGTTCTCCTCCTCTAGGGTTTCTCTACGGGAGAGGGTTTCTATTTTGCTTGGTTCGGTGTTTCTTTTCCAGAGATGGCGGAGGATATCACGACTCTCTGGTCTCGTTTCAATCTGACAGAATCCAAAGGCAGCAAAGTAAATTTCTTTGCGGAGGCTCTCTCTTCAACGGCACAAAAGCTTTCAAGCATACCTTCTTGCTCGAGTGTTTACTTGTAAGAGCACATGCAATGATGTGTGTTTAATGGGGACATTAAATGTTATTGGAATGTGTGTTTTTGCTGATGTGGTTGTATTGAGAGATGTGTTTTGTTGATTTGGTTATATTGAAAGATGTATTTTAGTGGGACCGATCTTGATTTTTGTGTAATTTTGTTGTGGAAAAGATGTAGGAAAGGAAAATAATTGGTTTGAATAATGGAGAAAAGAATAATTGTATTGGGAGATGTGTATTGCTGATGTGGTTGTATTGAAATATGTGTTTTGCTGATATGACTGTATTGAGAGATATGTGTGGTTTGAATTTTTATGTAATAAAAGTGGGATCCATAAATAATTTTAATAAAGACAACAAACTATAACCATTGCATGTGCTCTAACAGCTATAGTCGTGAAGGCTTCAAGAGTGCGATGAAGGCAGTTTGGAGGTCAAAGAAAAGGGTTGAGGTTAGAGAGGTCGGAGAAAATATTTTCCGCTTCTAAGTTGGGGGAAAAGATAAGAGGGATTGGGTTTTACTTAATGGCCCCTGAAACTTCGAAAACCATATAATTATCATTCAAGAGGTGGATGCAGAGGAGCAACTGTCTAAGCTTGAACTTCACAAAGCTGCCTTTTGGGTTCAACTTCATTATCTTCCTTTGGGAGCGATGACAACTCAGGTGGGTCGTCAAATCAGGGCTTCTATAGGGGAGGTTGAGGCGGTTGACAAAGTGACGGATGGTTTCACTATTGGGAGATATCTTCGTGTTCGGGTCTGGGTTGATATCAATAGCCGTTGTCGAGAGGCAAGTTGATTGAAGTAGGCTTTAAGGGGGATATGTGGATCCCTTTTGTGCATGAAAGGCTGAGTGATTTTTGCTACTGCTATGGGAATTGGGAAGGTGGACCATGTGGAGGGAGATTGTTTTGAATTTGTGCGGCAAAGGAGAGTGTTGGGGGGAATCAGACGTGAATATGGGGTCTGGCTTCTTGCCAAGTTTAACAGGGTTTGAAATCATGAATCTACTAGCTCTACTTCTACGGGTAGAGGTGCCCCAACGGGCTCTATTGAAGGAGCTCCAGAATCAGGGGATAGGGGTGTTAAGGAATCGGGGGTGGGGCTTAGTCATTCTAAGGATATATTGGTGGAAAAAAAGGATCCTCTCATCTCTTCAAAGAGTCAGGCTAAGGACCAGGAAGTGAATCTCAAAATTGGCTCAGTTGAGGTGTTTTGAGCTCTTGTTGAGCTGCAACCGTTGATGGATATGGGGAGGATGCTGACCCAATTGTAGTGGAACAAACCGAGGTGACTACACTCGGTCAGGTGGCCGCGCGGAAGGGGAAGCAGTGGAAGAAAATTGCTAGAGCTGTGGGTAATATGGAAAGAAATGATCCAATGGTTACAGAGGATGCTAGATCCCTTATTGGGAAGCGTAAATCACCACGAGCTAATGAAGGGGAGGGCCAAATTGTAGGCAATCAAAGACTCTGTTTAACAGAGGACAGGATCTCTATGGATGGTTCAAGGGATGAGTTTCAAGAAATGAGGATGGATTGGCGGAGGTTGCAGAGCATACTTGTGCGTGTGTTTCAAGTTGGCGTTTTTTTTGTGTGTAGGTGTACAAATTGGAGTAAGTCGGTGTTCATATATCCTCTTCTCTAGGTTCCTAAGAAAGAATATATCAAGAGACTTTTTAATTTGTATTTTTAACGTCATATTTTTTTTTATTCCAATTCATATTTTGCACATATTTGTTATTTAAAGCAAAGTCATGGCCAACAATTAACGGTCACATCATTAAATTTTGATGAAAAATGGGTCCAAAGACTAACGTGATATATTGTTTAAGGGTGACACCCCAATTTTTACTGGTCCCATCCTAAAAACATAAAAAAAAAACTCAATCTCACAACACACCACACTCAATCTAACCCATATCCTACGAAACCCTATTTCCCTCCGTCTTCAACTATGTTTCAACTCTCGCTCTTCCTTTCTCTCTCTTTGGTACGATTCATTTTTCATTGTTGACGACGAAATGGACGAGGACGATATATCCGATGAAGAAATGAACGGCGAATATGTGTTTGACATTGACCTAGACTTTGACAACTTTACATATGATACATTGAGCGAAGACTCTGGATATGTAGCGGTTCAGGGCTTTGTGGTTTCTATTTTTAGGGTTCATGAGGGGGTTTTTCCATCTTTATTTTGCATGTTTTAATGGTGCAGGAAAATTGATGGGAAGACGAAAAATGACTCAATTTAAGAACTCCCACTAGCCCTAGTCATTGTAGAAGTTAATTCCTCCCAGCAGCAAATTGTTTCACGTGTAGATGTGGCATCATCTAACACTTCAAGTCTCAACAGGCAACGAGAGGTGGAACCTGTCATCTGTGTGTAGCCTTCTGGGAATGTGGCCATGAAGCCAGGAGGGCTCAAATGATCTATGGAAGGTAAATTTGCCTTCATTGTCCAAGAATGAGGTGAGGGAATTAAGAATGAAGCTGGAGAGTGATTTGGATATGATGAGGAGTTTGGCAAAGAAGGTTGAAGAGAAAAAGGAGCCTACTGGTGGTGGTGTCTTTGTCAGCGGGGGTGTGGTTATTCATTCACGGGTGCCTTTGAATTTTGTGTTTAATCTTGGAATGAGAAATGGTTTTAGGCCGGGTAGTAAGGTTTTTAAGAGTTGTAGTGCTTTGCTTGAGAGATTGATAAAGCATTGGTTGGATGCTTAATGCGTCTGTTGATGTGAACTCTCCCAATTTACATGACTATTTCTCTTATTTAGCATCCAACGGACTTGGGCACTGTAAAGTCGAAGCTAATAAGAGCTGGTATAAGTCACCAAGAGATGTGAGACAATGGAGACAAGAGGAGCTTACAAGATGCTGATATGAGGCATATTGTAGCTTTGTTTTTTTGTTCTGAAATGGCCAATGGGATGCCAATGGCTTTATCTGAAAAAATGAAAAATGTGTTGCATTTAAAATCTATTTGTTTTTAATGGAGTTGAGGACGGTAAAAGTTGAGGTGTAGATGACCCCACTCATTCCTTAAAATATATGGTATTTTTTTGACTCGAAATAGAATATAAGGACTCAATCGATTTTTTTTTTTTTGAAAATATAAGAACTTTTTCAGCATTTATACCTATATATAATCATGATTCATCACATGAAAGATAATCATTTGTTAGAGATTGGTTCATATCTGTCTCCTGGATTCCCATCATCTTTGTATTAAAGCTTTTTTTGGGGGATAATTAAGGTAAATAAGTGGGGAATAAAAATAAAGTGGTAGACTTGTCTAAAGTAAAATTGAAAATAAAAAAGTGGATATAATTTTGTTCCTTTCAATTTTAAAATAAATAAATAAAATAAAAGGGAAGACTTAAGGTCTTTAATTACATATGTTGTGAAAATATTTACTTTTTTCTTGAATAAGGGAAGGGGTGGGATTCGAATTCAAAATTCGAGATTATATACGATTCAACTCGTTAACTGAGCAACTTGAAATTCATGAAACAAAAATGTAAGTATTCCAACAAAAAACATCTCAAAAGTGTCAAATGAAGACATTATCAATGAATTTGAATTTATCTTTAAATCTTGTGGTTTATATGCTCCCACATAAGATTATGAAGATTTTAATTTTTTTGTTTTGAGATGACTAACACAACCGTTCATGAAAATATTTACTTATTAAGTAGCCCTTGTGATTAATGATAAGTTAATCAAAAACAAGTTTTGACATAATGCCTAAACTTTAGAGAATAGAACAATTTAACCCTTAAAATTTAATTTAGGATCAATATAATATTTTTACTTTCAAGAATGTAGTCTGTTGTCTTTTTGACATGATTTTTGTCTAAAAACATTGATGTAATAATTGTACATAATTATTTTGAAAAGTTCAACACGTGTCAAAAACTTAGAAGTATACGACACGATAAATCCATGTCAACAAGCCTGAAAATCAACATTTTTTAACGAAAATCATGCCAAATGGCTAAAGCGATTACATGTTTGAAAGTAGAGAGACAAGATTGATCTTAAATAAAATTTAGGGACGAAATTGATCAATTTTCTAAAGTTCTAAGGCCATATCGAAACTTGTCCCAAACAAATTAAGACATGTTTTTCACCCCAAAAAAAAACCCAAACCCTTCTCTTCTCTGTAACTCCAACAGTCCAACTCTGTTTTCGCCTATACCCTTAAAACCCTAAATTTAGCAGACTTCCCATGTTTCTCTCTCCAACGAGCAAAACCCAAAAGCCTATCACTCTCTCTCTCTCTCTCTCTCTCTCTCTCTCTCTCTCTCTTAATGTTGACTATTTCAAGAATGAAATCTCTAATGTCAGCCTCACCATTTTCTCTTCACCTCTCAAAGGCCACACCTTTTGGCGTCTTATCTCTGGCATCCAAATCCCCCTCTAATCTGATTTCAACCATTCTTCAAAGCTCCATACCTTTCCACACAAGACCCAGAATGATTTCACCCAAATCCCCAATTTTTTCTATCCACAACCGGAGTTTGCAATCGGAATCCTCTCGCTCTTCGTCCGACGGAGAGATTCATGTGATTGTGGGACCCATGTTCGCTGGAAAAACTACCATGCTTCTCCGCCGCATTCAGCGTGAGAGCGAAAATGGCAGGTTTGTTGGCTCTGTTTTGCATTAATTTCACCATGCACGATTTCGGTTTGCCTCAAAGTTCAATATTTTATGTTTGCATATTGGCTACTTTTATGTTCATGTAGCTTTTATCGAGGCTGGAGAACCGTATACATGTATCAAGTTACACGTCATTCTTACTGAAAAAAAGAGTCAAAGTTTGATTCGTTTTGACACTTAAAGAGAGTTTAGTCTTGCCTCTACTTCTTTTTGTTTGTTTGGAAATTAGTAACTGTGAAAGTTTGTTTTTGTACTTTATATCTGTTTCTGTGGCTTCACCCTCTCGGCCTGTGATGAAGATGTAGCTTAAATTTTATGCTACTGGTTGAATGCAATTGTCACTAGCGAAGTGTTATCAGCTTTCAGGTTAAGCGATGTAAAAAGTGGTTTCAGTTGGACAAAACATTAAGAGAACTTTGTGTTTCGGGGAGATTGAGCCAAGCTGTGGGGCTGTTATGGGGTACAGGGCTGGCGATAGACTCAGGAACTTATGCTCTTCTATTGCAGGAGTGCATATACAGGAAAGAATATAAGAAAGGGAGGAGAATCCATGCACAAATGGTAGTTGTTGGGTTTATTCCCAATGAATATCTAAAGACTAAACTGTTGATATTGTATGCAAAATTAGGGGATCTAGAAACTGCTAAGATTTTGTTCAGTATATTGTCGGAGAAAGGCTTAATCTCTTGGAATGCAATGATTGCTGGATATATACAGAAGGGACTTGAAGGAATTGGACTGGATGTGTATTACAAGATGAGAGAGAATGGTATGAAACCAGACCAGTATACCTTTGCATCAGTGTTTAGAGTCTGTGCGACTCTCGCGACACTGGAGCATGGGAAGCGAGTCCATGGTGTCATGATAAAGAGCAATATTGAGGAAAATGTTATAGTCAATAGCGCCCTCATAGACATGTACTTCAAATGCTGCTGTATTTCTGATGGGCATTTGGTATTTGATAAATCATCGAGTAGGAATGTTATTACTTGGACGGCTTTGATATCTGGGTATGGACAGCATGGAAGAGTTGTGGAGGTTCTGGAATCATTTTCCAGGATGAAAATTGAAGGTTTCAGGCCGAATGATGTTACTTTCCTTGCAGTTCTTTGTGCTTGTAGTCATGGAGGTTTGGTTGATGAGGGTTGGGACTATTTCTTGTCAATGACCAGAGACTATGGGATTCGACCTAGGGGGCAGCATTATGCAGCAATGGTTGACCTTTTAGGACGTGCTGGGAGATTGCAAGAGGCTTATAATTTTATTTTGAACTCTCCTTGTATGGATCACTCAGCTATATGGGGTGCTTTGCTTGGGGCTTGTAGAATTCATGGAGACATAGATATGATAAAGCTTGCAGCAAAGAAATTCTTTGAACTTGAACCAGAAAATTCTGGGAAGTATGTGGTCTTATCTAACGCTTATGCCACCCATGGATTTTGGAACAATGTAGCTGAGGTTAGGGTGATGATGAGGAATACAGGGTTAACGAAGGAGCCTGGCTATAGCAGGATTGGGGTTCAAAACAAGGTCCATTACTTTTTAAAGGGTGATAAATCTCATAATCAATTTGAGGAAATTTATGAGCTGATTAATGAAATGTCCTGTGTTCTAAATGATGTGGGCTGCGTTCCTGAATCCTGATGTAAACTGCAAATAACTCGTTAATGAAAGCTTGTAGCTGTGTCTATGTGGCACTGGTGTATCTTCTTTAAAGAAGGTCTGCTTGAAGGTTGTAAGATGATGCTTATTGCATAGTACTTTGAAGAGATATATTGACTTAGGTAAACCTATCAATGATTCAATGGGCAAGGGACGTGATATCTGAGACATATACAGTGCCCCAAACATTACTCTTTTTGAACCATAGTTACTGCAGAGATTTATTGGCCTCTACGTTACCAGTGCCTGAACAATTGAGGAAAACATCATAGGTTAAGATACTGTTGATTTAGCTTAAAAGTACCAGTCAGGCTTCAGAGTTCTGACTCAGTTTTGCCTAATTTGCTGCCTGTCAAGCAGAAGCTGAGTCTTTTCGAGGAACTAAGTTTAGCTGGGATGAAAGAGGAATAGTTCATGAAGAATCTCTATCATTTTCCTACAATCTGTTATATATTTACCAATTTCCGAGAACTTTTTATGGCTGGATTCCCGTCATGACAAAATCTGAAAAAAGTAATTGGCAAAGAAGCAGTATACCACTCTCTGGTTAGCTTTATGGGTTCCCGGCCTTATTCTTGATTTCTCTTTGTTAGTCACCTCTGCTGATGGCCTCATTGATTCTCTGGATGCCACTTCCATGGTAATTTTAGTCTGCTTTTCAATGTCCTTATTGTTCAGGAGTACAATACTCAGACATGCTTATCGATCAGGAATACGTTGAAAAACATTTACTCACAAGGCGAAGGGGATGCAACAAGCTGACACTGTGATTGGATGTTTAATAACAATTCTTATTTGTTTTGAACTCATGGCATTCAGAACTTACGTCATTGTCACATTTGGATAGGGACATTCTGTCTGTTTTCATTGGAGGGCAGCAATTATTGATGCTTGTTCAACTCAACTTCATGACTTATTTTCATGGTAATGATCTGTTATGTGAAATGAGTCTTCACCAATTGCTTACATTTGTTAATTTATATCACGTGGTGGTTTATTAGAATGGCTGGTAAATAGTGAATCTGATATATTTGAATTTCTGTATTATTTTGCTTCTTGTTCTGAAATTGGGATGATTTGCCTTTTTCTTATTCTGTCATTGATGGAATACGAGCAGTCTAATACATAATATGTGTTATAACTCAGACATTCAAGATAAAATTTTGTAATTTAAATAACTACCTTGTGTAGTTGCAGTTAATAGTTGTAACTTGTAATGTTCTGCAACAGAGATACTTTAATTTAATTCGGTCTCTGTCCCAGCCCCGTGCTCCATATTTAATCATTTTTCAATGCAAACCCTTCAAGTTAAGTGTTATTATCTCTCCAATATTCTTACTAATTTCAATCTGTGCATTTTTTTTCTTTGAAATTGTTTAATTTTCTCTGAGATGGCTTTCAGAACTTACCGAAGCACTTTAGTTTAGTTATTTGAGTTTTAACCTAAGATATCAAATCGATACATCTATTAGTTATTCAACTTAAGTGTTTTTTTCCTTGTCTTTTTTGGCAGCAGCCTCTCTGCATATTATGCGGGGAATGCTGCATACATCTTGATTCTTGCATGTTCCGACCCCTCCCACTGAGCACAGGAGTTGTTTACCTTACCTTCTTTTGGCACCCTAGGTATCCGATTGATTTTGGAATTCTATTTTGTAAGAACTGCAATGAGATTATTATCAATTCACACATATTATACATTGGGTCAAACTTGAGTAACAATATTTTGCAGTAGGTGGCTTGAGATGTTCTACTGAGTTGAGCTTTTCATTGTGAACTTGAATAACTTTGAAAAATAGTTAGCGGCTTTCTTGTAATTAACTTTTTCTATGGTTTGTTATGCAGAAGTGTAGCAATAATAAAGTCAAATAAGGATAAAAGATACAGTTTAGATTCGATAGTCACACATGATGGAATGAAGTTGCCTTGTTCAGCGTTGACAAATTTGTCATCATTCAGGCAAAAATTTGGTCTCAATGCTTATGATAAGGTATCTTAATTCTGAAATGTAGTAATGCTATCTTGAACGATGGTACTGTAGATTTATATTGTTCGTAATTGCCCTATACTTTACATGCTGAAAGAACGCCTGGAATTTTCAATCTTGAAATTGGCCATATAGTTGACTACTCGACTTCTTTTATGCTTGCTTGGTTATTTGTTCAAGCTGTGTCCATACTCATGACCATTATGTTTTGACAGCTTGATGTGATTGGCATTGACGAGGCTCAATTTTTTGATGACCTTTATGATTTCTGCCGTGAAGCTGCCGATCTTGATGGCAAAACTATAATAGTTGCTGGTCTGGATGGTGACTATTTGAGGTAAAAAAATAAATAGAGATTTAACTCCATTTGCAAGTGTTTCTGTATTTTGTGTTTATGGTGACTATTGATTGGCAGGAAAAGCTTTGGTTCTGTTCTTCACATAATTCCACTTGCCGATTCTGTGACCAAGTTAACTGCTCGATGTGAGATTTGCAGCAAACGTGCATTTTTTACCTTGCGGAAGACAGGAGAGGTTCAGAGAGAATTGATTGGAGGGGCTGATGTCTACATGCCTGTGTGTCGACAGCACTATGTTGGCGGACAAGTAGCTTTAGACGCTGCAAGAATTTTGACTGAAACTCAGAAGGTTGAGTGCGGTGCTTATGCATAACCCTTTTATGGTTCTGCTCAACCTTTTTTTTTGCCAGTAGCTGTGTCTTTTGGCCTCAGCATAAATGTGTATAAGGTAGATTGTCTTCTCAGGATGCACATGCAATGTTTTGCTCATAACAAAACATTTCAGTGACCTAGTTTTATATTTGTGGAAGTAGTGAATGTATGGCACCTCGATTTCAAACATTTCAGTGACCTATTTTTGATATTGGTGTAAGTAGTGATTATTTAGACCAAGTTTCCTTTCATTGAATTTTTTGGATTTGTGTCTGTCTGGTTGATTAGATGGTTGTGTTGATAGCCATACGAGATGATAACATGAAGGAAATGAACTTGTGCAATTGAATAAAGAATCACTTGAAAATGGAAGTTTCTAATCTGTACATAAAAAAGACCTAAAAATCACTAATGGACTTTATATCATCATCAAGAAGTCCATCAAAGAGGGGATCTTCAAGCCACTCAGAAGCAGCAGGTCTCTCCGACTGCTTCCCAATACACTGAACTAGCCTCACCATATCTCGCCTTCATCAATGCCGTAGGCTTCACCCCACAAGTCACCTTCATGTATATCTTCACAACAGAATCACACTCCATTGTCACCAAGCAAACTCATCCCAAAAGCATACACATCCACAGACTCATTATAGTTTTCCTAAAACAGTTCCGGAGCCATGAACTCTAGAGTCACAACCACCGAATGCGCGTCTTCCATTCAGATTCATATAATTGGCGAAACCCCAAGTCTCCCATCTTGATTTTTCTTGCATTCCCATTTACAAAGACATTACTAGGATTAAGGTCACCGTTGAAAGGAGGGGGAAGCTCATTAAGATACAACCTCATGGTATGTTGGTGTCTTCTGGTGGTTGTATTTGGCGAAGACCCTCTCAAGGGATGTTCAAGATAAATGTCGATGGTGCGGTGGATGTGGATCGAAACTGTGCTGGTGCAGGAGTGATTATCCGGGATAGCCAAGGATATTGTATTGCCGCTGCTGCCTATCCTCTAAAGAGTCTTCTTGATGTTGATGTTGTGGAAGCTCTAGCTTGCAGATTCGGGCTGCTTTTGGCTGAGTCCCTTGGGCTGAATTCTATTGTTTTGGAAAGTGACTCTCTCAACATTAGTGCTGTACAGCGGGTTGTTAAACCCGATCCGACCCGCAAACCCTGACCGGCCCGAGACTAATCGAGCTGGACCGACCCGTTAATCACTTAAGCGGGCCGGGTCTCGGGTTCATTTTTTGTGTTTTACCGGGTATTCGGGTCACCCGTTAACCCGGCAAAACAATTATTTTCTTTTTCTTTTTTATGTTGAAAATTAAATTTATTAATTTGTTAGGGTTTCAATTTTCAATTAACTTTGTTTTTCTTATCCTCTTGCTCTCTTCCAGCTTGCATAAAATGGCCGCCACCCATTAGCACCACTGGCGAGTGGCGACTATCGACTATAGAGTAACTTTTCCTCTTCGAGTTCGAGCCTCCGACAGTGCGGGCGCCAGGCAGTGAAGGCAAAGACAGAGGAAGCTTTTTTGGCAATCACTCGTGGAGGCACTGAACTGAAGGCAGAGGTATGTATTTTTTACTTTTTTAGTCTCATCTAGTGAAGTGTTATTGATATTTGATAGTGCTGTTCGATTCCAATTTCAGAACTATAGTGATAGTGTCATTAGTGTGATATTGTACTGATACTAATACTGCTTAATTAGTTTAGCTTTTTTTTGAGTAATTGAAAATCAATCCACTGTTATTGGTGTTTTCCTTATCTTGAATTTACAAGCTTTGGTGTTAGGAATACTGATTTTCAAGCTTTGGTGTTGTCTAATATTTTATGAATTAGAGGCACTAGATTGGTCATTGTGTTGAGACTAGCAAACTTGTCAGTGTTCCGATGGATCCTTGAATTTGTGCCTGCCTTTTCCATTAACTCTTAGCTCCGTAGTATAACTGTCTTATACAGCGAGATAACATATAGAACAGTTTCTATGTCCTTCCATTTTGTGTATAAAGCAACCAAAGAAAAAGCCATAAAATATAACAACCTTTCCACCTTTTGTCTCTTCAATTTCTTATAATCTAATAAGTTTATTAAATTGTTTTTGTAATATACTTTCATATTGTTTCACAAAGTGAGTGATTTTTTTTATTTATGAATCATAGAATTGGATGGTGGAGCTACTTCTCTTGGTGATAGTTTAAATACTTCAAGATCAAATCTTCATGGTGTTAGAGAAGGTTGAAGAGAATACATGGAATACATGGTATGTATTAATATAATGCTCACTGTTTTAACTTTCAATTTCTCTTTGCTTAATTAGTTAACTATTCCTATGTCACTTCCCAGATATGAAGGTTGGAGCATGATTTTGTATCTTGGAGCATAAAGTTGGATTTTGATTATGCATTTTTTGATGGTTTATGACTGTTGAATTATTCCAAATTAAATTGTGATGCTTGGACTTGGATGTTTTTATGTGTACTCTATATTTCTTGAATTGTGATAGATAATTGTCTTGCATTGTTGAATCATGAATGTCTATTTTGCTGCTAGTGATAAACTGTAAACCAGTAAAGCACAGTGTAGAATATGGAACTGGAACCTTTGTGGATATAATGGGCAACGACTGTGTTGTACTGTTGTTGGCCCTATGTGCATGTTTCACTTGTGTTTGTTTATTGCTTTTGCTTTCAATTGGAAAATGATGTCATAGCCCACAGTAGCCGATCTCAAGCGAGAAAAATTGGAGCTCTTCAAAACGTTCCTCATGATCGCCTCATCTTGATGTTTGTGTATGTCAAACATGTTGCTAGAATCAACTAATGTATTGTTATTTTGGTTCTTCACATGTATTCATAAGCTGATAAAACTCTCCAGATTATCATCATTTTCTAGTTAATGCATATTGATTTGAATTCCATCATCTCATATTTGACAATAAATCAATAATCATCACTTTAGAGCTCTCTGTACAATATGAGACAAGAAAAATAAGTACATATAATTTTTGGGACCAAAAAGTAAACTTTTAGAAAAATAAGAAAATTGAAGCAAAATGCCAAAACATGCACCGCCATACAATGGCACAAATCAGTTGCAAATTCAATCGGGTCTACCGGGTCACCCGGTAACCCGGCCCGATTACCCGGTGACCGGGTAAACCCGTAACCCGATTACCCGATAATCATTACCGGGTATTCGGGCGGGTTTAGACCTTAATAGAAATCGTCGGGTCGGGTCATACCCGGCCCGATTGCCCGGGACCCGACCCGATTGCCCGGGACCCGACCCGATGTACAGCACTACTCAACATAACTTTGGCTTTGGATCATCGCAACAAGGGGTGGGCTAACTATGGCATTATTCTTGACGATTGTAAAGTATTGGGAGATCGCATGGGGATGGGGGATTTTCCAAATTTCTCACACACATAAAACTGGAAACACTGTTGCTCATTGCCTTGCTAGGCATGCTTCGCCTTTATCAAATGCTCGATAAACCTTCTTTGCTGACACTTTACCAATGGTTCAAGGTTTGAACCAATCTGAATTGAGTTACATTTGAGTTAAGTTGGGTTTTGATCCGTTTCACATTGCTTTCCCATGAATATAATTTAAATTTTCTTGCAAGTCATTCCCGTAGAAACCCACATATTCACAAACTCGATCAATTCAAAACAAGGCAGACGACACTCAAATTGCAATCAACCATAATTTATACTCATACGGATTACGCATAAGCCACTTCGCAATTCACTCCAAAAAAATCAACCAACACCAACACAAACTGTATTTACCCCAGACAACCCGAAAAATCTAAGCATGCACAAGCACAACTAAAAACACCCAAATAAGTTCATTCAACAAAATACTCCAAATTGAAAGGGCTAGAACAAAGAGAAAAACGCCAAATATACTTCCAAGTAGAGCCTCAGAATTGCAGAATATCAGCAACGCTAAACATAGCCATTCAGTCCCGAAAGATGGTGTTTCTACTGAATGATTTCCTCATTGGCACTAAAAGAACAAAAACTCGAATAAAAAAAAAAGACTTCATAGATGTATGTCTCATGGCTAATCCTAAGTGGTAAAGGCAGCAACGCTGCTCCACAAGGCGATGGAATATGAGAACTGCCACTTTCAACGGAGATTCCTAGAAATCTCGACGTCGGTCGAGCATTCTTCTGCGACGTTTACTTCGGAATTTGCAAATACAAATTCATTTGCTCCGCTTAGTAAGGGGTCTTCGAGACCCCAGTCGCTTCAGCGTACACACAGAACCTGAACTTTCCACGAACAATAAACAACACCCTTACACAAAAATCACATCTCAAAGCATGGACGAACTGATTTTACTAAGACAGAAACCCGTTGAATAATAGACATCATGCCCTAGAAGCCGATAACATCTATAAGAGACCAAACCAGAGAGAGAGCGAAAGAGGGAATGCTGCAAAACCCTAGAATCTCATAAATTTATAGCGTTAAAGCGAATGGCAATGAAAGAGATCGGACGGCAGTAAGCAACCTGGCCACCAGGGTTTGATGTCAACAGATTCGGCCAGTTTCGTCCGTAAAAGCCCATATGGAACCCAATATCAATCTAGGCCCAAATAACTGTATCGGTATTTTGGCATTGGGAGCCGCTATTTACAAACAAATTTCGATTCACTCCACACTTATTAGTACATCCAAATTTTTTGTTTGGCCACATATTAAACTTCCTAAATTATCTTTTTCTATATATTAACTACATGACCTTTAACACTCTAAATTATTCTCAACCCCTACATATCAACTCCCCCTTAAAACTCATTGGAATTTTTTGATGTTTATTGCAAGATCGAATTCCTGATTTCTAATCCTCGCAGTGAACCATTTCCACAATATTATTTGTGGTTTAGAAACTTCCAATTTAAAATCAATTCATGGTGTTCCCGCTCAACGTTTTCCTCTTTAAACATCATCTTTTAGCGAATCCAAAAACGCTAATCCATGTCCCAGGATGATCAAATTGGGTTTGTAATGGATAGTTGCACTTGTAGTTGTGAGAGTTAGAAATTAGAAGCATGAAATAATTTTATTTTATTGTTTTATTTTTCCATAAATATCCAATATTGAGACAAGATTAGGAGATTAATATCTAATAAGAGACGATAGATGATGATTTGTATAAAAATTTAATTGAAATGATTATAGTTACAGAATTTAATTTTGTTTAATTGTATTGAATTTTAGTGAGAAAATAATATAGGTGTAAATAATACATAGGTTTTAAAGTAATTTCATATAAGGATAATTTTAATATCTAAAAGATATGTGTGTGCAATGGGTCGAAATTCGTGTGCAAATAGCTGCCGCCTTTGGCATTACTATTGATGAGCTCATGAATGAGTTGATGACCTAGGCCTTCATATCAAGCCATGATTTAACAAGCCCATCAATACCCTACCCCTAAGCACATGCAATGGTGTGCGTTTAATGGGGACATCAGATGTTGTTGGAATGTGTATTTTTGCAGATGTGACTATATGGAAGATGTGTTTTGTTGATGTGATCGTATTAAAAGATGTGTTTTGGTGGAATCAATTTTGATTTTTGTGTAGTTTTATTGTGGAAAGGATGTAGGAAAGGAAAATGGTTGGTTTGAATAATGGAGAAAAGAATAATTGTATTGGGAGATGCGTTTTGCTGATGTGACTGTATTGAGAAATGTGTGTGGTTTGAATTTTTATCGAATTCCCAAATAATTTTAATGGAAAAAGCAATAAATAAATGATTGCATGTGCTTGAGTAAGACCTCATTAACCGAGATTACCTTTGTAATATTATCTTAGGAAAGCCACTCCGTGATTATGTTGTACAAATGCGATGCAATTGTCTGCTTCCACTGTTTGCTAAGACAAAAAAGGGCTAAATTTCAAAGTAGACATGAATTCACTTACTTTACTCCTTTTACAAAAGAAACAATAAATAAGATTAAATTATATAATAATTGACTTATACATTGGATACAATCTTTCTTTTTTGGGTTGATCTGACCTAAAGGAACGTCTTAGTCGATCTTTGTTGTCGTCTTCTACCTTTTCTCTTTTCTTTCTTTTTTTCCCTTTTACTGTTTGGTGGTTCCGTTCTGGATGGAGGATCTTGAAGCACTTTAAAAGGCTACCTATCTCAACCAATTATGCTGGTAACATCCCACAATTTAAAAGGCTAGATTTTAGTTAATTACATCTCCTGCCTCATGCAAATTACCCGATCTTCCCCTTTATTCTGATGCTACTGGCCACCGATCCTCCTTCTCACTAGCTGCTACCCACTTGTCGTTCAAGGACCCCGCTTGATCACTTTGTAAAAGCTCCACCCAAGCTAAGATTTGCTAACTTCCATCCCCATGAAGCTACTGTAATCTTCCCTAGATAACTTTACCTTTTGTTTTTTTTTTCTTTTTCCATGCTACCTTCTCGACTCTTCTACTTATAGTAATCTTTAATAATAATGATTATTTTTTTATTTTTTTTGACAATTGTTCCTTCACTTGTGTACCCCTACTCCAAGACAACATCTTATGCATTATTGGTACATGTGTAACTATATAAATAAATGTAGATGTAGATATATACATATATGTACGTGTATATGTGTGCTGCTGAAAAAGAAACTAGTTAATTAATAAATTAAATCAACCGGTGGTGGAGGATTCTCTGATTATTTTAGGTTGACCCAAATGGTTTAATCACATATAATTGGTCAAAGCAAGAATACTCCAACTCTCCAAGACAACATCTTATGCAATATTGGTACATGTGTAACTATATAAATAAATGTAGATATATGCATATATGTAAGTGTGTATGTGTGCTGCTGAAAAAGAAATTAATTAATTAATAAATTAAATCAACCGGTGGTGGAGGATTCTCTGATTATTTTAGGTTGACCCAAATGGTTTAATCACATATAATTGGTCAAAGCAAGAATAATAATAATAATAATACTAATATAATAACAAAAAAGGAGTCGCAAGAAAATAGTAGGAAGCCGAAGCAAGGGGCCTGGGAACTTTGGCAGGCAGTTTCTCTGGTCTCGTGGAGGAATGGTGAAAAAAGAGAGAGGGTAAAATTGCCAATTCGTAGAATTGAGACTTTTTTACCTCTGTTTTCGTCTCTTTTCAATTCGTATTTCGTAGCTAGCATTCAGAGTGAGGAGAGACAATCCCCCAAAATTATATAAATTTCAATTCAATGGTCGTAAATTTTTACAAAAAAAATTTGATTTTTTTGTTTATTCATTTGTTTCAAACACTGCATAATTTAAAGAAACTAATATAAAATCTATTAAAGACCGCATAATTTAATGATATTTCTATTAATAAACTAATATAAAATCTATCTCGTCGTTGTAATAATTTAATCCGGGTTATTTCTCATTATATAGAATATACTTCACTCAAAAATAAAAATAAAAAAAGTACGACAACCCAATCATAGAAATGATGAGTGCAAAATGTACTTATGTTTGTGATGTTAAATATCCAATTTTTATGAGATTTCTACCACAAGTATTTTCCAATTGTATGATTTAATGAACATATACAGCTGGAAGAGTTTTAATTACAAGATTTAATTCAAAGTAAAATGTGAGCTAGATGCGACTTATACGCGGCCGCAAGTTGCGGGTTTCCAAATTCGAGGCCAACTGATGTGGCAGTAAGGTCAGCAAACTTTTAAGGTTTAAAAAAAAATCTCTAGCCACCATAGACCGGACCTAATTTTCCAGTATACAGAAGACGGAGAAGAGGCATTCCAAGCGTTGCAATTTCTTCATCTTTCTCATTGATTTGAACATTCATATTGAGTTTTTTTCCATTATTAGTATGTTTAACTAAACACTTTTTAGCTAGGATTTAATATTTTCTTCTCTAAAACCATGTGCACGGATTCGTTGTCGATTAGAATGAATTTAAATTCTCTGAATTTATTATTGATTTTCTATTGTTATGTATGTATGGCCATCATCATAATATTTAGGAAATGTTAGTTGAACATATTCGACTGACCATGACCCGATGTTTTAACAAAGTAACAAGAACTTGTTTTGTGATTCAGGTTTGAGAACATTGAACATAATTGATTGAGTGATAGACCATAGCCTTAGGTTGTGTGATTGTCAATTTTCAAGTGTTGATGTTGTTGAATTATGGTGTGGCTCATTATGTTAATGGACTATACTTTAAACCTCAAACGTAAAGTAGAAGGCTTCGCGGGGAGACGAGGAGCCCAAATAGCTTTGAGTCTCCCAGCGCGAAGCCTTCTTAGATTGAGCCAAGTGCAATTGCAATTGCAGGGGTGCAGAGGCGACAGCCCTCGCGGTACGGTAAAGAAGAGTTGAGTTGGGATTCCTTTTATGTATGGAAGTATTTTAGTCATTGTATAAGGTGGATTCTAGGGTTACCAATATATATCCTAGTTATGTATTGTACTCACACGCCGTTTTTCATAGTCAAAAAAATAAAAAGGTCATTCGTGGACATAAACACATTCTGGCCGAACCACGTAAAAATCACTGTGTTCAATTTTTTTTTGTTTTATTTATTGTGCTTGTGAGTTCTTGTTGTGTGAGATCGGTTACAACAGATGCTTGTCTTAGGAAATTCTTACGAGAGACCAAACCAAAACTCATTTGATAAGAAAATACTTTGAGTTGGACCAAAGTCAGGATCGTTGTTTAGGGAAATCTAATTGTTAAAGCTGGATCAAAGTCTTTCAATTGACGTCATTAAATTCTAGTTTTTTTTTTAATTAAAGATTAATTTGTGTGCATATGTGGAGGTAGTTGAACTAATCAAATCCAAGCTAATTTTCATCTATTGTTAAATTAATAATTTTATTTAAGCTAGTTAATTTTTTTATCATTAATTTAAGCATCCGAATTAGTTTACACTATTGTTTGTTATTCAATTGGTTTTTGTGACAAACCCTATGGATTCGATCTCTTTCATTTTTTATTGTTTTGCGATCGTACACTTGCGATTGGATAAAACTAATCGATATTTATTGTGATAAAAAAAATATCGACTAAGGAACCTCGTTAATTTTCATGTTACAGGATGCAAGAAGTAGTAGTCCACCTTATAAAATGCTTACAATGAAACTCCAACCGATGAAATGAAGATCTCCAACTCCAAGTATGAAGAAAACATTGTCCAATTACTTGAACAGTAGAAAACAATGTTTATGCTTTTAATAAAGGAGCCATCTATTTTGTCCTGTGGTTTAGCATTTTTGGTCTTTTATTTGTCCTGGTAGTGAGATACTAGTATACATGAGAACTAATGTGATTCATAAGGAGTGGGTTTGTTTTTGAAGAGAGCTTAAGACATTATGATGTCCGTCGGATTGAATTAAGGACTCCTTTTTTTCTCAGTATTGTTGTACGTTCTTGTTAGTTATTTGAAATGGAGTTGTTTCCGCGTGAACAATCAATGTTAAATTTTAATTTGGCAAAAAAAATCAGTAATTTGTTCAAGTAATTCACCTATCATATATGGAAATGAAAAGGGTGGGGATATTGTGTGCATGTGAGGATACATATATAGGTTATCACAGACAGATTCCATTCTTCTTTCCATCTATCCATATTTGTTGAACGTGAAACAAGGTATTAACCATCCTATATGTCTTGTTTTGTCAACATAATGTATGAACTTGTTTCTCAGCGTCGGGAATATCCAGAGCCAGGTCATCTAGAGAATCAGCTAACTTCCCGAAACCCTTCGTCATCTGATATATGATCATCCGTTTTGAGCTGAAACATTCATTAAGCAAACTCCAACGCTTTCTTGACGACCTCGTGGTGAAAAATGGTATGCCTAACTCCCCACCAGTGTGACATCTTGGCCTGGGAATAACAAAAATAATGAATAAGAATGTGACACGTGTGCAATAGTACACTGAGGATCCGATAATTAAATTTGCTTAAAATAAATTAGTTAAGCAAGATCCATAACGAAAGGTTAGTTTTTTTTATCTCTAATTTAATCCGAATCAACCAGTTAACCAGTCTCTTCCATTTGTTATTTCGTGTTTGAACAATATTTTACGTTAATCATACGAAATTACGAACTAATCACGTTTTTTCATGATTTCATTCCAAATATGAGCCGGCCAGAGCAAGGTAGTAATTTATGTTCTTGCCGTTACATTTCATTTGTTCTGGTGATGTTATGAAGAAGATGTTGAGATCTCTGGTCACGATTAACGATGAAATATAGTTCCTTTGAAATGAGATTTTCACTGCTATCACATGATTTGTATGCTCTTTTACGGAGCTGCGTTTGTCATGATCGATCTGAATGTGCATGACATCGTTATTTTGATGCAAGTTTGTTGATGGGTTGTCCAAAGTTCTAATTTTTAGACAAGAAAGAGGAAAATCGAAGGGGATGGTTGAGCTTTGATTTGAAATGGAGGAAGATACATCGGAGAGCGGGGCTTTCCGCATGGCACAGAAGGAGAAGGAGAAGGAGAGGGATCGACGTCGCATGAGGGACAGACTAAGACGGCAATCGATAAGTGCTGAAGAGCGGGCACAACACCTCGCTAGACGTCGAAGGAACTATCAACTGAGAAGGCAGAGAGCTGAGAATGCCAGGTTGGTCCCACAATTGGAGGAAGGAACCACTCAGGATCAAGGTGAGCCGTTGAGCGAAGCCATTATTAATGTATCTGATGATCAAGGGCATGATTTAAAGACTGAGATGGGTTGGAAACTTCCTCCACATATAGTAGCTATGGTACACAGAAGGCCTCGTTTGACTCATTTTAAACATCTTGCTCGGTCATTGAATGATCAAGTGGGTGAAGAAGTTGCCATTGACAATCACAGACTTCATGTAGAGGTGATTGCGAAAGATGGACAATCCAATTGTAAGTTCATTGACTTATCTGATCTTGTATATTGCA
The DNA here is from genome assembly GCA_963580455.1 of Euonymus europaeus. Lineage (NCBI taxonomy): Eukaryota > Viridiplantae > Streptophyta > Magnoliopsida > Celastrales > Celastraceae > Euonymus > Euonymus europaeus. The sequence goes on along the minus strand of OY756969.1, from coordinate 583,749 downwards.
TTCTTTATATATTCTTCTTGAAGCAAGTGAAAATATTAAGGAAATATATATGTTCTAAGTTAAGTTTGAGGGAAAATAGAATGTTCATGACAGATTAAAATCTTTGGTGTCAATTTGATGGGCTTGAGTCAAGTTGTGGTATACTTGGTATCCTTTGTGCATATTCCTTATATCTAGAACTGTCTGAAATATACACCCTTGCGAATGCTCATGACTTTTGAACAACCTTTTCAGGTGGATCAGCAATAAAAGCTTTCCGATTAAATTCTATTAACCGACTTGCTCGGGGAATAAATACCACTGTGACAGAGTCCGCAGATCAAAACCTTCAAAGTGAAAGTAAAACTAAGGTTTGCAGTCACGCAGAGGTAAATAGCTAATACAAAAGGATGCCTACTTATAGTTTTGAGTAGTGTTGATATCAATATGGTGATATATATGATGCGAAACTAAGGAGATACGGTGATTGTCAGAATCTGCGTATTACTACTTTTGTTTTTCCCTTTTTTGGTATCTATATGCTATCTTGGCTAAATAATTTGGCTGTGCCTGATGCCCTGATAATAAACGATGAAACTAGATTGTCTTTTAAATAGCTAAATATGCGAAGTAGTTATTGCATGATAATAAATATGGATGAAATTTTTTAGGGAGGGGGTCACATTGGTTGCATGGAAAAAAGTTCAGCGTACTAGTTGTATCTATATGGTTAATTTTATCATTTGATCTGTAATTATCAATATAATTGTATCTGGATTGGCAGAATTGTAGGCCAGATAAAGCATATATTATAGCGTAGAAGAGAGGAGAATCGCTGCAGTATGACGAATGTTTCTGAAGAAAGCACCAAAGCTGGGGTTGCAGGAGGGAGCAGAGTTTTTGAGATGCTTTAGACTAATATTATCCCAGAATGAGACATGATAAAAAGTGTGGACTCGTGCTAGAAGGAAAGGAAAATGAGCCTTTCCTTACGCATGTACATTTGTTTCCTACTCGTTCTAAGATCATAGAAACCATCAGAAGTCCCTTTAAACTCGGTGACACAAAACAGCCTAACCATTCCAACACACTCACAGGCCAAGACAATAAGAACTGGCCCCACATCTCTCTGCAGCTCATTCTACGGCTCTCTTCTTCTTTCAACTAGATTAGATGGTGACGGAAATATGGAATAATACATCACCACACTATCATTGATAGAAGCGTGATACCATCATACAAGAGAGAGGAGAGGAGCATTTTTTTCCTCTCACCAGAGTCCTTTCAGTTGAAAAAGAAGACTAAATAGCACTGAAACTCAGAAAGACCTATTGTTTTGTTTCTTTCATTCAGGGGATGAGGGATTTACAACGGAAATTCAAAACTGCTCTATAGCACTCATATATAAAAGGAGGCTAATCCTAATTCTATCATGACATGGATATCATCGCCACCTATGCTCTGGAAGTCACAACAGATATTGCTAGGCGATCATTGTCATCTTTCACCTCCAAGCTGAAGAGGTTGCCATTGCTCTATTCTTCCACCAAAGGTATAGAGCTCCATCCCTCGCTTCAAGTCTATAGTTCTTGTTATATTCCTTCAACAGATCCTGGATACCGCTAGTCGTTGAGGAAGTCAAAGGATGTGGAGTAAATCCAGCCATCATAAGTCGCGACCTCCACTTCCCCAGAAGTTCATGCCTTTCTACCCTCTCAGCTCCCTCACAAGCAATCATGTTGACAATGTCTCTGGCCACACAGTGCTGCTCCGCATTGATCCGCTGCTTGTCATCCCTTGGGCGAGCCACATCGATTGATTCAAAAAATGCATGATAATAATCCAGCGTTTCAAGGAATCTGTGAAAGAAAGGGGAAGTGTTGGTGTTGGATTCTTGCTCCATGAGAGTCACAACCTTAGGAGACAAACTCTTAACAAGCCTCAATAACCGGTCTCTATGATTCCATATGGTCACACTCTCGTCTGGCACATGATGCAACACATAAGGAAAATTTACCACCACAGCTTCTCCAGGTCTAACCATAAGATCTTCCAGTTGAACCTCACAACCAGAAATGGCAGCATCATGGAACTCAAATTGCAAATCACACGACTTGGCAAGCTTTTTCAGCCTCTGCCCTACAATATGAAGTCCACCACCACGAGCATGATTTGATTGCAAATCATCAAGACCAGTCATGTGAATTGAAGGAGCTCCACCAGGCCGATGTGCTAGTGCTTGAATGAGGGCCATCCACTGGCTGCCCTGTGCAATCTGGAAGTCGATGATGTGGATTCTAGGTTCATCTTCTACAGCTTCCTGAATGATAGCATTAGCTGACTTGTAGGCAAACCTCCAATATGGGCATATCTGAAAAATGATGGTCATGTACGACAATAATTCAGAGCTTGTTGGTTCTTCACACTTCAATGCTTTGTAGATTTTACTCCCTGATGATTCTAACCTTGCTCTAAGCCCTTCCAACATGTAAGCACCTAATCGTTGGATAGGCTCTCCGGATACTGACACCATTTGCTCCAACACATGCATTAAGCCGGCTGCCGTTGGCATATCACCGTCACATACAGCTCGAGCACAGGCAATGAGCACCTTTTTCAGGTCCAACCTGGGTGACATTTCCACGAGTTGATTCCAGTCCCAACCTGGCACAGATGGAGCTTGGTGGAGACTAGTCAAGGAGCAGCAATTGCAACTATCATTGTCAGATTCTGGCCCAAGCAAAGAAATCTCCAGTTCCCTTAGCTTGTGTCGCAGTCCATTGTTGTTCTCTGCAATTGAAGACACACTGACTGGAGAGCTATACGCATTATCAGGAGAATGATGAGGATCTGACAGGAATGAGTGAGAACTCCTGCTGGTAGAGGTGCTGGCAGCAGAAGGGGGATGATAGACAGCGAAACCGGCACTAGCTGTGGATGAGTCTAGCGTAAAAAATTGCTCCTTGCATGCTTGAAAAGAGATGCTGGTTCGGTGACTACCAACATCTCCAAAAGCATTGTTATCTAAAATTTTAAAATGCGAGAAATCATATGGTTCAATCTCTTGTATCTGCTGGTGGTAAAACCCATGGATAGTAGCGGCAGTTTGATGTTTTTCAGATGTTTGCATCTAAAACCAATCCACTGTTGACTTGATTCTGAAAATGGAATATATGACTATGCTAGCAGCTGTTTGTAATAGCAATATTCAACGACAGCCAACTGCTTTGATAACCTGACGCAAGGCATAAAGAATTATGATCATACGTAGATTGAAAAATTACACAACCAATACAACTTGATTGAATGGTAGGATGAAATTAATTAATTGCACTACTTTCTGAATCATGAAAATTTCAAAGTATAACCTTTCCTGAATCATGAAAATTTCAAAGTATAACCTTTTCAGAATAATGAAATTCTCAAAGTATAATCTTTTGGATTTGGATGACAAGTGAATTATCCAACGAATGAAAAAATTATGGGCTACTGAGTGTAGGCGGAAAAGGCTTTTTAACGACTGGCACAACAACGCAGTCTGAAGCGCCGTAGATCCCCCATGCCGATTTCACATCAGAAGCAATTAACCGAAAAAACATTCTTTTCCGCAGAATTGAACTTGAACCCACATATAGAGAACTCCTCTACCCCAAGCTTATTGTAAAAAACATTCACCTCCCATCTTTGAAACCAACTCACAGAGATGGAATTCTAAGTAGCTAGGCAAAGTTAATGTCAAGAAAAAGGAACAATTGCTTTCGAAAATTTAAACCCAAATGGAGCAAAATCGATCAAATGCCTAATCTTTCATCAAAACAAAGCATTATGTCGATGTCATCGTGATATATCAGTGAGTGTTAAGTGGTTTTCCCATACCTTAATCAGAGAAATGAATCTCTTGAATTCCCTCTCGTCTCTCCGATTTCCTCTCTCAATGGCAGCAAAAGAGTTCTGTGGTTCGTTTCCATAACCGACATTTAAGGTTATGGCCTGAAAACAAACGCCCCCCGCATATTCCATTAATTACATTACTGCCCTGTTAACGAAAATGGGAGCCTGATTCTCAGTGGAAAAACTCTAGTATAGAATCATAGATTAGTGGTTGTTCACAAGACAGTAGAGTATGGCGATGGCTCCAGTCAATCGATAATAACAAACAAATTCCAAATGTTTTCTTCTAAAGAAGACGAGAAAATTAGACCTAAAGGTGCAGTTGGTCCCATACAATAACTACGTCCACAAAACACAAATTATAGACATGCTTATATGGCACAGAATTGGTCAGATAAATAAGTACATCACTTTAAAAAACAAATAAAACAAGCAGATTGAGTCTGTCTTTCTTGGAACTCTACTAAAGTTCGACCAAAACCCAAGTCAAGTATTCTGACCTCATTTGTAATACTTATTTAAGCAAAATATGTATCTATATGCTATATGCAGTTGTTGTATCAAAATTAATAAAACCAACCTGCTTGAATTAATTGATTTTACATCTGGATTTTGGGTTTCACTCCAGCGTGCATAATATATGGAATTGAAGTAACCAACGCGTTTAAGTGGCAATTTCGTGAAAAACGTACATAGTCAAGGGCATATGTGAGATGACGCTTCTACCAGGAAGATCGACAGCCCCTCACATCACAATCACATTCTCCGAAACAAACGTGTTTCTTAATCCATTTTAAAAAAAAAAACGCGATTGATTGACCTGCAAATTTAATGAGCATATCCCGCACTCGACTAGTCCACTGCAAGTGTGCAATTGTGAACAGTAGGGAAGAGATGGGGGGATCAGATCACTCCTGTCTGTTTGATCCTGCGTCATCAGAAAAAACATATCTACCTGTAAATTGATGAGATGGTCCCACTAACCCAATGGGACTTCTCCACGTCATCATTCCCGCCATCACTATCAGTATTGCGTTTGCTTTATGGAGTGAGTAACGTGAGAACAAAGGTATTTTGTTTTCTTATCTTATTTATGATAGATATAAAATTGGTATTGTTGTATTTCTTTTACCACAGGCCCAATATAACAAGGTTTATGGGTATAAAAAAAAATTAAAAATCATAAATGTGTAATATTTGTTTCCATGAAATTAATGCGATATTTTTTCGTTAAAATCAAATTTAATATGAAAAATAAATGATAATTCTAAATTATCAGATATAAACTTAAAATATTCATGTCGATAAATTTGACTTTTATTTTAAAAATAAAATAAAATAATTTTTTTAGCTGACAGCCCAGCCAGCAACTCTTTGGTGTGTAGTCATTGCAATGCATATGATACGTAGGTTGGAATAATAAACAGCGCATACTGAATTCCAGTAAATAAGAGATGGAAAAGGAAGAAGCTAGTCATGTAATTCAGTCTTTGATATGATTAAACCAGAGTCGTCCTGTCTATGCTTGATATGGTTAAAAAGAAGCTGAATCTTTGGTGCTTGCTTCCATTTTTCTTTGGTTGGTTTAATTAAACCGTGGAAACTCGTGTGAGGCTATGTTAGAAACAGTGCAAGTCTGGTGTTCAACAGCTCAAATTGGATGTTGAAGGCAAGTATGCCTTGTATATTAATGCAAGTTCTCACAACTTAATTTTGAAAAAACAATTTTTCAATGGCTCCAAATGGGCCTGGAAAATATTGTTTGGACTGTCTTGTGCGGGTTAAGGGTGTTGTGGCTCAAATTAATTATATCAAACTACTTGTATTTTGGCAGTCCATGTTCAAACTCTATGTGTGCGTGGCGCGAGGTGCTCAAGTCTGGCTCGCGACCCACACACGTGCGAGAGGGTGTTAGAACAGTGCCTAAGTCGGGTGTTCTACATCCCACATCGGATGTTGAAGGCAAGTATGCCTTGTATATTAATGCAAGCCCGCACAACTTAATTTTGAACAAATAGTTTTTGAATGGGCCCGAAAAATATTGCTTGGACTGTCTTGTGAGGGTTAAGGGTGTTATGGCCCAAATTAATTATATCATGCTATTATCTTCTTTATCTCAATTAGCGTCTAAACAAACAGAGGGTCTAAGCAAAGTGGGTTTATTAACTAATGGCATTACGATGAGATTAAATTTAAAAGAAGCACGTACATCCCAATATCACTCTCTTGCTAGGTCTCAACATATATAATGGAATGATGAAAATTAATTGCAACGTTTCACTTTTAATTAATGATTAATTTGTAGGTAAGCTTTTTTACCAATTTTTTTAGTCGTGGAGATGGGTTTCGGCAACCCAACCAAGCCAAATGAAAATTCCCCACGTTTAATTAAAATGATTGTGGAGCAATGAAATGCAGTCCAGGTCACTCCCACTAGTTAGAGACAACAGACATACCTAATGTACGATGTTGGATAAAAGGGTTTAAGATAATCACATATTTTCACGGTGAAGATGAAAACAAGACCATCCAAGTGATTAAAAACAAGAGAAAACGCTATTAATTTGGCAGGCCCACTCTTGATTCAAAACAAGGATAAATTGTCCCATCCCGGGGATTAATTTATGATGATTTTGTTGTCATCTTCGCGAATCAGTAAAGATGCTGGGACCCATGTGAAAATGTCCCTTTAATCTCTAGCGACCTTGCCTCTTTTTTTTTTTTTACCTCATATGACGTGTGTGGAATCATCTTCCCTTTCTGCATAGAATAAAGCTTTAAAGTCCCCCAAAAAAGCATAAACTGGTGGTGGGGTGACACAAAAACAAATCAAAGTGGAAGGATTTCGGAACAAACCGTGTCTGAAGGTTGAAGACTCGAAGCTGGCCTCCTTGAATGGTTGCTCACTCTATACCTATGAAAATTTTACATTTCTTCATCAACATGATATATATTATAATAACCAACATATATGCTTCATCTCAAAATTTCCTCGAAATGTCCTCAAAACCTTATGACATGGACTTTGAATTCCTCAGAAATCTATGTATATGGTAATATTAAACAAACAAAAAAAAGAGGAAAGACGAGCACAGCTAATGTGAACTAGGCTGCGATTTTTAGAGAGTCCATGTGAGAAATAATTTTATGTCTAAGAGGAAGAAAGACTAGAAAGTGATGATGCAAGCAGTAGCAGCTTAGATCCAAGCGAAGCCCAAGGGAAACATCCGATACGTACCACCTTAATTTTGTTTAATGATAGATCCATTCTTCAGATATATATATATATATATATATATATATATATATATATCAGAAAGCAGATAGAGAAGATCATTCTAAAACTAACATGGGAAAATTTAGCTAGGACTAAAGAATGTCATCATTCCATAGTTGTTCACACCAATTACACAAAAGCATCACGACCAGTTACAAATTCATGCGTGACTTCAAAACAATGTCATTTCAGTTCCCAGACAACTCCCTCAAACACGCATCTTTAATTAGAAGCTATAATTCATTGTTTCATAGAATTACATCATGCAAAATTTGTGCTTACTCATATATGCATGGGAAAGGTGATACTCTGGCCGCTTTGCCGATGTTGGGATATTTTTAAAATATCAAGTAGTGCAATACGATATTTACGAGAAAAATTTAATTCAGAAAAAATTTCAGATGTTTGTAGTCACTAACTTTTGAAACAATTAACTATTCAAAAAAAGTTATAAAAATATCCCTAGAGCTAGGATCCACATTACCTACACTAGTTTCTTGCTCGATTCACTCAACAACAAGTAGATTCTTCCATCGATGATTCAGAGTTGCACTGAAGTCTTCAAGCTCAAAAAACATACAAGAATACTCTTAAAGTGCAATGCAATAATGCATGAATTTTGTTAAAATAAAACTCGCTCAAGAAAATATGAAACAGTTAATAATAGGCAAGTAAAAGACTTAAAGTTATTTGATTACCAAAGACAATGTATATAACATGTGTAGGAACCAATCGAACCCTAAATAATGACCTAAAAGATATGTATAATATTAACCTACGAAATTAGGAAAAAGATTATGTTCTAATCTTGGAATCAAGACCATAAAAGATAAGGGAAGACTTTTTTTAATTAAGGAGATGATTATCTCTAAAAATAGGAAAGAGATAAATCTTAATAAGAAGAAATAATCATTCCTAAAACAAACTTGATTTTATTACAATCAATCAATTTTACCAAATCAATTAATTAAACAAAATCAATTACCAATTTCCACATACAATTAAATCACGTAAACCTTTAAATGTAATTTTTCAAAAATTGATGTTCATTTAGGCTACGTGTACCTGACCTGGAATCACTGTTAGTTCATGGATGGTATATACATGTTACATGACAGCTTTGTTTGATCTTCAGCTCTAAATCAACCTGCATTCTAACTTTATGTAGATCTCAATTATTCTAAAGTGGAATATCACATTGATCAAACATAGTGTGATACAATAAAACCTTACACCAATTAATGCCGTCAAACCTACAGTCTCTCGGTGTTTGCTAAGGATGGACTATTGAGCTAGAAAAAACCTAGTATAGGACTAGGACTACTTTAGGAGGGAGCTTGATCCAGTTTAGTGATAGTCTTGGTTGGTTGGGTTCCTTGTAGTTTGTATTTTATATTTTATATGGGTTGTTTGCTCTTTTAATTATTACTTGTCACCACGGTATTCTTCCACCACAAGTGAAGCTATTAATAAACTTCAGAGATATCTTCTTCTTTGATCAAAAAAAGAAGAAAAAGGAGGGACGGTGGTGTTAGTTGTATGAGTTCTTTTACTACAAAAGGAATCATTGTTGTGTGAAAACACGTTTTCAAGTTGATCTCTAATGAGGAATGTAATTGATATCATATTTGTAATTGGATATAATACAATTTGGAGACTTGAGGTTTACTAGAGTTTATGGGTGTGTTGTGAGTACAAACGATAGATAATTCAGGGCACAAAACGAAAATAATGAGTTTTATTTTCGGGATTGGCTATATTTCTGGGTGAGAGAAAATTAGAACTATGTGGTTGTATAAATTTTCTAGATAGTGAAGTTTTTTTCTTCTTCTCTGGGTTGTCTTTTGACAACACCTGTGATTTTTCTCTAAATTTTGAGTTTTCCATGTTAAATGTTTGTGTTGTGATTGTTGCATTTTTTTGTTTTAATTTTTTCTATTGTCGTGTGATATTTTTACAACAAAAATCTGATAATTCTTCCAATTGAGGGACGCTAGGTTTTGGGCCCTAATGAGTGAACTTTAATAGGGACCGCAGGACGTTTCAAAGGCCCCTATTTGTCAATAAATTTGGGCTTCATTTTGAGTCTATTATGCGGGAGAAGTAAAGCCCATCCATGGATACTTGTCTACTTAATTGAGTATAGAATAGATGAATACATTTATCCAATTTCCCCCTTCTCGACTACCCTTTCGAGAAAATGGGATAAGCTATATAAATACCGATGATATTGATGATTTATCGCACGCCTAACCTAAAACTCTATGCGCGTTCCCTCAAAAGTTCAAACTTTGAAATTCCAAAACAAATGAGGAAAAAGAAAGAAAGAGGAGGAGATAGAGGAGCTAGTGCTTCATAAAAGAAGAAGCATCCCATCTAGCACTGCTTTTTTCCATCTGCAGCTTTCTTTTTTTGCATGCCATTCCAATCCAAACACTCCCAGACAACAAGTAAATATATAATTGCGTTGTTTGAATATATATGAGAGAGAGAGAGAGTGTGTGAGAGAGAGAACTAAAGAAGGGAATGTTTGAATGCCTTTCTTTGTCATATATTCTTGTTTATTATTATTATTGTTCAATCAAAGACAGCATGAAAGTAATCCTAAGATTATTCCCTTCCACTTCTAGTCCTTGTCCTCTTCCTCTCACCTCAACAACAAATTAAGGGGAAAAGATTTTAGCGGAATTGAAAAAGACATGCTCTTTCATTTTCAGATAATACAAAAACCCACCAAAAAAGGTAACCATCATATTAATCTACAAAGTCCAAGGCTCCTTTTAGTTTTTTTTTTATTTTAAAAAAAACAACCCATATTAAAAAAAAAAACCCATATTATATTCGTCCAAGCACACCCTTCCAATCTGCAAAAATTCAAAACTTAGTTTTGGAGTGTAGTTATACAGCATTTTCTACTTTAGCAGCAAATGCTTCTCTGCCCTGATAGATTGGTCACAGCCCAGTCGACTAGTCCTTTCTTTTTGGACTAAGCAGCTCATCTGCCGATTCTCATTCCTTTTCTTTAATCATTTGGAATTTTATGGGGAGACTAAATATGATTATTATTGTCCAAAAAAAAAACTTAACCATTCCAATACTTACTATAAATACCCCATTATTAGGCCATACAAGGCACCTTAGACAGAGGAAATTTAAATGGGAAGGGAAACACAAGAAGCAGTTGTACTTCAATCCTCCATTGCTTTATTGCAACAGAGGTTTAGGGAGCTGCATAGAGTGAAGAAGGAGAGAGAAGAAAGAGAGCTCTTGAAGATGATGATGCTCCCTGTCCCAGTCCCGGATCATAATCATAATCATAATCATGAGCCTTTGGAGTTCACTAGCAGTACTACTCCAACCACTTTGTTTTCTCAACACGAAAGGGCTCTTCTTCCTCCAAAGCCTCCTTTAATGCTATCTCTCTCCCTCTGGCCATACTCGCAGCATATTGGCAAGCATGGAGATCATGATGATCATCTTCAGGTCCTGGAGGCAGAGCCCACATTATTCAACAAGAGTTTGTTTTCAATGGAGAAAGTACCCACTTTGTGGAATAAACTTGATGATTTTGATCTTGATCACAATGATGATGTTGACACTTCTCTTCATCTATAGGCTGATGATCTCTACGTATAAACACATATAAATCCAAAATTTTGGTCTAGGTTGAACAAATGAATTATATATGTTCTTGTGTTTTATTATTAGCTATAGTTTATTTAATTATATTAAGGTGATGTCTTTTTCTCTACCATGAAAGCAGAAGCAAAATGACCATACATCTATGCCACACTCTTGCAAGAATCCAAATAGTAATTCTTTAATTATATATCACAAACTGTTATTACTTTTTCCATTGTTTTTTTTTTATATTGAAAAAGTAATGTCACTTGTGTGAGAATTTCTGTATTCTTATTGATCAATTAGTATTACATCGATTTATATAGAAAAACAGCAGCCCTAGACACAAGTTTCCTAATATCCACAAATTTGCCTAATATAGATACAACTTTCACAACTGGGACACTAGGAAGCGAAACCCTTGAATTTGCCTATTCTTCCATTGTTTGAGTAGTCATCATTTTCATACTTAATCACTGAATCAATACCATGGCATTTGATCATCATAGAGTTTATGCAGACATTTGGTGTAAAAACCTGAGCATTATTAACATATAAATTGGACTTGCCATGATTTTGTATATATTTTGGTCAGAAAGACAGAAAGAAGGATCGGAGAAGAAAACAACAAAAACCCATTTGAAGGAGGTGAAGAAGTAGGGCTAGAAGGTTCCTGAATCAGAAAAAGGACCAACTGTGGGAGGATTTTATTACATTGGAAGTAGTTTAGACATGAGAGAGTGCTTTTCTTGGAAATTAGTTTGATGTCAAATTAATTAATGTTGGTGTGAATTATTGAAACTCGCAATACCAAGAATATGTCACGTTTAGTTGATGTAATACCAAGAGCATCACAATTGGTGTCAATACTAATGTTTCCAATGTAATCAAATATATATATATATATATATATAAATTCAGCACTGTAATTCTGACACTGGGCCTCAGCCTACCTTGTACAATAATTCTAGGTGAAGTTTTTGATAGGCATGAACGAACAGGATTGATACTTTGCTTCTTGAAGAGGATCATCTTGCTGCCCTCAAACTTTGAACAAGTAAAATAATGCTGCACTTTTTCAGAGAAAAGGAAATCAGTATACGAACCAATTGAATTGTTAGATGGTTCCAGAATTGGAAAAGTTTTACTGTTCGGTGCATTCTATATAGACTTTGAACTATTGTCGTAAGATTTTATAAGGAATGAATGCAGATTGGAATCTTAATTTTGTAACGGATGAAAAAATATATATTTCATGTCCTCATAGTCTCTTTAGCAATAGAAATTGAGCAAGCAGCTAATGTTTGGTAATATCAGTATCCATTTTCAGGCATAGTGGCTTCTGTGGCTCAATGTTGTCTCCTTTGCTGAGGATTATGCTCTTCATTACTTCAACTCCACAAAAATGGGGTAATATCATCAACCATGGACGCATACGTATCTTTAACTATTCCACTCCCTCAATATCTTATTGAAGCTATTTTCTACAGATAAATTAGATCAGTTTATTGAAATTAAGTACAATCCTATTTTTTGTTGATTATAGATGTGCAGTTTCAAGAATGGTGTATAGTTGATGAGCAAACCCCAGACGAAGAATTGCAAAAGGCCCTTGATTGGGCATGTGGAAAGGGGGGAGCAGACTGTAGCAAAATACAGGTGAACCAACCTTGCAACTTTCCAAACACTGAGAAGGACCATGCCTCTTATGCTTTCAACAGTTACTATCAAAAGTTCAAGAAAAGAGGAGCTACTTGCCACTCGCTACTTTAATTCTGCTGCCATGGTTACTGATCATGACCCAAGTAAGATAATCAATGCAATCACAGAAAGATGGAATGAACTGCTACATTTTTTGTTTCTTTCAAAAACCTTGAATTTCAATATCATTGCTGACAACAATTTGCTTATGTCCTGATTCCCTTTTTCATTTTTAACATTTGATTATACTTTGCAGGTCATGGTTCATGTGAATTTAAGTATCTTCTCTGAGCAACAGAACAAAAGAATTGAAGATACTACTATATATATTACGGGAGGAGGATTTGAGTAATATTTGTCTCAGATTTATATTTGAGCATCTTCTCAGTCAGTTATAATAAAAGGCAATCGGTGATCATTTTCTTAACTTGTTGAGGGACAAATAATGAGGGTTTCTTCTTGTTATCACAATAGCATTACATTTTGCAGTGTTAATGATTAGCCAATCATGTTGTGGGGTTCCTGGCATGGAAAATAAATGATTTCATATTGTAGGCATTTATAGAGGATAGGAGAGTTTCATCGCTTTCACATTGATCACATTTTGAATGTCGAAGGCCCAGATATCTCTTAATGATCCGCCAGGGATGGGCAATTGTCAACATGACCTGCAAATTTCTTGTCCTCTTCTTGATACCCCCATACAGCGCGTCCCCACCCTCTATCCCTTGAAGTTTGCGATAAAATTGGAATATCTACAGACGGGGTATTTGCGAATAATCAATGTTTGGTCTTCAAAACCAAAAAGAAAAAAATTGGGAAGAAAAAAAAAAAGACTTAGGCACAAGAAGTGAGACTGAGACTGAGAGAGAGGGAGGGTGGAAGAGGAACTTAAATGTCACTATTGGAAGAAGATATCAGAAAGAAAATGAGCAAATATGGAACCACTAAGTTCTCTCTGAAGATGCAAACCAATGCACTATGTTGAGTAGACCTTAAGCAGTTGCTTGTGTTGAGTGGAATCAAGGAGTCATTTTTTATTTCTTTTTTGTTTGATATGGTAGTGGAATCGAGTAGTTGATAATGGTCGATGGATTGGCCAGCACAAAGTGGATCAAATTTTTCAAAGTTACCACACCAGCATTTCATCAGTATCATGATTAGATGTGAACTCAAACATATAACTACCGACAGAGATTAGTGAATGGCCTACCACAGATGAAACACAAATCAAAAGATGACATCTTTAATCATTTTTATCAAGTAATAATTCGTTTTGTTCTTTCTAGTATCGCCGGGAAAGAGAAATGGGTCATGCAAATTAACTGCAACAACCATTTTCATTCAATGGCGGGGAGGAGTTGAGGGGCGGCCCCCCCTAAAAAAAAAACCACCTTATCTGACCATTCTTGGGACAAGTAACTGTTGGCTCTCCCTAGAAAGGGAACTCATTTAAGTTTTTGTGGGAGCTCATTTAAGTTCAAAGCCCTCCTTTTCCACATACTGTTCGTGCACTCAAGCCCGTAAATGCAGTCCTAAATGTGAGATTAGAATAGGCCCCATTTAATGCCCTTTCGCAGTGGTTTACTCTGGGTCAGTGGTGAGACAGGGATAGGGATAGGGATGTCAAGCCACGACCTTTCCCTTATCTTTGACCACCTGGCACGCTCACAGGCTTCCATCAAATCCTCGTCCACAAATTTTTAGGAAATCTCAAGAAAATGTGACTTCCCAGCCCACTAAACGACAAAACAAATAAAAAATAGTTTTGGTGGTCTATTTAAGAAGGGGTCGCTTGGGTCAATTTTAGTGCAGTGTGATCTGAGTTAGTGAGGTTGGTTCTGTCATCTCTCTGTAAATCCCTACTTCGGATTTTTCATCAAAAAAAAAATCCGTACTTCGGATTTTGTGGGGGGTCTGTGTTTAGGGGAAAAGATGAGTTATTTGAACGTTGGTGTTAGTCCTGGAAATGTACCAGTCTACCATGGTTTCAACACGAAGGTGATGGATAGGAGGGTGAGGCTTGCGGAGTTAGTCTTAAGGTGTTTGATATGCGGTCTCGCACTTGTTGCTGCTGTCCTCGTAGGTTCAGACACCCAAGTTAAAGTAATCTTCTCAATTGAGAAGAAGGCCAGATTCACAGACATGAAGGCTCTTGTGTATGCTCTTCAACTCTCTCTTTACGTTATTTTTTTTTGGTCATGTAACATCTTCTCCCCAATAATCATGACTTTGTGACTCACTTGATGCAGATTTGTGGTTATAGCCGTCGGGATAGCTGCAGCCTATTCTTTGGTTCAAGCAGTTCGTTGCGTTGTTTGTATGGTTAGAGGCAGTGTTCTGCTTAGCAAGCCTTTAGCTTGGGTCATCTTCTCCGGGGATCAGGTATTGGGTCTATTAGCTATTTGTTCTCTTTGAGCACTTTCTCTGTTACTGCATACTTGGCTTACTATTAGGACATCCAACTATCCAAGAGTAACAAACCAATGTCATTTTTTATTTGATCATCAGAAGATTGATTTAAGACCCAGTTTCATTATTCTTCATTATCATGCGGAATGATTGATAATTTTCCAGTGGAAAATTTCTCTACATAATTAGGTTACTAGTCATAGATTCCAAGTTTCCAACCTATCACATTCACTAGGTTTGATTGGATAATCGTAATGATAGAATATTTGGAAATGTATCGAATGATTTGACTTATCAACCATGAGAGATACAGTTCACTGTCCTGGGGTTCATTGTCTACATTAAATGTTCCCATTAAGTGATCTGATCGGGTAGTTGGTGTTGTGTGTTCAAGAATAGTACTGTGAATTAATGCCACAATAGGAACTTGGGAGTTGAACTTGAAATCATAATTTCACTGATTCATTGGGACCTTCCTCTATCCTTGTCCAAAATACATTGCATGGATTCTGTGTGGATAATAGTCTCTGAACAGTAAGTAGGTTCATTTACAAAAAATAATATCATTGGTGAATGTACTGCCCTGGCTTCGACTTGTTCTTGTTTAAATTTTCTGGTGTACTTTTTGGGGATATAATGTAATCTTGATTTTACCTTTGATTATCAAACTTGGACCCAAATAGTTGGTTTATATTCTACCAGACCAGGAACAAAGTGGATAGCACGTTTTAGTTTGTGATAAGAATGCATTGCAATTATCATGGGCCTTCATTATGTGACGGTATGACTTGAGAGAATCTGTGGCCATAACCAAATTAATATGCGAGGATGGACTGTGGAGGTAAGGACCCCATCTGCCGTGACTTTGTCAAATGGAGGAGACCGGATCTTCTGGCAATTTGAACAATGCAGCTGCTGTTGTTATATCTGAAAATGAAATTTTTTGCCTGATGCCAGTGAAGAAGGAATACTGTGACCATAATTATATTCGTTAGTTGTTTGGTGCAATGCATTGGTTAAGTTAGATTTTTATGACAGCTTGTAAAAATTCTTGGAAGGGAAGTTGCTCTTTTAAGTGAAATTTCATCTTTGGTTCAACATGGCTGTTTGCATACACACAAAATGGGAAGTATTCTTTATGTCTAAATTTAGTGCCCTGGGACGAGATTGTAGATTTGTTCGTGGCTAACACGATCAGCCTGAGTACCAAAAGTTATGCGTAAGCAGTTGTGTGTATGCTACTTCTATCTATGTGAATCCACAAATGGGAAATCTCCGACAAGAAAATGCAGCTCATCAGTTGTAGCGTGTGCGAGGGGTTGGGACTGCAGACACCATTATTTGGTAGTTTAAATATATATTTAGCAAATATGGAAGCTTTGTTGATATCCTATTTGTTGTGAGCAATCCAGAAAAGTTATGGTTCTCATATCCTGAAAAACTTGAGAAAATGCAGTCATGTTGATCTGCAGGAACTTGCAGTTATTTACATTGCTTGTAGCAATCGTGTAAAGCAAACCCTTTTAGTGTCTTTCCATTTAGTTAGGAAGACATCGCTTTTGATTGACCATGACTAAGCTTTTTTCTCCAGAGTTGAATTTGGTTGATAAATGAACTGTATAATTCATCAATGTCAACTCGGTTCCACAGGTGATGGCATACTTGACTGTGGCTGCAATTGCGGCTGCTGTACAGTCATCCATGTTCGCAAAGCTTGGGCAATCAGAACTACAGTGGATGAAAATATGCAACATGTATGGGAAGTTCTGCAACCAAGTTGGGGAGGGATTAGCAAGTGCATTCTTAGCCAGCCTTAGCATGGTAGTCCTGTCTTGCATCTCAGCTTTCAGTCTCTTCCGCTTGTATGGCGGCAGCAAGAGTAAGAATGTTACGAGGTGGTAGGATCAACCTATGCCGTATCTATCCACAATGTTCTACGCTTGAGGGCAAGTTATGTTATATGTGAAAACGATGATGTTGATGAAGAAGGAAAAAAAGGGTCGTCGCACTAGTTTTGTAATAAAGCAAGGCTGTATCTTCTACAGTAACTTTTATCTTTTGTAATGCTTATTAACCCAGTTTCTCACCTATAATCGAACAATTCAAATTCAAGAACACAAAAGAATGCAGTTTTTCTTTCTGTTACACGCTGTAACGTGAAAATGAATAAATTTAGCTTCATCGCAGTCTGGATCATAGCAAATAACAGGGTTTCTAGCAAGGATATTTACGCTGGATAAACTCAGCCTGGAGAACTGTAACCACCGTTCTCAATTATCAAGAGACACCCACCCTCTCCTTTCCTCTTCCTCTCAAGTCTTCGAAGCTCAAAAAAAAAAATCCTAATAATTGATTCCATTTTTTCAATTATACTGATAAAAGCCCTGATTTATTATTGTGTTTTTGATATAAAAATCGAGAATTTAGTTAGTCTGTTGTGTGGGTGATAGGAAGATACAGTTTGTTGATTCATTTATTCTGGGTTCTTGGAGATGTCTGAGAAATTCTCGGATGCGCTCAGCGATTTCATAGCGCCCTCACAGGCATGCGTCGTTTCTCTCAAGGAACTCAAAACAACCTCAAAGAAGCCTGATAAGGTCGAGGTATTTTTTATCAGTTTCTTGGTTTAGTCTTTCATGTGGAGACGATAAGAATAATGGGTTTTTGAGGTTCTGTTCATATCTTATGTTTATAACTGTTTGTTAAACATCGCTGCCTATTGCATTGCTTTTTGTGATTTTTGGCGCATTCGTTAAGAAATTGGTTTTTTTTTGTTTGTTTTGTTTTTTGAAGCAATGCTCATGTTCCTCTTGCTTATCAATTCATCGTTGTAAAATTGGGCATGCCTTTCATTATCTTTGTTGTGAACGTTTCAACTGTTATCAAACATCAAACCGACCCTGTTAAAATTTCGCTTTATGATTGCTTAGCATGCAGGTAATTAAACTCTACCCTCTTCTCTCCCGCTAAATATTTCAATCAGCTGCAAAGAGTTTTAAGACCGGAATGTTTATGTGAAAGAGTTTGAAGGCAGTTGAAGAGTCCTCTACTGGCAGAATGTAAGAGCACCATTATTTTTCAAATGATACTTGTTCATTTTGGTTATATATTCAGTGATTGCATTGCAACAAACTAGTGTGATTTGTATTTAGGTTGACAAATGTAATATATGGGGTCTCAGGAGGCTATGCGGAGACTATTTTCCGTTATGCTGCTACAATACTCTTTGGGATGGAGATCGAGGGCCCTTTAAACTTCAAAACTAAAAGAAATTTGGATTTTCAAGAGGTCTCTTTAGAGGTGAGTTCTTTTATTACCATTTCTAGTCGTAGATGTTGTAGGGAGTCCATGTTAATTATTATAAAATAAATAGGAAATTCTTATCTGCATCTTCTTTCTGTTGCTTATTGTAACTTATTATACCACCTCCTCAATTTAGGCGGGGTAGAAAACTATCTTAGATTTGCAGTGCGTTATGGCTTCCAGAACCTGACGAACATTGTTAGAAAGATTGAAAAAAATTGCGAATATCATTTCGTGGAGGTTATGGCATGCCCATCAGGTTCTCATTTCCTTGTTCATCTTTACACCTTAGAAAGTCCATTTTTCATAATGGCGACTACTTCATGCGTGTACATTTTGAATGTTCTACGATAAATGTGTTTTTTGATTGAGGCATTAGAAACTGTGTATATATATGGAAAATTTAAGTGTCTATTCTGTTGTTGGATTTGAAGTTTCAAATTTAGTATATTTATGAGGATGCTATCATTGCTATGTGAAATGCCTCAGAACGCCCGCATGGATTAGATCCTCCTATTTCTTCTTCTTCTTCTTCTTCTTCCAATCTTCCGCCGGCATTCAGTATTTGTAATGGTTTATGCCATGACAATTTGTAGGTTTTGGTAGCTGATCCTTTTGAGAATCCCATTGTCAAAGGCTTATATATGATGAGTGGCTTGGGCATCCCGGATCAGAGAAAGCCAAAATCCACAGACATACATCAGAACTTCAACATCTTGAAAGAGGGCATTTATATAGGATCTTACCATCCCCCCCTCACCCAACCAAACCTCAAGCCCTGCCACATATCCTACCAAGTCTTTGCAGTCAAGAAACTTCAAAATTATCCATTTTGCATATCCTATGTCAATTCCTATTTCTTATATACAGCCAAAAAAAAAAATATATATATATATATATATATATATGGAACTGCTTTAAAATTTTACGGGAAACCAGAAAAAAGTCCTCATCTGATTCACCTCTACCCTTTCTAACAGCATACTCTCAGGTAAGGCCAATAAAACCTGTCTTCCCCAACTTCAGTCCATGTCTTCTAAATTATCATGAGGCAGTTCTTGCACATTAACTTTCTTCACATTTTCCATGTCATTAGATGCAGGAGAACCAAGCAGTTCCGGGTTATATTCTTCAACAGCTTCAAGTTTAGCAGTTCTGATTACTTCGCACCCCACAGGTGCAGCGCAACCAAGCAGCTCCAGTTTATCTTCTTCCAAGAGCTTCAAGTTTGGAAGTTCTGATTACTTCGCACTCCCCAGATGTAGTGGAGCCAAGCACTTCCAGTTTATCTTCTTCTACAGCTTTGAATTTGAAAGTTTTGAAAGCTTCGCAACCTCCAGATGCAGCGGAACCAAGCAGCGCCAGTTTGTTGTCTTCAACAGCTTCAAGTTTGGAAGTTCTGATTACTTCGCATTCCCCAGATGCAGCACCACCATGCCCAGATGCATTTGTATTAACCGAGAACATCGGCAGTTTTGTACTATTGCTATTATTAGAAGATAAATGTGAGATTATATCTGGCTTTGCCTTTATGTCAACCCATTTGTCACCAACCCAGTCCCTGGAAGTCCTAAGATGCTTCCTCTGAGTGGGTAGGAACTTGTTCTCGCCTGGTGAGATGCAGAGATACTTATATCATCTGCTGTAACAACTAATAATGATAACCACATGTACATAGATTCCAGCAAATTGCACATAATACTGAAGAAGTGAGGAACATATAGAAGAGCAAAGGAACTACATATTGGAGCATACCAGGTAGGTAAATTTGCAGGTTATCATTCTTGGGGATGTGAGTTCTAGTTACAACACCTTCCCACCATCCATCATTCCACCAAGCATCTACAGCTGCTCCGATCTCAAAAATACGGTTCAAAGAGTCCTTAGGAGGATGTGGCCGAATCCTCAGACGGCCAGGGCATCTCATGCCTAGTTTATCAGGAGCTGCCTCTGTAGATGCGGGGACCCATTCCTGTACAATATAAGAAAACAGGGAAATTAATTTTCCAGAAGCTAGTTCTTCATAAAGAGGGAATGCCGTAAGCATAAGCACAACTGCTTGAATGAAAATAGCAGGGGCAAAACCCAGGTTTAGGTCATTCTCAAAGAAAATATCACACAAGTCGCAAGAACATTTGCATACATACCTCTGTACTGCCTGATGTCTCAACATCCTCCACATCGTCATATTGAACTTTCAAATGCTTTGGAGATACCTGCAACACATTGCACCTAAACCAGCAGCCTCGAATGCCACTATCCTGGCAGAGCAGTTCTATCTTCTCTCCTACTTTGAAAGATGACTGGCATTGTGACTCGGGAATAACTAACTTAGTCCCCATTGTTTTTCTTGAAATTTTTAATGTCAACTTTGGGTAAGGCGGTTCACATTTCATTAGCTGGTTCCAAGATAGCAAGTTATTTATGCAGCCACTTCTAAGTTCCACTTCTCTGTTGCAACTTTTAATTCTCTTAGCACTCATCCTGACAGGATCATCATGGGCCAATTCTTTCATGAGTTCCTCATTGGAATTGCATTCCTTAACTCTAGACTTGGAGGCAACTGAAGTGTCTGCAGAAGAGAGGATTGCCTGATTTGAGTATCCCCGCAATTTAGCAAGAGAGAAGGACTTAACCTTGTTGTTCTTCAACTGCCTGAAGCACATATGGACTCCACACGATGAAGAGCCTGGAACAATGCATTTCTCGTAATGACTAGGAGTCAAGACTGTTGCCAGACCATCAACACACTCTGCGCTGATCACTTGGACATGAGGAGTGATGAGAACTTCTCGAGGGTGTGGATTCAGCTGAGAAATTACACCCTTAACTTCTTGATTGTGGTGAAACCACCGCACTTTCACCTTCTTCCGCTCCTTCTTGTCTTCATACATATCCTCTAAGTATCCAACATTATGTCGTTGTTCTTCAGCCATAATATATACAAAGGAGTGAACCTAGACATCAGGTTAAAAAAATCATCAAAAAGCAAGTGGGGAAATAGCAAAATCTAATATCTAACAGATCTAAAGAAGAACAAACTTGTGCTATACATAAAAATAGTAGCCAGCATGTTGAATTGTTGATGCTTACATTTATGGTAGTTCCGTTCCTCTGAAATGCTGGGTAGTGCTTAAGCTGTTTTGCACAGATCCAAGCCAAACCAGACCACTCAATCTCAGAATTTTGAACTTTCAGTTTCCTCAAAACCTAGAATTGTGACAATCGACAAAACTTCAGTTCTAGTCCTAAGGATATCAGAAATATAGAAACAATAATGGGACAGCATATGTATACCATCTGATCTGGCAAAGAGTTTTGATATGCACCAAATTCAGTAATTGATTCTTCAAGAGATTTTAACTCCCCCATTGAGACATCCATCTGTCTATCTGTAACAACTAAATTAGCATTGATGTGAAAATTCCACTCTCATGGCGAATGAGGAGCATCATTTCAAACTCCTTTTAAATATACATTGTCATTCTTAGTTGATATAACTATAAGAAACATGCTAATCAGATTAATACGGCAAGTAGAAAATGTATTTATGCAATCTGAACACCATAATGAGTACTTGATTAAGATTTAGTATCAAAGCTAACAAACATAGAGACAATGACAACTGTCAAGTGAATAGAGAAATCAAACCACAACAATCACTTGCAAGAGGCAACATATATGGTGGATCTGACATGACTAACTTTTTAGACAATGAACTCCATGCATCTATATTCCATAAAGAAGAAGGATTCACCAAATTGTCTGTAAGAATATGTGAACGAAATAACGTCATTCAAATGCTGAAATTCCCATTGCATTTTTCCAAAACAGAAAGAAAAGAAAAAAAAAATCAGCCATCAAATTAAGATTTAGTGATTCAGAAATTAAGAAGATGAAATAGAAAAAAATAATTCCAAGAGCCAATATAAGCATTCATTCAAAATTTTCTAATTGAAGATTTGGATATATAAGAAGCATACACACAACTTTAAAACCCACAAGTATTGGCACACGACATTAAAGATGAGAAATTGAAGACCAATCTTGAAGTTAGACAAGGTACTTTTCCATATGATAGCATGAATATCTTGCTAATAAACTTACTGTCACCAATCTATGTTACATTCACTAGGTGACAACGAAGAAGAAAGATGTGCAATGCTATAAAAGTACAGATTTGTCAAAGAGCTTGCCAAAACATTATTACACGTGGAGCAATCAAAAGCCAAACTTTCCAAAATTTGGGAATTTAGGCAATTAATTGGACTCCACGTGAATCTAACCATAATAGGAAACTAGCTTCTTGTTTTTCTTATAATTGATCCTACATAGAGTAATTATTTGAAACATATGCTTCAAGTTCAATCAATGCATAAAAAGGGCAAACAACTCACGTACACAAGACTTCAACAATAAGCGGGGTCGAGGACGGATAGGATGTAAGCAGACCTTATCCACACATAATATGTGGAGAGGCTCTTAATAAATACACAAATAGAGACACTACTACACTAGATACATTATACATAGCGTGCTAAGATTTTCAAGTGGTCAAGCTTCTCACTACCTAGCTCTTAGGGTATGAGTCCCCATCATCGTTGAACAATCAATTTTAAAAAATTCATTCAATTTGGGTGGTTGAAATGGAATAGAAAAAAAAAGTATTAAAGATCATAAACAAAGTAAAGAAAAAATGGGATGGCGTAGTAATGCCAAAAATGGGGTTAACTAGGACGTGGAAAAAATGAAAACTGGTGGAGTCAGCAAGGGCATTGAACATACACGGGAAAAAAAGAAAAATACAATAGAAAAGAGGATAAAAGAACCACAATAGAATGATAGTCAAGACAAAATGTCAAAAAGCAAGTTCCAAATATAATGGATACACTGTTTCACTAGTATTAACACTTTACATACTCACTGTGGCAGACATTAAATCGAGAATATGAATATGAACATGAACAAATATAATATTCTTCCGCATCATAAATTCGAAAAATGCTTTTACGAGACTTTTCCAAGAGAGAGTGACATTCAATTTTTAGTCCGAAACCTAGTGTCTCAAACCATAATAATAATATTCTTCCACATCAAAAATCTCTTTTATGAGATTTCAGGAACAATTATTTGTTGTGACCTTTTTTAAGTGGTAGCATTCGATGCAGGATGGGATTATTCATTCGTGACTAACGTAATTGTATTCCTCATTCTCGATAAATGTCAACGAGCCAAAGTCCAAAGTAAATCTATTAGTTCTCAATATAGATAGCACAATGTAGAATAAAATCTTTCGACGTAAAACAGAAAAATAATCCAACCACATGTAACGAGATTTTAACAACAGAAAGCTGTTGTTATTCTGCTTATGTGAGAAAATAGCCGTCCTTCATGCCTTATTCCTTATTATTATATGAGCGTAAGATATGCGTACATAGTCCACAATCCTAAACCTAAGAACTTGATTTCCAGTCTTCAGAGATATTGAAGTCTAGCCCAGCAATCCATTATTAAGGCAGTGCCAACAAGTAAACTTAGGTGTAATCTCCAAATATATTCCCCACTAAGAATTACAATTTGTGAATGCTGTCCATATATATATATATATATATTCCAGAAGTAAATGCACAATCCATAATGCATAACTTACTTAATGGAGGCTGATGCTTGGAGACCAAGGATGACAACCAGTCCACAACATCTCGTCTAGCTCGCCATTTTGTGGATGCATCGATGAATCTCTGGGACCCAAATGTCTGCACCAAGTCATCAGAAACTACATAGAACATGTGCCTTATACTCTTCTCAGTACCAACAACTGCAAGGACTAATTTCTCTTGTATATCCTTCAAGTAAAAGTGAACAACGCGGTTTCCACGCTCGTGGCATATAATGTGCTCCTCCCAAGCTACAAAAATTGGATTATTTGTAGCCATTGATAATAGAGAGCCTTACTGGAGATTAAAAGAAAAAACCCCGGTACCATATCACCTGAGATAGGTTGAACGTTGAACCAGTATAAAAATGTTCTTCGAAAAGATCAAAATTGAAAGAGACTCGGCAGAGGAAAAACTGACCTTGGCTTTACGGAGAGTTGAAAAAGGAGAATCTTCATTATCAGAGACATCAAGCGGCGTACAGTATCAAACAAGCCCGGTTAATAAGAGAGACCAGTCAGGGTTTTAAAGCCTAATAACCAGTAAAAAAAAAACCAGCAGTGGGGAAACTCTGCCTTAAGAATGACGATGGGAATTCAAGGTCAAGGGGATGAATGGAGGACCACAAACGCCATTTCCAATAAAAACTGATCCAGGAGACCCTACCAAGCCGAACAGGTAAGCGACCCAAAATCTGTCAAAACTTAACAGAAAATAAGATTGAAAACAGTAATTTGGTGATGGGTTCTTGAGAAAGAAAAAAAGTTTTCTTTGGCTTTATTGCCTAACGGTACACCCCAAAAGCAGACTACTAAACTATGCAGGAAGAGATTTATGGGGAGGGGTTGCAGGGCTTTGACGGCCAAACAGACACTCAGCCGGTGGAGAAGAAAGGGAAGAGGGTGAAAAGGGAATTTTGAGGTTTTTTTATATGAGGCCATGCGGAATTTTGTTCTTTGGATTTTTATTGTGATGCATTATAGACGTGGCATACAATCAATGGCAAGATAGATATATGTAAGCATTCCTTGGTATGGTCACTAGTCAGTGTGAATAAAATGAAATTTGGTTCTTCCATTCCTGAATCGGTCGGATATACATAATATTAATATTCATAATCTACGTGACATATGGTAAATCAGCAAATTCAAAACTACATTTTCAATTTCAAAATATATGGCCCACATCCAATCCAATTACTTATGGTAATTTTAACCATAGTTGCATGCGTTAATACACTG
Source organism: Euonymus europaeus (assembly GCA_963580455.1). Taxonomy (NCBI): domain Eukaryota; kingdom Viridiplantae; phylum Streptophyta; class Magnoliopsida; order Celastrales; family Celastraceae; genus Euonymus; species Euonymus europaeus. The sequence continues at coordinate 558,667 of OY756969.1, read as the reverse complement.
AGTTGTATTAAATAGTTCAAGTTTTTGTAACTCAACATTAATCTAAATCTACATGACATGCTTTGTAAGCGTATGACATGAAAAATTAAAATTTTAGAAAATAAAATATCTTATTTGAAATTTCACAACACATTTTTTTTATTAAACGAAATTTTAAAACACTTTATCTCTTAAAATACATATTAGATTTCAAAAAAAATTACATATCCAGAATCAACAAGTAATGATCTATCCAACAAGATCCATCATTGATAGGTTTTATTCAGTTGTTTTTAATTACATTTTTTTTGTACTAATATGTGAATTACGTAGGTTCCAGTGTTTATTTATAAGTACTAATATGGGCTCGTATATCGATTTTCATACTGTAACTTAAACAATAAGTGTTAAATCCCAAGGGGAACGAATTCGTTATACCCTAACGGGCTCATGCATCGGATTTTCATGTTGTAACCTAAAAGCTCGAATTTGCTACTAAAATCCTAAATGTCCCAAGTGTTAAACCCTAACTATTAAAATTTAACTGTTAGGGTACCCAACATAATTTCAATAAAAATGCAAAAAATAACAAATATATATTCTAGTACCATAGTGTAACAAAATTTCAACTCGAATAAACAGTTTACACATCATATATATGAATTACATTGTTTTTTAAAAATAATATAATTGAAACATGCAATAAAAACTATTGACAATGGGTCTTATTAGAAAGATTTTTATGCGCTAATTTCGAATATGTAATTTTTTTTCAAAATCTAACATGTATTTTTAGAGAAAAAATATTTTAAAATTTTGTTTATTAAAAAATAAATAAAAATGTGCTTAATTGATTTTTTAAAAAGCCCAACATGGTCCACCTACATGGAGTGCTATGTAAACTTGGGTTGAATTGGGCTACTCCAAATTGAATTCTATAGCATTTTTGTAATACACTACCCAAATTGACTACCCTTTATCGCGACACCTATACTCCCATTTCACATTATTGCATCCGTTTGTTTCAGAGTATAAGCTAGCTTATACTCTGTTCCCATACTCTCAGACACTCTCAGCTTTTACGTTTTACGAGAGCTTATACTCTATCAACATACTCTGATCCAAACGGACAAATTGTCCGAAACCCATGCTCCATTTTTCCCTGTCACCTTGGCCTTACTTTTACGGTGGCTTTGCCAGTGAGTTGCTAATTTTTTCCCCTCCACAAGCAACCACAATATTTGAAAAATTATTTACAATATGAGAAATTACATTCTTGGCACATACACAAACAACACATTCTACCCTTTACTCACAATTTCAGCAATTCGCATTTTTCGGGACACAAGACAATAATTGCATTACCCTAACATATTGTAGGCATTTATCACATTGTTAAGATATCACTAAGTACATAGAAGAAAAAACCAAATCTGAACATCATTGTGTTAAGATACTTGCCCCCAAGCTTAGAAAAACATGATAAAACACAACAAAAAGATACATATATTGTCCATTAATCACCATGAATTTGAAGATTATTGTCCAAAATCAACAACAAAAAAATCCAAAACCACGAACAACTCCATATACATATCTAGAAATGAAACATACACACTAACAAAAAAATACATATCATGACAAAAATTATTGCTCAGATGTTAAACAAAAAAACCCAAGATTTAGGAAAATAGATTAGAACATAAATCATATATATGAAAAGATGCCTTAATGATGACGATGATAATATCGGATTGCCGGATTCTTCCATACCCACAAAATATCTTAGATCTACGACAGGTTTACCAAATTCTCTCTTGGAATATTAAGATAGGATGAGAGAGAAATAGTTGAGTTAGAAGTAAAGAGAGAAGCTGGAAACTCATAGAGCAATGAACAGTAATTAGGGGTAGGTCTAAATAATAAATATATATATATATTTTTTTCTCTAATAATCTATGTGGCATGAGATTATAGATATTCCATTCATAAGACTTGAACTCGAGACCGTACTTAAAAAAAATAAAGACTGTGTTACTTGAATCAATCACTTGTTAGTACTCTTTCTCATCTTTGTCATTGTTAAGGGGAGGTCAAAACTGCAGTATGATAGACATGGCTGGGTTAATTACAGTCCACACGTTCAGTCTCTTTTGAGTTGCAATAAGAGATTTCGGGCCTGCGCATGATAATTGGGGGCGATTAATATATATATTTGAAAAGGGCCAGTCAAAACCCAATCAACATTACTTAAATTTATTTGGAGACTGATTGCAGTAGTTTTTATTCCTCGTATCACTGCAATTAGTTCCCAATGCCTCGCTCTATATCTCGTCTTCCATGTATTGGAGTATCTACTCATACTCTACCTCCCGTCTTATCCGCCTACTTGAATCATTCGTTTCTTTCAAGTATTACTATTGGGCTTGTTTAATGGATGTTTTCTTGCAATGGCTGTGCTTGCCGTTAATGAGTCGTTCAAAGTTATGCTCGATATTCATAATAATTTATATTTTTAACATTCTTAATCCTATGTTGCACACGCACTCCACAATTTTTGAATATATTTTAACATGTTTAAATTTAAAATTCATCTCATCACTTGTATTGACATATCCAAGGCTGGCCCTGCCCTTTTAGGGGCCTTCGACGACAAATTCATTGCAGACCCCCCCATGGGCAGGGTTTGAAGCAAAGTCCCGAAGTTTTTCTTTGGACATCTAATGACAAATGCTAAACCTATTATCAAGATTCAAGCAAACAATCATAATAGAATCATTACTACAAGGTTGATCTTACGAGACAAGACTGGGGAGGCGACCACTCATAATGTTGGAAATACCTTTTTTGGTATTCGGGGGTGCAGAAGTCCTTTCCCGCCTTTACCCAAGATCGAATCCGGGTGGTTGCCCTTATAGGCCCCCCGGTGTAAGTCCTGGTACCACCGAGCCAACAAAAAAGGTATTTCCAACATAAAAATTGGCTCAGTGATACCAGGACTTACACCGGGGGCCTATAAAAGGCAACCACTCGGGTTCGATCCTGGATAAAGGCGGGGAAGAACTTCTGCTCCCCCCGAATACCAAAAAATGTATTTCCAACACATAATGTGACTTCAATAGGTTCTTGATGGCAAGTCCTTGCTCCCACCTCTCCAGGAAAGCCGTCCCTTTGGTGTTTCAACATGACATAAAAAAGCTCTAGGATTTATTTCAAGCAACCTCTTTTGAACACTTAGATATTTTCCTTTCATATTAGACCATAGATTCGTCAACATGCCATCACATGTAAGCTCTATAATCGAGCAAACAAACTAGGTACTACATTTACGATTTAACTCTCAGCACTCACATCTTTCCATTAGGAGGCTAAAAACCATACCATTTGTTGATGAACTTTCAGCAACATTTGATGTTGGTACCAAAGCCATGTATATCTTCTCACCAAGTTAATGCCCCAGCAAGATCAAGAGACAAAACTAGCAAGATATCATACCAAAATCAGCTAAAACAAGAGCAAATACGGAGCACAAAAGGGGCCCAATGTTGCTGTGAATAGTAACAGAGTTTTCAAGAAGAAATGTATGAAAGAAGAGAGAGCTAGAGAGATATTTTGTTTCACTTATTTGGGAAGACAATGTTTCACACATGTACATCTATTCATGGCCATTGATATACTTATCTTTGGCCCAATAAATGAAAACCCAAATGTTTCTTGTATTGGAGTTAATCATGAAAGTCTAAAGACATTTGTTAAGCAACCCTTAAATATTAGTCATGTAGATTAGCCCATTTTCCATAATCTATATTAATTTGAGCTTAATCATATCTTAATACATTATAGATTGTATGTTTAAATGAGTAATACCTTTGATTAGTTAGATCATATTAGTCCATCTGGTGATTAAATTCAACAACCAGCATTTAGAGATACTTAGCTAGCATTTTTCAGTTGTTTATTGGGATTGGTTATTTGTCAGCCTATACTTTGCGATGGATACACCTGCTTACAATAATTTATTAATATTAGTATTCGTAATTAAAACCTAAACAAATTATTAACTTGTAACAATTGAATTGAAGGAGACATGTTGCTTGATATGAAAGTATGCTGCCTGCCTTGTTAAGTTAATATTTCTCTGATGTAACGATTGATCCAAAAACAAGAGTTTCTGGATTCCACAGCTGTATGCACACAATGATTGACAATTAGCGTAACTTGCGCCGTACATACACATACTCAACATTATTATCGAGTGTGACGTCAAGGAACATTTGGTCTATGAACAATTGAACACGTACGCAACCCATCATCAATTACTATCGATGTCTAATTTTGACATATGTTATGTTACATAATAAGAAAAAGCATGCAATGATAGATTGCCTTTTTCCTGGGTACATACACAAACGACACATACCCTTCACTCACAATTTCAGCAATTCACATTTTTCAACCCTCCCTTCGTTTTATATCAAATTGACAAATCATATGGGGTTCTCATTTTTCTTCTTCTTCTTAAGATACAATATATATATATATAGACGCTTATATAAATGGGTGCACCATTCACACAAGCCTTCCCTAAAGAAGCACTATTGCTCTCCCTGCCTTGAAAGTTGTAATCTTCCTCTCAAACTTGAATTTCCCTTTTCGCTCCTTCTGTATAACATGACCTTGCTGAGATGGTTTCTTCACTCAGCTTGTCATGTTTTAGGCTTTCCAAGAGGGAGTAATGACCATGCGGAGTACCCGGCTGTGACGAGTAAGGTCTCTGTGGGTGAAAAGGAGACTCAGAATCACAAGAAAATGTGTCCAGGGTTCCGAATGCCTCTTCATTATCCAAGGTACACCAAGACTGATTATGAGGAGATGGAGGAATGGAAGTTGGATTTGCTTCTGAGTCAATATGGGCTTTGTTTAAACAGCACCCTTGAAGAGAGAAGGGCCTTTGCAATGGGTGCATTCTTATGGGCCTGATCAGTGTTCAACCATATTATGTGAGGGCCTTAAGATGACGATGAGCTTAATTGGAGGCCCATATATCATATGATTCAATGCATCAAGGTTTTAACCTTTTATTTTATTTTATTATATATGTAATGTAATGTAACTAGGTGTTTACATAATTATAGGGCTGCGTACGTGCTTATTAACCTAAAGTTAATCTGAAAGACGGACGGACGGATTTCTTCTTCAATAGTAAACTATATTAAAAGGGTCAATAACTCCACAGTTGAAAAATTATGTATGGGCAGATTTGGAGCTTATTGACAACTAGAAACTTCAAAGAATGAAGCAACAGCCGGCGTCCTATAATATATAAAGACACAAACCCTCAACGTATCAAGTCTGCAAGTACCCTTAAACCCACACAAGATAAGAGAATACTCTCTCCTTTCAACCTCATACCTTCTTAAAATGGATCAAAACAATGGCCACAAGCTCCAAACGCCTGATAAACATTCAAACCACCTCTTCATGAAAAGGACTTTGCACCTTCTTATCTCCGTTTGCGTCATCTTTTGTTTCGTTCTCTGCAACTCTAATGGTTTTTCTTTGTTTGCCTATTCTTTCTCATTCTTAAACCACTATCTTCAGAGGAAGTATATGTTCCTCATTTGCAATGGAATCCTTGTTTTTCTCGCTAAAAGCTCGCCTTCGTCTCCACTTTCTTTCAACTCTACTCCTCCTTTATCTGAGATCAAACCAGCAACTCTTGATGATGAGGAAGTCTCTGCTCCAAGCATTGATGAGCTTCTGATGAATGCTGCTTTTGTAGCTGAAGAAGAAGAAGAAGATCCAAAAGAAGAAGTGCGAGCAACAGAGAATGAGCGTCTGAATGAGAGAGAAAGAGAACGCATAGACTTGGTACCAAAACATGACGAAGTTGATAAAAGAGAGGGCGCTTCTCTATATCTGGAGACTCAAGAACAACAAGATGACGAGCAAGGAGAGGAAGATATAGAAGTAGCAACAGGAACTCAAGATTTGAAAACAGAAGAATTGAACAAGAAGATTGAAGAATTCATAAGAAAAATGAAGGAAGAAATCAGGATTGAAGCTCAAGCACAGCTGATTGCCGTGTAGTTTTAGTACCGAAAGAGAGACAAACAAAATAAATAAAGCCCCATGTTCCTCTATTCTTTGATCTCATTTTAGCGGACCAAGCTCTCATGCTTCCATGTCACTTGCACTTATGTTTCTTTCTCCATCTTCCTTTCAACTTCCTCTGTAACTATATCTTTGGCCTTGCAAACACCTTTTGTAACCATCTTCTTCTGCATCAGAGTAGGCAAAAACTCGTCTGTTCAGAGATTCCAATCATATAGGGATCAGTTGCAGCCATTTCATGTTCACATTTTCCATTCAAGTTAAGCCTAACAGTAAACCAAAATTAGTGGATTTAATGAATAGTTTTTTCAGCACAAAGAGAATCTTTTTTATTTTTATTTTTTATGTTAAACCAAGCTGAAGATGTTGTTCAAGTACAGTGAATTTAACTCGCGACATCTGTGGAAAATACCAGAAAGAAGACTACAGCATTATGAAATGTACAAGTCACCTGGTTTATTTATATTTTATTACAAAAGATAAGAATAAAATTTGATTTTAAGTACATACCATATATCAGATGACAACATTAATATATGATCTATGAATATCTACTAAGTTAAACATGTGAGAAAAGATAAATACTATCATGTCAAAATAGCATGTTTTATGTACAAAACCAATTTAGGACTCTATTCCTCCCTATCCATAGAGAGTTCTTGAAAATTTCTGGTGTCCATGAGTTCCAATAGCTTCCAAAAAATAAAAGAAAGCACAGTAAGGTTCGAGGAGGAACTATTTTTCCAATGAGACGGGAAAACCAGCCTTTAAGCTGATGGACTTCGATTATAATTTTTCAAATAATATTACAAAAGACCCAGAAAGTTAAAGCTCCATTCGAATTGACAAAAAAGAGAGACACAAAACAAAGTTCATATGCAATTTTCTAAAGCTCGATAAAGGGCAACTATACAGCTTCCTAATCACCTACTTTTCTTTAATAGTCAACTTATTTTTATTTTAACACAACCCCGTTGGACTAATAAATCATACCAAATAATCCTGACACAACTTTCCACGTGCTTCATTTTCCTCGCATCCAAACATTCTTGATCCAGACTGCCACATTCTACCAGTGGGAATCACAAAACTGACCTTATGGTCAATCCTCCACTGATCATGCACATCCAAAATATCAATAATAGGAATGCAAAAGGTTAGTAAAATTAGTGACAATGAAATAATATAGGCCCTTTTTTGTCATCTACTAATCTGAAACCGACCACTCATTTTGGTTCCCACACTTTTGTGGCTAGAGCATGCAGCTTTCATTTTCATTATTTTATTCAATATTAAATGCTCGTTTCTCATCTGTAAATATCATGGACAGAGTCACTTCCCCTGAGGGACCCTCTCCCATTATAAAAAAGATTTAACTTGAATGAAGCATGTCAAACTCATACCTGCAACTGCACACCATTTATGGAGAGATATCTGGAAGGATCCCTGAATCTGTGTGTTTGATAAGAACCACTTGTAAGTTGATGGAACTGTTTCAATCTTGTCTGCAAATAGAGACAAGGCAGTCAATCCAAAATTATCGTCAATAAATAATTTTAGCATGGAAACAGTTTAACTATCATTCCAAGAACACAACCCACTTTGTGTTTGTTAATGTGCGGAGAACGCAAGATTTTGACAGCACAAAACCGGTAAGTCGAGCCATCCATTAGGTAATAATGTGAAATGTGGGTCTGGAGTAATCCCCAAAATAATTATTGGCCCAGAAAACCTGAGGAATCTGGAATACATAGCAAAAGACTAATAGCAAAAGCATGGATTTAGTTATCTATGCAAAGAAACTCAGGTCAACACGTTTTAAATTCATTCAAGAACGAATCTGGACATGCAATTGTAACTAATCATCAAGAGGAATTACAAACCCATATTTGGCAAGACGGCAGCCAATTTCCATAGTCGAACTGCTTTCAGCTATAAAATTTAAGATCAATATTTGTAGGTTTTATGTAGCAAGTAGTAACTGGAAGTCTCGAATGAAAGCACGCAAAATAAAGCGTTCACGCAGATCTTCACCTGATAAAACCAAACAAGCAGCAAGGAGGAGTTGGGTTGAAATGCGTAAAGACGCGAGATGTTTCAAATACTGCTTTATTTTGCAATTTCATTACCAAAGAAGCGACATTTCTGACATTTTACAGCGAACAACAGCTTATCTTTTCACATTTTTTTTTTGCAGCCTTCAGTAATTCTGTTCGTCTCTTTTTCTTCAGCATAGCCATAGACAATGGGGAATGCATCCTTGTTTTGGCCATCTCATCATCCTTTGGCTAGAATTCACTTTTAGGTGCCTCTTCCTTCATAATTGAAGCGCCCAGCATCTATATTTACCTCTTAACAACTCGTCTACTCCCACCAATATAAATTAACCTGCTGGTGAAATTGTAAAATCCATTGCTACGCCATCATTCTCAGGCATATCTTTAACATCATTCAGAAGTTTCATAAGTTCTTTTGGCAATTCCCTACGAATATATTCAGAACGCTTCTTTGTAACTGATGATTCGCTAAACAGAGTCTCCATGAGAGATTGACATTCCTGGAACCATCCATCATTGTTATGTTGCACCTCATGGCCATCATACAATATGATAGAACTTTCCTGTCGCCATCTACTCAGAAAATACTTTTCAGGGAGTTGAAAATAGTTCTTCACAAATAACACACGAAGAGCATGTCTGCACAAAATCCCTGAAGATTCAAATTCCTTGCAAGAACAGTGAATCTGGTCATCTTCTGGCATCCATATAACAAGACGCTCTCCATCTATCTTCTTGAAATGGCGTACAAGATATGATCCGTTAGCCATTTCAGATACGGCATATTGCATGGCTAGTACCAACTCATGCTGCAAAGCATGGTAAGCAAAAGGTGAAAGAATACCACGAGCATGTTCTTCCATGGGTATGCATGTTTTGGTGAGCATATACCGTGCCTCTTGATGTGCCTGGTTCTGGATATTGGCAGAGATACTAACCTGCATTATTGTTTAGCAGAACTAAAACTGGTAAGCAAATTTCAGTAAAAGAAGTGTCAGGCAACAATTGCACATATTATACCTGCTCAAAAAAGCTACGTAGACATGTTTGCGCACTGAAGAATCTCTTCAAATATATATCCACAGATTTTGAATATGTCATTGTTGTCATTCGAGCAAGGAAATAACCTCTCACATAGGATTCTGCCCAAGATGACCTAAAAGAATGCAGCAGAGCTATGTGTTTATCTGAGCTAAGTCCTAACATAGAAACCATTTGACTCCATCGAAGTTCAAAGTCTTCCGTGCTCTCCACACGGTATAATGCATCAAATTCAGATTTAAATTCTGCATATCGAGAGCCAATAGGATGAGAAAACCAACTTGATACCTTGGATAGGATATTCCATATAGAAGTAACGTGTTTAGTGCTGGGTAATTCACTTCGTATAGCATCCTTAAGCCCGGGTTCAATGTCAGTTATAATTGTTTGTGGGCATCTTCCTTTCATAAAATGAATAAAGGTCTGTATTTAAGCAAAAAAAATAGTAAATGTAAGGTAAGGATACATGAAGACACGTCTAAAACCAATAGAAGGGGTTATAAACAGTGACCTGTAAAGCCCATGTGAAAGAACATGATGTTTCATCTCGTAATAGAGCACAACCAAAGAAAATTGTCCTCCCATTATTGTTGATTCCAAGCCATGCCCCAAAAGCCATACCATACGCAACTGATCGATAAGTAGTGTCAAAATAAACCACGTCGCCAAACATTGTATACACATGAACAGAATCACCATAGGACCATGCAATATTCTCAACTTTATCATTCTCATCCATAGTAAAATCATAAACAAATTCTTTATCTGCCTCTTTCATAGATCTGCATGCCTCGAGAAGTTCCATTGTATCATTCTCTCTCTTTTCAGTGAGTAAAGCATCATTTTCCTGGACAACTTTCTTTCGGTTCTGAACGAAATTCCTAACATCCCTCTCCAGAAATGGCAGTTGTCCACCTTGAAACCCCTTTTCCAACTCCAACAACTTAACTATACGATGTATTGGAAACCCAGCTTTGGAAAGCAATAGAATTTTTTCCTGATCTGCCTCTTGAATCTTTCGGTATGCAGGGAGGAGCCGCACTTGGTCATCTTCCAAAATTTCATGGTTATGTACATTACTGAATTGCACAACCACCCACTGGGAAACTCCATCAACAACCTCCTTTGACAGATACATTTTAGCATCACATCCGCACCTCATAGATTTCCGATCTCTATGGTGTTCAATGGAAGGTTTCTTCCGAGCTGGCGCAAACCCCGAGCGATAACAAACAAAGTCTCGTTTATAAACCCCTAATTGAGGGCTCAATCTTGACCGTTCTTTCCTTATTGAGAAACCATTTTTCCTCGCAAAATTTCCATAATACTCAAATGCATCATAGTCACCATTAAACACCATACCCACATAAGGGGCAACCATTGCCTCAGATGGAAACAATTCCGACTTTACTGATTGGGCTGTAATTGTCAAGGCCGTCTCTTCAGCATTTCCTTCATATGTAACATAGCATTTCCAATCCCCGCACGGGCATTGCTGCCGCTTTATCCATGTATTCTTAGATGGTATTGACATCATTAATTGAGTTGAGCATATAAATAAGATCCTCTACTGATAATTTAATAGTATAGCTCCTTTGAACTGAAGAGGTAACAAAGATATCAAAGTCACTAAAATGGATTTCTATCAATCAAATTAAATAAGGCAAGCAAACTCATTGTACATTATAAACTTCTCGCATAGATTTAAACATTATAATCAGTATCGCAATTGATAAAAATGTCTATAATTGCATGGATTTAAATACGATTCAGTCATTAAAAACAGCAAAAGGAAACAAAAAAAGTGATAGAATCATCGAAGCAATCTCAATATTAGAAATAAACAAAATGATCGTAAATGTACCCAGTTTCACGTAGGCTAACCAGTTGAATGAGAGATATTTTAATGCATTTCTAATTTCTTCAAGAAGTCTTGTGTCAGTAACCAAATACTCAAATAAGAAATCCAAGATATTGGTTCACCAAAAATAGGATAAGAACAAGCAGTAGCTATTAAAACCAGCTTTCTCGCTCAAAGCCCAGGACAGAAGGTTGAATCAAGCAGTCAAGAAGGAAGAAATCCTCTTGATCTTGAATAAACCCTAGAAACAAACAAAGAGAAAATAGAGAGAACAAACCGTTCTTAATATCCAGTATTTTTCATAACCATAATTTGGCAGGAGCACGTCTTATATGCAGGACGTGTTCACTGCCAGCTCAGTACAATGACTACCTTTTAGTACAGTAACTTTCTAGAAGCTTTAGCTAATATGCTTGTTAAGTGATAACATGCAACTTAGCCACCTTAATTGACTAGACTTCTAAACGACCCATGTCACTTATTTACTAATAATACTTACTACTCTAAGACCCAATATCCGGTTAATTACCCAAACCCATGCAAAGCCTAACACATATTTAAGACTAACCCAAAACCTCACAAAATGACCAGACCCCATGGGATTCTTCTTCACTAGATCATTTCCAAAAAGTGATCATAACATCTTGGTTTTTCATTGTGGAGCTTCAATGCAGAGAAGATCCACGTCCACCTACTTAAGCCTCCATTTTGAATAATTAAATACAGGCTCACAAAATAGCAATCAGATGTACACATCAAAATTAGACATAAAACTACCATTTTTCATCTTTACGACCCTAATTTGCCCCCCCATCTCGTATAGTTCCCTCTTATAGTCTTTCTTCCAGTGCATAATTCGCACTAGTTAAACTCAGAGAACCAATTCAAGCACTTATTTTCAACTCAAATCCACAAAAACACCAATCGAAAAATTAATAAGCAAATGAATCAAGAAGGCTCTGCATACCTCAGGCACAGGAAAGAATTACCCAAAAAGCTTATGGCTTCTTCAATTCTATCTGCATCATCGTTTCAGATTTATTCGCGGTTGTATTTCGCAGTTCCGTACCTGACACGTACTTCAGGATTTAACAAGCGAGACGAACTACTAAATTCAAAACCCTAAAGCCCAAATGAGTGCTAGCTGTGAAAGCGAGAACAGAGCTTGGATTCCGTTCATAGGTAGGGGAAGACATGAAGCGCCAGTCCTGTTCCGTTAATTATGGTGTTCTTAGAGACAAATGACTGGGCCAACAAGTAAGTCAAAATGGGCCTAACGTGTGTAAATAGGCCTGTAAGGCTTTACTTTACTTTCTCCTATTTTACAAAGATTAACGTTAGTTGCAGCCCAATTTTTATTAAATACACCCATGTCTTTAAAAGCTTATTAAAAAAAACATATAACTATTATAATTACTACTTAATTCTCATTTTTTAAAATATTGCAAAAGCACCCGAGAATACCAGAAACACACAGATTGACTAAGATGATTTTTGGTAGGATGTAAGTTTTAATAGCGTATAAGCTGTAAAATATATAAGTTGTCAAATAAATTGTGTAATGTTTGGTAGAGTGCAAGATTATGAGAGTGTATAAACTTTCAATTTACTACCAGAGGTATGTAAAGTAGTTTAATAATAAAATAAAAACTATCGAATATGAGTCTTGTTAGAAGAAAAAAAATTACGCGTTGAGTTCAAAGAGTAATTTTTTTTTTGAAATCTAACATATATTTTAAGATAGAAGATGACAAATGCGAGAAAAATATGGACAATAGAAAAAATTGAAGAAATTTGTTGGAGTGCATGTTGACATGAGTGGGTAGAACTTATAAGCTCGTGAGCTGAAAAAACAGCGTATAATCTGTAATATGTTCTACAAACACTCACTAATATTATTCAAAACAGAGCAATCCAAACATCAAAAACATCCGATTACATACAGTTTAACACAACCAAAATGAACTAGTCTTCATCTTCAATCAAATATCTTGATAGTGGCCATGTTACCCAAACCATTCAGGAACTTGAGGAGGCTATTCTCTCTGGTGGGGCTGCAGCCAATGCCATTTGTGACTATCGAGGACAGATTTCTGAGCTGCAAGTATGCACCATGCTTCACATAACTGATATTCGACATTCTGTTAAAGAATCATAATCTGTTTACCAATAATGATTAAATTCATATTTCAAAAAGAAAAAAAGACATTGGAGAGGGAGCTTGCAAGAATTAAAGTCTCAGCAAACAGAGTACCAAACGAATGGAAGGATGAAAATGACAAAGCCATGACTGTCAGGCTGTCTGGAAGAGAGACGATTGCTGCAGCCTGCAGGTATCACTTTCACAGCAAACACTTCAAAAAATATAATTTATTCAAATGTGAGTGAACCGACATCGTTAGTTACTTCTTCAATTCATCAAATGTAGGCAGAGATACATCGATTGAGAGACAAGCTGACTATATCAGAAAGAACAGCCAAAGCAGAAGCACAATTGGAGGTGAAATTCAAATTCTCTTCCGAATTGTTTATCAAAATCTTTTCTATAACATAAATAAATGGTTAAATTTTTATTTTGAGCGTACTTCAGGAAAAATTGAAGGTGAGGCTAAACTAAAGATGCTGGAAGAAGGTTTAAACTTTAAAGCATGTGTCCAGTTACTCGGTCAATCCCGAGACTTTTAGAAAATGTGAAAATAAGGTTCAATGCAAATATGGAATTGGCTTCTATCTAGTAGAAATAATGTTCTAATTTCATCCGGGGATAGAGCTAAGTGTGTTTTTATGAGCTGAATCTCGTTATCTACTACTTGAAATGTGTTCAAATGTCGTATAATACTATAATTTTAAAATCACTAAAACAAAAAATGTGATATATGATGCACAAGCAAGTCAATTTATGTATTTTCCAGAGAAAAAAGGGAAAACCTATACTATTGACCACAGATACATGCAATATTTTGGGACTGAAAATGTGTCTTAAATTTCCGGAAAGTAGAAGATGTAATACCCCGGACTTATAGATAACTCACATATTACGATGAGCTAATATTAGGTAGTAATTCAATATTAAAGTGTGTAGTAACGAGTTGTTAAGCGTTGACAAGATTGGAGTTGAAATAGACTCTTTAGAATTTAGGAAAAAAATAATAATAATAAAAGGAATTAAATTAAATGTAAATTGGTAGAAGAAATGATTAAATTACAACACGATGTGTAACGTGAGGTCGGTAAGAGAAGAGTAGAGGGCTAAGGGTAAAAAGGGAAAACCATCACATAAATAAAATAATATAAAACGGGCACGATTACTGAGAAAACCTAAAATTATCGCAAGAGAGAGAGGGCGGCGGCGGTGACCAGTTTTGCGAAGGAGGCGACGGTTTCCGACGTTTTTGGTGTCGGCGTGAAGAGGACGACGAGAGCAGCTCACCGGTGTCCTTTTAGTACGGAACGGAGGAGGTATCACTGAGTTACGGAGAGGAGAATATCACGAAAGTCGCGTCTTCATTGCCTCGATTTACCCAGTTCCGATAAGTGCTCAGGTAACCATCACCGCCATTGTGTTCACCGGCTCGCTGGCTACCGGGGGAGGTCGGCCTTGTGTGTCACTGTCGCCGGAAAGGCGGCGACCCGTTTCCTGAGTAAACAGGTCTGCGACCCTGTGAGAGAGGAGAGGTCAACCGGGTCAGCCCGACTCGGTTCAGGGTGATGACCCGATTGACCAGTGAGGGTTGACCAGAGATTTAATTAATGTTTAAATAAAATAAATAATGGATGTTTGAATTATTATTAATTTCAGGAACCAATTTTTATATCTGATTTAGGGGAATTTACGAAAGGGTGCCAGGTAAGTAACATCCTCACTGTGTCACAGAATAAATGTATGATGTTTTGAGGTTTGAATGTTATATTTATATTTATGTTTATTGGTGTTATGATGTATGAATTATTATTGAGCATGCTATTATGAAATTGTGTATTGGTATTGTATTGTATACTTTAATTGTCGTTTTCAAGGAGTGTACATGGCATGACATGACATCATGAAAGATTTACACACATGATGAAAGTTTTATAAACCTAATAATACTGCTACAGGGAGGCTATACTGTTAAGGCTAAAGGTGAGGGTACAAGGTTGGAAAAAAATAAGGTGAGGAGAAAGAATAAATATTTTGACAGAAAAAGTTTTCTATAGAAGAATGATATCTCTGGCCTTCTCAGGTTCTGTCAAACTTTCTTGGCCTTCAAAACCTTTGTGTTCGATATCGAGCATCAATTCCTCACTGCAAAAATCTTTGTCATTACCACTCCCAGATTCCTTCATACCCGATCCAATCCCCTGCTCTCCGGACCTCTTTGTTTTCCCAAATACTTGTGTGTTGCATTGCTTTAGTTACTTAGAAGATATATTTCAAAGTTTGGATATAATTTGTTTGCTAGATTTCAAATCTGGATTTCATATGCTTTGATTTGGTTGAGTTTTCTCAAATTTGTGGAAATGCTATTGCTTGATTATGGAGAGTATGATTCGGGGTTTCATTCACTGGATTTCGAAATCAAATTGTTGTGTTCTTGATATGTGCTTCATTGCAGTAGTTACTAATAAGTATATTCCAATTCTGAGTAGTTTACTGGCCAAATTTTGATATTATACCTCTGTTTTAAGTGTTTGATGTGCCGTTGTGTTGTTGGTTTTCTTTTTTTTTTCTTATCATAAATGGATATATGCGTGGGTGAATGTTACTATAGAAGACAAGCCTAATATTTGTGGATGTTTCTCTAGTTCTAGGTTGTAGTGCATTGACATTTACTCTGTTTGATGATTTTGTGTATTACGTGTTTTGTAAATATTGTTTGGTATGGTTGCTTGAATCAATAATAGTTGAATGTGGACTTCAAATTATATGAGTTGGACCGGATTTATAAGTTCCAAGAGGGATGGTAATGGGCTTTAGAGATTTGATGTATGTTGATCGAGCTTTTGATTATTCAAGCTAAATGTGGTAAATGGATTAAATTGGGTCTTGTAAGTGGTTTAAAAGGAGTTTTTTTGGGCCAAGGGATTATATGTCATACTTGGGCTTTGATTTTTTTTAAGGGGCTTAGAGTACCTTGTTTAATTTATAATTTATTGTATGATAAATGATTGATTAATTGATCCGACGATGGAACCGATCGGATAACATTGGATGTTCGATCGGATTCTTGAGGAAAATGATGGAATTCATACCATTGGATGGAAAAGGATTTAATGAAGCGCGGAGCCTTCGATATGATAACCTCCTTTCGGTGATAAATCATATTTTTTAATCATACTAATTTAATAGTATGATTGAAATGATGAATTGCCTAAATAAAAACGGGAACCGAGTCCCTCTTATGTGTGCTTATTTTTTTACTATATGTTGACGACGTGTTTTATTTAAGATGTGTTTTTTCCATGCTATGTGATTATGTGTAAATTGTATGATTTAAAGTGTTAATTGGGATTTGCGATAATTCAATATCGTATAGTCCACAAAAACTCGGTTCTCAACATTTTAACTTCGTTTTATTTTTCATTTTACTTTCGTTTTATTTTTATTCATTATTTTTATTATTATGTACATAACATGTTACATGGTTCGAGTTGATAACAGTTATCAGTTATAGCTCAGTAATGCCAGCTAAAGACATTTATGTCCATAAATACAGGTTAATAAAACATTTGGTCAATCCAATATTGATAATGTTTCATTTTGGTCATCGGTTAAATATTACAATTTTATTGTCCAAAGTATTAATTTGTTTTAATCTATACACTTGGCCGTGAAATTCCTCGCGCCCTAGCTCAAATATGGATCCAACCCACGGACGCAAGGGTAGAAAAGAAGAGGGGAGGTATATGTTGTAAACTTTGTACTAACAAATGACAAAATAACATATTATAAGATTTTTACACAATGCGATTTGAACTCAAGAAGACTCACGATTACATGGAGCTAGAAAATATACAAAAAATTGCAAGACGCTAAATATATTTTCTACAATACACAAAAGTTGTAATTATTTACATGCCCATAATCTCACACACACACACACGTTTGTACACATACTGGTAACGCTTTTTTCTTGGCTCAAAAGTGAAAGTATAAATATAGTGATAAAATCAGTCACTCTGATCAATATTCATCTGGTCTTTCTCGAGAAAGAAAAAGAAAAAGAAAAAACCAATTACGATGGGACCATCAGTATCGTAATGCAACTCAATTTTGTGACTAAAGCGTCATCCTCAGGAGCCACATCTACCAATTTAGTATTCAGGTTAATATGTGAAACAATGGATTCCAACCAAAGAAATAACAATAAAAAAAAACAAGAACACAAAAAAAATCACTATGTGGAGAAAACAGGTACAAGAGATACTGAGTGACGACTTTACAACGAATAAATACTAGCCGAAACCCTAATCACAATAGGTCCCAAAAAAAATTCTTCTTCCAAATTTGTTGCACCGCGAACTTTTGGAATAAAATCAAACTGAATTCGGATCACAAAATCTAACCATATGTATGTTTGTTAATGCATGGTGGAGAAGGCTTAGATGATCGATGTTCCATGTAGAAAATTGATTGGTCCAGTATTATAGGTACGGATGCCATTCCCAACCGATGATAACCTTAATGAGTAATTGTATTTTTTCAGATAATAATTTGGTCTTGGTCGGCAGATTGAGTAGTTTGGAAGGCGAACCACTGTGAGCGAACATGCTTTCTCCAAACTGGGAATTGCATGAAGGTGTGAAGGAAGGTCTACAACAAAATCTCCAAATTCATCTGTCACACTTGCTGATTTACTACTCTTCTTAGCGTGATGACAGTGAACCACCACCCGAGCACCTGCGGATTAATTTGTGTAATATTTTAAATGTTAGCTAGCGACGTGATGATTAATTCGAAACAAAAATCACACTTGAATTACTGTTAATTTATAAAATGTATGCATGAGTTAGACAGAAGCTATTATTGATAAGCTAAGACTCTAATTGGCTTGCCTGTCTTTGTTTATATTGCTTTGTTTTGTGCTAAAACCCCTTAATTAATTATGACTCATCACCAGTATTTATTATGACATATATCCTCTCCCAAATGAATGTAGCTAGCAATATAGTTTATTTTGATCGTAAGTTTGGCTGAAAACTCCATATATATGCACTACAAGTACGTACTCGTAGTATCGAAAGCTATATCCCCATACAGATTTTAAGATATATACATATATAATATATGGATTACTGATACCTTGCAAATCGATATAACCTTATAAACTATACATCTATGTATCTATATTTGAACTTAATTATTTTCTCCCTCTAGCTAGTTTCTTCTTATATGTTTACGTACGGACTGTGGAAGGCTAGCTATAGTTCCATCTATGTGTGTGTCTATATATGTTTAGCGAGAACATATGGATGATCATTCAAAATAAAAGCAATAGAATGAAAAAAGAAGGCGTAATTGCACAAAAAATGAGTTGACAATTAAACCTGGTATTGGCCATTGACGAAGATGTGGTTCACCATCACCATTCAAACAAGCCTGACAAACGACACTGCCCGTGACTAGCACGGTTGAAAGCTTCTCATCTCCATATCCAGCCATTTTTACCAACTCCTCTCTGTTCGAGTACAACAATTGATTATTTAAAAGGTGCCGTTCTTCTTCCACTGCACCGCGCGGCTGCCATTAAAGCTGCTAGAAGGACCAACATGAAGAAGAAGGTGACTATGGACATGAGCCTCACAAGATTGTGGGTGCCGCTAAAGTAGCTCATCTTCTCTGTGTTTGTTTGCACGGCTTCAGTTTTGTGTGGAATTTCTTGAAAATAGAGGCTTTTGGAGAAAATAGCTCTGACTTTGGTTTTTATAAGGGAATGCCATATCTAAATGCCTCTGCTCATGCCTGATATTACAAATACAACCCTCAAGGTTGACTAATTAGAGGATTATAAAGTATTTAACATTTTCCCCTGTTTGCCTTTACATATAAAGTGCATTTGAAATTATAACGAAAAGGATGGTTAAAATGGGGCTTCCACTAAGAAGGCAGGGGCAGGAGGGAGTTGGCAAGTTAAAAATGTTGGTAGGTTGCCTACTCTTAGCATATGGGCATCCTAATTAATTAAATTAGTTCACAAACACTTATATATATAATTTGCATTCAGGAACAACTTCTGTGAAATTTTTTGATTTGCATGATTCACAAATATATACTTCTTAAAAAGGAGCTCACTCAAGTAATTTGAATGGATGAAGAGCATTCCTTTTCCTGTAGGGTCTCCAAAGAGCCAATCTTGGTTGGGACAACTTTAATAGAGTTGTTACTAATCTCAAGGACTCTTGCAAGAGATCCACAACCACACACATCATCGTGTATGGCCTTTCGGAGTTACAAAATGATTAGTTAGTTGAGTTAATACAAAAGCAATAATGAAACTCGGGTGCTTTGCACATATGTTGCCTTTTGTTTCCTCACTTCTTCACATATTTTAGTCTACTAATGGCTCAAAGCAGTAGAAAGTGGATCCTCTCTCTTGAGAGCTTTTTCCTCTCTCTTGAGAGCCGCCGCCCCCTTTTGTTAGGGTTTTCTGGGCTTTGATTACGGTTTGCACTGGTATCCGGTTAGGAGGTTACTTCCTCTTAGTATCATGGAGGCAATGGAAAATCAATGGGCGAAGATGCGGTTAACAGATGAAGAAGCTACTGAGATTGGTCTTGCAAAGGAGGCTGTGGTGGCTTCAAGCGTTCGGCATAAGTGTTTATTAGGGAGAGTTCTTACTCGCAAATCTGTTCACAGAGATTCATTCATGAACACAATGACTGGAGTCTGGAAATCTGTAGGGGGTGTGAATATCTCTGCGCTACAGGATAATTTGTTTTTGTTCCAATTTGAGGATGCGGAGGCTAAGAAATTGGTTCTCAGGAATGGTCCTTGGCATTTCGAAAAGAATCTAATTGTGATGGGAGAAATAGCAGATAATGTTCAGCCTGCTCAAGTGCAATTGAATCACGCTGGCTTTTGGATCCAAATACATGAAGTCCCAATAATAGGAATGACGGAAGAGGTGGCGAGACGGGTGGGATCTACTATTGGGGATTTGCTGGGTATTTCTAACGAAGGATCGCCTTTGCAGTGGGGCAGATTTCTGCGTGTTCGAGTCAACATAGATATCACTAAGCCACTTCGGCGGGGTGTGAAAATACGGATTGAGGGATTGGAACCTCAATGGTTGCCTCTCCGGTATGAACGACTGATGAATTATTGCTATTGTTGTGGGCAGATGGATCATGGTCTTCGAGATTGTAAAATATCCGTACGGGGTGAGGGTGGGACTTCGTCAGATTCTTGGCAATATGGTGACTGGCTTCGAGCAGGCCCAATCGGGTTAAGATTTTCTCAGCAATCACGATCATCTTCTCCCTCTACTCCAGACCAATCTACTGGGGACTCTCATCATGAGAGTAATGGAAGAAAAGGCCTTTTAGGTACGGCGGCTAAGGAGGGGGGACAAGGATCTAGTTCTGTAAAAGAATCAGAGGTGGAGGGGTTGCGAAAAGTTTGTTCTGAATCTGGTGGGAAGATAGCGAATATGGATGGTGATATGGTTAGTACTCCTAGCTCCAAGAGGCAGGACAAAGAGGGGGTTGGGTTGATCACTGAAATATGTTCTACAATCATGGATACTGATGGTCGTGGGGTGAAAGGCTGGAAGCGCAAAGCTCGGTCTAAGAGTATGCAAGTTGGGCTGTCTGATACAATGATTTCTTTGGGGAAGCATGTCAGGGAGGAGTGTAGAGAAGAGGAGGGGTCTGCTCCTCCATTCAAAAAAGGTTTAGTGTCAAACGAGGTTTCCCTACAGAAGGGATTCGACACACCAATGATTGCTTTATCGGTGGAGGCTGTGTGTCAGCCCCGCCGGTCACAATGAAAATCGTAAGTTGGAACGTTCGGGGGCTTGGGAACCCTCGAAGCGTTCTAGCCCTTCATGAGTTGGTGAAGCGGCAAGCTCCCAAGGTTATCTTTTTGATGGAGACTAAATTGTTGAAGCAAGCGGCAGATTCTATTCGGCGAAAGTTGGGATTCAAGCATGGTTTCTATGTGGAAAGGGAAGGTTTGGCTGGCGGTTTGGCTTTGTATTGGTCTGATGACATATCTTTTCACCTTTCTTCTTACTCCAAATTTCATATTGATGGGTGGATTTCTTATGAGAATCAGGAACCATGGAGATTTACTGGGTTTTATGGGGACCCGGTGTCAAACCAGAGATACCTTTCGTGGGAACTTCTCAGGCGTCTATATGCTTCTATGAATGGTGCTTGGCTTATAATGGGAGACTTTAATGAGATTTCGGTGGGTCAGGATATGATAGGGATGGGCCAGAGATCTTTGCGGAATATGAAGGCTTTTCGTGAAGTTTTGGATTTTTGTGGTTTAAGGGAATTAGATTTCACAGGGCCTCAATTTACTTGGAGTCGTCGTTCAGCTGATCCTCACTCTACCCGTGTTCGGTTAGATAAAGGAGTGTGTAATTTTGAATGGCGGCAACGATTCCCTCAGTTCATGATTCTTCATGATGTTAGTTCTGTGTCAGACCATCTACCTATTGTTTTATTTGATCCTGGGCAGTGGAATAGGAAGGTTAAAAATTTTCGATTTGAAGAAATGTGGCTATCCAATATTGCTTGTTCTGGTGTGATAGCGCAATCCTGGGGTGCCTCAGTTGACCGTAATGTGAATTTGAGGATTTCCCTTCGTCGTTTGGCCACAGATCTTCAAGTGTGGAGTCGATCTTCGTTTGGTAGTGTAAGGCAAAAGGTGGCTCTTCTGAGAGATAAATTGAGCTCTTTGCACTCGGACCCTGGGTCTGAGATTTCTTTAATTCTTGGGGTGGAGCAGCATCTTAATTCGGTGCTTGCGCAAGAAGAAGTGATGTGGCATCAAAGATCTCGGATTAATTGGTTGCAACATGGTGATCGAAATACTAAATTTTTCCACAACCAGGCCAGTCAAAGGAAGCGGAGGAACTTAATTAAGGGTATTGAGCTTGAATCAGGCTCTTGGTGCGAGGACAGTGTGTTAACGCAACAAGAATTCTTGAATTTTTTCTCCTCACTCTTTCGGTCTGAAGCCTCATCAGATGATATTCCTAATTTTGGTTTCCTTGAAGGTAGGGTCACACCGGAAATGAATGATATTCTTATGGCGGAGTTTACCAAAGATCATATTGTGGAGGCAGTATTCCAAATGGGGGCTACCAAAGCTCCTGGTCCAGATGGCTTCCCAGCCTTATTCTACCAAAAATTCTGGGGTATTGTGGGAGATCAGGTGATCATTACTTGTCTGAATTTTCTCAATCATGGTGGCTCTCTCAAGGATATTAATGATACAACAATAGTCCTCATTCCAAAATCTACCTCTCCAAGGAAGGTCTCTGAATTTAGGCCCATTGCTTTATGTAATGTAATTTATAAAATTATCTCTAAAGCTTTGGCTAATCGGTTGAAATTGATCCTCCCCGAGTTGATTTCGGAAGGTCAGAGTGCTTTTGTGCCAGGAAGATTAATAACTGATAATGTTGTGATAGCGTATGAAACTCTTCACTCAATGGCCAAGCAACCTATTAATCATTCCGGGTCTTTTGCGCTCAAACTTGATATGAGTAAAGCGTATGATAGGGTTGAGTGGCAATTTTTGCAAGCTATCATGCTCCGCATGGGGTTTAATATTATATGGGTGCAGAGAATCCTAGAATGTGTCTCTTCCGTCTCATATAGGATTTTGGTGAATGGCGTGCTGTCCCCCTCTTTTCAACCAGCCCGCGGACTTCGTCAAGGTGATCCTATCTCTCCATATCTATTTTTGTTATGCTCGGAAGCTTTATCTTCTCTACTTTCATATGAAGTACATTGTGGGACTATCTATGGATATCGGGCCAGTTCCCGTAGTCCTGTTGTGTCTCAGTTATATTTTGCAGATGATAGCTTCCTTTTTGGCCGAGCGTGCATGGCGGAGATGTGTAAGTTTAGAGAGGTGTTGAAGACTTATGAGAAATATTCTGGCCAAGCAATCAATTTCTCCAAGTCTTCTATATCTTTTAGTAGCCGTGTTCCCAATCTTGTGAGGACCCGTCTAGCTGCTGTGCTGGGGGTTGCAGTGGTGCCCAATCATGATCGTTATTTGGGGATGCCTTGTTCCATTAGTCGGAATAAGAATCGGGCTTTTCAATTTATCGAGGACAGGGTGTGGCGTAAGATTAATGGATGGAGTGAAAGTTTCCTATCTCAGGCTGGTCGAGAAACTCTTATAAAATCAGTTTGTCAAGCAATTCCTCTTTATACAATGAGCTGTTTTAAACTTCCTAGGGGCCTTTGTCTGAGGCTCCATGCTCTTTTGGCTCGCTACTGGTGGGGAGGAAGCCTGGAGAGTAGGAAGATTCATTGGCTGTCTTGGAGGAAATTAATTCAGCCTTATAAGGATGGGGGATTGGGCTTCAAACATTTTGAGGCATTTAATTTGGCTTTTCTGGCTAAGCAGGGATGGCGGCTAATTGATAATCCTCACTCTCTGGTGTCTAGAGTTCTTAAAGCCAAGTATTACGCTCATTGTGATTTCCTAGATGCCAAATCAGCTCCTCATCACTCATATATGTGGAAGGGTTTTATTGCTGGCCGAGAGATTTTAACACGAGGGACACGGTGGTGTATTGGTGATGGTTCTCGAACATCTATCTATCATGATAGATGGTTACCCCGAGTGCCTTCTTTCAAAGTTTATTCCCCCCCAAGTTTGGATAGCCATCTTCGCGTGTCAGCTCTTGTCTGTAATAATTCCTGGAAGGAAAATTTTATAAGGGAGAATTTCTTACCTGGAGATGTGGAGGCCATTCTCCAAATTCTACTCTCTATAAGGGCTGTTCCAGATAGACTATTATGGCATTACTCAGTGGATGGAAGATATACTGTGAAATCTGGATACCATGTAGCTTATGCATATTTGCAAAGATCTGAATCAGATAGAGCAGAATCTAGTTCTGGCCATGGCTCTTGGTGGACAGCCTTTTGGAAAGTGCCTTTGCCTCCAAAGATTCAAAACTTCATCTGGAAGGCATGTAATTCTAGTATTCCTGTGACAGAGCAACTTTTTATACGGCATGCAAGTCCTTCAGCTATATGCGCACTATGTGGCAAAGGAGATGAGTCTATCGAGCATGCTTTATTTCACTGCAATTTGGCTAAAACTGTGTGGAAGGAAAGCTCGTTGAAGCATCTATTCCCTATCCCAGGTGATGTTTTTTCGATCCTTTGCTCCAATATGTGTATCCAACAGCCCCTGGCAACCTTTCAATTATGGTGTATTACTATTTGGCATATTTGGTTGGGGAGAAATAAATTGTATTTTGATCAACGGTGGGATCCACCTTCTCAAATTGTGGGGAGAGCTGAGACTCATATGGAGGAGTTTTTGCTTGCTAAAAGTACTACTTCACCTAGATCTTGTGCTCCAGTTATTACATGTGGTCCCTGTCATTGGAGACCCCCTGATATTGGATATGTAAAAATTAATGTTGATGGAGCAACAAAGATTGAGGATAGCACTGCAGGTGTTGGGATAATTGGTCGAAATGCGGATGGTGGTTTTTTATTTGCTGTGTCCATCCCTGTAACAGGTTCTTCTAATGTCGAAGTCATTGAAGCTTTGGGATGTCGTATGGGTATACAATGGGCTCATCAAATGGGCATCCCTAAAGTGATATTAGAGAGTGATTCACTGATGACTATCTCTGCTATGAAGTCTCAGATAACAATGGGTGGTGTTGCGGCAGTGGTCATAGAAGACTGCAAAATCTTGGCTATGGAGTTTCAATTGGTGTCCTTCAGTCATGTTCGTCGCCATGGGAACACTGTAGCACATACGTTGGCACGTTTTGCTTTATCTATTCCTCATGAGGTGTCTTGGTGTAATTCAATTCCTGCTTGGCTGGTTAATGCCTTGGAGAAGGATTATATTTCTGATTCTTAGTTAATGAAAGATGTTTCTTCTCAAAAAAAAGCAGTAGAAAGTGATAAAAGAAGTATGAGCTTTATGTTCCTTACTTGGTTTCAATTTTCATCATTTACACATTAAATCCAATTTCCCAGTTGAAAAGAATCAAACACACTTTCAGTTCTACTAACATGCCACAGATCCTTGTAATACTTGTCAATAAAAGCAACGCAAATGTATTTCAACTAAGAACACTAACTCACATACGTGCTCATAAAAGGAAAAATTGGCTCTTCAAAAGCAAATTTACAAAAAACTCAAGAAATCTGAAATAATAAAAACAAGAAACTGACCTTGAAACCGTGAGTTTAGACACGGAGAAGTGAAGAGAGACCCAAACTGGTTAATGCATTTCATGAATTCATGGAATCGTAGATAGAAATTTTTATCTTTTGGAAGAGAATGGAAAACACAAGGAATAAACCCAAAAAGAGGAGAGATGAGAACGAGAGTGAAAAAATTACATATTCAGAATTAATAAATAAAGATCTATCCAACAAGATCCATCATCGATAAATTTTATTTAGTCATTTTTAATTATATTTTTTTTTGTACTTATATGTGCATTATGTAGATTGCAATGTTTTATTTATGGATATTGATATGAGTTCGTATATTGAATTTTCATGTTAAATAATAAGTATTAAACTATAAGAGGAACAGATTCGCTAAATCTTAATGGACTCGTATATCGAATTTTCATATTGTAATCTAAACAATAAGTGCTATAAACCCTAAAGAAAACAGATTCGTTAAACCGTAACGGACTCGTGTATCGAATTTTCATATTGTAACAACTGCTCTTGCATGTTTTGCATGGGCTGTGTCAAGCCCAAAATGGCGACCTAAATGCCAACATAAATAATAAATAGTCCCATCAAAATTTAGAAGTCAAAACTATAATCTTTAAGAAAATGATATGTAAGCTCATATTTTGAGAATTTATATCTAGTTATTTTATTAATTTCTCTATTTTAATTCATTATTCTATCGCTTTAATCAATATGCTGAGCATTTATTTTTATAATTTCTTTCTAATTAATTATTAATTCATTAGGATTTAACAAATTGATTCCTCTTAAAGTTTAACACTAAGAATTTAGGTTACAATATTAAATTTCAATACATGAATCCGTAAAAATTTAGCGAATTCTTTTCCCTTAGAGTTTAACACGTATTATTTAAGTTACAATAAAAAAATTCAATACACGAGTTCATTAAATATTGACGCTCCTAAAATACTATTTATCACTATCCTAATTTTTATTTGTTTGACTGGCATCTCAATAAACTACATAAAAAATTGCAGCATACTTGCATGGTCACCTGTATCAGGTTAAAGAAGTCATTTTTTTTGACCGCACCTTCTGAAAGTGGCATTAAATTCAACAAATCAAATAACACAGAATTATAGAACTAATTATGCTTATTTCAGTCTAAAGAATCAAGTGCAGAACTTATGACACTTTCCAGAGCAAGAGCTTCAAAGGCCACCATACTTCCCGTTGAGGTACCGACTATTCATATACAAGTAATACCTCTTATCTGAGAAGCTTGAAGCCGTAGGCATAGCAGAAAACCCAGAGTAACCCTTATCATTCTTTGCTAAGCATACTTCATATAAGCATTTTAACGAATCATCATTTTGGACAAATGGTTGGGCTGCATATTCCTCACACGGCATCCACTGCAGGTAACACAAGCCAAAATGAATCATTATGAACATGTTAAAACTTAAAAGACAATTTTCAGGCGATATCCTATTGATTGAGAGCTACATAATAAACACTTCTTATCTTTTTCAGTCGAAAGTGAGAAATTGTTTCTATCTCATTGTCCATTTGCATCACAACTTACCTGAGCTGCCTCTATCTCAGATTCCTGTGCCTGGATGTCAAACGAGAGGGGTCGCAACATGCACAAAAAGAACAAATCTGATTTCCCAAAGAATGATTTGTGGCTCTGTCTGTTAGTCATTTGCAGAAGAAGATCTTCATTTCAAAATACCAATGTGATAAACCCATTCGAAAAACAAAACAAGTGATAAGATAAATACAGTAAGATAATGTACAGTCAGTTTTTTAATAGATGCAAATTCATTCCCTGAAGCCAATTGCAACAAAATTTGGTCTGAATTTATTCAAAGTATTAAAGTAAACTTCATACCTGAAAGATAGTACTTCTACAAACTCCGTCTCAATCTGTATCAAACAAAGAGTTATAAACTGTAAATATCATATAACACTAGCAAAACTATATCTAGTCTGGCTCAACTTAAGTTATATCTCACTGAAGGATGTACAAATTCCAAGACAATCACTCACTGCTGTCTCTTCTCTGACTTCTCTGACTGCCGCTGCACAGATATCTTCCCCCTGGAAATGATAAATCTTTTGTAAGTGGAAAATGTAGATGAACCATAGTTTTACGACTAAGACGCTAAATTCATACTAATATACACACCTCATCAACCACTCCGGTAGGAAACTTCCAAATGCCTTTTCCGCGGAGAAAGCCACTCTTTTCTTGGACCACTAGCACCTAACAATGTAAGTTGAATACACAAGTTTTGAGATATGACCAAAGAGTCTCTGAGAATGAGAGTAATACAGAATCCAGCATCACATGTCATAATTCTCAATCACTTGTTTAAAATAAAGTATTATAGCTCTTTCAGATAAAAGGCTATAACTTCCATCAAGTGAGGGAATAATGGATAACACATATTCAGAATGTGAGGGAGAGATGGGGACGGGGGAAAGGATTGAAGTTTGTTAAAATAATTGAAAGAAGAGCCTATCCAAAAAACGCCTATCCAAAAAAAACTGAGTTGGCCTTGTCCAAAGAGCTTCAATAAATGAAATAATAGGACAACTTCTCTTTTGCAATAGTCATATGTGATTTGAAAGAATAAGCACCACTTTCTAGGTTAGATTTTGAGTGACTCCAGAAATGGTGCAAATTTCCCAAATAAAAATGATTTCAGGGAAGGGAAAATAGAAAGTATAGACACAGAAATGACATCTATCTCACTGAAAGTAAATTTAATCAAGACAAAAAGACAAGGTCAGAGTAACTTGAAGAAAATGAAAAATGCACAAATGAGAACACAAAAGATGCTGGAAGAGGAACTGAGAATGATGATGGTGAGAGAAGCCAGACTAGACGGAAGCATTAGAATGCAAAACAACCTTATCTGTCATCTTAATCCTGCCCCCTTGTATTTTGACTGGTGATGGGAAATTCACTGCCTGCCTTGTTAAAGGTGAGCTCTTAGGGGCTTGAGCAGTACAATACTAACTTATGAGATTTTTTTTTAGTAGTTATACCTCTCTTTTATCATTCATAACAAATGCACCAATCCCCACTCGGTGTGAGGCATTTGCAGGAAGAGTGTTAATGCCTTCAGGAATCCAGTAAACTAGCATCAAGTATTTTGGCTCTGCATGGTGGTACCAGAACCCTTCCTGCACAACGGCAAACAGAAATAGAAATGAAAAAATAATATGACAATACGAGATTAGTCAAATTCAACAATCTACAATATGAGCAACTTTGGAGCCTAAGTGTCTAATCCTTAGCTAACCTTAAGTGCAGGTTCAACCAGATTCACCAGCTCAATAGGCAATTGGATCCAAATTCCCTTCTTTCCCTACAAAACGTTTTCATAGATCACTACCATGAAGGCATGGAACAGAATATTTAAATTTTGTATTCCAATGGCAGAAGATTATAAATTGTTCAAGTTGCAAGCTAAAACGTAAAATCCGTATGCAAATGGGTTAAAAAGTTTAAAGATAAAAACATCAGCTCATCTCGGAAAATTCAAATATTTCCATGGGCATAATACCATTTGAACATAAGACGCTTAATAAGGGATAATGCTTAATTGAGCCGATCCTGATAATTGATAAAAAAATATGCTGAACCGTGTGATCAGCAAAAGGGCAAGCGAATGAAGGACCTTCAAGTTTCCCGAAGAAGATTCTGAAAATAGATGCATAATCTTGTATTATACTAATAACTCCAAAATCACATAAATTAAACATCTTTGAGTAAAGTAGGAAGTTCCTTGGTCAATTCGAGTCCTCAGTTTCCTATCTAGTAACAGCAAAAGATCAATTCACGAAGCTCACGGAAGACAATTCCGTACCTGTTGTTTCCAGTGTGCAATCGAAGCTCTAAGTAGCGAAGAAAATGCCTTAGAATCCATGGGTTCTTTCATATCGACGATGACACCTTCATGATCATCATTGATTGCATTAAGCAGTTTAACCTCCTGAACCTCATTTTCAGCAGCCAATGGAGAAGACGAACTCATCGAAGCTGACATAACTCTGATACTGAAAGCAACTGTAGTCCTGACCCAATTATCTGAATAAAGGAAAAACATGAACCCGTCAAATTCTACCATAAGCCCAAAAAAATAAATTTTAAAAAATCTACACTTTCACCGGAAAAGCCAGAAAAGAGGAAAAGGGAGGGACCGATGTTGAACAGAAAGAAAGAATTTACCTTTACTGGGTTTTGTAAGCAATTTGGGGACGAAAGATTCGAGGGAACGGCTGCTTATGCTTCCATTAAGAGAGGATTTAGGTATGGGAATATGAAACAGTGAAGGCTAAGAGAGGGATATACCCATTTTTATAGGCATCATCGACAAAAATCCTACACAGACAATTATTAAGACCTGATAATAATTTTAGCATAATATTATAATTTTTAAATAATATATAAAAAATTATTTTTAATAATATCTATTTTTTATTAAAAATGAAAAAATTTAAAGTATTCCTTATATTTCAATCATATGATCAAAATATTTTTAATCCTAACAATTTATTATTTATTTTTATTTAATAATATATTTATTTATATTTAATAATAAATTGTTATTTATTTATAATTAATAATATATTTAATTAATTAATTATTTATTTAATAATATATTAACATTTTTATTAATATATTTAATTATTTATATTTAATAAAATATTTATTTTTAAAGAATATATTCAATTATATTTGAAAAATATATATTTATATTTAGTAATCTATTATTTATTTTTATTTCATAATATATTCATTTATATTTAATAATAAATTGTTATTTATTTATATTTAATAATATATTTATTTTAAAATAATATATTCAATTATATTTAATAATATTAATATTCGATTATATTTAATAATTGAATATATTTTTGGAAAATATTTTTTAATTTGTGCTATTGCCCCTATATGTAATTAGTCATAGCGTTTGAAACATCATATATGTTTTTCCTGCAATAATAAACCAAACACCAAAACATTTGAAATAACATACATGTCGGTATTTGAAACAACATATATGCTACTAGCAGATAAGCCAAATTATATGTTAACTACAAAATTGTTTATCAAACGCTACCTTAATATTATTGAAAAGATTTCCTTGTTTGAAAAATTATCGTGGGTTTAGGGGTTGAGATTGAATTGTATTGAATGTGCATTCAAACCAACGGAAGGCTGAAAACAGAGAAAGAGCTTGCAGTTGCTGCGCAAGCTCAAGCTAATTTCCGACCCAGATCACATGATGTACTTTACAATGAATCACTATTTGGTCTAACTATTTTACAAAATTCATTTCAGAAAATACAAAAGTCCTTATAACATAAAACGCAAAATGATATTTACGTTTTAGAAATTTTTAAAACAAAACACGGAGAATCCCAAAGAATGGGATTCTCCCTCTTCACAAACCAACACTGAAAGTCTTCGTCTACGGAAATTAAAATCACGTCATCGTCATCTCCATCTCCATCTCCATCTCCATCGCGCAGAATGGTTCTTCACATCCTCTTTGTGAGTTTTTCTTTTCGAAAATGCTAAACCTCTCAATATTGTATCAACCATAATGTACATAATCTATGTGGCATGACACCTCATCATGCCACATAGATTATTAAATCTCATTTTATGGAGTTGTTCCCAAGACAATGAATTACTTTCCGCCTAAAATCATAATTTTCCCTCTTTTCTCTTTTTTTGTCCTTTTCTTTACAGTTGATTCGGGTTAGTTCATGTCTTGCTGCCAAGTAGTTTGTACTTTATAGTTAAATATTGTTAATGGATTGGTTTTTCAAGTGAATTTTGGTCATGGTTTTTTTACATTGCATCATTATATTGTAGTTTTATTCTTATAAATGAAGTTTGAGCATTATTACATTGAGAGCTAGTAAAGTTGAGATTGCAGTACAACAATGAATTTGATTAGACAATGTAATACATTAAACCTTCTAATACACTAGGTTCAAGGCCCGCACGTTGCTGCGGGTTTTGCTGATGCACTTCATTCCTTCATCCATTTCTCCATGTCTTTGACAACTGCTATCATTTTTGTTGAACTGCTTGTCTTCCTGGTCCTCTACAAATTTTACTTTAAAGCATTCCCATAAAACATGACATACCTGATTAGGTGCCTCAGACTGTGGGCACTATATATATTATTCATTGAAGTTCTTCAATTTTGTTCGTTAGTGCATAATTATTGTTGTATCCCAATTTTGTAGTTTTAAAGTGAAATAGAGGAAAATATGTCCTGGAAATATTGAATATTTAAAGCAAATAAATGTTGAAAAGGAAATATTGAACATTTAAAGCAAATAAATATTAATAAAAGCATTTAAATGCATATTTGAACGGTTCCACTATCCTTAAAAGGAAAGACAAAATGCTTCATAATATAAACATTCTCCAAAATTATGTCATTGGCTATACAAAAGTAATTACCAAAATGGAATGCTTATACTTTTTTCCACGGCCTCGACTTTGAAGAGTTAGCTATCTTCGGCTGTTGCAGTTTTTGTATTTGCACTTTCTTCCTCTATTATGATTGATTTCCTGCATCGATGACATATATTATTTTGGTATAGATTATTGTCTATTGATGATTTTTGTTTATAATTTCCTCTGTTGCATATTGAATATGCAGATTCCATGTCAAAAAAATTTGACATTGAAAGTAACTAAACATGCAAGCTTGCATTTTTTTTAGAAGAATTGCAATTTTAATTAGGCTACTGTGGTCGCATGGCAAAGTAGTCAATGTAATCTATGTTTATAGAAATGATTTGATTATTACACACCTCAACCTCTTCTTGTCTGCATATTCCAGTTCTTGAATCTCTTCTTCTCCCATGCGTTTTTTGGCTCAACTCCTTTGCTATCACCCTAGTGGCAACGTCCTGCAATCCAATGATTAAGGACAACAATTGATTTCAAATATTCTGTTTTAAGGAATATTAAAACATAATTAAGGTGAACTAATTATAGTGAAGTAAAGAAATAAAGATAAACTGAGAAACAAAATAAAGTATTAGTATGATATATGGCATCACTAATAATTTAATAAATAAATATGACATAAAAATTCAATTTTCCAGTTTCAAACTGAAATGTTTTTGTCTCAACCTGATCCGAAATTTAGAAATTCTAGAAGCCAGCATTAAGTACTGAATATACTTCACTTCTGTTATCTCCATTCCACAAAACTTTATACGACAGAATCACAAAGTAATGAATATGGATTTTCTGAATCTAATCACTTAAAGCATTATGGTCCCTTGGCAAGGTTGATGGGGGGAAAGTATTACATATGAAGAGTTAATATTAAGCTAACTCGCACTTTTTTTGCACCAAAACTCTAACAATTGGTCAAATACAAGGGTAGTTTCAAATGGTGGTTGTCAGACATACTGGGCATGCTTTCATTTGCTTATGAGTTTTCCTAATATGGCAGTTTTATATTATGTGAAAGACTTGCTTTAGGTTTTGTTTCCTGTTGTTGCTTTTATGTGTTATGCATTAGCTTTCTGGTTTCTCTATCGTTGTTTTTTGTTGCCGAGGTTAGGTGTTGCCCCTCTCGTGTTCTGTTAGCCATCGAAGAGAGGCTTTTTCTCTTCTTTGATCAATAAATTCTAGGCTAAGCCTTTTTAAAAAAAAAAAAAATATTATGTGAAAGACTAAAAAGATGTACACATTTATAATAACATAAACTATATAATACTAGGTTTAACAAATACTAAGGAGCTTGTATTTTGATATGATCACTATTATTTTTTATGATTCAATATATTATTTGGAGTGGAGTTGAGGGATCTAATAGCTATTGAAGCTCACACTACAACAAAAGGCGATTTTAGGGACGGAATTTAGGGACGGAAATATTTTCCGTCGGAAAATTTTATTTTTAGCGACGGAACTTTCAAATTTTTCCGTCCAAAAAAACTTTTAACTTATTTTAATTTTAGCGACGGAAATAGGGACGGATTAGTTCGTCGCTAAAAACTTTTTTGACTTTTTGACTTTTTAGGGACGGAAAAAATTCCGTCCCTACATTCCGTCCCTACTTAGGGACGGAATGTTTCACCCCGTCCCTAATTCTGTCCCCAATAATGTGACAAATTGACCTTTTGACTAATTAGGGACGGAACATTTTTCCGTCCCTAATTTCCGTCGCTAATTAGGGACGGAAAAGTTCCGTCCCCAATTTCCGTCCCTAATTGTCGGCAAAAACTTAAAAAACAGATTGGATCTCTTCCAGAAGTGTTTTAGTTTCACTTTGAAGACTGCTGCAGATTTCTGGAGAGGTGCCTTCGATCCAGAGATTTCATCACTTCTACAACCAAAGATTGATATTTTCAGGTTATTCTCTTGATTTTTTAGCTTATTAGTTTGTTTTTATTCTTTTGCAATTTCTTAAGAATTTAACATTTGATCCGAAAGTGTAAAAAAGCACTAAAAACTTTGTTAATTAGGAAATGTCTAATGAATAATATTTTGAAGGTTGAATATTCGAAATTTAAGGTGACAGGAGTCTGTTTAATTATTTAAAATTTTAATATTATGTAAAATTAGTTTTTAAATAGGTTGTTATCTAATTAGGCGTTTAACTTTTATCATCCTATATGAATAAAATTATACATATGTATATTCCACTTAATTACATAAATATACAAATTTTAGATTCTGTGAAATTTTTTTGAGCTCAAATTTATGTCATTTTTTCCATTGAACTTTGCTTTCTATTGGACTTTAAATTCTTAAATTCAATAAATTAATAGTCAATTACTGCTTAAATTTTAAAAAATTGGTTCATTCTTAGAATAATGTGTTACCTAACTTTGTCATCTCCATGTGTGTGTGTATGTATATATATATTTCAATGTATGTATATATATATATGTTTGTATATATATGGTGTAACTGTCATTTCCATATATATATATATATATGTGTGTGTGTGTGTGTGTCCTAACTTTGTCATTTCCATATATACATATATATATATATAGGTGATCAATAAAATGAATGTGCCTGAGTATCGTTCTTGGATGTACAACCGATTAGGACCTAATCGAGTGGGAATTACGCAAGAATTCATTAATGGGGTTGAAGAGTTCCTTGCATTTGCTTCTGCAAATGATTTTCAGTTTCAAAATACGGGAAAAATACGATGTCCTTGCATTAGGTGTAAATGCAGAAAATATTTGGCATTTGATGATATTAAGCAACACTTGTACAAGAAAGGTTTTCAGGATGGATATTATTATTGGACAACTCATGGAGAAGTCATTCCTGAAATGCCTCATGTATCGGTTGTGGAAGAGCAAGCAGATGCTGGTAATTATTATTGGCAAGGAAATGATCGTGCTAATTTTGATCCATTCGAGCAGATGGTAATGGATGCTGCTGGTCCATCGGTTGGCGACAGCTTGTTACATGCTAGAAATTACGATCAATATATGCCAGAACCTCCTAATCCAGATGCACAAATTTTCTTTGACATGTTGTCTGCTGCCCAAGAACCACTGTGGCCAGGTTGTGAATCGCATTCAGAGTTGTCAGCTTCAATGAGACTATTGAGTATTAAATCTGACTATAACATGCCCCAAGGATGCTTTGATGAAGTTGCCCATCTTATGAAAGAGACGATGCCATCTGAAAATCGGATGCCTACAGATTTCTATCAGACCAAGAAGTTGGCATCCAAACTCGGGCTGGGATATCAGCGAATTGATTGTTGTGTGAATGGTTGTATGTTATACTGGAAAGATGATGCATATGAGAAGCAATGTAAATTTTGTCAGGCTGATCGTTATAAAGCTCGGAGAATTGGTCATGGAAATTTTAAAGAGGTTCCGGTTAAACGGATGTGGTATCTACCACTTATTCCTAGGCTGCAGAGGTTGTTCAGTTCTACTGTTACTGCAAAAGAAATGAGGTGGCATTATGAGCATCAGCAGGAGTCCGGAGTTCTTTGTCATCCATCTGATGGAGTGGCATGGAAGCAATTTGACGAAAAATATCAAGACTTTGCTTCAGACCCGCGGAATGTAAGGTTAGGTTTGTGTGCAGATGGTTTCACTCCTTTTGGGCAATCAGGAAAAAATTATTCATGTTGGCCTGTAATTTTGACGCCTTATAATTTACCGCCTGGGATGTGCATGAAGAGAGAGTTCATGTTCCTGACAGTAATTGTCCCGGGTCCCCAAAATCCAAAAAGCAAAATTGATGTTTATCTACAACCATTGATAGATGAGCTCAATCAGTTGTGGTGTGAAGGTGTGATAACCTATGATGTATCCTTAAAAGATAATTTTCTTATGAGAGCTGCATTGATGTGGACTATTAATGACTTTCCTGCCTATGGTATGTTGTCTGGATGGGGGACTGCTGGGAAGTTAGCATGTCCTTACTGCATGCAGAGTTCAAAAGCATTTACCTTGAAGAATGGAAGGAAAAATTCATGGTTTGATTGTCACAGACAGTTTTTGCCCATGACACATCCGTTTAGACGGAATAAAGATGCATTTCTTAAAAATCAAACTGAGAGATCAGAACCTCCACCACATTTGTCTGGTGAAGAAGTGTTAGCTGGACTTTGGAATTTTCCAAAGATTACTGAGACTGGCAGACAATTAGTATTTCCGGGTTATGGACATGATCATAATTGGACCAAGAAGAGCATCTTTTGGGATTTGCCTTATTGGCAGGATAATCTGGTCCGACACAACCTCGATGTCATGCATATTGAGAAGAACGTGTTTGATAACGTTTTCAATACGGTTATGGACGTTAAGGGGAAAACAAAGGATAATGTAAAGGCTAGACTAGATCTTCCATATTATTGCAAACGCAGAGCTTTGGAGTTGGTGGAAAATGGCAGAGGGAAATCCTTCAAACCTAAGGCAAAATTTTGCCTTACCATGGAGCAAAAAAGAGCAGTGTGTGATTGGGTCTCTAAGTTGAAATTGCCCGACGGTTATGCTTCAAACCTAGGTAGGTGCGTAGATATGAGAGAAGGAAAATTGTTTGGGATGAAAAGTCATGATTGTCATGTTTTCATGGAGCGACTACTTCCTATTGCATTCCGGGAATTGCCTGAGTCGATTTGGACAGTACTTACTGAGTTGAGTCAGTTTTGTAGAGATATATGTTCAACTACTTTGCGGGAGGATCAATTGATCATCATGGAGGCTAACATTCATGTGATCCTTTGTAAATTGGAGCGTATATTTCCACCATATTTTTTTGACTCTATGGAACATCTCCTAGTACATCTACCATTCGAAGCAAGGATGGGTGGGCCTGTGCAATACAGATGGATGTATCCTTTTGAAAGGTATTTTTTCATATTTCTTGGTTATATTAATATATATAATGTGGTAATTTTTTTACTAATACATTTCATTAATCTTTGTATAAGATTCCTACACTTTCTGAAAAAGAAGGTTAAAAATAAAGCTCGG
Organism: Euonymus europaeus; assembly: GCA_963580455.1. Lineage (NCBI taxonomy): Eukaryota > Viridiplantae > Streptophyta > Magnoliopsida > Celastrales > Celastraceae > Euonymus > Euonymus europaeus. The sequence goes on along the minus strand of OY756969.1, from coordinate 521,737 downwards.
GTGGAAGGATCTATTTGTGAAGCATATATAGTTGAAGAGACGTCGACTTTTGCTTCGTACTACTTTGAACCACATGTGAGCTCTCGAAGAACCAGAGTTCCACAAAATGATGATGGTGGAATTTTGAGCTCGGAGTTCCCTATAATATCAATATTCAACCAACCTGGTCGGCTTGCTGGTGAAGCTGGTAGGCGCTACCTTACCGATCAAGAATACAATGCTGCGACATTGTACATTTTTCTGAATTGTGATATTGTCCAACCTTTTGTCAAGTAAGCTACTCATTTTTGTACTTACTGATAAATTGTAATGAAATTATTTATACTAACATTATACGTGTTCTAGCTTGTATACAGATTACATTCGAGTGTCAGGGACTATGAATGATGAAGAACTCGACTATCAAATTGAGATAGGTTTTGCATCATGGTTCAAAAACTTCGTAAGTATAAAGAATATTATAATAATATGACATAATTTTATTATATGAAATTAATAAATGTTATAACACGTTTTTTATTTTATTTTAGGTGCATGATCCACAAAATATGATAACCGATGAACTAGTACGGAACGTGGCATTAGGACCATTGAGGAGGGTTGACATCTGGAATACATATTACGTTAATGGATACAAATTCGACACTGATAGGTGGAGTGAAGGCAAGTCATCAATCAATAGCGGAGTATGCATACGAGGAACTGATTATGGACAATTGGAGAATGATTACTATGGAATACTGAAAGAGATTGTTCAGTTAGAATTCCCAGGTCTACCAATCAAGAAAATTGTTCTTTTCAAAGGTGAGTGGTTCGATCCAACTCCTAATCGAGGTACCCGAATTCATAAACATTATGGACTTGTCGATATCAAACGTAGGGGAAGGTACAAGAAATATGATCCATTTATAATTGCACAACAAGCCGAGCAAGTATACTTTGCTCCTTATCCAGAAGGGATACGTGATCAACAAGATTGGTTGGCTGTGATTAAGACAAAAGCCAGGAGCACAATTACTGAACAACCCAAGCAAGCGGATGATGCATTTCAAGACAATCTACTTCCGGTTGAGCCAGTTAGAGTTGATACTATCCAAACTGAGTCCCTAGTTGATAATGAAGTAGAACCTGAGGAAGTTGATGGAGTTACTACATGGCTAATGAATGAGGAGGATATTAACGACGAAGAAGATGATGATGAAGAAGAAGAAGAAGAAGAAGAAGAATTTGAGTCAGATGACACTGATAGTGAGGAAGATGGATGAAAATATGCATGTGTCTTAATTTTATATTCAATATTACGATGGTTATGTCATTTTAACTTTGCTTAGAATTAGACTTTTATAACTTGCATAAATTTTAGACTTTTATAACTGGCAGAATCCCGCCCCCCACTCCCTCCCATTTTTCAGTCAAAGTTAAATTAATTTTTATAATATTTTGTAATATTTCCCAAGACTTTACCCTCCTCTCAAAATTGTCTCTCTCAAAACCCTTCACCTCTATCTCGTTATCCATGCTCCCAAGCCTGTCGTGTGGTTGCTGTTCTGAAGCCATCCCGCACCTCTGTCGCTTGATTGCTGCTCCCAGGCCATCCCGCACCTCTGTCGCCTGATTGCTGCTCCCAGGCCATCCCGCACCTCTGTCGCCTGGTTGCTGCTCCCAAGCCCTTTTGCCGCCTCCACAGTTCTATCTCAGATTTCAGGTTTGTCTTACCCAAGTCAGGTATGTCTCTTTAATTTCATATTTGTCTCTTTCAAAGTCAAATTGGTTGTGGTTTTCATGAACATCTATGTGAACGATTCATGTTTTTCTGTTCAATTGTTGAAAGGCATAAAGGGTCTGTCTCATTCTTCCAATTTGGGGGTTTAACTCATACGAATAGGGTTTCTATTATTTAATGTTGCTGGTATTCGAATGGTTCAAAAATTTCTTATGAAGAATGTTTCTGCGTGAGAGATGTTAGATTGTTTTGGTTTCTGGTTGCAATAAGCTGGTAGGTATAGTCTTGTTTTGGTTTCTGGTTGCAATTTCATATTGTTTTGGTTTTTGGGTGCTGTCATTAGTTATGTTGTAATTATTGGTGATGTATTACATGCATTTTGATCTATATGACACTTTGAAACTGGATTGCCAACTTAGGATGGGTACTGCAGTAAATTTAGTGTAATGCAATAATGCTGGCTTCAAACTCTGATGTCATAATGGTGATCTTACATAGAGATAAACACATGATAATAATGGAAAGATGGAGGAGAAGGAGGGGGGATTGTTTAGTTGTCATATTTTGGGGGGGGGGGGGGGGGGGGGGCGGGGCTATATTGCTCTTTTTATATGTTGATGGTCGTAGCTAGATACAGTAAACAAGTTCTCCTATTTAATGGTGGTACATGATTGTTGATGAAGGACATGGATTGCCAACTCATGAATGTACTCTTGCACTGTCTCTTATTTAACATAGAATTTCACTTATATCACTGGCTTGAAATGGTTTAGGTTTTAAACTGCTTGGGGTGTTGGATGGTTTCTAATACGAGTATAAGACAAGTACTCTATATAGAAAACTGCAACAGAGATTTCTCTAATGCAGGTTGTATGTCTTTTAGATGGCTAGTTTCTACTTTTTCAACTTGAAATTCTGCATGTTTCTTGGATCTTACTAGCTGCTTTGAATAACTCTAGTAAAATTTTCATATGGCATTTGGTTTCTAAAAATTAAATATTATCTGATTTCCATCTTAGTTATTTTTCTTTAAGTGTGCAATACAGTATGCATATAGATAAATATTTTTGTATGACCAGTATGCATATCTACCTTTATGATTTGTTGTAGATGGACAGTAGTCAATCTAGTGGTCGTGGTCATACTCTATCTGGTCGTGGTCGAGGTCGACATGGACATGGTAGAGGGAGTTCGTCACCTCAAACCCCATCCCCATCATCGGTAAATTCTGTTCGTCCACCATCTTCGCAGATATTAGCTGATGATATGTGGACAAGACATCCATCTCCCTTCTATCCGGGACATCAGGCTCCGCCACCCCCCCCTATCCAACCTATGCCACATCCACCCATACACATGTCACGTCCACTCACCCATACGTCTCATCCACTGACCCATATGTCACATCCACCGATCCATATTTCGTATGGATATGCACCCGAGCCATACGCACCTGAGACATATGCACCCGAGACTCAGATACCTGAGACACCAGAGTCTAATGATATACTTGACACCGAGCCTTCACCAGTACGCACTCAGACACATGATGTTGGATCTTCTTCGTCGCAGAGGATTGGGGTTTGTGACACGGATGGTCGTATGTGGATACGACCTTTTGGTACTTCGTAAGTATATTTTCTAATTGTTTCTATTTAATAATCTTAATTTACATGAGTATTTATGTCAGTTATATAATTTTTTTAAAATTTATATTTATCTAGATTTGAGCCCGAGGAAGTTGGTAGGAGGATTACCCAAATTATAAAGGGTAAGTTTGAAACTCCTGCGACAATATGGAGCGAGACTACTCAGGAGCAGAGAGATTATTATTTTGGAGAGTTCAAGGTAATTATAAAGTATTGTTTAACTTGTTTAATTTTATTATTTTGTTTAATTTTTTTTCAATCTTTAATACATGGTAACTATCTTTATTTGATTTTTTTAATTTGCAGAAGAAGTATAAATGGGACCCATCATATGACGTAAAAGTAAAGAAACTTTGGGAAGTGAAGAATAAAATTTCTTTTCGGCGTGCGATGCATGGAATTCGGAATGGCATAGACAAAGGAATATGGGTCCCCGAGAATGTGAAAGCAGAGCTTCAAAGCAAGTGGGCGAACTCGAGTTATGTGTTAAAAAGGGAGCAGGGGAAGAGGAATCGAGCATCTCAGATTGGGGGTTCCGTCCACACCGGTGGATCCATTTCTGTCACGGGACATCGTTTGCGAATGGTAAATTTTAAATATTTTTATATTTAAATATTTTTATCTATTTTACAATATTAGTAAAATTGTCTTCAAATTTAAATTGTAGAAGAAGCATTTGGGCCGTGATCCCACCTTTCGGGAACTATTTGATCGTACCCATCTGAAAAAGGGTACAAGAGAGTATGTCGATACACGCTCAGCGAGTCTAAATGTAAGTGTTATGTTTTATTATTTTTTAATAATAAAATAATATTAATGTGATAATATTTAATGCTATATATTATTTAAATTTTTTGATACAGGATACCATCACTCGGTTGAAGGAAAGGGCATCCTCCAATGGATCGACTTCTGCATCGGGTGCCGGAGAGTCGCTAGATGATAATGCCTTATACCTTGAGGCGGTTGGCGGGATGAGCGTCAAAGGTCGTGTTTACGGTATTGGATCAGAGGCACGTCGTCTGCGTGACACTTCTGTCACTAGCGGACCATCTGTTCCTCATACTGATCCGGATGTCGAGCAGTCGATCCAGAGGGCAATTGCTGCAGTGATGGTTCGTGTCGATTCGCAGCAGGAGACTATAGCTAGATTAGAGAAGGAGCTACAGGTTTTACGACATGATCGACAATTACAGTCTGAGGAGGAGGATGCCGAAGAGGAAGAGGATGCCGACATCTCTAATGGGGAGGATTAGATGCATGGGAGAACTTTTTTTAATATATTATTATATTTTATGAGAGAACTAATTGTGAATTTAATATATAATGATATTTTATGTGAGAACCTTTTTTTGCATTTTAATTCAATGATAATTGTTTGATTATTTTGTTTCCAATTAAATAAAACAAATAAAAAATAAAAAATAAAATCGGTTAAATTATTAATAATAAATAAATGTTTAAATTAAATAATCTTTTTAAAAATACAAACAAATATTCTAATAAATTTTTATTTAATAATTTTAAAATTTGCGACGGATGGTCCGTCGCAAATAATTAAGTATAAAAACAATAATAAAAATATTTTCAAAAAAATAAATAAATTATATAATGAAATATATAATTAGGGACGGATAACTCCGTCGCTAATAACCGTCGAAAGTTAGCGACGGAAAATTCCGTCGCCAAGAATATTTTTAAAAAATAATAAAATAACGTAGGGACGGAATATTTCCGTCCCTAATATCCGCCCCTAATATTTCCGTCGCAAAAGTCCGTCCCAACATTTTGCGACAGCACTTTTTGGGACGGAAAATTTTCCATCCCAAATTCCGTCCCAAATTGGTTTAGGGACGGAAAATGTATGTTTAGGGACGGATATTTCCGTCCCTAAATTCGACTTTTCTTGTAGTGTCAGATCAGATCAGTTAAAAGTAAAAGTGAGCTTCATATGTTATATATTTCATTCTCCATGGTTGTGTGTAATATAGTATATTCCTTGCTATGTACGCCAAGAAATGATTCATCGTGGATATCAGGAGGGTTTGACATACATGCATTGTAACAGTGACAACTCTTATGGCTGACCATTCTCCTGCTAATCACGTTCTACTCTTAACCCATAAAATTCAAACATAAACTTTTAACAGGACGTCTTAACATTGGAAGTCAAGTTTAGAATTTGTTTAGTTCATGAATATTGCCGATAGATAAAGCTTAACATTCAATAAAAAAAAATAAGGAGTTAATGCGAGCTATTTAAATGTAACATCTAGAAGCTGAGTTTTTGTGAGTAGTTGTGCTACAGGTCTATCTTTTAGTGGTTCAACAACACCCAACGAAATGTGACACTGTCATGTAGGGGGTTTATATGGCAATTTGGTTTGAATTTTTAAAAACAAAAAACATTCACGGTTACATATATATATATATATTTTATTCTTTTAAAGGGAAGCTAAATGAATATGTCCACTTATTTTGTTTGCTTTTAATCAGTTTAAAGGTTACAAACCTACAAAATATTTTGTTGTATGGTATAGTTAGTTAGATCAGTGGTTGAGTGTTCATGATTGGGTTTGGTTAGCTTATAATTTATCTGCAAATTTGCAGTTCAGTTTATTTCACCAGGAAATTTTTACAATAAAGAGAGTTCTATCTTGATATCATCCACATGGACTCCTTTATACTGTCACCTCATTTACAATTCATAATTTTTCAAGAACGACTTTAAACATGAATGAATCAGGTTGCATTCCATAAGGTTAGACGGCTTGGTCTGATTGATTGAGCACTCAATTAGGCTGCCATGGCCCATTAAACTAATATCGTAAAGTACTTAATCAAAAAATATCATAATGAGCATTATATTGTCTATAGCACAGCATAATTTTGATGATGAATTGAGAGGTGTTTTCATATATTATAATGAATTCTCTGACATGAGGTTTTCAATATGGATTGATGACGATCTCATGTGCACTCTTATATTATGCACATCTATGTATGATAACACCTCTACAGATACTTCACTCGCCTTAAATTCCACCACCAATTCAGTTTTTGTATTTATAATAAGTGCCAATGCAAAGAAGAATCACACTCAGAAATAAGAACACCGATTCCTCCTTTGTTGTCAATTTTCAGAATTAATAATACAAATATTTGCATGCTTCGTGTGCTGTTCCAAAAGCGCGGGCAAGCAAAATCAGACAAAAAATGACAACTATTCTCTTTTAAAAATTTCTTAAGCTTTCAAAAAACATCAACAAGGATAAAATATATGCAGATGAAACAAAAACGTATAAACAATAGGGGAAAAAAATTCGCGGAATCAAAATATCACAAATTTATTGGTGGCATACAACACAATTTTCAGGGTCTGATAATCTTTTTTTTTTTTTGAAAAAAAAACCGCTCAAAACGCCGCATGCTCTTAATTTCTAAACTTATTTTTGTACCTTATTAAAATAGAAGTCTCACTCTCTGTCGTTATGTGAAAATCCCAAAAACAAAAAAGAGAGTGGTTACTACTTACTACTGACTACTCGGTGTTGGCGCGTTAATCTTAAAGTTCTGTCCTTTCTTTTCCTTTCCAATGAGGTTGAAGCTGAAAGTAGCGAACCCTAACCCTAATGAGAACGCAGAGAAGAGGCAAACGATCGATCTCGGAAATGGCAGTGAAGTCCTTTATGTACAGAGGTTCATGGCATACGATGAGGCCTGGAGATTGTTTGATTACCTCGACAAACAGATTCCGTGGACCAGACCCACTATTCGCGTCTTCGGTCGATCCTGCGTCCAGGTAATAATGATCGCTTCCTCTTATGGTTTGGAAAAAAAACGTAATTTTTAAATAATTGCTGTGATTGTTCTGGGAAAGGTGAGGACTGCTCGGAGGAATCGTTGGCTCCTTGTTGAATTGTAATTTGTGTATAGTTTCCTAAATAATTGATTGATATTGTAAGGGAAAGGTTAAGAATTTACATATAGGAGTTGCTGGGGCTTTTAGTAGATGACCGTGTTTGTTTGTTTTAAAGTACTCTTTTCTTCTGTGGGTGGATGAGATCAATTTTAGGCTATGCTTGACATTGGGTTGGGGGGGTTGAGTTGGGAGTTCATAAAATTGAACTCTTGCTTAATATTTTGAGTATTGAGAAGGGTTGAGAAAAAGGGTGTTGGAAGGGTTTGTGAATATTTCCGAACACCTTAAAGTGTACATGCCAAGCATGGGTTCGGAGCCAACGATTCCTCCGACCAATGTGCCAAAAAATGTTTTAACAATGGAAACTTGGTAGCATGTTAATAAGGCGGCCAGTATGTCCCGGGTCTGTGATTGGGGCTTACAGTTTAAATTGCTCCCATCCGACCAATGTGCCAAAAAATGTATGATCATTGTTCTGAGTTACTACTTCTCTGGTTTTGTGTGAGCAAAGTGAAGATGATGTCCTGATTATATGGTCAGTTAGGCGCTTCAGAGTTGTAGTGTTATAGGGTAATTGGATTATTCTCCCATGAAGATGATAAATTCTTGTTGAAGATGATAAACTGGTTTGTGAATGATGTTTAGTGCTTGGTGGTTTTCTCATGTTATATTTTTTCTCTGCAGCCTAGAGACACCTGTTATATAGCGAGTGCAGGATTACCAGAATTGGCTTACAGTGGATATCAACCACTCCCCTATTCTTGGGATGATTTTTCTCCACTCACAGAAATCCTGAAGTTGGTAAGAATGATTGCGGTCAGATTTTTAATACTCATTAATGATCAAGATTAGTGTGCTGGCCTGCTATAATGGTATCTAATGCTTTGTTTCCTAACTTGAAGGTCCAGAAAGCACTACCTGGAAGCAAATTTAACAGCTTGCTATTGAATAGATATAAAGGTGGCAGTGATTATGTTGGTTGGCATGCTGATGATGAAAAGCTTTATGGGTCAACTCCAGAGATTGCCTCAGTTTCCTTCGGATGTGATCGCGAATTCGTTTTGAAGAAGAAACCCTGTAAATCATCTGGAGGTAATTGTTAGCTGTCATTTACTATGTATATGATGCAATTAGTGGTTTGCATCGATATCTTGACGCTGCATGTGGCGACTATGGTGTAAGATATTCTCCACATCTGTCTAACTTATACTCAAATTTTCTTGATGTGACGGTTGCAATATCTTGGGTGACATTTGGGAGACGCATGCGGTATAGACATGAAACATTCTAAACCAAAAGACAAAGGGAAGCTGAAAGAATAAAACAAGGAAGTAGAAAGAACATGGGCATAAGGCAGAAACTTTTAATATGGTGTTTCATCATCAATCGTGTTGTTATGAGTATCAATAAAGCTGACACCTGACTGTGGTAATTTTTGTGTGCTAGGAGGAAAAAGATCTGACGGTGAACCTGAAAGCAAGCGCTTAAAGAAGAGCAATGATGTTAATCAGCACTCCTTCACGCTTCAGCATGGTTCATTATTGGTTATGAGAGGCTATACTCAACGGGATTGGATGCACTCAGTACCAAAGCGTGCAAAAGCAGAAACAACTAGGATCAACCTCACCTTCAGGCTTGTTCTTTGATAGATCCTCGGCGAGGAAAAGTCAATGGTGTAATGTTGTTTGTCTTGTAAATCGTAATTGGCCTTTTTGTGTCGAACGAATTATAAATCCATACTAGGAGATTCTGGAGGAAAGAATTCTAGCTGTAGTACTGTCTGTCAATTGCGGCACAATGTAAAGATTCTCCATTATTCTAAGGGATGGTGTGTAAGCCGTTCCTTTCATCTTTCTCTGTTGCAAGTGGTGTACCTCTAGATAGCTCCCCTTGGTTGCCGGGTGGATAGGAAACTGGTTTTTAGGGAGTTGCCTACAGGTTTAGATAAGATCTTCCCGATCCTCCTCTCTTTTGCTTTCTTGATTTGCCATCGAGTCAGGAAGTTCAGGTCATGCCTTATTGTAGACCCGTAAATCTACAATTAATAAAGTTCTAATGATAGGCCTTCAACAATCTAGATGAACATACAACGTCGAACAGAGAGAAGGAGGATTTCTTGTGAGAGAAGTGAAGGAGGTTTTTAGAAAGAGAAGTGGAACTAGAATAATGACCAGAGTCTTGAGAGGCTTGGACTACTCATACTTATAGGTACATAGTCACATGCTCGGCACGTGACTCAAGTGAGTTGTCAAACTCTTTGCTTGTGTAAAGCCCCTTGGGCCTTTGGTAAGATTGCATATATGTGGATACATCAAGGCTTAATTGGGCCCTGATGGGCTGTTTATTCGCTGGGTAAATGAGTCTGTAAACAACATGATAACTGATGGGCTTTCTGGGCCTTAAGTTGGGCCGACAGGCCTTTAGGTCGTACGGGCTCACGAGCCTGACCGGGGCTCACAAGCCTTAAGTTGGGCCGACAGGCCTTTAGGTCGTACGGGCTCACCAGCCTGACCGGGGCTCACCAGCCTTAAGTTGGGCCGACAGGCCTTTAGATCGTACGGGCTCACCAGCCTGACCGGGGCTCACAAGCCTTAAGTTGGGCCGACAGGCCTTTAGGTCGTACGGGCTCACAAGCCTTAAGTTGGGCCGACAGGCCTTTAGGTCGTACGGGCTCACAAGCCTGACCGGGGCTCACAAGCCTTAAGTTGGGCCGACAGGCCTTTAGATCGTACGGGCTCACCAGCCTGACCGGGGCTCACAAGCCTTAAGTTGGGCCGACAGGCCTTTAGGTCGTACGGGCTCACAAGCCTGACCGGGGCTCACAAGCCTTAAGTTGGGGGACGGTTTTTTGCCCATACACTTATGCCTTTCCTTTTAGATTGTCTTCTGTATATTTTATGTACTCTATTGCTAGCAAGCAAGGGATTTGAGCTTTTCCTTGAAAATAGAGCTTTTACTTGAGGCTGATTCAAGCTGCCGGTCAAGGTAGCTTGGTCTGCTCCGCAGTAGAAGACGGGGTGAACGAACTTCTTCCTATGTTTTTGGGCTCGGTCGCTCATGTTCTTATTCCGATCTTGGTAGTATTTACAATTCCCATGGTTGCACCAGATGACATCCGTGCTCGCCTTCTCGGTAACGTAAACTGAACAAACTCACAGCACGGGTGAATAGCAAAACAGACATACACCCTCACAAACACACTTTTCCAGTCACTTTGTTAGGATCCACAAACCTAATAGAGACTAACGTGAAAGGAAGTAGAAGTGGAAGGAAGAACTGTATTCACTTCCAGAAAAAGAAGAACAATTACAAGAGCAAACCAGCTAGCTGGGATAAATCTCTTCAGGAAACAAGAACTTACAAGAACTCAAAACAAGAACTTTTCCAGATGTACCTATTTATAGTTCTCTTGAACTAATCTCAGCCATTCAAGCTACAACAATCTTAATGAGACACGTGGAGTAGGCTAACAAACTCAAAACAATTCATTTTGAATAACAGAATTAACTAATCCAGACAACTCCACTCTCCCTAAAAAAGCATTTCAAAACCACTTGCAAAGTGCAAAGTTTCAAAACATTTTCAAAACATCTTCCCGATCGAGGCTGGATATTGCTCCATAAGTTGGGTATAAGGAATTCATGTTGCATCAGAGATATCCTGTCCCTGCTAATGTATAAGTAGTTCTGCAATAGCTTTGCCTTACTTTTTAACCAAACGTCTATCCAGGACTGCTGCTGGATGAGGAGTTCAACTTGGGAACACCGGTATAATGTCCACCAAAGAAGCACGAGCATGAGAATTAGTACAGAGTTTTTATGTGAACTTGTAAGATAAATGACGTGCGGATGATGCAAGTGATGATGTATGAGAGGGTGTGATTTTAGAGAATTAAGTAAGTGGAATAGAAAAAAGGTCCCTTTTAATGAAGCATGTTCGAGGTCTTTATAGACAATTGAGGGGAGTGTGTGAAAATACTAAGTTATTCTAGCTTAAACTACCTTGCGTTTAAAGTCGTACTACTATATCAGTTGTATGGGGATGAAAACGTAGACAAACCAAACTAATTATTATACTGATTAATAACGGTCGTATCGATATGATCGTACCACTTACTATGATAGCTATAACTTAGTTGAATCGAGATTGCCATAAAATTAGTCTTTTTGAACTAATTATTGTTGTGTTGTACCAAGAAAATAATTTATTATGCGAATTACCAATTGTTGTACCAATATAGCTTGTTATGGTTGTATCGATTATACTAATATGTATATGTATAAAAGTAAAACCAAAATAAAGTTACTTCGACCACTCATTAATGTCGAGCCGATCATGTCGCATCAATGTCTTGTAACTTGGGCCTGTGAAACATCACTATATAATTTTTTAGAACACCTAATGAGTCGTGGCCCAAAATATGACATAAGCATGACTCAAAAAGTAACATCAATTTTTTTTAACCATAACAACCGTGATCTATTCCTCTTCTTAATGTGGGAGTTTCGAATCCCGATGTATAAGGCTCCCACCCTTGTACACCCACAATGGACGGAATTAGGAAAAAACAAAATGTAAGCAAGTCATTAAAATTATTTCTTTTGCACAATCTATTCCTCTTCTAAATGTGAGAGTTTCGAATCTCGATGTATTATATTCCTCTTCTAAATGAGGGAGTTTCAAATCCCTATGTATAAGGCTCCCAACCTTATACATCCGCAGTGGACACAATTAGGAACAAACAGAATGTAAGCAAGTCATTAAAATAATTTCTTTTGCACATTGATATGATATAAATGCAAATTCGATAATATGAACTCTTTTTGGCTCTATCAAAAACCTTGTGAAGCTACAATCGAATGCGAAATTGTTAGAGATATTACCTCAAATCGGCAAAATTAAGAGATTGATAATCAAACTTGGATTGAAGGCTTGTCACGAACTAGGTCGCTCTTCTTAAGACAATTCGTGGCTTTGCCTTTTGTGTGCAAGCAATGAAATAGCTACGTTGCCCTCAGGATAAAACAAGTCCAAAAATCTATATCAATGACCTTTGCACAATAGGTTCATTGTTCGAATTTGCAGTGAATATTTTTCTCTCTCCCAAAAAAACTATTTTTCCAGTGTATCAAAACCAAAGCCTTTTCACCCTTTTAAAGCTAATAAGAAAATGAACGCTACCAGAAAATCAGCCAAAAATTCAATGCAAGTTACCAGAATATCAGGGCCACTTTTATTGGAGATAATTATGCTTAAAAACATGTTTAAGTTACTGACAAAGTCAATAAGTGAAGTTACCAAAAAACAAAAGATGAGAAATAAGGACACGAAAAAAAAAATCAAGTGTATTACCCAAGTATGTAGTAGGCAACCCTAAAACTTGAATTTCTAACATTAAGGATCCGAAACCTTAACCATTCCTCTGCTCTTCAATTCATTGCACATTTAACATATAGAATTTATTTTAAATATACTTAAACCTCAACAGAAATGAAATAGCAAAGCCTGCTTTGCATTTGTTGATCTCCTGGTGTTTGCTTGAACCAATTAACCAACAGGGGCCGAAAACTTCAATTTGTCATCAATTTCAGTGAAGGAACAGGTGCAGAGAGCGTGTGCCTTTCCATTAACAAAACTACAGAAGGCGGGCACGTCACTAATACTACGGAGTCATTATTCTTGACCGTTTTGTACACCATTAAATGCTGAAGGCAGATTTTAAACTCATTATCCAGCCAATATGTAAAATAAAAAGTATTAGGCATCCCCTACATTGTAGGGACTAATATGAGCAACTAATAATACATGCATTTATCATATAACAGTAATCCAGGATCACCTAATGATTCACTACTTTAGAAGCCACTGGACTCCAAAGGCTCAGCAATCGCTAATTTTGAGGCCATTTAGAGACCCTGAGAGCCCATTCCCCTTTTCTTTCTCAAACTTATGTAGCTCGGATTCAATGGTTTTAGCAATCTCTGACCCTTTTGCTGCTGGCTCGGGGAGATCCACATGAAAAGACCCCTGTTTGATTGGTTCAGCAGGTTCACGGATCAAGGATTGCTCCTTAATGTAATTATAGAGCTCTTGATGAAAAGGATGGTCCAAGGAAAAGCAACTTTCAGTGGCATTCCCTGAACGTCTAGATGATCCAGAGCTCTCTCTTCTACAGAAATGCGGGAGAGATGAAACATCCATTATCTACATGAAAATGAAACATACAACACAATAAGCGTACTCATCTGGATGTAATGGCAGAGAATATATCGATCTCTCTAGTAGGTGGTCGATCGGCAATACAAATCGGTAAAATACTTTTGCTGCTATTCCACAAGTCCTGCCATCACTAAATCCTTTCCCATATTTGCTTCCTCCTTTTGCTTTATGAATCTATCTCAATATTTACTAGATTCCAAACCGATGTGAGGGGGTGCTGATGCATAGATAAAATATTGGCAATATGATACAATAAAAGAAAAGGACGGGAGGAAGAAAACAGAAGGAAAAATGGCGTTGCATGACAAAAATTTACAAAAGTAACTATACAACTAGCCCCAATGTGCCAACAAGTAGTGTCTTTTTGAATGCATAATACTTTTATGTAACGACCCACCCCAGTCGTTACTGGCACCGACCGGGCCATGGGCCCACAGGTGCCAGGTTGTTGGTGTGAGGTTCAGCGGAGTCGAACTCATGACCTCTTCACCCTTTACCATAGGGGACTCTTGCCAACCTATGTCACCAACTAAGCCATGTCCGGCCGGTGCCAGTAACGATTTGGGTGGATTGTTACATAAAAACTGCATTTTTTACAAGTTTCCCCGTTAGCCAAGTCCCCCTGAGCACACTGTTAATCTATTATTATTCTATGTGTATATTCTCCTATAGGTGTGCCTATAGTACACCATGCTGTAACCGTTATTGTTAATAAAGAAGTCTGTTGGTGTGTTATGAAATACACAGAAACATATGTTTCAACCCTAGCAGCTTCTTCTTCTTCTTTCCTTATTTTTACATGGTATCGGAGCCTTGACTGCCGCTGCCGCTACCGCCGTTCATCTTCTTTGGCGTCAGCCCTTCTCTGATTCCTTCAAGCCTTTCTCTGTTTCCCTCCCTGGTTCATTGTCAGTCACTTCTTCATCGGGCTGAGAAATTCTCACCAGTGACGATGGTTTAAATCGCGCGTTCTCCAGTGCGTTCCCTCACTGGTGCTTGTCGATCGTGCTTCCTCTGCTCACCTGTTTGGTTTCCTTGCTCCGCTCCGCTTGAAGTTGGTACAAGTCTGGTCGCGATCGCCGAGGGAGTAGCGCGATGGTGTAGCGCTCGCCCACGACGATCGATCTGCCTGATCCGGTGATCTTCTGTTTTCCGATGGTGTAGCGCGATGATGTAGCGCTCGCCTACGTCTGGTTCCGGTGGTTCTCTTGCCTCCAGTAGTTCTCTGTGGTTTGATCGATCTATTTTTCGGTGATTCTCTGTGGCTTGGTCGATTTGGTGAAGTCTGTTTGATCTGGTCAACTCTGTTTTCAAGTCGACGATCGATCTGCCTGCTTCTGCCAGGTGATGTTCAGCCATGGTGGAGCTGGTGTTAGTCAAGTATGTGACTGCCGGTGATCCTTTGCTGGTTGGAAGGCTGCGGGACCTTTGGTTTTTTATTTGGGAGGCAGCTGGTCCCTCAATTTCCATTTTCCATTTTGAATATGAGTTCTGGGTCTGGATTCAATCATTTCTGTTGAACCGCTGTAAGTTTATGAACCTGTGTTTTTCTATTTTGTGAACTGGAGATCTGATTTGACCTTGCGTGGTGGCATTGAATTTGTTTAGTATCAGTTTGTGTTGGTGTTTTTTTTTTGTAACTTGCACCATGGCATCACCGATTGATACCCCTGTATCAAGTAACATTGATGGCACTCCAACTCCTGCGGGTGGCCAACGTACAGAGGTGTTTACCTCTTCTATTCGACTGGTTGACGAGAAGCTTGATGGCATCATCGCCTATTCCTTGTGGCGAAAAATGTTTTAAAAGCTCTACAAGGAATGGGATTGGATGGACACTTATCTGATGATCCTCCATCCACTACTGATGCTGGTTATAAAAGTTGGGTGATGAGTGATGCCAGGATTTTCAGTCAACTTATGAACTCTATGGATCGTTCTGTAAAAATGTTGTTTTCTAGTGCAGATACAGTGAAAGAATTGTGGACCGCAATTGAAGATACTTATTCTTCTTCTCAAGACTTATCTCGATTATATGATGTGATGAATGGTCTGTTTCGATCCAAGCAAGGTGACAAAACTCTACAAGAACATTTTGCTACATTCAAAAGTTTGGCAGATGAATTTGCTCGACTATTTCCATTTACAAGTAATGTGAGCAAGTTTAATGAGCAACGAATGCAGATTGTCGTGGTATGCTTTCTTGCCAGTTTGCACCCTGATTTGGAGAGTGCTCGTTCTCAAATTTTATCTGGGCAAGAAATTCCGAATTTATCTGATACTTTTTGCCGGCTGAGTCGTTCTATACGACGCGATGATCTTCCTAGTGCTCCTCCTACTAGCAGTGATCACAAAGCGTTTATAGCATTTCTAGGTGGTGATCGTCGTGGCCGCGGCCGCGGTCGTGGTCGCAATATTGGTGACCTCGAGTCACGCACTTGTCATCATTGTGGAGAGATTGGTCATATTCGTCCTCAATGTTGGAAACCACATGGTAAACCGGTTGCCACTGCAGCAGTATCTGAGTCTAGTACTCCTGGCCGACATGTTGTGGAGATGACAGCTGAGGAATTTGCCAATTATACTCAGCACCAAATTGGAAGTTCACTTGATTCCTCTGCTACAGGTAATTCCAATGCTTGCTTGGCCACCAACCGCACCTGGGTTCTTGACTCAGGCTCCACACATCATTTGACTAATGCTTCAGGTATGCTCTCTGATTATTTAGTAACTCCTGATCATCAAGGAATTACTGTTGCTAATGGGTCTAAATTGGCAGTACTTGGTTGTGGTTCTGCTCAATTATCCTCCTCCTTAAATCTTCGTAATGTTCTTCATACACCCCACAATCCTTTTAATTTGTTGTCTATTGGTCAAGTTACTAAGGATTTGCACTGTTCAGTAACCTTTTTTCCTACCTCTTGTGTCTTTCAGGATCTTACGACGAGGACGACTATCAGTAGAGGTCACTTGGCTAATGGACTATATGTGTTGGATGAGTGTACTCCAACCACGTGTGCTGCCATGGACACCCTTCCCATGACTATTCATTCTCGTTTGGGACACCCACCTTTATCTACTTTACAACGTTTGTTTACTGTTTTTCGTTCTTTCAATAAGTTATCCTGTGAGTCTTGTCATTTTGCTAAGGATACTCGTGTAAGTTATCCTCCTCGTTTGAATATTCGAGCTTCTGCTCCTTTTGCACTAGTTCATTCAGATATTTGGGGTCCATGTCCGGTAACTTCTGTTTTGGGTTTTCGCTATTATGTGACATTTATTGATGATTTCTCTCGTGTCACTTATATTTATATGATGCGTTCTCGTTCTGAGTTGTTATCTCTTTTCCAAACTTTTGTGTTAGAAGTTCAAAATCAATTTCATACACAGGTTCAAGTTCTTCGCAGTGATAATGGTGGTGAATATTTGTCTCAATCTATGATTACTTATCTTCGCCAACAGGGCATAATTCATCAAACTTATTGTTCATATACACCTCAGCAAAATGGTGTGGCCGAGCATAAGCATCGTCACCTCTTAGATACTGCTCGTGCTTTATTGTTTCAAATGCAGGTTCCTAAGTCGTTTTGGAGTGAGGCTTTGTTGACTGCTTGCTATCTTATCAACCGATTACCTTCTTCTGTTCTCGAGGGTAAGGCTCCTCTATCTGTATTGTCCCCGCACCTGAGTCTTTTTCCTTTACCTTTACGTGTTTTTGGGTGTACTGCTTATGTTCGGGATGTCCGTCCTTACAAAACTAAATTGGATGCTCGTACATTACGTTGTCTATTTCTCGGATACTCTAAAACTCAAAAGGGATATCGTTGTTTTTCTCCCCAGTTACACCGTTTCATTGTGTCTTCTGATGTTTCCTTTGAAGAATCTCTTCCTTTTCCGTCTTCTTCGTTTCCCGATCATCTTGTCTCTTCACCTGATTTGGTCTCTCGTGATGATAATTTTTTGGTATATCATGTTACTACTAACCCTTCTCCAGCATCCATGGACACACCTCCTACATCGATAGTTCCTATGCCAGAGGTCTCTACCGAACCAGTCACCTCGTCTATTGATCAAGTAAGTACACTCTCACCCTCAAATATTCCTGTCGCTACCCGTCGTCCTTATCGTTCTTGCAGGGATCATCCTCTATACACCACATCTTTTCATTGTCTTTCTGTCTCTCTGCAAGCTTCGATTTCCACTATTGATGATCATGCTATTCCACGCACGGTTTCTGATGCTCTTGCTCATCCTGGGTGGTGTCATGCTATGCATGATGAGATGATTGCTCTTGAGCAAAATGGCACTTGGGATTTGGTTTCTCTACCTCCTTCCAAAAAAGCCATTGGCTGCAAATGGGTGTATACTGTCAAACTGCATCCTGATGGTACTCTGGCCCGCTTAAAAGCTCGTCTTGTTACTAAAGGCTATGCTCAGACTTATGGTCTTGATTATTTTGAGACTTTTTCCCCGGTTGCCAAAATGGCCTCGGTTCGTCTCTTTCTATCTTTGGCCGTCAACCGCCATTGGCCACTGTATCAGCTTGATGTCAAGAATGCTTTCCTTCATGGTGATTTAGATGAAGAAGTGTACATGGCGCAACCTCCTGGTTTTGTTACTCCGGGGGGGACTGGCAAAGTATGTCGGTTACGCCGTTCTTTATATGGTCTCAAACAATCTCCTCCAGCTTGGTTTGGACGTTTTAGTACTGTTGTCATGGCCTTTGGTATGCACCGATCTGAGAAAGATCATACAGTATTTCATCGACGTACCTCTGATGGTTGCATTCTTTTGGTAGTATATGTGGATGATATTGTCATTACTGGTGATGATGTCGTGGGTATATCTGCTCTCAAACAGTTTCTTCAATCCAAATTCCAGACTAAAGACTTAGGGATCCTAAAATATTTCTTGGGCATTGAAGTGGCTCGTTGTAAGAAAGGAATATTCATTTCACAGAGGAAATATGTTTTGGACTTGTTACAGGATGCCGGTCTCTTTCATGCAAAAGGAGCTGACTCCCCCATGGACCCCAGTGTGAAGTTAACACCAGATGATGGTGATCTGTTTCCAAACCCTGATAGATATCGTCGCACTGTGGGCAAACTTAATTATTTGACCACGATGACTCGTCCTAATATTGCTTTTCCTGTTAGTGTGGTAAGTCAATTTATGGCAAATCCTCGCACCTCTCACTGGACTGCTGTTGTTCGTATTCTTCGCTATCTACAGTCTAATCCCGGCAAGGGAATAGAGTTCAGTGATCATGGTCATATATTTGTAGAAGCTTATTCTGATGCTGATTGGGCTGGAAATCCTATGGATCGCCGATCTACTTCTGGTTTTGCCATCTTTTTGGGAGGTAACATGATTGCTTGGAAAAGTAAGAAACAGGATGTAGTTGCCCGTTCGAGTGCTGAAGCAGAATACAGGGCCATGGCTCTCGTTGCTATGGAAATTATGTGGCTTCGAGAATTATTAACTGAGATAGGCGAGTCACCTGGTGGACCCACTGAGTTATGGTGTGATAATCAGTCTGCCATTTATATTGCTACCAATCCTGTGTATCATGAACGAACCAAACATATTGAGATCGACTGTCACTTTATTCGTCATGCTTTTCGGAAGAAAATTCTTAAGTTTGGTTCTGTTCGTTCTTGTGAACAATTAGCAGACGTTCTCACAAAACCATTACCTGGGTCCCGTGTTCAGTACATTTGTAACAAGCTGGGCATGCGCGATATTTATGCTCCAGCTTGAGGGGGGTGTTAATCTATTATTATTCTATATATTATTATTCTATGTGTATATTCTCCTATAGGTGTGCCTATAGTACACCATGCTGTAACCGTTATTGTTAATAAAGAAGTATGTTGGTGTGTTATGAAATACACAGAAACATACGTTTCAACCCTAGCAGCTTCTTCTTCTTCTTTCCTTATTTTTACACACACCTAGCCCAATCCTTGGCACTACCTGAGGTACTTCCCTGGGCCATGACCTAGACAGCCCAACCCATCTCGCCTCGCAAGGTCACGGATTCTTGGAGGTAGGACTTGAACCCCTCACCTCCCTTTGACATAGGGAATCCTACCTCCTATGCCACCAACTAAGCCATGTAAGTTCAAAAAAAAGTTCTCATCATGCAAAAACCCTACCCCAATAGGAAAACTTCCTTGGCTGATAAAATGTATTTTTAGAACCCTAATCGACTCGTAACTTCAGCTGTAACACCCTAGCAAAATGACGATGGTGGCAAAATGTCAATTTATATAGAAGGTTATACTAAATTATTATCACAAGTTTATGAGGATCAATGGGGAAAATTAAAACATAACAGCAATGTTTTAAGGATTCTTTACATCAAACTGTAACTTATATTTTATATTTCTGGGGAGGATCAGAATTTGAAGTGGCCAAGTTGTCAATATTTCAAGAGTTATGGGATTGACTTACCTTTAACAATTCTTCTCGTCCGTTGCCTGACAACACTTGAACTTTTTTCCTTGTCCTCTCCTGCAAAAGAGGCTTCACAACCTGCCAAACATTTTCGAACAGGGTCATTACCAAAGGGCCATACAATTTTCAGTGCAATCATAATGTTTCTTTCACACAAGAAATAAACATAAATAACACCCCACACAGCTTCATCTACAAAGAACTAGTAAAATAGAACACACGAAGCTTCACAACAATTTGCAACCTGAAGTTTACCTTCCAACAACTCGAGAATATATAAGGGACATTTACAATGTAATAAGTGGTGGTCTTCTCGGGATAGTTCAAATCATCAATAGTTGATATTATAGTCAATAACTGCAGTCACCAAAATAACCATGTCAATTAATGTGAATGATTCATGAGGTAAACATACACAAATTTGTTCAGCGGGATCTATAAATTTAGATATCTTTCAAGATAAGAGAATGCAACTCCGACTCATACAAATTTCCCAAAATGGGATCTGTAAATTTAATATTTAAATATCTTTCATTATAACACAATGTTGTTAATATCAACTGATAAGCCTGGATTCAGATAATTGAAAATTCAATGAGGATGTAAGGTTCCTTGAATTTATTTATTTTTCTTTCCAATCTGTTTCTTATTAAAAATTCAGAGGAAGACCAACATATGCTGCTCAGAAAATTCCAATTGATCTAAGTAACAGAGTAAATTGAATATGATAAGTGTTATAGTATCTAATTCAAAAAAACTACCTTAACCGGAAAAAAAATTAACATAAACTTCAGGGACATACAAGGATCTGTTAGCAACAACAGCAGCATGAAAAGTTTACCTTTATTTGACTCAGTGCGGAAAGCTTCAGGCCGGTCATATCTAAAACCTTCACACAGGTGGTGATAGGACGTCCAAACTTTTCCGATGCAGAAGGCTATCAGAAAGCACATAGGTCAGACAATGACTAAACAAACTAAAAAAGCTCCATACTCTAATACTCACCAAAACTACACGATCCCGGTACTCATTGATTTGAATATGTGACTGCACATAGTAGTGGACCTACAATGAAACTACAAAGTTACAAATTCTCTTATAATTTGATGCTCGATCATACATGGGATTAAGATGTGATTGCAAAAATTAGCAATACAAGTTTCAGACACGTTTGAATGAATTTCAAGGCACTTGATCATAGTACTTACAGATGCTTTGTCAAATGTGCTGAGCCCAACGCCAACGGCGAAAACGGGTAGGCCCTGAGATAGACAAGCCATAAGATTAATTGAGAGCACATACATCAACATCTTATTTAACAAAGGCTCTAATATTGAACCCTACTAAGGTAGATAAAGCACGTCTGAAAAGTTTGTCAATGTAAATAAAACATATAGAAAAAATATAATTAGCACCTCATTTGAGTAACCAGACATTCCCACGAGCTGAGATTCACGCACGGCTTGATACAAATCAGTAGAAACTATAGGTTTCTGAATAAAGAAACAAATACCAGAACATAAATGTCAAAACTCATTTGAAGTATGTCTCAATATATTGTAAAAAAATTGCATGAATGTCTAAATTTAAGGCAAGAATGTCATTATCAAGTTCATCAAAAGTTTGAATATACATGATTGCTTGATACACATAGCCACCTCATCCTTTGACAGTTTAAGCTTTTGAGATCATAGTGTATTTTAGCACCATATTATTTTGGTTATTAGTGTGATTGCATGTTTCAGGCTTCCTTTTCCTTTTACGTCTAACTTTGTTTCAGGTCCTCATGCCATTGGGCTTGCAGATGAGATACATTATACATGTGGTTCCTTAAAATATATTTTTAGCTTTATCCATCAACTTAATCTTTTTAAGATCAAGGAAACTCTGATGTGATGATGGGATACTATAACAATGGTAGTCTAACATAATAAAAATTGATTTTGAGCATGTGAGTGAGTGTGTCACTTGTGCATGCACTTGCATGCGTTTGTACTTATGAGCTAAGAAAAATTTCCCTACGAAGAAAAGAAATGACATCAAAAAAATTAGCAAGAATCAAATAGATTGTCTTTCTCCAAATGCTTGTACGATTTACTTTGCAGAATATAGTAATAAACTTTGGAGGAATCAGAAAAGGAATGGCCCCCAATGGACAGCATCTATCAAGCCTGCCAGTGTAAATAACATTTGTAAGGGAACGACTACCCTTTTTCTAGTTAAATGGCTTGTGAGGTAACATGTGAGTATGTTCAGGAAAGATAATTAAAAATGCCCTCTTTCCAGGCAACGTAAAATTTTACTAAGTGAAATTTTGAAATATACATGGGGCAACTTTTAAATTTTCAATATCCAAATCAAAGACAAGCATCAACTGTGTCAATAGAATAAAAGGAAAAATTACAAAAAAAACACATGAAGCACAACAGTATCACAGAACTTACTGTTAATATATTGTCAATCTCATTTTGTACCCTCCAGTTCAAACAATCAACTAACTGAAACATAATATGAGTATGATGTCACATATAAGAGAAGTAAAATATGATCAAAATGCCGTCAGTGTCATGAAACTCAAGATTCTAGCAAATCCAGATTTGTAAAGAATTTCACTTCACACCATTTTATGGGCTTTGGCAACATTCCATTCTCTAGCTTTCAGGAAACGCTCCAAGGTTTCAGTTTGATAGCCTTGATGAACATTCTGCAAAAGTAATAAATAGGAACTTATCATATCAAAACATCAACAGCACATCCTCAAGCAGTTTGTCCCTTCAGTTTAATTTTAGTTTTCATCAAACAGAAAAGAATAGGATAGATAAACACCGACCGCTTAGAAAAGGAAAAATGAAATAAACCACCTATTCGAAATGACACATTGTTTTCTATCCCCTAAAAGCAAACAGATGCAGACAAACAATGCATTATCTTTCCATATAATCAAATTTCTTGTACAAGAGATCAAACGACGAGAAAATTTGTCAACCAGGAAATTGCCAAAGCAGCTCTGCACAATGATCACCTTTACAATGGAATCCTTGGATACTTGGTCACTTTATGTCTATAGATTATCTGTTCTACCTTAATGGTGAGGTAGGTCAACCAAAAGGCTAGATGACATGACATCGTTATTAAATTATCATTAAACCCGCCAAAAAAGGCACTGAATCAGGGAGTCTTAAGTTTTCTAACAAATCAAAATGTCCACTCGAGATTAAAACCTTATTATTAACTTCATCAGCGGTGATTCAAATTATGAAATAACTAAGATAAAGTGAAAAGTCCACGCATCACAATTGCAGTAATAGATGAAGCGGCAACTGGGGCCAAACTGAATTTTAAAGTGAGAGTCGAACAATCTAAAATATGGTCAACTAGGTAGAAACACCTCCATGAACTGCCAATTTCGCAAACCCATATAGCCCAAGAACCACCATTTCTCAACAATCAGTCACACAGATCCAAACTCTCTACTTCGGAAAAGAAAATCTGCACTTTCCCATCACTCGAAGCAGTTAATAGCATCTTTAATTCAACCAATGATAAAATATTAGCTGCGAATACGGACTTGCCGGATCAGGAAGAGAGAGAAAGAAAAAGGATTTAGTTTAAGCAATGACCCAAAAAATATGCGTATAA
This sequence comes from Euonymus europaeus, assembly GCA_963580455.1. NCBI lineage: Eukaryota > Viridiplantae > Streptophyta > Magnoliopsida > Celastrales > Celastraceae > Euonymus > Euonymus europaeus. Next base: position 498,126 of record OY756969.1, on the reverse strand, counting down.
ACAAAGAAATGAATTGAACTCCTCATCAACACAAGTTTGGGAAACAGATCGGAACAAAAAAGAAAGAAACGACACGGACAAAATGCAAACCTGAAATGTTCTCTTCAAGGGCTCCTCCACTGCCATCGGCATTACAGTTTTAAGATTTTCAAAAATTGAATTCAATTTAAAAAATAAAAATAAAAAGAAAAAAAGAAGTTACTTAGAAGAAGATTCAAGAAAAGGGAAGACCTTGATCTATCAATGCTCTGAACTGATTGATCGCTTCTTGTGAAGCGATCTCCATTTTTTCTCGCAGTGTCTCCCCGGAGAAATCGCAACAGTAAATAAAAATCACGGAATTTAGTACCCTTTTAGCTACTCCTTTTTTGACTCATTTTCACCATGGAGAGCTATACATAATACGTATAAATGAGAGAGTTGAGTAGTTCAAAATTGCAAGTAAAGATAAAATTCTTAACAGAAAAATAAATCTAATCTCGAGCTTGGAGAGACATTAGTGTTCTCAATTTGCAACCATATTGCTTTTTGGTATTTTCTGTGCTTCAGAAAGATAGAAATATCAAAGCCTTCGCCTTTTGGCTTCTTCGGCCCCCCTCTCTCTCGAGAATAGAGATCTTGACCGCTCAACTAGTGGACCGATTCGCGAAAGATTCTTTGTCCACCGTCGATTATTTAACTTTTGGAAAAGTAATTAAAATGGGGATATTCCTTCTTTCTATACATACTGACAGCAATTTCCCTCTTTCGAAAAACATTTATTGTTTTTTTGGCTTACTTAAAATATTTTTGTTTTATGAATTTTTTATGCTATTAGTCTTTTGAAAGTGTTAATAATCCAATACATCCTTAAGTATTTGAATCTTTACCCAATAAATATAAATTTAATGTTTTAGTTGGTTTAATGACAAGTTTACCTTCTTTTTCTCTCTCATACACTCTCTTTTCATCTCGCATACGCACAACTTTGCCAATAACAGCTCTTTGTTGTCCAACCACCATTTTTGTCGTTGTCACCACCAAAACGAAGATTGGACTTGCAAAAGAAAAACTCAACAAATCACGAAAATTTTCATCCACCGTAGGCCGTAGCCACCAGAATCACGAAGAGAAGTTTGCGGCTACTGAAATTTCTCTCCTTCAATCTAAGCAACTGTGACCACCATTTTGGAAATCGAAAACATTTTTTGAGGTTTAGGAGTTTAAAGTATAAGATTTAGGGTTTTGGGGTTTAAGACTTAAGGTTTAGGGTTTTGGAATATTGGTTAATAAAATTGTATGATTTTTTTCTTATTTTTGTAAATTATTGCCTCTTAATTATTCATAAATTTTTTTGTTCGAAATTAAAACTATAATTGTTATCTTTTAGAGGATTTCAAGGAAATTAAGAGAATTTCTTATTCTAGAGTTTAGGTTTTTTAGATTTAAGAGATTAAAAATTAGGATTTTGAGATTTAGGAGATTAGGATTTTGGGGTTTTAGAGTTTAGGGTTGTTGTTTGGGGGATTCACCAATAAGTCATTTTATAAAAATGAGTATTCCATTCACTACATTCAATTTTTCAATATTCCAAAACATCCCTTAAATAATTTTGGACAAAACTACCCTTATTCCAATAAATTCTTATGTATATGACATATGCTGACATCATCAGATTCTTTTTATTTTTTTCTTTCAAAAAATTTAAAACATTTTTATCTCTCAAAATACAAGTCGGATTTTTTTAAAAAAAAATAGATTTATAATCAGCACGAAAAACTCTTTTCAATGAGACCCATGATCCATATGTTTAAATGTTCATTCGTCAAATCCTCTAAATGAACTCAGAGGATTTCTCAATGTTACCCAGAATTCAGAGGATTTATCAAACTTAACCAAAAATTAAGAGGATTTTGCAAAACTCACCAAAACAAATCAAATGAATTTTCAAAATTAAGCAAAACAATTCAAAGGATTTCTTAAAATATGTCAAAAAAAACTATAGGATTTTTGAAAATCAAACAAAAAAAACTAAAAATTTAGAGGATTTCTCAAACTTATCAAAAATTCAGAGGATTTTGCAAATTTACACATAATTCAGAGGATTTTGCGAAAAATATTTTTCAATAAGACCCATGATCGATATGTTTAAATGTTTATTCATCAAATCCTCTGAATGAACTTAGAAGATTTTTTAAAGTTACCCAGAATTCAGAGGATTTCACAAAACTCACTAAAACAAAACAGAAGAGTTTTTAAAATTCAGCAAAAAAAAAATCAGATAATTTCATAAAATACATCAAAAAAATTGTAGGATTTCAAAAATATTCGACCTTGTACAGCCATAGCCCATAGTAGAACAGGACAAAGACCAATGCATGCTATCAACTGTGCCCCCAAGTCAATGATAATAAATAAGGGTAAAAAAGATATTAAACATGTATTTCACTTAAAATTGTCTTTAATGGAATAAAGTGCAATTAGTAAAGGACTTATTGGGTTATAAACTCTTTAAATAGACTAAATGGAACACCAAGCCTATTTAAAAGACTTTTCACCAAAAAAAACCTTGTTTTTTTATTTAAATAAATTCTATAATCTTTTTGATATATTTTATGAATTTTGAGAAATCCTCTAAATTATGGGCAAGTTTGAGAAATCTTCTTAATTTTTTGTTGTTTTTTTTTAAATTCTATATTTTTTGATATATTTTATATAATCCTCTGAATTTTTTTGCTTAATTATGAAAACTCCTCTTATTTGTTTGGATGAATTTTGAGAAATCCTCTAAATTTTGGATAAATTTGAGGGGGTTAATAAGACATGCGATCACTCAAAGATGACCCATGTTCCATTTTTGTTGCACAAAAATCAAATGTTTCAACTTCTGATTTTGTTTTATATTCATCACTCGGGTAGTTTTTGCCTTAAATGGGCAGTCAACCTGCCATGTCGACGACATGTCATGATGGAAATGTTGAGTTGAGAGATGGTGATTACTTGTCATAAGTGAAACCTCTTGATTTTAAAACTTTCATTAAAACCCTATCGCAAAAAACCTCGATTATTTTCGCCGCCGCCCTTCCACCCCCTACTGGTCATTGGTAATCTTATCTTTGTCGTCGAAGCACTTGCAACACCCATCAATAGCTATCACCACCATTCACGTTCTATCTTGGATGTGGATCCTAAATCAAATCCTCCACAAAATACCTCTATTCACGTCTTTTTATGTTCCAGCCTATCTCGATTTAGTTTTTCAGGACTTCCCAGGGTTTAGACCAGTAATTGTGGATTGGTAAGGATTTATGCTTGGGTGGGTCAAAATATGAAGGGGTTAATAAAATTTTTAGTCACCGGAAGATAGTCCGTGTTTCATTTTGGTGCTTCATCCGATCGCATAACAATCTTAGCAGAAGAAATTCAACTAATTCATATTATTTTTGCAAGTAGACTTTCACTTCTCACGATTGCTCTGAATTTAAAAATTGTAAAATATTTCCATGTGTTTACCATTTTCCTCGTGGACCAATTGAAAGCAAATCAAACTGTCACTTCACCCTTTTGGCTGTTCGGATTTGAGAAATCTTGGGTTGACTGTAACAAAATGAAAAGTTAAGTGACCAAGTTGAAACCTTTTATTTTTGGTGACTGAATGTAGTATTAACCACGTGGCGACCATTTTTCACGTGGACCAATCGAAACAAGTCAAATTGCCACGTAACCTTTATGGCTGCCCGAATTTGAAAAATCCTGACCGAGTGACTTGACTGGAACAAAATAAAAAGTTAAGTTATCAAGTTCAAACGTTCTATTTTTGGGGGATTCACCAATAAGTTCTTTAATAAAAATATGTATTACATTCACTACCTTCAATTTTTCAATATTCCATAACATCCTTTAAATAATTATGGACAAAACTACTATTATTCCAGTAAGTCCTTATGTGGATGACATATGCTAACATCATCAGATTCTTATTTTTTTTTCTTTTAAAAACTCTAAAACAGTCTTATCTCTCAAAATACAAGTCGGATTTAAAAAAAATCATAATCAGCATGAAAAACTCTTTCCAATAAGACTCATGATCGATATGTTTAAATGTTCATTCGTCATATCCTCTGAATGAACTCAGAGGATTTCTCAAACTTATTTATAATTCAGAGGATTTCTCAAAACTCTCCAAAACCAATTAAATGAGTTTTCAGAATTAAGAAAAAAATTCAGATGATTTCATAAAAATATATCAAAAAATATATAGAATTTTTGAAAATCAAACAAAAACAACAAAAAATTCAGAGAATTTCACAAACTTGTCTCAAATTTAGAGGATTTCGCAAAATTTACCAAAATAAATCATAATTTTTTTGAAATTAAGCAAAACAATTTAGAGGATTTCATAAAATATATAATAAAAATCAAAAGAATTTTTGAAAATCAAAGAAAAAACAACCCGAAACTCTAAATCCTAAACCCCAAGATCTTGAATCTCAAAATCCTAAATACTAAATCGTAATATCTTAAATCTAAACTTTAAACACTAAACTCTAATCTTCTAAACCCTGGACTCTTAAACTTTAAACCTTATAACTAGAAATTCTATGAGTTTTCCAAAAATCCTTTGAATTTCCTAGAAATCCTCTGAATTTCCCAGAAATTCTCTAAATGTTAACAGTTAAATAATAAATTATAATCTCCTAAACCGCAAAACCTTATATCCTAGACTCTAAACACTAATATCTTAAACCTCAAAACCCTAAATTTTATACCCCATTACCATAAATCAAAAAATTTAGGGGATGTATCAAAATCAAACAAAAAAACAACCAAAAATTTAGATGATCAGATGATTTCTCAAACTTGTCGAGAATTCAAAGGATTTTACAAAACTTACCAAAACAATTTAGAATTTTTTTTGGAATTATGCAAAAAAAGAGAGTAAGAGGGTCTTACCCAGAATTCAGAGAATTTTCGCAAAAGTCATCAAAACGGCTAAAAATTGTTCTAGTATTTGATTTTGTTTGAAATGTAAATTGAGTTTTATTATGATATTATTCTCATAAGTTATTGACTTTGATTGTTAGTTAACAATGTAATAAAACATTGACATTTATATTTGATAACGTTTTGTTAATGAACAAGTGTTTAATTGTTGATTTCGATAATATAGTGATTCACAGATTTTAATGCATATGTGCAGGTTACTAACTCAAGTAAATTTTGTGCATGTGAGTGCACTTGATTTTCGAGAAAGAAAAAAAAAATTGGTTAATCGACTCTTCACTTTGATTCATCAAAAGTGAAAATATTAGTTTATTTTTAAAAACATATAGATAAAAAAACATGAATTCATCCGACTTTCTGAGATTGTATTTATATTTATTGTATTATAATAATTATTTTCTAAATAAAGAGCAATCATATACTAATAAAAATAAAAATAAAAATAGGTTTAAATGAGGGTAGGGTAAAATTGTCATTAAATAAGGTTAAAATTTAAAATTGTCCTTATTGAGTTAAACTTCAAATAATTGAGGATGTATTGAGCTACAAACTTTTCAAAAAGACTAAATGGAATATAAAGTTCATATAAAGGACTTATCACCAAATAATCCTTTATTTTTGATGACCAAAATGAAATACGAGCTATTTTTTCGGTGACTAAAAGTTTTATTAACCCAAATATGAAGCAAGGTTAGGTTGTTTCGATTGTTGTTGGAGGATCTTGTTTTGCTATCTCTTGTGGGTACCTCCATAAATCTGGATAGGTTTTAAAGATCACAAATTTGAATTAGGAATTATTGTTTGAGGATCACCTGTTGCTGAAGAAGATTTGAATTGGTAATTCGCATCGTTGGGAACCATAGAGAAAAACAAATACAGGATAGAGGAACTGAGTAGGACGAAACAATTGATGAGTTTTTATTATGTTTTTTAAAAAAATTATTACTATCTATGTGGTAATTATTTTGAAGAAAAACAATTACACATGAAGCAACTTAACAGTCAACTGGCCACGTGGGTAGGTTGGCTGCCCAAAATCTCTAAAACTTATCCGAGTGATTGAATTGAAACAATTTCAATTTTTAGATGACTGACCTGAAACATTTTATCTTTAAGTGACTAAAATGAAAAATGAACTATCTTTGGATGATGTCATGTTTTATTAACCCTAAATTTGAGAAATCTTTTGAGTTTATTTAGATAATTTGATGAATGAACATTTAAACATATCTGTACACAACAAATTTCGCGTGCAAATTAAATACACTTAAAACTTGATACAAATTAAAAAATTATAAATCAAAGTGGACTCGATCTCTTCTCTTCAAAAGTAATCCTCACGTGCACAAATCCTCTGATTATCGATTGAATGGAAGAATAATGTAACGTTCTTAATCGGATTAAACAAATCCATTTTAGGACTTGACTTGAACTTGGATTGAAACTTGACTTGAACTTGGATCACTTGAACTTTAAGGAATTTAAAGAATTTCGGATTTGGAGAACTTGAACTTAAAAAACTTGGTTGGAGCACTTGAACTTAAAGGAATTCAAAGAATTCTGGATTTAAGACTTGCACTTGAGCTTGAAGGAATTCAAAGAATTCCGAATTTGGAGAACTTGAACTTGAAGGGATTCAAAGAATTCTAGATTTGAGACTTGCACTTGTGGAGAATTTGAGAGAGTTTTCCCAAAGTTCGTAGACTTTCTTTTCTCTTCCTCTAGAGGAATTCTAAGAATTCCATATTTTGGAGAACTTGAAATTCAAAGAGATTTGAGAGAGATTTGAAAGTTTTATAAACTTTTTCTCTCCTCTTTCTTTCTAAAGAAGATTGGTATTTATAGGTAAATGGAGATGTGAAATTTATTTGACATACCTTTGCTCTTAACCCTTGATAGTAAGGGTATAATAGAAAAATCACATAATTGGTGATTATCTCTTTAATTCTCTTTTTATTTTATTCGAATTTGATTTTATCTTAGATTCTATCCATTCAAACAATTCAATTTGATTTAGACTCTTCAAAAATTAAATTAATTTAATTTAGAGTCTATTTAAAACCCAATAAATTTTATTTAATTGGGCTTTAGTAATTTTTTTGATGTCTACAATATTGACCATGGATCTTATTCGAAAGATTTTTTCGCGTTGATTCTGAATATATATATATTTTTTAAAAATACAACTTTTATTTTGAGAGATAAAAATGTTGTAAAGTTTTGTAAAAAAAGAAAAAGAAAAAAAGAATCTGATAATGTTAGCATATGTTATGTGTATGAAGATTTATTAGAATAAATATAATTTTATCCATAATTATTTGAAAGATATATTAAAATATTAAAAATTTGAAATGAAATACATATTTTCATTAAATGATTTATAGGTGAATTCCCTTTTAAGTTTTTTATTATCTATTTTCTCATATTCTATAGAAAAAAAAACTAGGGAAAATTTGAGAATCTCTCTCATAAAAAGTACAAGACACTCTTGAAATATATATATGGCTATAAATAAATAAAAAGGTGATTAATTAAGCAATGATTGAAGCACCGTACATATATAAATCAAGGATCCCCTATACAATTGAATTGTAAACTGTCGTAATTAATTGGATTAAGAAGACTCTTTTTGTTTATGGTTGATGAAGGCATGAAGCCTGTCTTCTAGGCAATGACAGTCTAGGGAAGGGTGCCCTGCTCTTCTTTATTATTGGAAAGCAAAAGTGAAAGGAAGCAGTGAATATTGACTCGCGAGTCGCGATCATGATGGGGTGAGGTAGTGAAAGTCACTCAAGATAACAAAGGTAATGAAAGTAGTTGTTTGGACAAGAAATCAGAGCAGTTGAGAGCCAATTGAATCAATTTTTCAATAATGACGGTGCAACTAGTACATGAGTATATATAATGGGTACAGACAAAATTCTACCAACAGACCAATGACATTACGACAGCTGGACGCATATACATTTGACTTATATACATAAAATACACAATATACAATAGCCTCTCTCAAACTGGGAGAGGTGTGATAGTACATAGCACTCTCAGTTTGTCTCGAAGAAAAAGAAACCGAGACTGTGAAAGGGGCTTCGTCATGCAATCTGCAACTTTATCACACGAGGGAACATGCTGAACTTCCAGCTCTTTATTTAGGACCTTATCACGAACAAGATGAGCATCGAGCTCGATGTGTTTGGTTCGAGCATGATAAACTAGATTGTGAGCCAGAGCATTCGCACTCATATTATCACACCAGATGACTGGAGTATCAGGCAAGCTAAATGGGAGCTGATGCAGAAGATATTGAATCCACGTAAGTTCGCAGGTCATATCGGTAAGAGTCTGATACTCGAATTCAGTACTAGATCGTGAAACAACATGTTGTTTCTTAGAGGACCATGGGATGAGAGTATTGCCAAAGAATACCTAATATCCTCCAATGGATCACCGATGTTCAGGATTACTTGCCCAATTAGCATATGAAAAACCAACAAGACTTATCTTTGTACTTGGTCGAATATGAAAACCCAACGTACGAGTCCCATGAATGTATTTGAGAAGGAGTTTTACTGCATTCCAGTGAGTATTTGTAGGGCAACTAAGAAACTGACTGAGACTATTGACTATGTAACAAATATCTGGGTGTGTGTGAGTTAAATATTGCACTGCACCCAACGTGCGACGATAGAAAGCTGGATCAATCATGAGATCATCGAGATTATTGACAAGCTCTTGACCAAGAATGGTAGGAGTGGGACATAATTTAGCCTGATCCATACAAGTGCGATGAAGGAGGTCCTCTACATAACGAGTTTGTTTGAGATACATACTAGAAGTATTTTGGGTCACCTCAACACCAATAAAGAAGTTCAAATTACCTAGATCCTTTAATGCAAATAGACTATTGAGACGATCAATAAAGGATTGGAGAGCTGGGGGTTGATTGTTGATCACGAGAATGTCATCCACATAGATGAGAACCAAGAGAACTAAGCTATCTTTTTGTAAGAAAAACAATGAGGAATCACTTTTAGAATTTATGAAGTCCTAACTCAGTAAGATGGTTCTCAACTTGTCATACCATGCCCGAGGAGCCTGTTTTAGGCCATAGAGAGATTTATTGAGTTTACATACATACTGAGGATGACGAGAGTCGACAAAGTCCTCAGGCTGCTCCATATAAATAGTCTCTTTAAGAGTGCTATTGAGAAAAGCATTATTGATGTCAAGCTGTCGGACCGACCAATTTTTGGAGACAGCAAGAGTAAGAATGATACGGATGGTTGTAGCTTTCACGAAGGGACTGAAAGTTTCAGTGAAATCAATTTCAGGATATTGATGGAAACCTTTGGCCACAAGGCGTGCTTTGCACCATTGAAGACTGCGATCCACATTCAGTTTGGCTTTAAATACCGACTTATTTCCAACAATATTGTAAGAGGGAGATGATGGAACAAGAGTCCATGTGTTAGTACGAGCCAAAGCCTGAAACTCTTCAGCCATAGTGGCTGGCAGTCCACTACTATGACTGTAGAGCTTCAATGAAATTTCTAGGTTCAAGAGGAATGGAAGATGTACTGGTAGTGTACAAATAATAATCATCAGCATGCTTCATTGGTTTATGAACACCAGCCTTGGATCTAGTAGTCATATGATGACCTTCAGGAGGCAATACTGATTCCGATGAGACATTTTCAAGTGACTCACTAAGGTCAGATGGAACAAGAGTACTCTCTGGTGGATTCGTTCCTTATAGGTGGCGAAGAGCCTGCACCAATAGTAGAAGACAAGGATGTGTTGCCAAGAGGAGGCAAAAGAGGACCTGAGTCAGTTGATTGTGTACCAAGAGAACCTGATGACGTAAGAGACACTAGACGAGGAGACAAAAAAAGACAAGGAATCAGCAGAGACAGATGTGGAATGGGATGAGCATGCGTGTGAAGACTTGGCAAATATAAACTCAGCTTCATTAAATAGGACACGCCGTGATATGTAAATACGGCCAGTGGGACTAAGGCATTTGTACCCTTTATGAGAGTGACTATATCCAAGAAATGTACACTTGATGGAATGATAAGAAAATTTGTGTTGTTGGTAAGGACGGAGACACGAGAAACAAGCACAACCAAAGGATTTGAGGAGGAAGTAATTTGGATTTTTGTTGAACAATTTAAAGAAAGGAGATTGATCTCGTAAGACATGAGTTGGTAGATGATTAATGAGGTAGGTGGCAGTGGAAACAGCATCCCACCAGTACCGAAAGGGTAGGCTAGATTGAGCAAGTAAAGTGAGTCTAGTCTCAATGATGTGGCGGTGTTTACGCTCAGCTCGTCCATTTTGAGCTGAAGTGTAGGGACAAGAATTTTGGAATTCAATTCCATGTTGTGAAAGAAAAATTTGAAGGCTAAATATTCCCCACCCATGTCTCAACGAAGACATTTAATGGTTTTCTAGAGCTGATTTTCAACCAATGTTTTCCATCCAGCTAACCCCATCTTTCTCACTGAGTTGACAAACCACTGGATTATAGTCGAAGGAGTTGAGGCCAGCAAGAACTTGTCATACCAGATCAGTCGTGTCAACGGGAGCACCAGCGAGAGTGAGATTATCAGCAATCTACTTCATTTGTTTGAGATATTCAGCCATGGGCCACCCTTTTGCAAGCAACGAAACTCCTTTTTGTAGAGAATGACATTAGAACTAGAATGTGCCCCAAAGAGAGTTTACAGGGCATCTCAGAGACTCTTAAAGGTCTCATGACCAACAACGTCGGACGTAACGTCAACATCAGTGGAATTATATAACTAGCCCAGAAGACTTTGATCTTGATTCATCCAAACTTCATACACAGGGTTGTTTTGGGCAATAGACGAAAGTGAATCAGAGAGGGAACACAACTCAGAAGAACACGGCTTAGCACCCATGAGTAGACCTTCAAGTTAATGACTGCGAATCAAGGGCATGACCTTGCTCTTCCACAACAAATAGTTATCAGGCTTCAGTTTGATAGTACTGAAGGCACCAAGAGAGTGGCCGGAATGACTCATCGGCGGTGAAAAAAAAGACGACAACACAACATCGCCAGGACAACCAGAGACAACTTGAGACGAGAGACTAGAGGTCTAAACAAAGACAGAAGTAGAACCAACTGGAGCAGAATGTGGAATCGGCCATCGGTTTGAGGATCATGGTGTGGCTCCGATACCAAGATAACAAAGGTAATAAAAGTAGTTGTTTGGATAGAAAACCAGAGCAGTTGAGAGCCAATTGAATTAACTTTCCAATAATGACGACACAACCAATCGAGGAGTATATATAATGGGTACACACAAAACCCTACCAGCAGACCAATGACATAATGACAGTTGGACACATATATATTTGAGTTATATACATAAAATACACAATACACAATAAGTCGAGGTCAAAATCCTCCACCATTCCCATTTGAGCAAATCTTTAAAGCCTACAATAGATTTACAGTCTGGCTAACATTAAGGGTTTGCTTGAGAGAGGTGTTGAGAAGGGTTGGGAGGGATTTGCGAACAAACGAACCCCTCTGAATCCTTACTTGGTGTGAACACCTCAAGGTACGAACCCCTCCCAACGCCTCCTAACACCCTTTTTTCCAACCCCTCAAAATGAGGGGTTGTGAGGTGTCCACTCACAAAAACACCTCATAACATCTCCCAACCCCTTCCAACTCTCTCAATACCAAGCAAGAGTTCACTTTTATGAACCCCTCCCAACCCACATGTTAAGCATAGCCTAACGTGATGTGTCCAAAAGTCATTTGCTAAATCGAGTAGTGGTAAGTTTACTATCAAAATTGCGTAGAGCAACCACAATAGTTGTTACTTGTTGGGGACAACAAATACTGTTTGAAAATGTGTTTTTACTGATGTCGCTGCATTGAGAGGTGTAATTAAGTATGTGGCTTGATTTTTGGGTAATAGATATAAAGTTGTCTGACCTGAGGCTAAATTATAAAAATAATTTATCTAAAACTAAAAATGTAGTGGCTAAAATTTGGCCTGATTTACAATCAAGAAAGATATAAACTCAAGTCAAATATAGAGATTCACACGGAAGAACTAGGAATATCAAGGCCCAAAATTCAAAGTTGACAATTTGCATACACAATACACCAACCCATATGTTATAAATAGCCATCGCTTTCTTGTAAGAGCATGACGCACACTTGGAGACCAGACTCTCCAAAAAATTCTAACAAATTTCTTAGCATCAAACAATTTTCATAATCTCAACTCTGTCCTAAACACTTTCCCTTTTTCTTGGTTTCTGATACGATTTCTCTCTTTTTCTTTATGCCAGATTGATTTGACCGTTGAAACCTAATGATCGACACCGCCCAAACATGTCAATTATAGATTGGGGCATCTACAAAAATAAAATGTGGAAACTAGTAACTTTTGTGGTGGTTGACCTTTCTTTCTGTTTAGGACTGTTGAAAACGGTTGTTAATTAGGATGTGAATTTGTGCGAATCTGTTTCTGGGAATGCTAGTTCAATTCACTTTTTTCTTCTCCTCCTCACTCAATTCCTAGTCCTTACCAACCCTTGCTCCAAGACTATTATTTTTACTGCATTTTGATTAGTCTGCTTAACATTCAAATATGGCGTGCGCGCTTTCATGTATGTACAGCTGTCGTTTTTGTATTTATTGGAACAGAGTACCTCTTCCGCGGTTGGTAGGCTTTGGGTCCTAGTGATGTTTTGATTCAAATTTAGGCAGCTGAAAAATCATTAAAGATCTTGCCAAGGAAGATTCTCCTTAATTTATTATTTTTTACTATGATTATTGACACAAGTGGGATGGAATGATATCTATTCCCTTCCACGCAGTCATGAACCCCAACGTTTCTCCATCAAACAGTTGGCAGTCCATGTTGATGATTCCACATAAAATAGGATACCATCCATACCAACAGCTTTAGATCAAATATGGCGACGAATATTTCACACATCTACAGAGAAGGAAGTGATGGCAACTAGTGTAATTTCCATGAATTCGTGGTCCCTCTTTGTCTAACTAAAACTCAAGATTGAGTTTTTTAATTGAATTAAATACATTTTTAGTCATTAAATTTTTTATCATTTTTCATTTTAATCATCCAATATTCAAACGTTACAAATTAGTAATATAAAATCTTAATTTATTTCAGACTGATCACTTTGAGTTATCAAATTAAAACAATAGGTTTATCATTTTAAAATAATAAAATTATCATATTAGAACAAATTAAAATTTTAAGAACTGATGTGTAACATTTGAACTAAAATGAAAAAATGATAAATCAAAAATATACTTAACCCTTTTTCAATTGGAAAACAGGGTTTAGGGAGTGTCATTCCCAATTTGCCATACAATTCACTCTCTTCCCCCGCCTTATTTTCTGTACAATCGCGCACGCACCAACACAATTCGGTCAAGCCTACTTTCTCTCTCCCTCTCTCTATTTCCTCTATAAGAAGTCAGGTCCTGGTGATCTCTTTCTGTCTTTATTTCCCTCCATCCTCTTTGTGTCTCCGCAAAAAAAAGCTTCTGTTTCTCAACAATGGCGGATCTCAAGTCAACGTTCATGAAGGTCTACTCGATTCTCAAATCCGAGCTGCTCGACGATCCTGCTTTCGAATGGACTTCCGATTCCCGTCAATGGGTCGAGCGGGTACTTCGCATTTCCACATCTTCTCCTTTCAGTGCTTTTTTGATTGCTTCTGTGCATGTTTCTTCCTTCTTCAATGATTTTTGCTTTTCTGATCGTCTTTGTTTTTGAATTTTCAATGTATGATGCCTAAAGTTTTAAAATTTCTCGGCATACTTTTTACTGTTTGAGGTTGGAATTGCTCTTCCTTCTTTGACATTAATGTGGGAGAATTGATCATAAGAGAAGTGAGGACTAATATGAGATACTGATGTGGAGATTGAGCAAGTGATTTGACTTAAATGTATATGAACACAGAAGTGATAATCAAATTTGATAAAACAGTTCATGGAAGGCTGTTTTCGTTTTTCTCAAACTTTATTATGATAATGATTTCTGGGTTTCTTGTAGCCTGTAAGAACCTCTTTCTTATCAAATCATATTTATCTTTTAAAATTAGCAGAATGCGGTGTTCTTAGGCCATGGACATTCATATTCCCAACTTGATGCTTGCTGACCTTCTAATTAATGAACCAGGATCATTGCAAGTCTTGGTTTTATCTTTCTCAACTTTTGAATGAGTGAAGATTTATACCATCATTCTAAAATTCTGGCGTATTTTCAAACTAGAGATACATATTGTTTCTGAGCAATCTTAGTTCTCGAGAATGTATGTGATCAATCGCACAGTTCATAATTAGTTCTTTCTCTTTCTCTCAGTCTCTAACCGCCTTGTTTTGACCTATCTATTGCAGATGTTAGACTACAATGTGCCTAAAGGTGGGAAATGAAAATTTATATCAAGTTGTTTTCAAAAGACATTATGTCCCCAGGACTTTGTAATCATTCAGGATCTCAATTTATTTTTCAGGGAAGCTGAACCGAGGCCTCTCTGTACTCGACAGCTACAAATTGTTGAAAGAAAGAGAAGAATTAACTGAAGAGGAAATGTTTCTTGCAAGCTCTCTTGGTTGGTGTATTGAATGGGTATGCTGATGAATACCTTTATGTGTTCCTTGTTGGGCCTATTAAGATACTGCTCGTCTCAAACATTAATCTTATAATTATGACAAAAATACATGCAGCTTCAAGCATATTTTCTTGTTCTTGATGACATTATGGACAGCTCTCATACACGGCGAGGTCAACCTTGTTGGTTTAGATTGCCAAAGGTTTGTGCTAGCAGAGCGTAATTTTTTTCTCTCTATTAATTTCTGTTATTGCTAGTGAATTAACTAACTTTTGGGAATGTATGTTTTGTAGATTGGTATGATTGCAATAAATGATGGGGTTTTACTTCGTAATCACATTCCTAGGGTTCTAAGAAAACATTTTCGGGACAAGCCTTACTATGTTGATCTGCTAGATTTGTTTAATGAGGTAATTGATTTATTTGACTTGGGTTGCTTTTCATTATAAAAGTGCGCTCAAAATGTTATATACACCATGCTATGTAGGTTGAGTTTCAAACAGCCTCAGGACAGATGATTGACCTGATTACAACACTTGAAGGGGAGAAAGATTTATCCAAATACACGCTGTCACTGTGAGTAACATCTTAGCTTGTATCCATCCATATCAGATAAACCTAGTTACTGCTTTTTGCTTGTGAGACACAAAAATGGTCTGACAAAGGACCCTGTATTCACCATGATCATGCACTTGTGCACTATTGTGCTTGAAACTTTGAAAGTATAAAAATATAGCATGTTAAAAATCAGTGAGATTTTTAAAATTTAATGTATGGTTCTCATCTTGTATGGGTGGGCTAATACTCTATACTTTTGTTTGTTCGTTTTTTTTGCAGTCACCGGCGCATTGTTCAGTATAAAACTGCCTATTACTCATTTTACCTATCTGTGAGTACAAATTCTTATAAATGTTGAAGGCTTCTGTACACAATTTATTAGCTAATCTGGTCATTGTGTTGTTGCAAAGAACATTTGATGATTAGCCCAATCATCAGTAGTTTCATTGATGTATTATAGAGAAAAGAACTAGAGATATCTCCAACATATTATTTTCTGGAAGATATCACTAGAACGGCTGTTATTTGAGTGTGTTTTTCTTGAAGTAATTTTGTAACTATAAACTAGTTGTCTTGTGTTTTTGTAGTTTGAGTTCCAATGAAATAGAGTTTCTTTTGAAGTGTTTGAGCAATGGAATACAATCGTCTTTTGGGATATTTCTCTTGTTTGTCCCAGAAACTTTGAATGAAATTCCTTTTCAGTTTAGGACCAGAATCTGACTTAGCAGATCTTTCCGAGGATGTGAATTCCTTCAATACATTTATCCTACATCAACTTAAAAACCCAGGTTTCCTGGGCAGATTCTGTTAACTTGAAGCACTATTTGCCTTGTACGAGAATGTTAAAAGATGATTTCAACTATGTATCTTGTAGATTAATGTATACTGCCCTTTTCATGATTTTTTTCCCCTTCCAATGTTCGCTTGCTTTTATGTTGGATTGCTAGAATGTAATTATTGCCTTGTATTGTTCACTAAATTTGTTCAGGTTGCATGTGCATTGCTCATGTCTGGTGAGAAACTAGAGAACCATCCAGATGTCAAGAACATCCTTGTTGACATGGGGATTTACTTTCAAGTACAGGTAATTTTCTTTTCGGCATCATAAAAGTCCATATTTTATATCATTTACTTTATTATTTTTTGTTTGCTTGTTATTAGTTGTGGCTAGGGGTATCCAAATCTAATTTGCAATCGAGGAACCATTATGAACCGTTGTTATTTGGGTTTTCAGTTTTGGTTTTTGGTTAACGGTTTCGGATTTGGTTATGAATTTAGAGATTTTTCGGATATTTTTTCGGATTTGCTTTCGGATTTAACTGAAAAAACCAATTAAAATTTTATTATGTTTTATATATTTACTTATTTAAATAATCAAGGCTAAAAAATTAAATAATTAGGTTCAAATACAATTTCTAATTTATCCATTAGGGATTAAAATAGCATCTCCATCTAGCTTATTCTCATTGAAATTATTTCCTAATGAATCAAAATGTTTATTTTGTTCATTATAACAGATTCAAACATGGCGCACACTGAATTTTAGACTATTAAGAATTTACAATGTTTATTTTGTTACTAGCATCTTAGTTAGGGGACTAAAAGAATAAACTGGAACTCAAGAAAATATTTGTTGCCTTGACTTTTGGATTTATGGTCATTGAAAATAACATTATTTATGTATTTATATTGTTTTGACTTTTGTATTTCTAATAGTTTTAGTCCTCGAATTATCCTTGAACTTTTTTTAATCATACTAGATTGATGAAATGTTTTTTAATTGTCAAAATCGAAATCCGATCCGAACCGAAAAAGTTCAGTTTTTTCGGTTTGGTTGTCCGATATATATTTTTCGATTACAGATTTTAAAATATCATAACCAAATCAATTCGGATATTTCGGTTTCGGTTAAAAACCGAACCGACACCCCTAGTTGTGGCATTACTTTTAAAGTTTTAAAGCTTATGTCGATTTGGTGCAAGAAATTCATCTCTTTGAATAATTATAGTTGATTAATATATATGCTCTAATGGATTTTATCTGCTAATGCCAATAGTTTGCTGTTTCTTTTTTTTTTTTGTCCCTTTTAGGATGATTATTTGGATTGCTTTGGTGATCCTGAAACCATTGGCAAGGTGAGCTCCAGTGTGATGTATACCCTTGATTACAGTGTGTGATAATATGATCTCGTCTGCATGTTTCATGAGATTTTTTGTAAATAATTACCTTTATGCCATCAGATAGGAACAGATATTGAAGACTTTAAGTGCTCCTGGTTGGTTGTGAAAGCATTGGAGCTATGTAATGAAGAGCAAAAGAAAGTGCTATATGTAAGAATGGAGTCTTATTTGTCAACATTGTGATATTTCCTCATAAATGGGAGGATCAACGCATAATTTTATAATTAATCTGGTTGTTTCATTCCAGGAAAACTATGGAAAGCCGGACCCAGCCAATGTCACGAAAGTCAAAGCCCTCTATAATGAGCTTAATCTTGAGGTTTGCGCTTGATCTTTATTGAGGTTGAGGAAATTTGCTATGTATCTCATTCTTCCTCTTTTCTTATCAATTCTTCAATGCATTTTTAGGGTGTATTTACTGAGTATGAAAGCCAAAGCTACGAGAAACTCATAACTTCCATCGAAGCCCATTCAAGCAAGGCAGTGCAAGCAATGTTGAAGTCCTTTCTGGCTAAGATATACAAGAGAGAGAAGTAGAGAATCTATCTCAAGAATGTGGGGAAGTTTAGACTGGGTCGAAAAAGACCCTCGCCTTCCATTCTGACATGTTTTTTTTTCCTAGTGTCATGATTGAAAAAGATTGAATCTTGTTGTATCCTATTCCTTGAAAATTTCTGCCTCTGCTTTGTTTGTTACTTTTTTTTTAATAAAGATTCATTGCTCTTGAGATTTGAGATGATGTATTCAAGCTTGCTGGTTTCATGTTTTTTTTTTTTATGAAACGGCTTGATCACAGGATAGATAGACATGTCTTCACTATTCACCAATGGTAGAGAAAAATCAAAAAATAAAAGATGCCTTCAAGTAGAAGACGCAAAGAAACAAAGCACAAATAATGAAAAAGACTAGAGCACAGACAGCTAAGGAGACTTGCATACATCCAATTTAAAGAAAGCTAAAACCACATGATCATGTTTGCTGTATTGGCTTTGATTGTTGCTCTGTTCATAGAAGCTGCTAAGATTTTAGACTTGTTCATTCTTTTGCATCAAATACCTATGTTGATCCCAATAAATTTTGGGTCAATTGTACTTTATAGCACCGAAAAATAAGGGTTGTCACACTTTGATCACTGTACTTTCATTTGTTATAAAGTCATTTGAATTGTAAAAGTGATACAAATGGGTCATTCAGACATTTTAAACAGTTCCAATCAGGGGTTATGCTAATGTGACACTTAGTCAACATATATTTGCTTATGTGGCTGATTACGTGACTTGTAGGTGAACGAATTATTTCTCCATATATAGTAATATCTATAAATTGATATGGCAGTATATAGTTTTTTTAACGCAATAATTTTTTTTATTTAAAAATTGATAACTCCAATCCCCTCCAACAAGTCCACGCCGTCCTCCTCCCCCGTTCCCTTCCTCACCTTCAATATGGAGTAGAAAAAAACAATCTTGTGTAGCCTTGTTCACAGTGGACAATAAATACATACTTGTTCTGCAACATCTCAAGATGTAGTTTGGTTAAGGAGTTTCCTGGAACATTTAAAAATTGTCAAATCGGCATTAGAACTAGAGACAATTTTTTGTGATGACATTGCTGCATTGACTATTGCCAAGGATTCTAAATATCATGGAAAGACTAAACATATCAAGAAAATATATCATCATATTAGAGATGCAATTACTAAAAGGGATGTGGTCCTAAAATACATGTCTATAAACAATAGCTAGGGATGTATTCACTAGGCATATAAAATATCTAGGCTTATATAGAATGTAATCTGCGATAAGGATACTTGTAGTTTGTTGAATGTCATTTGCATATTATTCAACATTTATTTTATGGTATATATTATAAGAATAGAGTTGTACAATTTAATAAGATATGTCAACAGACTAAGATTGACTCACTCACACAAGTAATCGCCTCCAACGCTTGTAAAGTGAGTAGAGATGAGACTATTTGAGTTATAGCGCTCAATTAACGACTTGAGCGCAGTGAATTTTTTTTTAATTCAAAGTCATTAATTAGGACTCGCCTTGGTTAGGATCAACATGAGGTTCTTAAATTAAAGAGCCGACATGAATATATCCCGGCCATTCATGTGTCTATATGATGAAAGCTGTGTGTGAAGTGAGTCATTTGACACTATTAATAGTGAGTAGATGAAAATTTCAGGTTTGACACTTGTGATTTGATGACAAGACTAAAACTCATATGGTGTATTACCTCTAACAAGGAGAGCAATGCCATATTCTTTATCTTAGGATAATAAAAAGAGAAGTCAGAATTCGTAAAATTGGCCCAAAATGGGCTAGACTTCTGATGCAGTGGGCTTGCAGCTAGACAAGTCAATATGCGGCAATGGTTTTTGAAGATCCGTAGCTTTAAGCAAGATTGGAGTTACGTACCCATTGTATGTTTTCGAAAAGAGAATTTTGTGCTCTACAGATTTACAGTTCATCTCAGACTCTAATTCCTATGTTTAAGTTGCCTGCGCTGCCTTTTAGTTTTCTTATGCTTTAATTTAGTAGGTTTCATAGTTTGTTTCTAGTTTTCTTGTTTTAGTGCAATTAGAGTTTAATATGTTGTATAAATATCATTTCATATCTATGTTTTAGGGACTTTGATTGATTATTAATGAAAATGAGATTCTTTCTCAATTATCTTTCTTCTTAAATTGTCGTTGAACAATTCAATTTGGTTTGTTAAACCTAAATCGACGTAACTACGATTTATTATGCGTTTCCTCTTCATAAACTTTGAACTTTAGAAGAAGTTCCAGTGGATGGCCTTCAATCATCTTTTCGAATTATCGGAAAGCCTCTCGATATGAGGTCGTGATTCAAGAAGAAACCCAAAGGAAGCTTAATACTTATGGTACAGATCGAGAGGCATCACTCACTACATAACGTGCAACGAAATAAGATAATTTTCACCAATAATCATCATTGAAGTTCCTTCCTTGAATATGTACGTCACACAAGGAAATGCATCCATAGAACCTGTTTACTGCTTTTTGTACAAGCATATATGTGGCCTTTGCTGATTGGATGAACAAGTGTGCAAGAGGTGCTAAGACCTCAATGTGATGATTTGAACTAACTGCAGAGTGACCCATTAGACTTCTAGGAATCCAATGACTATTCAAGTTAAGAAGAGACCTAAAATAGATTTGAATTCTTAACTAAATTGAAAAACAACATTGCTAACACGAAGCTTTGATTGCAATTGAATTGAACTTGAAGAAAGTAATTTACATTGCTATTAAATGAAAATTTGAACAGACGAATATGTACGCTTAAGAAATAAATTGGAAACAAGGATAAATATGACTCAAATTTACTTAAAAAAGATTTGATTGAAGTCTTGTTTTGGATTGAACTTTTTTGAGAGCGAGAGAGAACTTCTCTTGCCCTTGTTTTCCCTTTCCTTTTATAGATATCAATATGAAGAACCAGCGACCATTTCCCACGTTCTTCTGGCCATACTTCTCCTTTCTCGGCTTGTACATTTCTCTCACTTTAAGCTATATGCTGCCACATAAGCACAACCAATCTTGTATTCCTCAGGTTTGCTATCATGTATCACTTTTTTCTTAACTTTAAATGATCATAACCCTAGAATTTTTTATAATCGGCTTGTACATTTCTCTCACTTTAAGCTATATGCTGCCACATAAGCACAACCAATCTTGTATTCCTCAGGTTTGCTATCATGTATCATTTTTTTCTTAACTTTAAATGATCATAACCCTAGAATTTTTCATAATTTAAAATATTAATGCTTGAATATTTCTTTATTTGCCACGTAGTGCCCATTAATTCTGCTGCTTTACGCCTTAACTTCTCGACTCCTTAGATGGATCAAGTCAACTTCTTTCCTATCTTGGCGACTAATTCCTTAATCTTCTCAATTTTTTTTTGCCATGTGTAAAGCCTTGTGTTTTTACAATTGTCACTCTCTTATTGAATAGCCATAATTCCAATTGAGCCAATCCAAATTTATCCTAAACTCCAAAGTTCAAACCATAAGCTTTCATATTATGAGCCTAATGGGCCAAATCCATTGGTCGAATTTTAGTGTAAATAGAACCATTGTATTAAGACATATAAAATCAATAATTAGTTAAACCTTATGCAAATAAATTCATATTGCAATGTGAAAAATGGCTATTATCACTCGGTAATTTTGGAAGGAAGAACAAAATAAAAGCAAATTCGAGCCTACATTTTAGGTTTGAATAGTTCATTTAAGGTAACATATTATTCCTTACATAATAAAAATAATAGTACAATACAATCACTTAACCTGGAATCATTTTACAGAATTTCTAAATTCTACAGTATATACTCAAGTACGTCGAATAGCAGTTTCGGGAGCGTGGGGACTGCAGTATAATACACTAAGAAACCTTTTCACATAACAAACCACCACACCCCAGATGAAATCAAAATGGTGATCCATCTCTGATATGCTACAAAATCAGATGAACTGGTACCAGTGACGCCAACAAGAAACCTACACTCACCAACTGAAGGGTCCTGGAAGGTGACCATACCAAGCCCATCAAAGTCACAACTTTGTGCATTCTGCATTTGCAGCTGATAAAAACTGTTGAATGCATATGAGATATTTCCTTTTGCACCAATTCCATTACATGAACCCCCATAGTTGAGTGTCGTGCAATCTGCAACATTACAAGCAATTTTCATGTGATTTGCCACCCCGGACAGATCTTTAGCTGGGTCTGCCACACACCACCTAGAAGGAAGGTATTCAACACTATTTGCATTCTTTAGTAACTTGTTACCTGATCCGAGTTTTAAAGCATACTTAGCTTGGCCATCAAAGGAGAAAATCCCCCAGTGTCTCTCAAAGTTTCCAGGAAGTACACTCTTGGCCCCTTCATCAAGTAAGCTGAAGAGATATATATCCATAGGAGGGACACCAGGCCGCAGAGGGGTTCCCTTGTTACTTAAAACATGATTTATGAGGCCTTGGTTGAAAACCCTAGAAGCAGTGAGATTTGCACCGATGGCTCCATCTGTGGGCCAACCCACCTCTCCAATGACTATGGGCATCTGACCATACCCAATTCTATTGAGAGCTGCAACTAAGGTGTCCAAATTTCCATCAAATGCATTGTAGTAAATGTTGGGCCCATCTGTTACAGCATGGGTGGTACCCTCAAAGAAGGCATAATCTTGAGGAAAATCTGAGTTCCCATAGAGGCTGAGAAATGGGTAAATATTGACTACAAAAGGAGAACCATTTGCGTTGAGAAATGAAACAAGCTGGGTAATAATTTGCAAAAGTTCAGGCCTAAATGCCCCTTGAGAAGGAATATTGGACTCATAGGCATCTGCATTGCATGGAACCACCAACTTAACATAGCCAGCAAGATTTTCTTTGGACAAGGACTGCTGTAAATTAAGCAGGGCAGGCACGACATAATTCTGAAATTGACCTGAATAACTTGTAAGGAATGGCTCATTTCCTACCGCAATGTACCTGCCATCATAAACTTAGAGTTACAACTGAAGATCTTCAACAAATCCACTAACTCCAGATATTCTAGAAAGAAAGAATCTTTATTAGAAGTCCTATGCATTTTCAAACAAAGTTCAAGCAATAAGATTGCTCCAATTTCTATACTTTGTTAGATGGGTTGTCTGCATTGAGGCTCTCAAAACCTATCTGGCATCCCACGGTGACTGTTACTAAAACTATCATGTTTTGACTCAATGTTGAACATCTCCGTAATGAAATAGCTTATTGAGATTGGGAAAAATGTCATATAACATCAACTCATAAACTGGACGATGTTGTATGAATTCTAGGATGATGAGCTATGCAAGCAGCTTGCCATGAAGGGTAGGTAGCAAAGGAAGTCCAGCACTCCAACCCGCATCTTTCAAGACAATTCAATCTACTTAGTGAGGAAGTCGGGCAAAACTTGCTGCATAGCAACTCAGAAAATTAAAGATCCCAATCACAAACGGGATGGGGGTAGCTGGAATGATTGCATGAAATACCATCACATCTCCACCCTTGATTCAAATCATGGTGGGATATGACAACACCACCACCAATACATTCAATGGTGGTGATGTGATGGTATTTCATGCAATCATTCCAGCAAATCCATTTCCATCACAAACACAAGGTTGTGACTAGTGATATGACTGAAAAAATTCAGTAAGGAAATTCTATCAACTATCCAAGGATCAACCAATTTGACCACCTTCTTTTTCGCAGCCCAAATATGCCACTAATGGGGTCAAATTTTTTATTTTAAATATATACAAATTAGCTAAGGAATTCCAGAATTTCACATGGATGAGCTTTTCATAGCACCATACGTGGTAGTCACGAATTACCAACAACGAGTCTATGAGAAGTAAGCAACAAATGAGTTCTGTAGAACTTATGAACGATCCATCACAAATGATATTTACATAGATGGTAAATTCAACATTTAGAGCACTACCCCCTCACTGAATCAAAAACTAGAGAAGAGGCTCCAAACAACTGAGGCAAAGACGCATACTTTGCAACATGGTTCTTCTTGGATACTCGTACTCATCCCCAAAATCACAAATAAGTGTAATTCCGATAACCATAATGTTATCTTTTACAGCAAAAATGCTAGTAAAACCAAAACAAAAGGAAAAAAAACAAATATATATATTTAAAAAAACCAGGATACTAGAAAGGGGTCTAGTCATAGAGACTAACCTGATATCAGCACCACCCTTAACGACGTATCTGGAGATATTCTGACGAATAAACATATCAGAAGTAAGGGTGGAAGAGGCCAAGGCAGCCAGCATCTCATTGGGTAATCCAGCCATGACCTGAATCCCGCTCCCCATAAGAGATGTGAGCACATCTGGTTCTGTACCAAACAGCTTCACCTTCTGTATTTTGTTTTCTTTGAGGAGATCAACCACCGTAGAAGGCTTCAGCTTGTGAAAAGACACTGTGCCCCAGTTTACCCCAATGGCGGATTCGGAGACCTGAACTGGCACCAAGAGAAGTAGTAAAAGATTTAGACAAAAGATAGGTGATGCTGCTGAGCCTGACATCTCTGCCTTTGACATATGAAGACCTCGTTGTGCCTAAAGCTTAATCTACTCATTCAGTGTAAGAATCCCAAAATTACAACATTCAGAGGCGGCAGAGAGGGAGTCTCCACAGACGGGAAGACACTGTTAACCGCTCGGAAAGAGTAAAGTGCAGGAAATTTCCAGATAAAACTGCAAAAGTGTTTGGAGGTGGTTTGTTTTTTTAGTTTTTAAAAACTTTTGAGTTAGTGTTTTTAAAACCGTTTTAAGAATTAAAAGTATGTTAAAAATTTATTTAATTTATGTTTTTTAATTACGTTTTTGATTATTAAAAATATGAAATTGAAATTCATTAAAATTAAACTCAAATTAAACTAAAGCGGATCAATAATGAGTCCAAATAGGGAGTCCAAATAGGGTCAACACTGGGTCACGGCCTTCCGGTGACTGATTTGATTGGGAAAAAAGTGGGTCAAATGCTTCTTAGTCCGGTGATTCCAATTAAAATGGTGGATATCATCGGTATTGACCATGGTGGCCGAATCTGTCAATTTTCCTTCGCGATGGCTGCAAATTTTAAAGGGAGATTTCGGTAGCTACAGTTGACTAAACGAGGTGAGTATGGTCGGGTTTTTGTTGCTTATCGCCTTGCGAAACTTTTGAGACTAACCAGGTAGAAAATGGCTGCCAGACGGAGGCTGAGGCATGAAGAGGAGAGAAAGGCGTGAGGAAGAGAGAGAATCATGTGAAAGGAGAGAGAAACTGCTGCATCAAAAGTTTCAAATAATTACAACAATACCACCGATCTTTGACAAATAAGCTGGAAACATGAATATCATGTTTTCACTTTTTTGGTTTTCAAAAACAAAATTTTGAGTTATTGTTTTCTAAAAATTGAATTCTTGATATTGAGAGAATTTGGTAATGGAGAGTGAAAAATTGTATTGAAATATGTGTTTTTATTGATGTAGGTGTATTGAAATATGTGTTTTACTGATGTGAATAAGTAACTAGGATCCAATTGTGTGTAATAAATATGAGTTCCAATTGGAGAATTTGGAGTGCTTGAAAGTGATGTGCATTGAAGATGCTCTTATTATGACATTTCATTTATTTGGTTCCAGTATTACCCTGTTTTATCTATGGTATGTGATGACATCCCAAACTCGTAAAGCTATGATGATGTATCAGTAGAAGTCCGAAGTAGGGTTTCTTTGGATGGACGGTCCTCTTCCTCTGAAGTAATGGTTTTCTCGGATGTTGTGATCTGCACGAACGAACACACGTAAGCTAGAAGCCCCGCTAGAGAGTGTTCTCTGGCGCTGGCGCTCCGATGCTTAAGTCAGATGCTAGCACAGAGTAACTCTCCGAAGAACACTGCTCGATATTCTTGGTAAAGGAGTTAATAGTGTTTAAGTGAAAGAGTCATCCCTTTTACCTGTGGGGTAACCCCATTTATGTAGTGAAGGTGGTTTCCATTAATAGAACTTGAGTGGTAGTGAATAATACCTTGCCAAATAAAGGAGTTACTGTTTTACCAGGAGGAGTTACTGTTAACTGAAAACTGCTTTGTTGCTGACAGTGCTGCCACGTGTCTTATTCGTATCGGAGAGGATAATTATCCTTATCATTTGCCCCCTCAGACCTGTGATTGGTTATCAGGAATGATCAATGATAGGTCTGGCATAGCTGTCGCCTTTATGAGTTGGCGTGCCCGAGGGTGGCATTGATGAAAAGATTTTGGATGGTTTGGATTGAATCTGAAGTGATCCGACGGTTCTATGATGAGCAGTGGCTAAGCAGCTCAGGCGAGAGGATGCCAAAGGTCTCGTTATCGGGTTCATTGACCGGTGAGGTCTTCCACTATAAATAGTGAAGACGTCGCTTTCTAGGGTCACTTGCTGCCAAATTGAGAGACCCGAGCATAAAGATCACCGAGCAACTACCGTTCCTTCTTTTACCGAGCAATCACTTTGATGATCTCTTACTTCTCGTCTTCGGTCAAGGTACGAGAAATGTCTTCCCCTTCTTCGGATAGTGTGGGTAATTTATTAGAGGATGCCGACCTAGGTTCTTCTCCATCAACATCCAAAACTCCTCCTGTTAGGATGAATCTTAGGCTTCCTCTAGCAGAACATCCTTTCTTCGCCCCCTGGGTTTGAGGCTCCCCATCAGGAAGCCTGAGCAGCAGGTGATGGTACTAGGGAGCCTAGAAACCTAAGTTGTAGCCTCACCGCCTTTGAGGTAGAGGCTCAACAAAAATTGTTCGGCATTCCCTACCCTCGTAGGCCTGTGCCTGAGGGGGTGTCTCATTTTGATCCTCAGCACGGGGAGTTCGCCCTTTCTACTACCGCTCTCTCATATGAGTGTCGGATTCCTTTGGCTCCGGCCATATGTTCCTTCTTTGATCGGTTTGATATTTGTCGTACCTATTTAGCTCCCAACTCTTGGGTTTTCCTCGGCACAATACTCCATTATTATGACGAGCTCCGTGTTCCTTTCTCTTCGAATGTCCTTCAGCACATCTTTTCACTATGTAGAGCCCTGAGGAATCCTGGGTTATGTTATTTGAAGTTTAAGAAAGGCTCAGTGGCTCCCAAGTATTTTGTTAACAAGTCTTTGGTAAGGAAACCACATTTTGCAGCTAACTAGGTCACACGAGACCTACTATCCACGAGTTCTGAAATCAAAAACCGAAATGCCAGTATTGTAGAGCTCGAAAAGTAGTGTGAAATCAAGCTAAAAATCATCGAATTTTGAACTCGGAGTCAACGGATATTAAGGAAACCATTTACGTCAAGAAACCATATTTTGCGGTTAACTAGGTGACACAAGACCTACTAGCCACGAGTTCCGAAATCAAAAACCGAAACTCCAGGATTGTAGAGCTCAAAAAGTAGTGTGAAATCCAGCTAAAAATCACCGAATTCAGAACTCGGAGTCAACGGATATTAAGAAAACCATTTACGTAAGGAAACCACATTTTGCAGCTAACTAGGTGACACAAGACCTACTAGCCACGAGTTTTGAAATAAAAAACCCAAGCTCCAGGATTGTAGAGCTCGAAAATTAGTGTGAAATCAAGCTAAAAATCATCGAATTATGAACTCGGAGTCAACGGATATTAAGAAAACCATTTACGTCAAGAAACCACATTTCGCGATTAACTAGGTGACACGAGACCTACTAGCCACGAGTTCTGAATTCAAAAACCGAAATGCCAGGATTGTAGAGCTCGAAAAGCAGTGTGAAATTATGCTAAAAATCACCGAATTCAGAACTCGGAGTCAACGGATATTAAGAAAACCGTTTACGTAAGGAAACCACATTTTGCAGCTAACCAAGTGACACGAGACCTACTAGCCACCAGTTCCGAAATCAAAAACCGAAACGCCAGCATTGTAGAGCTCGAAAAGTACCGTAAAATCAAGCTAAAAATCACCGAATTCTGAACTCTTAGTCAACGGATATTAAGGAAACCATTTACTTTAAGAAACCACATTTCACGATTAATTAGGTGACGCGAGACCTACTAGCCACGAGTTCTGAAGTCAAAAACCGAAACGCCAGCATTGTAGAGCTCGAAAATTGTTGTGAAATTATGCTAAAAATTACCGAATTCAGAACTCGGAGTCAACGGATTTTAAGAAAAACGTTCACTCTCAAGAAAACACATTTCGCGGCTAACTAGGTGACACTAAACCTACTAGCCACGAGTTCTGAAATCAAAAACCGAAACTTCAGGATTGTAGAGCTCGAAAAGTAGTGTGAAATTGAGCTAAAAATCACTGAATTCAGAACTCGGAGTCAACGGATATTAAGGAAACCATTTACGTCAAGAAACCACATTTTGCGGTTAACTAATCGACGCGAGACCTACTAGCCACGAGTTCTGAAGTCAAAAACCGAAACGTCAGGATTGTAGAGCTCGAAAAGTAGTGTGAAATTATGCTAAAAATCACCGAATTCAGTGTTGGTGTATGCTCTAGGAGCTAATCATAGGATGATTGTATTAGCATACATTTATTATGTTATATTGAGGTATTTTATTTGTTATGAATTATTTATCTGCACTATATAAATGATTATGATAAATATCCCTAGAATAGTTGATTCGATGCTATGAGACTTCAAGTGTGTGACTTGAACGTGAGATCTTCATAGATGTATATAGAACACTATTCCTAAATGTCCCTAGTCGAGTATTATTGTTAAATGGGATAACATTAATACGTTGAGACTAGTATGTACGTTGATTGATGACTAAATCTTGCGAGTCATGGATATGAGATATCAAATCAATACATAGGTACTTGTTAGAGAACGGGAAGTACTGGAAAGACCCAACATGAGAATACTGCATGGATTGTTATATGAATGTCATAAGCTATTCTCATAGTGACAATGATATATGTTTTCCTTTAACCTGAAATCACTATGGTTCCCAACATGAGGAGTTATACACTTTGATACTGTCTAACGTCACTTGTAAAAGGGTTGGCTATAAAGTCAGTGATTGGGTATATCACGAATCATGTGGAGGGATGTGAGTGACCTAGATGGTATTTGTCCCTTCTATATAACAGGAGTGATATCCGTGGGCCCTTTGTTTGAGTGAGACTTAGAAATGCATAGCCGTGCTCAAATGAATCAATATGTGATATTGATTTCGTTTGTTTTTAATAGTCTACTCGGAATCAAGAAACACATAGATTAACGTATACGAGGATGACACATTCCATGCCTCGATGTTAATCAAGATATTAAGGACAAAGGGACTACATATAAATTGGTCATAAATAAAGGTTATGTCGAATCATTGACATTCTCGTTATTTGGGTAACAATGATGTGTTGCTAGATACCTCTCATTATTTGTGATGCTAGAATATGATTTTAGTTTCACCGCTAACATAACGAGAACCTATAGGGTCACACACATAGAATAAGTCAAAGATTATGTTATTTAAGAATAACATATTACGTTTGGGCTTAGGGCTTTATGTAAGGTCCATTACCGGTTTAATTAATAAGATTAATTGAACATGGTCAAGAGTCCAAAAACGTGGGCTTTTTCTTCAAGGAGATCTGGGCCTTTTCGGTTTTACTTGACTCACGAAATATTTAGGGTTAGTGTAACCCTAGGAAGAAACACAACACTTGGTGTGCCGCACTTCTTGGTGAGTTGAGAGAGAAACGGATTGGAGCTTCTTCTCCTAGTTACTAGCATAACGTGAAGAGGCGATCTTTGGCTTGTTCGTGTGGATACCATAGAGGCGTGTTGTTCGGTTGGATAACGCGGATTGATTCGGATCATTCAAGCCAAGCAATCGGTTGTTTTCTGCACTTCAAGAGGTAACTTCTCATCACCGATTTATGCCATTTCACATGGATTCTCTGGAGGGTTTCAATAAAAATTTAAACTTCCCCTGTGTATGAGATATTGAAACCCAGCATTCAGAACTCGGAGTAAACGGATTTTAAGAAAACCGTCTACGTAAGGAAACCACATTTTGTAGCTAACTAGGTGACACGAGACCTACTAGCCACGAGTTCTGAAATGAAAAACCGAAAAGCTGGGATTGTAAAGCTCGAAAAGTAGTGTGAAATCAAGCTAAAAATCACCGAATTCTGAACTCGGAGTCAACAGATTTTAAGAAAACCGTTCACTCTGAAGAAATTACATTTCGCAGCTAACTAGGTGACACAAGACCTACAAGGCACAAGTTTTGAAATCAAAAACCGAAATGCCAGGATTGTAGAGCTCGAAAAGTAGTGTGAAATCGAGCTAAAAATCACCGAATTCAGAACTCGGAGTCCACAGATATTAAGAAAACCGTTTACGTAAGGAAAACATATTTTGCAGCTAACTAGGTGACCCAATACCTATTAGGCACAAGTTATGAAATAAAAAACTGACTTCCAAGATTGTAGAGCTCGAAAAGTAGTGTGAAATTTTGCTAAAAATCACCTAATTCTGAACTCGGAGTGAACGGATATTAAGGAAACCGTTCACTCTCGAGAAATAATATTTCGCAGTTAACTAGGTGACACAAGACCTACTGGCCACGAGTTTTGAAATCAAAAAATGAAGACCCACGATTGTAGAGCTCGAAAAGTAGTGTGAAATCGAGCTAAAAATCACCGAATTCAGAACTCGGAGTCAACAGATATTAAGAAAACCGTTTACGTAAGAAAACCACATTTTGCGGCTAACTAGGTGACACGAGACCTACTAGCCACAAGTTCTAAAATCAAAAAATGAAATGCCAGGATTATAGAGCTCGAAAAGTAGTGTGAAATCAAGCTAAAAATCACCGAATTCTGAACTCGGAGTCAACGGATATTAAGGAAACCATTTACGTCAAGAAACCACATTTCGCGATTAACTAGGTGACGCGAGACCTATTAGCCACGAGTTCTGAAATCAAAAACCGAAATGCCAGGATTGTAGAGCTCAAAAAGTAGTGTGAAATTATGCTAAAAATCACCGAATTCAGAACTCGGAGTAAACGAATTTTAAGAAAACTGTTTACGTAAGGAAACCACATTTTGCAGCTAACTAGGTGACACGAGACCTACTAGCCACGAGTTCTGAAATGAAAAACCGAAAAGCCGGGATTGTAAAGCTCGAAAATTAGTGTGAAATCCAGCTAAAAATCACCGAATTCTAAACTTGGAGTCAACGGATTTTAAGAAAACCGTTCACTCTCAAGAAACTACATTTCGCGGCTAACTAGGTGACACAAGACCTACTAGGCACGAGTTTTGAAATAAAAAACCGAAATGCCAGGATTGTAGAGCTCGAAAAGTAGTGTGAAATCGAGCTAAAAATCACCGAATTCAGAACTCGGAGTCCACGGATATTAAGAAAACCGTTTACGTAAGGAAAACACATTTTGCAGCTAACTAGCTGACCCAATACCTATTAGGCACAAGTTATGAAATAAAAAACCGACTTCCAAGATTGTAGAGCTCGAAAAGTAGTGTGAAATTTTACTAAAAATCACCGAATTCTGAGCTCGGAGTCAACGGATATTAAGGAAACCATTCACTCTCGAGAAATAATATTTCGCGGTTAACTAGGTTACACAAGACCTACTGGCCATGAGTTTTGAAATCAAAAAATGAAGACCCACGGTTGTAGAGCTCGAAAAGTAGTGTGAAATCGAGCTAAAAATCACCGAATTCAGAACTCGGAGTCAACAGATATTAAGAAAACCGTTTACGTAAGAAAACCACATTTTGCGGCAAACTAGTTGACACGAGACCTACTAGCCACAAGTTCTGAAATCAAAAAATGAAATGCCAGGATTATAGAGCTCGAAAAGTAGTGTGAAATCAAGCTAAAAATCACCGAATTCTGAACTCGGAGTCAACGGATATTAAGGAAACCATTTACGTCAAGAAACCACATTTCACGATTAACTAGGTGACGCGAGACCTATTAGCCACGAGTTCTGAAATAAAAAACCGAAATGCCAGGATTGTAGAGCTCAAAAAGTAGTGTGAAATTATGCTAAAAATCACCGAATTTAGAACTCGGAGTAAACTGATTTTAAGAAAACCGTTTACGTAAGGAAACCACATTTTGCAGCTAACTAGGTGACACGAGACCTACTAGCCACGAGTTCTGAAATGAAAAACCAACATGCCAGGATTGTAGAGCTCAAAAAGTAGTGTGAAATCGAGCTAAAAATTACCGAATTCAGAACTCGAAGTCAATGGATTTTAAGGAAACCATTTACGTCGAGAAACCACATTTCGCGGTTAACTAAGTGACGCGAGACCTACTAGCCACGAGTTCTGAAGTCAAAAACCGAAATTCCAGGATTGTAAAGCTCGAAAAGTAGTGTGAAATAAAGCTAAAAATCACCAAATTCTGAATTCGGAGTCAACATATATTAAGGAAACCATTTACGTCAAGAAATTACTTTTCGCGGTTAACTAGGTTACACAAGACCTAATAGCCACGAGTTCTGAAGTAA
This sequence comes from Euonymus europaeus, assembly GCA_963580455.1. NCBI lineage: Eukaryota > Viridiplantae > Streptophyta > Magnoliopsida > Celastrales > Celastraceae > Euonymus > Euonymus europaeus. The sequence goes on along the minus strand of OY756969.1, from coordinate 465,697 downwards.
AAAAATGAAACCCTAGGATTGTAGAGCTCGAAAATTAGTGTGAAATTATGTTAAAAATCTTGGAATTCAGAACTCGGAGTCAACGAATTTTAGGAAAACCGTTCACTCTCAAGAAACCACATTTTGTGGCTAACTAGGTGTCACAAAACCTACTAGGCACGAGTTTTGAAATAAAAAACCGAAATGCCAGGATTGTATAGCTCGAAAAGTAGTGTGAAATCGAGCTAAAAATCACCGAATTCTGAACTCGGAGTCAACGGATATTTAGAAAATCGTTTACGTAAGGAAACACATTTTGCAGCTATCTAGAGGACACGATACCTACTAGCCACGAGTTCTGAAATTAAAAACCGAAATGCCAGGATTGTAGAGCTCGAAAAGCTGTGTGAAATCAAGCTAAAAATCACCGAATTCTGAACTCGGAGTCAACGGATATTAAGAAAACCATTTACTTAAAGAAACCATATTTTGCAGTTAACTAGGTGACACAAGACCTACTAGCCACGAGTTTAGAAATGAAAAACCAAAACGTCAGGATTGTAGAGCTCGAAAAGTAGTGTGAAATCAAAATAAAAATCACCAAATTCTGAACTCGGAGTCAACAGATATTAAGGAAACCATTTACATCAAGAAACCACATTTTGCGGTTAACTAGGCGACGCGAGACCTACTAGCCATGAGTTCTGAAGTCAAAAATCGAAATGCCAGGATTGTAGAGCTCGAAAAGTAGTGTGAAATCAAACTAAAAATCAGCAAATTCTGATCTCCGAGTCAACGGATATTAAGGAAACCATTTACGTCAAGAAACCACATTTCGCGGTTAACTAGGTGATGCGACACCTACTAGCCACGAGTTCTGAAGTTAAAAACCGAAATGCCACGATTGTAGAGCTTGAAAAGTAGTGTGAAATTATGCTAAAAATCACTGAATTCAGAACTCGGAGTCAATGGACTTCAAGAAAACCGTTCACTCTCAAGAAACCACATTTTACGGTTAACTAGGTTGCACAAGACCTACTAGCCACGAGTTTTGAATTTAAAAGGCCGAAATGCCAGGATTGTAGAGCTCAAAAAGTAGTGTGAAATCGAGCTAAAAATCACCGAATTCAGAACTCGGAGTCAACGAATATTAAGAAAACCATTTACATAAGGAAACCACATTTTGCAGCTAACTAGGTGACACAAGACCTACTAGGCACGAGTTCTAAAGTCAAAAACCGAAACGCCAAGATTGTAGAGCTCGAAAATTAGTGTGAAATCAAACTAAAAATCACCAAATTCTGAACTCGGAGTCAACGGATATTAAAGAAACCATTTACGTCAAGAAACCAAATTTCGCGGTTAACTAGGCGACGCGAGACCTACTAGCCACGAGTTCTGAAGTTAAAAACCGAAATGCCACGATTGTAGAGCTTGAAAAGTAGTGTGAAATTATGCTAAAAATCACTGAATTCAGAACTCGGATTCAATGGACTTCAAGAAAACCGTTCACTCTCAAGAAACCACATTTTACGGCTAACTAGGTTGGACAAGACCTACTAGCCACGAGTTTTGAATTTAAAAGGCCGAAATGCAAGGATTGTAGAGCTCAAAAAGTAGTGTGAAATCGAGCTAAAAATCACCGAATTCAGAACTCGGAGTCAACGGATATTAAGAAAACCATTTACATAAGGAAACCACATTTTGCAGCTAACTAGGTGACACAAGACCTACTAGGCACGAGTTCTAAAGTCAAAAACCGAAACGCCAAGATTGTAGAGCTCGAAAAGTAGTGTGAAATCAAACTAAAAATCAGCAAATTCTGATGTCGGAGTCAACGGATATTAAGGAAACCATTAATTCAAGAAACCACATTTCGCGGTTAACTAGGTGAAGCGACACCTACTAGCCACGAGTTCTGAAGTTAAAAACCGAAATGCCACGATTGTTGAGCTTGAAAAGTAGTGTCAAATTATGCTAAAAATCACCGAATTCAGAACTCGGAGTCAATGGACTTTAAGAAAACCGTTCACTCTCAAGAAACCACATTTTACGGCTAACTAGGTTGCACAAGACCTACTAGCCAAGAGTTTTGAATTTGAAAGGCCGAAATGCCAGGATTGTAGATCTCAAAAAGTAGTGTGAAATCGAGCTAAAAATCACAGAATTCAGAACTCGGAGTCAACGGATATTAAGAAAACCATTTACATAAGGAAACCACATTTTGCAGCTAACTAGGTGACACAAGACCTACTAGGCAAGAGTTCTAAAGTAAAAAACCGAAATGCCAAGATTGTAGAGCTCGAAAAGTAGTGTGAAATCAAGCTAAAAAACACCAAATTCAGAACTCGAAATCAACGAATATTAAAAAAACTGTTTACCTAAGGAAACAACATTTTGCGGCTGACAAGGTGACACGAGACCTACTAGCCATGAGTTCTGAAGTCAAAAACCGAAATGCCAGGATTGTAGAGCTCTAAAGGTAGTGTCAAATCAAACTAAAAATCAGCAAATTCTGAACTTGGAGTCAACGGATATTAAGGAAACCATTTACGTCGAGAAACCACATTTCGCGGTTAACTAGGTGACGCGACACCTACTAGCCACAAGTTTTGAAGTTAAAAACTGTAATGCTACTATTGTAGAGCTCGAAAATTAGTGTGAAATTATGCTAAAAATCACCGAATTCAGAACTCGGAGTCAACGGACTTTAAGAAAACCGTTCACTCTCAAGAAACCACATTTCGCGGCTAACTAGGTTGCACAAGACTTACTAGCCACGAGTTTTGAAATTAAATGGCCGAAATGCCAAGATTGTAGAGCTCAAAAAGTAGTGTGAAATCGAGCTAAAAATCACCGAATTCAGAACTCGGAGTCAACGTATATTAAGAAAACCATTTACATAAGAAAACCACATTTCGCGGCTAACCAGGTGACACAAGACCTAGTGGCCACGAGTTCTGAAATCAAAAACCGAAATGCCAGGATTGTAGAGCTCGAAAAGTAGTGTGAAATCGAGCTAAAAATCACCAAATTCAGAACTCGTAGTCAACGGATATTAAAAAAGCTATTTACGTATGGAAACAACATTTCGCGGCTGACAAGGTGACGCGAGACCTACTAGCCACAAGTTCTGAAGTCAAAAACCGAAATGCTAGGATTGTAGAGCTCAAAAATTAGTGTGAAATTATGCTAAAAATCACCGAATTCAGAACTCGGAGTCAACGGATTTTAAGAAAACCGTTCACTCTAAAGAAAAAACATTTCGCGGCTAACTTGGTGACAGAAGACCTACTAGCCACGAGTTCTGAAATCAAAAACCGAAACGCCAGGATTGTAGAGCTCGAAAAAAAGTAAGAAGTTATGCAAAAAATCATCGCATTCAGAACTCGGAGTCGACGGATTTTATGAAAACCGTTCACTCTCAAGAAACCACATTTCGCTGCTAACTAGGTGACACAAGACCTACTAGCCACGAGTTGTGAAATCAAAAACCGAAGCACCACGATTGTAGAGCTCGAAAAGCAGTGTGAAATCAAGCTAAAAATCACCGAATTCAGAACTCGGAGTCAACGGATATTAAGAAAACCGTTTACGTAAGAAAACCACATTTTGCAGCTAACTACGTGACACGATACCTACTAGCCACGAGTTCTGAAATCAAAAAACGAAACACCAGGATTGTAGAGCTCGAAAAATAGTTAGAAATCAAGCTAAAAATCACCGAATTTAAAAATCGGAGTCAACGGATATTGAGAAAATCGTTTGCTTAAAAAACCACATTTCGCGGCTAACTTGGTGACACCAGACCTACTAGCGACGAGTTCAGAAATCAAAAACCGAAACGCCAGGATTATAGAGCTCGAAAACTAGTGTGAAATCAATCTAAAAATCACCGAATTCAGAACTCGAAGTCAACGGATATTAGGAAAGCCGTTTACATAAAGAAACCACATTTCGCGGCTAACTAGGTGGAACGAGACCTACTAGCCACAAGTTCTGAAATCAAAAATCGAAATACCAGGATTGTAGAGCTCGAAAAGTAGTGTGAAATCAAGCTAAAAACCATCGAATTCTGAACTGTGAGTCAACAGATATTAAGGAAATAATTTACGTTAAGAAACCACATTTCGCGGCTAACTAGGTGAAACGAGACCTATTAACCACGAGTTCTGAAATCAAAACCCAAATGCCGGGATTGTAGAGCTCGAAAAGTAGTATCAAATGAAGCTAAAAATCATTGCATTCAGAACTTGGAGTCAACGGATATTAAGAAAACCGTTTACGCAAGGAAACCACATTTTGCGAATAACTAGGTGACATGAGACATACTAGCCAAGAGTTCTGAAATCAAAAACCGAAATTCCAGGATTGTAGAGCTCAAAAAGTAGTGCGAAATCAAGCTAAATATCATCGAATTCAGAACTCGGAGTCAACGGATATTAATAAAACTGTTTGCGTAAAGAAACCACATTTCGAGGCTAACTAGGTGACACGAGACCTACTAGCCACAAGTATAGAAATCAAAAACTGAAACGCCAGGAATGTAGATCTCGAAAACCAGTGTGAAATCAAGCTAAAAATCACCGAATTCAGAACTCCGAGTCAACGGATATTAGGATAGCCGTTTACATAAAGAAACCATATTTCGCGGCTAACTAGGTGAAATGAGAGCTACTAGCCACGAGTTCTGAAATCCAAAACCGAAATGCAAGATTGTAGAGCTCAAAAAGTAGTGTGGAATCAAGCTAAAAATCACCGAATTCAGAACTCGGAGTCAACGGATATTTAGAAAACCGTTTACTTAAAGAAACAACATTTCGCGGCTAACTAAGTGAAATGATACCTACTAGCCACGAGTTCTGAAATCAAAAACCGTAATGCCAGGATTGTAGAGCTTGAAAAGTAGTGTGAAATTAAGCTAAAAATCACCAAATTCAGAACTCAGAGTCAACGGATATTAAGAAAACCGTTTACGTAAGAAAACCACATTTTGCAGCTAACTAGGCGACACGAGACCTGCTAGCCACGAGTTCTGAAATCAAAAAACGAAACTCCAGGATGGTAGAGCTAGAAAATCAGTGTGAAATCAAGCTAAAAATCACCGAATTCTGAACTCGGAGTCAACAGATATTCAGAAAACCGTTTACGTAAAAAAACCACATTTCGCGGCTAACTAGGTGGAACAAGACCTACCAACCACGAGTTCTGAAATCAAAAACCGAAATGCCAGGATTGTAGAGCTCAAAAAAGTAGTGTGAAATTAAGTTAAAAATCACCGAATTCAGAACTCGGAGTCAACGGATATTCAGAAAACCGTTTACGTAAGGAAACCACATTTCGCGGCTAACTAGGTGTAACGAGACCTACTAGTCACGAGTTCTGAAATAAAAAACCGAAACTTCAGGATTGTAGAGCTCGAAAAGTAGTGTGAAATCAAGCTAAAAATCACCGAATTTTGAACTCGGAGTCAACGGATATTCAGAAAACCATTTACGTAAGAAAACCAGATTTCGCGGCTAACTAGGTGGAACGAGACCCACTAGTCACGAGTTCTGAAATTAAAAACCGAAAGTGTAGGATTGTAGTGCTCGAAAAGTAGTGTCAAATCAAGCTAAGAATCACCGAATTCAGAACTCGGAGTCAACGGATATTCAGAAAACCGTTTATGTAAGGAAACCACATTTCGCGGCTAACTAGGTGGAACGAGACCTACTAGCCCGGAGTTCTGAAATAAAAAACCGAAATGCCACAATTGTAGAGATCAAAAAGTAGTGTGAAATCAAGCTAAAAATCACCCAATTCAGTACTCGGAGTCAACAAATATTCAGAAAACCATTTACATAAGGAAACCACATTTTGCGGCTAACTAGGTGGAATGAGACCTACAAGCCCCGAGTTTTAAAATCAAAAACCGAAACTCCATGATTGTAGAGCTCAAAAAGTAGTGTGAAATCAAGCTAAAAATCAACAAAATTAGAACTCGCAGTCAACGGATATTCAGAAAACCGTTTACGTAAGGAAACCACATTTTGCGGCTAACTAGGTAGAACGAGACCTACTGGCCACGAGTTCTGAAATCAAAAACCAAAACACCTGGATCGGAGAGCTCAAAAAGCAGTGTGAAATCAAGCTAGAAATCACCGAATTCAGAACTCAGAGTCAATAAATATTCAGAAAACCGTTTACGTAAGGAAACCATATTTCACTGCTAACTAGGTGAAACGAGACGTACTTGCCACGAGTTCTGAAATCAAAAACCGAAATGCCAGGATTGTAGAGCTCGAAAAGTAGTGTGAAATCAAGCTGAAAATCACCGAATTCAGAACTCGGAGTAATCAAATATTCAAAAAACCGTTTACGTAAGGAAACCACATTTCGCGGCTAACTAGGTGGAACGAGACCTACTAGCTACGAGTTCTGAAATCAAAAACCAAAACACCGGTATTGTAGAGCTCAAAAAGTAGTGTGAAATCAAGCTAAAAATCACCGAATTCAGAACTCGGAGTCAACGGATATTCAGAAAACCGTTTACGTAAGGAAACCACATTTCGCGGCTAACTAGGTGGAACGAGTCCTACTAGCCATGAGTTCTGAAATCAAAAACCGAAACACGAGGATTGTAGAGCTCGAAAAGTAGTGTGAAATCAAGTTAAAAGTTACCAAATTCAGAACTCAGAGTCAACAAATATTCAGAAAACCATTTACATAAGGAAACCACATTTCGCGGCTAACTACGTGGAACGAGACCTACTAACCACGAATTCTGAAATGAAAAACCAAAATGCCAGGATTGTAGAGCTCGAAAAGTAGTGTGAAATAAAGCTAAAAATCACCGAATTGAGATCTCAGAGTCACAAAATATTCAGAAAACCGTTTACATAAGGAAACCACATTTCGCGGCTAACTAGGTGGAACGAGACCTAGTAGCCCCGAGTTCTGAAATCAAAAACCAAAATACCAAGATTGTAGAGCTCGAGAAGTAGTGTGAAATCAAGCTAAAAATCAGCGAATTCAGAACTCGGAGTCAAGGATATTCAGAAAACCGTTTACATAAGGAAACTACATTTCGCGACTAACTGGTTGGAACGAGACCTACTAGCCACGAGTTCTGAAATCAAAAACCGAAACACCAAGACCGTAGAGCTCGAAAATTAGTGTGAAATTAAGCTAAAAATCACCGAATTCAGAACTCGGACTCAACAGATATTCAGAAAAAACCGTTTACATAAGGAAACCACATTTCGCGGCTAACTAGGTGGAACGAGACCTACTAGCCCGGAGTTCCCAAATCAAAAACCGAAATGCCAGGATTCCAGAGTTCGAAAAGTAGTGTGAAATCAAGCTAAGAATCACCGAATTCAGAACTCGGAGTCAACGGATATTGAGAAAATTGTTTACGTACGGAAACCACATTTCGCGGCTAACTAGGTAGAACGAGACCTACTAGCCACGAGTTTTGAAATCAAAAACCAAAATGCCAGAATTGTAGAGCTCAAAAAGTAGTATGAAATTAAGCTAGAAATCACAGAATTCAGAACTCGGAGTCAACAAATATTCAGAAAACCGTTTACGTAAGGAAACCACATTTCGCGGCTAACTAGGTGAAATGAGACGTACTTGCCACGAGTTCCGAAATAAAAAACAGAAATGCCAGGATTGTAGAGCTCAATAAGTAGTGTGAAATCAAGCTATAAATCACCGAATTCAGAACTCGGAGTCAACGGATATTTAGAAAACCGTTTACGTAAGGAAACCACATTTTCGGCTAACTTAGTAGAACGTGACCTACTAGCCACGAGTTTTGAAATCAAAAACCAAAACACCTGGATCATAGAGCTCAAAAATTAGTACGAAATCAAGCTAGAAATCACCGAATTCAGAACTCGGAGTCAACAAATATTCAGAAAACCGTTTACGTAAGGAAACCACATTTCGCTGCTAACTAGGTGAAACAAGACGTACTTGCCACGAGTTCTGAAATCAAAAACCAAAAAACAAGGATTGTAGAGCTCGAAAAGTAGTGTGAAATCAAGCTAAAAATCACCGAATTCAGAACTCGGAGTCAACGGATATTCAGAAAACCGTTTACGTATGGAATCCACATTTCGCGGCTAACTAGGTAGAACGGGACCTACTAGTCACGAGTTCTGAAATAACAAAACCGAAACTTCAGGATTTTAGAGCTCGAAAAGTAGTGTGAAATCAAGCTAAAAATAAACGAATTCAGAACTCGGAGTCAACGGATATTCAGAAAACTGTTTACTTAAGGAAACCACATTTCGCGGCTAACTAGTTGGAACGAGACCTACTAGCCACGAGTTCTGAAATTAAAAACCGAAAGTGTAGGATTGTAGTGCTCAAAAAGTAGTGTCAAATCAAGCTAGGAATCACCGAATTCAGAACTCGTAGTCACCGGATATTCAGAAAACCGTTACGTAAGGAAACCACATTTTGCGGCTAACTAGGTGGAACGATACCTAGTAGCCTCGAGTTCTGAAATCAAAAACCGTAACGATAGGATTGCAGAGCTTGAAATGTAGTGTGAAATCAAGCTAAAAATCGCCGAATTCAGAAGTCAGAGTCAAGGGATATTCAGAAAACCGTTTACGTAAATAAACAACATTTCGCGGCTAACTAGGTGGAATGGGACCTAGTAGTCCCGAGTTTTGAAATCAAAAACCGTAACACCAGGATTGTAGAGCTTGAAAAGTAGAGTGAAATCAAGCTAAAAATCACCGAATTCAGAACTCAGAGTCAACAAATATACAGAAAACCGTTTACATAAGGAAACCACATTTCGCGGCTAACGAGGTGGAATGAGACCTACTAGCCCCGAGTTTTAAAATCAAAAACCGAAAAGTAGTGTGAAATCAAGCTAAAAATCACAAAATTCAGAACTCGGAGTCAACAAATATTCAGAAAAACGTTTACATAAGGAAATCACATTTCGCGGCTAACTAGGTGAAACGAGACCTACTAGCCACGAGTTCCGAAATCAAAAACAGAAACGCCAGGATTGTAGAGCTCAATAAGTAGTGTGAAATGAAGCTATAAATCGCCGAATTCAGAACTCGGAGTCAACGGATATTCAAAAAACCGTTTACGTAAGGAAACCATATTTCTGGCTAACTAGGTAGAATGAGACCTACTTGCCACGAGTTCTGAAATCAAAAATCAAAACACCTGGATCGTAGATCTCAAAAAGTTGTACGAAATCAAGCTAGAAATCACCGAATTCAGAACTCGTAGTCAACAAATATTCAGAAAACCGTTTACGTAAGGAAACCACATTTCGCTGCTAACTAGGTGAAATGAGACGTACTTGCCACGAGTTCTGAAATCAAAAACCAAAAAACAAGGATTGTAGAGCTCGAAAAGTAGTGTGAAATCAAGCTAAAAATCACCGAATTCAGAACTCGGAGTCACGGATATTCAGAAAACCGTTTACGTGTGGAAACCACATTTCGCGGCTAACTAGGTGGAACGAGACCTACTAGTCACGAGTTCTGAAATAACAAAACCGAAACTTCAGGATTTTAGAGCTCAAAAAGTAGTGTGAAATCAAGCTAAAAATCAACTAATTCAGAACTTGGAGTCAACGGATATTCAGAAAACTGTTTACGTATGGAAACCACATTTCGCCGCTAACTAGTTGGAATGAGACCTACTAGCCACGAGTTCTGAAATTAAAAACCGAAAGTGTAGGATTGTAGTGCTCAAAAAGTAGTGTCAAATCAAGCTAGGAATCACCGAATTCAGAACTCGGAGTCACCGGATATTCAGAAAACCGTTTACGTAAGGAAACCATATTTCGCGGCTAACTAGGTGGAACGAGACCTAGTAGCCCCGAGTTCTGAAATCAAAAACCAAAATGATAGGATTGTAGATCTTGAAACGTAGTGTGAAATCAAGCTAAAAATCACCGAATTCAGAACTCAGAGTCAAGGGATATTCAGAAAACCGTTTACGTAAAGAAACAACATTTCGCGGCTAACTAGGTGGAACGAGTCCTAGTAGCCCCGAGTTCTGAAATCAAAAACCGTAACACCAGTATTGTAGAGCTCGAAAAGTAGTGTGAAATCAAGCTAAAATTCACCGAATTCAGAACTCAGAGTCAACAAATATACAGAAAACCGTTTACATAAGGAAACCACATTTCGCGGCTAACTAGGTTGAACGAGACCTACTTTCCCCGAGTTTTAAAATCAAAAACCGAAACTCGAGGATTGTAGAGCTCGAAAAGTAGTGTGAAATCAAGATAGAAATCACCAAATTCAGAACTCGGAGTCAACGGATATTCAGAAAACCGTTTTTAAGGAAACCACATTTCGCGGCTAACTAAGTGAAACGAGACCTACTAGCAACGAGTTCTAAAATCAAAAACCGAAATGCCGGGATTGCAGAGTTCGAAAAGTAGTGTGAAATCAAGCTAAAAATCACCGAATTCAGAACTCGGAGTCATCAAATATTCAGAAAACCGTTTACGTAAGGAAACAACATTTCGCGGCTAACTAGGTGGAACGAGACCTACTAGCCCCGAGTTCTGAAATCAAAAACCGAAACTCCAGAATTGTAGAGCTTGAAAAGTAGTGTGAAATCATGCTAAAAATCACCGAATTCATAACTCGGAGTCAACAAATATTCAGAAAACCGTTTGCATAAGGAAATCACATTTCGCGGCTAACTTTGTGAAACGATACCTACTAGCCACGAGTTCAGAAATAAAAAACCGAAACACCAGTATTGTAGAGCTCGAAAAGTAGTGTGAAATCAAGCTAAAAATCACCGAATTCAGAACTCGGAGTCAGCGGATATTCAGAAAACCGTTTACGTAAGGAAACCATATTTCGCGACTAACTAGGTGGAACGAGACCTACTAGCCACGAGTTCTGAAATCAAAAACCGAAACACGAGGATTGTAGAGCTCGAAAAGTAGTGTGAAATCAAGCTAAAAATCACCGAATTCAGAACTCGGAGTCAACGGATATTCAGAAAACGGTTTACGTAAGGAAACCACATTTTCCAGCTAACTAGTTGGAACGAGACCTACTAGCCACGAGTTCTGAAATTAAAAACCGAAAGTGTAGGATTGTAGTGCTCAAAAATTAGTGTCAAATCAAGCTAAAAATCAACGAATTCAGAACTCGTAGTCACCGGATATTCAGAAAACCGTTTACGTAAGGAAACCACATTTTGCGACTAACTAGATGGAACGAGACCTAGTAGCCCCGAGTTCTGAAATCAAAAACCGAAATGCCAGTATTGTAGAGCTCGAAAAGTAGTGTGAAATAAAGCTAAAAATCACCGAATTGAGATCTCGGAGTCACAAAATATTCAGAAAATCGTTTACATAAGGAAACCACATTTCGCGGCTAGCTAGGTGGAATGAGACCTAGTAGCCCCTAGTTCTGAAATCAAAAACCGAAATACCAGGATTGTAGAGCTCGAAAAGTAGTGTGAAATCAAACTAAAAATCACCGAATTCAGAACTCGGAGTCAAGGATATTCAGAAAACCGTTTACATAAGGAAACCACATTTCGCGGCTAACTAGGTGGAACGAGACCTACTAGCCTCGAGTTCTGAAATAAAAAACCGAAACACCAAGATCGTAGAGCTCGAAAAGTAGTGTGAAATTATGCTAAAAATCACCGAATTCAGAACTCGTAGTCAACAAATATTCAGAAAACCGTTTACATAAGTAAACCACATTTCGCTGCTAACTAGGTGAAACGAGACCTACTAGCCCGGAGTTCTCAAATCAAAAACCGAAATGCCACGATTGTAGAGCTCGAAAAGTAGTGTGAAATCAAGCTAAAAATCACCGAATTCAGAACTCGGAGTCAACGGATATTCAGAAAATCGTTTACGTAGGGAAACCATATTTCGCGGCTAACTAGGTAGAACGAGACCTACTAGCCACGAGTTCTGAAATCAAAAACCAAAACTCCTGGATCGTAGAGCTCAAAAAGTAGTATGAAATCAAGCTAGAAATCACCGAATTCAGAACTCGGAGTCAACAAATATTCAGAAAACCGTTTACGTAAGGAAACCAGATATCGCTGCTAACTTGGTGAAATGAGACGTACTCGCTACGAGTTCCGAAATAAAAAACAGAAATGCCAGGATTTTAGAGCTCAATAAGTAGTGTGAAATCAAGCTAAAAATCACCGAATTCAGAACTCGGAGTCAACGGATATTCAGAAAACCGTTTTCGTAAGGAAACCACATTTCCGGCTAACTAGGTAGAACCAGAACTACTAGCGACGAGTTCTGAAATCAAAAACCAAAACACCTGGATCGTAGAGCTCAAAAAGTAGTACGAAATCAAGCTAGAAATCACCGAATTCAGAACTCGGAGTCAATAAATATTCAGAAAACCGTTTACGTAAGGAAACCACATTTCGCTGCTAACTAGGTGAAACGAGACGTACTTGCCACGAGTTCTGAAATCAAAAACCAAAATACAAGGATTGTAGAGCTCGAAAAGTAGTGTGTAATCAAGCTAAAAATCACCGAATTCAGAACTCGTAGTCAACGGATATTCAGAAAACCGTTTATGTATGGAAACCACATTTCGCGGCTAACTAGGGGGAACGAGACCTACTAGTCACGAGTTCTGAAATAACAAAACCGAAACTTCAGGATTTTAGAGCTCGAAAAGTAGTGTGAATTCAAGCTAAAAATCAACGAATTTAGAACTTGGAGTCAACGGATATTCAGAAAACTGTTTACGTAAGGAAACCACATTTCGTGGCTAACTAGTTGGAACGAGACCTACTAGCCACGAGTTCTGAAATTAAAAACCGAAAGTGTAGGATTGTAGTGCTCAAAAAGTAGTGTCAAATCAAGCTAGGAATCACCGAATTCAGAACTCGGAGTCACCAGATATTCAGAAAACCGTTTACGTATGGAAACCACATTTCACAGCTAACTAGGTGGAACTAGACCTAGTAGCCCCGAGTTCTGAAATCAAAAACCGAAATGATAGGATTGTAGAGCTCGAAACGTAGTGTGAAATCAAGCTAAAAATCACCGAATTCAGAACTCAGAGTCAAGGGATATTCAGAAAACCGTTCACGTAAAGAAACAACATTTCGCGGCAAACTAGGTGGAATGAGACCTAGTAGCCCAGAGTTCTGAAATCAAAAACCGTAACACCAGGATTGTCGAGCTTGAAAAGTAGTGTGAAATCAAGCTAAAAATCACCGAATTCATAACTCAGAGTCAACAAATATACAGAAAACCGTTTACATAAGGAAACCACATTTCGCGGCTAACGAGGTGGAACGAGACCTACTAGCCCCGAGTTTTAAAATCAAAAACCGAAACTCGAGGATTGTAGAGCTCGAAAAGTAGTGTGAAATCAAGCTAAAAATTACCGAATTCAGATCTCAGAGTCAACGGATATTCAGAAAAACGTTTATGTAAGGAAACCACATTTCGCGGCTAACTAGGTGAAATGAGACCTACTAGCCACGAGTTCTAAAATAAAAAACCGAAATGCCAAGATTGCAGAGTTCGAAAGGTAGTGTGAAATCAAGCTAAAAATCACCGAATTCAGAACTCGGAGTCATCAAATATTCAGAAAACCATTTACGTAAGGAAACCACATTTCGCGGCTAAATAGGTGGATCGGGACATACTAGCCCCGAGTTCTGAAATCAAAAACCGAAATGCCAGAATGTAGAGCTCGAAAAGTAGTGTGAAATCAAGCTAAAAATCACCGAATTCAGAACTCGGAGTCAACAAATATTCAGAAAATCGTTTACATAAGGAAATCACATTTCGCGGCTAGTTAGGTGAAACGAGACCTACTAGCCACGAGTTCTGAAATAAAAAATCGAAACACCAGTATTGTAGAGCTCGAAAATTTGTGTGAAATCAAGCTAAAAATCAACGAATTCAGAACTCGGAGTCAACGGATATTCAGAAAACCGTTTACGTAAGTAAACCACATTTCGCGGCCAACTAGGTAGAACGAGACCTACTAGTCACGAGTTCTGAAATCAAAAACCAAAACTTCAGGATTGTAGAGCTCGAAAAGTAGTGTGAAATCAAGCTAAAAATCAACGAATTCAGAACTCGGAGTCAACGGATATTCAGAAAATAGTTTACGTAAGGAAACCACATTTCGCGGCTAACTAGTTGGAACGAGACCTACTGGCCACGAGTTCTGAAATTAAAAACTGAAAGTGTAGGATTGTAGTGCTCGAAAAGTAGTATCAAATCAAAAAAAAATCACCGAATTCGGAACTCGGAGTCATCGGTTATTCAGAAAACCGTTTACGTAAGGAAACCATATTTTGCGGCTAACTAGATGGAACGAGACCTAGTATTCCCGAGTTCTGAAATCAAAAACCGAAACGCCAGGATTGTAGAGCTCAAAAATTAGTGTGAAATAAATCTAAAAATCACCGAATTGAGATCTCGAAGTCACAAAATATTCAGAAAACCGTTTTCATAAGCAAACCACATTTCGCGGCTAGCTAGGTGGAACGAGACCTAGTAGCCCCTAGTTCTGAAATCAAAAACCGAAATACCAGGATTGTAGAGCTCAAAAAGTAGTGTGAAATCAAACTAAAAATCACCGAGTTCAGAACTCGGAGTCAAGGATATTCAGAAAACCGTTTACATAAGGATACCACATTTCGCGGCTAACTAGGTGGAACGAGACCTACTAACCTCGAGTTCTGAAATAAAAAACCGAAACAACAAGATCGTAGAGCTCGAAAAGTAGTGTGAAATTATGCTAAAAATCACCGAATTCAGAACTCGTAGTCAACGGATATTCAGAAAACCGTTTACATAAGTAAACCACATTTCGCTGCTAACTAGGAGAAACGAGACCTACAAGTCACGAGTTCTGAAATAACAAAACCGAAACTTCAAGATTTTAGAGCTCGATAAGTTGTGCGAAATCAAGCTAAAAATCAACGAATTCAGAACTTGGAGTCAACGGATATTCAGAAAACTGTTTACGTAAGGAAACCACATTTCGCGGCTAACTAGTTGGAACGAGACCTACTAGCCACGAGTTTTGAAATTAAAAGCTGATAGTGTAGGATTGTAGTGCTCAAAAAGTAGTGTCAAATCAAGCTTGGAATCACCGAATTCAGAACTCGGAGTCACTGGATATTCAGAAAACCGTTTACGTAAGGAAACCACATTTCGCGGCTAACTAGGTGGAACGATACCTAGTAGCCCCGAGTTCTGAAATCAAAAACCGAAACGCCAGGATTGTAGAGCTCAAACATTAGTGTGAAATTCAGAAAACCGTTTACATAAGGAAACCACATTTCGCGGCTAGCTAGGTGGAACGAGACCCAGTAGCCCAGAGTTCTGAAATCAAAAACCGTAACACCTGGATTGTAGAGCTTGAAAAGTAGTGTGAAATCAAGCTAAAAATCACCGAATTCATAACTCAGAGTCAACAAATATACAGAAAACCGTTTACATAAGGAAACCACATTTCGCGGCTAACGAGGTGGAACGTGACCTACTGGCCCCGAGTTTTAAAATCAAAAACCGAAACTCGAGGATTGTAGAGCTCGAAAAGTAGTGTGAAATCAAGCTAAAAATCACCGAATTCAGAACTCGGAGTCAACGGATATTCAGAAAACCGTCTATGTAAGGGAACCATATTTCGCGGCTAACTAGGTGAAACGAGACCTACTAGCCACGAGTTCTAAAATCAAAAACCGAATTGCCAGGATTGCAGAGTTCGAAAAGTAGTGTGAAATCAAGCTTAAAATCTTCGAATTCAGAACTCGGAGTCATCAAATATTAAGAAAACCGTTTACGTAAGGAAACTACATTTCGCGGCTAACTAGGTGGAACGATACCTACTAGCCCCGAGTTCTGAAATCAAAAACCGAAACACCAGAATGTAGAGCTCCAAAAGTAGTGTGAAATCAAGTTAAAAATCACCGAATTTAGAACTCGGAGTCAACAAATATTCAAAAAACCGTTTACATAAGGAAATCACATTTCGCGGCTAGTTAGGTGAAACGAGACCTATTAGCCACGAGTTCTGAAATAAAAAACCGAAACACCAGTATTGTAGAGCTCGAAAAGTAGTGTGAAATCAAGCTAAAAATCAACGAATTCAGAACTCGGAGTCAACGGATATTCAGAAAACCCTTTACGTAGGGAAACCACATTTCGCGGCTAACTAGGTGGAACGAGACCTAGTAGCCCCAAGTTATGAAATTAAAAACCGAAATACTAGGATTGTAGAGCTCGAAAAGTAGTGTGAAATCAAGCTAAAAATCACCAAATTCAGAACTCGGAGTCAAGGATATTCAGAACAACGTTTACATAAGGAAACCACATTTCGCGGCTAACTAGGTTGAACGAGACCTACTAGCCTCGAGTTCTGAAATAAAAAACCGAAACACCAAGATCGTAGAGCTCGAAAAGTGGTGTGAAATTAAGCTAAAAATTACCGAATTCAGAATTCAGAGTCAACGGATATTCAGAAAAAACCGTTTACATAAGGAAACCACATTTCGCGGCTAACTAGGTGGAACGAGACCTACTAGTCACGAGTTCTGAAATCAAAAACCGAAACTTCAGGATTGTAGAGCTCTAAAAGTAGTGTGAAATTAAGCTAAAAATCAACGTATTCAGAACTCGGAGTCAACGGATATTCAGAAAACGGTTTACGTAAGGAAACCACATTTCGCGGCTAACTAGTTGGAACGAGACCTACTAGCCACGAGTTCTGAAATTAAAAACCGAAAGTGTAGGATTGTAGTGCTCAAAAAGTAGTGTCAAATCAAGCTAAAAATCAACGAATTCAGAAGTCGGAGTCACCGGATATTCAGAAAACCGTTTACGTAAGGAAACCACATTTTGCGGCTAACTAGATGGAACGAGACCTAGTAGCCCCGAGTTCAGAAATAAAAAACCGAAATGCCAGGATTGTAGAGCTCGAAAAGTAGTGTGAAATAAAGCTAAGAATCACCGAATTGAGATCTCAGAGTCAAAAAATATTCAGAAAATCGTTTACATAAGGAAACCACATTTCGCGGCTAACTAGGTGGAACGAGACCTAGTAGCCTCTAGTTCTGAAATTAAAAACCGAAATACCAGGATTGTAGAGCTCGAAAAGTAGTGTGAAATCAAGCTAAAAATCACCAAATTCAGAACTCGGAGTCAAGGATATTCAGAACACCGTTTACATAAGGAAACCACATTTCGCGGCTAAATAGGTTGAACGAGACCTACTAGCCTCGAGTTCTGAAATAAAAAACCGAAACACCAAGATCGTAGAGCTCGAAAAGTAGTGTGAAATTAAGCTAAAAATTACCGAATTCAGAACTCGGAGTCAACGGATATTCAGAAAAACCGTTTACATAAGGAAACCACATTTCGCGGCTAACTAGGTGGAACGAGACCTACTAGTCACGAGTTCTGAAATAAAAAACCGAAACTTCAGGATTGTAGAGCTCGAAAAGTAGTGTGAAATCAAGCTAAAAATCAACGAATTCAGAACTCGGAGTCAACGGATATTCAGAAAACGGTTTACGTAAGGAAACCAAATTTCGCGGCTAACTAGTTGGAACCAGACCTACTAGCCACGAGTTCTGAAATTAAAAACTGAAAGTGTAGGATTGTAGTGCTCAAAAAGTAGTATCAAATCAAGCTAAAAATCACCGAATTCGGAACTCGGAGTCACCGGTTATTCAGAAAACCGTTTACGTAAGGAAACCACATTTTGCGGCTAACTAGATGGAACGAGACCTAGTAGCCCCGAGTTCTGAAATCAAAAACCGAAACGCCAGGATTGTAGAGCTCAAACATTAGTATGAAATAAAGCTAAAAATCACCGAATTGAAATCTCGGAGTCACAAAATATTCAGAAAACCGTTTACATAAGGAAACCACATTTCGCGGCTAGCTAGGTGGAACGAGACCCAGTAGCCCCTAGTTCTGAAATCAAAAACCGAAATACCAGGATTGTAGAGCTCGAAAAGTAGTGTGAAATCAAACTAAAAATCACCGAATTCAGAACTCGGAGTCAAGGATATTCAGAAAACCGTTTACATAAGGAAACCACATTTCGCGGCTAAGTAGGTTGAACGAGACCTACTAGCCTCGAGTTCTGAAATAAAAAACCGAAACACCAAGATCGTAGAGCTCGAAAAGTAGTGTGAAATTATGCTAAAAATCACCGAATTCAGAACTCGTAGTCAACGGATATTCAGAAAACCGTTTACATAAGGAAACCACATTTCGCGGCTAACTAGGTGGAACGAGACCTACTAGTCACGAGTTCTGAAATTAAAAACCGAAACTTCAGGATTGTAGAGCTCGAAAAGTAGTGTGAAATCAAGCTAAAAATCAACGTATTCAGAACTCGGAGTCAACGAATATTCAGAAAACGGTTTACGTAAGGAAACCACCTTTCGCGGCTAACTAGTTCGAACGAGAACTACTAGCCACGAGTTCTGAAATTAAAAACCAAAAGTGTAGGATTGCAGTGCTCAAAAAGTAGTGTCAAATCAAGCTAAAAATCAACGAATTCAGAACTCGGAGTCACCGGATATTCAGAAAACCGTTTACGTAAGGAAACCACATTTTGCGGCTAACTAGATGGAACGAGACCTAGTAGCCCCGAGTTCAGAAATCAAAAACCGAAATGCCAGGATTATAGAGCACAAAAAGTAGTGTGAAATAAATCTAAGAATCACCGAATTGAGATCTCGGAGTCAAAAAATATTCAGAAAATCGTTTACATAAGGAAACCACATTTCGCGGCTAACTAGGTGGAACGAGACCTAGTAGCCCCTAGTTCTGAAATTAAAAACCGAAATACCAGGATTGTAGAGCTCGAAAAGTAGTGTGAAATCAAGCTAAAAATCACCAAATTCAGAACTCGGAGTCAAGGATATTCAGAACACCGTTTACATAAGGAAACCACATTTCGCGGCTAACTAGGTTGAACGAGACCTACTAGCCTCGAGTTCTGAAATAAAAAACCGAAACACCAAGATCGTAGAGCTCAAAAAGTAGTGTGAAATTATGCTAAAAATCACCGAATTCAGAACTCGTAGTCAACGGATATTCAGAAAACCGTTTACATAAGGAAACCACATTTCGCGGCTAACTAGGTGGAACGAGACCTACTAGTCACGAGTTTTGAAATCAAAAACCGAATCTTCAGGATTGTAGAGCTCGAAAAGTAGTGTGAAATCAAGCTAAAAATCAACGTATTCAGAACTCGGAGTCAACGGATATTCAGAAAACGGTTTACGTAAGGAAACCACATTTCGCGGCTAACTAGTTCGAACGAGAACTACTAGCCACGAGTTCTGAAATTAAAAACCGAAAGTGTAGGATTGTAGTGCTCAAAAAGTAGTGTCAAATCAAGCTAAAAATCAACGAATTCAGAACTCGGAGTCACCGGATATTCAGAAAACCGTTTACGTAAGGAAACCACATTTTGCGGCTAACTAGATTGAACGAGACCTAGTAGCCCCGAGTTCAGAAATCAAAAACCGAAATGCCAGGATTGTAGAGCTCAAAAAGTAGTGTGAAAAAAAGCTAAGAATCACCGAATTGAGATCTCGGAGTCAAAAAATATTCAGAAAATCGTTTACATAAGGAAACCACATTTCGCGGCTAACTAGGTGGAACGAGACCTAGTAGCCCCTAGTTCTGAAATTAAAAACCGAAATACCAGGATTGTAGAGCTCGAAAAGTAGTGTGAAATCAAGCTAAAAATCACCAAATTCAGAACTCGGAGTCAAGGATATTCAGAACACCGTTTACATAAGGAAACCACATGTCGCGGCTAACTAGGTTGAACGAGACCTACTAGCCTCAAGTTCTGAAATAAAAAACCGAAACACCAAGATCGTAGAGCTCGAAAAAGTAGTGTGAAATTAAGCAAAAAATTACCGAATTCAGAACTCGGAGTCAACGGATATTCAGAAAGAACCGTTTACATAAGGAAACCACATTTCGCGGCAAACTAGTTGGAACGAGACCTACTAGTCACGAGTTCTGAAATCAAAAACCGAAACTTCAGGATTGTAGAGCTCGAAAAGTAGTGTGAAAGCAAGCTAAAAATCAACGAATTCAGAACACGGAGTCAACGGAGATTCAGAAAACGGTTTACGTAAGGAAACCAAATTTCGCGGCTAACTAGTTGGAACGAGACCTACTAGCCACGAGTTCTGAAATTAAAAACTGAAAGTGTAGGATTGTAGTGCTCAAAAAGTAGTATCAAATCAAGCTAAAAATCACCGAATTCGGAACTCGGAGTCACCGGTTATTCAGAAAACCGTTTACGTAAGGAAACCACATTTTGCGGCTAACTAGATGGAACGAGACCTAGTAGCCCCGAGTTCTGAAATCAAAAACCGAAATGCCAGGATTGTAGAGCTCAAACATTAGTGTGAAATAAAGCTAAAATTCACCGAATTGAGATCTCAGAGTCACAAAATATTCAGAAAACCGTTTACATTAGGAAACCACATTTCGCGGCTAGCTAGGTGGAACGAGACCTAGTAGCCCCTAGTTCTGAAATCAAAAACCGAAATACCAGGATTGTAGAGCTCGAAAAGTAGTGTGAAATCAAACTAAAAATCACCGAATTCAGAACTCGGAGTCAAGGATATTCAGAAAACCGTTTACATAAGGAAACCACATTTCGCGGCTAACTAGGTGGACCGAGACCTACTAGCCTCGAGTTCTGAAATAAAAAACCGAAACTTCAGGATTGTAGAGCTCGAAAAGTAGTGTGAAATCAAGCTAAAAATCAACGTATTCAGAACTCGGAGTCAACGAATATTCAGAAAACGGTTTACGTAAGGAAACCACATTTCGCGGCTAACTAGTTCGAATGAGAACTACTAGCCACGAGTTCTGAAATTAAAAACCGAAAGTGTAGGATTGTAGTGCTCAAAAAGTAGTGTCAAATCAAGCTAAAAATCAACGAATTCCGAACTCGGAGTCATCGGATATTCAGAAAACCGTTTACGTAAGGAAACCACATTTTGCGGCTAACTAGATGGAACGAGACCTAGTAGCCCCGAGTTCAGAAATCAAAAACCGAAATGCCAGGATTGTAGAGCTCAAAAAGTAGTGTGAAATAAAGCTAAGAATCACCGAATTGAGATCTCGGAGTCAAAAAATATTCAGAAAATCGTTTACATAAGGAAACCACATTTCGCGGCTAACTAGGTGGAACGAGACCTAGTAGCCCCTAGTTCTGAAATAAAAAACCGAAACGCCTGGATTGTAGAGCTCAAACATTAGTGTGAAATAAAGCTAAAAATCACCGAATTGAGATCTCAGAGTCACAAAATATTCAGAAAACCGTTTACATAAGGAAACCACATTTTGCGGCTAGCTAGGTGGAACGAGACCCTGTAGCCCCTAGTTCTGAAATCAAAAACCGAAATACCAGGATTGTAGAGCTCGAAAAGTAGTGTGAAATCAAACTAAAAATCACCGAATTCAGAACTCGGAGTCAAGGATATTCAGAAAACCGTTTACATAAGGAAACCACATTTCGCGGCTAACTAGGTGGAACGAGACCTACTAGCCTCGAGTTCTGAAATAAAAAACCGAAACACCAAGATCGTAGAGCTCGAAAAGTAGTGTGAAATTATGCTAAAAATCACCGAATTCAGAACTCGGAGTCAAGGATATTCAGAACACCGTTTACATAAGGAAACCACATTTCGCGGCTAACTAGGTTGAACGAGACCTACTATCCTCGAGTTCTGAAATAAAAACCGAAATGCCAAGATCGTAGAGCTCGAAAAAGTAGTGTGAAATTAAGCAAAAAATTACCGAATTCAGAACTCGGAGTAAACGGATATTCAGAAAGAACCGTTTACATAAGGAAACCACATTTCGCGGCAAACTAGGTGGAACGAGACCTACTAGTCACGAGTTCTGAAATCAAAAACCGAAACTTCAGGATTGTAGAGCTCGAAAAGTAGCGTGAAAGCAAGCTAAAAATCAACGAATTCAGAACTCGGAGTCAACGGATATTCAGAAAACGGTTTACGTAAGGAAACCAAATTTCGCGGCTAACTAGTTGGAACGAGACCTACCAGCCACGAGTTCTGAAATTAAAAACTGAAAGTGTAGGATTGTAGTGCTCAAAAAGTAGTATCAAATCAAGCTAAAAATCACCGAATTCGGAACTCGGAGTCACCGGTTATTCAGAAAACCGTTTACGTAAGGAAACCACATTTTGCGGCTAACTAGATGGAACGAGACCTAGTAGCCCCGAGTTCTGAAATCAAAAACCGAAACGCCAGGATTGTAGAGCTCAAACATTAGTGTGAAATAAAGCTAAAAATCACCGAATTGAGATCTCAGAGTCACAAAATATTCCGAAAACCGTTTACATTAGGAAACCACATTTCGCGGCTAGCTAGGTGGAACGAGACCTAGTAGCCCCTAGTTCTGAAATCAAAAACCGAAATACCAGGATTGTAGAGCTCGAAAAGTAGTGTGAAATCAAACTAAAAATCACCGAATTCAGAACTCGGAGTCAAGGATATTCAGAAAACCGTTTACATAAGGAAACCACATTTCGCGGCTAACTAGGTGGACCGAGACCTACTAGCCTCGAGTTCTGAAATAAAAAACCGAAACACCAAGATCGTAGAGCTCGAAAAGTAGTGTGAAATTATGCTAAAAATCACCGAATTCAGAACTCGTAGTCAACGGATATTCAGAAAACCGTTTACATAAGGAAACCACATTTCGCGGCTAACTAGGTGGACCGAGACCTACTAGCCTCGAGTTCTGAAATAAAAAACCGAAACACCAAGATCGTAGAGCTCGAAAAGTAGTGTGAAATTATGCTAAAAATCACCGAATTCAGAACTCGTAGTCAACGGATATTCAGAAAACCGTTTACATAAGGAAACCACATTTCGCGGCTAACTAGGTGGAACGAGGCCTACTAGTCACGAGTTCTGAAATCAAAAACCGAAACTTCAGGATTGTAGAGCTCGAAAAGTAGTGTGAAATCAAGCTAAAAATCAACGTATTCAGAACTCGGAGTCAACGAATATTCAGAAAACGGTTTACGTAAGGAAACCACATTTCGCGGCTAACTAGTTCGAATGAGAACTACTAGCCACGAGTTCTGAAATTAAAAACCGAAAGTGTAGGATTGTAGTGCTCAAAAAGTAGTGTCAAATCAAGCTAAAAATCAACGAATTCCGAACTCGGAGTCATCGGATATTCAGAAAACCGTTTACGTAAGGAAACCACATTTTGCGGCTAACTAGATGGAACGAGACCTAGTAGCCCCGAGTTCAGAAATCAAAAACCGAAATGCCAGGATTGTAGAGCTCAAAAAGTAGTGTGAAATAAAGCTAAGAATCACCGAATTGAGATCTCGGAGTCAAAAAATATTCAGAAAATCGTTTACATAAGGAAACCACATTTCGCGGCTAACTAGGTGGAACGAGACCTAGTAGCCCCTAGTTCTGAAATAAAAAACCGAAACGCCTGGATTGTAGAGCTCAAACATTAGTGTGAAATAAAGCTAAAAATCACCGAATTGAGATCTCAGAGTCACAAAATATTCAGAAAACCGTTTACATAAGGAAACCACATTTTGCGGCTAGCTAGGTGGAACGAGACCCAGTAGCCCCTAGTTCTGAAATCAAAAACCGAAATACCAGGATTGTAGAGCTCGAAAAGTAGTGTGAAATCAAACTAAAAATCACCGAATTCAGAACTCGGAGTCAAGGATATTCAGAAAACCGTTTACATAAGGAAACCACATTTCGCGGCTAACTAGGTGGAACGAGACCTACTAGCCTCGAGTTCTGAAATAAAAAACCGAAACACCAAGATCGTAGAGCTCGAAAAGTAGTGTGAAATTATGCTAAAAATCACCGAATTCAGAACTCGGAGTCAAGGATATTCAGAACACCGTTTACATAAGGAAACCACATTTCGCGGCTAACTAGGTTGAACGAGACCTACTATCCTCGAGTTCTGAAATAAAAACCGAAATGCCAAGATCGTAGAGCTCGAAAAAGTAGTGTGAAATTAAGCAAAAAATTACCGAATTCAGAACTCGGAGTAAACGGATATTCAGAAAGAACCGTTTACATAAGGAAACCACATTTCGCGGCAAACTAGGTGGAACGAGACCTACTAGTCACGAGTTCTGAAATCAAAAACCGAAACTTCAGGATTGTAGAGCTCGAAAAGTAGCGTGAAAGCAAGCTAAAAATCAACGAATTCAGAACTCGGAGTCAACGGATATTCAGAAAACGGTTTACGTAAGGAAACCAAATTTCGCGGCTAACTAGTTGGAACGAGACCTACCAGCCACGAGTTCTGAAATTAAAAACTGAAAGTGTAGGATTGTAGTGCTCAAAAAGTAGTATCAAATCAAGCTAAAAATCACCGAATTCGGAACTCGGAGTCACCGGTTATTCAGAAAACCGTTTACGTAAGGAAACCACATTTTGCGGCTAACTAGATGGAACGAGACCTAGTAGCCCCGAGTTCTGAAATCAAAAACCGAAACGCCAGGATTGTAGAGCTCAAACATTAGTGTGAAATAAAGCTAAAAATCACCGAATTGAGATCTCAGAGTCACAAAATATTCAGAAAACCGTTTACATTAGGAAACCACATTTCGCGGCTAGCTAGGTGGAACGAGACCTAGTAGCCCCTAGTTCTGAAATCAAAAACCGAAATACCAGGATTGTAGAGCTCGAAAACTAGTGTGAAATCAAACTAAAAATCACCGAATTCAGAACTCGGAGTCAAGGATATTCAGAAAACCGTTTACATAAGGAAACCACATTTCGCGGCTAACTAGGTGGACCGAGACCTACTAGCCTCGAGTTCTGAAATAAAAAACCGAAACACCAAGATCGTAGAGCTCGAAAAGTAGTGTGAAATTATGCTAAAAATCACCGAATTCAGAACTCGTAGTCAACGGATATTCAGAAAACCGTTTACATAAGGAAACCACATTTCGCGGCTAACTAGGTGGAACGAGGCCTACTAGTCACGAGTTCTGAAATCAAAAACCGAAACTTCAGGATTGTAGAGCTCGAAAAGTAGTGTGAAATCAAGCTAAAAATCAACGTATTCAGAACTCGGAGTCAACGAATATTCAGAAAACGGTTTACGTAAGGAAACCACATTTCGCGGCTAACTAGTTCGAATGAGAACTACTAGCCACGAGTTCTGAAATTAAAAACCGAAAGTGTAGGATTGTAGTGCTCAAAAAGTAGTGTCAAATCAAGCTAAAAATCAACGAATTCCGAACTCGGAGTCATCGGATATTCAGAAAACCGTTTACGTAAGGAAACCACATTTTGCGGCTAACTAGATGGAACGAGACCTAGTAGCCCCGAGTTCAGAAATCAAAAACCGAAATGCCAGGATTGTAGAGCTCAAAAAGTAGTGTGAAATAAAGCTAAGAATCACCGAATTGAGATCTCGGAGTCAAAAAATATTCAGAAAATCGTTTACATAAGGAAACCACATTTCGCGGCTAACTAGGTGGAACGAGACCTAGTAGCCCCTAGTTCTGAAATAAAAAACCGAAACGCCTGGATTGTAGAGCTCAAACATTAGTGTGAAATAAAGCTAAAAATCACCGAATTGAGATCTCAGAGTCACAAAATATTCAGAAAACCGTTTACATAAGGAAACCACATTTTGCGGCTAGCTAGGTGGAACGAGACCCAGTAGCCCCTAGTTCTGAAATCAAAAACCGAAATACCAGGATTGTAGAGCTCGAAAAGTAGTGTGAAATCAAACTAAAAATCACCGAATTCAGAACTCGGAGTCAAGGATATTCAGAAAACCGTTTACATAAGGAAACCACATTTCGCGGCTAACTAGGTGGAACGAGACCTACTAGCCTCGAGTTCTGAAATAAAAAACCGAAACACCAAGATCGTAGAGCTCGAAAAGTAGTGTGAAATTATGCTAAAAATCACCGAATTCAGAACTCGTAGTCAACGGATATTCAGAAAACCGTTTACATAAGGAAACCACATTTCGCGGCTAACTAGGTGGAACGAGACCTACTAGTCACGAGTTCTGAAATTAAAAACCGAAACTTCAGGATTGTAGAGCTCGAAAAGTAGTGTGAAATCAAGCTAAAAATCAACGTATTCAGAACTCGGAGTCAACGAATATTCAGAAAACGGTTTACGTAAGGAAACCACCTTTCGCGGCTAACTAGTTCGAACGAGAACTACTAGCCACGAGTTCTGAAATTAAAAACCGAAAGTGTAGGATTGTAGTGCTCAAAAAGTAGTGTCAAATCAAGCTAAAAATCAACGAATTCAGAACTCGGAGTCACCGGATATTCAGAAAACCGTTTACGTAAGGAAACCACATTTTGCGGCTAACTAGATGGAACGAGACCTAGTAGCCCCGAGTTCAGAAATCAAAAACCGAAATGCCAGGATTATAGAGCTCAAAAAGTAGTGTGAAATAAATCTAAGAATCACCGAATTGAGATCTCGGAGTCAAAAAATATTCAGAAAATCGTTTACATAAGGAAACCACATTTCGCGGCTAACTAGGTGGAACGAGACCTAGTAGCCCCTAGTTCTGAAATTAAAAACCGAAATACCAGGATTGTAGAGATTGAAAAGTAGTGTGAAATCAAGCTAAAAATCACCAAATTCAGAACTCGGAGTCAAGGATATTCAGAACACCGTTTACATAAGGAAACCACATTTCGCGGCTAACTAGGTTGAACGAGACCTACTAGCCTCGAGTTCTGAAATAAAAAACCGAAACACCAAGATCGTAGAGCTCGAAAAGTAGTGTGAAATTAAGCAAAAAATTACCGAATTCAGAACTCGGAGTCAACGGATATTCAGAAAAAACCGTTTACATAAGGAAACCACATTTCGCGGCAAACTAGGTGGAACGAGACCTACTAGTCACGAGTTCTGAAATCAAAAACCGAAACTTCAGGATTGTAGAGCTCGAAAAGTAGTGTGAAAGCAAGCTAAAAATCAACGAATTCAGAACTCGGAGTCAACGGATATTCAGAAAACGGTTTACGTAAGGAAACCAAATTTCGCGGCTAACTAGTTGGAACGAGACCTACTAGCCACGAGTTTTGAAATTAAAAACTGAAAGTGTAGGATTGTAGTGCTCAAAAAGTAGTATCAAATCAAGCTAAAAATCACCGAATTCGGAACTCGGAGTCACCGGTTATTCAGAAAACCGTTTACGTAAGGAAACCACATTTTGCGGCTAACTAGATGGAACGAGACCTAGTAGCCCCGAGTTCTGAAATCAAAAACCGAAACGCCAGGATTGTAGAGCTCAAACATTAGTGTGAAATAAAGCTAAAAATCACCGAATTGAGATCTCGGAGTCACAAAATATTCAGAAAACCGTTTACATAAGGAAACCACATTTCGCGGCTAGCTAGGTGGAACGAGACCTAGTAGCCCCTAGTTCTGAAATCAAAAACCGAAATACCAGGATTGAAGAGCTCGAAAAGTAGTGTGAAATCAAACTAAAAATCACCGAATTCAGAACTCGGAGTCAAGGATATTCAGAAAACCGTTTACATAAGGAAACCACATTTCGCGGCTAACTAGGTGGAACGAGACCTACTAGCCTCGAGTTCTGAAATAAAAAACCGAAACACCAAGATCGTAGAGCTCGAAAAGTAGTGTGAAATTATGCTAAAAATCACCGAATTCAGAACTCGTAGTCAACGGATATTCAGAAACCCGTTTACATAAGGAAACCACATTTCGCGGCTAACTAGGTGGAACGAGACCTACTAGTCACGAGTTCTGAAATCAAAAACCGAAACTTCAGGATTGTAGAGCTCAAAAAGTAGTGTGAAATCAAGCTAAAAATCAACGTATTCAGAACTCGGAGTCAACGAATATTCAGAAAACGGTTTACGTAAGGAAACCACATTTCGCGGCTAACTAGTTCGAATGAGAACTACTAGCCACGAGTTTTGAAATTAAAAACCGAAAGTGTAGGATTGTAGTGCTCAAAAAGTAGTGTCAAATCAAGCTAAAAATCAACGAATTCAGAACTCGGAGTCACCGGATATTCAGAAAACCGTTTACGTAAGGAAACCACATTTTGCGGCTAACTAGATGGAACGAGACCTAGTAGCCCCGAGTTCAGAAATCAAAAACCGAAATGCCAGGATTGTAGAGCTCAAAAAGTAGTGTTAAATAAAGCTAAGAATCACCGAATTGAGATCTCGGAGTCAAAAAATATTCAGAAAATCGTTTACATAAGGAAACCACATTTCGCGGCTAACTAGGTGGAACGAGACCTAGTAGCCCCTAGTTCTGAAATTAAAAACCGAAATACCAGGATTGTAGAGCTCGAAAAGTAGTGTGAAATCAAGCTAAAAATCACCAAATTCAGAACTCGGAGTCAAGGATATTCAGAACACCGTTTACATAAGGAAACAACATTTCGCGGCTAACTAGGTTGAACGAGACCTACTAGCCTCGAGTTCTGAAATAAAAACCGAAATGCCAAGATCGTAGAGCTCGAAAAAGTAGTGTGAAATTAAGCAAAAAATTACCGAATTCAGAACTCGGAGTCAACGGATATTCAGAAAGAACCGTTTACATAAGGAAACCACATTTCGCGGCAAACTAGGTGGAACGAGACCTACTAGTCACGAGTTCTGAAATCAAAAACCGAAACTTCAGGATTGTAGAGCTCGAAAAGTAGTGTGAAAGCAAGCTAAAAATCAACGAATTCAGAACTCGGAGTCAACGGATATTCAGAAAACGGTTTACGTAAGGAAACCAAATTTCGCGGCTAACTAGTTGGAACGAGACCTACCAGCCACGAGTTCTGAAATTAAAAACTGAAAGTGTAGGATTGTAGTGCTCAAAAAGTAGTATCAAATCAAGCTAAAAATCACCGAATTCGGAACTCGGAGTCACCGGTTATTCAGAAAACCGTTTACGTAAGGAAACCACATTTTGCGGCTAACTAGATGGAACGAGACCTAGTAGCCCCGAGTTCTGAAATCAAAAACCGAAACGCCAGGATTGTAGAGCTCAAACATTAGTGTGAAATAAAGCTAAAAATCACCGAATTGAGATCTCAGAGTAACAAAATATTCAGAAAACCGTTTACATTAGGAAACCACATTTCGCGGCTAGCTAGGTGGAACGAGACCTAGTAGCCCCTAGTTCTGAAATCAAAAACCGAAATACCAGGATTGTAGAGCTCGAAAAGTAGTGTGAAATCAAACTAAAAATCACCGAATTCAGAACTCGGAGTCAAGGATATTCAGAAAACCGTTTACATAAGGAAACCACATTTCGCGGCTAACTAGGTGGAACGAGACCTACTAGCCTCGAGTTCTGAAATAAAAAACCGAAACACCAAGATCGTAGAGCTCGAAAATTAGTGTGAAATTATGCTAAAAATCACCGAATTCAGAACTCGTAGTCAACGGATATTCAGAAAACCGTTTACATAGGAAACCACATTTCGCGGCTAACTAGGTGGAACGAGGCCTACTAGTCACGAGTTCTGAAATCAAAAACCGAAACTTCAGGATTGTAGAGCTCGAAAAGTAGTGTGAAATCAAGCTAAAAATCAACGTATTCAGAACTCGGAGTCAACGAATATTCAGAAAACGGTTTACGTAAGGAAACCACATTTCGCGGCTAACTAGTTCGAATGAGAACTACTAGCCACGAGTTCTGAAATTAAAAACCGAAAGTGTAGGATTGTAGTGCTCACAAAGTAGTGTCAAATCAAGCTAAAAATCAACGAATTCCGAACTCGGAGTCATCGGATATTCAGAAAACCGTTTACGTAAGGAAACCACATTTTGCGGCTAACTAGATGGAACGAGACCTAGTATCCCCGAGTTCAGAAATCAAAAACCGAAATGCCAGGATTGTAGAGCTCAAAAAGTAGTGTGAAATAAAGCTAAGAATCACCGAATTGAGATCTCGGAGTCAAAAAATATTCAGAAAATCGTTTACATAAGGAAACCACATTTCGCGGCTAACTAGGTGGAACGAGACCTAGTAGCCCCTAGTTCTGAAATCAAAAACCGAAACGCCTGGATTGTAGAGCTCAAACATTAGTGTGAAATAAAGCTAAAAATCACCGAATTGAGATCTCAGAGTCACAAAATATTCAGAAAACCGTTTACATAAGGAAACCACATTTCGCGGCTAGCTAGGTGGAACGAGACCTAGTAGCCCCTAGTTCTGAAATCAAAAACCGAAATACCAGGATTGTAGAGCTCGAAAAGTAGTGTGAAATCAAACTAAAAATCACCGAATTCAGAACTCGGAGTCAAGGATATTCAGAAAACCGTTTACATAAGGAAACCACATTTCGCGGCTAGCTAGGTGGAACGAGACCTAGTAGCCCCTAGTTCTGAAATCAAAAACCGAAATACCAGGATTGTAGAGCTCGAAAAGTAGTGTGAAATCAAACTAAAAATCACCGAATTCAGAACTCGGAGTCAAGGATATTCAGAAAACCGTTTACATAAGGAAACCACATTTCGCGGCTAACTAGGTGGAACGAGACCTACTAGCCTCGAGTTCTGAAATAAAAAACCGAAACACCAAGATCGTAGAACTCGAAAAGTAGTGTGAAATTATGCTAAAAATCACCGAATTCAGAACTCGTAGTCAACGGATATTCAGAAAACCGTTTACATAAGGAAACCACATTTCGCGGCTAACTAGGTGGAACGAGACCTACTAGTCACGAGTTTTGAAATCAAAAACCGAAACTTCAGGATTGTAGAGCTCGAAAAGTAGTGTGAAATCAAGCTAAAAATCAACGTATTCAGAACTCGGAGTCAACGAATATTCAGAAAACGGTTTACGTAAGGAAACCACATTTCGCGGCTAACTAGTTCGAACGAGAACTACTAGCCACGAGTTCTGAAATTAAAAACCGAAAGTGTAGGATTGTAGTGCTCAAAAAGTAGTGTCAAATCAAGCTAAAAATCAACGAATTCAGAACTCGGAGTCACCGGATATTCAGAAAACCATTTACGTAAGGAAACCACATTTTGCGGCTAACTAGATGGAACGAGACCTAGTAGCCCCGAGTTTAGAAATCAAAAACCGAAATTCCAGGATTGTAGAGCTCAAAAAGTAGTGTGAAATAAAGCTAAGAATCACCGAATTGAGATCTCGGAGTCAAAAAATATTCAGAAAATCGTTTACATAAGGAAACCACATTTCGCGGCTAACTAGGTGGAACGAGACCAAGTAGCCCCTAGTTCTGAAATTAAAAACCGAAATACCAGGATTGTAGAGCTCGAAAAGTAGTGTGAAATCAAGTTAAAAATCACCAAATTCAGAACTCGGAGTCAAGGATATTCAGAACACCGTTTACATAAGAAAACCACATTTCGCGGCTAACTAGGTTGAACGAGACCTACTAGCCTCGAGTTCTGAAATAAAAACCGAAATGCCAAGATCGTAGAGCTCGAAAAAGTATTGTGAAATTAAGCAAAAAATTACCGAATTCAGAACTCGGAGTCAACGGATATTCAGAAAGAACCGTTTACATAAGGAAACCACATTTCACGGCAAACTAGGTGGAACGAGACCTACTAGTCACGAGTTCTGAAATCAAAAACCGAAACTTCGGGATTGTAGAGCTCGAAAAGTAGTGTGAAAGCAAGCTAAAAATAAACGAATTCAGAACTCGGAGTCAACGGATATTCAGAAAACGGTTTACGTAAGGAAACCAAATTTCGCGGCTAACTAGTTGGAACGAGACCTACCAGCCACGAGTTCTGAAATTAAAAACTGAAAGTGTAGGATGTAGTGCTCAAAAAGTAGTATCAAATCAAGCTAAAAATCACCGAATTCGGAACTCGGAGTCACCGGTTATTCAGAAAACCGTTTACGTAAGGAAACCACATTTTGCGGCTAACTAGATGGAACGAGACCTAGTAGCCCCGAGTTCTGAAATCAAAAACCGAAACGCCAGGATTGTAGAGCTCAAACATTAGTGTGAAATAAAGCTAAAAATCACCGAATTGAGATCTCAGAGTCACAAAATATTCAGAAAACCGTTTACATAAGGAAACCACATTTCGCGGCTAGCTAGGTGGAACGAGACCTGGTAGCCCCTAGTTCTGAAATCAAAAACCGAAATACCAGGATCGTAGAGCTCGAAAAGTAGTGTGAAGTCAAACTAAAAATCACCGAATTCAGAACTCGGAATCAAGGATATTCAGAAAACCGTTTACATAAGGAAACCACATTTCGCGGCTAACTAGGTGGAACGAGACCTACTAGCCTCGAGTTCTGAAATAAAAAACCGAAACACCAAGATCGTAGAGCTCGAAAAGTAGTGTGAAATTATGCTAAAAATCACCGAATTCAGAACTCGTAGTGAACGGATATTCAGAAAACCGTTTACATAAGGAAACCACATTTCGCGGCTAACTAGGTGGAACGAGGCCTACTAGTCACGAGTTCTGAAATCAAAAACCGAAACTTCAGGATTGTAGAGCTCGAAAAGTAGTGTGAAATGAAGCTAAAAATCAACGTATTCAGAACTCGGAGTCAACGGATATTCAGAAAACGGTTTACGTAAGGAAACCACATTTCGCGGCTAAATAGTTCGAACGAGAACTACTAGCCACGAGTTCTGAAATTAAAAACCAAAAGTGTAGGATTGTAGTGCTCAAAAAGTAGTGTCAAATCAAGCTAAAAATCAACGAATTCAGAACTCGGAGTCACCGGATATTCAGAAAACCGTTTACGTAAGGAAACCACATTTTGCGGCTAACTAGATGGAACGAGACCTAGTAGCCCCGAGTTCAGAAATCAAAAACCGAAATGCCAGGATTGTAGAACTCGAAAAGTAGTGTGAAATAAAGCTAAGAATCACCGAATTGAGATCTCGGAGTCAAAAAATATTAAGAAAATCGTTTACATAAGGAAACCATATTTCGCGGCTAACTAGGTGGAACGAGACCTAGTAGCCCCTAGTTCTGAAATTAAAAACCGAAATACCAGGATTGTAGAGCTCGAAAAGTAGTGTGAAATCAAGCTAAAAATCACCAAATTCAGAACTCGGAGTCAAGGATATTCAGAACACTGTTTACATAAGGAAACCACATTTCGCGGCTAACTAGGTTGAACGAGACCTACTAGCCTCGAGTTCTGAAATAAAAAACCGAAACACAAAGATCGTAGAGCTCGAAAAGTAGTGTGAAATTAAGCAAAAAATTACCGAATTCAGAACTCGGAGTCAACGGATATTCAGAAAAAACCGTTTACATAAGGAAACCACATTTCGTGGCAAACTAGGTGGAACGAGACCTACTAGTCACGAGTTTTGAAATCAAAAACCGAAACTTCAGGATTGTAGAGCTCAAAAAGTAGTGTGAAAGCAAGCTAAAAATCAACGAATTCAGAACTCGGAGTCAACGGATATTCAGAAAACGGTTTACGTAAGGAAACCAAATTTCGCGGCTAACTAGTTGGAACGAGACCTACTAGCCACGAGTTCTGAAATTAAAAACTGAAAGTGTAGGATTGTAGTGCTCAAAAAGTAGTATCAAATCAAGCTAAAAATCACCGAATTCGGAACTCGGAGTCACCGGTTTTTCAGAAAACCGTTTACGTAAGGAAACCACATTTTGCGGCTAACTAGATAGAGCGAGACCTAGTAGCCCCGAGTTCTGAAATCAAAAACCGAAACCCCAGGATTGTAGAGCTCAAACATTAGTGTGAAATAAAACTAAAAATCACCGAATTGAGATCTCGGAGTCACAAAATATTCAGAAAACCGTTTACATAAGGAAACCACATTTCGCGGCTAGCTAGGTGGAACGAGACCTAGTAGCCCCTAGTTCTGAAATCAAAAACCGAAATACCAGGATTGTAGAGCTCGAAAAGTAGTGTGAAATCAAACTAAAAATCACCGAATTCAGAACTCGGAGTCAAGGATATTCAGAAAACCGTTTACATAGGGAAACCACATTTCGCGGCTAACTAGGTGGAACGAGACCTACTAGCCTCGAGTTCTGAAATAAAAAACCGAAACACCAAGATCGTAGAGCTCGAAAAGTAGTGTGAAATTATGCTAAAAATCACCGAATTCAGAACTCGTAGTCAACGGATATTCAGAAAACCGTTTACATAAGGAAACCACATTTCGCGTCTAGCTAGGTGGAACGAGACGTACTAGTCACGAGTTCTGAAATCAAAAACCGAAACTTCAGGATTGTAGAGCTCAAAAAGTAGTGTGAAATCAAGCTAAAAATCAACATATTCAGAACTCGGAGTCAACGGATATTCAGAAAACGGTTTACGTAAGGAAACCACATTTTGCGGCTAACTAGTTGGAACGAGACCTACTAGCCACGAGTTCTGAAATTAAAAACCGAAAGTGTAGGATTGTAGTGCTCAAAAAGTAGTGTCAAATCAAGCTAAAAATCAACGAATTCAGAACTCGGAGTCACCGGATATTCAGAAAACCGTTTACGTAAGGAAACCACATTTTGCGGCTAACTAGATGGAACGAGACCTAGTAGCCCAGAGTTCAGAAATAAAAACCGAAATGCCAGGATTGTAGAGATCGAAAAGTAGTGTGAAATAAAGCTAAGAATCACCGAATTGAGATCTCGGAGTCAAAAAATATTCAGAAAATCGTTTACATAAGGAAACCACATTTCGCGGCTAACTAGGTGGAACAAGACCTAGTAGCCCCTAGTTCTGAAATTAAAAACCGAAATACCAGGATTGTAGAGCTCGAAAAGTAGTGTGAAATCAAGCTAAAAATCACCAAATTCAGAACTCGGAGTCAAGGATATTCAGAACACCGTTTACATAAGGAAACCACATTTCGCGGCTAACTAGGTCGAACGAGACCTACTAGCCTCGAGTTCTGAAATAAAAAACCGAAACACCAAGATCATAGAGCTCGAAAAGTAGTGTGAAATTAAGCTAAAAATTACCGAATTCAGAACTCGGAGTCAACGGATATTCAGAAAAAACCGTTTACATAAGGAAACCACATTTCGCGGCAAACTAGGTGGAACGAGACCTACTAGTCACGACTTCTGAAATCAAAAACCGAAACTTCAGGCTTGTAGAGCTCGAAAAGTAGTGTGAAAGCAAGCTAAAAATCAACGAATTCAGAACTCGGAGTCAACGGATATTCAGAAAATGCTTTACGTAAGGAAACCACATTTCGCGGCTAACTAGTTGGAACGAGACCTACTAGCCACGAGTTCTGAAATTAAAAACTGAAAGTGTAGGATTGTAGTGCTCAAAAAGTAGTATCAAATCAAGCTAAAAATCACCGAATTCGGAACTCGGAGTCACCGGTTATTAAGAAAACCGTTTACGTAAGGAAACCACATTTTGCGGCTAACTAGATGGAACGAGACCTAGTAGCCCCGAGTTCTGAAATCAAAAACCGAAACGCCAGGATTGTAGAGCTCAAACATTAGTGTGAAATAAAGCTAAAAATCACCGAATTGAGATCTCAGAGTCACAAAATATTCAGAAAACCGTTTACATAAGGAAACCACATTTCGCGGCTAGCTAGGTGGAACGAGACCTAGTAGCCCCTAGTTCTGAAATCAAAAACCGAAATACCAGGATTGTAGAGCTCGAAAAGTATTGTGAAATCAAACTAAAAATCACCGAATTCAGAACTCGGAGTCAAGGATATTCAGAAAACCGTTTACATAAGGAAACCACATTTCGCGGCTAACTAGGTGGAACGAGACCTACTAGCCTCGAGTTCTGAAATAAAAAACAGAAACACCAAGATCGTAGAGCTCGAAAAGTAGTGTGAAATTATGCTAAAAATTACCGAATTCAGAACTCGTAGTCAACGGATATTCAGAAAACCGTTTACATAAGGAAACCACATTTCGCGGCTAACTAGGTGGAACGAGACCTACTAGCCTCGAGTTCTGAAATAAAAAACCGAAACACCAAGATCGTAGAGCTCGAAAAGTAGTGTGAAATTAAGCAAAAAATTACCGAATTCAGAACTCGGAGTCAACGGATATTCAGAAAAAACCGTTTACATAAGGAAACCACATTTCGTGGCAAACTAGGTGGAACGAGACCTACTAGTCACGAGTTTTGAAATCAAAAACCGAAACTTCAGGATTGTAGAGCTCAAAAAGTAGTGTGAAAGCAAGCTAAAAATCAACGAATTCAGAACTCGGAGTCAACGGATATTCAGAAAACGGTTTACGTAAGGAAACCAAATTTCGCGGCTAACTAGTTGGAACGAGAACTACTAGCCACGAGTTCTGAAATTAAAAACTGAAAGTGTAGGATTGTAGTGCTCAAAAAGTAGTATCAAATCAAGCTAAAAATCACCTAATTCGGAACTCGGAGTCACCGGTTTTTCAGAAAACCGTTTACGTAAGGAAACCACATTTTGCGGCTAACTAGATAGAGCGAGACCTAGTAGCCCCGAGTTCTGAAATCAAAAACCGAAACCCCAGGATTGTAGAGCTCAAACATTAGTGTGAAATAAAACTAAAAATCACCGAATTGAGATCTCGGAGTCACAAAATATTCAGAAAACCGTTTACATAAGGAAACCACATTTCGCGGCTAGCTAGGTGGAACGAGACCTAGTAGCCCCTAGTTCTGAAATCAAAAACCGAAATACCAGGATTGTAGAGCTCGAAAAGTAGTGTGAAATCAAACTAAAAATCACCGAATTCAGAACTCGGAGTCAAGGATATTCAGAAAACCGTTTACATAGGGAAACCACATTTCGCGGCTAACTAGGTGGAACGAGACCTACTAGCCTCGAGTTCTGAAATAAAAAACCGAAACACCAAGATCGTAGAGCTCGAAAAGTAGTGTGAAATTATGCTAAAAATCACCGAATTCAGAACTCGTAGTCAACGGATATTCAGAAAACCGTTTACATAAGGAAACCACATTTCGCGTCTAGCTAGGTGGAACGAGACGTACTAGTCACGAGTTCTGAAATCAAAAACCGAAACTTCAGGATTGTAGAGCTCAAAAAGTAGTGTGAAATCAAGCTAAAAATCAACATATTCAGAACTCGGAGTCAACGGATATTCAGAAAACGGTTTACGTAAGGAAACCACATTTTGCGGCTAACTAGTTGGAACGAGACCTACTAGCCACGAGTTCTGAAATTAAAAACCGAAAGTGTAGGATTGTAGTGCTCAAAAAGTAGTGTCAAATCAAGCTAAAAATCAACGAATTCAGAACTCGGAGTCACCGGATATTCAGAAAACCGTTTACGTAAGGAAACCACATTTTGCGGCTAACTAGATGGAACGAGACCTAGTAGCCCAGAGTTCAGAAATAAAAACCGAAATGCCAGGATTGTAGAGATCGAAAAGTAGTGTGAAATAAAGCTAAGAATCACCGAATTGAGATCTCGGAGTCAAAAAATATTCAGAAAATCGTTTACATAAGGAAACCACATTTCGCGGCTAACTAGGTGGAACAAGACCTAGTAGCCCCTAGTTCTGAAATTAAAAACCGAAATACCAGGATTGTAGAGCTCGAAAAGTAGTGTGAAATCAAGCTAAAAATCACCAAATTCAGAACTCGGAGTCAAGGATATTCAGAACACCGTTTACATAAGGAAACCACATTTCGCGGCTAACTAGGTCGAACGAGACCTACTAGCCTCGAGTTCTGAAATAAAAAACCGAAACACCAAGATCGTAGAGCTCGAAAAGTAGTGTGAAATTAAGCTAAAAATTACCGAATTCAGAACTCGGAGTCAACGGATATTCAGAAAAAACCGTTTACATAAGGAAACCACATTTCGCGGCAAACTAGGTGGAACGAGACCTACTAGTCACGACTTCTGAAATCAAAAACCGAAACTTCAGGCTTGTAGAGCTCGAAAAGTAGTGTGAAAGCAAGCTAAAAATCAACGAATTCAGAACTCGGAGTCAACGGATATTCAGAAAACGCTTTACGTAAGGAAACCATATTTCGCGGCTAACTAGTTGGAACGAGACCTACTAGCCACGAGTTCTGAAATTAAAAACTGAAAGTGTAGGATTGTAGTGCTCAAAAAGTAGTATCAAATCAAGCTAAAAATCACCGAATTCGGAACTCGGAGTCACCGGTTATTAAGAAAACCGTTTACGTAAGGAAACCACATTTTGCGGCTAACTAGATGAAACGAGACCTAGTAGCCCCGAGTTCTGAAATCAAAAACCGAAACGCCAGGATTGTAGAGCTCAAACATTAGTGTGAAATAAAGCTAAAAATCACCGAATTGAGATCTCAGAGTCACAAAATATTCAGAAAACCGTTTACATAAGGAAACCACATTTCGCGGCTAGCTAGGTGGAACGAGACCTAGTAGCCCCTACTTCTGAAATCAAAAACCGAAATACCAGGATTGTAGAGCTCGAAAAGTAGTGTGAAATCAAACTAAAAATCACCGAATTCAGAACTCGGAGTCAAGGATATTCAGAAAACCGTTTACATAAGGAAACCACATTTCGCGGCTAACTAGGTGGAACGAGACCTACTAGCCTCGAGTTCTGAAATAAAAAACAGAAACACCAAGATCGTAGAGCTCGAAAAGTAGTGTGAAATTATGCTAAAAATTACCGAATTCAGAACTCGTAGTCAACGGATATTCAGAAAACCGTTTACATAAGGAAACCACATTTCGCGGCTAACTAGGTGGAACGAGACCTACTAGCCTCGAGTTCTGAAATAAAAAACCGAAACACCAAGATCGTAGAGCTCGAAAAGTAGTGTGAAATTATGCTAAAAATCACCGAATTTAGAACTCGTAGTCAACGGATATTCAGAAAACCGTTTACATAAGGAAACCACATTTCGCGTCTAGCTAGGTGGAACGAGACCTACTAGTCACGAGTTCTGAAATCAAAAACCGAAACTTCAGGATTGTAGAGCTCAAAAAGTAGTGTGAAATCAAGCTAAAAATCAACATATTCAGAACTCGGAGTCAACGGATATTCAGAAAACGGTTTACGTAAGGAAACCACATTTCGCGGCTAAATAGTTCAAACGAGAACTACTAGCCACGAGTTCTGAAATTAAAAACCGAAAGTGTAGGATTGTAGTGCTCAAAAAGTAGTGTCAAATCAAGCTAAAAATCAACGAATTCAGAACTCGGAGTCACCGGATATTCAGAAAACCGTTTACGTAAGGAAACCACATTTTGCGGCTAACTAGATGGAACGAGACCTAGTAGCCCCGAGTTCAGAAATCAAAAACCGAAATGCCAGGATTGTAGAGCTCGAAAAGTAGTGTGAAATAAAGCTAAGAATCACCGAATTGAGATCTCGGAGTCAAAAAATATTAAGAAAATCGTTTACATAAGGAAACCACATTTCGCGGCTAACTAGGTGGAACGAGACCTAGTAGCCCCTAGTTCTGAAATTAAAAACCGAAATACCAGGATTGTAGAGCTCGAAAAGTAGTGTGAAATCAAGCCAAAAATCACCAAATTCAGAACTCGGAGTCAAGGATATTCAGAACACTGTTTACATAAGGAAACCACATTTCGCGGCTAACTAGGTTGAACGAGACCTACTAGCCTCGAGTTCTGAAATAAAAAACCGAAAAAAAAAATCGTAGAGCTCGAAAAGTAGTGTGAAATTAAGCAAAAAATTACCGAATTCAGAACTCGGAGTCAACGGATATTCAGAAAAAACCGTTTACATAAGGAAACCACATTTCGCGGCAAACTAGGTGGAACGAGACCTACTAGTCACGAGTTCTGAAATCAAAAACCGAAACTTCAGGATTGTAGAGCTCAAAAAGTAGTGTGAAAGCAAGCTAAAAATCAACGAATTCAGAACTCGGAGTCAACGGATATTCAGAAAACGGTTTACGTAAGGAAACCAAATTTCGCGGCTAACTAGTTGGAACGAGACCTACTAGCCACGAGTTCTGAAATTAAAAACTGAAAGTGTAGGATTGTAGTGCTCAAAAAGTAGTGTCAAATCAAGCTTGGAATCACCGAATTCAGAACTCGGAGTCACTGGATATTTAGAAAACCGTTTACGTAAGGAAACCACATTTCGCGGCTAACTAGGTGGAACGAGACCTAGTAGCCCCGAGTTCTGAAATCAAAAACCGAAATGATAGGATTGTAGAGCTCGAAACGTAGTGTGAAATCAAGCTAAAAATCACCGAATTCAGAACTCAGAGTCATGGGATATTCAGAAAACCGTTTACGTAAAGAAACAACATTTCGCGGCTAACTAGGTGGAATGAGACCTAGTAGCCCAGAGTTCTGAAATCAAAAACCGTAACACCTGGATTTTAGAGTTTGAAAAGTAGTGTGAAATCAATCTAAAAATCACCGATTTCATAACTCAGAGTCAACAAATTTACAGAAAACCGTTTACATAAGGAAAAAACATTTTGCGGCTAACGAGGTGGAAGGAGACCTACTAGCCCCGAGTTTTAAAATCAAAAACCAAAACTCGAGGATTGTAGAGCTCGAAAAGTAGTGTGGAATCAAG
Organism: Euonymus europaeus; assembly: GCA_963580455.1. Taxonomy (NCBI): domain Eukaryota; kingdom Viridiplantae; phylum Streptophyta; class Magnoliopsida; order Celastrales; family Celastraceae; genus Euonymus; species Euonymus europaeus. The sequence continues at coordinate 425,240 of OY756969.1, read as the reverse complement.
CTAAAAATTACCGAATTCAGATCTCGGAGTCAACGGATATTCAGAAAACCGTTTATGTAAGGAAACCACATTTCGCGGCTAACTAGGTGAAATGAGACCTACTAGCCACGAGTTCTAAAATAAAAAACCGAAATGCCAAGATTGCAGAGTTCGAAATGTAGTGTGAAATCAAGCTAACAATCACCGAATTCAGAACTCGGAGTCATCAAATATTCAGAAAACCATTTACGTAAGGAAACCACATTTCGCGGCTAACTAGGTGGATAGAGACCTACTAGCGCCGAGTTCTTAAATCAAAAACCGAAATGCCAGAATGTAGAGCTCAAAAAGTAGTGTGAAATCAAGCTAAAAATCACCGAATTCAGATCTCGGAGTCAACAAATATTCAGAAAATCGTTTACATAAGGAAACCACATTTCGCGGCTAGTTAGGTGAAACGAGACCTACTAGCCACGAGTTCTGAAATAAAAAATCGAAACACCAGTATTGTAGAGCTCGAAAATTTGTGTGAAATCAAGCTAAAAATCAACGAATTCAGAACTCGGAGTCAACGGATATTCAGAAAACCGTTTACGTAAGGAAACCACATTTCGCGGCTAACTAGGTGGAACAAGACCTACTAGCCTCGAGTTCTGAAATAAAAAACCGAAACACCAAGATCGTAGAGCTCGAAAAGTAGTGTGAAATTAAGCTAAAAATTACCGAATTCAGAACTCGGAGTCAACGGATATTCAGAAAAAACCGTTTACATAAGGAAACCACATTTCGCGGCAAACTAGGTGGAACGAGACCTACTAGTCACGAGTTCTGAAATCAAAAACCGAAACTTCAGGATTGTAGAGCTCGAAAAGTAGTGTGTAATCAAGCTAAAAATCAACGAATTCAGAACTCGGAGTCAACGGATATTCAGAAAACGGTTTACGTAAGGAAACCAAATTTCGCGGCTAACTAGTTGGAACGAGACCTACTAGCCACGAGTTCTGAAATTAAAAACTGAAAGTGTAGGATTGTAGTGCTCAAAAAGTAGTATCAAATCAAGCTAAAAATCACCGAATTCGGAACTCAGAGTCACCGGTTATTCAGAAAACCGTTTACGTAAGGAAACCACATTTTGCGGCTAACTAGATGAAACGAGACCTAGTAGCCCCGAGTTCTGAAATCAAAAACCGAAATGCCAGGATTGTAGAGCTCAAAAATTAGTGTGAAATAAAGCTAAAAATCATCGAATTGAGATCTCGGAGTGACAAAATATTCAGAAAACCGTTTACATAAGGAAACCACATTTCGCGGCTAGCTAGGTGGAACGAGACCTAGTAGCCCCTACTTCTGAAATCAAAAACCGAAATACCAGGATTGCAGAGCTCGAAAAGTAGTGTGAAATCAAACTAAAAATCACCGAATTCAGAACTCGGAGTCAAGGATATTCAGAAAACCGTTTACATAAGGAAACCACATTTCGCGGCTAACTAGGTGGAACGAGACCTACTAGCCTCGAGTTCTGAAATAAAAAACCGAAACACCAAGATCGTAGAGCTCGAAAAGTAGTGTGAAATTATGCTAAAAATCACCGAATTCAGAACTCGTAGTCAACGGATATTCAGAAAACCGTTTACATAAGGAAACCACATTTCGCGGCTAACTAGGTGAAACGAGACCTACTAGCCACGAGTTCTGAAATAAAAAATCGAAACACCAGTATTGTAGAGCTCGAAAATTTGTGTGAAATCAAGCTAAAAATCAACGAATTCAGAACTCGGAGTCAACGGATATTCAGAAAACCGTTTACGTAAGGAAACCACATTTCGCGGCTAACTAGGTGGAACAAGACCAACCAGCCTCGAGTTCTGAAATAAAAAACCGAAACACCAAGATCGTAGAGCTCGAAAAGTAGTGTCAAATCAAGCTAAAAATTACCGAATTCAGAACTCGGAGTCAACGGATATTCAGAAAAACCGTTTACATAAGGAAACCACATTTCGCGGCAAACTAGGTGGAACGAGACCTACTAGTCACGAGTTCTGAAATCAAAAACCGAAACTTCAGGATTGTAGAGCTCGAAAAGTAGTGTGTAATCAAGCTAAAAATCAACGAATTCAGAACTCGGAGTCAACGGATATTCAGAAAACGGTTTACGTAAGGAAACCAAATTTCGCGGCTAACTAGTTGGAACGAGACCTACTAGCCACGAGTTCTTAAATTAAAAACTGAAAGTGTAGGATTGTAGTGCTCAAAAAGTAGTATCAAATCAAGCTAAAAATCACCGAATTCGGAACTCAGAGTCACAGGTTATTCAGAAAACCGTTTACGTAAGGAAACCACATTTTGCGGCTAACTAGATGAAACGAGACCTAGTAGCCCCGAGTTCTGAAATCAAAAACCGAAATGCCAGGATTGTAGAGCTCAAAAATTAGTGTGAAATAAAGCTAAAAATCATCGAATTGAGATCTCGGAGTGACAAAATATTCAGAAAACCGTTTACATAAGGAAACCACATTTCGCGGCTAGCTAGGTGGAACGAGACCTAGTAGCCCCTACTTCTGAAATCAAAAACCGAAATACCAGGATTGCAGAGCTCGAAAAGTAGTGTGAAATCAAACTAAAAATCACCGAATTCAGAACTCGGAGTCAAGGATATTCAGAAAACCGTTTACATAAGGAAACCACATTTCGCGGCTAACTAGGTGGAACGAGACCTACTAGCCTCGAGTTCTGAAATAAAAAACCGAAACACCAAGATCGTAGAGCTCGAAAAGTAGTGTGAAATTATGCTAAAAATCACCGAATTCAGAACTCGTAGTCAACGGATATTCAGAAAACCGTTTACATAAGGAAACCACATTTCGCGGCTAACTAGGTGGAACGAGACCTACTAGTCACGAGTTCTGACATCAAAAAACGAAACTTCAGGATTGTAGAGCTCGAAAAGTAGTGTGAAATCAAGCTAAAAATCAACGTATTCAGAACTCGGAGTCAACGGATATTCAGAAAACGGTTTACGTAAGGAAACCACATTTCGCGGCTAACTAGTTCGAACGAGAACTACTAGCCACGAGTTCTGAAATTAAAAACCGAAAGTGTAGGATTGTAGTGCTAAAAAAGTAGTGTCAAATCAAGCTAAAAATCAACGAATTCAGAACTCGGAGTCACCGGATATTCAGAAAACTGTTTACGTAAGGAAACCACATTTTGCGGCTAACTAGATGGAACGAGACCTAGTAGCCCCGAGTTCAGAAATCAAAAACCGAAATGCCAGGATTGTAGAGCTCGAAAAGTAGTGTGAAATAAAGCTAAGAATCAACGAATTGAGATCTCGGAGTCAAAAAATATTAAGAAAATCGTTTACATAAGGAAACCACATTTCGCGGCTAACTAGGTGGAACGAGACCTAGTAGCCCCTAGTTCTGAAATTAAAAACCGAAATACCAGGATTGTAGAGCTCGAAAAGTAGTGTGAAATCAAGCTAAAAATCACCAAATTCAGAACTCGGAGTCAAGGATATTCAGAACACTGTTTACATAAGGAAACCACATTTCGCGGCTAACTAGGTTGAACGAGACCTACTAGCCTCGAGTTCTGAAATAAAAAACCGAAACAAAAAGATCGTAGAGCTCGAAAAGTAGTGTGAAATTAAGCAAAAAATTACCGAATTCAGAACTCGGAGTCAACGGATATTCAGAAAAAACCGTTTACATAAGGAAACCACATTTCGCGGCAAACTAGGTGGAACGAGACCTACTAGTCACGAGTTCTGAAATCAAAAACCGAAACTTCAGGATTGTAGAGCTCAAAAAGTAGTGTGAAAGCAAGCTAAAAATCAACGAATTCAGAACTCGGAGTCAACGGATATTCAGAAAACGGTTTACGTAAGGAAACCAAATTTCGCGGCTAACTAGTTGGAACGAGACCTACTAGCCACGAGTTCTGAAATTAAAAACTGAAAGTGTAGGATTGTAGTGCTCAAAAAGTAGTGTCAAATCAAGCTTGGAATCACCGAATTCAGAACTCGGAGTCACTGGATATTTAGAAAACCGTTTACGTAAGGAAACCACATTTCGCGGCTAACTAGGTGGAACGAGACCTAGTAGCCCCGAGTTCTGAAATCAAAAACCGAAATGATAGGATTGTAGAGCTCGAAACGTAGTGTGAAATCAAGCTAAAAATTACCGAATTCAGAACTCAGAGTCATGGGATATTCAGAAAACTATTTACGTAAAGAAACAACATTTCGCGGCTAACTAGGTGGAATGAGACCTAGTAGCCCAGAGTTCTGAAATCAAAAACCGTAACACCTGGATTGTAGAGCTTGAAAAGTAGTGTGAAATCAATCTAAAAATCACCGAATTCATAACTCAGAGTCAACAAATTTACAGAAAACCGTTTACATAAGGAAAAAACATTTCGCGGCTAACGAGGTGGAAGGAGACCTACTAGCCCCGAGTTTTAAAATCAAAAACCAAAACTCGCGGATTGTAGAGCTCGAAAAGTAGTGTGGAATCAAGCTAAAAATTACCGAATTCAGATCTCGGAGTCAACGGATATTCAGAAAACCGTTTATGTAAGGAAACCACATTTCGCGGCTAACTAGGTGAAATGAGACCTACTAGCCACGAGTTCTAAAATAAAAAACCGAAATGCCAAGATTGCAGAGTTCGAAATGTAGTGTGAAATCAAGCTAACAATCACCGAATTCAGAACTCGGAGTCATCAAATATTCAGAAAACCATTTACGTAAGGAAACCACATTTCGCGGCTAACTAGGTGGATAGAGACCTACTAGCCCCGTGTTCTGAAATCAAAAACCGAAATGCCAGAATGTAGAGCTCAAAAAGTAGTGTGAAATCAAGCTAAAAATCACCGAATTCAGAACTCGGAGTCAACAAATATTCAGAAAATCGTTTACATAAGGAAATCACATTTCGCGGCTAGTTAGGTGAAACGAGACCTACTAGCCACGAGTTCTGAAATAAAAAATCGAAACACCAGTATTGTAGAGCTCGAAAATTTGTGTGAAATCAAGCTAAAAATCAACGAATTCAGAACTCGGAGTCAACGGATATTCAGAAAACCGTTTACGTAAGGAAACCACATTTCGCGGCTAACTAGGTGGAACAAGACCTACTAGCCTCGAGTTCTGAAATAAAAAACCGAAACACCAAGATCGTAGAGCTCGAAAAGTAGTGTGAAATTAAGCTAAAAATTACCGAATTCAGAACTCGGAGTCAACGGATATTCAGAAAAAACCGTTTACATAAGGAAACCACATTTCGCGGCAAACTAGGTGGAACGAGACCTACTAGTCACGAGTTCTGAAATCAAAAACCGAAACTTCAGGATTGTAGAGCTCGAAAAGTAGTGTGTAATCAAGCTAAAAATCAACGAATTCAGAACTCGGAGTCAACGGATATTCAGAAAACGGTTTACGTAAGGAAACCAAATTTCGCGGCTAACTAGTTGGAACGAGACCTACTAGCCACGAGTTCTGAAATTAAAAACTGAAAGTGTAGGATTGTAGTGCTCAAAAAGTAGTATCAAATCAAGCTAAAAATCACCGAATTCGGAACTCAGAGTCACCGGTTATTCAGAAAACCGTTTACGTAAGGAAACCACATTTTGCGGCTAACTAGATGAAACGAGACCTAGTAGCCCCGAGTTCTGAAATCAAAAACCGAAACGCCAGGATTGTAGAGCTCAAAAATTAGTGTGAAATAAAGCTAAAAATCATCGAATTGAGATCTCGGAGTGACAAAATATTCAGAAAACCGTTTACATAAGGAAACCACATTTCGCGGCTAGCTAGGTGGAACGAGACCTAGTAGCCCCTACTTCTGAAATCAAAAACCGAAATACCAGGATTGCAGAGCTCGAAAAGTAGTGTGAAATCAAACTAAAAATCACCGAATTCAGAACTCGGAGTCAAGGATATTCAGAAAACCGTTTACATAAGGAAACCACATTTCGCGGCTAACTAGGTGGAACGAGACCTACTAGCCTCGAGTTCTGAAATAAAAAACCGAAACACCAAGATCGTAGAGCTCGAAAAGTAGTGTGAAATTATGCTAAAAATCACCGAATTCAGAACTCGTAGTCAACGGATATTCAGAAAACCGTTTACATAAGTAAACCACATTTCGCTGCTAACTTGGTGAAACGAGACCTACTAGTCACGAGTTCTGAAATAACAAAACCGAAACTTCAGGATTTTAGAGCTCGAAAAGTAGTGTGAAATCAAGCTAAAAATCAACGAATTCAGAACTTGGAGTCAACTGGATATTCAGAAAACCGTTTGCGTAAGGAAACCACATTTCGCGGCTAACTAGGTGGAACGAGACCTAGTAGCCCCGAGTTCTGAAATCAAAAACCGAAATGATAGGATTGTAGAGCTCGAAACGTAGTGTGAAATCAAGCTAAAAATCACCGAATTCAGAACTCAGAGTCATGGGATATTCAGAAAACTATTTACGTAAAGAAACAACATTTCGCGGCTAACTAGGTGGAATGAGACCTAGTAGCCCAAAGTTCTGAAATCAAAAACCGTAACACCTGGATTGTAGAGCTTGAAAAGTAGTGTGAAATCAATCTAAAAATCACCGAATTCATAACTCAGAGTCAACAAATTTACAGAAAACCGTTTACATAAGGAAAAAACATTTCGCGGCTAACGAGGTGGAAGGAGACCTACTAGCCCCGAGTTTTAAAATCAAAAACCAAAACTCGCGGATTGTAGAGCTCGAAAAGTAGTGTGGAATCAAGCTAAAAATTACCGAATTCAGATCTCGGAGTCAACGGATATTCAGAAAACCGTTTATGTAAGGAAACCACATTTCGCGGCTAACTAGGTGAAATGAGACCTACTAGCCACGAGTTCTAAAATAAAAAACCGAAATGCCAAGATTGCAGAGTTCGAAATGTAGTGTGAAATCAAGCTAACAATCACCGAATTCAGAACTCGGAGTCATCAAATATTCAGAAAACCATTTACGTAAGGAAACCACATTTCGCGGCTAACTAGGTGGATAGAGACCTACTAGCCCCGTGTTCTGAAATCAAAAACCGAAATGCCAGAGTGTAGAGCTCAAAAAGTAGTGTGAAATCAAGCTAAAAATCACCGAATTCAGAACTCGGAGTCAACAAATATTCAGAAAATCGTTTACATAAGGAAATCACATTTCGCGGCTAGTTAGGTGAAACGAGACCTACTAGCCACGAGTTCTGAAATAAAAAATCGAAACACCAGTATTGTAGAGCTCGAAAATTTGTGTGAAATCAAGCTAAAAATCAACGAATTCAGAACTCGGAGTCAACGGATATTCAGAAAACCGTTTACGTAAGGAAACCACATTTCGCGGCTAACTAGGTGGAACAAGACCTACTAGCCTCGAGTTCTGAAATAAAAAACCGAAACACCAAGATCGTAGAGCTCGAAAAGTAGTGTGAAATTAAGCTAAAAATCACCGAATTCAGAACTCGGAGTCAACGGATATTCAGAAAAAACCGTTTACATAAGGAAACCACATTTCGCGGCAAACTAGGTGGAACGAGACCTACTAGTCACGAGTTCTGAAATCAAAAACCGAAACTTCAGGATTGTAGAGCTCGAAAAGTAGTGTGTAATCAAGCTAAAAATCAACGAATTCAGAACTCGGAGTCAACGGATATTCAGAAAACGGTTTACGTAAGGAAACCAAATTTCGCGGCTAACTAGTTGGAACGAGACCTACTAGCCACGAGTTCTGAAATTAAAAACTGAAAGTGTAGGATTGTAGTGCTCAAAAAGTAGTATCAAATCAAGCTAAAAATCACCGAATTCGGAACTCAGAGTCACCGGTTATTCAGAAAACCGTTTACGTAAGGAAACCACATTTTGCGGCTAACTAGATGAAACGAGACCTAGTAGCCCCGAGTTCTGAAATCAAAAACCGAAACGCCAGGATTGTAGAGCTCAAAAATTAGTGTGAAATAAAGCTAAAAATCATCGAATTGAGATCTCGGAGTGACAAAATATTCAGAAAACCGTTTACATAAGGAAACCACATTTCGCGGCTAGCTAGGTGGAACGAGACCTAGTAGCCCCTACTTCTGAAATCAAAAACCGAAATACCAGGATTGCAGAGCTCGAAAAGTAGTGTGAAATCAAACTAAAAATCACCGAATTCAGAACTCGGAGTCAAGGATATTCAGAAAACCGTTTACATAAGGAAACCACATTTCGCGGCTAACTAGGTGGAACGAGACCTACTAGCCTCGAGTTCTGAAATAAAAAACCGAAACACCAAGATCGTAGAGCTCGAAAAGTAGTGTGAAATTATGCTAAAAATCACCGAATTCAGAACTCGTAGTCAACGGATATTCAGAAAACCGTTTACATAAGTAAACCACATTTCGCTGCTAACTTGGTGAAACGAGACCTACTAGTCACGAGTTCTGAAATAACAAAACCGAAACTTCAGGATTTTAGAGCTCGAAAAGTAGTGTGAAATCAAGCTAAAAATCAACGAATTCAGAACTTGGAGTCAACGGATATTCAGAAAACTGTTTGCGTAAGGAAACCACATTTCGCGGCTAACTCGGTGGAACGAGACCTAGTAGCCCCGAGTTCTGAAATCAAAAACCGAAATGATAGGATTGTAGAGCTCGAAACGTAGTGTGAAATCAAGCTAAAAATCACCGAATTCAGAACTCAGAGTCATGGGATATTCAGAAAACCGTTTACGTAAAGAAACAACATTTCGCGGCTAACTAGGTGGAATGAGACCTAGTAGCCCAAAGTTCTGAAATCAAAAACCGTAACACCTGGATTGTAGAGCTTGAAAAGTAGTGTGAAATCAATCTAAAAATCACCGAATTCATAACTCAGAGTCAACAAATTTACAGAAAACCGTTTACATAAGGAAAAAACATTTCGCGGCTAACGAGGTGGAAGGAGACCTACTAGCCCCGAGTTTTAAAATCAAAAACCAAAACTCGAGGATTGTAGAGCTCGAAAAGTAGTGTGGAATCAAGCTAAAAATTACCGAATTCAGATCTCGGAGTCAACGGATATTCAGAAAACCGTTTATGTAAGGAAACCACATTTCGCAGCTAACTAGGTGAAATGAGACCTACTAGCCACGAGTTCTAAAATAAAAAACCGAAATGCCAAGATTGCAGAGTTCGAAAGGTAGTGTGAAATCAAGCTAACAATCACCGAATTCAGAACTCGGAGTCATCAAATATTCAGAAAACCATTTACGTAAGGAAACCACATTTCGCGGCTAACTAGGTGGATAGAGACCTACTAGCCCCGAGTTCTGAAATAAAAAACCGAAATGCCAGAATGTAGAGCTCAAAAAGTAGTGTGAAATCAAGCTAAAAATCACCAAATTCAGAACTCGGAGTCAACAAATATTCAGAAAATCGTTTACATAAGGAAATCACATTTCGCGGCTAGTTAGGTGAAACGAGACCTACTAGCCACGAGTTCTGAAATAAAAAATCGAAACACCAGTATTGTAGAGCTCGAAAATTTTTGTGAAATCAAGCTAAAAATCAACGAATTCAGAACTCGGAGTCAACGGATATTCAGAAAACCGTTTACGTAAGGAAACCACATTTCGCGGCTAACTAGGTGGAACAAGACCTACTAGCCACGAGTTCTGAAATAAAAAACCGAAACACAAGGATTGTAGAGCTCGAAAAGTAGTGTGAAATCACACTAAAAATCACCGAATTCAGAACTCGGAGTCAACGGATATTCAGAAAATCGTTTACATAAGGAAATCACATTTCGCGGCTAGTTAGGTGAAACGAGACCTACTAGCCACGAGTTCTGAAATAAAAAATCGAAACACCAGTATTGTAGAGCTCAAAAATTTGTGTGAAATTAAGCTAAAAATCAACGAATTCAGAACTCGGAGTCAACGGATATTCAGAAAACCGTTCACGTAAGGAAACCACATTTCGCGGCTAACTAGGTAGAACGAGACCTACTAGTCACGAGTTCTGAAATCAAAAACCGAAACTTCAGGATTGTAGAGCTCAAAAAGTAGTGTGAAATCAAGCTAAAAATCAACGAATTCAGAACCCGGAGTCAACGGATATTCAGAAAACGCTTTACGTAAGGAAACCACATTTCGCGGCTAACTAGTTGGAACGAGACCTACTAGCCACGAGTTCTGAAATTAAAAACTGAAAGTGTAGGATTGTAGTGCTCAAAATGTAGTATCAAATCAAGCTAAAAATCACCGAATTCGGAACTCGGAGTCACCGGTTATTCAGAAAACCATTTACGTAAGGAAACCACATTTTGCGGCTAACTAGATGGAACGAGACCTAGTAGCCCCGAGTTCTGAACTCAAAAACCGAAATGCCACGATTGTAGAGCTCAAAAATTAGTGTGAAATAAAGCTAAAAATCACCGAATTGAGATCTCGGAGTCACAAAATATTCAGAAAACCGTTTACATAAGGAAACCACATTTCGCGGCTAGCTAGGTGGAACGAGACCTAGTAGACCCTAGTTCTGAAATCAAAAACCGAAATACCAGGATTGTAGAGCTCGAAAAGTAGTGTGAAATCAAACTAAAAATCACCGAATTCAGAACTCGGAGTCAGGGATATTCAGAAAACCGTTTACATAAGGAAACCACATTTCGCGGCTAACTAGGTGGAACGAGACCTACTAGCCTCGAGTTCTGAAATAAAAAACCGAAAAACCAAGATCGTAGAGCTCGAAAAGTAGTGTGAAATTATGCTAAAAATCACCGAATTCAGAACTCGTAGTCAACGGATATTTAGAAAACCGTTTACATAAGTAAACCACATTTCGCTGCTAACTAGGTGAAACGAGACCTACTAGTCACGAGTTCTGAAATAACAAAACCAAAACTTCAGGATTTTAGAGCTCGAAAAGTAGTGTGAAATCAAGCTAAAAATCAACGAATTCAGAACTTGGAGTCAACGGATATTCAGAAAACCGTTTACGTAAGGAAACCACATTTCGCGGCTAACTAGTTGGAACGAGAACTACTAGCCACGAGTTCTGAAATTAAAAACCGAAAGTTTAGGATTGTAGTGCTCAAAAAGTAGTGTCAAATCAAGCTTGGAATCACCGAATTCAGAACTCGGAGTCACAGGATATTCAGAAAACCGTTTACGTAAGGAAACCACATTTTGCGGCTAACTAGGTGGAACGAGACCTAGTAGCCCCGAGTTCTGAAATCAAAAACCGAAATGATAGGATTGTAGAGCTCGAAACGTAGTGTGAAATTAAGCTAAAAATCATCGAATTCAGAACTCAGAGTCATGGGATATTCAGAAAACCGTTTACGTAAAGAAACAACATTTCGCGGCTAACTAGGTGGAATGAGACCTAGTAGCCCAGAGTTTTGAAATCAAAAATCGTAACACCTGGATTGTAGAGCTTGAAAAGTAATGTGAAATCAAGCTAAAAATCACCGAATTCATAACTCAGAGTCAACAAATTTACAGAAAACCGTTTACATAAGGAAAAAACATTTCGCGGCTAACGAGGTGGAAGGAGACCTACTAGCCCCGAGTTTTAAAATCAAAAACCAAAACTCGAGGATTGTAGAGCTCGAAAAGTAGTGTGGAATCAAGCTAAAAATTACCGAATTCAGATCTCGGAGTCAACGGATATTCAGAAAACCATTTATGTAAGGAAACCACATTTCGCGGCTAACTAGGTGAAATGAGACCTACTAGCCACGAGTTCTAAAATAAAAAACCGAAATGCCAAGATTGCAGAGTTCGAAAGGTAGTGTGAAATCAAGCTAAAAATCACCGAATTCAGAACTCGGAGTCATCAAATATTCAGAAAACCATTTACGTAAGGAAACCACATTTGGCGGCTAACTAGGTGGATAGAGACCTACTAGCCCCGAGTTCTGAAATCAAAAACCGAAATGCCAGAATGTAGAGCTCAAAAAGTAGTGTGAAATCAAGCTAAAAATCACCGAATTCAGAACTCGGAGTCAACAAATATTCAGAAAATCGTTTACATAAGGAAATCACATTTCGCGGCTAGTTAGGTGAAACGAGACCTACTAGCCACGAGTTCTAAAATAAAAAATCGAAACACCAGTATTGTAGAGCTCGAAAATTTGTGTGAAATCAAGCTAAAAATCAACGAATTCAGAACTCGGAGTCAACGGATATTCAGAAAACCGTTTACGTAAGGAAACCACATTTCGCGGCTAACTAGGTAGAACGAGACCTACTAGTCACGAGTTCTGAAATCAAAAACCGAAACTTCAGGATTGTAGAGCTCGAAAAGTAGTGTGAAATCAAGCTAAAAATCAACGAATTCAGAACTCGGAGTCAACGGATATTCAGAAAACGCTTTACGTAAGGAAACCACATTTCGCGGCTAACTAGTTGGAACGAGACCTACTAGCCACGAGTTCTGAAAATAAAAACTGAAAGTGTAGGATTTTAGTGCTCAAAATGTAGTATCAAATCAAGCTAAAAATCACCGAATTCGGAATTCGGAGTCATCGGTTATTCAGAAAACCGTTTACGTAAGGAAACCACATTTTGCGGCTAACTAGATGGAACGAGACCTAGTAGCCCCGAGTTCTGAAATCAAAAACCGAAACGACAGGATTGTAGAGCTCAAAAATTAGTGTGAAATAAAGCTAAAAATCACCGAATTGAGATCTCGGAGTCATAAAATATTCAGAAAACCGTTTACATAAGGGAACCACATTTCGCGGCTAGCTAGGTGGAACGAGACCTAGTAGCCCCTAGTTCTGAAATCAAAAATCGAAATACCAGGATTGTAGAGCTCGAAAAGTAGTGCGAAATCAAACTAAAAATCACCGAATTCAGAACTCGGAGTCAAGGATATTCAGAAAACCGTTTACATAAGGAAACCACATTTCGCGGCTAACTAGGTGGAACTAGACCTACTAGCCTCGAGTTCTGAAATAAAAAACCGAAACACCAAGATCGTAGAGCTCGAAAAGTAGTGTGAAATTATGCTAAAAATCACGGAATTCAGAACTCGTAGTCAACGGATATTCAGAAAACCGTTTACATAAGTAAACCACATTTCGCTGCTAACTAGGTGAAACGAGACCTACTAGTCACGAGTTCTGAAATAATAAAACCGAAACTTCAGGATTTTAGAGCTCGAAAAGTAGTGTGAAATCAAGCTAAAAATCAACGAATTCAGAACTTGGAGTCAACGGATATTCAGAAAACCGTTTACGTAAGGAATCCACATTTTGCGGCTAACTAGTTGGAACGAGACCTACTAGCCACGAGTTCTGAAATTAAAAACCGAAAGTGTAGGATTGTAGTGCTCAAAAAGTAGTGTCAAATCAAGCTTGGAATCACCGAATCCAGAACTCGGAGTCACTGGATATTCAGAAAACCGTTTACGTAAGGAAACCACATTTCGTGGCTAACTAGGTGGAACGAGACCTAGTAGCCCCGAGTTCTGAAATCAAAAACCGAAATGATAGGATTGTAGAGCTCGAAACGTAGTGTGAAATCAAGCTAAAAATCACCAAATTCAGAACTCAGAGTCATGGGATATTCAGAAAAGCGTTTACGTAAAGAAACAACATTTCGCGGCTAACTAGGTGGAATGAGACCTAGTAGCCCAGAGTTCTGAAATCAAAAACCGTAACACCTGGATTGTAGAGCTTGAAAAGTAGTGTGAAATCAAGCTAAAAATCACCGAATTCATAACTCAGAGTCAACAAATATACAGAAAACCGTTTACATAAAGAAACCACATTTCGCGGCTAACGAGGTGGAACGAGACCTACTGGCCCCGAGTTTTAAAAACAAAAACCGAAACTCGAGGATTGTAAAGCTCGAAAACTATTGTGAAATCAAGCTAAAAATCACCGAATTCAGAACTCGGAGTCAACGGATATTCAGAAAACCGTTTATGTAAGGAAACCACATTTCGCGGCTAACTAGGTGAAACGAGACCTACTAGCCACGAGTTCTAAAATCAAAAACCGAATTTCCAGGATTGCAGAGTTCGAAAAGTAGTGTGAAATCAAGCTAAAAATCACCGAATTCAGAACTCGGAGTCATCAAATATTCAGAAAACCGTTTACGTAAGGAAACTACATTTCGCGGCTAACTTGGTGGAACGATACCTACTAGCCCCGAATTCTGAAATCAAAAACCGAAACACCAGAATGTAGAGCTACAAAAGTAGTGTGAAATCAAGTTAAAAATCACCGAATTCAGAACTCGGAGTCAACAAATATTCAGAAAACCGTTTACATAAGGAAATCACATTTCGCGGCTATTTAGGTGAAACGAGACGTACTAGCCATGAGTTCTGAAATAAAAAACCGAAACACCAATATTGTAGAGCTCAAAAAGTAGTGTGAAATCAAGCTAAAAATCAACGAATTCAGAACTCGGAGTCAACGGATATTCAAAAAACCGTTTACGTAAGGAAACCACATTTCGCGGCTAACTAGGTGGAACGAGACCTAGTAGTCCCTAGTTCTGAAATTAAAAACCGAAATACCAGGATTGTAGAGCTCGAAAAGTAGTGTGAAATCAAGCTAAAAATCACCAAATTCAGAACTCGGAGTCAAGGATATTCAGAAAACCGTTTACATAAGGAAACCACATTTCGCGGCTAACTAGGTTGAACGAGACCTACTAGCCTCGAGTTCTGAAATAAAAAACCGAAACACGAAGATCGGAGAGCTCGAAAAGTAGTGTGAAATTAAGCTAAAAATTACCGAATTCAGAACTCGGAGTCAACGGATATTCAGAAAAAGACGTTTACATAAGGAAACGACATTTCGCGGCTAACTAGGTGGAACGAGACCTACTAGCCCAGAGTTCTCAAATCAAAAACCGAAATGCCACGATTGTAGAGCTCGAAAAGTAGTGTGAAATCGAGCTAAAAATCACCGAATTCAAAACTCGGAGTCAACAGATATTCAGAAAATCGTTTACGTAAGGAAACCATATTTCGCGGCTAACTAGGTAGAACGAGACCTACTAGCCACGAGTTCTGAAATCAAAAACCAAAACTCCTGGATCGTAGAGCTCAAAAAGTAGTATGAAATCAAGCTAGAAATCACCGAATTCAGAACTCGGAGTCAACAAATATTCAGAAAACCGTTTACGTAAGGAAACCATATTTCGCTGCTAACTAGGTGAAATGAGACGCACTCGCCACGAGTTTCGAAATAAAAAACAGAAACTCCAGGATTGTAGAGCTCAATAAGTAGTGTGAAATCAAGCTAAAAATCACCGAATTCAGAACTCGGAGTTAACGGATATTCAGAAAACCGTTTACGTAAGGAAACCACATTTCCGGCTAACTAGGTAGAACGAGACCTACTAGCCACGAGTTCTAAAATCAAAAACCAAAACGCCTGGATCGTAGAGCTCAAAAAGTAGTACGAAATCAAGCTAGAAATCACCGAATTCAGAACTTGGAGTCAACAAATATTCAGAAAACCGTTTATGTAAGGAAACCACATTTCGCTTCTAACAAGGTGAAACGAGACGTACTTGCCACGAGTTCTGAAATCAAAAACCAAAATGATAGGATTGTAGAGCTCGAAACGTAGTGTGAAATCAAGCTAAAAATCACCGAATTCAGAACTCAAAGTCATGGGATATTCAGAAAACCGTTTACGTAATGAAACCATATTTCGCTGCTAACTAGGTGAAACGAGACCTACTAGTCACGAGTTCTGAAATAACAAAACTGAAACTTCCGGATTTTAGAGCTCGAAAAGTAGTGTGAAATCAAGCTAAAAATCAACGAATTCAGAACTCGGAGTCAACGGATATTCAGAAAACTGTTTACGTAAGGAAACCATATTTCGCGGCTAACTAGTTGGAACGAGACCTACTAGCCACGAGTTCTGAAATTAAAAACCGAAAGTGTAGGATTGTAGTGCTCAAAAAGTAGTGTCAAATCAAGCTAGGAATTACTGAATTCAGAACTCGGAGTCACCAGATATTCAGAAAACCGTTTACGTAAGAAAACCACATTTCGCGGCTAACTAGGTGGAACGAGACCTAGTAGCCCCGAGTTCTGAAATAAAAAACCAAAACGATAGGATTGTAGAGCTCGAAACGTAGTGTGAAATCAAGCTAAAAATCACCGAATTTAGAACTCAGAGTCAAGGGATATTCAGAAAACCGTTTACGTAAAGAAACAACATTTCGCGGCTAACTAGGTGGAATGAGACCTAGTAGCCCCGAGTTCTAAAATCACAAACCGTAACACCAGGATTGTAGAGCTTGAAAAGTAGTGTGAAATCAAGCTGAAAATCACCGAATTTAGAACTCAGAGTCAACAAATATACAGAAAACCGTTTACATAAGGAAACCACATTTCGCGACTAACGAGGTGGAACGAGACCTACTATCCCCGAGTTTTAAAATCAAAAACCGAAACTTGAGGATTGTAGAGCTCGAAAAGTAGTGCGAAATCAAGCTAAAAATCACCGAATTCAGAACTCGGAGTGAACGGATATTCAGAAAACCGTTTATGTAAGGAAACCACATTTCGCGGCTAACTAGGTGAAACGAGACCTACTAGCCACGAGTTCTAAAATCAAAAACCGAAATGCCAAGATTGCAGAGTTCGAAAAGTAGTGTGAAATCAAGTTAAAAATCACCGAATTTAGAACTCGGAGTCATCAAATATTCAGAAAACCGTTTACGTAAGGAAACTACATTTCGCGGCTAACTAGGTGGAACGAGACCTACTAGCCCTGAGTTCTGAAATCAAAAACTGAAATGCCCGAATGTAGAGCTCGAAAAGTAGTGTGAAATCAAGTTAAAATTCACCGAATTCAGAACTCGGAGTCAACAAATTATCAGAAAACCGTTTACATAAGGAAATCACATTTCGCGGCAAGTTAGGTGAAACGAGACCTACTAGCCACGAGTTTTGAAATAAAAAGCTGAAACACCAGTATTGTAGAGCTCGAAAAGTAGTGTGAAATAAAGCTAAAAATCAACAAATTCAGAACTCGGAGTCAACGGATATTCAGAAAACCGTTTACGTAAGGAAACCATATTTCGCGGCTAACTAGGTAGAACGAGACCTAGTAGCCCTAGTTCTGAAATCAAAAACTGATATACCAGGATTGTAGAGCTCGAAAAGTAGTGTGAAATCAAGCTAAAAATCACCGAATTCAGAACTCGGAGTCAAAGATATTCAGAAAACTGTTTACATAAGGAAACCACATTTTGCGGCTAACTAGGTGGAACGAGACCTACTAGCCACGAGTTCTGAAATTAAAAACCGAAAGCGTAGGATTGTAGTGCTCAAAAACTAGTGTCAAATCAATCTAAGAATCACCGAATTCAGAACTCGGAGTCACCGGATATTCAGAAAATCGTTTACGTAAGGAAACCACTTTTTGCGGCTAACTAGATGGAACGAGACCTAGTATCCCCGACTTCTGAAATCAAAAACCGAAATTCCAGGATTGTAGAGCTCGAAACGTAGTGTGAAATCAAGCTAAAAATCACCGAATTCAGAACTCGGAGTCAAGGAATATTCAGAAAACCGTTTATGTAAAGGAACAATATTTCGCGGCTAACTAGGTGGAACGAGACCTAGTAGCCCTGAGTTCTGAAATCAAAAACGGTAACCCCAGGTTTGTAGAGCACGAAAAGTAGTGTGAAATCAAGCTAAAAATCACCGAATTCAGAACTCAAAGTCAACGGATATTCAGAAAACCGTTTATGTAAGGAAACCACATTTCGCGGCTGACTAGGTG
The DNA here is from genome assembly GCA_963580455.1 of Euonymus europaeus. Classification (NCBI taxonomy): domain Eukaryota; kingdom Viridiplantae; phylum Streptophyta; class Magnoliopsida; order Celastrales; family Celastraceae; genus Euonymus; species Euonymus europaeus. The sequence goes on along the minus strand of OY756969.1, from coordinate 407,506 downwards.
AAATGAAACGTACTTGCCACGAGTTCTGAAATCAAAAACCGAAATGCCAGGACTGCAGAGCTCAAAAAGTAGTGTGAAAACAAGCTAAAAATCACCGAATTCAGTACTCGGAGTCAACGGATATTCAGAAAACTGTTTACGTAAGGAAACCACATTTCGCGGCTAACTAGGTGGAACGAGACCTACAAGTCATGAGTTCTTAAATCAAAGACCAAAACTTCAGGATTGTAGAGCTCGAAAAGTAGTGTGAAATCAAGCTAAAAATCACCGAATTCAGAACTCGGAGTCAACAAATATACAGAAAACCGTTTACATAAGGAAACCACATTTCGCGGCTAACTAGGTGGAACGAGACCTACTAGCCCCGAGTTTTAAAATCAAAAACCGATACTCTAGGATTGTGGAGCTCGAAAAGTAGTGTGTAATCAAGCTAAAAATCACCGAATTCTGAACTCGGAGTCAACGGATATTCAGAAAACCGTTTATGTAAGGAAACCACATTTCGCGGCTAACTAGGTGAAACGAGACCTAGTAGCCACGAGTTCTAAAATCAAAAACCGAAATGCCAGGATTGCAGAGTTCGAAAAGTAGTGTGAAATCAAGCTAAAAATCACCGAATTCAGAACTCGGAGTCATCAAATATTCAAAAAACCGTTACGTAAGGAAACCACATTTCGCGGCTAACTAGGTAGAACGAGACCTACTAGCGACGTGTTCTGAAATTAAAAACCAAAACACCTGGATCGTAGAGCTCAAAAAGTAGTGTGAAATCAAGCTAGGAATCACCGAATTCAGAACTCGGAGTCAACAAATATTCAGAAAACCGTTTACATAAGTAAACCACATTTCGCTGCTAACTAGGTGAAACGAGACGTACTTGCCGCGAGTTCTGAAATCAAAAACCGAAATGCCAGCATTGTAGAGCTCAAAAAGTAGTGTGAAATCAAGCTAAAAATCACCGAATTCAGAACTCGGAGTCAACGGATATTCAGAAAACCGTTTACGTTAGGAAAACACATTTCACGGCTAACTAGGTAGAACGAGACCTACTAGCCACGAGTTATGAAATCAAAAACTAAAACACCTGGATCGTAGAGGTCAAAAAGTAGCATGAAATCAAGCTAGAAATCACCGAATTCAGAACTCGGAGTCAACAAATATTAGGAAAACCGTTTACGTAAGGAAACCACATTTCGCTGCTAACTAGGTGAAACGAGACGTACTTGCCACGAGTTCTGAAATCAAAAACCGAAAAACCAGGATTGTAGAGCTCGAAAAGTAGTGTGAAATCAAGCTAAAAATCACCGAATTCAGATCTCGGAGTCGACGGATATTCAGAAAACCGTTTAAGTATGGAAATCACATTTCGCGGCTAACTAGGTGGAACGAGACCAACTAGTCACGAGTTCTGAAATAAAAAACAAAAACTTCAGGATTGTAGAGCTCAAAAAGTATTGTGAAATCAAGCTAAAAATCAACGAATTCAGAACTCGGAGTCAACTGATATTCAGAAAACTGTTTACGTAAGGAAACCACATTTCGCGGCTAACTAGATGGAACGAGACCTACTAGCCACGAGTTCAGAAATTAAAAACCGAAAGTGTAGGATTGTAGTGCTCAAAAAGTAGTGTCAAATCAAGCTAAGAATCACCGAATTCAGAACTCGGAGTCAACGGATATTCAGAAAACCGTTTATGTAAGGAAACCACATTTCGCGGCTAACTAGGTGAAACGAGACCTACTAGCCACGAGTTCTAAAATCAAAAACCAAAACGCCTGGATCGTAGAGCTCAAAAAGTAGTACGAAATCAAGCTAGAAATCACCGAATTCAGAACTTGGAGTCAACAAATATTCAGAAAACCGTTTATGTAAGGAAACTACATTTCGCTTCTAACAAGGTGAAACGAGACGTACTTGCCACGAGTTCTGAAATCAAAAACCAAAATGATAGGATTGTAGAGCTCGAAACGTAGTGTGAAATCAAGCTAAAAATCACCGAATTCAGAACTCAGAGTCATGGGATATTCAGAAAACCGTTTACGTAATGAAACCATATTTCGCTGCTAACTAGGTGAAACGAGACCTACTAGTCACGAGTTCTGAAATAACAAAACTGAAACTTCCGGATTTTAGAGCTCGAAAAGTAGTGTGAAATCAAGCTAAAAATCAACGAATTCAGAACTCGGAGTCAACGGATATTCAGAAAACTGTTTACGTAAGGAAACCATATTTCGCGGCTAACTAGTTGGAACGAGACCTACTAGCCACGAGTTCTGAAATTAAAAACCGAAAGTGTAGGATTGTAGTGCTCAAAAAGTAGTGTCAAATCAAGCTAGGAATTACTGAATTCAGAACTCGGAGTCACCAGATATTCAGAAAACCGTTTACGTAAGAAAACCACATTTCGCGGCTAACTAGGTGGAACGAGACCTAGTAGCCCCGAGTTCTGAAATAAAAAACCGAAACGATAGGATTGTAGAGCTCGAAACGTAGTGTGAAATCAAGCTAAAAATCACCGAATTTAGAACTCAGAGTCAAGGGATATTCAGAAAACCGTTTACGTAAAGAAACAACATTTCGCGGCTAACTAGGTGGAATGAGACCTAGTAGCCCCGAGTTCTAAAATCACAAACCGTAAAACCAGGATTGTAGAGCTTGAAAAGTAGTGTGAAATCAAGCTGAAAATCACCGAATTTAGAACTCAGACTCAACAAATATACAGAAAACCGTTTACATAAGGAAACCACATTTCGCGACTAACGAGGTGGAACGAGACCTACTATCCCCGAGTTTTAAAATCAAAAACCGAAACTTGAGGATTGTAGAGCTCGAAAAGTAGTGCGAAATCAAGCTAAAAATCACCGAATTCAGAACTCGGAGTGAACGGATATTCAGAAAACCGTTTATGTAAGGAAACCACATTTCGCGGCTAACTAGGTGAAACGAGACCTACTAGCCACGAGTTCTAAAATCAAAAACCGAAATGCCAAGATTGCAGAGTTCGAAAAGTAGTGTGAAATCAAGTTAAAAATCACCGAATTTAGAACTCGGAGTCATCAAATATTCAGAAAACCGTTTACGTAAGGAAACCACATTTCGCGGCTAACTAGGTGGAACGAGACCTACTAGCCCTGAGTTCTGAAATCAAAAACTGAAATGCCCGAATGTAGAGCTCGAAAAGTAGTGTGAAATCAAGTTAAAATTCACCGAATTCAGAACTCGGAGTCAACAAATTATCAGAAAACCGTTTACATAAGGAAATCACATTTCGCGGCAAGTTAGGTGAAACGAGACCTACTAGACACGAGTTTTGAAATAAAAAACTGAAACACCAGTATTGTAGAGCTCGAAAAGTAGTGTGAAATAAAGCTAAAAATCAACAAATTCAGAACTCGGAGTCAACGGATATTCAGAAAACCGTTTACGTAAGGAAACCATATTTTGCGGCTAACTAGGTAGAACGAGACCTAGTAGCCCTAGTTCTGAAATCAAAAACTGATATACCAGGATTGTAGAGCTCGAAAAGTAGTGTGAAATCAAGCTAAAAATCACCGAATTCAGAACTCGGAGTCAAAGATTTTCAGAAAACTGTTTACATAAGGAAACCACATTTTGCGGCTAACTAGGTGGAACGAGACCTACTAGCCACGAGTTCTGAAATTAAAAACCGAAAGCGTAGGATTGTAGTGCTCAAAAAGTAGTGTCAAATCAATCTAAGAATCACCGAATTCAGAACTCGGAGTCACCGGATATTCAGAAAATCGTTTACGTAAGGAAACCACTTTTTGCGGCTAACTAGATGGAACGAGACCTAGTATCCCCGACTTCTGAAATCAAAAACCGAAATTCCAGGATTGTAGAGCTCGAAACGTAGTGTGAAATCAAGCTAAAAATCACCGAATTCAGAACTCGGAGTCAAGGAATATTCAGAAAACCGTTTACGTAAAGGAACAATATTTCGCGGCTAACTAGGTGGAACGAGACCTAGTAGCCCTGAGTTCTGAAATCAAAAACGGTAACCCCAGGTTTGTAGAGCACGAAAAGTAGTGTGAAATCAAGCTAAAAATCACCGAATTCAGAACTCAAAGTCAACGGATATTCAGAAAACCGTTTATGTAAGGAAACCACATTTCGCGGCTGACTAGGTGAAATGAAACGTACTTGCCACGAGTTCTGAAATCAAAAACCGAAATGCCAGGACTGCAGAGCTCAAAAAGTAGTGTGAAAACAAGCTAAAAATCACCGAATTCAGTACTCGGAGTCAACGGATATTCAGAAAACTGTTTACGTAAGGAAACCACATTTCGCGGCTAACTAGGTGGAACGAGACCTACAAGTCATGAGTTCTGAAATCAAAGACCAAAACTTCAGGATTGTAGAGCTCGAAAAGTAGTGTGAAATCAAGCTAAAAATCACCGAATTCAGAACTCGGAGTCAACAAATATACAGAAAACCGTTTACATAAGGAAACCACATTTCGCGGCTAACTAGGTGGAACGAGACCTACTAGCCCCGAGTTTTAAAATCAAAAACCGATACTCTAGGATTGTGGAGCTCGAAAAGTAGTGTGTAATCAAGCTAAAAATCACCGAATTCTGAACTCGGAGTCAACGGATATTCAGAAAACCGTTTATGTAAGGAAACCACATTTCGCGGCTAACTAGGTGAAACGAGACCTAGTAGCCACGAGTTCTAAAATCAAAAACCGAAATGCCAGGATTGCAGAGTTCGAAAAGTAGTGTGAAATCAAGCTAAAAATCACCGAATTCAGAACTCGGAGTCATCAAATATTCAGAAAACCGTTTATGTAAGGAAACCACATTTCGCGGCTAACTAGGTGAAACGAGACCTAGTAGCCACGAGTTCTAAAATAAAAAACCGAAATGCCAGGATTGCAGAGTTCAAAAAGTAGTGTGAAATCAAGCTAGGAATCACCGAATTCAGAACTCGGAGTCAACAAATATTCAGAAAACCGTTTACATAAGTAAACCACATTTCGCTGCTAACTAGGTGAAACGAGACGTACTTGCCGCGAGTTCTGAAATCAAAAACCGAAATGCCAGCATTGTAGAGCTCAAAAAGTAGTGTGAAATCAAGCTAAAAATCACCGAATTCAGAACTCGGAGTCAACGGATATTCAGAAAACCGTTTATGTAAGGAAACCACATTTCGCTGCTAACTAGGTGAAACGAGACGTACTTGCCACGAGTTCTGAAATCAAAAACCGAAAAACCAGGATTGTAGAGCTCGAAAAGTAGTGTGAAATCAAGCTAAAAATCATCGAATTCAGATCTCGGAGTCGACGGATATTCAGAAAACCGTTTAAGTATGGAAATCACATTTCGCGGCTAACTAGGTGGAACGAGACCAACTAGTCACGAGTTCTGAAATAAAAAACAAAAACTTCAGGATTGTAGAGCTCAAAAAGTATTGTGAAATCAAGCTAAAAATCAACGAATTCAGAACTCGGAGTCAACTGATATTCAGAAAACTGTTTACGTAAGGAAACCACATTTCGCGGCTAACTAGATGGAACGAGACCTACTAGCCACGAGTTCAGAAATTAAAAACCGAAAGTGTAGGATTGTAGTGCTCAAAAAGTAGTGTCAAATCAAGCTAAGAATCACCGAATTCAGAACTCGGAGTCAACGGATATTCAGAAAACCGTTTATGTAAGGAAACCACATTTCGCGGCTAACTAGGTGAAACGAGACCTACTAGCCACGAGTTCTAAAATCAAAAACCGAAATGCCAAGATTTCAGAGTTCGAAAAGTAGTGTGAAATCAAGCTAAAAATCACCGAATTCAGAACTCGGAGTCATCAAATATTCAGAAAACCGTTTACGTAAGGAAACCACATTTTGCGGCTAACTAGGTGGAACGAGACCTACTAGCCCTGAGTTTAGAAATCAAAAACCGAAACGCCAGAATGTAGAGCTCGAAAAGTAGTGTGAAATCAAGTGAAAAATCACCGAATTCAGAACTCGGAGTCAACAAAATATCAGAAAAATGTTTACATAAGGAAATCACATTTCGCGGCAAGTTAGGTGAAACGAGACCTACTAGCCACGAGTTCTGAAATAAAAAACTGAAACACCAGTATTGTAGAGCTCGAAAAGTAGTGTGAAATCAAGCTAAAAATCAACGAATTCAGAACTCGGAGTCAACGGATATTCAGAATACCGTTTACGTAAGGAAACCACATTTCGCGGCTAACTAGGTGGAACGAGACCTAGTAGCCCCTAGTTCTGAAATCAAAAACTGAAATACCAGGATTGTAGAGCTCGAAAAGTAGTGTGAAATCAAGCTAAAAATCACCGAATTCAGAACTCGGAGTCAAGGATATTCAGAAAACCGTTTACATAAGGAAACCACATTTTGCGGCTAACTAGGTGGAACGAGACCTACTAGCCTCGAGTTCTGAAATCAAAACCGAAACTTCAGGATTGTAGAGCTCGAAAACTAGTGTGAAATAAAGCTAAAAATCAACGAATTCAGAACTCGGAGTCAACAGATATTCAGAAAACGGTTTACGTAAGGAAACCACATTTCGCGGCTAACTAGTTGGAACGAGACCTACTAGCCACGAGTTCTGAAATTAAAAACCGAAAGTGTAGGATTGTAGTGCTCAAAAAGTAGTGTCAAATCAAGCTAAGAATCACCGAATTCAGAACTCGGAGTCACCGGATATTCAGAACACCATTTACGTAGGGAAACCACATTTTGCGGCTAACTAGATGGAACGAGACCTAGTATCCCCGAGTTCTAAAATCAAAAACCGAAATTCCAGGATTGTAGAGCTCGAAACGTAGTGTGAAATCAAGCTAAAAAACACCGAATTCAGAACTCGGAGTCAAGGGATATTCAGAAAACCGTTTACGTAAAGAAACAATATTTCGCGGCTAACTAGGTGGAACGAGACCTAGTAGCCCCGAGTTCTGAAATCAAAAACGGTAACCCCAAGTTTGTAGAGCTCAAAAAGTAGTGTGATGTCAAGCTAAAAATCACCGAATTCAGAACTCGTAGTCACCGGATATTCAGAAAACCGTTTATGTAAGGAAACTACATTTCGCGGCTAACTAGGTGAAATGAAACGTACTTGCCACGATTTCTGAAATCAAAAATCAAAATGCCAGGATTGTAGAGCTCAAAAAGTAGTGTGAAATCAAGCTAAAAATCACCGAATTCAGTACTCGGAGTCAACGGATATTCAGAAAACTGTTTACGTAAGGAAACCACATTTCGCGGCTAACTTGGTGGATCGAGACCTACTAGTCACGAGTTCTAAAATCGAAGACCGAAACTGCAGGATTGTAGAGCTCGAAAAGTAGTGTGAAATCAAGCTAAAAATCACAGAATTCAGAACTCGGAGTCAACAAATATACAGAAAACCGTTTACATAAGGAAACCACATTTCGCGGCTAACTAGGTGGAACGAGACCTACTAGCCCCGAGTTTTAAAATCAAAAACCGAAACTCTAGGATTGTGGAGCTCGAAAAGTAGTGTGTAATCAAGCTAAAAATCACCGAATTCAGAACTCGGAGTCAACGGATATTCAGAAAACCGTTTATGTAAGGAAACCACATTTCGCGGCTAACTAGGTGAAACGAGACCTAGTAGCCACGAGTTCTAAAATAAAAAACCGAAATGCCAGGATTGCAGAGTTCGAAAATTAGTGTGAAATCATGCTAAAAATCACCGAATTCAGAACTCGGAGTCATCAAATATTCAGAAAACCGTTACGTAAGGAAACCAAATTTCGCGGCTAACTAGGTAGTACAAGACCTACTAGCCACAAGTTCTGAAATTAAAAACCAAAACACCTGGATCGTAGAGCTCAAAAAGTAGTGTGAAATCAAGCTAGAAATCACCGAATTCAGAACTCGGAGTCAACAAATATTCAGAAAACCGTTTACATATGTAAACCACATTTCGCTGCTAACTAGGTGAAACAAGATTTACTTTCCGCGAGTTCTGAAATCAAAAACCGAAACGCCAGGATTGTAGAGCTCAAAAAGTAGTGTGAAATCAAGCTTAAAATCACCGAATTCAGAACTCGGAGACAACGGATATTCAGAAAACCGTTTACGTAAGGAAAACACATTTCACGGCTAACTAGGTAGAACAAGACCTACTAGCCACGAGTTATGAAATCAAAAACCAAAACACTTGGATCGTAGAGGTCAAGAAGTTGCATGAAATCAAGCTAGAAATCACCGAATTCAGAACTCGGAGTCAACAAATATTAGGAAAACCGTTTACGTAAGGAAACCACATTTCGCTGCTAACTAGGTGAAACTAGACGTACTTGCCACGAGTTCTGAAATCAAAAACCGAAAAATCAGGATTGTAGAGCTCGAAAAGTAGTGTGAAATCAAGCTAAAAATCACCGAATTCAGATCTCGGAGTCAACGGATATTCAGAAAACCGTTTAAGTATGGAAATCACATTTCGCGGCTAACTTGGTGGAACGACACCAACTAGTCACGAGTTCTGAATCCTGTAGAGCTCGAAAAGTATTGTGAAATGAAGCTAAAAATCAACGAATTCAGAACTCGGAGTCAACGGATATTCAGAAAACTGTTTACGTAAGGAAACCACATTTCGCGGCTAACTAGTTGGAACGAGACCTACTAGCCACGAGTTCAGAAATTAAAAACCGAAAGTGTAGGATTGTAGTGCTCAAAAAGTAGTGTCAAATCAAGCTAAGAATCACCGAATTCAAAACTCGGAGTCAACGGATATTCAGAAAACCGTTTACGTAAGGAAACCACATTTCGCTGCTAACTAGGTGAAACGAGACGTACTTGCCACGAGTTCTGAAATCAAAACCGAAAAACCAGGATTGTAGAGCTCGAAACGTAGTGTGAAATCAAGCTAAAAATCAACGAATTCAGAACTCGGAGTCAACGGATATTCAGAAAACTGTTTACGTAAGGAAATTACATTTCGCGGCTAACTAGTTGGAACGAGACCTTCTAGCCACGAGTTCAGAAATTAAAAACCGAAAGTGTAGGATTGTAGTGCTCAAAAAGTAGTGTCAAATCAAGCTAAGAATCACCGAATTCAGAACTCGGAGTCAACGGATATTCAGAAAACCGTTTATGTAAGGAAACCACATTTTGCGGCTAACTAGGTGAAACGAGACCTACTAGCCACGAGTTCTAAAATCAAAAACCGAAATGCCAAGATTTAAGAGTTCGAAAAGTAGTGTGAAATCAAGCTAAAAATCACCGAATTCAGAACTCGGAGTCATCAAATATTCAGAAAACCGTTTACATAAGGAAACCACATTTCGGGGCTAACTAGGTGGAACGAGAACTACTAGCCCTGAGTTCTGAAATCAAAAACCGAAACGCCAGAATGTAGAGCTCGAAAAGTAGTGTGAAATCAAGTGAAAAATCACCGAATTCAGAACTCGGAGTCAACAAAATATCAGAAAAATGTTTACATAAGGAAATCACATTTCGCGGCAAGTTAGGTGAAACGAGACCTACTATCCACGAGTTCTGAAATAAAAAACTGAAACACCAGTATTGTAGAGCTCGAAAAGTAGTGTGAAATCAAGCTAAAAATCAACGAATTCAGAACTCGGAGTCAACGGATATTCAGAATACCGTTTACGTAAGGAAACCACATTTCGCGGCTAACTAGGTGGAACGAGACCTAGTAGCCCCTAGTTCTGAAATCAAAAACTGAAATACCAGGATTGTAGAGCTCGAAAAGTAGTGTGAAATCAAGCAAAAAATCACCGAATTCAGAACTCGGAGTCAAGGATATTCAGAAAACCGTTTACATAAGGAAACCACATTTTGCGGTTAACTAGGTGGAACGAGACCTACTAGCCTCGAGTTCTGAAATCAAAAACCAAAACTTCAGGATTGTAGAGCTCGAAAAGTAGTGTGAAATAAAGCTAAAAATCAACGAATTCAGAACTCGGAGTCAACAGATATTCAGAAAACGGTTTACGTAAGGAAACGACATTTCGCGGCTAACTAGTTGGAACGAGACCTACTAGCCACGAGTTCTGAAATTAAAAACCGAAAGTGTAGGATTGTAGTGCTCAAAAAGTAGTGTCAAATCAAGCTAAGAATCACCGAATTCAGAACTCGGAGTCACCGGATATTCAGAAAACCATTTACGTAAGGAAACCACATTTTGCGGCTAACTAGATGGAACGAGACCTAGTATCCCCGAGTTCTAAAATCAAAAACCGAAATTCCAGGATTGTAGAGCTCGAAACGTAGTGTGAAATCAAGCTAAAAATCACCGAATTCAGAACTCGGAGTCAAGGGATATTCAGAAAACCGTTTACGTAAAGAAACAATATTTCGCGGCTAACTAGGTGGAACGAGACCTAGTAGCCCCGAGTTCTGAAATCAAAAACGGTAACCCCAGGTTTGTAGAGCTCAAAAAGTAGTGTGATGTCAAGCTAAAAATCACCAAATTCAGAACTCGTAGTCAACGGATATTCAGAAAACCGTTTATGTAAGGAAACTACATTTCGCGGCTAACTAGGTGAAATGAAACGTACTTGCCACGATTTCTGAAATCAAAAATCAAAATGCCAGGATTGTAGAGCTCAAAAAGTAGTGTGAAAACAAGCTAAAAATCACCGAATTCAGTACTCGGAGTCAACGGATATTCAGAAAACTGTTTACGTAAGGAAACCACATTTCGCGGCTAACTTGGTGGATCGAGACCTACTAGTCACGAGTTCTGAAATCGAAGACCGAAACTGCAGGATTGTAGAGCTCAAAAAGTAGTGTGAAATCAAGCTAAAAATCACAGAATTCAGAACTCGGAGTCAACAAATATACAGAAAACCGTTTACATAAGGAAACCACATTTCGCGGCTAACTAGGTGGAACGAGACCTACAACCCCGAGTTTTAAAATCAAAAACCGAAAGTCTAGGATTGTGGAGCTCGAAAAGTAGTGTGTAATCAAGCTAAAAATCACCGAATTCAGAACTCGGAGTCAACGGATATTCAGAAAACCGTTTATGTAAGGAAACCACTTTTCGCGGCTAACTAGGTGAAACGAGACCTAGTAGCCACGAGTTCTAAAATCAAAAACCGAAATGCCAGGATTGCAGAGTTCGAAAAGTAATGTGAAATCAAGCTAAAAATCACCGAATTCAGAACTCGGAGTCATCAAATATTCAAAAAACCGTTACGTAAGGAAACCACATTTCGCGGCTAACTAGGTAGTACGAGACCTACTAGCCACGAGTTCTGAAATTAAAAACCAAAACACCTGGATCGTAGAGCTCAAAAAGTAGTGTGAAATCAAGCTAGAAATCACCGAATTCAGAACTCGGAGTCAACAAATATTCAGAAAACCGTTTACATATGTAAACCACATTTCGCTGCTAACTAGGTGAAACGAGACGTACTTTCCGCGAGTTCTGAAATCAAAAACCGAAATGCCAGGATTGTAGAGCTCAAAAAGTAGTGTGAAATCAAGCTAAAAATCACCGAATTCAGAACTCGGAGTCAACGGATATTCAGAAAACCGTTTACGTAAGGAAAACACATTTCACGGCTAACTAGGTAGAACGAGACCTACTAGCCACGAGTTATGAAATCAAAAACCAAAACACTTGGATCGTAGAGGTCAAGAAGTTGCATGAAATCAAGCTAGAAATTACCGAATTCAGAACTCGGAGTCAACAAATATTAGGAAAACCGTTTACGTAAGGAAACCACATTTCGCTGCTAACTAGGTGAAACTAGACGTACTTGCCATGAGTTCTGAAATCAAAAACCGAAAAACCAGGATTGTAGAGCTCGAAAAGTAGTGTGAAATCAAGCTAAAAATCACCGAATTCAGATATCGGAGTCAACGGATATTCAGAAAACCGTTTAAGTATGGAAATCACATTTCGCGGCTAACTTGGTGGAACGACACCAACTAGTCACGAGTTCTGAATCCTGTAGAGCTCGAAAAGTATTGTGAAATGAAGCTAAAAATCAACGAATTCAGAACTCGGAGTCAACGGATATTCAGAAAACAGTTTTCGTAAGGAAACCACATTTCGCGGCTAACTAGTTGGAACGAGACCTACTAGCCACGAGTTCAGAAATTAAAAACCGAAAGTGTAGGATTGTAGTGCTCAAAAAGTTGTGTCAAATCAAGCTAAGAATCACCGAATTCAAAACTCGGAGTCAACGGATATTCAGAAAACCGTTTACGTAAGGAAACCACATTTCGCTGCTAACTAGGTGAAACGAGACGTACTTGCCACGAGTTCTGAAATCAAAACCGAAAAACCAGGATTGTAGAGCTCGAAACGTAGTGTGAAATCAAGCTAAAAATCAACGAATTCAGAACTCGGAGTCAACGGATATTCAGAAAACTGTTTACGCAAAGAAACCACATTTCGCGGCTAACTAGATGAAACGAGACCTACTACGCACGAGTTCCTAAATCAAAAAACCGCAAAGCCAGGATTGTAGAGCTCAAAAAGTAGTGTGAAATCAAGCAAAAACTCACCGAATTCAGAACTCGGATTTAACGGATATTCATAAAACCGTTTACGCAGAGAAACCACATTTCGCGGCTAAGTAGGTGAAACAAGACCTACTAGCCACGAGTTCTGAAATCGAAAACCGAATTCCAAGACTGTTAAGCTCGAAAAGTAGTGTGAAATCAAGTGAAAAATCACCTAATTCAGAACTCGAAGTCAACGAATATTCGGAAAACCGTTTACGTGCAGAAAGCACATTTCGCGTCTAACAACGTGAAAAGAGACCTACTAGCCACGAGTTCTGAAATCAAAAACCAAAATACCAGGATTGTAGTGCTCGAAAAGTAGTGTGAAATCAAGCTAAAAATTACCGAATTCAGAACTCGGATTCAACGGATATTCAGAAAACCGTTTACGTGCATAAACAACATTTCGCGTCTAACTACGTGAAACGAGACCTACTAGCCACGGGTTATGAAATCAAAACCGAAACGCTAGGATTTTAGAGCTCAAAAATTAGTGTGAAATCAATCTAAAAATCACCAAATTTAGAACTCCGATTCAACGGATATTCAGAAAACCATTTACGTGCAGAAACAACATTTCGCGTCTAACAACGTGAAACGAGACCTACTAGCCACGAGTTCTGAAATAAAAAGCCGAAATACCAGGATTGTAGAGCTCGAAAAGTACTGTGAAATCAAAACCACATTTCGCGGCTAACTAGGTGAAAGGAGACCTACTAGCCATGAGTTCTGAAATCAAAATCCGAAATGCCAGGATTTTAAAGCTCGAAAAGTAGTGTTAAATCAAGCTAAAAATCACCGAATTCAGAACTCGGAGTCAACGGATATTCATAAAACCGTTTACAGAAAGAAACCACATTTCGCGGCTAACTAGGTGAAACGAGACCTACTAGCCACGAGTTCTGAAATCAAAATCCGAAATGCCAAGATTGTAGAGCTCAAAAAGTAGTGTGAAATCAAGCTAAAAATCACAGAATTCAGAACTCGGAGTCAACGGATATTCATAAAACCGTTTACGTAAAGAAACAACATTTCGCGGCTAACTAGGTGAAACGAGACTAACTAGCCACGAGTTCTGAAATCAAAATCCGAAACCCCAAGATTGTAGAGCTCAAAAAGTAGTGTGAAATCAAGTTAAAATCACAGAATTCAGAACTCGGAGTCAACGGATATTCATAAAACCGTTTACGTAAAGAAACCACATTTCGCGGCTAACTAGGTGAAACGAGACCAACTAGCCACGAGTTCTGAAATCAAAATCCGAAACCGCAGGATTGTAGAGCTCAAAAAGTAGTGTGAAATCAAGCTAAAAATCACAGAATTCAGAACTCGGAGTCAACGGATATTCATAAAACCGTTTATGTAAAGAAACCACATTTCGCGGCTAAATAGGTGAAACGCGACCTACTAGCCACGACTCCTGAAATCAAAATCCGAAATCCCAGGATTGTAGAGCTCAAAAATTAGTGTTAAATCAAGCTAAAAATCACTCAATTCAGAACTCGGAGTCAACGGATATTCATAAAACTGTTTAAGTAAAGAAACCACATTTCGCGGCTAACTAGATGAAACGAGACCTACTAGCCACGAGTTTTGAAATCAAAATCCGAAACGCCAGGATTGTAGAGCTGAAAAAGTAGTGTGAAATCAAGGTAAAAATCACAGAATTCGGAACTCGGAGTCAACGAATATTCATAAAACCGTTTACGTAAAGAAACAACATTTCGCGGCTAACTAGGTGAAACGAGACCTACTAGCCACGAGTTCTGAAATCAAAATCCGAAATGCCAGGATTGTAGAGCTCAAAAAGTAGTGTGAAATCAAGCTAAAAATCACATAATTCAGAACTCGAGTCAACGGATATTCATAAAACCGTTTACGTAAAGAAACCACATTTCGCGGCTAACTAGGTGAAACGAGACCAACTAGCCACGAGTTCTGAAATCAAAATCCGAAACCCCAGGATTGTAGAGCTCAAAAAGTAGTGTGAAATCAAGCTAAAAATCACAGAATTCAGAACTCGTAGTCAACGGATATTCATAAAACCGTTTATGTAAAGAAACCACATTTCGCGGCTAAATAGGTGAAACGCGACCTACTAGCCACGACTCCTGAAATCAAAATCCGAAACGCCAGGATTGTAGAGCTCGAAAAGTAGTGTGAAATCAAGCTAAAAATCACCGAATTCAGAAATCGGAGTCAACGGATATTCATAAAACCGTTTATGTAAAGAAACCACATTTCGCGGCTAAATAGGTGAAACGCGACCTACTAGCCACGAGTTCTGAAATCAAAATCCGAAACGCCAGGATTGTAGAGCTCAAAAAGTAGTGTGAAATCAAGCTAAAAATCACCGAATTCAGAAATCGGAGTCAACGGATATTCATAAAACCGTTTATGTAAAGAAACCACATTTCGCGGCTAAATAGGTGAAACGCGACCTACTAGCCACGACTCCTGAAATCAAAATCCGAAACGCCAGGATTGTAGAGCTCGAAAAGTAGTGTGAAATCAAGCTAAAAATCACCGAATTCAGAAATCGGAGTCAACGGATATTCATAAAACCGTTTATGTAAAGAAACCACATTTCGCGGCTAAATAGGTGAAACGCGACCTACTAGCCACGAGTTCTGAAATCAAAATCCGAAATGCCAGGATTGTAGAGCTCAAAAAGTAGTGTGAAATCAAGCTAAAAATCACAGAATTCAGAACTCGAGGTCAACGGATATTCATAAAACCTTTTTCGTAAAGAAACCACATTTCGCGGCTAACTAGGTGAAACGAGACCTACTAGCCACGAGTTCTGAAATCAAAATCCGAAAATTCAGGATTGTAGAGATCAAAAAGTAGTGTGAAATGAAGCTAAAAATCACCGAATTCAGAACTCGGAGTCAACGGATATTCATAAAACCGTTTACGTAAAGAAACCACATTTCGCGGCTAACTAGATGAAACGAGACCTACTAGCCACGAGTTCTGAAATAAAAATCCGAAACCCCAGGATTGTAGAGCTCAAAAAGTAGTGTGAAATCAAGTTAAAATCACAGAATTCAGAACTCGGAGTCAACGGATATTCATAAAACCGTTTACGTAAAGAAACCACATTTCGCGGCTAACTAGGTGAAACGAGACCAACTAGCCACGAGTTCTGAAATCAAAATCCGAAACCGCAGGATTGTAGAGCTCAAAAAGTAGTGTGAAATCAAGCTAAAAATCACAGAATTCAGAACTCGGAGTCAACGGATATTCATAAAACCGTTTATGTAAAGAAACCACATTTCGCGGCTAAATAGGTGAAACGCGACCTACTAGCCACGACTCCTGAAATCAAAATCCGAAACGCTAGGATTGTAGAGCTCAAAAATTAGTGTTAAATCAAGCTAAAAATCACTCAATTCAGAACTCGGAGTCAACGGATATTCATAAAACTGTTTAAGTAAAGAAACCACATTTCGCGGCTAACTAGATGAAACGAGACCTACTAGCCACGAGTTCTGAAATCAAAATCCGAAAAGCCAGGATTGTAGAGCTCGAAAAGTAGTGTGAAATCAAGCTAAAATTCACAGAATTCAGAACTCGGAGTCAACGTATATTCATAAAACCGTTTACGTAAAGAAACCACATTTCGCGGCTAACTAGGTGAAACGAGACCCACTAGCCACGAGTTCTGAAATCAAAATCCGAAATTCCAGGATTGTAGAGCTCAAAAAGTAGTGTGAAATCAAGCTAAAAATCACATAATTCAGAACTCGATGTCAACGGATATTCCTAAAACCGTTTACGTATAGAAACCACATTTCGCGGCTAACTAGGTGAAACGAGACCTCCTAGCCACGAGTTTTGTAATAAAAATCCGAAATTCCATGATTGTAGAGCTCAAAAAGTAGTGTGAAATCAAGCTAAAAATCACAGAATTCAGAACTCGGAGTCAACGGATATTCATAAAACCGTTTACGTAAAGAAACCACATTTCACGGCTAAATAGTTGAAACGCGACCTACTAGCCACGAGTTCTGAAATCAAAATCCGAAACACCAGGATTGTAGAGCTCAAAAATTAGTGTTAAATCAAGCTAAAAATCACCCAATTCAGAACTCGGAGTCAACGGATATTCATAAAACTGTTTAGGTAAAGAAACCACATATCGCGGCTAACTAGATGAAACGAGACCTACTAGCCACGAGTTCTGAAATCAAAATCCGAAAAATCAGGATTGTAGAGCTCAAAAAGTAGTGTGAAATGAAGCTAAAAATCAACGAATTCAGAACTCGGAGTCAACGGATATTCATAAAACCGTTTACGTAAAGAAACCACATTTCGCGGCTGAATAGGTGAAACGCGACCTACTAGCCACGACTCCTGAAATCAAAATCCGAAACGCCAGGATTGTAGAGCTCGAAAAGTAGTGTGAAACCAAGCTAAAAATCACCGAATTCAGAACTCGGAGTCAACGGATATTCAGAAAACCGTTTACGTAAAGAAACCACATTTTGCGGCTAACTAGGTGAAACGAGACCTACTAGCCACGAGTTCTGAAATCAAAATCCGAAAAATCAGGATTGTAGAGCTCAAAAAGTAGTGTGAAATGAAGCTAAAAATAACCGAATTCAGAACTCGGAGTCAACGGATATTCATAAAACCGTTTACGTAAAGAAACACATTTCGCGGCTAACTAGGTGAAACGAGACCTACTAGCCACGAGTTCTGAAATCAAAATCCGAAACCCCAGGATTGTAGAGCTCAAAAAGTAGTGTGAAATCAAGCTAAAAATCACAGAATTCAGAACACGGAGTCAACGGATATTCATAAAACCGTCTATGTAAAGAAACCACATTTCGCGGCTAAATAGGTGAAACGCGACCTACTAGCCACGACTCTTGAAATCAAAATCCAAAATGCCAGGATTGTAGAGCTCGAAAAGTAGTGTGAAATCAAGCTAAAAATTACCGAATTCAGAACTCGGAGTCAACGGATATTCATAAAAGCGTTTACGTAAAGAAACCACATTTCGCGGCTAACTAGGTGAAACGAGACCAACTAGCCACGAGTTCTGAAATCAAAATCCGAAACGCTAGGATTGTAGAGCTCGAAAAGTAGTGTGAAATCAAGTGAAAAATCACCTAATTCAGAACTCGAAGTCAACGAATATTTGGAAAACCGTTTACGTGCAGAAAGCACATTTCGCGTCTAACAACGTGAAAAGAGACCTACTAGCCACGAGTTCTGAAATCAAAAATCAAAATACCAGGATTGTAGTGCTCGAAAAGTAGAGTGAAATCAAGCTAAAAATTACCGAATTCAGAACTCGGATTCAACGGATATTCAGAAAACCGTTTACGTGCATAAACAACATTTCGCGTCTAACTACGTGAAACGAGACCTACTAGCCACGGGTTATGAAATCAAAACCGAAACGCCAAGATTTTAGAGCTCAAAAATTAGTGTGAAATCAATCTAAAAATCACCAAATTCAGAACTCCGATTCAACGGATATTCAGAAAACCGTTTACGTGCAGAAACAACATTTCGCGTCTAACAACGTGAAACGAGACCTACTAGCCACGAGTTCTGAAATAAAAAGCCGAAATACCAGGATTGTAGAGCTCGAAAAGTACTGTGAAATCAAAACCACATTTCGCGGCTAACTAGGTGAAAGGAGACCTACTAGCCATGAGTTCTGAAATCAAAATCCGAAATGCCAGGATTTTAAAGCTCGAAAAGTAGTGTTAAATCAAGCTAAAAATCACCGAATTCAGAACTCGGAGTCAACGGATATTCATAAAACCGTTTACAGAAAGAAACCACATTTCGCGGCTAACTAGGTGAAACAAGACCTACTAGCCACGAGTTCTGAAATCAAAATCCGAAATGCCAAGATTGTAGAGCTCAAAAAGTAGTGTGAAATCAAGCTAAAAATCACTGAATTCAGAACTCGGAGTCAACGGATATTCATAAAACCGTTTACGTAAAGAAACCACATTTCGCGACTAACTAGGTGAAACGAGACCAACTAGCCACGAGTTCTGAAATCAAAATCCGAAACGCTAGGATTGTAGAGCTCGAAAAGTAGTGTGAAATCAAGCTAAAAATCACCGAAATCAGAACTCGGAGTCAATGGATATTCATAAAACCGTTTACGTAAAAAAACCACATTTCGCGGCTAACTAGGTGAAACGAGACCTACTAGCCACGAGTTTTGAAATCAAAATCCGAAAAGCCAGGATTGTAGAGCTCGAAAAGTAGTGTGAAATCAAGCTAAAATTCACAGAATTCAGAACTCGGAGTCAACGGATATTCATAAAACCGTTTACGTAAAGAAACCACAACTCGCGGCTAACTAGGAAAAACGAGACCTACTAGCCACGAGTTCTGAAATCAAAATCCGAAATCCCAGGATTGTAGAGCTCAAAAATTAGTGTGAAATCAAGCTAAAAATCACCGAATTCAGAACTCCGAGTCAAGGGATATTCATAAACCGTTTACGTAAAGAAACCACATTTCGCGGCTAACTAGGTGAAACGAGACCTACTAGCCACGAGTTCTGAAATCAAAATCCGAAACGCCAGGATTGTAGAGCTGAAAAAGTAGTGTGAAATCAAGGTAAAAATCACAGAATTCGGAACTCGGAGTCAACGAATATTCATAAAACCGTTTACGTAAAAAAACAACATTTCGCGGCTAACTAGGTGAAACGAGACCTACTGGCCACGAGTTCTGAAATCAAAATCCGAAATGCCAGGATTGTAGAGCTCAAAAAGTAGTGTGAAATCAAGCTAAAAATCACATAATTCAGAACTCGAGTCAACGGATATTCATAAAACCGTTTACGTAAAGAAACCACATTTCGCGGCTAACTAGGTGAAACGAGACCAACTAGCCACGAGTTCTGAAATCAAAATCCGAAACCCCAGGATTGTAGAGCTCAAAAAGTAGTGTGAAATCAAGCTAAAAATCACAGAATTCAGAACTCGGAGTCAACGGATATTCATAAAACCGTTTATGTAAAGAAACCACATTTCGCGGCTAAATAGGTGAAACGCGACCTACTAGCCACGACTCCTGAAATCAAAATCCGAAACGCCAGGATTGTAGAGCTCGAAAAGTAGTGTGAAATCAAGCTAAAAATCACCGAATTCAGAAATCGGAGTCAACGGATATTCATAAAACCGTTTATGTAAAGAAACCACATTTCGCGGCTAAATAGGTGAAACGCGACCTACTAGTTACGAGTTCTGAAATCAAAATCCGAAACGCCAGGATTGTAGAGCTCAAAAATTAGTGTGAAATCAAGCTAAAAATCACCGAATTCAGAACTCCGAGTCAAGGGATATTCATAAACCGTTTACGTAAAGAAACCACATTTCGCGGCTAACTAGGTGAAACGAGACCTACTAGCCACGAGTTCTGAAATCAAAATTCGAAATGCCAGGATTGTAGAGCTCAAAAAGTAGTGTGAAATCAAGCTAAAAATCACAGAATTCAGAACTCGAGGTCAACGGATATTCATAAAACCGTTTACGTAAAGAAACCACATTTCGCGGCTAACTAGGTGAAACGAGACCTACTAGCCACGAGTTCTGAAATCAAAATCCGAAAATTCAGGATTGTAGAGCTCAAAAAGTAGTGTGAAATGAAGCTAAAAATCACCGAATTCAGAACTCGGAGTCAACGGATATTCATAAAACCGTTTACGTAAAGAAACCACATTTCGCGGCTAACTAGGTGAAACGAGACCTACTAGCCACGAGTTCTGAAATAGAAATCCGAAACCACAGGATTGTAGAGCTCAAAAAGTAGTGTGAAATCAAGCTAAAAATCACAGAATTCAGAACTCGGAGTCAACGGATATTCATAAAACCGTTTACGTAAAGAAACCACATTTCGCGGCTAACTAGGTGAAACGAGACCAACTAGCCACGAGTTCTGAAATCAAAATCCGAAACCGCAGGATTGTAGAGCTCAAAAAGTAGTGTGAAATCAAGCTAAAAATCACAGAATTCAGAACTCGGAGTCAACGGATATTCATAAAACCGTTTATGTAAAGAAACCACATTTCGCGGCTAAATAGGTGAAACGCGACCTACTAGCCACGACTCCTGAAATCAAAATCCGAAACGCTAGGATTGTAGAGCTCAAAAATTAGTGTTAAATCAAGCTAAAAATCACCCAATTCAGAACTCGGAGTCAACGGATATTCATAAAACTGTTTAAGTAAAGAAACCACATTTCGCGGCTAACTAGATGAAACGAGACCTACTAGCCACGAGTTCTGAAATCAAAATCCGAAAAGCCAGGATTGTAGAGCTCGAAAAGTAGTGTGAAATCAAGCTAAAATTCACAGAATTCAGAACTCGGAGTCAACGGATATTCATAAAACCGTTTACGTAAAGAAACCACATTTCGCGGCTAACTAGGTGAAACGAGACCTACTAGCCACGAGTTCTGAAATCAAAATCCGAAATTCCAGGATTGTAGAGCTCAAAAAGTAGTGTGAAATCAAGCTAAAAATCACATAATTCAGAACTCGATGTCAACGGATATTCCTAAAACCGTTTACGTATAGAAACCACATTTCGCGGCTAACTAGGTGAAACGAGACCTACTAGCCACGAGTTTTGTAATAAAAATCCGAAATCCCATGATTGTAGAGCTCAAAAAGTAGTGTGAAATCAAGCTAAAAATCACAGAATTCAGAACTCGGAGTCAACGGATATTCATAAAACCGTTTACGTAAAGAAACCACATTTCACGGCTAACTAGGTGAAACGAGACCAACTAGGCACGAGTTCTGAAATCAAAATTCGAAATCCCAGGATTGTAGAGCTCAAAAAGTAGTGTGAAATCAAGCTAAAAATCACAGAATTCAGAACTCGGAGTCAACGGATATTCATAAAACCGTTTATGTAAAGAAACCACATTTCGCGGCTAAATAGGTGAAGCGCGACCTGCTAGCCACGACTCCTGAAATCAATATCCAAAACGCCAGAATTGTAGAGCTCGAAAAGTAGTGTGAAGACAAGCAAAAAATCACCGAATTCAGAACTCGGAGTCAACGGATATTCATAAAACCGTTTACGTAAAGAAACCACATTTCACGGCTAACTAGGTGAAACGAGACCAACTAGGCACGAGTTCTGAAATCAAAATTCGAAATCCCAGGATTGTAGAGCTCAAAAAGTAGTGTGAAATCAAGCTAAAAATCACAGAATTCAGAACTCGGAGTCAACGGATATTCATAAAACCGTTTATGTAAAGAAACCACATTTCACGGCTAAATAGTTGAAACGCGACCTACTAGCCACGAGTTCTGAAATCAAAATCCGAAACACCAGGATTGTAGAGCTCAAAAATTAGTGTTAAATCAAGCTAAAAATCACCCAATTCAGAACTCGGAGTCAACGGATATTCATAAAACTGTTTAGGTAAAGAAACCACATTTCGCGGCTAACTAGATGAAACGAGACCTACTAGCCACGAGTTCTGAAATCAAAATCCGAAAAATCAGGATTGTAGAGCTCAAAAAGTAGTGTGAAATGAAGCTAAAAATCACCGAATTCAGAAATCGGAGTCAACGGATATTCATAAAACCGTTTACGTAAAGAAACCACATTTCGCGGCTGAATAGGTGAAACGCGACCTACTAGCCACGACTCCTGAAATCAAAATCCGAAACGCCAGGATTGTAGAGCTCGAAAAGTAGTGTGAAACCAAGCTAAAAATCACCGAATTCAGAACTCGGAGTCAACGGATATTCATAAAACCGTTTACGTAAAGAAACCACATTTTGCGTCTAACTAGGTGAAACGAGACCTACTAGCCACGAGTTCTGAAATCAAAATCCGAAAAATCAGGATTGTAGAGCTCAAAAAGTAGTGTGAAATGAAGCTAAAAATAACCGAATTCAGAACTCGGAGTCAACGGATATTCATAAAACCGTTTACGTAAAGAAACACATTTCGCGGCTAACTAGGTGAAACGAGACCTACTAGCCACGAGTTCTGAAATCAAAATCCGAAACCCCAGGATTGTAGAGCTCAAAAAGTAGTGTGAAATCAAGCTAAAAATCACAGAATTCAGAACACGGAGTCAACGGATATTCATAAAACCGTCTATGTAAAGAAACCACATTTCGCGGCTAAATAGGTGAAACGCGACCTACTAGCCACGACTCTTGAAATCAAAATCCAAAACGCCAGGATTGTAGAGCTCGAAAAGTAGTGTGAAATCAAGCTAAAAATTACCGAATTCAGAACTCGGAGTCAACGGATATTCATAAAACCGTTTACGTAAAGAAACCACATTTCGCGGCTAACTAGGTGAAACGAGACCTACTAGCCACGAGTTCTGAAATCAAAATCCGAAACGCCAGGATTGTAGAGCTGAAAAAGTAGTGTGAAATCAAGCTAAAAATCATAGAATTCAGAACTCGGAGTAAACGAATATTCATAAAACCGTTTACGTAAAGAAAACACATTTCGCGGCTAACTAGGTGAAACGAGACCTACCAGCCACGAGTTCTGAAATCAAAATCCGAAACGCCAGGATTGTAGAGCTCAAAAAGTAGTGTGAAATCAAGCTAAAAATCACAGAATTCAGAACTCGAAGTCAACGGATATTCATAAAACCGTTTACGTAAAGAAACCACATTTCGTGGCTAACTAGGTGAAACGAGACCAACTAGCCACGAGATCTGAAATCAAAATTCGAAACCCCAGGATTGTAGAGCTCAAAAAGTAGTGTGAAATCAAGCTAAAAATCACCGAATTCAGAACTCGGAGTCAACGGATGTTCATAAAACCGTTTATGTAAAGAAACCACATTTCGCGGCTGAATAGGTGAAACGCGAACTATTAGCCACGACTCCTGAAATCAAAATCCGAAACGCCAGGATTGTAGAGCTCGAAAATTAGTGTGAAACCAAGCTAAAAATCACCGAATTCAGAACTCGGAGTCAACGGATATTCATAAAACCGTTTATGTAAAGAAACCACATTTCGCGGCTGAATAGGTGAAACGCGACCTACTATCCGCGACTCCTGAAATCAAAATCCGAAACGCCAGGATTGTAGAGCTCGAAAATTAGTGTGAAACCAAGCTAAAAATCACCGAATTCAGAACTCGGAGTCAACGGATATTCATAAAACCGTTTATGTAAAGAAACCACATTTCGCGGCTAAATAGGTGAAACGCGACCTACTAGCCACGAGTTCTGAAATCAAAATCCGAAATGCCAGGATTGTAGAGCTCAAAAATTAGTGTTAAATCAAGCTAAAAATCACCCAATTCAGAACTCGGAGTCAACGGATATTCATAAAACTGTTTAGGTAAAGAAACCACATTTCGCGGCTAACTAGATGAAACGAGACCTACTAGCCACGAGTTCTGAAATCAAAATCCGAAAAATCAGGATTGTAGAGCTCAAAAAGTAGTGTGAAATGAAGCTAAAAATCACCGAATTCAGAACTCGGAGTCAACGGATATTCATAAAACCGTTTACGTAAAGAAACCACATTTTGCGGCTAACTAGATGAAACGAGACCTACTAGCCACGAGTTCTGAAAACAAAATTCGAAAACCCAGGATTGTAGAGCTCGAAAAGTAGTGTGAAATCAAGTTAAAAATCACTGAATTCAGAACTCGGGGTCAACGGATATTCATAAAACCTTTTACGTAAAGAAACCACATTTCGCGGCTAACTAGGTGAAACGAGACCTACTAGCCACGAGTTCTGAAATCAAAATCCGAAACTCTAGGATTGTAGAGCTCGAAAAGTAGTGTGAAATCAAGTTAAAAATCACCAAATTCAGAACTCGGAGTCAACGGATATTCATAAAACCGTTTACGTAAAGAAACCACATTTCGCGGCTAACTAGGTGAAACAAGACCTACTAGCCACGAGTTCTGAAATTAAAATCCGAAATGCCAGGATTGTAGAGCTCAAAAATTAGTGTTAAATCAAGCTAAAAATCACAGAATTCAGAACTCGGAGTCAACAGATATTCATAAAACCGTTTAAGTAAAGAAACCACATTTCGCGGCTAACTGGGTGAAACGAGACCTACTAGCCACGAGTTCTGAAATCAAAATCCGAAACGCCAGGATTGTCGAGCTCAAAAAGTAGTGTGAAATCAAGCTAAAAATCACAGAATTCAGAACTCGGAGTCAACGGATATTCATAAAACCGTTTACGTAAAGAAACGACATTTCGCGGCTAACTAGATGATACGAGACCTACTAGCCACGAGTTCTGAAATCAAAATCCGAAACGCCAGGATTGTAGAGCTCGAAAAGTAGTGTGAAATCAAGCTAAAAATCACAGAATTTAGAACTCGGAGTCAACGGATATTCATAAAACCGTTTACGTAAAGAAACAACATTTCGCGGCTAAATAGGTGAAACACGACCTACTAGCCACGACTCCTGAAATCAAAATCCGAAATGCCAGAATTGTAGAGCTCAAAAAGTAGTGTGAAATCAAGCTAAAAATCATCGAATTCAGAACTCGGTGTGAACTAATATTCATAAAACCGTTTATGTAAAGAAACCACATTTCGCGGCTAAATAGGTGAAACGCGACCTACTAGCCACGACTCCTGGAATCAAAATCCGAAACGTCAGGATTGTAGAGCTCAAAAGGTAGTGTGAAACCAAGCTAAAAATCACCGAATTCAGAACTCGGAGTCAACGGATATTCATAAAACCGTTTATGTAAAGAAACCACATTTCGCGGCTGAATATGTGAAACGCGACCTACTAGCCACGACTCCTGAAATCAAAATCCGAAACGCCAGGATTGTAGAGCTCGAAAAGTAGTGTGAAACCAAGCTAAAAATCACCGAATTCAGAACTCGGAGTCAACGGATATTCATAAAACCGTTTATGTAAAGAAACCACATTTCGCGGCTAAATAGGTGAAACGCGACCTACTAGCCACGAGTTCTGAAATCAAAATCCGAAATGCCAGAATTGTAGAGCTCAAAAATTAGTGTTAAATCAAGCTAAAAATCACCCAATTCAGAACTCGGAGTCAACGGATATTCATAAAACTGTTTAGGTAAAGAAACCACATTTCGCGGCTAACTAGATGAAACGAGACCTACTAGCCACGAGTTCTGAAATCAAAATCCAAAAAATCAGGATTGTAGAGCTCAAAAATTAGTGTGAAATGAAGCTAAAAATCACCGAATTCAGAACTCGGAGTCAACGGATATTCGTAAAACCGTTTACGTAAAGAAACCACATTTTGCGGCTAACTAGATGAAACGAGACCTACTATCCACGAGTTCTGAAAACAAAATCCGAAAACCCAGGATTGTAGAGCTCGAAAAGTAGTGTGAAATCAAGTTAAAAATCACTGAATTCAGAACTCGGAGTCAACGGATATTCATAAAACCTTTTACGTAAAGAAACCACATTTCGCGGCTAACTAGGTGAAACGAGACCTACTAGCCACGAGTTCTGAAATCAAAATTCGAAATGCCAGGATTGTAGGGCTCAAAAATTAGTGTTAAATCAAGCTAAAAATCACAGAATTCAGAACTCGGAGTCAACAGATATTCATAAAACCGTTTAAGTAAAGAAACCACATTTCGCAGCTAACTGGGTGAAACGAGACCTACTAGCCACGAGTTTCGAAATCAAAATCCGAAACGCCAGGATTGTCGAGCTCAAAAAGTAGTGTGAAATCAAGCTAAAAATCACAGAATTCAGAACTCGGAGTCAACGGATATTCATAAAACCGTTTACGTAAAGAAACGACATTTCGCGGCTAACTAGATGATACAAGACCTACTAGCCACGAGTTCTGAAATCAAAATCCGAAACCCCAGGATTGTAGAGCTCGAAAGTAGTGTGAAATCAAGCTAAAAATCACAGAATTTAGAACTCGGAGTCAACGGATATTCATAAAACCGTTTACGTAAAGAAACCACATTTCGCGGCTAAATAGGTGAAACACGACCTACTAGCCACGACTCCTGAAATCAAAATCCGAAATGCCAGAATTGTAGAGCTCGAAAAGTAGTGTGAAATCAAGCTAAAAATCATCGAATTCAGAACTCGGTGTGAACTAATATTCATAAAACCGTTTACGTAAAGAAACCACATTTCGCGGCTAACTGGGTGAAACGAGGCCTACTAGCCACGAGTTCTGAAATCAAAATCCGAAGAGCCAGGATTGCAGAGCTCGAAAAGTAGTGTGAAATCAAGCTAAAAATAACCAAATTCAGAACTCGGAGTCAACGGATATTCATAAAACCGTTTACGTAAAGAAACCACATTTCGCGGCTAACTAGATGAAACGAGACCTACTAGCCACGAGTTCTGAAAGAAAAATCCGAAATGCCAGGATTGTAGAGATCGAAAAGTAGTG
Source organism: Euonymus europaeus (assembly GCA_963580455.1). Classification (NCBI taxonomy): domain Eukaryota; kingdom Viridiplantae; phylum Streptophyta; class Magnoliopsida; order Celastrales; family Celastraceae; genus Euonymus; species Euonymus europaeus. Next base: position 380,636 of record OY756969.1, on the reverse strand, counting down.
TGAAATCAAGCTAAAAATCACCGAATTCAGAACTCGGAGTCAACGGATATTCATAAAACCTTTTACGTAAAGAAACTACATTTCACGGCTAACTAGGTGAAACGAGACCTACTAACCACGAGTTCTGAAATCAAAATCCGAAACGCCAGGATTGTAGAGCTGAAAAAGTAGTGTGAAATCAAGCTAAAAATCACAGAATTCAGAACTCGGAGTCAACGAATATTCATAAAACCGTTTACGTAAAGAAACCACATTTCGCGCCTAACTAGATGAAACGAGACCTACTAGCCACGAGTTCTGAAATCAAAATCCAAAATGCCAGGATTGTAGTGCTCAAAAAGTAGTGTGAAATCAAGCTAAAAATCACAGAATTCAGAACTCGGAGTCAACGGATATTCATAAAACCGTTTACGTAAAGAAACCACATTTCGCGGCTAACTAGGTGAAACGAGACAAACTAGCCACGAGTTCTGAAATCAAAATCCAAAATGCCAGGATTGTAGAGCTCCAAAAGTAGTGTGAAATCAAGCTATAAATCACAGAATTCAGAACTCGGAGTAAACGAATATTCATAAAACCGTTTACGTAAAGAAAACACATTTCGCGGCTAACTAGGTGAAACGAGACCTACTAGCCACGAGTTCTGAAATCAAAATCCGAAACGCCAGGATTGTAGAGCTCAAAAAGTAGTGTGAAATCAAGCTAAAAATCACAGAATTCAGAACTCGAAGTCAACGGATATTCATAAAACCGTTTACGTAAAGAAACCACATTTCGTGGCTAACTAGGTGAAACGAGACCAACTAGCCACGAGATCTGAAATTAAAATTCGAAACCCCAGGATTGTAGAGCTCAAAAAGTAGTGTGAAATCAAGCTAAAAATCACCGAATTCAGAACTCGGAGTCAATGGATGTTCATAAAACCGTTTATGTAAAGAAACCACATTTCGCGGCTGAATAGGTGAAACGCGAACTATTAGCCACGACTCCTGAAATCAAAATCCGAAACGCCAGGATTGTAGAGCTCGAAAATTAGTGTGAAACCAAGCTAAAAATCACCGAATTCAGAACTCGGAGTCAACGGATATTCATAAAACCGTTTATGTAAAGAAACCACATTTCGCGGCTGAATAGGTGAAACGCGACCTACTATCCGCGACTCCTGAAATCAAAATCCGAAACGCCAGGATTGTAGAGCTCGAAAAGTAGTGTGAAACCAAGCTAAAAATCACCGAATTCAGAACTCGGAGTCAACGGATATTCATAAAACCGTTTATGTAAAGAAACCACATTTCGCGGCTAAATAGGTGAAACGCGACCTACTAGCCACGAGTTCTGAAATCAAAATCCGAAATGCCAGGATTGTAGAGCTCAAAAATTAGTGTTAAATCAAGCTAAAAATCACCCAATTCAGAACTCGGAGTCAACGGATATTCATAAAACTGTTTAGGTAAAGAAACCACATTTCGCGGCTAACTAGATGAAACGAGACCTACTAGCCACGAGTTCTGAAATCAAAATCCGAAAAATCAGGATTGTAGAGCTCAAAAAGTAGTGTGAAATGAAGCTAAAAATCACCGAATTCAGAACTCGGAGTCAACGGATATTCATAAAACCGTTTACGTAAAGAAACCACATTTTGCGGCTAACTAGATGAAACGAGACCTACTAGCCACGAGTTCTGAAAACAAAATTCGAAAACCCAGGATTGTAGAGCTCGAAAATTAGTGTGAAATCAAGTTAAAAATCACTGAATTCAGAACTCGGAGTCAACGGATATTCATAAAACCTTTTACGTAAAGAAACCACATTTCGCGGCTAACTAGGTGAAACGAGACCTACTAGCCACGAGTTCTGAAATCAAAATCCGAAACTCTAGGATTGTAGAGCTCGAAAAGTAGTGTGAAATCAAGTTAAAAATCACCAAATTCAGAACTCGGAGTCAACGGATATTCATAAAACCGTTTACGTAAAGAAACCACATTTCGCGGCTAACTAGGTGAAACGAGACCTACTAGCCACGAGTTCTGAAATCAAAATCCGAAATGCCAGGATTGTAGAGCTCAAAAATTAGTGTTAAATCAAGCTAAAAATCACAGAATTCAGAACTCGGAGTCAACAGATATTCATAAAACCGTTTAAGTAAAGAAACCACATTTCGCGGCTAACTGGGTGAAACGAGACCTACTAGCCACGAGTTCTGAAATCAAAATCCGAAACGCCAGGATTGTCGAGCTCAAAAAGTAGTGTGAAATCAAGCTAAAAATCACAGAATTCAGAACTCGGAGTCAACGGATATTCATAAAACCGTTTACGTAAAGAAACGACATTTCGCGGCTAACTAGATGATACGAGACCTACTAGCCACGAGTTCTGAAATCAAAATCCGAAACGCCAGGATTGTAGAGCTCGAAAAGTAGTGTGAAATCAAGCTAAAAATCACAGAATTTAGAACTCGGAGTCAACGGATATTCATAAAACCGTTTACGTAAAGAAACCACATTTCGCGGCTAAATAGGTGAAACACGACCTACTAGCCACGACTCCTGAAATCAAAATCCGAAATGCCAGAATTGTAGAGCTCAAAAAGTAGTGTGAAATCAAGCTAAAAATCATCGAATTCAGAACTCGGTGTGAACTAATATTCATAAAACCGTTTATGTAAAGAAACCACATTTCGCGGCTAAATAGGTGAAACACGACCTACTAGCCACGACTCCTGGAATCAAAATCCGAAACGTCAGGATTGTAGAGCTCAAAAGGTAGTGTGAAACCAAGCTAAAAATCACCGAATTCAGAACTCGGAGTCAACGGATATTCATAAAACCGTTTATGTAAAGAAACCACATTTCGCGGCTGAATATGTGAAACGCGACCTACTAGCCACGACTCCTGAAATCAAAATCCGAAACGCCAGGATTGTAGAGCTCGAAAAGTAGTGTGAAACCAAGCTAAAAATCACCGAATTCAGAACTCGGAGTCAACGGATATTCATAAAACCGTTTATGTAAAGAAACCACATTTCGCGGCTAAATAGGTGAAACGTGACCTACTAGCCACGAGTTCTGAAATCAAAATCCGAAATGCCAGAATTGTAGAGCTCAAAAATTAGTGTTAAATCAAGCTAAAAATCACCCAATTCAGAACTCGGAGTCAACGGATATTCATAAAACTGTTTAGGTAAAGAAACCACATTTCGCGGCTAACTAGATGAAACGAGACCTACTAGCCACGAGTTCTGAAATCAAAATCCGAAAAATCAGGATTGTAGAGCTCAAAAATTAGTGTGAAATGAAGCTAAAAATCACCGAATTCAGAACTCGGAGTCAACGGATATTCGTAAAACCGTTTACGTAAAGAAACCACATTTTGCGGCTAACTAGATGAAACGAGACCTACTATCCACGAGTTCTGAAAACAAAATCCGAAAACCCAGGATTGTAGAGCTCGAAAAGTAGTGTGAAATCAAGTTAAAAATCACTGAATTCAGAACTCGGAGTCAACGGATATTCATAAAACCTTTTACGTAAAGAAACCACATTTCGCGGCTAACTAGGTGAAACGAGACCTACTAGCCACGAGTTCTGAAATCAAAATTCGAAATGCCAGGATTGTAGAGCTCAAAAATTAGTGTTAAATCAAGCTAAAAATCACAGAATTCAGAACTCGGAGTCAACAGATATTCATAAAACCGTTTAAGTAAAGAAACCACATTTCGCGGCTAACTGGGTGAAACGAGACCTACTAGCCACGAGTTCCGAAATCAAAATCCGAAACGCCAGGATTGTAGAGCTCGAAAAGTAGTGTGAAACCAAGCTAAAAATCACAGAATTCAGAACTCGGAGTCAACGGATATTCATAAAACCGTTTATGTAAAGAAACCACATTTCGCGGCTAAATAGGTGAAACGCGACCTACTAGCCACGAGTTCTGAAATCAAAATCCGAAATGCCAGGATTGTAGAGCTCAAAAATTAGTGTTAAATCAAGCTAAAAATCACCCAATTCAGAACTCGGAGTCAACGGATATTCATAAAACTGTTTAGGTAAAGAAACCACATTTCGCGGCTAACTAGATGAAACGAGACCTACTAGCCACGAGTTCTGAAATCAAAATCCGAAAAATCAGGATTGTAGAGCTCAAAAAGTAGTGTGAAATGAAGCTAAAAATCACCGAATTCAGAACTCGGAGTCAACGGATATTCATAAAACCGTTTACGTAAAGAAACCACATTTTGCGGCTAACTAGATGAAACGAGACCTACTAGCCACGAGTTCTGAAAACAAAATTCGAAAACCCAGGATTGTAGAGCTCGAAAATTAGTGTGAAATCAAGTTAAAAATCACTGAATTCAGAACTCGGAGTCAACGGATATTCATAAAACCTTTTACGTAAAGAAACCACATTTCGCGGCTAACTAGGTGAAACGAGACCTACTAGCCACGAGTTCTGAAATCAAAATCCGAAACTCTAGGATTGTAGAGCTCGAAAAGTAGTGTGAAATCAAGTTAAAAATCACCAAATTCAGAACTCGGAGTCAACGGATATTCATAAAACCGTTTACGTAAAGAAACCACATTTCGCGGCTAACTAGGTGAAACGAGACCTACTAGCCACGAGTTCTGAAATCAAAATCCGAAATGCCAGGATTGTAGAGCTCAAAGATTAGTGTTAAATCAAGCTAAAAATCACAGAATTCAGAACTCGGAGTCAACAGATATTCATAAAACCGTTTAAGTAAAGAAACCACATTTCGCGGCTAACTGGGTGAAACGAGACCTACTAGCCACGAGTTCTGAAATCAAAATCCGAAACGCCAGGATTGTCGAGCTCAAAAAGTAGTGTGAAATCAAGCTAAAAATCACAGAATTCAGAACTCGGAGTCAACGGATATTCATAAAACCGTTTATGTAAAGAAACGACATTTCGCGGCTAACTAGATGATACGAGACCTACTAGCCACGAGTTCTGAAATCAAAATCCGAAACGCCAGGATTGTAGAGCTCGAAAAGTAGTGTGAAATCAAGATAAAAATCACAGAATTTAGAACTCGGAGTCAACGGATATTCATAAAACCGTTTACGTAAAGAAACCACATTTCGCGGCTAAATAGGTGAAACACGACCTACTAGCCACGACTCCTGAAATCAAAATCCGAAATGCCAGAATTGTAGAGCTCGAAAAGTAGTGTGAAATCAAGCTAAAAATCATCGAATTCAGAACTCGGTGTGAACTAATATTCATAAAACCGTTTACGTAAAGAAACCACATTTCGCGGCTAACTGGGTAAAACGAGGCCTACTAGCCACGAGTTCTGAAATCAAAATCCGAAGAGCCAGGATTGCAGAGCTCGAAAAGTAGTGTGAAATCAAGCTAAAAATAACCAAATTCAGAACTCGGAGTCAACGGATATTCATAAAACCGTTTACGTAAAGAAACCACATTTCGCGACTAACTAGATGAAACGAGACCTACTAGCCACGAGTTCTGAAAGAAAAATCCGAAATGCCAGGATTGTAGAGCTCGAAAAGTAGTGTGAAATCAAGCTAAAAATCACCGAATTCAGAACTCGGAGTCAACGGATATTCATAAAACCGTTTACGTAAAGAAACTACATTTCACGGCTAACTAGGTGAAACGAGACCTACTAACCACGAGTTCTGAAATCAAAATCCGAAACGCCAGGATTGTAGAGCTGAAAAAGTAGTGTGAAATCAAGCTAAAAATCACAGAATTCAGAACTCGGAGTCAACAAATATTCATAAAACCGTTTACGTAAAGAAACCACATTTCGCGGCTAACTAGATGAAACGAGACCTACTAGCCACGAGTTCTGAAATCAAAATCCGAAACTCCAGCATTGTAGTGCTCAAAAAGTAGTGTGAAATCAAGCTAAAAATCACAGAATTCAGAACTCGGAGTCAACGGATATTCATAAAACCGTTTACGTAAAGAAACCACATTTCGCGGCTAACTAGGTGAAACGAGACCAACTAGCCACGAGTTCTGAAATCAAAATCCGAAATGCCAGGATTGTAGAGCTCCAAAAGTAGTGTGAAATCAAGCTAAAAATCACAGAATTCAGAACTCGGAGTCAACGGATATTCATAAAATCGTTTACGTAAAGAAACCACATTTCGCGGCTAAATAGGTGAAACGCGACCTACTAGCCACGACTCCTGGAATCGAAATCCGAAACGTCAGGATTGTAGAGCTCAAAAAGTAGTGTGAAATCAAGCTAAAAATCACAGAATTCAGAACTCGGAGTCAACGGATATTCATAAAATCGTTTACGTAAAGAAACCACATTTCGCGGCTAAATAGGTGAAACGCGACCTACTAGCCACGACTCCTGGAGTCAAAATCCGAAACGTCAGGATTGTAGAGCTCAAAAAGTAGTGTGAAATCAAGCTAAAAATCACAGAATTCAGAACTCGGAGTCAACGAATATTCATAAAACCGTTTACGTAAAGAAACCACATTTCGCGGCTAACTAGGTGAAACGAGACCAACTAGCCACGAGTCCTGAAATCAAAATCCGAAATCCCAGGATTGTAGAGCTCGAAAAGTAGTGTGAAATCAAGCTAAAAATCACCAAATTCAGAACTCGGAGTCAACGGATATTCGTGAAACCGTTTACGTAAAGAAACCACATTTCGCGGCTAACTAGATGAAACGAGACCTACTAGCCACTAGTTCTGAAATCAAAATCCGAAACGCCAGGATTGTAGAGCTTGAAAAGTAGTGTGAAATCAAGCTAAAAATCACAGAATTCAGAACTCGAAGTCAACGGATATTCATAAAACCGTTTACAGAAAGAAACCACATTTTGCGGCTAAGAAGGTGAAACGAGACCTACTGGCCACGAGTTCTGAAATCAAAATCCGAAACTCCAGAATTGTAGAGCTCGAAAAGTAGTGTGAAATCAAGCTAAAAATCACAGAATTCAGAACTCGGAGTCAATAGATATTCATAAAACCGTTTACGTAAAGAAACCACATTTCGCGGCTAACTGGGTGAAACGAGACCTACTAGCCACGAGTTCTGAAATCAAAATCCGAAACGCCAGGATTGTCGAGCTCAAAAAGTAGTGTGAAATCATGCTAAAAATCACAGAATTCAGAACTCGGAGTCAACGGATATTCATAAAACCGTTTACGTAAAGAAACCACATTTCGCGGCTAACTAGGTGAAACGAGACCAATTAGCCACGAGTTCTGAAATCAAAATCCGAAATGCCAGGATTGTAGAGCTCAAAAAGTAGTGTGAAATCAAGCGAAAAATCACAGAATTTAGAACTCGGAGTCAACGGATATTCATAAAACCGTTTACGTAAAGAAACCACATTTCGCGGCTAAATAGGTGAAACGCGACGTACTAGCCACGACTCCTGAAATCAAAATCCGAAATGCGAGGATTGTAGAGCTCGAAAAGTAGTGTGAAATCAAGCTAAAAATCACCGAATTCAGAACTCGGTGTGAACTGATATTCATAAAACCGTTTACGTAAAGAAACCACATTTCGCGGCTAACTGGGTGAAACGAGGCCCACTAGCCACGAGTTCTGAAATCAAAATCCGAAGAGCCAGGATTGTAGAGCTCGAAAAGTAGTTTGAAATCAAGCTAAAAATCACCAAATTCAGAACTCGGAGTCAACGGATATTCATAAAACCGTTAACGTAAAGAAACCACATTTCGCGGCTAACTAGATGAAACGAGACCTACTAGCCACGAGTTCTGAAATCAAAATCCGAAACGCCAGGATTGTCGAGCTCAAAAAGTAGTGTGAAATCAAGCTAAAAATCACAGAATTCAGAACTCGGAGTCAACGGATATTCATAAAACCGTTTATGTAAAGAAACGACATTTCGCGGCTAACTAGATGATACGAGACCTACTAGCCACGAGTTCTGAAATCAAAATCCGAAACGCCAGGATTGTAGAGCTCGAAAAGTAGTGTGAAATCAAGATAAAAATCACAGAATTTAGAACTCGGAGTCAACGGATATTCATAAAACCGTTTACGTAAAGAAACCACATTTCGCGGCTAAATAGGTGAAACACGACCTACTAGCCACGACTCCTGAAATCAAAATCCGAAATGCCAGAATTGTAGAGCTCGAAAAGTAGTGTGAAATCAAGCTAAAAATCATCGAATTCAGAACTCGGTGTGAACTAATATTCATAAAACCGTTTACGTAAAGAAACCACATTTCGCGGCTAACTGGGTGAAACGAGGCCTACTAGCCACGAGTTCTGAAATCAAAATCCGAAGAGCCAGGATTGCAGAGCTCGAAAAGTAGTGTGAAATCAAGCTAAAAATAACCAAATTCAGAACTCGGAGTCAACGGATATTCATAAAACCGTTTACGTAAAGAAACTACATTTCGCGACTAACTAGATGAAACGAGACCTACTAGCCACGAGTTCTGAAAGAAAAATCCGAAATGCCAGGATTGTAGAGCTCGAAAAGTAGTGTGAAATCAAGCTAAAAATCACCGAATTCAGAACTCGGAGTCAACGGATATTCATAAAACCGTTTACGTAAAGAAACTACATTTCACGGCTAACTAGGTGAAACGAGACCTACTAACCACGAGTTCTGAAATCAAAATCCGAAACGCCAGGATTGTAGAGCTGAAAAAGTAGTGTGAAATCAAGCTAAAAATCACAGAATTCAGAACTCGGAGTCAACAAATATTCATAAAACCGTTTACGTAAAGAAACCACATTTCGCGGCTAACTAGATGAAACGAGACCTACTAGCCACGAGTTCTGAAATCAAAATCCGAAACTCCAGCATTGTAGTGCTCAAAAAGTAGTGTGAAATCAAGCTAAAAATCACAGAATTCAGAACTCGGAGTCAACGGATATTCATAAAACCGTTTACGTAAAGAAACCACATTTCGCGGCTAACTAGGTGAAACGAGACCAACTAGCCACGAGTTCTGAAATCAAAATCCGAAATGCCAGGATTGTAGAGCTCCAAAAGTAGTGTGAAATCAAGCTAAAAATCACAGAATTCAGAACTCGGAGTCAACGGATATTCATAAAATCGTTTACGTAAAGAAACCACATTTCGCGGCTAAATAGGTGAAACGCGACCTACTAGCCACGACTCCTGGAATCGAAATCCGAAACGTCAGGATTGTAGAGCTCAAAAAGTAGTGTGAAATCAAGCTAAAAATCACAGAATTCAGAACTCGGAGTCAACGGATATTCATAAAATCGTTTACGTAAAGAAACCACATTTCGCGGCTAAATAGGTGAAACGCGACCTACTAGCCACGACTCCTGGAGTCAAAATCCGAAACGTCAGGATTGTAGAGCTCAAAAAGTAGTGTGAAATCAAGCTAAAAATCACAGAATTCAGAACTCGGAGTCAACGAATATTCATAAAACCGTTTACGTAAAGAAACCACATTTCGCGGCTAACTAGGTGAAACGAGACCAACTAGCCACGAGTCCTGAAATCAAAATCCGAAATGCCAGGATTGTAGAGCTCGAAAAGTAGTGTGAAATCAAGCTAAAAATCACCAAATTCAGAACTCGGAGTCAACGGATATTCGTGAAACCGTTTACGTAAAGAAACCACATTTCGCGGCTAACTAGATGAAACGAGACCTACTAGCCACTAGTTCTGAAATCAAAATCCGAAACGCCAGGATTGTAGAGCTTGAAAAGTAGTGTGAAATCAAGCTAAAAATCACAGAATTCAGAACTCGAAGTCAACGGATATTCATAAAACCGTTTACAGAAAGAAACCACATTTTGCGGCTAAGAAGGTGAAACGAGACCTACTGGCCACGAGTTCTGAAATCAAAATCCGAAACTCCAGCATTGTAGAGCTCGAAAAGTAGTGTGAAATCAAGCTAAAAATCACAGAATTCAGAACTCGGAGTCAATAGATATTCATAAAACCGTTTACGTAAAGAAACCACATTTCGCGGCTAACTGGGTGAAACGAGACCTACTAGCCACGAGTTCTGAAATCAAAATCCGAAACGCCAGGATTGTCGAGCTCAAAAAGTAGTGTGAAATCATGCTAAAAATCACAGAATTCAGAACTCGGAGTCAACGGATATTCATAAAACCGTTTACGTAAAGAAACCACATTTCGCGGCTAACTAGGTGAAACGAGACCAATTAGCCACGAGTTCTGAAATCAAAATCCGAAATGCCAGGATTGTAGAGCTCAAAAAGTAGTGTGAAATCAAGCGAAAAATCACAGAATTTAGAACTCGGAGTCAACGGATATTCATAAAACCGTTTACGTAAAGAAACCACATTTCGCGGCTAAATAGGTGAAACGCGACGTACTAGCCACGACTCCTGAAATCAAAATCCGAAATGCGAGGATTGTAGAGCTCGAAAAGTAGTGTGAAATCAAGCTAAAAATCACCGAATTCAGAACTCGGTGTGAACTGATATTCATAAAACCGTTTACGTAAAGAAACCACATTTCGCGGCTAACTGGGTGAAACGAGGCCCACTAGCCACGAGTTCTGAAATCAAAATCCGAAGAGCCAGGATTGTAGAGCTCGAAAAGTAGTTTGAAATCAAGCTAAAAATCACCAAATTCAGAACTCGGAGTCAACGGATATTCATAAAACCGTTAACGTAAAGAAACCACATTTCGCGGCTAACTAGATGAAACGAGACCTACTAGCCACGAGTTCTGAAAGCAAAATCCGAAATTCCGGGATTGTAGAGCTCGAAAAGTAGTGTGAAATCAAGCTAAAAATCACCGAATTCAGAACTCGGTGTCAACAGATATTCATAAAACCGTTTATGTAAAGAAACCACATTTCGCGGCTAACTAGATGAAACGAGACCTACTAGCCACGAGTTCTGAAATCAAAATCCTAAACGCCAGGATTGTAGAGCTCGAAAAGTAGTGTGAAATCAAGCTAAAAATCACCGAATTCAGAAATCGGAGTCAACGGATATTCATAAAACCGTTTATGTAAAGAAACCACATTTCGCGGCTAAATAGGTGAAACGCGACCTACTAGCCACGAGTTCTGAAATCAAAATCCGAAACGCCAGGATTGTAGAGCTCAAAAATTAGTGTTAAATCAAGCTAAAAATCACCCAATTCAGAACTCGGAGTCAACGGATATTCATAAAACTGTTTAGTTAAAGAAACCACATTTCGCGGCTAACTAGATGAAACGAGACCTACTAGCCACGAGTTCTGAAATCAAAATCCGAAATGCCAGGATTGTAGAGCTCAAAAAGTAGTGTGAAATCAAGCTAAAAATCACAGAATTCAGAACTCGAGGTCAACGGATATTCATAAAACCGTTTACGTAAAGAAACCACATTTCGCGGCTAACTAGGTGAAACGAGACCAACTAGCCACGAGTTCTGAAATCAAAATCCGAAAATTCAGGATTGTAGAGCTCAAAAAGTAGTGTGAAATGAAGCTAAAAATCACCGAATTCAGAACTCGGAGTCAACGGATATTCATAAAACCGTTTACGTAAAGAAACCACATTTCGCGGCTAACTAGGTGAAACGAGACCTACTAGCCAGGAGTTCTGAAATCAAAATCCGAAACCCCAGGATTGTAGAGCTCAAAAAGTAGTGTGAAATCAGGCTAAAAATCACAGAATTCAGAACTCGGAGTCAACGAATATTCATAAAACCGTTTACGTAAAGAAACCACATTTCGCGGCTAACTAGGTGAAACGAGACCAACTAGCCACGAGTTCTGAAATCAAAATCCGAAACCGCAGGATTGTAGAGCTCAAAAAGTAGTGTGAAATCAAGCTAAAAATCACAGAATTCAGAACTCGGAGTCAACGGATATTCATAAAACCGTTTATGTAAAGAAACCACATTTCGCGGCTAAATAGGTGAAACGCGACCTACCAGCCACGACTCCTGAAATCAAAATCCGAAACACCAGGATTGTAGAGCTCGAAAAGTAGTGTGAAATCAAGCTAAAAATCACCGAATTCAGAACTCGGAGTCGACGGATATTCATAAAACCGTTTATGTAAAGAAACCACATTTCGCGGCTAAATAGGTGAAACGCGACCTACTAGCCACGAGTTCTGAAATCAAAATCCGAAACAATAGGATTGTAGAGCTCAAAAATTAGTGTTAAATCAAGCTAAAAATCACCCAATTCAGAACTCGGAGTCAACGGATATTCATAAAACTGTTTAAGTAAAGAAACCACATTTCGCGGCTAACTAGATGAAACGAGACCTACTAGCCACAAGTTCTGAAATCAAAATCCGAAAATCCAGGATTGTAGAGCTCGAAAAGTAGTGTGAAATCAAGCTAAAATTCACAGAATTCAGAACTCGGAGTCAACGGATATTCATAAAACCGTTTACGTAAAGAAACCACATTTCGCGGCTAACTAGTTGAAACGAGACCTACTAGCCACGAGTTCTGAAATCAAAATCCGAAATTCCAGGATTGTAGAGCTCAAAAAGTAGTGTGAAATAAAGCTAAAAATCACAGAATTCAGAACTCGATGTCACCGGATATTCCTAAAACCGTTTACGTAAAGAAACCACATTTCGCGGCTAACTAGGTGAAACGAGACCTACTAGCCACGAGTTTTGTAATCAAAATCCGAAATCCCATGATTGTAGAGCTCAAAAAGTTGTGTGAAATCAAGCTAAAAATCACAGAATTCAGAACTCGGAGTCAACGGATATTCATAAAACCGTTTACGTAAAGAAACCACATTTCGCGGCTAACTAGGTGAAACGAGACTAACTAGGCACGAGTTCTGAAATCAAAATTCGAAATTCCAGGATTGTAGAGCTCAAAAAGTAGTGTGAAATCAAGCTAAAAATCACAGAATTCAGAACTCGGAGTCAACGGATATTCATAAAACCGTTTATGTAAAGAAACCACATTTCGCGGCTAAATAGGTGAAACGCGACCTGCTAGCCACGACTCCTGAAATCAATATCCGAAACGCCAGGATTGTAGAGCTCGAAAAGTAGTGTGAAGCCAAGCAAAAAATCACCGAATTCAGAACTCGGAGTCATCGGATATTCATAAAACCGTTTATGTAAAGAAACCACATTTCGCGGCTAAATAGTTGAAACGCGACCTACTAGCCACGAGTTCTGAAATCAAAATCCGAAACACCAGGATTGTAGAGCTCAAAAATTAGTGTTAAATCAAGCTAAAAATCACCCAATTCAGAACTCGGAGTCAACGGATATTCATAAAACTGTTTAGGTAAAGAAACCACATTTCGCGGCTAACTAGATGAAACGAGACCTACTAGCCACGAGTTCTGAAATCAAAATCCGAAAAATCAGGATTGTAGAGCTCAAAAAGTAGTGTGAAATGAAGCTAAAAATCACCGAATTCAGAACTCGGAGTCAACGGATATTCATAAAACCGTTTACGTAAAGAAACCACATTTCGCGGCTGAATAGGTGAAACGCGACCTACTAGCCACGACTCCTGAAATCAAAATCCGAAACGCCAGGATTGTAGAGCTCGAAAAGTAGTGTGAAACCAAGCTAAAAATCACCGAATTCAGAACTCGGAGTCAACGGATATTCATAAAACCGTTTACGTAAAGAAACCACATTTCGCGGCTAACTAGGTGAAACGAGACCTACTAGCCATGAGTTCTGAAATCAAAACCAAAAAATCAGGATTGTAGAGCTCAAAAAGTAGTGTGAAATGAAGCTAAAAATAACCGAATTCAGAACTCGGAGTCAACGGATATTCACAAAACCGTTTACGTAAAGAAACCACATTTCGCGGCTAACTAGGTGAAACGAGACCTACTAGCCACGAGTTCTGAAATCAAAATCCGAAACCCCAGGATTGTGGAGCTCAAAAAGTAGTGTGAAATCAAGCTAAAAATCACAGAATTCAGAACTCGGAGTCAACGGATATTCATAAAACCGTCTATGTAAAGAAACCACATTTCGCGGCTAAATAGGTGAAACGCGACCTACTAGCCACGACTCTTGAAATCAAAATCCAAAACGCCAGGATTGTAGAGCTCGAAAAGTAGTGTGAAATCAAGCTAAAAATTACCGAATTCCAAACTCGGAGTCAACGGATATTCATAAAACCGTTTACGTAAAGAAACCACATTTCGCGGCTAACTAGGTGAAACGAGACCTACTAGCCACGAGTTCTGAAATCAAAATCCGAAACGCCAGGGTTGTAGAGCTCAAAAAGTTGTGTGAAATCAAGCTAAAAATCACAGAATTCAGAACTCGATGTCAACGGATATTCCTAAAACCGTTTACGTAAAGAAACCACATTTCGCGGCTAACTAGGTGAAATGAGACCTACTAGCCACGAGTTCTGAAATCAAAATCCGAAATCCCAGGATTTTAGAGCTCAAAAATTAGTGTGAAATCAAGCTAAAAATCACCGAATTCAGAACTCGGAGTCAACGGATATTCATAAAACCGTTTACGTAAAGAAACCACATTTCGCGGCTAACTAGGTGAAACGAGACCTACTAGCCACGAGTTCTGAAATCAAAATCCGAAACGCCAGGATTGTAGAGCTCAAAAAGTAGTGTGAAATCAAGCTAAAAATCACAGAATTCAGAACTCGGAGTCAACGGATATTCATAAAACCGTTTACGTAAAGAAACCACATTTCGTGGCTAACTAGGTGAAACGAGACCAACTAGCCACGAGATCTGAAATCAAAATTCGAAACCCCAGGATTGTAGAGCTCAAAAAGTAGTGTGAAATCAAGCTAAAAATCACCGAATTCAGAACTCGGAGTCAACGGATGTTCATAAAACCGTTTATGTAAAGAAACCACATTTCGCGGCTGAATAGGTGAAACGCGAACTACTAGCCACGACTCCTGGAATCAAAATCCGAAACGCCAGGATTGTAGAGCTCGAAAATTAGTGTGAAACCAAGCTAAAAATCACCGAATTCAGAACTCGGAGTCAACGGATATTCATAAAACCGTTTATGTAAAGAAACCACATTTCGCGGCTGAATACGCGAAACGCGACCTACTAGCCACGACTCCTGAAATCAAAATCCGAAACGCCAGGATTGTAGAGCTCGAAAAGTAGTGTGAAACCAAGCTAAAAATCACCGAATTCAGAACTCGGAGTCAACGGATATTCATAAAACCGTTTATGTAAAGAAACCACATTTCGCGGCTAAATAGGTGAAACGCGACCTACTAGCCACGAGTTCTGAAATCAAAATCCGAAATGCTAGGATTGTAGAGCTCAAAAATTAGTGTTAAATCAAGCTAAAAATCACTCAATTCAGAACTCGGAGTCAACGGATATTCATAAAACTGTTTAGGTAAAGAAACCACATTTCGCGGCTAACTAGATGAAACGAGACCTAGTAGCCACGAGTTCTGAAATCAAAATCCGAAAAATCAGGATTGTAGAGCTCAAAAAGTAGTGTGAAATGAAGCTAAAAATCACCGAATTCAGAACTCGGAGTCAACGGATATTCATAAAACCGTTTACGTAAAGAAACCACATTTTGCGGCTAACTAGATGAAACGAGACCTACTAGCCACGAGTTCTGAAAACAAAATCCGAAAACCCAGGATTGTAGAGCTCGAAAAGTAGTGTGAAATCAAGTTAAAAATCACTGAATTCAGAACTCGGAGTCAACGGATATTCATAAAACCTTTTACGTAAAGAAACCACATTTCGCGGCTAACGAGGTGAAACGAGACCTACTAGCCACGAGTTCTGAAATCAAAATCCGAAACTCCAGGATTGTAGAGCTCGAAAAGTAGTGTGAAATAAAGTTAAAAATCACCAAATTCAGAACTCGGAGTCAACGGATATTCATAAAACCGTTTACGTAAAGAAACCACATTTCGCGGCTAACTAGGTGAAACGAGACCTACTAGCCACGAGTTCTGAAATCAGAATCCGAAATGCCAGGATTTTAGAGCTCAAAAATTAGTGTTAAATGAAGCTAAAAATCACAGAATTCAGAACTCGGAGTCAACAGATATTCATAAAACCGTTTAAGTAAAGAAACCACATTTCGCGGCTAACTGGGTGAAACTAGACCTACTAGCCACGAGTTCTGAAATCAAAATCCGAAACGCCAGGATTGTCGAGCTCAAAAAGTAGTGTGAAATCAAGCTAAAAATCACAGAATTCAGAACTCGGAGTCAACGGATATTCATAAAACCGTTTACGTAAAGAAACGACATTTCGCGGCTAACTAGATGATACGAGACCTACTAGCCACGAGTTCTGAAATCAAAATCCGAAATGCAAGGATTGTAGAGCTCGAAAAGTAGTGTGAAATCAAGCAAAAATCACAGAATTTAGAACTCGGAGTCAACGGATATTCATAAAACCGTTTACGTAAAGAAACCACATTTCGCGGCTAAATAGGTGAAACACGACCTACTAGCCACGACTCCTGAAATCAAAATCCGAAATGCCAGAATTGTAGAGCTCGAAAAGTAGTGTGAAATCAAGCTAAAAATCATCGAATTCAGAACTCGGTGTGAACTAATATTCATAAAACCGTTTACGTAAAGAAACCACATTTCGCGGCTAACTGGGTGAAACGAGGCCTACTAGCCACGAGTTCTGAAATCAAAATCCGAAGAGCCAGGATTGCAGAGCTCGAAAAGTAGTGTTAAATCAAGCTAAAAATCACAGAATTCAGAACTCGGAGTCAACAGATATTCATAAAACCGTTTAAGTAAAGAAACCACATTTCGCGGCTAACTGGGTGAAACTAGACCTACTAGCCACGAGTTCTGAAATCAAAATCCGAAACGCCAGGATTGTCGAGCTCAAAAAGTAGTGTGAAATCAAGCTAAAAATCACAGAATTTAGAACTCGGAGTCAACGGATATTCATAAAACCGTTTACGTAAAGAAACGACATTTCGCGGCTAACTAGATGATACGAGACCTACTAGCCACGAGTTCTGAAATCAAAATCCGAAATGCCAGGATTGTAGAGCTCGAAAAGTAGTGTGAAATCAAGCAAAAATCACAGAATTTAGAACTCGGAGTCAACGGATATTCATAAAACCGTTTACGTAAAGAAACCACATTTCGCGGCTAAATACGTGAAACACGACCTACTAGCCACGACTCCTGAAATCAAAATCCGAAATGCCAGAATTGTAGAGCTCGAAAAGTAGTGTGAAATCAAGCTAAAAATCATCGAATTCAGAACTCGGTGTGAACTAATATTCATAAAACCGTTTACGTAAAGAAACCACATTTCGCGGCTAACTGGGTGAAACGAGGCCTACTAGCCACGAGTTCTGAAATCAAAATCCGAAGAGCCAGGATTGCAGAGCTCGAAAAGTAGTGTGAAATCAAGCTAAAAATAACCAAATTCAGAACTCGGAGTCAACGGATATTCATAAAACCGTTTACGTAAAAAAACCACATTTCGCGGCTAACTAGATGAAACGAGACCTACTAGCCACGAGTTCTGAAAGAAAAATCCGAAATGCCAGGATTGTAGAGCTCGAAAAGTAGTGTGAAATCAAGCTAAAAATCACCGAATTCAGAACTCGGAGTCAACGGATATTCATAAAACCGTTTACGTAAAGAAACTACATTTCGCGGCTAACTAGGTGAAACGAGACCTACTAGCCACGAGTTCTGAAATCAAAATCAGAAATCCCAGGATTGTAGAGCTCAAAAATTAGTGTGAAATCAAGCCAAAAATCACCGAATTCAGAACTCGGAGTCAACGGATATTCATAAAACCGTTTACGTAAAGAAACCACATTTCGCGGCTAACTAGGTGAAACGAGACCTACTAGCCACGAGTTCTGAAATCAAAATCCGAAATGCCAGGATTGTAGAGCTGAAAAAGTAGTGTGAAATCAAGCTAAAAATCATAGAATTCAGAACTCGGAGTAAACGAATATTCATAAAACCGTTTACGTAAAGAAAACACATTTCGCGGCTAACTAGGTGAAACGAGACCTACTAGCCACGAGTTCTGAAATCAAAATCCGAAACGCCAGGATTGTAGAGCTCAAAAAGTAGTGTGAAATCAAGCTAAAAATCACAGAATTCAGAACTCGGAGTCAACGGATATTCATAAAACCGTTTACGTAAAGAAACCACATTTCGTGGCTAACTAGGTGAAACGAGACCAACTAGCCACGAGATCTGAAATCAAAATTCGAAACCCCAATATTGTAGAGCTCAAAAAGTAGTGTGAAATCAAGCTAAAAATCACCGAATTCAGAACTCGGAGTCAACGGATGTTCATAAAACCGTTTATGTAAAGAAACCACATTTCGCGGCTGAATAGGTGAAACGCGAACTACTAGCCACGACTCCTGGAATCAAAATCCGAAACGCCAGGATTGTAGAGCTCGAAAATTAGTGTGAAACCAAGCTAAAAATCACCGAATTAAGAACTCGGAGTCAACGGATATTCATAAAACCGTTTATGTAAAGAAACCACATTTCGCGGCTGAATAGGTGAAACGCGACCTACTAGCCACGACTCCTGAAATCAAAATCCGAAACTCCAGGATTGTAGAGCTCGAAAAGTAGTGTGAAACCAAGCTAAAATTCACCGAATTCAGAACTCGGAGTCAACGGATATTCATAAAACCGTTTATGTAAAGAAACCACATTTCGCGGCTAAATAGGTGAAACGCGACCTACTAGCCACGAGTTCTAAAATCAAAATCCGAAATGCCAGGATTGTAGAGCTCAAAAATTAGTGTTAAATCAAGCTAAAAATCACTCAATTCAGAACTCGGAGTCAACGGATATTCATAAAACTGTTTAGGTAAAGAAACCACATTTCGCGGCAAACTAGATGAAACGAGACCTACTAGCCACGAGTTCTGAAATCAAAATCCGAAAACCCAGGATTGTAGAGCTCGAAAAGTAGTGTGAAATCAAGTTAAAAATCACTGAATTCAGAACTCGGAGTCAACGGATATTCATAAAACGTTTTACGTAAAGAAACCACATTTCGCGGCTAACTAGGTGAAACGAGACCTACTAGCCACGAGTTCTGAAATCAAAATCCGAAACTCCAGGATTGTAGAGCTCGAAAAGTAGTGTGAAATCAAGTTAAAAATCACCAAATTCAGAACTCGGAGTCAACGGATATTCATAAAACCGTTTACGTAAAGAAACCACATTTCGCGGCTAACTAGGTGAAACGAGACCTACTAGCCACGAGTTCTGAAATCAGAATCCGAAATGCCAGGATTGTAGAGCTCGAAAAGTAGTGTGAAATCAAGTTAAAAATCACTGAATTCAGAACTCGGAGTCAACGGATATTCATAAAACCTTTTACGTAAAGAAACCACATTTCGCGGCTAACTAGGTGAAACGAGACCTACTAGCCACGAGTTCTGAAATCAAAATCCGAAACTCCAGGATTGTAGAGCTCGAAAAGTAGTGTGAAATCAAGTTAAAAATCACCAAATTCAGAACTCGGAGTCAACGGATATTCATAAAACCGTTTACGTAAAGAAACCACATTTCGCGGCTAACTAGGTGAAACGAGACCTACTAGCCACGAGTTCTGAAATCAGAATCCGAAATGCCAGGATTGTAGAGCTCAAAAATTAGTGTTAAATCAAGCTAAAAATCACAGAATTCAGAACTCGGAGTCAACAGATATTCATAAAACCGTTTAAGTAAAGAAACCACATTTCGCGGCTAACTGGGTGAAACGAGACCTACTAGCCACGAGTTCTGAAATCAAAATCCGAAACACCAGGATTGTCGAGCTCAAAAAGTAGTGTGAAATCAAGCTAAAAATCACAGAATTCAGAACTCGGAGTCAACGGATATTCATAAAACCGTTTACGTAAAGAAACGACATTTCGCGGCTAACTAGATGATACGAGACCTACTAGCCACGAGTTCTGAAATCAAAATCCGAAATGCCAGGATTGTAGAGCTCGAAAAGTAGTGTGAAATCAAGCTAAAAATCACAGAATTTAGAACTCGGAGTCAACGGATATTCATAAAACCGTTTACGTAAAGAAACCACATTTCGCGGCTAAATAGGTGAAACACGACCTACTAGCCACGACTCCTGAAATCAAAATCCGAAATTCCAGAATTGTAGAGCTCGAAAAGTAGTGTGAAATCAAGCCAAAAATCATCGAATTCAGAACTCGGTGTGAACTAATATTCATAAAACCGTTTACGTAAAGAAACCACATTTCGCGGCTAACTGGGTGAAACGAGGCCTACTAGCCACGAGTTCTGAAATCAAAATCCGAAGAGCCAGGATTGCAGAGCTCGAAAAGTAGTGTGAAATCAAGCTAAAAATAACCAAATTCAGAACTCGGAGTCAACGGATATTCATAAAACCGTTTACGTAAAGAAACCACATTTCGCGGCTAACTAGATGAAACGAGACCTACTAGCCACGAGTTCTGAAAGAAAAATCCGAAATGCCAGGATTGTAGAGCTCGAAAAGTAGTGTGAAATCAAGCTAAAAATTACCGAATTCAGAACTCGGAGTCAACGGATATTCATAAAACCGTTTACGTAAAGAAACTACATTTCACGGCTAACTAGGTGAAACGAGACCTACTAACCACGAGTTCTGAAATCAAAATCCGAAACACCAGGATTGTAGAGCTGAAAAAGTAGTGTGAAATCAAGCTAAAAATCACAGAATTCAGAACTCGGAGTCAACGAATATTCATAAAACCGTTTACGTAAAGAAACCACATTTCGCGGCTAACTAGATGAAACGAGACCTACTAGCCACGAGTTCTGAAATCAAAATCCGAAACGCCAGGATTGTAGTGCTCAAAAAGTAGTGTGAAATCAAGCTAAAAATTACCGAATTCAGAACTCGGAGTCAACGGATATTCATAAAACCGTTTACGTAAAGAAACCACATTTCGCGGCTAACTAGGTGAAACGAGACCAACTAGCCACGAGTTCTGAAATCAAAATCCGAAATGCCAGGATTGTAGAGCTCCAAAAGTAGTGTGAAATCAAGCTAAAAATCACAGAATTCAGAACTCGGAGTCAACGGATATTCATAAAACCGTTTACGTAAAGAAACCACATTTCGCGGCTAACTAGGTGAAACGAGACCTACTAGCCACGAGTTCTGAAATCAGAATCCGAAATGCCAGGATTGTAGAGCTCGAAAAGTAGTGTGAAATCAAGTTAAAAATCACTGAATTCAGAACTCGGAGTCAACGGATATTCATAAAACCTTTTACGTAAAGAAACCACATTTCGCGGCTAACTAGGTGAAACGAGACCTACTAGCCACGAGTTCTGAAATCAAAATCCGAAACTCCAGGATTGTAGAGCTCGAAAAGTAGTGTGAAATCAAGTTAAAAATCACCAAATTCAGAACTCGGAGTCAACGGATATTCATAAAACCGTTTACGTAAAGAAACCACATTTCGCGGCTAACTAGGTGAAACGAGACCTACTAGCCACGAGTTCTGAAATCAGAATCCGAAATGCCAGGATTGTAGAGCTCAAAAATTAGTGTTAAATCAAGCTAAAAATCACAGAATTCAGAACTCGGAGTCAACAGATATTCATAAAACCGTTTAAGTAAAGAAACCACATTTCGCGGCTAACTGGGTGAAACGAGACCTACTAGCCACGAGTTCTGAAATCAAAATCCGAAACACCAGGATTGTCGAGCTCAAAAAGTAGTGTGAAATCAAGCTAAAAATCACAGAATTCAGAACTCGGAGTCAACGGATATTCATAAAACCGTTTACGTAAAGAAACGACATTTCGCGGCTAACTAGATGATACGAGACCTACTAGCCACGAGTTCTGAAATCAAAATCCGAAATGCCAGGATTGTAGAGCTCGAAAAGTAGTGTGAAATCAAGCTAAAAATCACAGAATTTAGAACTCGGAGTCAACGGATATTCATAAAACCGTTTACGTAAAGAAACCACATTTCGCGGCTAAATAGGTGAAACACGACCTACTAGCCACGACTCCTGAAATCAAAATCCGAAATTCCAGAATTGTAGAGCTCGAAAAGTAGTGTGAAATCAAGCCAAAAATCATCGAATTCAGAACTCGGTGTGAACTAATATTCATAAAACCGTTTACGTAAAGAAACCACATTTCGCGGCTAACTGGGTGAAACGAGGCCTACTAGCCACGAGTTCTGAAATCAAAATCCGAAGAGCCAGGATTGCAGAGCTCGAAAAGTAGTGTGAAATCAAGCTAAAAATAACCAAATTCAGAACTCGGAGTCAACGGATATTCATAAAACCGTTTACGTAAAGAAACCACATTTCGCGGCTAACTAGATGAAACGAGACCTACTAGCCACGAGTTCTGAAAGAAAAATCCGAAATGCCAGGATTGTAGAGCTCGAAAAGTAGTGTGAAATCAAGCTAAAAATTACCGAATTCAGAACTCGGAGTCAACGGATATTCATAAAACCGTTTACGTAAAGAAACTACATTTCACGGCTAACTAGGTGAAACGAGACCTACTAACCACGAGTTCTGAAATCAAAATCCGAAACACCAGGATTGTAGAGCTGAAAAAGTAGTGTGAAATCAAGCTAAAAATCACAGAATTCAGAACTCGGAGTCAACGAATATTCATAAAACCGTTTACGTAAAGAAACCACATTTCGCGGCTAACTAGATGAAACGAGACCTACTAGCCACGAGTTCTGAAATCAAAATCCGAAACGCCAGGATTGTAGTGCTCAAAAAGTAGTGTGAAATCAAGCTAAAAATCACAGAATTCAGAACTCGGAGTCAACGGATATTCATAAAACCGTTTACGTAAAGAAACCACATTTCGCGGCTAACTAGGTGAAACGAGACCAACTAGCCACGAGTTCTGAAATCAAAATCCGAAATGCCAGGATTGTAGAGCTCCAAAAGTAGTGTGAAATCAAGCTAAAAATCACAGAAT
This sequence comes from Euonymus europaeus, assembly GCA_963580455.1. Classification (NCBI taxonomy): domain Eukaryota; kingdom Viridiplantae; phylum Streptophyta; class Magnoliopsida; order Celastrales; family Celastraceae; genus Euonymus; species Euonymus europaeus. The sequence goes on along the minus strand of OY756969.1, from coordinate 357,777 downwards.
TCAGAACTCGGAGTCAACGGATATTCATAAAATCGTTTACGTAAAGAAACCACATTTCGCGGCTAAATAGGTGAAACGCGACCTACTAACCACGACTCCTGGAATCAAAATCCGAAACGTCAGGATTGTAGAGCTCAAAAAGTAGTGTGAAATCAAGCTAAAAATCACAGAATTCAGAACTCGGAGTCAACGGATATTCATAAAATCGTTTACGTAAAGAAACCACATTTCGCGGCTAAATAGGTGAAACGCGACCTACTAGCCACGACTCCTGGAGTCAAAATCCGAAACGTCAGGATTGTAGAGCTCAAAAAGTAGTGTGAATCAAGCTAAAAATCACAGAATTCAGTACTCGGAGTCAACGAATATTCATAAAACCGTTTACGTAAAGAAACCACATTTCGCGGCTAACTAGGTGAAACGAGGCCAACTAGCCACGAGTTCTGAAATCAAAATCCGAAACGCCAGGATTGTAGAGCTCGAAAAGTAGTGTGAAATCAAGCGAAAAATCACCAAATTCAGAACTCGGAGTCAACGGATATTCGTAAAACCGTTTACGTAAAGAAACCACATTTCGCGGCTAACTAGATGAAACGAGACCTACTAGCCACTAGTTCTGAAATCAAAATCCGAAACGCCAGGATTGTCGAGCTCAAAAAGTAGTGTGAAATCATGCTAAAAATCACAGAATTCAGAACTCGGAGTCAACGGATATTAATAAAACCGTTTACGTAAAGAAACCACATTTCGCGGCTAACTAGGTGAAACGAGACCAACTAGCCACGAGTTCTGAAATCAAAATCCGAAATGCCAGGATTGTAGAGCTCAAAAAGTAGTGTGAAATCAAGCAAAAAATCACAGAATTTAGAACTCGGAGTCAACGGATATTCATAAAACCGTTTACGTAAAGAAACCACATTTCGCGGCTAAATAGGTGAAACGCGACCTACTAGCCACGACTCCTGAAATCAAAATCCGAAATGCGAGGATTGTAGAGCTCAAAAAGTAGTGTGAAATCAAGCTAAAAATCACCGAATTCAGAACTCGGTGTGAACTGATATTCATAAAACCGTTTATGTAAAGAAACCACATTTCGCGGCTAACTGGGTGAAACGAGGCCTACTAGCCACGAGCTCTGAAATCAAAATCCGAAGAGCCAGGATTGTAGAGCTCGAAAAGTAGTGTGAAAGCAAGCTAAAAATCACCAAATTCAGAACTCGGAGTCAACGGATATTCATAAAACCGTTAACGTAAAGAAACCACATTTCGCGGCTAACTAGATGAAACGAGACCTACTAGCCAGGAGTTCTGAAAGCAAAATCCGAAATTCCAGGATTGTAGAGCTCGAAAAGTAGTGTGAAATCAAGCTAAAAATCACCGAATTCAGAACTCGGTGTCAACAGATATTCATAAAACCGTTTATGTAAAGAAACCACATTTCGCGGCTAACTAGATGAAACGAGACCTACTAGCCACGAGTTCTGAAATCAAAATCCTAAACGCCAGGATTGTAGAGCTCAAAAAGTAGTGTGAAATTAAGCTAAAAATCACAGAATTCAGAACTCGATGTCAACGGATATTCATAAAACCGTTTACGTAAAGAAACCACATTTCGCGGCTAACTAGGTGAAACAAGACCTACTAGCCACGAGTTCTGAAATCAAAATCCGAAACGGCAGGATTGTAGTGCTCGAAAAGTAGTGTGAAATCAAGCTAAAAATCACAGAATTCAGAACTCGGAGTCAACGGATATTCATAAAACTGTTTACGTAAAGAAACCACATTTCGCGGCTAACTAGGTGAAACGAGACCAACTAGCCACCAGTTCTGAAATCAAAATCCGAAATGCCAGGATTGTAGAGCTCAAAAAGTAGTGTGAAATCAAGCTAAAAATCACAGAATTCAGAACTCGGAGTCAACGGATATTCATAAAACCGTTTACGTAAAGAAACCACATTTCGCGGCTAACTAGGTGAAACGAGACCTACTAGCTACGAGTTCTGAAATCAAAATCCGAAACGCCAGGATTGTAGAGCTGAAAAAGTAGTGTGAAATCAAGCTAAAAATCATAGAATTCAGTACTCGGAGTAAACGAATATTCATAAAACCGTTTACGTAAAGAAAACACATTTCGCGGCTAACTAGGTGAAACTAGACCTACTAGCCACGAGTTCTGAAATCAAAATCCGAAACGCCAGGATTGTAGAGCTCAAAAAGTAGTGTGAAATCAAGCTAAAAATCACAGAATTCAGAACTCGGAGTCAACGGATATTCATAAAACCGTTTACGTAAAGAAACCACATTTCGCGGCTAACTAGGTGAAACGAGACCAACTAGGCACGAGTTCTGAAATCAAAATTCGAAATCCCAGGATTGTAGAGCTCAAAAAGTAGTGTGAAATCAAGCTAAAAATCACAGAATTCAGAACTCGGAGTCAACGGATATTCATAAAACCGTTTATGTAAAGAAACCACATTTCGCGGCTAAATAGGTGAAACGCGACCTGCTAGCCACGACTCCTGAAATCAATATCCGAAACGCCAGGATTGTAGAGCTCGAAAAGTAGTGTGAAGCCAAGCAAAAAATCACCGAATTCAGAACTCGGAGTCAACGGATATTCATAAAAGCGTTTATGTAAAGAAACCACATTTCACGGCTAAATAGTTGAAACGCGACCTACTAGCCACGAGTTCTGAAATCAAAATCCGAAACACAAGGATTGTAGAGCTCAAAAATTAGTGTTAAATCAAGCTAAAAATCACCCAATTCAGAACTCGGAGTCAACGGATATTCATAAAACTGTTTAGGTAAAGAAACCACATTTCGCGGCTAACTAGATGAAACGAGACCTACTAGCCACGAGTTCTGAAATCAAAATCCGAAAAATCAGGATTGTAGAGCTCAAAAAGTAGTGTGAAATGAAGCTAAAAATCACCGAATTCAGAACTCGGAGTCAACGGATATTCATAAAACCGTTTACGTAAAGAAACCACATTTCGCGGCTGAATAGGTGAAACGCGACCTACTAGCCACGACTCCTGAAATCAAAATCCGAAACGCCAGGATTGTAGAGCTCGAAAAGTAGTGTGAAACCAAGCTAAAAATCACCGAATTCAGAACTCGGAGTCAACGGATATTCATAAAACCGTTTACGTAAAGAAACCACATTTCGCGGCTCACTAGGTGAAACGAGACCTACTAGCCACGAGTTCTGAAATCAAAATCCGAAAAATCAGGATTGTAGAGCTCAAAAAGTAGTGTGAAATGAAGCTAAAAATAACCGAATTAAGAACTCGGAGTCAACGGATATTCATAAAACCGTTTACGTAAAGAAACCACATTTCGCGGCTAACTAGGTGAAACGAGAACTACTAGCCACGAATTCTGAAATCAAAATCCGAAACCCCAGGATTGTAGAGCTCAAAAATTAGTGTGAAATCAAGCTAAAAATCACCGAATTCAGAACTCGGAGTCAACGGATATTCATAAAACCGTTTACGTAAAGAAACCACATTTCACGGCTAACTAGGTGAAACGAGACCTACTAGCCACGAGTGCTGAAATCAAAATCCGAAACGCCAGGATTGTAGAGCTGAAAAAGTAGTGTGAAATCAAGCTAAAAATCATAGAATTCAGAACTCGGAGTAAACGAATATTCATAAAACCGTTTACGTAAAGAAAACACATTTCGCGGCTAACTAGGTGAAACGAGACCTACTAGCCACGAGTTCTGAAATCAAAATCCGAAACGCCAGGATTGTAGAGCTCAAAAAGTAGTGTGAAATCAAGCTAAAAATCACAGAATTCAGAACTCGGAGTCAACGGATATTCATAAAACCGTTTACGTAAAGAAACCACATTTCGTGGCTAACTAGGTGAAAAGAGACCAACTAGCCACGAGATCTGAAATCAAAATTCGAAACCCCAGGATTGTAGAGCTCAAAAAGTAGTGTGAAATCAAGCTAAAAATCACCGAATTCAGAACTCGGAGTCAACGGATGTTCATAAAACCGTTTATGTAAAGAAACCACATTTCGCGGCTGAATAGGTGAAACGCGAACTACTAGCCACGACTCCTGAAATCAAAATCCGAAATGCCAGGATTGTAGAGCTCGAAAATTAGTGTGAAACCAAGCTAAAAATCACCGAATTCAGAACTCGGAGTCAACGGATATTCATAAAACCGTTTATGCAAAGAAACCACATTTCGCGGCTGAATAGGTGAAACGCGACCTACTAGCCACGAGTTCTGAAATCAAAATCCGAAAAATCAGGATTGTAGAGCTCAAAAAGTAGTGTGAAATGAAGCTAAAAATCACCGAATTCAGAACTCGGAGTCAACTGATATTCATAAAACCGTTTACGTAAAGAAACCACATTTTGCGGCTAACTGGGTGAAACGAGGCCTACTAGCCACGAGTTCTGAAATCAAAATCCGAAGAGCCAGGATTGTAGAGCTCGAAAAGTAGTGTGAAAGCAAGCTAAAAATCACCAAATTCAGAACTCGGAGTCAACGAATATTCATAAAACCGTTTACGTAAAGAAACCACATTTCGCGGCTAACTAGATGAAACGAGACCTACTAGCCAGGAGTTCTGAAAGCAAAATCCGAAATGCCAGGATTGTAGAGCTCGAAAAGTAGTGTGAAATCAAGCTAAAAATCACCGAATTCAGAACTCGGTGTGAACTGATATTCATAAAACCGTTTACGTAAAGAAACCACATTTCGCGGCTAACTGGGTGAAACGAGGCCTACTAGCCACGAGTTCTGAAATCAAAATCCGAAGAGCCAGGATTGTAGAGCTCGAAAAGTAGTGTGAAAGCAAGCTAAAAATCACCAAATTCAGAACTCGGAGTCAACGAATATTCATAAAACCGTTTACGTAAAGAAACCACATTTCGCGGCTAACTAGATGAAACGAGACCTACTAGCCACGAGTTCTGAAATCAAAATCCGAAACGGCAGGATTGTAGTGCTCGAAAAGTAGTGTGAAATCAAGCTAAAAATCACAGAATTCAGAACTCGGAGTCAACGGATATTCATAAAACTGTTTACGTAAAGAAACCACATTTCGCGGCTAACTAGGTGAAACGAGACCAACTAGCCACGAGTTCTGAAATCAAAATCCGAAATGCCAGGATTGTAGAGCTCAAAAAGTAGTGTGAAATCAAGCTAAAAATCACAGAATTCAGAACTCGGAGTCAACGGATATTCATAAAACCGTTTACGTAAAGAAACCACATTTCGCGGCTAACTAGGTGAAACGATATCTACTAGCCACGAGTTCTGAAATCAAAATCCGAAATGCCAGGATTGTAGAGCTCAAAAAGTAGTGTGAAATCAAGCTAAAAATCACAGAATTCAGAACTCGGAGTCAACGGATATTCATAAAACCGTTTACGTAAAGAAACCACATTTCGTGGCTAACTAGGTGAAAAGAGACCAACTAGCCACGAGATCTGAAATCAAAATTCGAAACCCCAGGATTGTAGAGCTCAAAAAGTAGTGTGAAATCAAGCTAAAAATCACCGAATTCAGAACTCGGAGTCAACGGATGTTCATAAAACCGTTTATGTAAAGAAACCACATTTCGCGGCTGAATAGGTGAAACGCGAACTACTAGCCACGACTCCTGAAATCAAAATCCGAAATGCCAGGATTGTAGAGCTCGAAAATTAGTGTGAAACCAAGCTAAAAATCACCGAATTCAGAACTCGGAGTCAACGGATATTCATAAAACCGTTTATGCAAAGAAACCACATTTCGCGGCTGAATAGGTGAAACGCGACCTACTAGCCACGAGTTCTGAAATCAAAATCCGAAAAATCAGGATTGTAGAGCTCAAAAAGTAGTGTGAAATGAAGCTAAAAATCACCGAATTCAGAACTCGGAGTCAACTGATATTCATAAAACCGTTTACGTAAAGAAACCACATTTTGCGGCTAACTGGGTGAAACGAGGCCTACTAGCCACGAGTTCTGAAATCAAAATCCGAAGAGCCAGGATTGTAGAGCTCGAAAAGTAGTGTGAAAGCAAGCTAAAAATCACCAAATTCAGAACTCGGAGTCAACGAATATTCATAAAACCGTTTACGTAAAGAAACCACATTTCGCGGCTAACTAGATGAAACGAGACCTACTAGCCAGGAGTTCTGAAAGCAAAATCCGAAATGCCAGGATTGTAGAGCTCGAAAAGTAGTGTGAAATCAAGCTAAAAATCACCGAATTCAGAACTCGGTGTGAACTGATATTCATAAAACCGTTTACGTAAAGAAACCACATTTCGCGGCTAACTGGGTGAAACGAGGCCTACTAGCCACGAGTTCTGAAATCAAAATCCGAAGAGCCAGGATTGTAGAGCTCGAAAAGTAGTGTGAAAGCAAGCTAAAAATCACCAAATTCAGAACTCGGAGTCAACGAATATTCATAAAACCGTTTACGTAAAGAAACCACATTTCGCGGCTAACTAGATGAAACGAGACCTACTAGCCACGAGTTCTGAAATCAAAATCCGAAACGGCAGGATTGTAGTGCTCGAAAAGTAGTGTGAAATCAAGCTAAAAATCACAGAATTCAGAACTCGGAGTCAACGGATATTCATAAAACTGTTTACGTAAAGAAACCACATTTCGCGGCTAACTAGGTGAAACGAGACCAACTAGCCACGAGTTCTGAAATCAAAATCCGAAATGCCAGGATTGTAGAGCTCAAAAAGTAGTGTGAAATCAAGCTAAAAATCACAGAATTCAGAACTCGGAGTCAACGGATATTCATAAAACCGTTTACGTAAAGAAACCACATTTCGCGGCTAACTAGGTGAAACGAGATCTACTAGCCACGAGTTCTGAAATCAAAATCCGAAATGCCAGGATTGTAGAGCTCAAAAAGTAGTGTGAAATCAAGCTAAAAATCACAGAATTCAGAACTCGGAGTCAACGGATATTCATAAAACCGTTTACGTAAAGAAACCACATTTCGCGGCTAACTAGGTGAAACGAGACCTACTAGCCAGGAGTTCTGAAAGCAAAATCCGAAATGCCAGGATTGTAGAGCTCAAAAAGTAGTGTGAAATCAAGCTAAAAATCACCGAATTCAGAACTCGGTGTGAACTGATATTCATAAAACCGTTTACGTAAAGAAACCACATTTCGCGGCTAACTGGGTGAAACGAGGCCTACTAGCCACGAGTTCTGAAATCAAAATCCGAAGAGCCAGGATTGTAGAGCTCGAAAAGTAGTGTGAAAGCAAGCTAAAAATCACCAAATTCAGAACTCGGAGTCATTGAATATTCATAAAACCGTTTACGTAAAGAAACCACATTTCGCGGCTAACTAGATGAAACGAGACCTACTAGCCACGAGTTCTGAAATCAAAATCCGAAACGGCAGGATTGTAGTGCTCGAAAAGTAGTGTGAAATCAAGCTAAAAATCACAGAATTCAGAACTCGGAGTCAACGGATATTCATAAAACTGTTTACGTAAAGAAACCACATTTCGCGGCTAACTAGGTGAAACGAGACCAACTAGCCACGAGTTCTGAAATCAAAATCCGAAATGCCAGGATTGTAGAGCTCAAAAAGTAGTGTGAAATCAAGCTAAAAATCACAGAATTCAGAACTCGGAGTCAACGGATATTCATAAAACCGTTTACGTAAAGAAACCACATTTCGCGGCTAACTAGGTGAAACGAGACCAACTAGGCACGAGTTCTGAAATCAAAATTCGAAATCCCAGGATTGTAGAGCTCAAAAAGTAGTGTGAAAGCAAGCTAAAAATCACCAAATTCAGAACTCGGAGTCAACGAATATTCATAAAACCGTTTACGTAAAGAAACCACATTTCGCGGCTAACTAGATGAAACGAGACCTACTAGCCACGAGTTCTGAAATCAAAATCCGAAACGGCAGGATTGTAGTGCTCGAAAAGTAGTGTGAAATCAAGCTAAAAATCACAGAATTCAGAACTCGGAGTCAACGGATATTCATAAAACTGTTTACGTAAAGAAACCACATTTCGCGGCTAACTAGGTGAAACGAGACCAACTAGCCACGAGTTCTGAAATCAAAATCCGAAATGCCAGGATTGTAGAGCTCAAAAAGTAGTGTGAAATCAAGCTAAAAATCACAGAATTCAGAACTCGGAGTCAACGGATATTCATAAAACCGTTTACGTAAAGAAACCACATTTCGCGGCTAACTAGGTGAAACGAGACCAACTAGGCACGAGTTCTGAAATCAAAATTCGAAATCCCAGGATTGTAGAGCTCAAAAAGTAGTGTGAAATCAAGCTAAAAATCACAGAATTCAGAACTCGGAGTCAACGGATATTCATAAAACCGTTTATGTAAAGAAACCACATTTCGTGGCTAAATAGGTGAAACGCGACCTGCTAGCCACGACTCCTGAAATCAATATCCGAAACGCCAGGATTGTAGAGCTCGAAAAGTAGTGTGAAGCCAAGCAAAAAATCACCGAATTCAGAACTCGGAGTCAACGGATATTCATAAAAGCGTTTATGTAAAGAAACCACATTTCACGGCTAAATAGTTGAAACGCGACCTACTAGCCACGAGTTCTGAAATCAAAATCCGAAACACAAGGATTGTAGAGCTAAAAAATTAGTGTTAAATCAAGCTAAAAATCACCCAATTCAGAACTCGGAGTCAACGGATATTCATAAAACTGTTTAGGTAAAGAAACAACATTTCGCGGCTAACTAGATGAAACGAGACCTACTAGCCACGAGTTCTGAAATCAAAATCCGAAAAATCAGGATTGTAGAGCTCAAAAAGTAGTGTGAAATGAAGCTAAAAATCACCGAATTCAGAACTCGGAGTCAACGGATATTCATAAAACCGTTTACGTAAAGAAACCACATTTCGCGGCTGAATAGGTGAAACGCGACCTACTAGCCACGACTCCTGAAATCAAAATCCGAAACGCCAGGATTGTAGAGCTCGAAAAGTAGTGTGAAACCAAGCTAAAAATCACCGAATTCAGAACTCGGAGTCAACGGATATTCATAAAACCGTTTACGTAAAGAAACCACATTTCGCGGCTCACTAGGTGAAACGAGACCTACTAGCCACGAGTTCTGAAATCAAAATCCGAAAAATCAGGATTGTAGAGCTCAAAAAGTAGTGTGAAATGAAGCTAAAAATAACCGAATTGAGAACTCGGAGTCAACGGATATTCATAAAACCGTTTACGTAAAGAAACCACATTTCGCGGCTAACTAGGTGAAACGAGAACTACTAGCCACGAGTTCTGAAATCAAAATCTGAAACCCCAGGATTGTAGAGCTCAAAAAGTAGTGTGAAATCAAGCTAAAAATCACAGAATTCAGAACTCGGAGTCAACGGATATTCATAAAACCGTTTACGTAAAGAAACCACATTTCGCGGCTAACTAGGTGAAACGAGACCAACTAGGCACGAGTTCTGAAATCAAAATTCGAAATCCCAGGATTGTAGAGCTCAAAAAGTAGTGTGAAAGCAAGCTAAAAATCACCAAATTCAGAACTCGGAGTCAACGAATATTCATAAAACCGTTTACGTAAAGAAACCACATTTCGCGGCTAACTAGATGAAACGAGACCTACTAGCCACGAGTTCTGAAATCAAAATCCGAAACGGCAGGATTGTAGTGCTCGAAAAGTAGTGTGAAATCAAGCTAAAAATCACAGAATTCAGAACTCGGAGTCAACGGATATTCATAAAACTGTTTACGTAAAGAAACCACATTTCGCGGCTAACTAGGTGAAACGAGACCAACTAGCCACGAGTTCTGAAATCAAAATCCGAAATGCCAGGATTGTAGAGCTCAAAAAGTAGTGTGAAATCAAGCTAAAAATCACAGAATTCAGAACTCGGAGTCAACGGATATTCATAAAACCGTTTACGTAAAGAAACCACATTTCGCGGCTAACTAGGTGAAACGAGACCAACTAGGCACGAGTTCTGAAATCAAAATTCGAAATCCCAGGATTGTAGAGCTCAAAAAGTAGTGTGAAATCAAGCTAAAAATCACAGAATTCAGAACTCGGAGTCAACGGATATTCATAAAACCGTTTATGTAAAGAAACCACATTTCGCGGCTAAATAGGTGAAACGCGACCTGCTAGCCACGACTCCTGAAATCAATATCCGAAACGCCAGGATTGTAGAGCTCGAAAAGTAGTGTGAAGCCAAGCAAAAAATCACCGAATTCAGAACTCGGAGTCAACGGATATTCATAAAAGCGTTTATGTAAAGAAACCACATTTCACGGCTAAATAGTTGAAACGCGACCTACTAGCCACGAGTTCTGAAATCAAAATCCGAAACACAAGGATTGTAGAGCTAAAAAATTAGTGTTAAATCAAGCTAAAAATCACCCAATTCAGAACTCGGAGTCAACGGATATTCATAAAACTGTTTAGGTAAAGAAACCACATTTCGCGGCTAACTAGATGAAACGAGACCTACTAGCCACGAGTTCTGAAATCAAAATCCGAAAAATCAGGATTGTAGAGCTCAAAAAGTAGTGTGAAATGAAGCTAAAAATCACCGAATTCAGAACTCGGAGTCAACGGATATTCATAAAACCGTTTACGTAAAGAAACCACATTTCGCGGCTGAATAGGTGAAACGCGACCTACTAGCCACGACTCCTGAAATCAAAATCCGAAACGCCAGGATTGTAGAGCTCGAAAAGTAGTGTGAAACCAAGCTAAAAATCACCGAATTCAGAACTCGGAGTCAACGGATATTCATAAAACCGTTTACGTAAAGAAACCACATTTCGCGGCTCACTAGGTGAAACGAGACCTACTAGCCACGAGTTCTGAAATCAAAATCCGAAAAATCAGGATTGTAGAGCTCAAAAAGTAGTGTGAAATGAAGCTAAAAATAACCGAATTGAGAACTCGGAGTCAACGGATATTCATAAAACCGTTTACGTAAAGAAACCACATTTCGCGGCTAACTAGGTGAAACGAGAACTACTAGCCACGAGTTCTGAAATCAAAATCCGAAACCCCAGGATTGTAGAGCTCAAAAAGTAGTGTGAAATCAAGCTAAAAATCACAGAATTCAGAACTCGGAGTCAACGGATATTCATAAAACCGTCTATGTAAAGAAACCACATTTCGCGGCTAAATAGGTGAAACGCGACCTACTAGCCACGACTCTTGAAATCAAAATCCAAAACGCCAGGATTGTAGAGCTCGAAAAGTAGTGTGAAATCAAGCTAAAAATTACCGAATTCAGAACTCGGAGTCAACGGATATTCATAAAACCGTTTACGTAAAGAAACCACATTTCGCGGCTAACTAGATGAAACGAGACCTACTAGCCACGAGTTCTGAAATCAAAATCCGAAACGCCAGGGTTGTAGAGCTCAAAAAGTTGTATGAAATCAAGCTAAAAATCACAGAATTCAGAACTCGATGTCAACGGATATTCCTAAAACCGTTTACGTAAAGAAACCACATTTCGCGGCTAACTAGGTGAAACGAGACCTACTAGCCACGAGTTCTGAAATCAAAATCCGAAATCCCAGGATTGTAGAGCTCAAAAATTAGTGTGAAATCAAGCTAAAAATCACCGAATTCAGAACTCGGAGTCAACGGATATTCATAAAACCGTTTACGTAAAGAAACCACATTTCGCGGCTAACTAGGTGAAACGAGACCTACTAGCCACGAGTGCTGAAATCAAAATCCGAAACGCCAGGATTGTAGAGCTGAAAAAGTAGTGTGAAATCAAGCTAAAAATCATAGAATTCAGAACTCGGAGTAAACGAATATTCATAAAACCGTTTACGTAAAGAAAACACATTTCGCGGCTAACTAGGTGAAACGAGACCTACTAGCCACGAGTTCTGAAATCAAAATCCGAAACGCCAGGATTGTAGAGCTCAAAAAGTAGTGTGAAATCAAGCTAAAAATCACAGAATTCAGAACTCGGAGTCAACGGATATTCATAAAACCGTTTACGTAAAGAAACCACATTTCGTTGCTAACTAGGTGAAAAGAGACCAACTAGCCACGAGATCTGAAATCAAAATTCGAAACCCCAGGATTGTAGAGCTCAAAAAGTAGTGTGAAATCAAGCTAAAAATCACGGAATTCAGAACTCGGAGTCAACGGATGTTCATAAAACCGTTTATGTAAAGAAACCACATTTCGCGGCTGAATAGGTGAAACGCGAACTACTAGCCACGACTCCTGAAATCAAAATCCGAAACGCCAGGATTGTAGAGCTCAAAAATTAGTGTGAAACCAAGCTAAAAATCACCGAATTCAGAACTCGGAGTCAACGGATATTCATAAAACCGTTTATGCAAAGAAACCACATTTCGCGGCTGAATAGGTGAAACGCGACCTACTAGCCACGAGTTCTGAAATCAAAATCCGAAAAATCAGGATTGTAGAGCTCAAAAAGTAGTGTGAAATGAAGCTAAAAATCACCGAATTCAGAACTCGGAGTCAACTGATATTCATAAAACCGTTTACGTAAAGAAACCACATTTTGCGGCTAACTGGGTGAAACGAGGCCTACTAGCCACGAGTTCTGAAATCAAAATCCGAAGAGCCAGGATTGTAGAGCTCGAAAAGTAGTGTGAAAGCAAGCTAAAAATCACCAAATTCAGAACTCGGAGTCAACGAATATTCATAAAACCGTTTACGTAAAGAAACCACATTTCGCGGCTAACTAGATGAAACGAGACCTACTAGCCAGGAGTTCTAAAAGCAAAATCCGAAATGCCAGGATTGTAGAGCTCGAAAAGTAGTGTGAAATCAAGCTAAAAATCACCGAATTCAGAACTCGGTGTGAACTGATATTCATAAAAACGTTTACGTAAAGAAACCACATTTCGCGGCTAACTGGGTGAAACGAGGCCTACTAGCCACGAGTTCTGAAATCAAAATCCGAAGAGCCAGGATTGTAGAGCTCGAAAAGTAGTGTGAAAGCAAGCTAAAAATCACCAAATTCAGAACTCGGAGTCAACGAATATTCATAAAACCGTTTACGTAAAGAAACCACATTTCGCGGCTAACTAGATGAAACGAGACCTACTAGCCACGAGTTCTGAAATCAAAATCCGAAACGGCAGGATTGTAGTGCTCGAAAAGTAGTGTGAAATCAAGCTAAAAATCACAGAATTCAGAACTCGGAGTCAACGGATATTCATAAAACTGTTTACGTAAAGAAACCACATTTCGCGGCTAACTAGGTGAAACGAGACCAACTAGCCACGAGTTCTGAAATCAAAATCCGAAATGCCAGGATTGTAGAGCTCAAAAAGTAGTGTGAAATCAAGCTAAAAATCACAGAATTCGGAACTCGGAGTCAACGGATATTCATAAAACCGTTTACGTAAAGAAACCACATTTCGCGGCTAACTAGGTGAAACGAGATCTACTAGCCACGAGTTCTGAAATCAAAATCCGAAATGCCAGGATTGTAGAGCGCAAAAAGTAGTGTGAAATCAAGCTAAAAATCACAGAATTCAGAACTCGGAGTCAACGGATATTCATAAAACCGTTTACGTAAAGAAACCACATTTCGCGGCTAACTAGGTGAAACAAGGCCTACTAGCCACGAGTTCTGAAATCAAAATCCGAAATGCCAGGATTGTAGAGCTCAAAAAGTAGTGTGAAATCAAGCTAAAAATCACAGAATTCAGAACTCGGAGTCAACGAATATTCATAAAACCGTTTACGTAAAGAAACCACATTTCGCGGCTAACTAGGTGAAACGAGACCAACTAGCCACGAGTTCTGAAATCAAAATCCGAAACTCCAGGATTGTAGAGCTCGAAAAGTAGTGTGAAATCAAGCTAAAAATCACAAAATTCAGAACTCGGAGTCAACGGATATTCGTAAAACCGTTTACGTAAAGAAACCACATTTCGCAGCTAACTAGATGAAACGAGACCTACTAGCCACTAGTTCTGAAATCAAAATCCGAAACCCCAAGATTGTAGAGCTCGAAAAGTAGTGTGAAATCAAGCTAAAAATCACCGAATTCAGAACTCGGAGTCAACGGATATTCATAAAACCGTTTACAGAAAGAAACCACATTTTGCGGCTAAGAAGGTGAAACGAGACCTACTAGCCACGAATTCTGAAATCAAAATCCGAAACTACAGGATTGTAGAGCTGAAAAAGTAGTGTGAAATCAAGCTAAAAATCACAGAATTCAGAACTCGGAGTTAATAGATATTCATAAAACCGTTTACGTAAAGAAACCACATTTCGCGGCTAACTGGGTGAAACGAGACCTACTAGCCACGAGTTCTGAAATAAAAATCCGAAATGCCAGGATTGTCGAGCTCAAAAAGTAGTGTGAAATCAAGCTAAAATCACAGAATTCAGAACTCGGAGTCAACGGATATTCATAAAACCGTTTACGTAAAGAAACCACATTTCGCGGCTAACTAGGTGAAACGAGACCAACTAGCCACGAGTTCTGAAATCAAAATCCGAAATGCCAGGATTGTAGAGCTCAAAAAGTAGTGTGAAATCAAGCGAAAAATCACAGAATTTAGAACTCGGAGTCAACGGATATTCATAAAACCGTTTACGTAAAGAAACCACATTTCGCGGCTAAATAGGTGAAACGCGACCTACTAGCCACGACTCCTGAAATCAAAATCCGAAATGCGAGGATTGTAGAGCTCGAAAAGTAGTGTGAAATCAAGCTAAAAATCACCGAATTCAGAACTCGGTGTGAACTGATATTCATAAAACCGTTTACGTAAAGAAACCACATTTCGCGGCTAACTGGGTGAAACGAGGCCTACTAGCCACGAGTTCTGAAATCAAAATCCGAAGAGCCAGGATTGTAGAGCTCGAAAAGTAGTGTGAAAGCAAGCTAAAAATCACCAAATTCAGAACTCGGAGTCAACGAATATTCATAAAACCGTTTACGTAAAGAAACCACATTTCGCGGCTAACTAGATGAAACGAGACCTACTAGCCAGGAGTTCTGAAAGCAAAATCCGAAATGCAAGGATTGTAGAGCTCGAAAAGTAGTGTGAAATCAAGCTAAAAATCACCGAATTCAGAACTCGGTGTCAACAGATATTCATAAAACCGTTTATGTAAAGAAACCACATTTCGCGGCTAACTAGATGAAACGAGACCTACTAGCCACGAGTTCTGAAATCAAAATCCTAAACGCCAGGATTGTAGAGCTCAAAAAGTAGTGTGAAATTAAGCTAAAAATCACAGAATTCAGAACTCGATGTCAACAGATATTCATAAAACCGTTTACGTAAAGAAACCACATTTCGCGGCTAACTAGGTGAAACAAGACCTACTAGCCACGAGTTCTGAAATCAAAATCCGAAACGGCAGGATTGTAGTGCTCGAAAATTAGTGTTAAATCAAGCTAAAAATCACAGAATTCAGAACTCGGAGTCAACGGATATTCATAAAACTGTTTACGTAAAGAAACCACATTTCGCGGCTAACTAGGTGAAACGAGACCAACTAGCCACGAGTTCTGAAATCAAAATCCGAAATGGCAGGATTGTAGAGCTCAAAAAGTTGTGTGAAATCAAGCTAAAAATCACAGAATTCAGAACTCGGAGTCAACGGATACTCATAAAACCGTTTACGTAAAGAAACCACATTTCGCGGCTAACTAGGTGAAACGAGATCTACTAGCCACGAGTTCTGAAATCAAAATCTGAAATGCCAGGATTGTAGAGCTCAAAAAGTAGTGTGAAATCAAGCTAAAAATCACAGAATTCAGAACTCGGAGTCAACGGATATTCATAAAATCGTTTACGTAAAGAAACCACATTTCGCGGCTAAATAGGTGAAACGCGACCTACTAACCACGACTCCTGGAATCAAAATCCGAAATGTCAGGATTGTAGAGCTCAAAAAGTAGTGTGAAATCAAGCTAAAAATCACAGAATTCAGAACTCGGAGTCAACGGATATTCATAAAATCGTTTACGTAAAGAAACCACATTTCGCGGCTAACTAGGTGAAACGAGACCTACTAGCCACGAGTTCTGAAATCAAAATCCGAAACGGCAGGATTGTAGAGCTCAAAAATTAGTGTGAAATCAAGCTAAAAATCACCGAATTCAGAACTCGGAGTCAACGGATATTCATAAAACTGTTTACGTAAAGAAACTACATTTCGCGGCTAACTAGGTGAAACGAGACCTACTAACCACGAGTTCTGAAATCAAAATCCGAAACGCCAGGATTGTAGAACTGAAAAAGTAGTGTGAAATCAAGCTAAAAATCACAGAATTCAGAACTCGGAGTCAACGGATATTCTTAAAACCGTTTACGTAAAGAAACCACATTTCGCGGCTAACTAGGTGAAACGAGACCTACTAGCCACGAGTTCTGAAATCAAAATCCGAAATGCCAGGATTGTAGAGCTCAAAAAGTAGTGTGAAATCAAGCAAAAAATCACAGAATTCAGAACTCGGAGTCAACGGATATTCAAAAAATCGTTTACGTAAAGAAACCACATTTCGCGGCTAAATAGGTGAAACGCGACCTACTAGCCACGACTCCTGGAATCAAAATCCGAAACGTCAGGATTGTTGAGCTCAAAAAGTAGTGTGAAATCAAGCTAAAAATCACAAAATTCAGAACTCGGAGTCGACGGATATTCATAAAACCGTTTACGTAAAGAAACCACATTTCGCGGCTAACTTGGTGAAACGAGACCTACAAGCCACGAGTTCTGAAATCAAAATCCGAAGAACCAGGATTGTAGAGCTCGAAAAGTAGTGTGAAATCAAGCTAAAAATCACCAAATTCAGAACTCGGAGTCAACGGATATTCATAAAACCGTTTACGTAAAGAAACCACATTTCGCGGCTAACTAGGTGAAACGAGACCAACTAGCCACGAGTTCTCAAATCAAAATCCGAAGAGCTAGGATTGTAGAGCTCGAAAATTAGTGTGAAATCAAGCTAAAAATCACCAAATTCAGAACTCGGAGTCAACGGATATTCGTAAAACCGTTTACGTAAAGAAACCACATTTCGCGGCTAACTAGATGAAACGAGACCTACTAGCCACGAGTTCTGAAATCAAAATCCGAAGAACCAGGATTGTAGAGCTCGAAAAGTAGTGTGAAATCAAGCTAAAAATCACCAAATTCAGAACTTGGAGTCAACGGGTATTCGTAAAACCGTTTACGTAAAGAAACCACATTTCGCGGCTAACTAGATGAAACGAGACCTACAAGCCACGAGTTCTGAAATCAAAATCCGAAGAACTAGGATTGTAGAGCTCGAAAAGTAGTGTGAAATCAAGCTAAAAATCACCAAATTCAGAACTTGGAGTCAACGGGTATTCGTAAAACCGTTTACGTAAAGAAACCACATTTCGCGGCTAACTTGATGATACGAGACCTACTAGCCACTAGTTCTGAAATCAAAATCTGAAACGCCAGGATTGTAGAGCTTGAAAAATAGTGTGAAATCAAGCTAAAAATCACAGAATTCAGAACTCGGTGTCAACAGATATTCATAAAACCGTTTACGTAAAGAAACCACATTTCGCGGCTAACTGGGTGAAACGAGGCCTACTAGCCACGAGTTCTAAAATCAAAATCCGAAGAGCCAGGATTGTAGAGCTCGAAAAGTAGTGTGAAAGCAAGCTAAAAATCACCAAATTCAGAACTCGGAGTCAACGGATATTCATAAAACCGTTTACGTAAAGAAACCACATTTCGCGGCTAACTAGATGAAACGAGATCTACTAGCCACGAGTTCTGAAAGGAAAATCCGAAATGCCAGGATTGTAGAGCTCGAAAAGTAGTGTGAAATCAAGCTAAAAATCACCGAATTCAGAACTCGGTGTCAACAGATATTCATAAAACCGTTTATGTAAAGAAACCACATTTCGCGGCTAACTAGATGAAACGATACCTACTAGCCACGAGTTCTGAAATCAAAATCCTAAACGCCAGGATTGTAGAGCTCAAAAAGTAGTGTGAAATTAAGCTAAAAATCACAGAATTCAGAACTCGATGTCAACGGATATTCATAAAACCGTTTACGTAAGGAAACCACATTTTGCGGCTAACTAGGTGAAACAAGACCTACTAGCCACGAGTTCTGAAATCAAAATCCGAAACGGCAGGATTGTAGTGCTCGAAAAGTAGTGTGAAATCAAGCTAAAAATCACAGAATTCAGAACTCGGAGTCAACGGATATTCATAAAACTGTTTACGTAAAGAAACCACATTTCGCGGCTAACTAGGTGAAACGAGACCAACTAGCCACGAGTTCTGAAATCAAAATCCGAAATGCCAGGATTGTAGAGCTCAAAAAGTAGTGTGAAATGATGCAAAAATCACAGAATTCAGAACTCGGAGTCAACGGATATTCATAAAACCGTTTACGTAAAGAAACCACATTTCGCGGCTAAATAGGTGAAACGCGACCTACTAGCCACAACTCCTGAAATCAAAATCCGAAACACCAGGATTGTAGAGCTCAAAAAGTAGTGTGAAATCAAGCTAAAAATCACAGAATTCAGAACTCGAAGTCAATGGATATTCATAAAACCATTTACAGAAAGAAACCACATTTTGCGGCTAACAAGGTGAAACGAGACCAACTAGCCACGAGTTCTGAAATCAAAATCCAAAATGCCAGGATTGTAGAGCTCCAAAAGTAGTGTGAAATCAAGCTAAAAATCACCGAATTCAGAACTTGGAGTCAACGGATATTCATAAAACCGTTTACGTAAAGAAACCACATTTCGCGGCTAACTAGGTGAAACGAGACCTACTGGCCACGAGTTCTGAAATCAAAATCCGAAACGCCAGGATTGTAGAGCTCGAAAAGTAGTGTGAAATCAAGCTAAAAATCACAAAATTCAGAACTCGGAGTCGACGGATATTCATAAAACCGTTTACGTAAAGAAACCACATTTCGCGGCTAACTAGGTGAAACGAGACCTACTAGCCACGAGTTCTGAAATCAAAATCCGAAACCCCAGGATTGTAGAGCTCAAAAATTAGTGTGAAATCAAGCTAAAAATCACCGAATTCAGAACTCGGAGTCAACGGATATTCATAAAACCGTTTACGTAAAGAAACTACATTTCACGGCAAACTAGGTGAAACGAGACCTACTAACCACGAGTTCTGAAATCAAAATCCGAAACGCCAGGATTGTAGAGCTGAAAAACTAGTGTGAAATCAAGCTAAAAATCACAGAATTCAGAACTCGGAGTCAACGAATATTCATAAAACCGTTTACGTAAAGAAACCACATTTCGCGGCTAACTAGGTGAAACGAGACCTACTAGCCACGAGTTCTGAAATCAAAATCCGAAATGGCAGGATTGTAGTGCTCAAAAAGTAGTGTGAAATCATGCTAAAAATCACAGAATTCAGAACTCGGAGTCAACGGATATTCATAAAACCGTTTACGTAAAGAAACCACATTTCGCGGCTAACTAGGTGAAACGAGACCAACCAGCCACGAGTTCTGAAATCAAAATCCAAAATGCCAGGATTGTAGAGCTCAAAAAGTAGTGTGAAATCAAGCTAAAAATCACAGAATTCAGAACTCGGAGTCAACGGATATTCATAAAACCGTTTACGTAAAGAAACCACATTTCGCGGCTAAATAGGAGAAACGCGACCTACTAGCCACGACTCCTGAAATCAAAATCCGAAATGCCAGGATTGTAGAGCTCAAAAAGTAGTTTGAAATCAAGCTAAAAATCACAGAATTCAGAACTCGAAGTCAACGTATATTCATAAAACCGTTTACAGAAAGAAACCACATTTTGCGGCTAACAAGGTGAAACGAGACCAACTAGCCACGAGTTCTCAAATCAAAATCCGAAGAGCTAGGATTGTAGAGCTCGAAAATTAGTGTGAAATCAAGCTAAAAATCACCAAATTCAGAACTCGGAGTCAACGGATATTCGTAAAACCGTTTACGTAAAGAAACCACATTTCGCGGCTAACTCGATGAAACAAGACCTACTAGCCACGAGTTCTGAAATCAAAATCCGAAGAACCAGGATTGTAGAGCTCGAAAAGTAGTGTGAAATCAAGCTAAAAATCACCGAATTCAGAACTCGGAGTCAACGGATATTCATAAAACCGTTTACGTAAAGAAACCACATTTCGCGGCTAACTTGATGATACGAGACCTACTAGCCACTAGTTCTGAAATCAAAATCCGAAACCCCAGGATTGTAGAGCTCGAAAAGTAGTGTGAAATCAAGCTAAAAATCACAGAATTCAGAACTCGGTGTCAACAGATATTCATAAAACCGTTTACTTAAAGAAACCACATTTCGCGGCTAACTAGGTGAAACGAGACCTACTAGCCACGAGTTCTGAAATCAAAATCCGAAACGCCAGGATTGTAGAGCTCAAAAAGTAGTGTGAAATCAAGCCAAAAATCACAGAATTCATAACTCGAAGTCAACGGATATTCCTAAAACCCTTTACGGAAAGAAACCACATTTCGCGGCTAACTAGGTGAAACGAGACCTACTAGCCACGAGTTCTGAAATCAAAATCCGAAACGCCAAGACTGTAGAGCTCAAAAAGTAGTGTGAAATCAAGCTAAAAATCACCGAATACAGAACTCGGAGTCAACGGATATTCATAAATCCAATTACGTAAAGAAACCACATTTCGCGGCTAACTAGGTGAAACGAGACAAACTAGCCACGAGTTCTGAAATCGAAATCCGAAATGCCAGGATTGTAGAGCTCGAAAAGTAGTGTGAAATCAAGCTAAAAATCACCGAATTCAGAACTCGGAGTCAACGGATATTCATAAAACCGTTTACGTAAAGAAACCATATTTCGCGGCTAACTAGGTGAAACGAGACAAACTAGCCACGAGTTCTGAAATCGAAATCCAAAATGCCAGGATTGTAGAGCTCGAAAAGTAGTGTGAAATCAAGCTAAAAATCACCGAATTCAGAACTCGGAGTCAACGGATATTCATAAAACCGTTTACGTAAAGAAACCACATTTCGCGGCTAACTAGGTGAAACGAGACCAACTAACCACGAGTTCTGAAATCAAAATCCGAAACGCCAGGATTGTAGAGCTCGAAAAGTGGTGTGTAATCAAGCTAAAAATCACTGAATTCAGAACTCGGAGTCAACGGATATTCATAAAACCGTTTACGTAAAGAAACCACATTACGCGGCTAACTGGGTGAAACGAGACCAACTAGCCACGAGTTCTGAAATCAAAATCCGAAACGCCAGGATCGAAGAGCTCGAAAAGTAGTGTGAAATCAAGCTAAAAATCACCGAATTCAGAACTCGGAGTCAACGGATATTCATAAAACCGTTTACGTAAAGAAACCACATTTCGCGGCTAACTAGGTGAAATGAGACCAACTAGCCACGAGTTCTGAAATCAAAATCCGAAACGCCAGGATCGAAGAGCTCGAAAAGTAGTGTGAAATCAAGCTAAAAATCACCGAATTCAGAACTCGGAGTCAACGGATATTCATAAAACCGTTTACGTAAAGAAACCACATTTCGCGGCTAACTAGGTGAAACGAGACCTACTAGCCACGAGTTCTGAAATCGAAAACCGAAAACCCAGGATTGTAGAGCTCAAAAAGTAGTGTAAAATCAAGCTAAAAATCACCGAGTTCAAAACTCGGAGTCAATGGATATTCATAAAACCGTTTACGTAAAGAAATCACATTTCGCGGCTAACTAGGTGAAACGAGACCAACTAGCCACGAGTTCTGAAATCAAAATCCAAAAAGCCTGGATTGTAGAGCTCGAAAAGTAGTGTGAAATCAAGCTAAAAATAACCGAATTCAGAACTCGGAGTCAACGGATATTCATAAAACCGTTACGTAAAGAAACCACATTTCGCGGCTAACTAGGTGAAACGAGACCTACTAGCCACGAGTTCTGAAATCGAAAACCGAAAGCCCAGGATTGTAGAGCTCAAAAAGTAGTGTAAAATCAAGCTAAAAATCACCGAGTTCAAAACTCGGAGTCAACGGATATTCAAAAAACCGTTTACGTAAAGAAATCACATTTCGCGGCTAACTAGGTGAAACGAGACCAACTAACCACGAGTTCTGAAATCAAAATCCGAAACGCCAGGATTGTAGAGCTCAAAAAGTAGTGTGAAATCAATCTAAAAATCACCGAATTCAGAACTCGGAGTCAACGGATATTCATAAAACCGTTTACGTAAAGAAACCACATTTCGCGGCTAACTAGGTGAAACGAGACCAACTAACCACGAGTTCTGAAATCAAAATCCGAAACGCCAGGATTGTAGAGCTCGAAAAGTGGTGTGTAATCAAGCTAAAAATCACCGAATTCAGAACTCGGGGTCAACGGATATTCATAAAACCGTTTACGTAAAGAAACCACATTTCGCGGCTAACTAGGTGAAACGAGACCTACTAGCCACGAGTTCTGAAATCGAAAACCGAAAACCCAGGATTGTAGAGCTCAAAAAGTAGTGTAAAATCAAGCAAAAAATCACCGAGTTCAAAACTCGGAGTCAACGGATATTCATAAATCCAATTAAGTAAAGAAACAACATTTCGCGGCTAACTAGGTGAAACGAGACCAACTAACCACGAGTTCTGAAATCAAAATCCGAAACGCCAGGATCGTAGAGCTCGAAAAGTAGTGTGAAATCAAGCTAAAAATCACCGAATTTAGAACTCGGAGTCAACGGATATTCATAAAACCGTTTACGTAAAGAAACCACATTTCGCGGCTAACTGGGTGAAACGAGACCAACTAGCCACGAGTTCTGAAATCAAAATCCGAAATGCCAGGATTGTAGAGCTCGAAAAGTGGTGTGAAATCAAGCTAAAAATCACCGAATTCAGAACTCGGAGTCAACGGATATTCATAAAACCGTTTACGTAAAGAAACCACATTTCGCGGCTAACTAGGTGAAACGTGACAAACTAGCCACGAGTTCTGAAATCAAAATCCGAAACTCCAGGATTGTAGAGCTTGAAAAGTAGTGTGAAATCAAGCTAAAAACCATCGAATTCAGAACTCGGAGTCAACGGATATTCATAAAACCGTTTACGTAAAGAAACCACATTTCGCGGCTAACTAGGTGAAACGAGACAAACTAGCCACGAGTTCTGAAATCGAAATCCGAAATACCAGGATTGTAGAGCTCGAAAAGTGGTGTGAAATCAAGCTAAAAATCACCGAATTCAGAACTCAGAGTCAACGGATATTCATAAAACCGTTTACGTAAAGAAACCACATTTCGCGGCTAACTTAGTGAAACGAGACCAACTAACCACGATTTCTGAAATCAAAATCCGAAACGCCAGGATCGTAGAGCTCGAAAAGTAGTGTGAAATCAAGCTAAAAATCACCGAATTTAGAACTCGGAGTCAACGGATATTCATAAAACCGTTTACGTAAAGAAACCACATTTCGCGGCTAACTGGGTGAAACGAGACCAACTAGCCACGAGTTCTGAAATCAAAATCCGAAATGCCAGGATTGTAGAGCTCGAAAAGTGGTGTGAAATCAAGCTAAAAATCACCGAATTCAGAACTCGGAGTCAACGGATATTCATAAAACCGTTTACGTAAAGAAACCACATTTCGCGGCTAACTAGGTGAAACGTGACAAACTAGCCACGAGTTCTGAAATCAAAATCCGAAACTCCAGGATTGTAGAGCTTGAAAAGTAGTGTGAAATCAAGCTAAAAACCATCGAATTCAGAACTCGGAGTCAACGGATATTCATAAAACCGTTTACGTAAAGAAACCACATTTCGCGGCTAACTAGGTGAAACGAGACAAACTAGCCACGAGTTCTGAAATCGAAATCCGAAATACCAGGATTGTAGAGCTCGAAAAGTGGTGTGAAATCAAGCTAAAAATCACCGAATTCAGAACTCAGAGTCAACGGATATTCATAAAACCGTTTACGTAAAGAAACCACATTTCGCGGCTAACTTAGTGAAACGAGACCAACTAACCACGATTTCTGAAATCAAAATCCGAAACGCCAGGATCGTAGAGCTCGAATAGTAGTGTGAAATCAAGCTAAAAATCACCGAATTCAGAACTCGGAGTCAACGGATATTCATAAATCCAATTACGTAAAGAAACCACATTTCGCGGCTAACTAGGTGAAACGAGACCAACTAACCACGAGTTCTGAAATCAAAATCCGAAACTCCAGGATCGTAGAGCTCGAAAAGTAGTGTGAAATCAAGCTAAAAATCACCGAATTCAGAACTCGGAGTCAACGGATATTCATAAAACCGTTTACGTAAAGAAACCACATTTCGCGGCTAACTAGGTGAAACTAGACAAACTAGTCACGAGTTCTGAAATCGAAATCCGAAATACCAGGATTGTAGAGCTCGAAAAGTAGTGTGAAATCAAGCTAAAAATCACCGAATTCAGAACTCGGAGTCAACGGATATTCATAAAACCGTTTACGTAAAGAAACCACATTTCGCGGCTAACTAGGTGAAACGAGACCAACTAACCACGAGTTCTGAAATCAAAATCCGAAACGCCAGGATTGTAGAGCTCGAAAAGTGGTGTGTAATCAAGCTAAAAATCACCGAATTCAGAACTCGGAGTCAACGGATATTCATAAAACCGTTTACGTAAAGAAACCACATTACGCGGCTAACTGGTTGAAACGAGACCAACTAGCCACGAGTTCTGAAATCAAAATCCGAAACGCCAGGATCGAAGAGCTCGAAAAGTAGTGTGAAATCAAGCTAAAAATCACCGAATTCAGAACTCGGAGTCAACGGATATTCATAAAACCGTTTACGTAAAGAAACCACATTTCGCGGCTAACTAGGTGAAACGAGACCAACTAGCCACGAGTTCTGAAATCAAAATCCGAAATGCCAGGATCGTAGAGCTCGAAAAGTAGTGTGAAATCAAGCTAAAAATCACCGAATTTAGAACTCGGAGTCAACGGATATTCATAAAACCGTTTACGTAAAGAAACCACATTTCGCGGCTAACTGGGTGAAACGAGACCAACTAGCCACGAGTTCTGAAATCAAAATCCGAAATGCCAGGATTGTAGAGCTCGAAAAGTGGTGTGAAATCAAGCTAAAAATCACCGAATTCAGAACTCGGAGTCAACGGATATTCATAAAACCGTTTACGTAAAGAAACCACATTTCGCGGCTAACTAGGTGAAACGTGACAAACTAGCCACGAGTTCTGAAATCAAAATCCGAAACTCCAGGATTGTAGAGCTTGAAAAGTAGTGTGAAATCAAGCTAAAAACCATCGAATTCAGAACTCGGAGTCAACGGATATTCATAAAACCGTTTACGTAAAGAAACCACATTTCGCGGCTAACTAGGTGAAACGAGACAAACTAGCCACGAGTTCTGAAATCGAAATCCGAAATACCAGGATTGTAGAGCTCGAAAAGTGGTGTGAAATCAAGCTAAAAATCACCGAATTCAGAACTCAGAGTCAACGGATATTCATAAAACCGTTTACGTAAAGAAACCACATTTCGCGGCTAACTTAGTGAAACGAGACCAACTAACCACGATTTCTGAAATCAAAGTCCGAAACGCCAGGATCGTAGAGCTCGAATAGTAGTGTGAAATCAAGCTAAAAATCACCGAATTCAGAACTCGGAGTCAACGGATATTCATAAATCCAATTACGTAAAGAAACCACATTTCGCGGCTAACTAGGTGAAACGAGACCAACTAACCACGAGTTCTGAAATCAAAATCCGAAACTCCAGGATCGTAGAGCTCGAAAAGTAGTGTGAAATCAAGCTAAAAATCACCGAATTCAGAACTCGGAGTCAACGGATATTCATAAAACCGTTTACGTAAAGAAACCACATTTCGCGGCTAACTAGGTGAAACTAGACAAACTAGTCACGAGTTCTGAAATCGAAATCCGAAATACCAGGATTGTAGAGCTCGAAAAGTAGTGTGAAATCAAGCTAAAAATCACCGAATTCAGAACTCGGAGTCAACGGATATTCATAAAACCGTTTACGTAAAGAAACCACATTTCGCGGCTAACTAGGTGAAACGAGACCAACTAACCACGAGTTCTGAAATCAAAATCCGAAACGCCAGGATTGTAGAGCTCGAAAAGTGGTGTGTAATCAAGCTAAAAATCACCGAATTCAGAACTCGGAGTCAACGGATATTCATAAAACCGTTTACGTAAAGAAACCACATTACGCGGCTAACTGGTTGAAACGAGACCAACTAGCCACGAGTTCTGAAATCAAAATCCGAAACGCCAGGATCGAAGAGCTCGAAAAGTAGTGTGAAATCAAGCTAAAAATCACCGAATTCAGAACTCGGAGTCAACGGATATTCATAAAACCGTTTACGTAAAGAAACCACATTTCGCGGCTAACTAGGTGAAACGAGACCAACTAGCCACGAGTTCTGAAATCAAAATCCGAAATGCCAGGATCGAAGAGCTCGAAAAGTAGTGTGAAATCAAGCTAAAAATCACCGAATTCAGAACTCGGAGTCAACGGATATTCATAAAACCGTTTACGTAAAGAAACCACATTTCGCGGCTAACTAGGTGAAACGAGACCTACTAGCCACGAGTTCTGAAATCGAAAACCGAAAACCCAGGATTGTAGAGCTCAAAAAGTAGTGTAAAATCAAGCTAAAAATCACCGAGTTCAAAACTCGGAGTCAACGGATATTCATAAAACCGTTTACGTAAAGAAATCACATTTCGCGGCTAACTAGGTGAAACGAGACCAACTAGCCGCGAGTTCTGAAATCAAAATCCGAAAAGCCTGGATTGTAGAGCTCATAAAGTAGTGTGAAATCAAGCTAAAAATAACCGAATTCAGAACTCGGAGTCAACGGATATTCATAAAACCGTTACGTAAAGAAACCACATTTCGCGGCTAACTGGGTGAAACGAGACCAACTAGCCACGAGATCTGAAATCAAAATCCGAAAAGCCAGGTTTGTAGAGCTTGAAAACTAGTGTGAAATCAAGCTAAAAATCACCGAATTCAGAACTCGGAGTCAACAGATATTCATAAAACCGTTTACGTAAAGAAATCACATTTCGCGGCTAAATAGGTGAATCGAGACCTACTTGCCACGAATTCTGAAATCAAAATCCGAAATTCCAGGATTGTAGAGCTCGAAAAGTAGTGTGAAATCAAGCTAAAAATCATCGAATTCAGAACTCGGAGTCAACGGATATTCATAAAACCGTTTACGTAAAGAAACCACATTTCGCGGCTAACTAGGTGAAACGAGACCTACTAGCCACGAGTTCTGAAATCAAAATCC
Source organism: Euonymus europaeus (assembly GCA_963580455.1). NCBI lineage: Eukaryota > Viridiplantae > Streptophyta > Magnoliopsida > Celastrales > Celastraceae > Euonymus > Euonymus europaeus. The sequence continues at coordinate 330,508 of OY756969.1, read as the reverse complement.
GAAATGCCAGGATTGTAGAGCTCGAAAAGTAGTGTGAAATCAAGCTAAAAATCACCGAATTCAGAACTCGGAGTCAACGGATATTCATAAAACCGTTTACGTAAAGAAACCACATTTCGCGGCTAACTAGGTGAAACGAGACCAACTAGCCACGAGTTCTGAAATCAAAATCCGAAACGCCAGGATCGAAGAGCTCGAAAAGTAGTGTGAAATCAAGCTAAAAATCACCGAATTCAGAACTCGGAGTCAACGGATATTCATAAAACCGTTTACGTAAAGAAACCACATTTCGCGGCTAACTAGGTGAAACGAGACCTACTAGCCACGAGTTCTGAAATCGAAAACCGAAAACCCAGGATTGTAGAGCTCAAAAAGTAGTGTAAAATCAAGCTAAAAATCACCGAGTTCAAAACTCGGAGTCAACGGATATTCATAAAACCGTTTACGTAAAGAAATCACATTTCGCGGCTAACTAGGTGAAACGAGACCAACTAGCCGCGAGTTCTGAAATCAAAATCCGAAAAGCCTGGATTGTAGAGCTCATAAAGTAGTGTGAAATCAAGCTAAAAATAACCGAATTCAGAACTCGGAGTCAACGGATATTCATAAAACCGTTACGTAAAGAAACCACATTTCGCGGCTAACTGGGTGAAACGAGACCAACTAGCCACGAGATCTGAAATCAAAATCCGAAACGCCAGGTTTGTAGAGCTCGAAAACTAGTGTGAAATCAAGCTAAAAATCACCGAATTCAGAACTCGGAGTCAACAGATATTCATAAAACCGTTTACGTAAAGAAATCACATTTCGCGGCTAAATAGGTGAATCGAGACCTACTTGCCACGAATTCTGAAATCAAAATCCGAAATTCCAGGATTGTAGAGCTCGAAAAGTAGTGTGAAATCAAGCTAAAAATCATCGAATTCAGAACTCGGAGTCAACGGATATTCATAAAACCGTTTACGTAAAGAAACCACATTTCGCGGCTAACTAGGTGAAACGAGACCTACTAGCCACGAGTTCTGAAATCAAAATCCGAAATGCCAGGATTGTAGAGCTCGAAAAGTAGTGTGAAATCAAGCTAAAAATCATCGAATTCAGAACTCGGAGTCAACGGATATTCATAAAACCGTTTACGTAAAGAAACCACATTTCGCGGCTAACTAGGTGAAACGAGACCTACTAGCCACGAGTTCTGAAATCAAAATCCGAAACGCCAGGATTGTAGAGCTCGAAAAGTAGTGTGAAATCAAGCTAAAAATCATCGAATTCACAACTCGGAGTCAACGGATATTCATAAAACCGTTTACGTAAAGAAACCACATTTCGCGGCTAACTAGGTGAAACGAGACAAACTAGCCACGAGTTCTTAAATAAAAATCCGAAACGCCAGGATTGTAGAGCTCGAAAAGTAGTGTGAAATCAAGCTAAAAATCACCGAATTCAGAACTCGGAGTCAACGGATATTCATAAAACCGTTTATGTAAAGAAACCATATTTCGCGGCTAAATAGGTGCAACGAGACCAACTAGCCACGAGTTCTGAAATCAAAATCCGAAATACCAGGATTGTAGAGCTCGAAAAGTAGTGTGAAATCAAGCTAAAAATCACCGAATTCGGAACTCGGAGTCAAGGGATATTCATAAAACCGTTTACGTAAAGAAACCACATTTCGCGGCTAACTAGGTGAAACGAGACCAACTAGCCACGAGTTCTGAAATCAAAATCCGAAACGCCAGGATCGAAGAGCTCGAAAAGTAGTGTGAAATCAAGCTAAAAATCACCGAATTCAGAACTCGGAGTCAACGGATATTCATAAAACCGTTTACGTAAAAAAACCACATTTCGCGGCTAACTAGGTGAAACGAGACCTACTAGGCACGAGTTCTGAAATCGAAAACCGAAAACCCAGGATTGTAGAGCTCAAAAAGTAGTGTAAAATCAAGCTAAAAATCACCGAGTTCAAAACTCGGAGTCAACGGATATTCATAAAACCGTTTACGTAAAGAAATCACATTTCGCGGCTAACTAGGTGAAACGAGACCAACTAGCCGCGAGTTCTGAAATCAAAATCCGAAAAGCCTGGATTGTAGAGCTCATAAAGTAGTGTGAAATCAAGCTAAAAATAACCGAATTCAGAACTCGGAGTCAACGGATATTCATAAAACCGTTACGTAAAGAAACCACATTTCGCGGCTAACTGGGTGAAACGAGACCAACTAGCCACGAGATCTGAAATCAAAATCCGAAACGCCAGGTTTGTAGAGCTCGAAAACTAGTGTGAAATCAAGCTAAAAATCACCGAATTCAGAACTCGGAGTCAACAGATATTCATAAAACCGTTTACGTAAAGAAATCACATTTCGCGGCTAAATAGGTGAATCGAGACCTACTTGCCACGAATTCTGAAATCAAAATCCGAAATTCCAGGATTGTAGAGTTCGAAAAGTAGTGTGAAATCAAGCTAAAAATCATCGAATTCAGAACTCGGAGTCAACGGATATTCATAAAACCGTTTACGTAAAGAAACCACATTTCGCGGCTAACTAGGTGAAACGAGACCTACTAGCCACGAGTTCTGAAATCAAAATCCGAAATGCCAGGATTGTAGAGCTCAAAAAGTAGTGTGAAATCAAGCTAAAAATCACCGAATTCAGAACTCGGAGTCAACGGATATTCATAAAACCGTTTACGTAAAGAAACCACATTTCGCGGCTAACTAGGTGAAACGAGACCAACTAGCCACAAGTTCTGAAATCAAAATCCGAAACGCCAGGATCGAAGAGCTCGAAAAGTAGTGTGAAATCAAGCTAAAAATCACCGAATTCAGAACTCGGAGTCAACGGATATTCATAAAACCGTTTACGTAAAGAAACCACATTTCGCGGCTAACTAGGTGAAACGAGACCTACTAGCCACGAGTTCTGAAATCGAAAACCGAAAACCCAGGATTGTAGAGCTCAAAAAGTAGTGTAAAATCAAGCTAAAAATCACCGAGTTCAAAACTCGGAGTCAACGGATATTCATAAAACCGTTTACGTAAAGAAATCACATTTCGCGGCTAACTAGGTGAAACGAGACCAACTAGCCGCGAGTTCTGAAATCAAAATCCGAAAAGCCTGGATTGTAGAGCTCATAAAGTAGTGTGAAATCAAGCTAAAAATAACCGAATTCAGAACTCGGAGTCAACGGATATTCATAAAACCGTTACGTAAAGAAACCACATTTCGCGGCTAACTGGGTGAAACGAGACCAACTAGCCACGAGATCTGAAATCAAAATCCGAAACGCCAGGTTTGTAGAGCTCGAAAACTAGTGTGAAATCAAGCTAAAAATCACCGAATTCAGAACTCGGAGTCAACAGATATTCATAAAACCGTTTACGTAAAGAAATCACATTTCGCGGCTAAATAGGTGAATCGAGACCTACTTGCCACGAATTCTGAAATCAAAATCCGAAATTCCAGGATTGTAGAGCTCGAAAAGTAGTGTGAAATCAAGCTAAAAATCATCGAATTCAGAACTCGGAGTCAACGGATATTCATAAAACCGTTTACGTAAAGAAACCACATTTCGCGGCTAACTAGGTGAAACGAGACCTACTAGCCACGAGTTCTGAAATCAAAATCCGAAATGCCAGGATTGTAGAGCTCGAAAAGTAGTGTGAAATCAAGCTAAAAATCATCGAATTCAGAACTCTGAGTCAACGGATATTCATAAAACCGTTTACGTAAAGAAACCACATTTCGCGGCTAACTAGGTGAAACGAGACCTACTAGCCACGAGTTCTGAAATCAAAATCCGAAACGCCAGGATTGTAGAGCTCGAAAAGTAGTGTGAAATCAAGCTAAAAATCATCGAATTCACAACTCGGAGTCAACGGATATTCATAAAACCGTTTACGTAAAGAAACCACATTTCGCGGCTAACTAGGTGAAACGAGACAAACTAGCCACGAGTTCTTAAATAAAAATCCGAAACGCCAGGATTGTAGAGCTCGAAAAGTAGTGTGAAATCAAGCTAAAAATCACCGAATTCAGAACTCGGAGTCAACGGATATTCATAAAACCGTTTATGTAAAGAAACCACATTTCGCGGCTAAATAGGTGAAACGAGACCAACTAGCCACGAGTTCTGAAATCAAAATCCGAAATACCAGGATTGTAGAGCTCGAAAAGTAGTGTGAAATCAAGCTAAAAATCACAGAATTCGGAACTCGGAGTCAAGGGATATTCATAAAACCGTTACGTAAAGAAACCACATTTCGCGGCTAACTGGGTGAAACGAGACCAACTAGCCACGAGTTCTGAAATCAAAATCCGAAATGCCAGGATTGTAGAGCTCGAAAAGTAGTGTGAAATCAAGTTAAAAATCACCGAATTCAGAACTCGGAGTCAACGGATATTCATAAATCAAATTACGTAAAGAAACCACATTTCGCGGCTAACTAGGTGAAACGAGACCAACTAACCACGAGTTCTGAAATCAAAATCCGAAACGCCAGGATCGTAGAGCTCGAAAAGTAGTGTGAAATCAAGCTAAAAATCACCGAATTCAGAACTCGGAGTCAACGGATATTCATAAAACCGTTTACGTAGAGAAACCACATTTCGCGGCTAACTAGGTGAAAGTAGACAAACTAGCCACGAGTTCTGAAATCGAAATCCGAAATGCCAGGATTGTAGAGCTCGAAAAGTAGTGTGAAATCAAGCTAAAAATCACCGAATTCAGAACTCGGAGTCAACGGATATTCATAAAACCGTTTACGTAAAGAAACCACATTTCGCGGCTAACTAGGTGAAACGAGACCAACTAGCCACGAGTTCTGAAATCGAAATCCGAAATACCAGGATTGTAGAGCTCGAAAAGTGGTGTGAAATCAAGCTAAAAATCACCGAATTCAGAACTCGGAGTCAACGGATATTCATAAAACCGTTTACGTAAAGAAACCACATTTCGCGGCTAACTTGGTGAAACGAGACCAACTAAGCACGATTTCTGAAATCAAAATCCGAAACGCCAGGATCGTAGAGCTCGAATAGTAGTGTGAAATCAAGCTAAAAATCACCGAATTCAGAACTCGGAGTCAACGGATATTCATAAATCCAATTACGTAAAGAAACCACATTTCGCGGCTAACTAGGTGAAACTAGACAAACTAGCCACGAGTTCTGAAATCGAAATCCGAAATGCCAGGATTGTAGAGCTCGAAAAGTAGTGTGAAATCAAGCTAAAAATCACCGAATTCAGAACTCGGAGTCAACGGATATTCATAAAACCGTTTACGTAAAGAAACCACATTTCGCGGCTAACTAGGTGAAACGAGACAAACTAGCCACGAGTTCTGAAATCGAAATCCGAAATACCAGGATTGTAGAGCTCGAAAAGTGGTGTGAAATCAAGCTAAAAATCACCGAATTCAGAACTCGGAGTCAACGGATATTCATAAAACCGTTTACGTAAAGAAACCACATTTCGCGGCTAACTAGGTGAAACGAGACCAACTAACCACGATTTCTGAAATCAAAATCCGAAACGCTAGGATCGTAGAGCTCGAATAGTAGTGTGAAATCAAGCTAAAAATCACCGAATTCAGAACTCGGAGTCAACGGATATTCATAAAACCGTTTACGTAAAGAAACCACATTTCGCGGCTAACTAGGTGAAACGAGACCAACTAACCACGATTTCTGAAATCAAAATCCGAAACGCTAGGATCGTAGAGCTCGAATAGTAGTGTGAAATCAAGCTAAAAATCACCGAATTCAGAACTCGGAGTCAACGGATATTCATAAATCCAATTACGTAAAGAAACCACATTTCGCGGCTAACTAGGTGAAACGAGACCAACTAACCACGAGTTCTGAAATCAAAATCCGAAACGCCAGGATCGTAGAGCTCGAAAAGTAGTGTGAAATCAAGCTAAAAATCACCGAATTCAGAACTCGGAGTCAACGGATATTCATAAAACCGTTTACGTAAAGAAACCACATTTCGCGGCTAACTAGGTGAAACTAGACAAACAAGCCACGAGTTCTGAAATCGAAATCCGAAATGCCAGGATTGTAGAGCTCGAAAAGTAGTGTGAAATCAAGCTAAAAATCACCGAATTCAGAACTCGGAGTCAACGGATATTCATAAAACCGTTTACGTAAAGAAACCACATTTCGCGGCTAACTAGGTGAAACGAGACCAACTAACCACGAGTTCTGAAATCAAAATCCGAAATACCAGGATTGTAGAGATCGAAAAGTAGTGTGAAATCAAGCTAAAAATCACCGAATTCAGAACTCGGAGTCAACGGATATTCATAAAACCGTTTATGTAAAGAAACCACATTTCGCGGCTAAATAGGTGAAACGAGACCAACTAGCCACGAGTTCTGAAATCAAAATCCGAAATACCAGGATTGTAGAGCTCGAAAAGTAGTGTGAAATCAAGCTAAAAATCACAGAATTCGGAACTCGGAGTCAAGGGATATTCATAAAACCGTTACGTAAAGAAACCACATTTCGCGGCTAACTGGGTGAAACGAGACCAACTAGCCACGAGTTCTGAAATCAAAATCCGAAATGCCAGGATTGTAGAGCTCGAAAAGTAGTGTGAAATCAAGCTAAAAATCACCGAATTCAGAACTCGGAGTCAACGGATATTCATAAATCAAATTACGTAAAGAAACCACATTTCGCGGCTAACTAGGTGAAACGAGACCAACTAACCACGAGTTCTGAAATCAAAATCCGAAACGCCAGGATCGTAGAGCTCGAAAAGTAGTGTGAAATCAAGCTAAAAATCACCGAATTCAGAACTCGGAGTCAACGGATATTCATAAAACCGTTTACGTAAAGAAACCACATTTCGCGGCTAACTAGGTGAAAGTAGACAAACTAGCCACAAGTTCTGAAATCGAAATCCGAAATGCCAGGATTGTAGAGCTCGAAAAGTAGTGTGAAATCAAGCTAAAAATCACCGAATTCAGAACTCGGAGTCAACGGATATTCATAAAACCGTTTACGTAAAGAAACCACATTTCGCGGCTAACTAGGTGAAACGAGACCAACTAGCCACGAGTTCTGAAATCGAAATCCGAAATACCAGGATTGTAGAGCTCGAAAAGTGGTGTGAAATCAAGCTAAAAATCACCGAATTCAGAACTCGGAGTCAACGGATATTCATAAAACCGTTTACGTAAAGAAACCACATTTCGCGGCTAACTTGGTGAAACGAGACCAACTAACCACGATTTCTGAAATCAAAATCCGAAACCCCAGGATCGTAGAGCTCGAATAGTAGTGTGAAATCAAGCTAAAAATCACCGAATTCAGAACTCGGAGTCAACGGATATTCATAAATCCAATTACGTAAAGAAACCACATTTCGCGGCTAACTAGGTGAAACGAGACCAACTAACCACGAGTTCTGAAATCAAAATCCGAAACGCCAGGATCGTAGAGCTCGAAAAGTAGTGTGAAATCAAGCTAAAAATCACCGAATTCAGAACTCGGAGTCAACGGATATTCATAAAACCGTTTACTTAAAGAAACCACATTTCGCGGCTAACTAGGTGAAACTAGACAAACTAGCCACGAGTTCTGAAATCGAAATCCGAAATGCCAGGATTGTAGAGCTCGAAAAGTAGTGTGAAATCAAGCTAAAAATCACCGAATTCAGAACTCGGAGTCAACGGATATTCATAAAACCGTTTACGTAAAGAAACCACATTTCGCGGCTAACTAGGTGAAACGAGACAAACTAGCCACGAGTTCTGAAATCGAAATCCGAAATACCAGGATTGTAGAGCTCGAAAAGTGGTGTGAAATCAAGCTAAAAATCACCGAATTCAGAACTCGGAGTCAACGGATATTCATAAAACCGTTTACGTAAAGAAACCACATTTCGCGGCTAACTAGGTGAAACGAGACCAACTAACCACGATTTCTGAAATCAAAATCCGAAACGCTAGGATCGTAGAGCTCGAATAGTAGTGTGAAATCAAGCTAAAAATCACCGAATTCAGAACTCGGAGTCAACGGATATTCATAAAACCGTTTACGTAAAGAAACCACATTTCGCGGCTAACTAGGTGAAACGAGACCAACTAACCACGATTTCTGAAATCAAAATCCGAAACGCTAGGATCGTAGAGCTCGAATAGTAGTGTGAAATCAAGCTAAAAATCACCGAATTCAGAACTCGGAGTCAACGGATATTCATAAATCCAATTACGTAAAGAAACCACATTTCGCGGCTAACTAGGTGAAACGAGACCAACTAACCACGAGTTCTGAAATCAAAATCCGAAACGCCAGGATCGTAGAGCTCGAAAAGTAGTGTGAAATCAAGCTAAAAATCACCGAATTCAGAACTCGGAGTCAACGGATATTCATAAAACCGTTTACGTAAAGAAACCACATTTCGCGGCTAACTAGGTGAAACTAGACAAACTAGCCACGAGTTCTGAAATCGAAATCCGAAATGCCAGGATTGTAGAGCTCGAAAAGTAGTGTGAAATCAAGCTAAAAATCACCGAATTCAGAACTCGGAGTCAACGGATATTCATAAAACCGTTTACGTAAAGAAACCACATTTCGCGGCTAACTAGGTGAAACGAGACCAACTAACCACGAGTTCTGAAATCAAAATCCGAAATACCAGGATTGTAGAGATCGAAAAGTAGTGTGAAATCAAGCTAAAAATCACCGAATTCAGAACTCGGAGTCAACGGATATTCATAAAACCGTTTATGTAAAGAAACCACATTTCGCGGCTAAATAGGTGAAACGAGACCAACTAGCCACGAGTTCTGAAATCAAAATCCGAAATACCAGGATTGTAGAGCTCGAAAAGTAGTGTGAAATCAAGCTAAAAATCACAGAATTCGGAACTCGGAGTCAAGGGATATTCATAAAACCGTTACGTAAAGAAACCACATTTCGCGGCTAACTGGGTGAAACGAGACCAACTAGCCACGAGTTCTGAAATCAAAATCCGAAATGCCAGGATTGTAGAGCTCGAAAAGTAGTGTGAAATCAAGCTAAAAATCACCGAATTCAGAACTCGGAGTCAACGGATATTCATAAATCAAATTACGTAAAGAAACCACATTTCGCGGCTAACTAGGTGAAACGAGACCAACTAACCACGAGTTCTGAAATCAAAATCCGAAACGCCAGGATCGTAGAGCTCGAAAAGTAGTGTGAAATCAAGCTAAAAATCACCGAATTCAGAACTCGGAGTCAACGGATATTCATAAAACCGTTTACGTAAAGAAACCACATTTCGCGGCTAACTAGGTGAAAGTAGACAAACTAGCCACAAGTTCTGAAATCGAAATCCGAAATGCCAGGATTGTAGAGCTCGAAAAGTAGTGTGAAATCAAGCTAAAAATCACCGAATTCAGAACTCGGAGTCAACGGATATTCATAAAACCGTTTACGTAAAGAAACCACATTTCGCGGCTAACTAGGTGAAACGAGACCAACTAGCCACGAGTTCTGAAATCGAAATCCGAAATACCAGGATTGTAGAGCTCGAAAAGTGGTGTGAAATCAAGCTAAAAATCACCGAATTCAGAACTCGGAGTCAACGGATATTCATAAAACCGTTTACGTAAAGAAACCACATTTCGCGGCTAACTTGGTGAAACGAGACCAACTAACCACGATTTCTGAAATCAAAATCCGAAACCCCAGGATCGTAGAGCTCGAATAGTAGTGTGAAATCAAGCTAAAAATCACCGAATTCAGAACTCGGAGTCAACGGATATTCATAAATCCAATTACGTAAAGAAACCACATTTCGCGGCTAACTAGGTGAAACGAGACCAACTAACCACGAGTTCTGAAATCAAAATCCGAAACGCCAGGATCGTAGAGCTCGAAAAGTAGTGTGAAATCAAGCTAAAAATCACCGAATTCAGAACTCGGAGTCAACGGATATTCATAAAACCGTTTACTTAAAGAAACCACATTTCGCGGCTAACTAGGTGAAACTAGACAAACTAGCCACGAGTTCTGAAATCGAAATCCGAAATGCCAGGATTGTAGAGCTCGAAAAGTAGTGTGAAATCAAGCTAAAAATCACCGAATTCAGAACTCGGAGTCAACGGATATTCATAAAACCGTTTACGTAAAGAAACCACATTTCGCGGCTAACTAGGTGAAACGAGACAAACTAGCCACGAGTTCTGAAATCGAAATCCGAAATACCAGGATTGTAGAGCTCGAAAAGTGGTGTGAAATCAAGCTAAAAATCACCGAATTCAGAACTCGGAGTCAACGGATATTCATAAAACCGTTTACGTAAAGAAACCACATTTCGCGGCTAACTAGGTGAAACGAGACCAACTAACCACGATTTCTGAAATCAAAATCCGAAACGCTAGGATCGTAGAGCTCGAATAGTAGTGTGAAATCAAGCTAAAAATCACCGAATTCAGAACTCGGAGTCAACGGATATTCATAAATCCAATTACGTAAAGAAACCACATTTCGCGGCTAACTAGGTGAAACGAGACCAACTAACCACGAGTTCTGAAATCAAAATCCGAAACGCCAGGATCGTAGAGCTCGAAAAGTAGTGTGAAATCAAGCTAAAAATCACCGAATTCAGAACTCGGAGTCAACGGATATTCATAAAACCGTTTACGTAAAGAAACCACATTTCGCGGCTAACTAGGTGAAACTAGACAAACTAGCCACGAGTTCTGAAATCGAAATCCGAAATGCCAGGATTGTAGAGCTCGAAAAGTAGTGTGAAATCAAGCTAAAAATCACCGAATTCAGAACTCGGAGTCAACGGATATTCATAAAACCGTTTACGTAAAGAAACCACATTTCGCGGCTAACTAGGTGAAACGAGACCAACTAACCACGAGTTCTGAAATCAAAATCCGAAATACCAGGATTGTAGAGCTCGAAAAGTAGTGTGAAATCAAGCTAAAAATCACCGAATTCAGAACTCGGAGTCAACGGATATTCATAAAACCGTTTATGTAAAGAAACCACATTTCGCGGCTAAATAGGTGAAACGAGACCAACTAGCCACGAGTTCTGAAATCAAAATCCGAAATACCAGGATTGTAGAGCTCGAAAAGTAGTGTGAAATCAAGCTAAAAATCACGGAATTCGGAACTCGGAGTCAAGGGATATTCATAAAACCGTTACGTAAAGAAACCACATTTCGCGGCTAACTGGGTGAAACGAGACCAACTAGCCACGAGTTCTGAAATTAAAATCCGAAATGCCAGGATTGTAGAGCTCGAAAAGTAGTGTGAAATCAAGCTAAAAATCACCGAATTCAGAACTCGGAGTCAACGGATATTCATAAATCAAATTACGTAAAGAAACCACATTTCGCGGCTAACTAGGTGAAACGAGACCAACTAACCACGAGTTCTGAAATCAAAATCCGAAACGCCAGGATCGTAGAGCTCGAAAAGTAGTGTGAAATCAAGCTAAAAATCACCGAATTCAGAACTCGGAGTCAACGGATATTCATAAAACCGTTTACGTAAAGAAACCACATTTCGCGGCTAACTAGGTGAAAGTAGACAAACTAGCCACGAGTTCTGAAATCAAAATCCGAAATACCAGGATTGTAGAGCTCGAAAAGTAGTGTGAAATCAAGCTAAAAATCACAGAATTCGGAACTCGGAGTCAAGGGATATTCATAAAACCGTTACGTAAAGAAACCACATTTCGCGGCTAACTGGGTGAAACGAGACCAACTAGCCACGAGTTCTGAAATCAAAATCCGAAATGCCAGGATTGTAGAGCTCGAAAAGTAGTGTGAAATCAAGCTAAAAATCACCGAATTCAGAACTCGGAGTCAACGGATATTCATAAATCAAATTACGTAAAGAAACCACATTTCGCGGCTAACTAGGTGAAACGAGACCAACTAACCACGAGTTCTGAAATCAAAATCCGAAACGCCAGGATCGTAGAGCTCGAAAAGTAGTGTGAAATCAAGCTAAAAATCACCGAATTCAGAACTCGGAGTCAACGGATATTCATAAAACCGTTTACGTAAAGAAACCACATTTCGCGGCTAACTAGGTGAAAGTAGACAAACTAGCCACGAGTTCTGAAATCGAAATCCGAAATGCCAGGATTGTAGAGCTCGAAAAGTAGTGTGAAATCAAGCTAAAAATCACCGAATTCAGAACTCGGAGTCAACGGATATTCATAAAACCGTTTACGTAAAGAAACCACATTTCGCGGCTAACTAGGTGAAACGAGACCAACTAGCCACGAGTTCTGAAATCGAAATCCGAAATACCAGGATTGTAGAGCTCGAAAAGTGGTGTGAAATCAAGCTAAAAATCACCGAATTCAGAACTCGGAGTCAACGGATATTCATAAAACCGTTTACGTAAAGAAACCACATTTCGCGGCTAACTTGGTGAAACGAGACCAACTAACCACGATTTCTGAAATCAAAATCCAAAACGCCAGGATCGTAGAGCTCGAATAGTAGTGTGAAATCAAGCTAAAAATCACCGAATTCAGAACTCGGAGTCAACGGATATTCATAAATCCAATTACGTAAAGAAACCACATTTCGCGGCTAACTAGGTGAAACGAGACCAACTAACCACGAGTTCTGAAATCAAAATCCGAAACGCCAGGATCGTAGAGCTCGAAAAGTAGTGTGAAATCAAGCTAAAAATCACCGAATTCAGAACTCGGAGTCAACGGATATTCATAAAACCGTTTACTTAAAGAAACCACATTTCGCGGCTAACTAGGTGAAACTAGACAAACTAGCCACGAGTTCTGAAATCGAAATCCGAAATGCCAGGATTGTAGAGCTCGAAAAGTAGTGTGAAATCAAGCTAAAAATCACCGAATTCAGAACTCGGAGTCAACGGATATTCATAAAACCGTTTACGTAAAGAAACCACATTTCGCGGCTAACTAGGTGAAACGAGACAAACTAGCCACGAGTTCTGAAATCGAAATCCGAAATACCAGGATTGTAGAGCTCGAAAAGTGGTGTGAAATCAAGCTAAAAATCACCGAATTCAGAACTCGGAGTCAACGGATATTCATAAAACCGTTTACGTAAAGAAACCACATTTCGCGGCTAACTAGGTGAAACGAGACCAACTAACCACGATTTCTGAAATCAAAATCCGAAACGCTAGGATCGTAGAGCTCGAATAGTAGTGTGAAATCAAGCTAAAAATCACCGAATTCAGAACTCGGAGTCAACGGATATTCATAAATCCAATTACGTAAAGAAACCACATTTCGCGGCTAACTAGGTGAAACGAGACCAACTAACCACGAGTTCTGAAATCAAAATCCGAAACGCCAGGATCGTAGAGCTCGAAAAGTAGTGTGAAATCAAGCTAAAAATCACCGAATTCAGAACTCGGAGTCAACGGATATTCATAAAACCGTTTACGTAAAGAAACCACATTTCGCGGCTAACTAGGTGAAACTAGACAAACTAGCCACGAGTTCTGAAATCGAAATCCGAAATGCCAGGATTGTAGAGCTCGAAAAGTAGTGTGAAATCAAGCTAAAAATCACCGAATTCAGAACTCGGAGTCAACGGATATTCATAAAACCGTTTACGTAAAGAAACCACATTTCGCGGCTAACTAGGTGAAACGAGACCAACTAACCACGAGTTCTGAAATCAAAATCCGAAATACCAGGATTGTAGAGCTCGAAAAGTAGTGTGAAATCAAGCTAAAAATCACCGAATTCAGAACTCGGAGTCAACGGATATTCATAAAACCGTTTATGTAAAGAAACCACATTTCGCGGCTAAATAGGTGAAACGAGACCAACTAGCCACGAGTTCTGAAATCAAAATCCGAAATACCAGGATTGTAGAGCTCGAAAAGTAGTGTGAAATCAAGCTAAAAATCACGGAATTCGGAACTCGGAGTCAAGGGATATTCATAAAACCGTTACGTAAAGAAACCACATTTCGCGGCTAACTGGGTGAAACGAGACCAACTAGCCACGAGTTCTGAAATTAAAATCCGAAATGCCAGGATTGTAGAGCTCGAAAAGTAGTGTGAAATCAAGCTAAAAATCACCGAATTCAGAACTCGGAGTCAACGGATATTCATAAATCAAATTACGTAAAGAAACCACATTTCGCGGCTAACTAGGTGAAACGAGACCAACTAACCACGAGTTCTGAAATCAAAATCCGAAACGCCAGGATCGTAGAGCTCGAAAAGTAGTGTGAAATCAAGCTAAAAATCACCGAATTCAGAACTCGGAGTCAACGGATATTCATAAAACCGTTTACGTAAAGAAACCACATTTCGCGGCTAACTAGGTGAAAGTAGACAAACTAGCCACGAGTTCTGAAATCAAAATCCGAAATACCAGGATTGTAGAGCTCGAAAAGTAGTGTGAAATCAAGCTAAAAATCACAGAATTCGGAACTCGGAGTCAAGGGATATTCATAAAACCGTTACGTAAAGAAACCACATTTCGCGGCTAACTGGGTGAAACGAGACCAACTAGCCACGAGTTCTGAAATCAAAATCCGAAATGCCAGGATTGTAGAGCTCGAAAAGTAGTGTGAAATCAAGCTAAAAATCACCGAATTCAGAACTCGGAGTCAACGGATATTCATAAATCAAATTACGTAAAGAAACCACATTTCGCGGCTAACTAGGTGAAACGAGACCAACTAACCACGAGTTCTGAAATCAAAATCCGAAACGCCAGGATCGTAGAGCTCGAAAAGTAGTGTGAAATCAAGCTAAAAATCACCGAATTCAGAACTCGGAGTCAACGGATATTCATAAAACCGTTTACGTAAAGAAACCACATTTCGCGGCTAACTAGGTGAAAGTAGACAAACTAGCCACGAGTTCTGAAATCGAAATCCGAAATGCCAGGATTGTAGAGCTCGAAAAGTAGTGTGAAATCAAGCTAAAAATCACCGAATTCAGAACTCGGAGTCAACGGATATTCATAAAACCGTTTACGTAAAGAAACCACATTTCGCGGCTAACTAGGTGAAACGAGACCAACTAGCCACGAGTTCTGAAATCGAAATCCGAAATACCAGGATTGTAGAGCTCGAAAAGTGGTGTGAAATCAAGCTAAAAATCACCGAATTCAGAACTCGGAGTCAACGGATATTCATAAAACCGTTTACGTAAAGAAACCACATTTCGCGGCTAACTTGGTGAAACGAGACCAACTAACCACGATTTCTGAAATCAAAATCCAAAACGCCAGGATCGTAGAGCTCGAATAGTAGTGTGAAATCAAGCTAAAAATCACCGAATTCAGAACTCGGAGTCAACGGATATTCATAAATCCAATTACGTAAAGAAACCACATTTCGCGGCTAACTAGGTGAAACGAGACCAACTAACCACGAGTTCTGAAATCAAAATCCGAAACGCCAGGATCGTAGAGCTCGAAAAGTAGTGTGAAATCAAGCTAAAAATCACCGAATTCAGAACTCGGAGTCAACGGATATTCATAAAACCGTTTACTTAAAGAAACCACATTTCGCGGCTAACTAGGTGAAACTAGACAAACTAGCCACGAGTTCTGAAATCGAAATCCGAAATGCCAGGATTGTAGAGCTCGAAAAGTAGTGTGAAATCAAGCTAAAAATCACCGAATTCAGAACTCGGAGTCAACGGATATTCATAAAACCGTTTACGTAAAGAAACCACATTTCGCGGCTAACTAGGTGAAACGAGACAAACTAGCCACGAGTTCTGAAATCGAAATCCGAAATACCAGGATTGTAGAGCTCGAAAAGTGGTGTGAAATCAAGCTAAAAATCACCGAATTCAGAACTCGGAGTCAACGGATATTCATAAAACCGTTTACGTAAAGAAACCACATTTCGCGGCTAACTAGGTGAAACGAGACCAACTAACCACGATTTCTGAAATCAAAATCCGAAACGCTAGGATCGTAGAGCTCGAATAGTAGTGTGAAATCAAGCTAAAAATCACCGAATTCAGAACTCGGAGTCAACGGATATTCATAAATCCAATTACGTAAAGAAACCACATTTCGCGGCTAACTAGGTGAAACGAGACCAACTAACCACGAGTTCTGAAATCAAAATCCGAAACGCCAGGATCGTAGAGCTCGAAAAGTAGTGTGAAATCAAGCTAAAAATCACCGAATTCAGAACTCGGAGTCAACGGATATTCATAAAACCGTTTACGTAAAGAAACCACATTTCGCGGCTAACTAGGTGAAACTAGACAAACTAGCCACGAGTTCTGAAATCGAAATCCGAAATGCCAGGATTGTAGAGCTCGAAAAGTAGTGTGAAATCAAGCTAAAAATCACCGAATTCAGAACTCGGAGTCAACGGATATTCATAAAACCGTTTACGTAAAGAAACCACATTTCGCGGCTAACTAGGTGAAACGAGACCAACTAACCACGAGTTCTGAAATCAAAATCCGAAATACCAGGATTGTAGAGCTCGAAAAGTAGTGTGAAATCAAGCTAAAAATCACCGAATTCAGAACTCGGAGTCAACGGATATTCATAAAACCGTTTATGTAAAGAAACCACATTTCGCGGCTAAATAGGTGAAACGAGACCAACTAGCCACGAGTTCTGAAATCAAAATCCGAAATACCAGGATTGTAGAGCTCGAAAAGTAGTGTGAAATCAAGCTAAAAATCACAGAATTCGGAACTCGGAGTCAAGGGATATTCATAAAACCGTTACGTAAAGAAACCACATTTCGCGGCTAACTGGGTGAAACGAGACCAACTAGCCACGAGTTCTGAAATTAAAATCCGAAATGCCAGGATTGTAGAGCTCGAAAAGTAGTGTGAAATCAAGCTAAAAATCACCGAATTCAGAACTCGGAGTCAACGGATATTCATAAATCAAATTACGTAAAGAAACCACATTTCGCGGCTAACTAGGTGAAACGAGACCAACTAACCACGAGTTCTGAAATCAAAATCCGAAACGCCAGGATCGTAGAGCTCGAAAAGTAGTGTGAAATCAAGCTAAAAATCACCGAATTCAGAACTCGGAGTCAACGGATATTCATAAAACCGTTTACGTAAAGAAACCACATTTCGCGGCTAACTAGGTGAAAGTAGACAAACTAGCCACGAGTTCTGAAATCGAAATCCGAAATGCCAGGATTGTAGAGCTCGAAAAGTAGTGTGAAATCAAGCTAAAAATCACCGAATTCAGAACTCGGAGTCAACGGATATTCATAAAACCGTTTACGTAAAGAAACCACATTTCGCGGCTAACTAGGTGAAACGAGACCAACTAGCCACGAGTTCTGAAATCGAAATCCGAAATACCAGGATTGTAGAGCTCGAAAAGTGGTGTGAAATCAAGCTAAAAATCACCGAATTCAGAACTCGGAGTCAACGGATATTCATAAAACCGTTTACGTAAAGAAACCACATTTCGCGGCTAACTTGGTGAAACGAGACCAACTAACCACGATTTCTGAAATCAAAATCCGAAACGCCAGGATCGTAGAGCTCGAATAGTAGTGTGAAATCAAGCTAAAAATCACCGAATTCAGAACTCGGAGTCAACGGATATTCATAAATCCAATTACGTAAAGAAACCACATTTCGCGGCTAACTAGGTGAAACGAGACCAACTAACCACGAGTTCTGAAATCAAAATCCGAAACGCCAGGATCGTAGAGCTCGAAAAGTAGTGTGAAATCAAGCTAAAAATCACCGAATTCAGAACTCGGAGTCAACGGATATTCATAAAACCGTTTACTTAAAGAAACCACATTTCGCGGCTAACTAGGTGAAACTAGACAAACTAGCCACGAGTTCTGAAATCGAAATCCGAAATGCCAGGATTGTAGAGCTCGAAAAGTAGTGTGAAATCAAGCTAAAAATCACCGAATTCAGAACTCGGAGTCAACGGATATTCATAAAACCGTTTACGTAAAGAAACCACATTTCGCGGCTAACTAGGTGAAACGAGACAAACTAGCCACGAGTTCTGAAATCGAAATCCGAAATACCAGGATTGTAGAGCTCGAAAAGTGGTGTGAAATCAAGCTAAAAATCACCGAATTCAGAACTCGGAGTCAACGGATATTCATAAAACCGTTTACGTAAAGAAACCACATTTCGCGGCTAACTAGGTGAAACGAGACCAACTAACCACGATTTCTGAAATCAAAATCCGAAACGCTAGGATCGTAGAGCTCGAATAGTAGTGTGAAATCAAGCTAAAAATCACCGAATTCAGAACTCGGAGTCAACGGATATTCATAAATCCAATTACGTAAAGAAACCACATTTCGCGGCTAACTAGGTGAAACGAGACCAACTAACCACGAGTTCTGAAATCAAAATCCGAAACGCCAGGATCGTAGAGCTCGAAAAGTAGTGTGAAATCAAGCTAAAAATCACCGAATTCAGAACTCGGAGTCAACGGATATTCATAAAACCGTTTACGTAAAGAAACCACATTTCGCGGCTAACTAGGTGAAACTAGACAAACTAGCCACGAGTTCTGAAATCGAAATCCGAAATGCCAGGATTGTAGAGCTCGAAAAGTAGTGTGAAATCAAGCTAAAAATCACCGAATTCAGAACTCGGAGTCAACGGATATTCATAAAACCGTTTACGTAAAGAAACCACATTTCGCGGCTAACTAGGTGAAACGAGACCAACTAACCACGAGTTCTGAAATCAAAATCCGAAACGCCAGGATTGTAGAGCTCGAAAAGTGGTGTGTAATCAAGCTAAAAATCACCGAATTCAGAAGTCGGAGTCAACGGATATTCATAAAACCGTTTACGTAAAGAAACCACATTACGCGGCTAACTGGGTGAAACGAGACCAACTAGCCACGAGTTCTGAAATCAAAATCCGAAACGCCAGGATCGAAGAGCTCGAAAAGTAGTGTGAAATCAAGCTAAAAATCACCGAATTCAGAACTCGGAGTCAACGGATATTCATAAAACCGTTTACGTAAAGAAACCACATTTCGCGGCTAACTAGGTGAAACGAGACCAACTAGCCACGAGTTCTGAAATCAAAATCCGAAACGCCAGGATCGAAGAGCTCGAAAAGTAGTGTGAAATCAAGCTAAAAATCACCGAATTCAGAACTCGGAGTCAACGGATATTCATAAAACCGTTTACGTAAAGAAACCACATTTCGCGGCTAACTAGGTGAAACGAGACCTACTAGCCACGAGTTCTGAAATCGAAAACCGAAAACCCAGGATTGTAGAGCTCAAAAAGTAGTGTAAAATCAAGCTAAAAATCACCGAGTTCAAAACTCGGAGTCAACGGATATTCATAAAACCGTTTACGTAAAGAAATCACATTTCGCGGCTAACTAGGTGATACGAGACCAACTAGCCGCGAGTTCTGAAATCAAAATCCGAAAAGCCTGGATTGTAGAGCTCGAAAAGTAGTGTGAAATCAAGCTAAAAATAACCGAATTCAGAACTCGGAGTCAACGGATATTCATAAAACCGTTACGTAAAGAAACCACATTTCGCGGCTAACTGGGTGAAACGAGACCAACTAGCCACGAGATCTGAAATCAAAATCCGAAACGCCAGGTTTGTAGAGCTCAAAAACTAGTGTGAAATCAAGCTAAAAATCACCGAATTCAGAACTCGGAGTCAACAGATATTCATAAAACCGTTTACGTAAAGAAATCACATTTCGCGGCTAAATAGGTGAATCGAGACCTACTTGCCACGAATTCTGAAATCAAAATCCGAAATTCCAGGATTGTAGAGCTCGAAAAGTAGTGTGAAATCAAGCTAAAAATCATCGAATTCAGAACTCGGAGTCAACGGATATTCATAAAACCGTTTACGTAAAGAAACCACATTTCGCGGCTAACTAGGTGAAACGAGACCTACTAGCCACGAGTTCTGAAATCAAAATCCGAAATGCCAGGATTGTAGAGCTCGAAAAGTAGTGTGAAATCAAGCTAAAAATCATCGAATTCAGAACTCGGAGTCAACGGATATTCATAAAACCGTTTACGTAAAGAAACCACATTTCGCGGCTAACTAGGTGAAACGAGACCTACTAGCCACGAGTTCTGAAATCGAAATCCGAAACTCCAGGATTGTAGAGCTCGAAAAGTAGTGTGAAATCAAGCTAAAAATCATCGAATTCACAACTCGGAGTCAACGGATATTCATAAAACCGTTTACGTAAAGAAACCACATTTCGCGGCTAACTAGGTGAAACGAGACAAACTAGCCACGAGTTCTGAAATAAAAATCCGAAACGCCAGGATTGTAGAGCTCGAAAAGTAGTGTGAAATCAAGCTAAAAATCACCGAATTCAGAACTCGGAGTCAACGGATATTCATAAAACCGTTTATGTAAAGAAACCACATTTCGCGGCTAAATAGGTGAAACGAGACCAACTAGCCACGAGTTCTGAAATCAAAATCCGAAATGCCAGGATTGTAGAGCTCGAAAAGTAGTGTGAAATCAAGCTAAAAATCACCGAATTCAGAACTCGGAGTCAACGGATATTCATAAATCCAATTACGTAAAGAAACCACATTTCGCGGCTAACTAGGTGAAACGAGACCAACTAACCACGAGTTCTGAAATCAAAATCCGAAACGCCAGGATCGTAGAGCTCGAAAAGTAGTGTGAAATCAAGCTAAAAATCACCGAATTCAGAACTCGGAGTCAACGGATATTCATAAAACCGTTTACGTAAAGAAACCACATTTCGCGGCTAACTAGGTGAAACGAGACAAACTAGCCACGAGTTCTGAAATCGAAATCCGAAATGCCAGGATTGTAGAGCTCGAAAAGTAGTGTGAAATCAAGCTAAAAATCACCGAATTCAGAACTCGGAGTCAACGGATATTCATAAAACCGTTTACGTAAAGAAACCACATTACGCGGCTAACTGGGTTAAACGAGACCAACTAGCCACGAGTTCTGAAATCAAAATCCGAAACGCCAGGATCGAAGAGCTCGAAAAGTAGTGTGAAATCAAGCTAAAAATCACCGAATTCAGAACTCGGAGTCAACGGATATTCATAAAACCGTTTATGTAAAGAAACCACATTTCGCGGCTAACTAGGTGAAACGAGACCAACTAGCCACGAGTTCTGAAATCAAAATCCGAAAAGCCAGGATCGAAGAGCTCGAAAAGTAGTGTGAAATCAAGCTAAAAATCACCGAATTCAGAACTCGTAGTCAACGGATATTCATAAAACTGTTTACGTAAAGAAACCACATTTCGCGGCTAACTAGGTGAAACGAGACCTACTAGCCACGAGTTCTGAAATCGAAAACCGAAAACCCAGGATTGTAGAGCTCAAAAAGTAGTGTAAAATCAAGCAAAAAATCACCGAGTTCAGAACTCGGAGTCAACGGATATTCATAAAACCGTTACGTAAAGAAACCACATTTCGCGGCTAACTGGGTGAAACGAGACCAACTAGCCACGAGATCTGAAATCAAAATCCGAAACGCCAGGTTTGTAGAGCTCGAAAACTAGTGTGAAATCAAGCTAAAAATCACCGAATTCAGAACTCGGAGTCAACAGATATTCATAAAACCGTTTACGTAAAGAAATCACATTTCGCGGCTAAATAGGTGAATCGAGACCTACTTGCCACGAATTCTGAAATCAAAATCCGAAATTCCAGGATTGTAGAGCTCGAAAAGTAGTGTGAAATCAAGCTAAAAATCACCGAATTCAGAACTCGGAGTCAACGGATATTCATAAAACCGTTTACGTAAAGAAACCACATTTCGCGGCTAACTAGGTGAAAGTAGACAAACTAGCCACGAGTTCTGAAATCGAAATCCGAAATGCCAGGATTGTAGAGCTCGAAAAGTAGTGTGAAATCAAGCTAAAAATCACCGAATTCAGAACTCGGAGTCAACGGATATTCATAAAACCGTTTACGTAAAGAAACCACATTTCGCGGCTAACTAGGTGAAACGAGACCAACTAGCCACGAGTTCTGAAATCGAAATCCGAAATACCAGGATTGTAGAGCTCGAAAAGTGGTGTGAAATCAAGCTAAAAATCACCGAATTCAGAACTCGGAGTCAACGGATATTCATAAAACCGTTTACGTAAAGAAACCACATTTCGCGGCTAACTTGGTGAAACGAGACCAACTAACCACGATTTCTGAAATCAAAATCCGAAACGCCAGGATCGTAGAGCTCGAATAGTAGTGTGAAATCAAGCTAAAAATCACCGAATTCAGAACTCGGAGTCAACGGATATTCATAAATCCAATTACGTAAAGAAACCACATTTCGCGGCTAACTAGGTGAAACGAGACCAACTAACCACGAGTTCTGAAATCAAAATCCGAAACGCCAGGATCGTAGAGCTCGAAAAGTAGTGTGAAATCAAGCTAAAAATCACCGAATTCAGAACTCGGAGTCAACGGATATTCATAAAACCGTTTACTTAAAGAAACCACATTTCGCGGCTAACTAGGTGAAACTAGACAAACTAGCCACGAGTTCTGAAATCGAAATCCGAAATGCCAGGATTGTAGAGCTCGAAAAGTAGTGTGAAATCAAGCTAAAAATCACCGAATTCAGAACTCGGAGTCAACGGATATTCATAAAACCGTTTACGTAAAGAAACCACATTTCGCGGCTAACTAGGTGAAACGAGACAAACTAGCCACGAGTTCTGAAATCGAAATCCGAAATACCAGGATTGTAGAGCTCGAAAAGTGGTGTGAAATCAAGCTAAAAATCACCGAATTCAGAACTCGGAGTCAACGGATATTCATAAAACCGTTTACGTAAAGAAACCACATTTCGCGGCTAACTAGGTGAAACGAGACCAACTAACCACGATTTCTGAAATCAAAATCCGAAACGCTAGGATCGTAGAGCTCGAATAGTAGTGTGAAATCAAGCTAAAAATCACCGAATTCAGAACTCGGAGTCAACGGATATTCATAAATCCAATTACGTAAAGAAACCACATTTCGCGGCTAACTAGGTGAAACGAGACCAACTAACCACGAGTTCTGAAATCAAAATCCGAAACGCCAGGATCGTAGAGCTCGAAAAGTAGTGTGAAATCAAGCTAAAAATCACCGAATTCAGAACTCGGAGTCAACGGATATTCATAAAACCGTTTACGTAAAGAAACCACATTTCGCGGCTAACTAGGTGAAACTAGACAAACTAGCCACGAGTTCTGAAATCGAAATCCGAAATGCCAGGATTGTAGAGCTCGAAAAGTAGTGTGAAATCAAGCTAAAAATCACCGAATTCAGAACTCGGAGTCAACGGATATTCATAAAACCGTTTACGTAAAGAAACCACATTTCGCGGCTAACTAGGTGAAACGAGACCAACTAACCACGAGTTCTGAAATCAAAATCCGAAATACCAGGATTGTAGAGCTCGAAAAGTAGTGTGAAATCAAGCTAAAAATCACCGAATTCAGAACTCGGAGTCAACGGATATTCATAAAACCGTTTATGTAAAGAAACCACATTTCGCGGCTAAATAGGTGAAACGAGACCAACTAGCCACGAGTTCTGAAATCAAAATCCGAAATACCAGGATTGTAGAGCTCGAAAAGTAGTGTGAAATCAAGCTAAAAATCACAGAATTCGGAACTCGGAGTCAAGGGATATTCATAAAACCGTTACGTAAAGAAACCACATTTCGCGGCTAACTGGGTGAAACGAGACCAACTAGCCACGAGTTCTGAAATTAAAATCCGAAATGCCAGGATTGTAGAGCTCGAAAAGTAGTGTGAAATCAAGCTAAAAATCACCGAATTCAGAACTCGGAGTCAACGGATATTCATAAATCAAATTACGTAAAGAAACCACATTTCGCGGCTAACTAGGTGAAACGAGACCAACTAACCACGAGTTCTGAAATCAAAATCCGAAACGCCAGGATCGTAGAGCTCGAAAAGTAGTGTGAAATCAAGCTAAAAATCACCGAATTCAGAACTCGGAGTCAACGGATATTCATAAAACCGTTTACGTAAAGAAACCACATTTCGCGGCTAACTAGGTGAAAGTAGACAAACTAGCCACGAGTTCTGAAATCGAAATCCGAAATGCCAGGATTGTAGAGCTCGAAAAGTAGTGTGAAATCAAGCTAAAAATCACCGAATTCAGAACTCGGAGTCAACGGATATTCATAAAACCGTTTACGTAAAGAAACCACATTTCGCGGCTAACTAGGTGAAACGAGACCAACTAGCCACGAGTTCTGAAATCGAAATCCGAAATACCAGGATTGTAGAGCTCGAAAAGTGGTGTGAAATCAAGCTAAAAATCACCGAATTCAGAACTCGGAGTCAACGGATATTCATAAAACCGTTTACGTAAAGAAACCACATTTCGCGGCTAACTTGGTGAAACGAGACCAACTAACCACGATTTCTGAAATCAAAATCCGAAACGCCAGGATCGTAGAGCTCGAATAGTAGTGTGAAATCAAGCTAAAAATCACCGAATTCAGAACTCGGAGTCAACGGATATTCATTAATCCAATTACGTAAAGAAACCACATTTCGCGGCTAACTAGGTGAAACGAGACCAACTAACCACGAGTTCTGAAATCAAAATCCGAAACGCCAGGATCGTAGAGCTCGAAAAGTAGTGTGAAATCAAGCTAAAAATCACCGAATTCAGAACTCGGAGTCAACGGATATTCATAAAACCGTTTACTTAAAGAAACCACATTTCGCGGCTAACTAGGTGAAACTAGACAAACTAGCCACGAGTTCTGAAATCGAAATCCGAAATGCCAGGATTGTAGAGCTCGAAAAGTAGTGTGAAATCAAGCTAAAAATCACCGAATTCAGAACTCGGAGTCAACGGATATTCATAAAACCGTTTACGTAAAGAAACCACATTTCGCGGCTAACTAGGTGAAACGAGACAAACTAGCCACGAGTTCTGAAATCGAAATCCGAAATACCAGGATTGTAGAGCTCGAAAAGTGGTGTGAAATCAAGCTAAAAATCACCGAATTCAGAACTCGGAGTCAACGGATATTCATAAAACCGTTTACGTAAAGAAACCACATTTCGCGGCTAACTAGGTGAAACGAGACCAACTAACCACGATTTCTGAAATCAAAATCCGAAATACCAGGATTGTAGAGCTCGAAAAGTAGTGTGAAATCAAGCTAAAAATCACCGAATTCAGAACTCGGAGTCAACGGATATTCATAAAACCGTTTATGTAAAGAAACCACATTTCGCGGCTAAATAGGTGAAACGAGACCAACTAGCCACGAGTTCTGAAATCAAAATCCGAAATACCAGGATTGTAGAGCTCGAAAAGTAGTGTGAAATCAAGCTAAAAATCACAGAATTCGGAACTCGGAGTCAAGGGATATTCATAAAACCGTTACGTAAAGAAACCACATTTCGCGGCTAACTGGGTGAAACGAGACCAACTAGCCACGAGTTCTGAAATTAAAATCCGAAATGCCAGGATTGTAGAGCTCGAAAAGTAGTGTGAAATCAAGCTAAAAATCACCGAATTCAGAACTCGGAGTCAACGGATATTCATAAATCAAATTACGTAAAGAAACCACATTTCGCGGCTAACTAGGTGAAACGAGACCAACTAACCACGAGTTCTGAAATCAAAATCCGAAACGCCAGGATCGTAGAGCTCGAAAAGTAGTGTGAAATCAAGCTAAAAATCACCGAATTCAGAACTCGGAGTCAACGGATATTCATAAAACCGTTTACGTAAAGAAACCACATTTCGCGGCTAACTAGGTGAAAGTAGACAAACTAGCCACGAGTTCTGAAATCGAAATCCGAAATGCCAGGATTGTAGAGCTCGAAAAGTAGTGTGAAATCAAGCTAAAAATCACCGAATTCAGAACTCGGAGTCAACGGATATTCATAAAACCGTTTACGTAAAGAAACCACATTTCGCGGCTAACTAGGTGAAACGAGACCAACTAGCCACGAGTTCTGAAATCGAAATCCGAAATACCAGGATTGTAGAGCTCGAAAAGTGGTGTGAAATCAAGCTAAAAATCACCGAATTCAGAACTCGGAGTCAACGGATATTCATAAAACCGTTTACGTAAAGAAACCACATTTCGCGGCTAACTTGGTGAAACGAGACCAACTAACCACGATTTCTGAAATCAAAATCCGAAACGCCAGGATCGTAGAGCTCGAATAGTAGTGTGAAATCAAGCTAAAAATCACCGAATTCAGAACTCGGAGTCAACGGATATTCATTAATCCAATTACGTAAAGAAACCACATTTCGCGGCTAACTAGGTGAAACGAGACCAACTAACCACGAGTTCTGAAATCAAAATCCGAAACGCCAGGATCGTAGAGCTCGAAAAGTAGTGTGAAATCAAGCTAAAAATCACCGAATTCAGAACTCGGAGTCAACGGATATTCATAAAACCGTTTACTTAAAGAAACCACATTTCGCGGCTAACTAGGTGAAACTAGACAAACTAGCCACGAGTTCTGAAATCGAAATCCGAAATGCCAGGATTGTAGAGCTCGAAAAGTAGTGTGAAATCAAGCTAAAAATCACCGAATTCAGAACTCGGAGTCAACGGATATTCATAAAACCGTTTACGTAAAGAAACCACATTTCGCGGCTAACTAGGTGAAACGAGACAAACTAGCCACGAGTTCTGAAATCGAAATCCGAAATACCAGGATTGTAGAGCTCGAAAAGTGGTGTGAAATCAAGCTAAAAATCACCGAATTCAGAACTCGGAGTCAACGGATATTCATAAAACCGTTTACGTAAAGAAACCACATTTCGCGGCTAACTAGGTGAAACGAGACCAACTAACCACGATTTCTGAAATCAAAATCCGAAACGCTAGGATCGTAGAGCTCGAATAGTAGTGTGAAATCAAGCTAAAAATCACCGAATTCAGAACTCGGAGTCAACGGATATTCATAAATCCAATTACGTAAAGAAACCACATTTCGCGGCTAACTAGGTGAAACGAGACCAACTAACCACGAGTTCTGAAATCAAAATCCGAAACGCCAGGATCGTAGAGCTCGAAAAGTAGTGTGAAATCAAGCTAAAAATCACCGAATTCAGAACTCGGAGTCAACGGATATTCATAAAACCGTTTACGTAAAGAAACCACATTTCGCGGCTAACTAGGTGAAACTAGACAAACTAGCCACGAGTTCTGAAATCGAAATCCGAAATGCCAGGATTGTAGAGCTCGAAAAGTAGTGTGAAATCAAGCTAAAAATCACCGAATTCAGAACTCGGAGTCAACGGATATTCATAAAACCGTTTACGTAAAGAAACCACATTTCGCGGCTAACTAGGTGAAACGAGACCAACTAACCACGAGTTCTGAAATCAAAATCCGAAACGCCAGGATTGTAGAGCTCGAAAAGTGGTGTGTAATCAAGCTAAAAATCACCGAATTCAGAACTCGGAGTCAACGGATATTCATAAAACCGTTTACGTAAAGAAACCACATTACGCGGCTAACTGGGTGAAACGAGACCAACTAGCCACGAGTTCTGAAATCAAAATCCGAAACGCCAGGATCGAAGAGCTCGAAAAGTAGTGTGAAATCAAGCTAAAAATCACCGAATTCAGAACTCGGAGTCAACGGATATTCATAAAACCGTTTACGTAAAGAAACCACATTTCGCGGCTAACTAGGTGAAACGAGACCAACTAGCCACGAGTTCTGAAATCAAAATCCGAAACGCCAGGATCGAAGAGCTCGAAAAGTAGTGTGAAATCAAGCTAAAAATCACCGAATTCAGAACTCGGAGTCAACGGATATTCATAAAACCGTTTACGTAAAGAAACCACATTTCGCGGCTAACTAGGTGAAACGAGACCTACTAGCCACGAGTTCTGAAATCGAAAACCGAAAACCCAGGATTGTAGAGCTCAAAAAGTAGTGTAAAATCAAGCTAAAAATCACCGAGTTCAAAACTCGGAGTCAACGGATATTCATAAAACCGTTTACGTAAAGAAATCACATTTCGCGGCTAACTAGGTGATACGAGACCAACTAGCCGCGAGTTCTGAAATCAAAATCCGAAAAGCCTGGATTGTAGAGCTCGAAAAGTAGTGTGAAATCAAGCTAAAAATAACCGAATTCAGAACTCGGAGTCAACGGATATTCATAAAACCGTTACGTAAAGAAACCACATTTCGCGGCTAACTGGGTGAAACGAGACCAACTAGCCACGAGATCTGAAATCAAAATCCGAAACGCCAGGTTTGTAGAGCTCAAAAACTAGTGTGAAATCAAGCTAAAAATCACCGAATTCAGAACTCGGAGTCAACAGATATTCATAAAACCGTTTACGTAAAGAAATCACATTTCGCGGCTAAATAGGTGAATCGAGACCTACTTGCCACGAATTCTGAAATCAAAATCCGAAATTCCAGGATTGTAGAGCTCGAAAAGTAGTGTGAAATCAAGCTAAAAATCATCGAATTCAGAACTCGGAGTCAACGGATATTCATAAAACCGTTTACGTAAAGAAACCACATTTCGCGGCTAACTAGGTGAAACGAGACCTACTAGCCACGAGTTCTGAAATCAAAATCCGAAATGCCAGGATTGTAGAGCTCGAAAAGTAGTGTGAAATCAAGCTAAAAATCATCGAATTCAGAACTCGGAGTCAACGGATATTCATAAAACCGTTTACGTAAAGAAACCACATTTCGCGGCTAACTAGGTGAAACGAGACCTACTAGCCACGAGTTCTGAAATCGAAATCCGAAACTCCAGGATTGTAGAGCTCGAAAAGTAGTGTGAAATCAAGCTAAAAATCATCGAATTCACAACTCGGAGTCAACGGATATTCATAAAACCGTTTACGTAAAGAAACCACATTTCGCGGCTAACTAGGTGAAACGAGACAAACTAGCCACGAGTTCTGAAATAAAAATCCGAAACGCCAGGATTGTAGAGCTCGAAAAGTAGTGTGAAATCAAGCTAAAAATCACCGAATTCAGAACTCGGAGTCAACGGATATTCATAAAACCGTTTATGTAAAGAAACCACATTTCGCGGCTAAATAGGTGAAACGAGACCAACTAGCCACGAGTTCTGAAATCAAAATCCGAAATGCCAGGATTGTAGAGCTCGAAAAGTAGTGTGAAATCAAGCTAAAAATCACCGAATTCAGAACTCGGAGTCAACGGATATTCATAAATCCAATTACGTAAAGAAACCACATTTCGCGGCTAACTAGGTGAAACGAGACCAACTAACCACGAGTTCTGAAATCAAAATCCGAAACGCCAGGATCGTAGAGCTCGAAAAGTAGTGTGAAATCAAGCTAAAAATCACCGAATTCAGAACTCGGAGTCAACGGATATTCATAAAACCGTTTACGTAAAGAAACCACATTTCGCGGCTAACTAGGTGAAACGAGACAAACTAGCCACGAGTTCTGAAATCGAAATCCGAAATGCCAGGATTGTAGAGCTCGAAAAGTAGTGTGAAATCAAGCTAAAAATCACCGAATTCAGAACTCGGAGTCAACGGATATTCATAAAACCGTTTACGTAAAGAAACCACATTACGCGGCTAACTGGGTTAAACGAGACCAACTAGCCACGAGTTCTGAAATCAAAATCCGAAACGCCAGGATCGAAGAGCTCGAAAAGTAGTGTGAAATCAAGCTAAAAATCACCGAATTCAGAACTCGGAGTCAACGGATATTCATAAAACCGTTTATGTAAAGAAACCACATTTCGCGGCTAACTAGGTGAAACGAGACCAACTAGCCACGAGTTCTGAAATCAAAATCCGAAAAGCCAGGATCGAAGAGCTCGAAAAGTAGTGTGAAATCAAGCTAAAAATCACCGAATTCAGAACTCGTAGTCAACGGATATTCATAAAACTGTTTACGTAAAGAAACCACATTTCGCGGCTAACTAGGTGAAACGAGACCTACTAGCCACGAGTTCTGAAATCGAAAACCGAAAACCCAGGATTGTAGAGCTCAAAAAGTAGTGTAAAATCAAGCAAAAAATCACCGAGTTCAGAACTCGGAGTCAACGGATATTCATAAAACCGTTACGTAAAGAAACCACATTTCGCGGCTAACTGGGTGAAACGAGACCAACTAGCCACGAGATCTGAAATCAAAATCCGAAACGCCAGGTTTGTAGAGCTCGAAAACTAGTGTGAAATCAAGCTAAAAATCACCGAATTCAGAACTCGGAGTCAACAGATATTCATAAAACCGTTTACGTAAAGAAATCACATTTCGCGGCTAAATAGGTGAATCGAGACCTACTTGCCACGAATTCTGAAATCAAAATCCGAAATTCCAGGATTGTAGAGCTCGAAAAGTAGTGTGAAATCAAGCTAAAAATCATCGAATTCAGAACTCGGAGTCAACGGATATTCATAAAACCGTTTATGTAAAGAAACCACATTTCGCGGCTAAATAGGTGAAACGAGACCAACTAGCCACGAGTTCTGAAATCAAAATCCGAAATACCAGGATTGTAGAGCTCGAAAAGTAGTGTGAAATCAAGCTAAAAATCACAGAATTCGGAACTCGGAGTCAAGGGATATTCATAAAACCGTTACGTAAAGAAACCACATTTCGCGGCTAACTGGGTGAAACGAGACCAACTAGCCACGAGTTCTGAAATCAAAATCCGAAATGCCAGGATTGTAGAGCTCGAAAAGTAGTGTGAAATCAAGCTAAAAATCACCGAATTCAGAACTCGGAGTCAACGGATATTCATAAATCCAATTACGTAAAGAAACCACATTTCGCGGCTAACTAGGTGAAACGAGACCAACTAACCACGAGTTCTGAAATCGAAAACCGAAAACCCAGGATTGTAGAGCTCAAAAAGTAGTGTAAAATCAAGCTAAAAATCACCGAGTTCAAAACTCGGAGTCAACGGATATTCATAAAACCGTTTAAGTAAAGAAATCACATTTCGCGGCTAACTAGGTGAAACGAGACCAACTAGCCACGAGTTCTGAAATCAAAATCCGAAATGCCAGGATTGTAGAGCTCGAAAAATAGTGTGAAATCAAGCTAAAAATAACCGAATTCAGAACTCGGAGTCAACGGATATTCATAAAACCGTTACGTAAAGAAACCACATTTCGCGGCTAACTGGGTGAAACGAGACCAACTAGCCACGAGTTCTGAAATCAAAATCCGAAACGCCAGGTTTGTAGAGCTCGAAAACTAGTGTGAAATCAAGCTAAAAATCACCGAATTCAGAACTCGGAGTCAACAGATATTCATAAAACCGTTTACGTAAAGAAACCACATTTCGCGGCTAACTAGGTGAAACGAGACCTACTAGCCACGAGTTCTGAAATCAAAATCCGAAATGCCAGGATTGTAGAGCTCGAAAAGTAGTGTGAAATCAAGCTAAAAATCATCGAATTCACAACTCGGAGTCAACGGATATTCATAAAACCGTTTACGTAAAGAAACCACATTTCGCGGCTAACTAGGTGAAATGAGACAAACTAGCCACGAGTTCTGAAATAAAAATCCGAAACTCCAGGATTGTAGAGCTCGAAAAGTAGTGTGAAATCAAGCTAAAAATCACCGAATTCAGAACTCGGAGTCAACGGATATTCATAAAACCGTTTATGTAAAGAAACCACATTTCGCGGCTAAATAGGTGAAACGAGACCAACTAGCCACGAGTTCTGAAATCAAAATCCGAAATACCAGGATTGTAGAGCTCGAAAAGTAGTGTGAAATCAAGCTAAAAATCACAGAATTCGGAACTCGGAGTCAAGGGATATTCATAAAACCGTTACGTAAAGAAACCACATTTCGCGGCTAACTGGGTGAAACGAGACCAACTAGCCACGAGTTCTGAAATCAAAATCCGAAATGCCAGGATTGTAGAGCTCGAAAAGTAGTGTGAAATCAAGCTAAAAATCACCGAATTCAGAACTCGGAGTCAACAGATATTCATAAAACCGTTTACGTAAAGAAATCACATTTCGCGGCTATATAGGTGAATCGAGACCTACTAGCCACGAATTCTGAAATCAAAATCCAAAATTCCAGGATTGTAGAGCTCGAAATGTAGTGTGAAATCAAGCTAAAAATCATCGAATTCAGAACTCGGAGTCAACGGATATTCATAAAACCGTTTACGTAAAGAAACCACATTTCGCGGCTAACTAGGTGAAACGAGACCTACTAGCCACGAGTTCGGAAATCAAAATCCGAAACTGTAGGATTGTAGACCTCGAAAAGTAGTGTGAAATCAAGCTAAAAATCACCGAATTCAGAACTCAGAATCAACGGATATTCATAAAACCGTTTACGTAAAGAAACCACATTTCGCGGCTAACTTGGTGAAACGAGACCAACTAGCCACGAATTCTGAAATCAAAATCCGAAACGGCAGGATTGTAGAGCTCAAAAAGTAGTGTGAAATCAAGCTAAAAATCACCTAATTTAGAACTCGGAGTCAACGGATATTCATAAAACCGTTTAAGTAAAGAAACCACATTTCGCGGCTAACTAGGTGAAACGAGACCAACTAGGCACGAGTTCTGAAATCAAAATCAGAAACGCCAGGATCGTAGAGCTCGAAAAGTAGTGTGAAATCAAGCTAAAAATCACCGAATTCAGAACTCGGAGTCAACGGATATTCATAAAACCGTTTACGTAAAGAAACCACATTTCGCGGCTAACTAGGTGAAACGAGACAAACTAGCCACGAGTTCTGAAATCAAAATCCGAAACTCCAGGATTGTAGAGCTTGAAAATTAGTGTGAAATCAAGCTAAAAATCATCGAATTCAGAACTCGGAGTCAACGGATATTCATAAAACCGTTTACGTAAAGAAACCACATTTCGCGGCTAACTAGGTGAAACGAGACAAACTCGCCACGAGTTCTGAAATCAAAATCCGAAATTCCAGGATTGTAGAGCTCGAAAAGTAGTGTGAAATCAAGCTAAAAATCACCGAATTCAGAACTCGGAGTCAACGGATATTCATAAAACCGTTTACGTAAAGAAACCACATTTCCCGGCTAACTAGGTGAAACGAGACCAACTAGCCACGAGTTCTGAAATCAAAATCCGAAATGCCAGGATCGTAGATCTCGAAAAGTAGTGTGAAATCAAGCTAAAAATCACCGAATTCAGAACTCGGAGTCAACGGATATTCATAAAACCGTTTACGTAAAGAAACCACATTTCGCGGCTAACTACGTGAAACGAGACCAACTAGCCACGAGTTCTGAAATCAAAATCCGAAACGCCAGGATCGTAGAGCTCGAAAAGTAGTGTGAAATCAAGCTAAAAATCACCGAATTCAGAACTCGGAGTCAACGGATATTCATAAAACCATTTACGTAAAGAAACCACATTTCGCGGCTAACTAGGTGAAACGAGACAAACTAGCCACGAGTTCTGAAATCGAAATCCAAAATGCCAGGATTGTGGAGCTCGAAAAGTAGTGTGAAATCAAGCTAAAAATCACCGAATTCAGAACTCGGAGTCAACGGATATTCATAAAACCGTTTACGTAAAGAAACCACATTTCACGGCTAACTAGGTGAAACGAGACCAACTAGCCACGAGTTCTGAAATCAAAATCCGAAACACCAGGATCGTAGAGCTCGAAAAGTAGTGTGAAATCAAGCTAAAAATCACCGAATTCAGAACTCGGAGTCAACGGATATTCATAAAACCGTTTACGTAAAGAAACCACATTTCGCGGCTAACTTGGTGAAACGAGATCTACTAGCCACGAGTTCTGAAATCAAAATCCGAAATGCCAGGATTGTAGAGCTTGAAAAGTAGTGTGAAATCAAGCTAAAAATCACCGAATTCAGAACTCGGAGTCAACGGATATTCATAAAACCGTTTACGTAAAGAAACCACATTTTGCGGCTAACTAGGTGAAACGAGACCAACTAGCCACGAATTCTGAAATCAAAATCCGAAATGCCAGGATCGTAGAGCTCAAAAAGTAGTGTGAAATCAAGCTAAAAATCACCGAATTCAGAACTCGGAGTCAACGGTTATTCATAAAACCGTTTACGTAAAGAAACCACATTTCGCGGCTAACTGGGTGAAACGAGACCAACTAGCCACGAGTTCTGAAATCAAAATCCGAAATGCCAGGATCGTAGAGCTCGAAAAGTAGTGTGAAATCAAGCTAAAAATCACCCAATTCAGAACTCGGAGTCAACGAATATTCATAAAACCGTTTACGTAAAGAAACCACATTTCGCGGTAACTGGGTGAAACGAGACCAACTAGTCACGAGTTATGAAATCAAAATCCGAAATGCCAGGATCGTAGAGCTCGAAAAGTAGTGTGAAAGCAAGCTAAAAATCACCGAATTCAGAACTCGGAGTCAACGGATATTCATAAAATCGTTTACGTAAAGAAACCACATTTCGCGGCTAACTAGGTGAAACGAGACCAACTAGCCACGAGTTCTGAAATCAAAATCCGAAACGCCAGGATCGTAGAGCTCGAAAAGTAGTGTGAAATCAAGCTAAAAATCACCGAATTCAGAACTCGGAGTCAACGGATATTCATAAAACCGTTTACGTAAAGAAACCACATTTCGCGGCTAACTACGTGAAACGAGACCAACTAGCCACGAGTTCTGAAATCAAAATCCGAAACGCCAGGATCGTAGAGCTCGAAAAGTAGTGTGAAATCAAGCTAAAAATCACCGAATTCAGAACTCGGAGTCAACGGATATTCATAAAACCATTTACGTAAAGAAACCACATTTCGCGGCTAACTAGGTGAAACGAGACAAACTAGCCACGAGTTCTGAAATCGAAATCCAAAATGCCAGGATTGTGGAGCTCGAAAAGTAGTGTGAAATCAAGCTAAAAATCACCGAATTCAGAACTCGGAGTCAACGGATATTCATAAAACCGTTTACGTAAAGAAACCACATTTCACGGCTAACTAGGTGAAACGAGACCAACTAGCCACGAGTTCTGAAATCAAAATCCGAAACACCAGGATCGTAGAGCTCGAAAAGTAGTGTGAAATCAAGCTAAAAATCACCGAATTCAGAACTCGGAGTCAACGGATATTCATAAAACCGTTTACGTAAAGAAACCACATTTCGCGGCTAACTTGGTGAAACGAGATCTACTAGCCACGAGTTCTGAAATCAAAATCCGAAATGCCAGGATTGTAGAGCTTGAAAAGTAGTGTGAAATCAAGCTAAAAATCACCGAATTCAGAACTCGGAGTCAACGGATATTCATAAAACCGTTTACGTAAAGAAACCACATTTTGCGGCTAACTAGGTGAAACGAGACCAACTAGCCACGAATTCTGAAATCAAAATCCGAAATGCCAGGATCGTAGAGCTCAAAAAGTAGTGTGAAATCAAGCTAAAAATCACCGAATTCAGAACTCGGAGTCAACGGTTATTCATAAAACCGTTTACATAAAGAAACCACATTTCGCGGCTAACTAGGTGAAACGAGACCTACTAGCCACGAGTTCTGAAATAAAAATCTGAAACGCCAGGATTGTAGAGCTCAAAAATTAGTGTGAAATCAAGCTAAAAATCACCGAATTCAGAACTCGGAGTCAACGGATATTCATAAAACCGTTTACGTAAAGAAACCACATTTCGCGGCTAACTAGGTGAAACGAGACCTACTAGCCACGAGTTCTGAAATCGAAATCCGAAAACCCAGGACTGTACAACTCGAAAAGTAGTGTGAAATCATGCTAAAAATCACCGAATCCAGAACTCGGAGTCAATGGATATTCATAAAACCGTTTACGTAAAAAAACCACATTTCGCGGC
Source organism: Euonymus europaeus (assembly GCA_963580455.1). Taxonomy (NCBI): domain Eukaryota; kingdom Viridiplantae; phylum Streptophyta; class Magnoliopsida; order Celastrales; family Celastraceae; genus Euonymus; species Euonymus europaeus. Next base: position 294,768 of record OY756969.1, on the reverse strand, counting down.
TAACTAGGTGAAACGAGACCTACTAGCCACGAGTTCTGAAATCGAAATCCGAAAATCCAGGATTGTACAGCTCGAAAAGTAGTGTGAAATCAAGCTAAAAATCACCGAATTCAGAACTCGGAGTCAACGGATATTCATAAAACCGTTTACGTAAAGAAACCACATTTCGCGGATAAATAGGTGAAACGAGACCAACTAGCGAAGAGTTCTGAAATCAAAATCCCAAAAGCCAGGATTGTAGAGCTCGAAAACTAGTGTGTAATCAAGCTAAAAATCACCGAATTCAGAACTCGGAGTCAACGGATATTCATAAAACCGTTTACGTAAAGAAACCACATTTTGCGGCTAAATAGGTGAATCGAGACCTACTAGCCACGTGTTCTGAAATCCAAATCCGAAATGCCAGGATTCTAGAGCTCAAAAAGTAGTGTGAAATCAAGCTAAAAATCACCGAATTCAGAACTCGGAGTCAACGGATATTCATAAAACCGTTTACATAAAGAAACCACATTTCGCGGCTAACTAGGTGAAACGAGACCAACTAGCCACGAGTTCTGAAATCAAAATCCGAAAACCCAGGATTGTACAGCTCGAAAAGTAGTGTGAAATCAAGCTAAAAATCACCGAATTCAGAACTCGGAGTCAACGGATATTCATAAAACCGTTTACGTAAAGAAACCACATTTCGCGGCTAACTAGGTGAAACGAGACCTACTTGCCACGAGTTCTGAAATCAAAATCCGAAACGCCAGGATTGTAGAGCTCAAAAATTAGTGTGAAATCAAGCTAAAAATCACCGAATTCAGAACTCGGAGTCAACGGATATTCATAAAACCGTTTACGTAAAGAAACCACATTTCGCGGCTAACTAGGTGAAACGAGACCTACTAGCCACGACTTCTGAAATCGAAATCCGAAAACCCAGGATTGTACAGCTCGAAAAGTAGTGTGAAATCATGCTAAAAATCACCGAATTCAGAACTCGGAGTCAACGGATATTCATAAAACCGTTTACGTAAAAAAACCACATTTCGCGGCTAACTAGGTGAAACAAGACCTACTAGCCACGAGTTCTGAAATCGAAATCCGAAAATCCAGGATTGTACAGATCAAAAAGTAGTGTGAAATCAAGCTAAAAATCACCGAATTCAGAACTCGGAGTCAACGGATATTCATAAAACCGTTTACGTAAAGAAACCACATTTCACGGATAAATAGGTGAAACGAGACCAACTAGCCACGAGTTCTAAAATCAAAATTCGAAACGCCAGGATTGTAGAGCTCGAAAAGTAGTGTGTAATCAAGCTAAAAATCACCGAATTCAGAACTCGGAGTCAACGGATATTCATAAAACCGTTTACGTAAAGAAACCACATTTCGCGGCTAAATAGGTGAAACAAGACCAACTAGCCACGAGTTCTGAAATCAAAATCCAAAATGCCAGGATTGTAGAGCTCGAAAAGTAGGGTGTAATCAAGCTAAAAATCACCGAATTCAGAACTCGGAGTCAACGGATATTCATAAAACCGTTTACGTAAAGAAACCACATTTCGCGGCAAAATAGGTGAATCGAGACCTACTAGCCTCGAGTTCTGAAATCAAAATCCCAAATGCCAGGATATTAGAGCTCGAAAAGTAGTGTGAAAACAAGCTAAAAATCACCGAATTCAGAACTCGGAGTCAACGGATATTCATAAAACCGTTTACGTAAAGAAATCACATTTCGCGGCTAACTAGGTGAAACAAGACCAACTAGCCACGAGTTCTGAAATCAAAATCCGAAACTCCAGGATTGTAGAGCTCGAAAAGTAGTGTGAAATCAAGCTAAAAATCACCGAATTCAGAACTCGGAGTCAACGGATATTCATAAAACCGTTTATGTAAAGAAACCACATTTCGCGGCTAAATAGGTGAAACGAGACCAACTAGCCACGAGTTCTGAAATCAAAATCCGAAATACCAGGATTGTAGAGCTCGAAAAGTAGTGTGAAATCAAGCTAAAAATCACAGAATTCGGAACTCGGAGTCAAGGGATATTCATAAAACCGTTACGTAAAGAAACCACATTTCGCGGCTAACTGGGTGAAACGAGACCAACTAGCCACGAGTTCTGAAATCAAAATCCGAAATTCCAGGATTGTAGAGCTCGAAAAGTAGTGTGAAATCAAGCTAAAAATCACCGAATTCAGAACTCGGAGTCAACAGATATTCATAAAACCGTTTACGTAAAGAAATCACATTTCGCGGCTATATAGGTGAATCGAGACCTACTAGCCACGAATTCTGAAATCAAAATCCGAAATTCCAGGATTGTAGAGCTCGAAATGTAGTGTGAAATCAAGCTAAAAATCATCGAATTCAGAACTCGGAGTCAACGGATATTCATAAAACCGTTTACGTAAAGAAACCACATTTCGCGGCTAACTAGGTGAAACGAGACCTACTAGCCACGAGTTCGGAAATCAAAATCCGAAACTGTAGGATTGTAGACCTCGAAAAGTAGTGTGAAATCAAGCTAAAAATCACCGAATTCAGAACTCAGAATCAACGGATATTCATAAAACCGTTTACGTAAAGAAACCACATTTCGCGGCTAACTTGGTGAAACGAGACCAACTAGCCACGAGTTCTGAAATCAAAATCCAAAATGCCAGGATTGTAGAGCTCGAAAAGTAGGGTGTAATCAAGCTAAAAATCACCGAATTCAGAACTCGGAGTCAACGGATATTCATAAAACCGTTTACGTAAAGAAACCACATTTCGCGGCAAAATAGGTGAATCGAGACCTACTAGCCTCGAGTTCTGAAATCAAAATCCCAAATGCCAGGATATTAGAGCTCGAAAAGTAGTGTGAAAACAAGCTAAAAATCACCGAATTCAGAACTCGGAGTCAACGGATATTCATAAAACCGTTTACGTAAAGAAATCACATTTCGCGGCTAACTAGGTGAAACGAGACCAACTAGCCACGAGTTCTGAAATCAAAATCCGAAACTCCAGGATTGTAGAGCTCGAAAAGTAGTGTGAAATCAAGCTAAAAATCAACGAATTCAGAACTCTTTGTCAACGGATATTCATAAAACCATTTACGTAAAAAAACCACATTTCGCGGCTAACTAGGTGAAACGAGACCTACTAGCCACGACTTCTGAAATCGAAATCTGAAAACCCAGGATTGTACAGCTCGAAAAGTAGTGTGAAATCAAGCAAAAAATCACCGAATTCAGAACTCGGAGTGAACGGATATTCATAAAACCGTTTACGTAAAGAAATCACATTTCGCGGCTAACTAGGTGAAACGAGACCAACTAGCCACGAGTTCTGAAATCAAAATCCGAAACTCCAGGATTGTAGAGCTCGAAAAGTAGTGTGAAATCAAGCTAAAAATCAACGAATTCAGAACTCGGAGTCAACGGATATTCATAAAACCGTTTACGTAAAGAAACCACATTTCGCGGCTAAATAGGTGAAACGAGACCAACTAGCCACGAGTTCTGAAATCAAAATCCGAAACTCCAGGATTGTAGAGCTCGAAAAGTAGTGTGAAATCAAGCTAAAAATCAACGAATTCAGAACTCTTTGTCAACGGATATTCATAAAACCATTTACGTAAAAAAACCACATTTCGCGGCTAACTAGGTGAAACGAGACCTACTAGCCACGAGTTCTGAAATAAAAATCCGAAACTCCAGGATTGTAGAGCTCGAAAAGTAGTGTGAAATCAAGCTAAAAATCACCGAATTCAGAACTCGGAGTCAACGGATATTCATAAAACCGTTTATGTAAAGAAACCACATTTCGCGGCTAAATAGGTGAAACGAGACCAACTAGCCACGAGTTCTGAAATCAAAATCCGAAATACCAGGATTGTAGAGCTCGAAAAGTAGTGTGAAATCAAGCTAAAAATCACAGAATTCGGAACTCGGAGTCAAGGGATATTCATAAAACCGTTACGTAAAGAAACCACATTTCGCGGCTAACTGGGTGAAACGAGACCAACTAGCCACGAGTTCTGAAATCAAAATCCGAAATGCCAGGATTGTAGAGCTCGAAAAGTAGTGTGAAATCAAGCTAAAAATCACCGAATTCAGAACTCGGAGTCAACAGATATTCATAAAACCGTTTACGTAAAGAAATCACATTTCGCGGCTATATAGGTGAATCGAGACCTACTAGCCACGAATTCTGAAATCAAAATCCGAAATTCCAGGATTGTAGAGCTCGAAATGTAGTGTGAAATCAAGCTAAAAATCATCGAATTCAGAACTCGGAGTCAACGGATATTCATAAAACCGTTTACGTAAAGAAACCACATTTCGCGGCTAACTAGGTGAAACGAGACCTACTAGCCACGAGTTCGGAAATCAAAATCCGAAACTGTAGGATTGTAGACCTCGAAAAGTAGTGTGAAATCAAGCTAAAAATCACCGAATTCAGAACTCAGAATCAACGGATATTCATAAAACCGTTTACGTAAAGAAACCACATTTCGCGGCTAACTTGGTGAAACGAGACCAACTAGCCACGAATTCTGAAATCAAAATCCGAAACGGCAGGATTGTAGAGCTCAAAAAGTAGTGTGAAATCAAGCTAAAAATCACCTAATTTAGAACTCGGAGTCAACGGATATTCATAAAACCGTTTAAGTAAAGAAACCACATTTCGCGGCTAACTAGGTGAAACGAGACCAACTAGGCACGAGTTCTGAAATCAAAATCAGAAACGCCAGGATCGTAGAGCTCGAAAAGTAGTGTGAAATCAAGCTAAAAATCACCGAATTCAGAACTCGGAGTCAACGGATATTCATAAAACCGTTTACGTAAGGAAACCACATTTCGCGGCTAACTAGGTGAAACGAGACAAACTAGCCACGAGTTCTGAAATCAAAATCCGAAACTCCAGGATTGTAGAGCTTGAAAATTAGTGTGAAATCAAGCTAAAAATCATCGAATTCAGAACTCGGAGTCAACGGATATTCATAAAACCGTTTACGTAAAGAAACCACATTTCGCGGCTAACTAGGTGAAACGAGACAAACTAGCCACGAGTTCTGAAATCAAAATCCAAAATGCCAGGATTGTGGAGCTCGAAAAGTAGTGTGAAATCAAGCTAAAAATCACCGAATTCAGAACTCGGAGTCAACGGATATTCATAAAACCGTTTACGTAAAGAAACCACATTTCGCGGCTAACTACGTGAAACGAGACCAACTAGCCACGAGTTCTGAAATCAAAATCCGAAACGCCAGGATCGTAGAGCTCGAAAAGTAGTGTGAAATCAAGCTAAAAATCACCGAATTCAGAACTCGGAGTCAACGGATATTCATAAAACCATTTACGTAAAGAAACCACATTTCGCGGCTAACTAGGTGAAACGAGACAAACTAGCCACGAGTTCTGAAATCGAAATCCAAAATGCCAGGATTGTGGAGCTCGAAAAGTAGTGTGAAATCAAGCTAAAAATCACCGAATTCAGAACTCGGAGTCAACGGATATTCATAAAACCGTTTACGTAAAGAAACCACATTTCACGGCTAACTAGGTGAAACGAGACCAACTAGCCACGAGTTCTGAAATCAAAATCCGAAACACCAGGATCGTAGAGCTCGAAAAGTAGTGTGAAATCAAGCTAAAAATCACCGAATTCAGAACTCGGAGTCAACGGATATTCATAAAACCGTTTACGTAAAGAAACCACATTTCGCGGCTAACTTGGTGAAACGAGATCTACTAGCCACGAGTTCTGAAATCAAAATCCGAAATGCCAGGATTGTAGAGCTTGAAAAGTAGTGTGAAATCAAGCTAAAAATCACCGAATTCAGAACTCGGAGTCAACGGATATTCATAAAACCGTTTACGTAAAGAAACCACATTTTGCGGCTAACTAGGTGAAACGAGACCAACTAGCCACGAATTCTGAAATCAAAATCCGAAATGCCAGGATCGTAGAGCTCAAAAAGTAGTGTGAAATCAAGCTAAAAATCACCGAATTCAGAACTCGGAGTCAACGGTTATTCATAAAACCGTTTACGTAAAGAAACCACATTTCGCGGCTAACTGGGTGAAACGAGACCAACTAGCCACGAGTTCTGAAATCAAAATCCGAAATGCCAGGATCGTAGAGCTCGAAAAGTAGTGTGAAATCAAGCTAAAAATCACCCAATTCAGAACTCGGAGTCAACGAATATTCATAAAACCGTTTACGTAAAGAAACCACATTTCGCGGTAACTGGGTGAAACGAGACCAACTAGTCACGAGTTATGAAATCAAAATCCGAAATGCCAGGATCGTAGAGCTCGAAAAGTAGTGTGAAAGCAAGCTAAAAATCACCGAATTCAGAACTCGGAGTCAACGGATATTCATAAAATCGTTTACGTAAAGAAACCACATTTCGCGGCTAACTAGGTGAAACGAGACCAACTAGCCACGAGTTCTGAAATCAAAATCCGAAACGCCAGGATCGTAGAGCTCGAAAAGTAGTGTGAAATCAAGCTAAAAATCACCGAATTCAGAACTCGGAGTCAACGGATATTCATAAAACCGTTTATGTAAAGAAACCACATTTCGCGGCTAACTAGGTGAAACGAGACCTACTAGCCACGAGTTCTGAAATCGAAATCCGAAAATCCAGGATTGTACAGCTCGAAAAGTAGTGTGAAATCAAGCTAAAAATCACCGAATTCAGAACTCGGAGTCAACGGATATTCATAAAACCGTTTACGTAAAGAAACCACATTTCGCGGATAAATAGGTGAAACGAGACCAACTACCCACGAGTTCTGAAATCAAAATCCGAAACGCCAGGATTGTAGAGCTCGAAAAGTAGTGTGTAATCAAGCTAAAAATCACCGAATTCAGAACTCGGAGTCAACGGATATTCATAAAACCGTTTACGTAAAGAAACCACATTTCGCGGCTAAATAGGTGAATCGAGACCTACTAGCCACGTGTTCTGAAATCCAAATCCGAAATGCCAGGATTCTAGAGCTCAAAAAGTAGTGTGAAATCAAGCTAAAAATCACCGAATTCAGAACTCGGAGTCAACGGATATTCATAAAACCGTTTACATAAAGAAACCACATTTCGCGGCTAACTAGGTGAAACGAGACCTACTAGCCACGAGTTCTGAAATCAAAATCCGAAAAACTAGGATTGTACAGCTCAAAAAGTAGTGTGAAATCAAGCTAAAAATCACCGAATTCAGAACTCGGAGTCAACGGATATTCATAAAACCGTTTACATAAAGAAACCACATTTCGCGGCTAACTAGGTGAAACGAGACCTACTAGCCACGAGTTCTGAAATAAAAATCTGAAACGCCAGGATTGTAGAGCTCAAAAATTAGTGTGAAATCAAGCTAAAAATCACCGAATTCAGAACTCGGAGTCAACGGATATTCATAAAACCGTTTACGTAAAGAAACCACATTTCGCGGCTAACTAGGTGAAACGAGACCTACTAGCCACGAGTTCTGAAATCGAAATCCGAAAACCCAGGACTGTACAACTCGAAAAGTAGTGTGAAATCATGCTAAAAATCACCGAATCCAGAACTCGGAGTCAATGGATATTCATAAAACCGTTTACGTAAAAAAACCACATTTCGCGGCTAACTAGGTGAAACGAGACCTACTAGCCACGAGTTCTGAAATCGAAATCCGAAAATCCAGGATTGTACAGCTCGAAAAGTAGTGTGAAATCAAGCTAAAAATCACCGAATTCAGAACTCGGAGTCAACGGATATTCATAAAACCGTTTACGTAAAGAAACCACATTTCGCGGATAAATAGGTGAAACGAGACCAACTAGCGAAGAGTTCTGAAATCAAAATCCCAAAAGCCAGGATTGTAGAGCTCGAAAACTAGTGTGTAATCAAGCTAAAAATCACCGAATTCAGAACTCGGAGTCAACGGATATTCATAAAACCGTTTACGTAAAGAAACCACATTTTGCGGCTAAATAGGTGAATCGAGACCTACTAGCCACGTGTTCTGAAATCCAAATCCGAAATGCCAGGATTCTAGAGCTCAAAAAGTAGTGTGAAATCAAGCTAAAAATCACCGAATTCAGAACTCGGAGTCAACGGATATTCATAAAACCGTTTACATAAAGAAACCACATTTCGCGGCTAACTAGGTGAAACGAGACCAACTAGCCACGAGTTCTGAAATCAAAATCCGAAAACCCAGGATTGTACAGCTCGAAAAGTAGTGTGAAATCAAGCTAAAAATCACCGAATTCAGAACTCGGAGTCAACGGATATTCATAAAACCGTTTACATAAAGAAACCACATTTCGCGGCTAACTAGGTGAAACGAGACCTACTAGCCACGAGTTCTGAAATCAAAATCCGAAAAACTAGGATTGTACAGCTCAAAAAGTAGTGTGAAATCAAGCTAAAAATCACCGAATTCAGAACTCGGAGTCAACGGATATTCATAAAACCGTTTACATAAAGAAACCACATTTCGCGGCTAACTAGGTGAAACGAGACCTACTAGCCACGAGTTCTGAAATAAAAATCTGAAACGCCAGGATTGTAGAGCTCAAAAATTAGTGTGAAATCAAGCTAAAAATCACCGAATTCAGAACTCGGAGTCAACGGATATTCATAAAACCGTTTACGTAAAGAAACCACATTTCGCGGCTAACTAGGTGAAACGAGACCTACTAGCCACGAGTTCTGAAATCGAAATCCGAAAACCCAGGACTGTACAACTCGAAAAGTAGTGTGAAATCATGCTAAAAATCACCGAATCCAGAACTCGGAGTCAATGGATATTCATAAAACCGTTTACGTAAAAAAACCACATTTCGCGGCTAACTAGGTGAAACGAGACCTACTAGCCACGAGTTCTGAAATCGAAATCCGAAAATCCAGGATTGTACAGCTCGAAAAGTAGTGTGAAATCAAGCTAAAAATCACCGAATTCAGAACTCGGAGTCAACGGATATTCATAAAACCGTTTACGTAAAGAAACCACATTTCGCGGATAAATAGGTGAAACGAGACCAACTAGCGAAGAGTTCTGAAATCAAAATCCCAAAAGCCAGGATTGTAGAGCTCGAAAACTAGTGTGTAATCAAGCTAAAAATCACCGAATTCAGAACTCGGAGTCAACGGATATTCATAAAACCGTTTACGTAAAGAAACCACATTTTGCGGCTAAATAGGTGAATCGAGACCTACTAGCCACGTGTTCTGAAATCCAAATCCGAAATGCCAGGATTCTAGAGCTCAAAAAGTAGTGTGAAATCAAGCTAAAAATCACCGAATTCAGAACTCGGAGTCAACGGATATTCATAAAACCGTTTACATAAAGAAACCACATTTCGCGGCTAACTAGGTGAAACGAGACCAACTAGCCACGAGTTCTGAAATCAAAATCCGAAAACCCAGGATTGTACAGCTCGAAAAGTAGTGTGAAATCAAGCTAAAAATCACCGAATTCAGAACTCGGAGTCAACGGATATTCATAAAACCGTTTACGTAAAGAAACCACATTTCGCGGCTAACTAGGTGAAACGAGACCTACTTGCCACGAGTTCTGAAATCAAAATCCGAAACGCCAGGATTGTAGAGCTCAAAAATTAGTGTGAAATCAAGCTAAAAATCACCGAATTCAGAACTCGGAGTCAACGGATATTCATAAAACCGTTTACGTAAAGAAACCACATTTCGCGGCTAACTAGGTGAAACGAGACCTACTAGCCACGAGTTCTGAAATCGAAATCCGAAAACCCAGGATTGTACAGCTCGAAAAGTAGTGTGAAATCATGCTAAAAATCACCGAATTCAGAACTCGGAGTCAACGGATATTCATAAAACCGTTTACGTAAAAAAACCACATTTCGCGGCTAACTAGGTGAAACAAGACCTACTAGCCACGAGTTCTGAAATCGAAATCCGAAAATCCAGGATTGTACAGATCAAAAAGTAGTGTGAAATCAAGCTAAAAATCACCGAATTCAGAACTCGGAGTCAACGGATATTCATAAAACCGTTTACGTAAAGAAACCACATTTCACGGATAAATAGGTGAAACGAGACCAACTAGCCACGAGTTCTAAAATCAAAATTCGAAACGCCAGGATTGTAGAGCTCGAAAAGTAGTGTGTAATCAAGCTAAAAATCACCGAATTCAGAACTCGGAGTCAACGGATATTCATAAAACCGTTTACGTAAAGAAACCACATTTCGCGGCTAAATAGGTGAAACGAGACCAACTAGCCACGAGTTCTGAAATCAAAATCCAAAATGCCAGGATTGTAGAGCTCGAAAAGTAGGGTGTAATCAAGCTAAAAATCACCGAATTCAGAACTCGGAGTCAACGGATATTCATAAAACCGTTTACGTAAAGAAACCACATTTCGCGGCAAAATAGGTGAATCGAGACCTACTAGCCTCGAGTTCTGAAATCAAAATCCCAAATGCCAGGATATTAGAGCTCGAAAAGTAGTGTGAAAACAAGCTAAAAATCACCGAATTCAGAACTCGGAGTCAACGGATATTCATAAAACCGTTTACGTAAAGAAATCACATTTCGCGGCTAACTAGGTGAAACGAGACCAACTAGCCACGAGTTCTGAAATCAAAATCCGAAACTCCAGGATTGTAGAGCTCGAAAAGTAGTGTGAAATCAAGCTAAAAATCAACGAATTCAGAACTCTTTGTCAACGGATATTCATAAAACCATTTACGTAAAAAAACCACATTTCGCGGCTAACTAGGTGAAACGAGACCTACTAGCCACGACTTCTGAAATCGAAATCTGAAAACCCAGGATTGTACAGCTCGAAAAGTAGTGTGAAATCAAGCAAAAAATCACCGAATTCAGAACTCGGAGTGAACGGATATTCATAAAACCGTTTACGTAAAGAAATCACATTTCGCGGCTAACTAGGTGAAACGAGACCAACTAGCCACGAGTTCTGAAATCAAAATCCGAAACTCCAGGATTGTAGAGCTCGAAAAGTAGTGTGAAATCAAGCTAAAAATCAACGAATTCAGAACTCGGAGTCAACGGATATTCATAAAACCGTTTACGTAAAGAAACCACATTTCGCGGCTAAATAGGTGAATCGAGACCTACTAGCCACAAGTTCTGAAATCCAAATCCGAAACGCCAGGATTGTAGAGCTCGAAAAGTAGTGTGAAATCAAGCTAAAAATCACCGAATTCAGAACTCGGAGTCAACGGATATTCATAAAACCGTTTGCGTAAAGAAACCACATTTCGCGGATAAATAGGTGAAACGAGACCAACTAGCCACGAGTTCTGAAATCCAAATCCGAAATTCTAGGATTGTAGAGCTCGAAAAGTAGTGTGAAATCAAGCTAAAAATCCCCGAATTCAGAACTCGGAGTCAACGGATATTCATAAAACCGTTTACGTAAAGAAACCACATTTCGCGGCTAAATAGGTGAATCGAGACCTACTAGCCACGTGTTCTGAAATCCAAATCCGAAATGCCAGGATCGTAGACCTCGAAAATTATTGTGAAATCAAGCTAAAAGTCACCGAATTCAGAACTCGGAGTCAAAGGATATTCATAAAACCGTTTATGTAAAGAAACCACAATTCGCGGCTAAATAGGTGAAACAAGACCAACTAGCCACGAGTTCTGAAATCAAAATCCAAAATGCCAGGTTTGTAGAGCTCGAAAAGTAGTGTGTAATCAAGCTAAAAATCACCGAATTCAGAACTCGGAGTCAACGGATATTCATAAAACCGTTTACGTAAAGAAATCACATTTTGCGGCTAACTAGGTAAAAATAGACCTACTAGCCACGAGTTCTGAAATCGAAATCCGAAAACCCAGGACTGTACAGCTCGAAAATTAGTGTGTAATCAAGCTAAAAATCACCGAATTCAGAACTCGGAGTCAACGGATATTCATAAAACCGTTTACGTAAAGAAACCACATTTCGCGGCTAAATAGGTGAATCGAGACCTACTAGCCACGTGTTCTGAAATCCAAATCCGAAATGCCAGGATCGTAGACCTCGAAAATTATTGTGAAATCAAGCTAAAAGTCACCGAATTCAGAACTCGGAGTCAAAGGATATTCATAAAACCGTTTATGTAAAGAAACCACATTTCGCGGCTAAATAGGTGAAACAAGACCAACTAGCCACGAGTTCTGAAATCAAAATCCAAAATGCCAGGATTGTAGAGCTCGAAAAGTAGTGTGTAATCAAGCTAAAAATCACCGAATTCAGAACTCGGAGTCAACGGATATTCATAAAACCGTTTACGTAAAGAAATCACATTTTGCGGCAAACTAGGTGAAAATAGACCTACTAGCCACGAGTTCTGAAATCGAAATCCGAAAACCCAGGACTGTACAGCTCGAAAATTAGTGTGAAATCAAGCTAAAAATCACCGAATTCAGAACTCGGAGTCAACGGATATTCACAAAACCGTTTACGTAAAGAAACCACATTTCGCGGCTAACTAGGTGAAACGAGACCTACTAGCCACGAGTTCTGAAATCGAAATCCGAAAACCCAGGATTGTACAGCTCGAAAAGTAGTGTGAAATCATGCTAAAAATCACCGAATTCAGAACTCGGAGTCAACGGATATTCATAAAGCCGTTTACGTAAAAAAACAACATTTCGCGGCTAACTAGGTGAAACGAGACCTACTAGCCACGAGTTCTGAAATCGAAATCCGAAAATCCAGGATTGTACAGCTCGAAAAGTAGTGTGAAATCAAGCTAAAAATCACCGAATTCAGAACTCGGAGTCAACGGATATTCATAAAACCGTTTACGTAAAGAAACCACATTTCGCGGATAAATAGGTGAAACGAGACCAACTACCCACGAGTTCTGAAATCAAAATCCGAAAATCCAGGATTGTAGAGCTCGAAAAGTAGTGTGTAATCAAGCTAAAAATCACCGAATTCAGAACTCGGAGTCAACGGATATTCATAAAACCGTTTACGTAAAGAAACCACATTTCGCGGCTAAATAGGTGAATCGAGACCTACTAGCCACGTGTTCTGAAATCCAAATCCGAAATGCCAGGATTCTAGAGCTCAAAAAGTAGTGTGAAATCAAGCTAAAAATCACCGAATTCAGAACTCGGAGTCAACGGATATTCATAAAACCGTTTACATAAAGAAACCACATTTCGCGGCTAACTAGGTGAAACGAGACCTACTAGCCACGAGTTCTGAAATCAAAATCCGAAAACCCAGGATTGTACAGCTCAAAAAGTAGTGTGAAATCAAGCTAAAAATCACCGAATTCAGAACTCGGAGTCAACGGATATTCATAAAACCGTTTACGTAAAGAAACCACATTTCGCGGCTAACTAGGTGAAACGATACCTACTAGCCACGAGTTCTGAAATCAAAATCCGAAATGCCAGGATTGTAGAGCTCAAAAAGTTGTGTGAAATCAAGCTAAAAATCACCGAATTCAGAACTCGGAGTCAACGGATATTCATAAAACCGTTTACGTAAAGAAACCTCATTTCGCGGCTAACTAGATGAAACGAGACCTACTAGCCACGAGTTCTTAAATCAAAATCCGAAACGCCAGGATTGTAGAGCTCAAAAATTAGTGTGAAATCAAGCTAAAAATCACCGAATTCAGAACTCGGAGTCAACGGATATTCATAAAACCGTTTACGTAAAGAAACCACATTTCGCGGCTAACTAGGTGAAACGAGACCTACTAGCCACGAGTTCTGAAATCGAAATCCGAAAACCCAGGATTGTACAGCTCGAAAAGTAGTGTGAAATCATGCTAAAAATCACCGAATTCAGAACTCGGAGTCAACGGATATTCATAAAGCCGTTTACGTAAAAAAACAACATTTCGCGGCTAACTAGGTGAAACGAGACCTACTAGCCACGAGTTCTGAAATCGAAATCCGAAAATCCAGGATTGTACAGCTCGAAAAGTAGTGTGAAATCAAGCTAAAAATCACCGAATTCAGAACTCGGAGTCAACGGATATTCATAAAACCGTTTACGTAAAGAAACCACATTTCGCGGATAAATAGGTGAAACGAGACCAACTACCCACGAGTTCTGAAATCAAAATCCGAAAATCCAGGATTGTAGAGCTCGAAAAGTAGTGTGTAATCAAGCTAAAAATCACCGAATTCAGAACTCGGAGTCAACGGATATTCATAAAACCGTTTACGTAAAGAAACCACATTTCGCGGCTAAATAGGTGAATCGAGACCTACTAGCCACGTGTTCTGAAATCCAAATCCGAAATGCCAGGATTCTAGAGCTCAAAAAGTAGTGTGAAATCAAGCTAAAAATCACCGAATTCAGAACTCGGAGTCAACGGATATTCATAAAACCGTTTACATAAAGAAACCACATTTCGCGGCTAACTAGGTGAAACGAGACCTACTAGCCACGAGTTCTGAAATCAAAATCCGAAAACCCAGGATTGTACAGCTCAAAAAGTAGTGTGAAATCAAGCTAAAAATCACCGAATTCAGAACTCGGAGTCAACGGATATTCATAAAACCGTTTACGTAAAGAAACCACATTTCGCGGCTAACTAGGTGAAACGATACCTACTAGCCACGAGTTCTGAAATCAAAATCCGAAACGCCAGGATTGTAGAGCTCAAAAATTAGTGTGAAATCAAGCTAAAAATCACCGAATTCAGAACTCGGAGTCAACGGATATTCATAAAACCGTTTACGTAAAGAAACCACATTTCGCGGCTAACTAGGTGAAACAAGACCTACTATCCACGAGTTCTGAAATCAAAATCCGAAATGTCAGGATTGTAGAGCTCAAAAACTAGTGTGAAATCAAGCTAAAAATCACCGAATTCAGAACTCGGAGTCAACGGATATTCATAAAACCGTTTACGTAAAGAAACCACATTTCGCGGCTAACTAGGTGAAACGAGACCTACTAGCCACGAGTTCTGAAATCGAAATCCGAAAACCCAGGATTGTACAGCTCGAAAAGTAGTGTGAAATCATGCTAAAAATCACCGAATTCAGAACTCGGAGTCAACGGATATTCATAAAGCCGTTTACGTAAAAAAACCACATTTCGCGGCTAACTAGGTGAAACGAGACCTACTAGCCACGAGTTCTGAAATCGAAATCCGAAAATCCAGGATTGTACAGCTCGAAAAGTAGTGTGAAATCAAGCTAAAAATCACCGAATTCAGAACTCGGAGTCAACGGATATTCATAAAACCGTTTACGTAAAGAAACCACATTTCGCGGATAAATAGGTGAAACGAGACCAACTACCCACGAGTTCTGAAATCAAAATCCAAAAATCCAGGATTGTGGAGCTCGAAAAGTAGTGTGTAATCAAGCTAAAAATCACCGAATTCAGAACTCGGAGTCAACGGATATTCATAAAACCGTTTACGTAAAGAAACCACATTTCGCGGCTAAATAGGTGAATCGAGACCTACTAGCCACGTGTTCTGAAATCCAAATCCGAAATGCCAGGATTCTAGAGCTCAAAAAGTAGTGTGAAATCAAGCTAAAAATCACCGAATTCAGAACTCGGAGTCAACGGATATTCATAAAACCGTTTACATAAAGAAACCACATTTCGCGGCTAACTAGGTGAAACGAGACCTACTAGCCACGAGTTCTGAAATCAAAATCCGAAAACCCAGGATTGTACAGCTCAAAAAGTAGTGTGAAATCAAGCTAAAAATCACCGAATTCAGAACTCGGAGTCAACGGATATTCATAAAACCGTTTACGTAAAGAAACCACATTTCGCGGCTAACTAGGTGAAACGATACCTACTAGCCACGAGTTCTGAAATCCAAATCCGAAACGCCAGGATTGTAGAGCTCAAAAATTAGTGTGAAATCAAGCTAAAAATCACCGAATTCAGAACTCGGAGTCAACGGATATTCATAAAACCGTTTACGTAAAGAAACCACATTTCGCGGCTAACTAGGTGAAACAAGACCTACTATCCACGAGTTCTGAAATCAAAATCCGAAATGCCAGGATTGTAGAGCTCAAAAAGTAGTGTGAAATCAAGCTAAAAATCACCGAATTCAGAACTCGGAGTCAACGGATATTCATAAAACCGTTTATGTAAAGAAACCACATTTCGCGGCTAACAAGGTGAAACGAGACCTACTAGCCACGAGTTCTGAAATCAAAATCCGAAAACCCAGGATTGTACAGCTCGAAAAGTAGTGTGAAATCAAGCTAAAAATCACCGAATTCATAACTCAGAGTCAACGGATATTCATAAAACCGTTTACGTAAAGAAACCACATTTCGCGGCTAACTAGGTGAAACGAGACCTACTAGCCACGAGTTCTGAAATCATAATCCGAAACGCCAGGATTGTAGAGCTCAAAAAGTAGTGTGAAATCAAGCTAAAAATCACCGAATTCAGAACTCGGAGTCAACGGATATTCATAAAACCGTTTACGTAAAGAAACCACATTTCGCGGCTAACTAGGTGAAATGAGACCTACTAGCCACGAGTTCTGAAATCGAAATCCGAAAACCCAGGATTGTACAGCTCGAAAAGTAGTGTGAAATCATGCTAAAAATCACCGAATTCAGAACTCGGAGTCAACGGATATTCATAAAGCCGTTTACGTAAAAAAACCACATTTCGCGGCTAACTAGGTGAAACGAGACCTACTAGCCACGAGTTCTGAAATCGAAATCCGAAAATCCAGGATTGTACAGCTCGAAAAGTAGTGTGAAATCAAGCTAAAAATCACCGAATTCAGAACTCGGAGTCAACGGATATTCATAAAACCGTTTACGTAAAGAAACCACATTTCGCGGCTAACTAGTTGAAATGAGACCTACTAGCCACGAGTTCTGAAATCGAAATCCGAAAACCCAGGATTGTACAGCTCGAAAAGTAGTGTGAAATCATGCTAAAAATCACCGAATTCAGAACTCGGAGTCAACGGATATTCATAAAGCCGTTTACGTAAAAAAACCACATTTCGCGGCTAACTAGGTGAAACGAGACCTACTAGCCACGAGTTCTGAAATCGAAATCTGAAAATCCAGGATTGTACAGCTCGAAAAGTAGTGTGAAATCAAGCTAAAAATCACCGAATTCAGAACTCGGAGTCAACGGATATTCATAAAACCGTTTACGTAAAGAAACCACATTTCGCGGATAAATAGGTGAAACGAGACCAACTACCCACGAGTTCTGAAATCAAAATCCGAAACGCCAGGATTGTAGAGCTCGAAAAGTAGTGTGTAATCAAGCTAAAAATCACCGAATTCAGAACTCGGAGTCAACGGATATTCATAAAACCGTTTACGTAAAGAAACCACATTTCGCGGCTAAATAGGTGAATCGAGACCTACTAGCCACGTGTTCTGAAATCCAAATCCGAAATGCCAGGATTCTAGAGCTCAAAAAGTAGTGTGAAATCAAGCTAAAAATCACCGAATTCAGAACTCGGAGTCAACGGATATTCATAAAACCGTTTACATAAAGAAACCACATTTCGCGGCTAACTAGGTGAAACGAGACCTACTAGCCACGAGTTCTGAAATCAAAATCCGAAAACCCAGGATTGTACAGCTCAAAAAGTAGTGTGAAATCAAGCTAAAAATCACCGAATTTAGAACTCGGAGTCAACGGATATTCATAAAACCGTTTACGTAAAGAAACCACATTTCGCGGCTAACTAGGTGAAACGATACCTACTAGCCACGAGTTCTGAAATCAAAATCCGAAACGCCAGGATTGTAGAGCTCAAAAATTAGTGTGAAATCAAGCTAAAAATCACCGAATTCAGAACTCGGAGTCAACGGATATTCATAAAACCGTTTACGTAAAGAAACCACATTTCGCGGCTAACTAGGTGAAACGAGACCTACTAGCCTCGAGTTCTGAAATCGAAATCCGAAAACCCAGGACTGTACAGCTCGAAAATTAGTGTGAAATCATGCTAAAAATCACCGAATTCAGAACTCGGAGTCAACGGATATTCATAAAACCGTTTACGTAAAAAAACCACATTTCGCGGCTAACTAGGTTAAACAAGACCTACTAGCCACGAGTTCTGAAATCGAAATCCGAAAATCCAGGATTGTACAGCTCGAAAAGTAGTGTGAAATCAAGCTAAAAATCACCGAATTCGGATCTCGGAGTCAACGGATATTCATAAAACCGTTTACGTAAAGAAACCACATTTCGCGGATAAATAGGTGAAACGAGACCAACTAGCCACGAGTTCTGAAATCAAAATCCGAAACGCCAGGATTGTAGAGCTCGAAAAGTAGTGTGTAATCAAGCTAAAAGTCACCGAATTCAGAACTCGGAGTCAACGGATATTCATAAAACCGTTTACGTAAAGAAACCACATTTCGCGGATAAATAGGTGAAACGAGACCTACTAGCCACGACTTCTGAAATCGAAATCTGAAAACCCAGGATTGTACAGCTCGAAAAGTAGTGTGAAATCAAGCTAAAAATCACCGAATTCAGAACTCGGAGTCAACGAATATTCATAAAACCGTTTACGTAAAGAAATCAGATTTCGCGGCTAACTAGGTGAAACGAGAACAACTAGCCACGAGTTCTGAAATCAAAATCCGAAACTCCAGGATTGTAGAGCTCGAAAAGTAGTGTGAAATCAAGCTAAAAATCAACGAATTCAGAACTCGGAGTCAACGGATATTCGTAAAACTGTTTACGTAAAGAAACCACATTTCGCGGCTAAATAGGTGAATCGAGACCTACTAGCCACAAGTTCTGAAATCCAAATCCGAAACGCCAGGATTGTAGAGCTCGAAAAGTAGTGTGAAATCAAGCTAAAAATCACCGAATTCAGAACTCGGAGTCAACGGATATTCATAAAACCGTTTACGTAAAGAAACCACATTTCGCGGATAAATAGGTGAAACGAGACCAACTAGCCACGAGGTCTGAAATCGAAATCCGAAACGCGAGGATTGTAGAGCTCGAAAAGTAGTTTGAAATCAAGCTAAAAATCACCGAATTCAGAACTCGAAGTCAACGGATATTCATAAAACCGTTTACGTAAAGAAATTACATTTTGCGGCTAACTAGGTGAAAATAGACCTACTAGCCACGAGTTCTGAAATCAAAATCCGAAATGCCAGGATTGTAGAGCTCGAAAAGTAGTGTGTAATCAAGCTAAAAATCACCGAATTCAGAACTCCGAGTCAACGGATATTCATAAAACCGTTTACGTAAAGAAACCACATTTCGCGGCTAAATAGGTGAATCGAGCCTACTAGCCACGAGTTCTGAAATCAAAATCCGAAATTCCAGGATATTAGAGCTCGAAAAGTAGTGTGAAATCAAGCTAAAAATCACCGAATTCAGAACTCGGAGTCAAAGGATATTCATAAAACCGTTTACGTAAAGAAACCACATTTCGCGGCTAACTAGGTGAAACGAGACCTACTATCCACGTGTTCTGAAATCAAAATCCGAAATGCCAGGATTGTAGAGCTCAAAAAGTAGTGTGAAATCAAGCTAAAAATCACCGAATTCAGAACTCGGAGTCAACGGATATTCATAAAACCGTTTACTTAAAGAAACCACATTTCGCGGCTAACTAGGTGAAACGAGACCTACTAGCCACGACTTCTGAAATCAAAATCCGAAAACCCAGGATTGTACAGCTCGAAAAGTAGTGTGAAATCAAGCTAAAAATCACCGAATTCATAACTCGGAGTCAACGGATATTCATAAAACCGTTTACGTAAAGAAACCACATTTCGCGGCTAACTAGGTGAAACGAGACCAACTAGCCACGAGTTCTGAAATCGAAATCCGAAATACCAGGATTGTAGAGCTCGAAAAGTGGTGTGAAATCAAGCTAAAAATCACCGAATTCAGAACTCGGAGTCAACGGATATTCATAAAACCGTTTACAAAAAAAAACCACATTTCGCGGCTAACTAGGTTAAACAAGACCTACTAGCCACGAGTTCTGAAATCAAAATCCGAAACGCCAGGATTGTAGAGCTCAAAAATTAGTGTGAAATCAAGCTAAAAATCACCGAATTCAGAACTCGGAGTCAACGGATATTCATAAAACCGTTTACGTAAAGAAACCACATTTCGCGGCTAACTAGGTGAAACGAGACCTACTAGCCACGAGTTCTGAAATCGAAATCCGAAAACCCAGGACTGTACAGCTCGAAAATTAGTGTGAAATCATGCTAAAAATCACCGAATTCAGAACTCGGAGTCAACGGATATTCATAAAACCGTTTACGTAAAAAAACCACATTTCGCGGCTAACTAGGTTAAACAAGACCTACTAGCCACGAGTTCTGAAATCGAAATCCGAAAATCCAGGATTGTACAGCTCGAAAAGTAGTGTGAAATCAAGCTAAAAATCACCGAATTCAGATCTCGGAGTCAACGGATATTCATAAAACCGTTTACGTAAAGAAACCACATTTCGCGGATAAATAGGTGAAACGAGACCAACTAGCCACGAGTTCTGAAATCAAAATCCGAAACGCCAGGATTGTAGAGCTCGAAAAGTAGTGTGTAATCAAGCTAAAAGTCACCGAATTCAGAACTCGGAGTCAACGGATATTCATAAAACCGTTTACGTAAAGAAACCACATTTCGCGGCTAACTAGGTGAAACGAGACCTACTAGCCACGAGTTCTGAAATCAAAATCCGAAATGCCAGGATTGTAGAGCTCGAAAAGTAGTGTGTAATCAAGCTAAAAATCACCGAATTCAGAACTCCGAGTCAACGGATATTCATAAAACCGTTTACGTAAAGAAACCACATTTCGCGGCTAAATAGGTGAATCGAGCCTACTAGCCACGAGTTCTGAAATCAAAATCCGAAATTCCAGGATATTAGAGCTCGAAAAGTAGTGTGAAATCAAGCTAAAAATCACCGAATTCAGAACTCGGAGTCAAAGGATATTCATAAAACCGTCTACGTAAAGAAACCACATTTCGCGGCTAACTAGGTGAAACGAGACCTACTATCCACGTGTTCTGAAATCAAAATCCGAAATGCCAGGATTGTAGAGCTCAAAAAGTAGTGTGAAATCAAGCTAAAAATCACCGAATTCAGAACTCGGAGTCAACGGATATTCATAAAACCGTTTACTTAAAGAAACCACATTTCGCGGCTAACTAGGTGAAACGAGACCTACTAGCCACGACTTCTGAAATCAAAATCCGAAAACCCAGGATTGTACAGCTCGAAAAGTAGTGTGAAATCAAGCTAAAAATCACCGAATTCATAACTCGGAGCCAACGGATATTCATAAAACTGTTTACAAAAAGAAACCACATTTCGCGGCTAAATAGGTGAATCGAGACCTACTAGCCACAAGTTCCGAAATCCAAATCCGAAACGCCAGGATTGTAGAGCTCGAAAAGTAGTGTGTAATCAAGCTAAAAGTCACCGAATTCAGAACTCGGAGTCAACGGATATTCATAAAACCGTTTACGTAAAGAAACCACATTTCGCGGATAAATAGGTGAAACGAGACCTACTAGCCACGACTTCTGAAATCGAAATCTGAAAACCCAGGATTGTACAGCTCGAAAAGTAGTGTGAAATCAAGCTAAAAATCACCGAATTCAGAACTCGGAGTCAACGGATATTCATAAAACCGTTTACGTAAAGAAATCAGATTTCGCGGCTAACTAGGTGAAACGAGAACAACTAGCCACGAGTTCTGAAATCAAAATCCGAAACTCCAGGATTGTAGAGCTCGAAAAGTAGTGTGAAATCAAGCTAAAAATCAACGAATTCAGAACTCAGAGTCAACGGATATTCATAAAACTGTTTACGTAAAGAAACCACATTTCGCGGCTAAATAGGTGAATCGAGACCTACTAGCCACAAGTTCTGAAATCCAAATCCGAAACGCCAGGATTGTAGAGCTCGAAAAGTAGTGTGAAATCAAGCTAAAAATCACCGAATTCAGAACTCGGAGTCAACGGATATTCATAAAACCGTTTACGTAAAGAAACCACATTTCGCGGATAAATAGGTGAAACGAGACCAACTAGCCACGAGGTCTGAAATCGAAATCCGAAACGCGAGGATTGTAGAGCTCGAAAAGTAGTTTGAAATCAAGCTAAAAATCACCGAATTCAGAACTCGAAGTCAACGGATATTCATAAAACCGTTTACGTAAAGAAATTACATTTTGCGGCTAACTAGGTGAAAATAGACCTACTAGCCACGAGTTCTGAAATCAAAATCCGAAATGCCAGGATTGTAGAGCTCGAAAAGTAGTGTGTTATCAAGCTAAAAATCACCGAATTCAGAACTCCGAGTCAACGGATATTCATAAAACCGTTTACGTAAAGAAACCACATTTCGCGGCTAAATAGGTGAATCGAGCCTACTAGCCACGAGTTCTGAAATCAAAATCCGAAATTCCAGGATATTAGAGCTCGAAAAGTAGTGTGAAATCAAGCTAAAAATCACCGAATTCAGAACTCGGAGTCAAAGGATATTCATAAAACCGTTTACGTAAAGAAACCAAATTTCGCGGCTAACTAGGTGAAACGAGACCTACTATCCACGTGTTCTGAAATCAAAATCCGAAATGCCAGGATTGTAGAGCTCAAAAAGTAGTGTGAAATCAAGCTAAAAATCACCGAATTCAGAACTCGGAGTCAACGGATATTCATAAAACCGTTTACGTAAAGAAACCACATTTCGCGGCTAACTAGGTGAAACGAGACCTACTAGCCACAACTTCTGAAATCAAAATCCGAAAACCCAGGATTGTACAGCTCGAAAAGTAGTGTGAAATCAAGCTAAAAATCACCGAATTCATAACTCGGAGTCAACGGATATTCATAAAACCGTTTACGTAAAGAAACCGCATTTCGCGGCTAAATAGGTGAATCGAGACCTACTAGCCACAAGTTCTGAAATCCAAATCCGAAACGCCAGGATTGTAGAGCTCGAAAAGTAGTGTGAAATCAAGCTAAAAATCACCGAATTCAGAACTCGGAGTCAACGGATATTCATAAAACCGTTTACGTAAAGAAACCACATTTCGCGGATAAATAGGTGAAACGAGACCAACTAGCCACGAGTTCTGAAATCGAAATCCAAAACGCTAGGATTGTAGAGCTCGAAAAGTAGTGTGAAATCAAGCTAAAAATCACCGAATTCAGAACTCGGAGTCAACGGATATTCATAAAACTGTTTAAGTAAAGAAACCACATTTCGCGGATAAATAGGTGAAACGAGACCAACTACCCACGAGTTCTGAAATCAAAATCCGAAACTCCAGGATTGTAGAGCTCGAAAAGTAGTGTGTAATCAAGCTAAAAATCACCGAATTCAGAACTCGGAGTCAACGGATATTCATAAAACCGTTTACGTAAAGAAACCACATTTCGCGGCTAAATAGGTGAATCGAGACCTACTAGCCACGTGTTCTGAAATCCAAATCCGAAATGCCAGGATTCTAGAGCTCAAAAGGTAGTGTGAAATCAAGCTAAAAATCACCGAATTCAGAACTCGGAGTCAACGGATATTCATAAAACCGTTTACATAAAGAAACCACATTTCACGGCTAACTAGGTGAAACGAGACCTACTAGCCACGAGTTCTGAAATCAAAATCCGAAAACCCAGGATTGTACAGCTCAAAAAGTAGTGTGAAATCAAGCTAAAAATCACCGAATTCAGAACTCGGAGTCAACGGATATTCATAAAACCGTTTACGTAAAGAAACCACATTTCGCGGCTAACTAGGTGAAACGATACCTACTAGCCACGAGTTCTGAAATCAAAATCCGAAACGCCAGGATTGTAGAGCTCAAAAATTAGTGTGAAATCAAGCTAAAAATCACCGAATTCAGAACTCGGAGTCAACGGATATTCATAAAACCGTTTACGTAAAGAAACCACATTTGGCGGATAAATAGGTGAAACGAGACCAACTAGCCACGAGTTCTGAAATCAAAATCCGAAACGCCAGGATTGTAGAGCTCGAAAAGTAGTGTGTAATCAAGCTAAAAATCACCGAATTAAGAACTCGGAGTCAACGGATATTCATAAAACCGTTTACGTAAAGAAACCACATTTCGCGGCTAACTAGGTGAAACGAGACCTACTAGCCACGAGTTCTGAAATCAAAATCCGAAACGCCAGGATTGTAGAGCTCAAAAATTAGTGTGAAATCAAGCTAAAAATCACCGAATTCAGAACTCGGAGTCAACGGATATTCATAAAACCGTTTACGTAAAGAAACCACATTTCGCGGATAAATAGGTGAAACGAGACCAACTAGCCACGAGTTCTGAAATCAAAATCCGAAACGCCAGGATTGTAGAGCTCGAAAAGTAGTGTGAAATCAAGCTAAAAATCACCGAATTCAGAACTCGGAGTCAACGGATATTCATAAAACCGTTTAAGTAAAGAAACCACATTTCGCGGATAAATAGGTGAAACGAGACCAACTACCCACGAGTTCTGAAATCAAAATCCAAAACGCCAGGATTGTAGAGCTCGAAAAGTAGTGTGTAATCAAGCTAAAAATCACCGAATTCAGAACTCGGAGTCAACGGATATTCATAAAACCGTTTACGTAAAGAAACCACATTTCGCGGCTAAATTGGTGAATCGAGACCTACTAGCCACGTGTTCTGAAATCCAAATCCGAAATGCCAGGATTCTAGAGCTCAAAAAGTAGTGTGAAATCAAGCTAAAAATCACCGAATTCAGAACTCGGAGTCAACGGATATTCATAAAACCGTTTACATAAAGAAACCACATTTCACGGCTAACTAGGTGAAACGAGACCTACTAGCCACGAGTTCTGAAATCAAAATCCGAAAACCCAGGATTGTACAGCTCAAAAAGTAGTGTGAAATCAAGCTAAAATCACCGAATTCAGAACTCGGAGTCAACGGATATTGATAAAACCGTTTACGTAAAGAAACCACATTTCGCGGCTAACTAGGTGAAACGAGACCTACTAGCCACGAGTTCTGAAATCAAAATCCGAAACGCCAGGATTGTAGAGCTCAAAAATTAGTGTGAAATCAAGCTAAAAATCACCGAATTCAGAACTCGGAGTCAACGGATATTCATAAAACCGTTTACGTAAAGAAACCACATTTCGCGGCTAAATAGGTGAAACGAGACCAACTAGCCACGAGTTCTGAAATCAAAATCCAAAACACCAGGATTGTAGAGCTCGAAAAGTAGTGTGTAATCAAGCTAAAAATCACCGAATTCAGAACTCGGAGTCAACGGATATTCATAAAACCGTTTACGTAAAGAAATTACATTTTGCGGCTAACTAGGTGAAAATAGACCTACTAGCCACGAGTTCTGAAATCAAAATCCGAAATGCCAGGATTGTAGAGCTCGAAAAGTAGTGTGTAATCAAGCTAAAAATCACCGAATTCAGAACTCGAAGTCAACGGATATTCATAAAACCGTTTACGTAAAGAAATTACATTTTGCGGCTAACTAGGTGAAAATAGACCTACTAGCCACGAGTTCTGAAATCAAAATCCGAAATGCCAGGATTGTAGAGCTCGAAAAGTAGTGTGTAATCAAGCTAAAAATCACCGAATTCAGAACTCCGAGTCAACGGATATTCATAAAACTGTTTACGTAAAGAAACCACATTTCGCGGCTAAATAGGTGAATCGAGCCTACTAGCCACGAGTTCTGAAATCAAAATCCGAAATTCCAGGATATTAGAGCTCGAAAAGTAGTGTGAAATCAAGCTAAAAATCACCGAATTCAGAACTCGGAGTCAACGGATATTCATAAAACCGTTTACGTAAAGAAACCACATTTCGCGGATAAATAGGTGAAACGAGACCAACTAGCCACGAGGTCTGAAATCGAAATCCGAAACGCGAGGATTGTAGAGCTCGAAAAGTCGTTTGAAATCAAGCTAAAAATCACCGAATTCAGAACTCGAAGTCAACGGATATTCATAAAACCGTTTACGTAAAGAAATTACATTTTGCGGCTAACTAGATGAAAATAGACCTACTAGCCACGAGTTCTGAAATCAAAATCCGAAATGCCAGGATTGTAGAGCTCGAAAAGTAGTGTGTAATCAAGCTAAAAATCACCGAATTCAGAACTCCGAGTCAACGGATATTCATAAAACCGTTTACGTAAAGAAACCACATTTCGCGGCTAAATAGGTGAATCGAGCCTACTAGCCACGAGTTCTGAAATCAAAATCCGAAATTCCAGGATATTAGAGCTCGAAAAGTAGTGTGAAATCAAGCTAAAAATCACCGAATTCAGAACTCGGAGTCAAAGGATATTCATAAAACCGTTTACGTAAAGAAACCACATTTCACGGCTAACTAGGTGAAACGAGACCTACTATCCACGTGTTCTGAAATCAAAATCCGAAATGCCAGGATTGTAGAGCTCAAAAAGTAGTGTGAAATCAAACTAAAAATCACCGAATTCAGAACTCGTAGTCAACGGATATTCATAAAACCGTTTACGTAAAGAAACCAAATTTCGCGGCTAACTAGGTGAAACGAGACCTACTAGCCACGACTTCTGAAATCAAAATCCGAAAACCCAGGATTGTACAGCTCGAAAAGTAGTGTGAAATCAAGCTAAAAATCACCGAATTCATAACTCGGAGTCAACGGATATTCATAAAACCGTTTACGTAAAGAAACCGCATTTCGCGGATAAATAGGTGAATCGAGACCTACTAGCCACAAGTTCTGAAATCCAAATCCGAAATGCCAGGATTGTAGAGCTCGAAAAGTAGTGTGAAATCAAGCTAAAAATCACCGAATTCAGAACTCGGAGTCAACGGATATTCATAAAACCGTTTACGTAAAGAAAACATATTTCGCGGATAAATAGGTGAAACGAGACCAACTAGCCACGAGTTCTGAAATCGAAATCCGAAACGCTAGGATTGTAGAGCTCGAAAAGTAGTGTGAAATCAAGCTAAAAATCACCGAATTCAGAACTCGGAGTCAACGGATATTCATAAAACCGTTTAAGTAAAGAAACCACATTTCGCGGATAAATAGGTGAAACGAGACCAACTACCCACGAGTTCTGAAATCAAAATCCGAAACGCCAGGATTGTAGAGCTCGAAAAGTAGTGTGTAATCAAGCTAAAAATCACCGAATTCAGAACTCGGAGTCAACGGATATTCATAAAACCGTTTACGTAAAGAAACCACATTTCGCGGCTAAATTGGTGAATCGAGACCTACTAGCCACGTGTTCTGAAATCCAAATCCGAAATGCCAGGATTCTAGAGCTCAAAAAGTAGTGTGAAATCAAGCTAAAAATCACCGAATTCAGAACTCGGAGTCAACGGATATTCATAAAACCGTTTACATAAAGAAACCACATTTCACGGCTAACTAGGTGAAACGAGACCTACTAGCCACGAGTTCTGAAATCAAAATCCGAAAACCCAGGATTGTACAGCTCAAAAAGTAGTGTGAAATCAAGCTAAAAATCACCGAATTCAGAACTCGGAGTCAACGGATATTCATAAAACCGTTTACGTAAAGAAACCACATTTCGCGGCTAACTAGGTGAAACGATACCTACTAGCCACGAGTTCTGAAATCAAAATCCGAAACGCCAGGATTGTAGAGCTCGAAAAGTAGTGTGTAATCAAGCTAAAAATCACCGAATTCAGAACTCGAAGTCAACGGATATTCATAAAACCGTTTACGTAAAGAAATTACATTTTGCGGCTAACTAGGTGAAAATAGACCTACTAGCCACGAGTTCTGAAATCAAAATCCGAAATGCCAGGATTGTAGAGCTCGAAAAGTAGTGTGTAATCAAGCTAAAAATCACCGAATTCAGAACTCCGAGTCAACGGATATTCATAAAACCGTTTACGTAAAGAAACCACATTTCGCGGCTAAATAGGTGAATCGAGCCTACTAGCCACGAGTTCTGAAATCAAAATCCGAAATTCCAGGATATTAGAGCTCGAAAAGTAGTGTGAAATCAAGCTAAAAATCACCGAATTCAGAACTCGGAGTCAACGGATATTCATAAAACCGTTTACGTAAAGAAACCACATTTCGCGGATAAATAGGTGAAACGAGACCAACTAGCCACGAGGTCTGAAATCGAAATCCGAAACGCGAGGATTGTAGAGCTCGAAAAGTAGTTTGAAATCAAGCTAAAAATCATCGAATTCAGAACTCGAAGTCAACGGATATTCATAAAACCGTTTACGTAAAGAAATTACATTTTGCGGCTAACTAGATGAAAATAGACCTACTAGCCACGAGTTCTGAAATCAAAATCCGAAATCCCAGGATTGTAGAGCTCGAAAAGTAGTGTGTAATCAAGCTAAAAATCACCGAATTCAGAACTCCGAGTCAACGGATATTCATAAAACCGTTTACGTAAAGAAACCACATTCCGCGGCTAAATAGGTGAATCGAGCCTACTAGCCACGAGTTCTGAAATCAAAATCCGAAATTCCAGGATATTAGAGCTCGAAAAGTAGTGTGAAATCAAGCTAAAAATCACCGAATTCAGAACTCGGAGTCAAAGGATATTCATAAAACCGTTTACGTAAAGAAACCACATTTCGCGGCTAACTAGGTGAAACGAGACCTACTATCCACGTGTTCTGAAATCAAAATCCGAAATGCCAGGATTGTAGAGCTCAAAAAGTAGTGTGAAATCAAGCTAAAAATCACCGAATTCAGAACTCGGAGTCAACGGATATTCATAAAACCGTTTATGTAAAGAAACCACATTTTGCGGATAAATAGGTGAAACAAGACCAACTAGCCACGAGTTCTGAAATCAAAATCCGAAACCCCAGGATTGTAGAGCTCGAAAAGTAGTGTGTAATCAAGCTAAAAATCACCGAATTAAGAACTCGGAGTCAACGGATATTCATAAAACCGTTTACGTAAAGAAACCACATTTCGCGGCTAACTAGGTGAAACGAGACCTACTAGCCACGAGTTCTGAAATCAAAATCCGAAACGCCAGGATTGTAGAGCTCAAAAATTAGTGTGAAATCAAGCTAAAAATCACCGAATTCAGAACTCGGAGTCAACGGATATTCATAAAACCGTTTACGTAAAGAAATCACATTTCGCGGCTAAATAGGTGAAACGAGACCAACTAGCCACGAGTTCTGAAATCAAAATCCAAAACGCCAGGATTGTAGAGCTCGAAAAGTAGTGTGTAATCAAGCTAAAAATCACCGAATTCAGAACTCGGAGTCAACGGATATTCATAAAACCGTTTACGTAAAGAAACCACATTTCGCGGCTAACTAGGTGAAACGATACCTACTAGCCACGAGTTCTGAAATCAAAATCCGAAACGCCAGGATTGTAGAGCTCGAAAAGTAGTGTGTAATCAAGCTAAAAATCACCGAATTCAGAACTCGAAGTCAACGGATATTCATAAAACCGTTTACGTAAAGAAATTACATTTTGCGGCTAACTAGGTGAAAATAGACCTACTAGCCACGAGTTCTGAAATCAAAATCCGAAATGCCAGGATTGTAGAGCTCGAAAAGTAGTGTGTAATCAAGCTAAAAATCACCGAATTCAGAACTCCGAGTCAACGGATATTCATAAAACCGTTTACGTAAAGAAACCACATTTCGCGGCTAAATAGGTGAATCGAGCCTACTAGCCACGAGTTCTGAAATCAAAATCCGAAATTCCAGGATATTAGAGCTCGAAAAGTAGTCTGAAATCAAGCTAAAAATCACCGAATTCAGAACTCGGAGTCAACGGATATTCATAAAACCGTTTACGTAAAGAAACCACATTTCGCGGATAAATAGGTGAAACGAGACCAACTAGCCACGAGGTCTGAAATCGAAATCCGAAATGCGAGGATTGTAGAGCTCGAAAAGTAGTTTGAAATCAAGCTAAAAATCATCGAATTCAGAACTCGAAGTCAACGGATATTCATAAAACCGTTTACGTAAAGAAATTACATTTTGCGGCTAACTAGATGAAAATAGACCTACTAGCCACGAGTTCTGAAATCAAAATCCGAAATCCCAGGATTGTAGAGCTCGAAAAGTAGTGTGTAATCAAGCTAAAAATCACCGAATTCAGAACTCCGAGTCAACGGATATTCATAAAACCGTTTACGTAAAGAAACCACATTCCGCGGCTAAATAGGTGAATCGAGCCTACTAGCCACGAGTTCTGAAATCAAAATCCGAAATTCCAGGATATTAGAGCTCGAAAAGTAGTGTGAAATCAAGCTAAAAATCACCGAATTCAGAACTCGGAGTCAAAGGATATTCATAAAACCGTTTACGTAAAGAAACCACATTTCGCGGCTAACTAGGTGAAACGAGACCTACTATCCACGTGTTCTGAAATCAAAATCCGAAATGCCAGGATTGTAGAGCTCAAAAAGTAGTGTGAAATCAAGCTAAAAATCACCGAAATCAGAACTCGGAGTCAACGGATATTCATAAAACCGTTTACGTAAAGAAACCACATTTCGCGGCTAACTAGGTGAAACGAGACCTACTAGCCACGACTTCTGAAATCAAAATCCGAAAACCCAGGATTGTACAGCTCGAAAAGTAGTGTGAAATCAAGCTAAAAATCACCGAATTCATAACTCGGAGTCAACGGATATTCATAAAACCGTTTACGTAAAGAAACCGCATTTCGCGGCTAAATAGGTGAATCGAGACCTACTAGCCACAAGTTCTGAAATCGAAATCCGAAACGCTAGGATTGTAGAGCTCGAAAAGTAGTGTGAAATCAAGCTAAAAATCACCGAATTCAGAACTCGGAGTCAACGGATATTCATAAAACCGTTTATGTAAAGAAACCACATTTCGCGGATAAATAGGTGAAACGAGACCAACTACCCACGAGTTCTGAAATCAAAATCCGAAACGCCAGGATTGTAGAGCTCGAAAAGTAGTGTGAAATCAAGCTAAAAATCACCGAATTCAGAACTCGGAGTCAACGGATATTCATAAAACCGTTTACGTAAAGAAACCACATTTCGCGGATAAATAGGTGAAACGAGACCAACTAGCCACGAGTTCTGAAATCGAAATCCGAAACGCTAGGATTGTAGAGCTCGAAAAGTAGTGTGAAATCAAGCTAAAAATCACCGAATTCAGAACTCGGAGTCAACGGATATTCATAAAACCGTTTATGTAAAGAAACCACATTTCGCGGATAAATAGGTGAAACGAGACCAACTACCCACGAGTTCTGAAATCAAAATCCGAAACGCCAGGATTGTAGAGCTCGAAAAGTAGTGTGTAATCAAGCTAAAAATCACCGAATTCAGAACTCGGAGTCAACGGATATTCATAAAACCGTTTACGTAAAGAAACCACATTTCGCGGCTAAATAGGTGAATCGAGACCTACTAGCCACGTGTTCTGAAATCCAAATCCGAAATGCCAGGATTCTAGAGCTCAAAAAGTAGTGTGAAATCAAG
Organism: Euonymus europaeus; assembly: GCA_963580455.1. Classification (NCBI taxonomy): domain Eukaryota; kingdom Viridiplantae; phylum Streptophyta; class Magnoliopsida; order Celastrales; family Celastraceae; genus Euonymus; species Euonymus europaeus. Next base: position 263,374 of record OY756969.1, on the reverse strand, counting down.
CTAAAAATCACCGAATTCAGAACTCGGAGTCAACGGATATTCATAAAACCGTTTACATAAAGAAACCACATTTCACGGCTAACTAGGTGAAACGAGACCTACTAGCCATGAGTTCTGAAATCAAAATCCGAAAACCCAGGATTGTACAGCTCAAAAAGTAGTGTGAAATCAAGCTAAAAATCACCGAATTCAGAACTCGGAGTCAACGGATATTCATAAAACCGTTTACGTAAAGAAACCACATTTCGCGGCTAACTAGGTGAAACGATACCTACTAGCCACGAGTTCTGAAATCAAAATCCGAAACGCCAGGATTGTAGAGCTCAAAAATTAGTGTGAAATCAAGCTAAAAATCACCGAATTCAGAACTCGGAGTCAACGGATATTCATAAAACCGTTTACGTAAAGAAACCACATTTTGCGGATAAATAGGTGAAACGAGACCAACTAGCCACGAGTTCTGAAATCAAAATCCGAAATGCCAGGATTGTAGAGCTCGAAAAGTAGTGTGTAATCATGCTAAAAATCACCGAATTAAGAACTCGGAGTCAACAGATATTCATAAAACCGTTTACGTAAAGAAACCACATTTCGCGGCTAACTAGGTGAAACGAGACCTACTAGCCACGAGTTCTGAAATCAAAATCCGAAACGCCAGGATTGTAGAGCTCAAAAATTAGTGTGAAATCAAGCTAAAAATCACCGAATTCAGAACTCGGAGTCAACGGATATTCATAAAACCGTTTACGTAAAGAAACCACATTTCGCGGCTAAATAGGTGAAACGAGACCGACTAGCCACGAGTTCTGAAATCAAAATCCAAAACGCCAGGATTGTAGAGCTCGAAAAGTAGTGTGTAATCAAGCTAAAAATCACCGAATTCAGAACTCGGAGTCAACGGATATTCATAAAACCGTTTACGTAAAGAAATCACATTTTGCGGCTAACTAGGTGAAAATAGACCTACTAGCCACAAGTTCTGAAATCAAAATCCGAAATGCCAGGATTGTAGAGCTCGAAAGATAGTGTGTAATCAAGCTAAAAATCACTGAATTCAGAACTCGGAGTCAACGGATATTCATAAAACCCTTTACGTAAAGAAACCACATTTCGCGGCTAAATAGGTGAATAGAGACCTACTAGCCACGAGTTCTGAAATCAAAATCCGAAATGCCAGGATATTAGAGCTCGAAAAGTAGTGTGAAATCAAGCTAAAAATCACCGAATTCAGAACTCGGAGTCAAAGGATATTCATAAAACCGTTTACGTAAAGAAACCACATTTCGCGGCTAACTAGGTGAAACGAGACCTACTAGCCACGAGTTCTGAAATCGAAATCCGAAAACCCAGGATTGTACAGCTCGAAAAGTAGTGTGAAATCATGCTAAAAATCACCGAATTCAGAACTCGGAGTCAACGGATATTCATAAAGCCGTTTACGTAAAAAAACCACATTTCGCGGCTAACTAGGTGAAACGAGACCTACTATCCACGAGTTCTGAAATCGAAATCCGAAAATCCAGGATTGTACAGCTCGAAAAGTAGTGTGAAATCAAGCTAAAAATCACCGAATTCAGATCTCGGAGTCAACGGATAATCATAAAACCGTTTACGTAAAGAAACCACATTTCGCGGATAAATAGGTGAAACGAGACCAACTAGCCACGAGTTCTGAAATCAAAATCCGAAATGCCAGGATTGTAGAGCTCGAAAAGTAGTGTGTAATCAAGCTAAAAGTCACCGAATTCAGAACTCGGAGTCAACGGATATTCATAAAACCGTTTATGTAAAGAAACCACATTTTGCGGATAAATAGGTGAAACGAGACCTACTAGCCACGACTTCTGAAATCGAAATCTGAAAACCCAGGATTGTACAGCTCGAAAAGTAGTGTGAAATCAAGCTAAAAATCACCGAATTCAGAACTCGGAGTCAACGGATATTCATAAAACCGTTTACGTAAAGAAATCAGATTTCGCGGCTAACTAGGTGAAACGAGAACAACTAGCCACGAGTTCTGAAATCAAAATCCGAAACTCCAGGATTGTAGAGCTCGAAAAGTAGTGTGAAATCAAGCTAAAAATCAACGAATTCAGAACTCGGAGTCAACGGATATTCATAAAACTGTTTACGTAAAGAAACCACATTTCGCGGCTAAATAGGTGAATCGAGACCTACGAGCCACAAGTTCAGAAATCCAAATCCGAAACGCCAGGATTGTAGAGCTCGAAAAGTAGTGTGAAATCAAGCTAAAAATCACCGAATTCAGAACTCGGAGTCAACGGATATTCATAAAACCGTTTACGTAAAGAAACCACATTTCGCGGATAAATAGGTGAAACGAGACCAACTAGCCACGAGGTCTGAAATCGAAATCCGAAACGCGAGGATTGTAGAGCTCGAAAAGTAGTTTGAAATCAAGCTAAAAATCACCGAATTCAGAACTCGAAGTCAACGGATATTCATAAAACCGTTTACGTAAAGAAATTACATTTTGCGGCTAACTAGGTGAAAATAGACCTACTAGCCACGAGTTCTGAAATCAAAATCCGAAATGCCAGGATTGTAGAGCTCGAAAAGTAGTGTGTAATCAAGCTAAAAATCACCGAATTCAGAACTCCGAGTCAACGGATATTCATAAAACCGTTTACGTAAAGAAACCACATTTCGCGGCTAAATAGGTGAATCGAGCCTACTAGCCACGAGTTCTGAAATCAAAATCCGAAATTCCAGGATATTAGAGCTCGAAAAGTAGTGTGAAATCAAGCTAAAAATCACCGAATTCAGAACTCGGAGTCAAATGATATTCATAAAACCGTTTACGTAAAGAAACCACATTTCGCGGCTAACTAGGTGAAACGAGACCTACTATCCACGTGTTCTGAAATCAAAATCCGAAATGCCAGGATTGTAGAGCTCAAAAAGTAGTGTGAAATCAAGCTAAAAATCACCGAATTCAGAACTCGGAGTCAACGGATATTCATAAAACCGTTTACGTAAAGAAACCACATTTCGCGGCTAACTAGGTGAAACGAGACCTACTAGCCACGACTTCTGAAATCAAAATCCGAAAACCCAGGATTGTACAGCTCGAAAAGTAGTGTGAAATCAAGCTAAAAATCACCGAATTCATAACTCGGAGTCAACGGATATTCATAAAACCGTTTACGTAAAGAAACCGCATTTCGCGGCTAAATAGGTGAATCGAGACCTACTAGCCACAAGTTCTGAAATCCAAATCCGAAACGCCAGGATTGTAGAGCTCGAAAAGTAGTGTGAAATCAAGCTAAAAATCACCGAATTCAGAACTCGGAGTCAACGGATATTCATAAAACCGTTTACGTAAAGAAACCACATTTCGCGGATAAATAGGTGAAACGAGACCAACTAGCCACGAGTTCTGAAATCGAAATCCGAAACGCTAGGATTGTAGAGCTCGAAAAGTAGTGTGAAATCAAGCTAAAAATCACCGAATTCAGAACTCGGAGTCAACGGATATTCATAAAACCGTTTAAGTAAAGAAACCACATTTCGCGGATAAATAGGTGAAACGAGACCAACTACCCACGAGTTCTGAAATCAAAATCCGAAACGCCAGGATTGTAGAGCTCGAAAAGTAGTGTGTAATCAAGCTAAAAATCACCGAATTCAGAACTCGGAGTCAACGGATATTCATAAAACCGTTTACGTAAAGAAACCACATTTCGCGGCTAAATAGGTGAATCGAGACCTACTAGCCACGTGTTCTGAAATCCAAATCCGAAATGCCAGGATTCTAGAGCTCAAAAAGTAGTGTGAAATCAAGCTAAAAATCACCGAATTCAGAACTCGGAGTCAACGGATATTCATAAAACCGTTTACATAAAGAAACCACATTTCACGGCTAACTAGGTGAAACGAGACCTACTAGCCACGAGTTCTGAAATCAAAATCCGAAAAACCAGGATTGTACAGCTCAAAAAGTAGTGTGAAATCAAGCTAAAAATCACCGAATTCAGAACTCGGAGTCAACGGATATTCATAAAACCGTTTACGTAAAGAAACCACATTTCGCGGCTAACTAGGTGAAACGATACCTACTAGCCACGAGTTCTGAAATCAAAATCCGAAACGCCAGGATTGTAGAGCTCAAAAATTAGTGTGAAATCAAGCTAAAAATCACCGAATTCAGAACTCGGAGTCAACGGATATTCATAAAACCGTTTACGTAAAGAAACCACATTTCGCGGCTAACTAGGTGAAACGAGACCTACTAGCCACGAGTTCTGAAATCAAAATCCGAAACGCCAGGATTGTAGAGCTCAAAAATTAGTGTGAAATCAAGCTAAAAAACACCGAATTCAGAACTCGGAGTCAACGGATATTCATAAAACCGTTTACGTAAAGAAACCACATTTCGCGGCTAAATAGGTGAAACGAGACCAACTAGCCACGAGTTCTGAAATCAAAATCCAAAACGCCAGGATTGTAGAGCTCGAAAAGTAGTGTGTAATCAAGCTAAAAATCACCGAATTCAGAACTCGGAGTCAACGGATATTCATAAAACCGTTTACGTAAAGAAATCACATTTTGCGGCTAACTAGGTGAAAATAGACCTACTAGCCACAAGTTCTGAAATCAAAATCCGAAATGCCAGGATTGTAGAGCTCGAAAGATAGTGTGTAATCAAGCTAAAAATCACCGAATTCAGAACTCGGAGTCAACGGATATTCATAAAACCCTTTACGTAAAGAAACCACATTTCGCGGCTAAATAGGTGAATAGAGACCTACTAGCCACGAGTTCTGAAATCAAAATCCGAAATGCCAGGATATTAGAGCTCGAAAAGTAGTGTGAAATCAAGCTAAAAATCACCGAATTCAGAACTCGGAGTCAAAGGATATTCATAAAACCGTTTACGTAAAGAAACCACATTTCGCGGCTAACTAGGTGAAACGAGACCTACTATCCACGAGTTCTGAAATCAAAATCCGAAATGCCAGGATTGTAGAGCTCAAAAAGTAGTGTGAAATCAAGCTAAAAATCACCGAATTCAGAACTCGGAGTCAACGGATATTAATAAAACCGTTTACGTAAAGAAACCACATTTAGCGGCTAACTAGGTGAAACGAGACCTACTAGCCACGAGTTCTGAAATCAAAATCCGAAAACCCAGGATTGTACTGCTCGAAAAGTAGTGTGAAATTAAGCTAAAAATCACCGAATTCAGAACTCGGAGTCAACGGATATTCATAAAACCGTTTACGTAAAGAAACTACATTTCGCGGCTAACTAGGTGAAACGAGACCTACTAGCCACGAGTTCTGAAATCAAAATCCGAAAAACAAGGATTGTACAGCTCGAAAAGTAGTGTGAAATCAAGCTAAAAATCACCGAATTCAGAACTCGGAGTCAAAGGATATTCACAAAACCGTTTACGTAAAGAAACCATATTTCGCGGCTAAATAGGTGAATAGAGACCTACTAGCCACGAGTTCTGAAATCAAAATCCGAAATGCCAGGATATTAGAGCACGAAAAGTAGTGTGAAATCAAGCTAAAAATCACCGAATTCAGAAATCGGAGTCAAAGGATATTCATAAAACCGTTTACGTAAAGAAACCACATTTCGCGGCTAACTAGGTGAAACGAGACCTACTATCCACGAGTTCTGAAATCAAAATCCGAAATGCCAGGATTGTAGAGCTCAAAAAGTAGTGTGAAATCAAGCTAAAAATCACCGAATTCAGAACTCGGAGTCAACGGATATTCATAAAACCGTTTACGTAAAGAAACTACATTTCGCGGCTAACTAGGTGAAACGAGACCTACTAGCCACGAGTTCTGAAATCAAAATCCGAAAAACCAGGATTGTACAGCTCGAAAAGTAGTGTGAAATCAAGCTAAAAATCACCGAATTCAGAACTCGGAGTCAACGGATATTCATAAAACCGTTTACGTAAAGAAACCACATTTCGCGGCTAACTAGGTGAAACGAGACCTACTATCCACGAGTTCTGAAATCAAAATCCAAAAACCCAGGATTGTACAGCTCGAAAAGTAGTGTGAAATCAAGCTAAAAATCACCGAATTCAGAACTCGGAGTCAACGGATATTCATAAAACCGTTTACGTAAAGAAACCACATTTCGCGGCAAAATAGGTGAATCGAGACCTACTAGCCTCGAGTTCTGAAATAAAAATCCAAAATGCCAGGATTGTAGAGCGCGAAAAATAGTGTGTAATCAAGCTAAAAATAACCGAATTCAGAACTCGGAGTCAACGGATATTCATAAAACCGTTTACGTAAAGAAACCACATTTCGAGGCTAAATAGGTGAATAGAGACCTACTAGCCACGAGTTCTGAAATCAAAATCCGAAACGCCAGGATTGTGGAGCTCAAAAATTAGTGTGAAATCAAGCTAAAAATCACCGAATTCAGAACTCGGAGTCAACGGATATTCATAAATTCGTTTACGTAAAGAAACCACATTTCGCGGCTAACTAGGTGAAACGAGACCTAGTAGCCACGAGTTCTGAAATCAAAATCCAAAATGCCAGGATTGTAGAGCTCAAAAAGTAGTGTGAAATCAAGCTAAAAATCACCGAATTCAGAACTCGGAGTCAACGGATATTCATAAAACCGTTTACGTAAAGAAACCACATTTCGCGGATAAATAGGTGAAACGAGACCAACTAGCCACGAGTTCTGAAATCAAAATCCGAAACGCCAGGATTGTAGAGCTCGAAAAGTAGTGTGTAATCAAGCTAAAAGTCACCGAATTCAGAACTCGGAGTCAACGGATATTCATAAAACCGTTTACGTAAAGAAACCACATTTCGCGGCCAAATAGGTGAATCGAGACCTACTAGCCACGTGTTCTGAAATCCAAATCCGAAACTCCAGGATCGTAGACCTCGAAAAGTATTGTGAAATCAAACTAAAAATCACCGAATTCAGAACTCGGAGTCAAAGGATATTCATAAAACCGTTTACGTAAAGAAACCACATTTCGCGGCTAACTAGGTTAAACGAGACCAACTAGCCACGAGTTCTGAAATCAAAATCCAAAATGCCAGAATTGTAGAGCTCGAAAAATAGTGTGTAATCAAGCTAAAAATCACCGAATTCAGAACTCGGAGTCAACGGATATTCATAAAACCGTTTACGTAAAGAAACCACATTTCGCGGATAAATAGGTGAAACGAGACCAACTAGCCACGAGTTCTGAAATCAAAATCCGAAACGCCAGGATTGTAGAGCTCGAAAAGTAGTGTGTAATCAAGCTAAAAGTCACCGAATTCAGAACTCGGAGTCAACGGATATTCATAAAACCGTTTACGTAAAGAAACCACATTTCGCGGCCAAATAGGTGAATCGAGACCTACTAGCCACGTGTTCTGAAATCCAAATCCGAAACGCCAGGATCGTAGACCTCGAAAAGTATTGTGAAATCAAGCTAAAAATCACCGAATTCATTACTCGGAGTCAAAAGATATTCATAAAACCGTTTACGTAAAGAAACCACATTTCGCGGCTAAATAGGTGAAACGAGACCAACTAGCCACGAGTTCTGAAATCAAAATCCAAAATGCCAGAATTGTAGAGCTCGAAAAATAGTGTGTAATCAAGCTAAAAATCACCGAATTCAGAACTCGGAGTCAACGGATATTCATAAAACCGTTTACGTAAAGAAACCACATTTCGCGGCTAAATAGGTGAATAGAGACCTACTAGCCACGAGTTCTGAAATCAAAATCCGAAATGCCAGGATATTAGAGCTCGAAAAGTAGTGTGAAATCAAGCTAAAAATCACCGAATTCAGAACTCGGAGTCAAAGGATATTCATAAAACCGTTTACGTAAAGAAACCACATTTCGCGGCTAACTAGGTTAAACGAGACCTACTATCCACAAGTTCTGAAATCAAAATCCGAAATGCCAGGATTGTAGAGCTCAAAAAGTAGTGTGAAATCAAGCTAAAAATCACCGAATTCAGAACTCGGAGTCAACGGATATTCATAAAACCGTTTACGTAAAGAAACCACATTTTGCGGATAAATAGGTGAAACGAAACCAACTAGCCACGAGTTCTGAAATCAAAATCCGAAACGCCAGGATTGTAGAGCTCGAAAAGTAGTGTGTAATCAAGCTAAAAATCACCGAATTAAGAACTCGGAGTCAACGGATATTCATAAAACCGTTTACGTAAAGAAACCACATTTCGCGGCTAACTAGGTGAAACGAGACCTACTAGCCACGAGTTCTGAAATCAAAATCCGAAAACCCAGGATTGTACAGCTCGAAAAGTAGTGTGAAATCAAGCTAAAAATCACCGAATTCAGAACTCGGAGTCAACGGATATTCATAAAACCGTTTACGTAAAGAAACCACATTTCGCGGCTAACTAGGTGAAACGAGACCTACTAGCCACGAGTTCTGAAATCGAAATCCGAAAATCCAGGATTGTACAGCTCGAAAAGTAGTGTGAAATCAAGCTAAAAATCACCGAATTCAGAACTCGGAGTCAACGGATATTCATAAAACCGTTTACGTAAAGAAACCACATTTCGCGGATAAATAGGTGAAACGAGACCAACTAGCCACGAGTTCTGAAATCAAAATCCGAAACTCCAGGATTGTAGAGCTCAAAAAGTAGTGTGTAATCAAGCTAAAAATCACCGAATTAAGAACTCGGAGTCAACGGATATTCATAAAACCGTTTACGTAAAGAAACCACATTTCGCGGCTAACTAGGTGAAACGAGACCTACTATCCACGAGTTCTGAAATCAAAATCCGAAATGCCAGGATTGTAGAGCTCAAAAAGTAGTGTGAAATCAAGCTAAAAATCACCGAATTCAGAACTCGGAGTCAACGGATATTCATAAAACCGTTTACGTAAAGAAACCACATTTCGCGGCTAACTAGGTGAAACGAGACCTACTAGCCACGAGTTCTGAAATCGAAATCCGAAAACCCAGGATTGTACAGCTCGAAAAGTAGTGTGAAATTATGCTAAAAATCACCGAATTCAGAACTCGGAGTCAACGGATATTCATAAAACCGTTTACGTAAAAAAACCACATTTCGCGGCTAACTAGGTGAAACGAGACCTACTAGCCACGAGTTCTGAAATCAAAATCCAAAATGTCAGAATTGTAGAGTTCGAAAAGTAGTGTGTAATCAAGCTAAAAGTCACCGAATTCAGAACTCGGAGTCAACGGATATTCATAAAACCGTTTACGTAAAGAAACCACATTTCGCGGCCAAATAGGTGAATCGAGACCTACTAGCCACGTGTTCTGAAATCCAAATCCGAAACGCCAGGATCGTAGACCTCGAAAAGTATTGTGAAATCAAGCTAAAAATCACCGAATTCATTACTCGGAGTCAAAGGATATTCATAAAACTGTTTACGTAAAGAAACCACATTTCGCGGCTAAATAGGTGAAACGAGACCAACTAGCCACGAGTTCTGAAATCAAAATCCAAAATGCCAGAATTGTAGAGCTCGAAAAATAGTGTGTAATCAAGCTAAAAATCACCGAATTCAGAACTCGGAGTCAACGGATATTCATAAAACCGTTTACGTAAAGAAACCACATTTCGCGGCTAAATAGGTGAATAGAGACCTACTAGCCACGAGTTCTGAAATCAAAATCCGAAATGCCAGGATATTAGAGCTCGAAAAGTAGTGTGAAATCAAGCTAAAAATCACCGAATTCAGAACTCGGAGTCAAAGGATATTCATAAAACCGTTTACGTAAAGAAACCACATTTCGCGGCTAACTAGGTTAAACGAGACCTACTATCCACAAGTTCTGAAATCAAAATCCGAAATGCCAGGATTGTAGAGCTCAAAAAGTAGTGTGAAATCAAGCTAAAAATCACCGAATTCAGAACTCGGAGTCAACGGATATTCATAAAACCGTTTACGTAAAGAAACTACATTTCGCGGCAAACTAGGTGAAACGAGACCTACTAGCCACGAGTTCTGAAATCAAAATCCGAAAACCCAGGATTGTACAGCTCGAAAAGTAGTGTGAAATCAAGCTAAAAATCACCGAATTCAGAACTCGGAGTCAACGGATATTCATAAAACCGTTTACGTAAAGAAATCACATTTCGCGGCTAACTAGGTGAAACGAGACCAACTAGCCACGAGTTCTGAAATCAAAATCCAAAATGCCAGGATTGTAGAGCTCGAAAAGTAGTGTGAAATCAAGCTAAAAATCATCGAATTCAGAACTCGGAGTCAACGGATATTCATAAAACCGTTTACGTAAAGAAACCACATTTCGCGGATAAATAGGTGAAACGAGACCAACTAGCCACGAGTTCTGAAATCAAAATCCGAAACGCCAGGATTGTAGAGCTCGAAAAGTAGTGTGTAATCAAGCTAAAAGTCACCGAATTCAGAACTCGGAGTCAACGGATATTCATAAAACCGTTTACGTAAAGAAACCACATTTCGCGGCCAAATAGGTGAATCGAGACCTACTAGCCACGAGTTCTGAAATCAAAATCCGAAAACCCAGGATTGTACAGCTCGAAAAGTAGTGTGAAATCAAGCTAAAAATCACCGAATTCAGAACTCGGAGTCAACGGATATTCATAAAACCGTTTACGTAAAGAAACCACATTTCGCGGCTAACTAGGTGAAACGAGACCTACTAGCCACGAGTTCTGAAATCAAAATCCAAAATGCCAGGATTGTAGAGCTCAAAAAGTAGTGTGAAATCAAGCTAAAAATCACCGAATTCAGAACTCGGAGTCAGCGGATATTCATAAAACCGTTTACGTAAAGAAACCACATTTCGCGGATAAATAGGTGAAACGAGACCAACTAGCCACGAGTTCTGAAATCAAAATCCGAAACGCCAGGATTGTAGAGCTCGAAAAGTAGTGTGAAATCAAGCTAAAAATCACCGAATTCAGAACTCGGAGTCAACGGATATTCATAAAACCGTTTACGTAAAGAAACCACATTTCGCGTCTAACTAGGTGAATCGAGACCTACTAGCCACGAGTTCTGAAATCAAAATCCGAAAAACCAGGATTGTACAGCTCGAAAAGTAGTGTGAAATCAAGCTAAAAATCACCGAATTCAGAACTCGGAGTCAACGGATATTCATAAAACCGTTTACGTAAAGAAACCACATTTCGCGGCTAACTAGGTGAAACGAGACCTACTAGCCACGAGTTCTGAAATCAAAATCCCAAATGCCAGGATTGTAGAGCTCAAAAAGTAGTGTGAAATCAAGCTAAAAATCACCGAATTCAGAACTCGGAGTCAACGGATATTCATAAAACCGTTTACGTAAAGAAACTACATTTCGCGGCAAACTAGGTGAAACGAGACCTACTAGCCACGAGTTCTGAAATCAAAATCCGAAAACCCAGGATTGTACAGCTCGAAAAGTAGTGTGAAATCAAGCTAAAAATCACCGAATTCAGAACTCGGAGTCAACGGATATTCATAAAACCGTTTACGTAAAGAAACCACATTTCGCGGCTAACTAGGTGAAACGAGACCTACTAGCCACGAGTTCTGAAATCAAAATCCGAAACGCCACGATTGTAGAGCTCAAAAATTAGTGTGAAATCAAGCTAAAAATCACCGAATTCAGAACTCGGAGTCAACGGATATTCATAAAACCGTTTACGTAAAGAAACCACATTTCGCGGCTAACTAGGTGAAACGAGACCTACTAGCCACGAGTTCTGAAATCGAAATCCGAAAACCCAGGATTGTACAGCTCGAAAAGTAGTGTGAAATTATGCTAAAAATCACCGAATTCAGAACTCGGAGTCAACGGATATTCATAAAACCGTTTACGTAAAGAAACCACATTTCGCGGCAAAATAGGTGAATCGAGACCTACTAGCCTCGAGTTCTGAAATCAAAATCCAAAATGCCAGGATTGTAAAGCTCGAAAAATAGTGTGTAATCAAGCTAAAAATCACCGAATTCAGAACTCGGAGTCAACGGATATTCATAAAACCGTTTATGTAAAGAAACCACATTTCGCGGATAAATTGGTGAATAGAGACCTACTAGCCACGAGTTCTGAAATCAAAATCCGAAACGCCAGGATTGTAGAGCTCAAAAATTAGTGTGAAATCAAGCTAAAAATTACCGAATTCAGAACTCGGAGTCAACGGATATTCATAAATTCGTTTACGTAAAGAAACCACATTTCGCGGCTAACTAGGTGAAACGAGACCTACTAGCCACGAGTTCTGAAATCAAAATCCAAAATGCCAGGATTGTAGAGCTCAAAAAGTAGTGTGAAATCAAGCTAAAAATCACCGAATTCAGAACTCGGAGTCAACGGATATTCATAAAACCGTTTACGTAAAGAAACCACATTTCGCGGATAAATAGGTGAAACGAGACCAACTAGCCACGAGTTCTGAAATCAAAATCCGAAACGCCAGGATTGTAGAGCTCGAAAAGTAGTGTGTAATCAAGCTAAAAGTCACCGAATTCAGAACTCGGAGTCAACGGATATTCATAAAACCGTTTACGTAAAGAAACCACATTTCGCGGCTAACTAGGTGAATCGAGACCTACTAGCCACGAGTTCTGAAATCAAAATCCGAAAAACCAGGATTGTACAGCTCGAAAAGTAGTGTGAAATCAAGCTAAAAATCACCGAATTCAGAACTCGGAGTCAACGGATATTCATAAAACCGTTTACGTAAAGAAACCACATTTCGCGGATAAATAGGTGAAACGAGACCAACTAGCCACGAGTTCTGAAATCAAAATCCGAAATGCCAGGATTGTAGAGCTCGAAAAGTAGTGTGTAATCAAGCTAAAAATCACCGAATTAAGAACTCGGAGTCAACGGATATTCATAAAACCGTTTACGTAAATAAACCACATTTCGCGGCTAACTAGGTGAAACGAGACCTACTATCCACGAGTTCTGAAATCAAAATCCGAAATGCCAGGATTGTAGAGCTCAAAAAGTAGTGTGAAATCAAGCTAAAAATCACCGAATTCAGAACTCGGAGTCAACGGATATTCATAAAACCGTTTACGTAAAGAAACTACATTTCGCGGCAAACTAGGTGAAACGAGACCTACTAGCCACGAGTTCTGAAATCAAAATCCGAAAACCCAGGATTGTACAGCTCGAAAAGTAGTGTGAAATTAAGCTAAAAATCACCGAATTCAGAACTCGGAGTCAACGGATATTCATAAAACCGTTTACGTAAAGAAACCACATTTCGCGGCTAACTAGGTGAAACGAGACCTACTAGCCACGAGTTCTGAAATCAAAATCCGAAACGCCACGATTGTAGAGCTCAAAAATTAGTGTGAAATCAAGCTAAAAATCACCGAATTCAGAACTCGGAGTCAACGGATATTCATAAAACCGTTTACGTAAAGAAACCACATTTCGCGGCTAACTAGGTGAAACGAGACCTACTAGCCACGAGTTCTGAAATCGAAATCCGAAAACCCAGGATTGTACAGCTCGAAAAGTAGTGTGAAATTATGCTAAAAATCACCGAATTCAGAACTCGGAGTCAACGGATATTCATAAAACCGTTTACGTAAAAAAACCACATTTCGCGGCTAACTAGGTGAAACGAGACCTACTAGCCACGAGTTCTGAAATCAAAATCCAAAATGCCAGAATTGTAGAGTTCGAAAAGTAGTGTGTAATCAAGCTAAAAATCACCGAATTCAGAACTCGGAGTCAACGGATATTCATAAAACCGTTTACGTAAAGAAACCACATTTCGCGGCAAAATAGGTGAATCGAGACCTACTAGCCTCGAGTTCTGAAATCAAAATCCAAAATGCCAGGATTGTAGAGCTCAAAAAATAGTGTGTAATCATGCTAAAAATCACCGAATTCAGAACTCGGAGTCAACGGATATTCATAAAACCGTTTACGTAAAGAAACCACATTTCGCGGCTAAATAGGTGAATAGAGACCTACAAGCCACGAGTTCTGAAATCAAAATCCGAAACGCCAGGATTGTAGAGCTCAAAAATTAGTGTGAAATCAAGCTAAAAATCACCGAATTCAGAACTCGGAGTCAACGGATATTCATAAATTCGTTTACGTAAAGAAACCACATTTCGCGGCTAACTAGGTGAAACGAGACCTACTAGCCACGAGTTCTGAAATCAAAATCCAAAATGCCAGGATTGTAGAGCTCAAAAAGTAGTGTGAAATCAAGCTAAAAATCACCGAATTCAGAACTCGGAGTCAACGGATATTCATAAAACCGTTTACGTAAAGAAACCACATTTCGCGGATAAATAGGTGAAACGAGACCAACTAGCCACGAGTTCTGAAATCAAAATCCGAAAAGCCAGGATTGTAGAGCTCGAAAAGTAGTGTGAAATCAAGCTAAAAATCACCGAATTCAGAACTCGGAGTCAACGGATATTCATAAATTCGTTTACGTAAAGAAACCACATTTCGCGGATAAATAGGTGAAACGAGACCAACTAGCCACGAGTTCTGAAATCAAAATCCGAAACGCCAGGATTGTAGAGCTCGAAAAGTAGTGTGAAATCAAGCTAAAAATCACCGAATTCAGAACTCGGAGTCAACGGATATTCATAAAACCGTTTACGTAAAGAAACCACATTTCGCGGCTAACTAGGTGAATCGAGACCTACTAGCCACGAGTTCTGAAATCAAAATCCGAAAAACCAGGATTGTACAGCTCGAAAAGTAGTGTAAAATCAAGCTAAAAATCACCGAATTCAGAACTCGGAGTCAACGGATATTCATAAAACCGTTTACGTAAAGAAACCACATTTCGCGGCTAACTAGGTGAAACGAGACCTACTAGCCACGAGTTCTGAAATCGAAATCCGAAAATCCAGGATTGTACAGCTCGAAAAGTAGTGTGAAATCAAGCTAAAAATCACCGAATTCAGAACTCGGACTCAACGGATATTCATAAAACCGTTTACGTAAAGAAACCACATTTCGCGGATAAATAGGTGAAACGAGACCTACTATCCACGAGTTCTGAAATCAAAATCCGAAATGCCAGGATTGTAGAGCTCAAAAAGTAGTGTGAAATCAAGCTAAAAATCACCGAATTCAGAACTCGGAGTCAACGGATATTCATAAAACCGTTTACGTAAAGAAACTACATTTCGCGGCTAACTAGGTGAAACGAGACCTACTAGCCACGAGTTCTGAAATCAAAATCCGAAAACCCAGGATTGTACAGCTCGAAAAGTAGTGTGAAATCAAGCTAAAAATCACCGAATTCAGAACTCGGAGTCAACGGATATTCATAAAACCGTTTACGTAAAGAAACCACATTTCGCGGCTAACTAGGTGAAACGAGACCTACTAGCCACGAGTTCTGAAATCAAAATCCGAAACACCACGATTGTAGAGCTCAAAAATTAGTGTGAAATCAAGCTAAAAATCACCGAATTCAGAACTCGGAGTCAACGGATATTCATAAAACCGTTTACGTAAAGAAACCACATTTCGCGGCTAACTAGGTGAAACGAGACCTACTAGCCACGAGTTCTGAAATCGAAATCCGAAAACCCAGGATTGTACAGCTCGAAAAGTAGTGTGAAATTATGCTAAAAATCACCGAATTCAGAACTCGGAGTCAATGGATATTCATAAAACCATTTACGTAAAGAAACCACATTTCGCGGCTAACTAGGTGAAACGAGACCTACTAGCCACGAGTTCTGAAATCGAAATCCGAAAATCCAGGATTGTACAGCTCAAAAAGTAGTGTGAAATCAAGCTAAAAATCACCGAATTCAGAACTCGGAGTCAACGGATATTCATAAAACCGTTTACGTAAAGAAACCACATTTCGCGGATAAATAGGTGAAACGAGACCAACTAGCCACGAGTTCTGAAATCAAAATCCGAAACGCCAGGATTGTAGAGCTCGAAAAGTAGTGTGTAATCAAGCTAAAAATCACCGAATTAAGAACTCGGAGTCAACGGATATTCATAAAACCGTTTACGTAAAGAAACCACATTTCGCGGCTAACTAGGTGAAACGAGACCTACTATCCACGAGTTCTGAAATCAAAATCCGAAATGCCAGGATTGTAGAGCTCAAAAAGTAGTGTGAAATCAAGCTAAAAATCACCGAATTCAGAACTCGGAGTCAACGGATATTCATAAAACCGTTTACGTAAAGAAACTACATTTCGCGGCTAACTAGGTGAAACGAGACCTACTAGCCACGAGTTCTGAAATCAAAATCCGAAAACCCAGGATTGTACAGCTCGAAAAGTAGTGTGAAATCAAGCTAAAAATCACCGAATTCAGAACTCGGAGTCAACGGATATTCATAAAACCGTTTACGTAAAGAAACCACATTTCGCGGCTAACTAGGTGAAACGAGACCTACTAGCCACGAGTTCTGAAATCAAAATCCGAAACGCCACGATTGTAGAGCTCAAAAATTAGTGTGAAATCAAGCTAAATATCACCGAATTCAGAACTCGGAGTCAACGGATATTCATAAAACCGTTTACGTAAAGAAACCACATTTCGCGGCTAACTAGGTGAAACGAGACCTACTAGCCACGAGTTCTGAAATCGAAATCCGAAAACCCAGGATTGTACAGCTCGAAAAGTAGTGTGAAATTATGCTAAAAATCACCGAATTCAGAACTCGGAGTCAGCGGATATTCATAAAACCGTTTACGTAAAAAAACCACATTTCGCGGCTAACTAGGTGAAACGAGACCTACTAGCCACGAGTTCTGAAATCAAAATCCAAAATGCCAGAATTGTAGAGTTCGAAAAGTAGTGTGTAATCAAGCTAAAAATCACCGAATTCAGAACTCGGAGTCAACGGATATTCATAAAACCGTTTACGTAAAGAAACCACATTTCGCGGCAAAATAGGTGAATCGAGACCTACTAGCCTCGAGTTCTGAAATCAAAATCCAAAATGCCAGGATTGTAGAGCTCGAAAAATAGTGTGTAATCAAGCTAAAAATCACCGAATTCAGAACTCGGAGTCAACGGATATTCATAAAACCGTTTACGTAAAGAAACCACATTTCGCGGCTAAATAGGTGAATAGAGACCTACTAGCCACGAGTTCTGAAATCAAAATCCGAAATGCCAGGATATTAGAGCTCGAAAAGTAGTGTGAAATCAAGCTAAAAATCACCGAATTCAGAACTCGGAGTCAAATGATATTCATAAAACCGTTTACGTAAAGAAACCACATTTCGCGGCTAACTAGGTCAAACGAGACCTACTATCCACGAGTTCTGAAATCAAAATCCGAAATGCCAGGATTGTAGAGCTCAAAAAGTAGTGTGAAATCAAGCTAAAAATCACCGAATTCAGAACTCGGAGTCAACGGATATTCATAAAACCGTTTACGTAAAGAAACCACATTTCGCGGATAAATAGGTGAAACGAGACCAACTAGCCACGAGTTCTGAAATCAAAATCCGAAACGCCAGGATTGTAGAGCTCGAAAAGTAGTGTGTAATCAAGCTAAAAATCACCGAATTAAGAACTCGGAGTCAACGGATATTCATAAAACCGTTTACGTAAAGAAACCACATTTCGCGGCTAACTAGGTGAAACGAGACCTACTAGCCACGAGTTCTGAAATCAAAATCCGAAAACCCAGGATTGTACAGCTCGAAAAAAGTAGTGTGAAATCAAGCTAAAAATCACCGAATTCATAACTCGGAGTCAACGGATATTCATAAAACCGTTTACGTAAAGAAACCACATTTCGCGGCTAACTAGGTGAAACGAGACCTACTAGCCACGAGTTCTGAAATCGAAATCCGAAAATCCAGGATTGTACAGCTCGAAAAGTAGTGTGAAATCAAGCTAAAAGTCACCGAATTCAGAACTCGGAGTCAACGGATATTCATAAAACCGTTTACGTAAAGAAACCACATTTCGCGGATAAATAGGTGAAACGAGACCAACTAGCCACGAGTTCTGAAATCAAAATCCGAAATGCCAGGATTGTAGAGCTCGAAAAGTAGTGTGTAATCAAGCTAAAAATCACCGAATTAAGAACTCGGAGTCAACGGATATTCATAAAACCGTTTACGTAAAGAAACCACATTTCGCGGCTAAATAGGTGAATCGAGACCGACTTGCCACGTGTTCTGAAATCCAAATCCGAAACGCCAGGATTGTAGACCTCGAAAAGTATTGTGAAATCAAGCTAAAAATCACCGAATTCAGAACTCGGAGTCAAAGGATATTCATAAAACCGTTTACGTAAAGAAACCACATTTCGCGGCTAAATAGGTGAAACGAGACCAACTAGCCACAAGTTCTGAAATCGAAATCCAAAAAGCCAGGATTGTAGAGCTCGAAAAGTAGTGTGTAATCAAGCTAAAAATCACCGAATTCAGAACTCGGAGTCAACGGATATTCATAAAACCGTTTACGTAAAGAAATCACATTTTGCGGCTAACTAGGTGAAAATAGACCTAGTAGCCACAATTTCTGAAATCAAAATCCGAAATGCCAGGATTGTAGAGCTCGAAAAATAGTGTGTAATCAAGCTAAAAATCACCGAATTCAGAACTCGGAGTCAACGGATATTCATAAAACCGTTTACGTAAAGAAACCACATTTCGCGGCTAAATAGGTGAATCGAGACCTACTAGCCACGAGTTCTGAAATCAAAATCCGAAATGCCAGGATATTAGAGCTCGAAAAGTAGTGTGAAATCAAGCTAAAAATCACCGAATTCAGAACTCGGAGTCAAAGGATATTCATAAAACCGTTTACGTAAAGAAACCACATTTCGCGGCTAACTAGGTGAAACGAGACCTACTATCTACGAGTTCTGAAATCAAAATCCGAATTGCCAGGATTGTAGAGCTCAAAAAGTAGTGTGAAATCAAGATAAAAATCACCGAATTCAGAACTCGGAGTCAACGGATATTCATAAAACCGTTTACGTAAAGAAACCACATTTCGCGGCTAACTAGTTGAAACGAGACCAACTAGCCACGAGTTCTGAAATCAAAATCCGAAAACCCAGGATTGTACAGCTCGAAAAGTAGTGTGAAATCAAGCTAAAAATCACCGAATTCAGAACTCGGAGTCAACGGATATTCATAAAACCGTTTACGTAAAGAAACCACATTTCGTGGCTAACTAGGTGAAACGAGACCTACTAGCCACGAGTTCTGAAATCGAAATCCGAAAATCCAGGATTGTACAGCTCGAATTCAGAACTCGGAGTTAACGGATATTCATAAAACCGTTTACGTAAAGAAATCACATTTTGCGGCTAACTAGGTGAAAATAGACCTACTAGCCACAAGTTCTGAAATCAAAATCCGAAATGCCAGGATTGTAGAGCTCGAAAAATAGTGTGTAATCAAGCTAAAAATCACCGAATTCAAAACTCGGAGTCAATGGATATTCATAAAACCGTTTACATAAAGAAACCACATTTCGCGGATAAATAGGTGAAACGAGACCAACTAGCCACGAGTTCTGAAATCAAAATCCGAAACGCCAAGATTGTAGAGCTCGAAAAGTAGTGTGTAATCAAGCTAAAAATCACCGAATTCAGAACTCGGAGTCAACGGATATTCATAAACCCGTTTACGTAAAGAAACCACATTTCGCGGCTAAATGGTTGAATCGAGACCTACTAGCCACGTGTTCTGAAATCCAAATCCGAAACGCCAGGATCGTAGACCTCGAAAAGTATTGTGAAATCAAGCTAAAAATCACCGAATTCAGAACTCGGAGTCAAAGGATATTCATAAAACCGTTTACGTAAAGAAACCACATTTCGCGGCTAAATAGGTGAAACGCGACCAACTAGCCACGAGTTCTGAAATCGAAATCCAAAAAGCCAGGATTGTAGAGCTCGAAAAGTAGTGTGTAATCAAGCTAAAAATCACCGAATTCAGAACTCGGAGTCAACGGATATTCATAAAACCGTTTACGTAAAGAAATCACATTTTGCGGCTAACTAGGTGAAAATAGACCTACTAGCCACAAGTTCTGAAATCAAAATCCGAAATGCCAGGATTGTACAGCTCGAAAAATAGTGTGTAATCAAGCTAAAAATCACCGAATTCAGAACTCGGAGTCAACGGATATTCATAAAACCGTTTACGTAAAGAAACCACATTTCGCGGCTAAATAGGTGAATCGAGACCTACTAGCCACGAGTTCTGAAATCAAAATCCAAAATGCCAGAATTGTAGAGTTCGAAAAGTAGTGTGTAATCAAGCTAAAAATCACCGAATTCAGAACTCGGAGTCAACGGATATTCATAAAACCGTTTACGTAAAGAAACCACATTTCGCGGCTAAATAGGTGAATCGAGACCTACTATCCACGAGTTCTGAAATAAAAATCCGAAATGCAAGGTTTGTAGAGCTCGAAAAATAGTGTGAAATCAAGCTAAAAATCACCGAATTAAGAACTCGGAGTCAAGGGATATTCATAAAACCGTTTACGTAAAGAAACCACATTTCGCGGCTAACTAGGTGAAACAAGACCTACTAGCCACGAGTTCTGAAATCAAAATCCGAAACGCCAGGATTGTAGAGCTCTCAAATTAGTGTGAAATCAAGCTAAAAATCACCGAATTCAGAACTCGGAGTCAACGGATATTCATAAAACCGTTTACGTAAAGAAACAACATTTCGCGGCTAACTAGGTGAAACGAGACCTACTAGCCACGAGTTCTGAAATCAAAATCCGAAAACCCAGGATTGTACAGCTCGAAAAGTAGTGTGAAATCATGCTAAAAATCATTGAATTCAGAACTCGGAGTCAACGGATATTCATAAAACCGTTTACGTAAAGAAACCACATTTCGCGGCTAATTAGGTGAAACGAGACCTACTAGCCACGAGTTCTGAAATCGAAATCCGAAAACCCAGGATTGTAGAGCTCGAAAAGTACTGTAAAATCAAGCTAAAAATCATCGAGTTCAGAACTCGGAGTCAACGGATATTCATAAAACCGTTTACGTAAAGAAATCACATTTCGCGGCTAACTAGGTGAAACGAGACCAACTAGCCACGAGTTCTGAAATCAAAATCCAAAATGCCAGGATTGTAGAGCTCGAAAAGTAGTGTGAAATCAAGCTAAAAATCATCGAATTCAGAACTCGGAGTCAACGGATATTCATAAAACCGTTTACGTAAAGAAACCACATTTCGCGGCTAACTGGGTGGAACGAGACAAACTAGCCACGAGTTCTGAAATTAAAATCCGAAATGCCAGGATTGTAGAGCTCGAAAAGTAGTGTGAAATCAAGCTAAAAATCACCGAATTCAGAACTCGGAGTCAACAGATATTCATAAAACCGTTTACGTAAAGAAACCACATTTCGCGGCTAAATAGGTGAAACGAAACCTACTATCCACGAGTTCTGAAATAAAAATCCGAAATGCAAGGTTTGTAGAGCTCGAAAAGTAGTGTGAAATCAAGCTAAAAATCACCGAATTCAGAACTCGGAGTCAACGGATATTCATAAAACCGTTTACGTAAAGAAACCACATTTCGCGGCTAACTAGGTGAAACAAGACCTACGAGCCACGAGTTCTGAAATCAAAATCCGAAACGCCAGGATTGTAGAGCTCAAAAATTAGTGTGAAATCAAGCTAAAAATCACCGAATTCAGAATTCGGAGTCAACGGATATTCATAAAACCGTTTACGTAAAGAAACCACATTTCACGGCTAAATAGGTGAATCGAGACCTACTAGCCACAAGTTCTGAAATCCAAATCCGAAATGCCAGGATTGTACAGCTCGAAAGGTAGTGTGAAATCAAGCTAAAAATCACCGAATTCAGAACTCGGAGTCAACGGATATTCATAAAACCGTTTACGTAAAGAAACCACATTTCGCGGCTAATTAGGTGAAACGAGACCTACTAGCCACGAGTTCTGAAATCGAAATCCGAAAACCCAGGATTGTAGAGCTCGAAAAGTAGTGTAAAATCAAGCTAAAAATCATCGAGTTCAGAACTCGGAGTCAACGGATATTCATAAAACCGTTTACGTAAAGAAATCACATTTCGCGGCTAACTAGGTGAAACGAGACCAACTAGCCACGAGTTCTGAAATCAAAATCCAAAACGCCAGGATTGTAGAGCTCGAAAAGTAGTGTGAAATCAAGCTAAAAATCATCGAATTCAGAACTCGGAGTTAACGGATATTCGTAAAACCGTTTACGTAAAGAAACCACATTTCGCGGCTAACTGGGTGAAACGAGACAAACTAGCCACGAGTTCTGAAATTAAAATCCGAAATGCCAGGATTGTAGAGCTCGAAAAGTAGTGTGAAATCAAGCTAAAAATCACCGAATTCAGAACTCGGAGTCAACAGATATTCATAAAACCGTTTACGTAAAGAAACCACATTTCGCGGCTAAATAGGTGAATCGAGACCTACTATCCACGAGTTCTGAAATAAAAATCCGAAATGCAAGGTTTGTAGAGCTCGAAAAGTAGTGTGAAATCAAGCTAAAAATCACCAAATTCAGAACTCGGAGTCAAAGGATATTCATAAAACCGTTTACGTAAAGAAACCACATTTCGCGGCTAAATAGGTGAAACGAGACCAACTAGCCACGAGTTCTGAAATCAAAATCCTAAACGCTAGGATTGTAGAGCTCGAAAAGTAGTGTGAAATCAAGCTAAAAATCACCGAATTCAGAACTCGGAGTCAAAGGATATTCATAAAACCGTTTACGTAAAGAAACCACATTTCGCGGCTAAATAGGTGAAACGAGACCAACTAGCCACGAGTTCTGAAATCAAAATCCAAAATGCCAGAATTGTAGAGCTCGAAAAGTAGTGTGTAATCAAGCTAAAAATCAACGAATTCAGAACTCGGAGTCAACGGATATTCATAAAACCGTTTACGTAAAGAAACCACATTTTGCGGCAAAATAGGTGAATCGAGACCTACTAGCCTCGAGTTCTGAAATCAAAATCCAAAATGCCAGGATATTAGAGCTCAAAAAGTAGTGTGAAATCAAGCTAAAAATCACCGAATTCAGAACTCGGAGTCAACGGATATTCATAAAACCGTTTACGTAAAGAAACCACATTTCGCGGCTAACTAGGTGAAGCGAGACCTACTAGCCACGAGTTCTGAAATCAAAATCCGAAAACCCAGGATTGTACAGCTCGAAAGGTAGTGTGAAATCAAGCTAAAAATCACCGAATTCAGAACTCGGAGTCAACGGATATTCATAAAACCGTTTACGTAAAGATACCACATTTCGCGGCTAATTAGGTGAAACGAGACCTACTAGCCACGAGTTCTGAAATCGAAATCCGAAAACCCAGGATTGTAGAGCTCGAAAAGTAGTGTAAAATAAAGCTAAAAATCATCGAGTTCAGAACTCGGAGTCAACGGATATTCATAAAACCGTTTACGTAAAGAAATCACATTTCGCGGCTAACTAGGTGAAACGAGACCAACTAGCCACGAGTTCTGAAATCAAAATCCAAAACGCCAGGATTGTAGAGCTCGAAAATTAGTGTGAAATCAAGCTAAAAATCATCGAATTCAGAACTCGGAGTCAACAGATATTCATAAAACCGTTTACGTAAAGAAACCACATTTCGCGGCTAACTGGGTGAAACGAGACAAACTAGCCACGAGTTCTGAAATTAAAATCCGAAATGCCAGGATTGTAGAGCTCGAAAAGTAGTGTGAAATCAAGCTAAAAATCACCGAATTCAGAACTCGGAGTCAACAGATATTCATAAAACCGTTTACGTAAAGAAACCACATTTCGCGGCTAAATAGGTGAATCGAGACCTACTATCCACGAGTTCTGAAATAAAAATCCGAAATACAAGGTTTGTAGAGCTCGAAAAGTAGTGTGAAATCAAGCTAAAAATCACCGAATTCAGAACTTGGAGTCAACGGATATTCATAAAACCGTTTACGTAAAGAAACCACATTTCGCGGCTAAATAGGTGAATCGAGACCTACTAGCCACAAGTTATGAAATCCAAATCCGAAATGCCAGGATTCTAGAGCTCGAAAAGTAGTGTGAAAGCAAGCTAAAAATCACCGAATTCAGAACTCGGAGTCAACGGATATTCATAAAACCGTTTACATAAAGAAACCACATTTCGCGGATAAATAGGTGAAACGAGACCAACTAGCCACGAGTTCTGAAATCAAAATCCGAAACGCCAGGATTGTAGAGCTCGAAAAGTAGTGTGAAATCAAGCTAAAAATCACCGAATTCAGAACTCGGAGTCAACGGATATTCATAAAACCGTTTACATAAAGAAACCACATTTCGCGGATAAATAGGTGAAACGAGACCAATTAGCCACGAGTTCTAAAATCGAAATCCGAAAATCCAGGATTGTACAGCTCGAAAAGTAGTGTGAAATCAAGCTAAAAATCACCGAATTCAGAACTCGGAGTCAACGGATATTCATAAAACCGTTTACGTAAAGAAACCACATTTCGCGGATAAATAGGTGAAACGAGACCAACTAGCCACGAGTTCTGAAATCAAAATCCGAAACGCCAGGATTGTAGAGCTCGAAAAGTAGTGTGTAATAAAGCTAAAAATCACCGAATTCAGAACTCGGAGTCGACGGATATTCATAAAACCGTTTACGTAAAGAAACCACATTTTGCGGCTAAATAGGTGAATCGAGACCTACTAGCCACGTGTTCTGAAATCCAAATCCGAAATGCCAGGATTGTAGACCTCGAAAAGTAGTGTGAAATCAAGCTAAAAATCACCGAATTCAGAACTCGGAGTCAAAGGATATTCATAAAACCGTTTACGTAAAGAAACCACATTTCGCGGCTAAATAGGTGAAACGAGACCAACTAGCCACGAGTTCTGAAATCAAAATCCAAAACGCCAGGATTGTAGAGCTCGAAAAGTAGTGTGTAATCAAGCTAAAAATCACCGAATTCAGAACTCGGAGTCAACGGATATTCATAAAACCGTTTACGTAAAGAAACCACATTTCACGGCTAAATAGGTGAATCGAGACCTACTAGCCACGTGTTCTGAAATCCAAATCCGAAATGCCAGGATTGTAGACCTCGAAAAGTAGTGTGAAATCAAGCTAAAAATCACCGAATTCAGAACTCGGAGTCAAAGGATATTCATAAAACCGTTTACGTAAAGAAACCATATTTCGCGGCTAAATAGGTGAAACGAGACCAACTAGGCACGAGTTCTGAAATCAAAATCCAAAACGCCAGGATAGTAGAGCTCGAAAAGTAGTGTGTAATCAAGCTAAAAATCACCGAATTCAGAACTCGGAGTCAACGGATATTCATAAAACTGTTTATGTAAAGAAACCACATTTTACGGCTAAATAGGTGAAAATAGACCTACTAGCCACGAGTTCTGAAATCAAAATCCGAAATGCCAGGATTGTAGAGCTCGAAAAGTAGTGTGTAATCAAGCTAAAAATCACCGAATTCAGAACTCGGAGTCAACGGATATTCATAAAACCGTTTACGTAAAGAAACCACATTTCACGTCTAAATAGGTGAATCGAGACCTACTAGCCACGAGTTCTGAAATCAAAATCCGAAATGCCAGGATTGTAGGGCTCGGAAAGTAGTGTGAAATCAAGCTAAAAATCACCGAATTCAGAACTCGGAGTCAAAGGATATTCATAAAACCGTTTACGTAAAGAAACCACATTTCGCGGCTAACTAGGTGAAACGAGACCTACTAGCCACGAGTTCTGAAATCAAAATCCGAAATGCCAGAATTGTAGAGCTCAAATAGTAGTGTTAAATCAAGCTAAAAATCACCGAATTCAGAACTCGGAGTCAACGGATATTCATAAAACGGTTTACGTAAAGAAACCACATTTCGCGGCTAACTAGGTGAAACGAGACCTACTAGCCACGAGTTCTGAAATCGAAATCCGAAAAACCAGGATTATACAGCTCGAAAAGTAGTGTGTAATCAAGCTAAAAATCACCGAATTCAGAACTCGGAGTCAAGGGATATTCATAAAACCGTTTACGTAAAGAAACCACATTTCGCGGCTAAATAGGTGATTCGAGATTTACTAGCCACGAGTTCTGAAATCAAAATCCGAAATACCAGGATTGTAGAGCTCGAAAAGTAGTGTGAAATCAAGCTAAAAATCACCGAATTCAGAACTCGGAGTCAAAGGATATTCATAAAACCGTTTACGTAAAGAAACCACATTTCGCGGCTAACTAGGTGAAACGAGACCTACTAGCCACGAGTTCTGAAATCAAAATCCGAAACGCCAGGATTGTAGAGCTCAAAAATTAGTGTGAAATCAAGCTAAAAATCACCGAATTCAGAACTCGGAGTCAACGGATATTCATAAAACCGTTTACGTAAAGAAACCACATTTCGCGGCTAACTAGGTGAAACGAGACCTACTAGCCACGAGTTCTGAAATCGAAATCCGAAAAACCAGGATTGTACAGCTCGAAAAGTAGTGTGAAATCAAGCTAAAAATCACCGAATTCAGAACTCGGAGTAAACGGATATTCATAAAACCGTTTACTTAAAGAAACCACATTTCGCGGCTAACTAGGTGAAACGAGACCTACTAGCCACGAGTTCTGAAATCGAAATCCGAAAATCCAGGATTGTAGAGCTCGAAAAGTAGTGTAAAATCAAGCTAAAAATCACCGAGTTCAGAACTCGGAGTCAACGGATATTCATAAAACCGTTTACCTAAAGAAATCACATTTCACGGCTAACTAGGTGAAACGAGACCAACTAGCCACGAGTTCAGAAATCAAAATCCGAAACGCCAGGATCGTAGAACTCGAAAAGTAGTGTAAAATCAAGCTAAAAATCACCGAGTTCAGAACTCGGAGTCAACGGATATTCATAAAACCGTTTACGTAAAAAAATCACATTTCGCGGCTAACTAGGTGAAACGAGACCAACTAGCCACGAGTTCTGAAATCAAAATCCGAAATGCCAGGATCGTAGAGCTCAAAAATTAGTGTGAAATCAAGCTAAAAATCACCGAATTCAGAACTCGGAGTCAACGGATATTCATAAAACCGTTTACGTAAAGAAACCACATTTTGCGGCTAACTAGGTGAAATGAGACCTACTAGCCACGATTTCTGAAATCGAAATCCGAAAACCCAGGATTGTACAGCTCGGAAAGTAGTGTGAAATCAAGCTAAAAATCACCGAATTCAGAACTCGGAGTCAACGGATATTCTTAAAACCGTTTACGTAAAGAAATCACATTTCACGGCTAACTAGGTGAAACGAGACCAACTAGCCACGAGTTCTGAAATCGAAATCCGAAAACCCAGGATTGTAGAGCTCGAAAAGTAGTGTAAAATCAAGCAAAAAATCACCGAGTTCAGAACTCGGAGTCAACGGATATTCATAAAACCGTTTACCTAAAGAAATCACATTTCGCGGCTAACTAGGTGAAACGAGACCAACTAGCCACGAGTTCTGAAATCAAAATCCGAAACTCCAGGATTGTAGAGCTCGAACAGTAGTGTGAAATCAAGCTAAAAATCAACAAATTCAGAACTCGGAGTCAACGGATATTCATAAAACCGTTTACTTAAAGAAACCACATTTCGCGGCTAAATAGGTGAATCGAGATTTACTAGCCACGAGTTCTGAAATCAAAATCCAAAATGCCAGGATTGTAGAGCTCGAAAAGTAGTGTGAAATCAAGCTAAAAATCACCGAATTCAGAACTCGGAGTCAACGGATATTCATAAAACGGTTTACGTAAAGAAACCACATTTCGCGGCTAACTAGGTGAAACGAGACCTACTAGCCACGAGTTCTGAAATCGAAATCCGAAAAACCAGGATTATACAGCTCGAAAAGTAGTGTGTAATCAAGCTAAAAATCACCGAATTCAGAACTCGGAGTCAAGGGATATTCATAAAACCGTTTACGTAAAGAAACCACATTTCGCGGCTAAATAGGTGATTCGAGATTTACTAGCCACGAGTTCTGAAATCAAAATCCGAAATACCAGGATTGTAGAGCTCGAAAAGTAGTGTGAAATCAAGCTAAAAATCACCGAATTCAGAACTCGGAGTCAAAGGATATTCATAAAACCGTTTACGTAAAGAAACCACATTTCGCGGCTAACTAGGTGAAACGAGACCTACTAGCCACGAGTTCTGAAATCAAAATCCGAAACGCCAGGATTGTAGAGCTCAAAAATTAGTGTGAAATCAAGCTAAAAATCACCGAATTCAGAACTCGGAGTCAACGGATATTCATAAAACCGTTTACGTAAAGAAACCACATTTCGCGGCTAACTAGGTGAAACGAGACCTACTAGCCACGAGTTCTGAAATCGAAATCCGAAAAACCAGGATTGTACAGCTCGAAAAGTAGTGTGAAATCAAGCTAAAAATCACCGAATTCAGAACTCGGAGTAAACGGATATTCATAAAACCGTTTACTTAAAGAAACCACATTTCGCGGCTAACTAGGTGAAACGAGACCTACTAGCCACGAGTTCTGAAATCGAAATCCGAAAATCCAGGATTGTAGAGCTCGAAAAGTAGTGTAAAATCAAGCTAAAAATCACCGAGTTCAGAACTCGGAGTCAACGGATATTCATAAAACCGTTTACCTAAAGAAATCACATTTCACGGCTAACTAGGTGAAACGAGACCAACTAGCCACGAGTTCAGAAATCAAAATCCGAAACGCCAGGATCGTAGAACTCGAAAAGTAGTGTAAAATCAAGCTAAAAATCACCGAGTTCAGAACTCGGAGTCAACGGATATTCATAAAACCGTTTACGTAAAAAAATCACATTTCGCGGCTAACTAGGTGAAACGAGACCAACTAGCCACGAGTTCTGAAATCAAAATCCGAAATGCCAGGATCGTAGAGCTCAAAAATTAGTGTGAAATCAAGCTAAAAATCACCGAATTCAGAACTCGGAGTCAACGGATATTCATAAAACCGTTTACGTAAAGAAACCACATTTTGCGGCTAACTAGGTGAAATGAGACCTACTAGCCACGATTTCTGAAATCGAAATCCGAAAACCCAGGATTGTACAGCTCGGAAAGTAGTGTGAAATCAAGCTAAAAATCACCGAATTCAGAACTCGGAGTCAACGGATATTCTTAAAACCGTTTACGTAAAGAAATCACATTTCACGGCTAACTAGGTGAAACGAGACCAACTAGCCACGAGTTCTGAAATCGAAATCCGAAAACCCAGGATTGTAGAGCTCGAAAAGTAGTGTAAAATCAAGCAAAAAATCACCGAGTTCAGAACTCGGAGTCAACGGATATTCATAAAACCGTTTACCTAAAGAAATCACATTTCGCGGCTAACTAGGTGAAACGAGACCAACTAGCCACGAGTTCTGAAATCAAAATCCGAAACTCCAGGATTGTAGAGCTCGAACAGTAGTGTGAAATCAAGCTAAAAATCAACAAATTCAGAACTCGGAGTCAACGGATATTCATAAAACCGTTTACTTAAAGAAACCACATTTCGCGGCTAAATAGGTGAATCGAGATTTACTAGCCACGAGTTCTGAAATCAAAATCCAAAATGCCAGGATTGTAGAGCTCGAAAAGTAGTGTGAAATCAAGCTAAAAATCACCGAATTCAGAACTCGGAGTCAAAGGATATTCATAAAACCGTTTACGTAAAGAAACCACATTTCGCGGCTAAATAGGTGAAACGAGACCAACTAGCCACGAGTTCTGAAATCAAAATCCAAAACGCCAGGATTGTAGAGCTCGAAAAGTAGTGTGTAATCAAGCAAAAAATCACCGAATTCAGAACTCGAAGTCAATGGATATTCATAAAACCGTTTATGTAAAGAAACCACATTTTGCGGCTAACTAGGTGAAAATAGACCTACTAGCCACGAGTTCTGAAATCAAAATCCGAAATGCCAGGATTGTAGAGCTCGAAAAGTGGTGTGTAATCAAGCTAAAAATCACCAAATTCAGAACTCGGAGTCAACGGATATTCATAAAACCGTTTACGTAATGAAACCACATTTCGCGGCTAAATAGGTGAATCGAGACCTACTAGCCACGAGTTCTGAAATAAAAATCCGGATTGCCAGGATTGTAGAGCTCGGAAAGTAGTGTGAAATCAAGCTAAAAATCACCGAATTCAGAACTCGGAGTCAAAGGATATTCATAAAACCGTTTACGTAAAGAAACCACATTTCGCGGCTAACTAGGTGAAATGAGACCAACTAGCCACGAGTTCTGAAATCAAAATCCGAATTGCCAGAATTGTAGAGCTCGGAAAGTAGTGTGAAATCAAGCTAAAAATCACCCAATTCAGAACTCGGAGTCAACGGATATTCATCAAACCGTTTACGTAAACAAACCACATTTTGCGGCTAACTAGGTGAAACGAGACCTACTAGCCACGAGTTCTGAAATCAAAATCCGAAATTCCAGGATTGTAGAGCTCAAAAATTAGTGTGAAATCAAGCTAAAAATCACCGAATTCAGAACTCGGAGTCAACGGATATTCATAAAACCGTTTACGTAAAGAAACTACATTTCGCGGCTAACTAGGTGAAAAATGACCTACTAGCCACGAGTTCTGATATCAAAAACCAAAATTCCAGGATTGTAGAGCTCGAAAAGTAGTGTGAAATCAAGCTAAAAATCACCGAATTCAGAACTCGGAGTCAATGGATATTCATAAAACCGTTTACGTAAACAAATCACATTTCGCGGCTAACTAGGTGGAACGAGACCCACTAGCCACGAGTTCTGAAATCAAAATACGAAACGCCAGGATTGTAGAGCTCGAAAAGTAGTGTGAAATCAAGCTAAAAATCACCGAATTCAGAACTCGGAGTCAACGGATATTCATAAAACCGTCTACGTAAACAAACCAC
The DNA here is from genome assembly GCA_963580455.1 of Euonymus europaeus. NCBI lineage: Eukaryota > Viridiplantae > Streptophyta > Magnoliopsida > Celastrales > Celastraceae > Euonymus > Euonymus europaeus. The sequence goes on along the minus strand of OY756969.1, from coordinate 232,543 downwards.
ATTTCGCGGCTAACTAGGTGAAAGGAGACCTACTAGCAACGAGTTCTGAAATCAAAATCCGAAATGCCAGGATTGTAGAGCTCGAAAAGTAGTGTGAAATCAAGCTAAAAATCACCGAATTCAGAACTCGGAGTCAACGGATATTCATAAAACCGTTTACGTAAAGAAACCACATTTCGCGGCTAACTAGGTGAAACGAGACCTACTAGCCACGAGTTCTGAAATCAAAAACCGAAAGGCCAGGATTGTAGAGCTCGAAAAGTAGTGTGAAATCAAGCTAAAAATCACCGAATTCAGAACTCAGAGTCAACGGATATTCATAAAACCGTTTACGTAAACAAACATCATTTCGCGGCTAACTAGGTGAAACGAGACCTACTAGCCACGAGTTCTGAAATCAAAAACCGAAATGCCAGGATTGTAGAGCTCGAAACGTAGTGTAAAATCAAGGTAAAAATCACCGAGTTCAGAACTCGGAGTCAACGGATATTCATAAAACCGTTTACGTAAAGAAACCACATTTCGCGGCTAAATAGGTGAAACGAGACCAACTAGCCACGAGTTCTGAAATCAAAATCCAAAACGCCAGGATTGTAGAGCTCGTAAAGTACTGTGTAATCAAGCAAAAAATCACCGAATTCAGAACTCGAAGTCAACGGATATTCATAAAACCGTTTATGTAAAGAAACCACATTTTGCGGCTAACTAGGTGAAAATAGACCTACTAGCCACGAGTTCTGAAATCAAAATCCGAAATGCCAGGATTGTAGAGCTCGAAAAGTAGTGTGTAATCAAGCTAAAAATCACCGAATTCAGAACTCGGAGTCAACGGATATTCATAAAACCGTTTACGTAATGAAACCACATTTCGCGGCTAAATAGGTGAATCGAGACCTACTAGCCACGAGTTCTGAAATCAAAATCCGAAATGCCAGGATTGTAGAGCTCGGAAAGTAGTGTGAAATCAAGCTAAAAATCACCGAATTCAGAACTCGGAGTCAAAGGATATTCATAAAACCGTTTACGTAAAGAAACCACATTTCGCGGCTAACTAGGTGAAACGAGACCAACTAGCCACGAGTTCTGAAATCAAAATCTGAAACTCCAGGATTGTAGAGCTCGAAAAGTAGTGTGAAATCAAGCTAAAAATCAACAAATTCAGAACTCGGAGTCAACGGATATTCATAAAACCGTTTACTTAAAGAAACCACATTTCGCGGCTAAATAGGTGAATCGAGATTTACTAGCCACGAATTCTGAAATCAAAATCCGAAATGCCAGGATTGTAGAGCTCGAAAAGTAGTGTGAAATCAAGCTAAAAATCACCGAATTCAGAACTCGGAGTCAAAGGATATTCATAAAACCGTTTACGTAAAGAAACTACATTTCGCGGCTAATTAGGTGAAAAATGACCTACTAGCCACGAGTTCTGATATCAAAAACCGAAATTCCAGGATTGTAGAGCTCGAAAAGTAGTGTGAAATCAAGCCAAAAATCACCGAATTCAGAACTCGGAGTCAATGGATATTCATAAAACCGTTTACGTAAACAAATCACATTTCGCGGCTAACTAGGTGGAACAACACCTACTAGCCACGAGTTCTGAAATCAAAATACGAAACACCAGGATTATAGAGCTCGAAAAGTAGTGTGAAATCAAGCTAAAAATCACCGAATTCAGAACTCGGAGTCAACGGATATTCATAAAACCGTCTACGTAAACAAACCACATTTCGCGGCTAATAAGGTTTAATGAGATCTACTAGCCACGAGTTCTGAAATCAAAATCCGAAATGCCAGGATTGTAGAGCTCGAAAAGTAGTGTGAAATCAAGCTAAAAATCACCGAATTCAGAACTCGGAGTCAACGGATATTCATAAAACCGTTTACGTAAACAAACATCATTTCGCGGCTAACTAGGTGAAATGAGACCTACTAGCCACGAGTTCTGAAATGAAAAACCGAAATGCCAGGATTGTAGAGCTCGAAAAGTAGTGTGAAATCAAGCTAAAAATCACCGAATTCAGAACTCATATCCGTAAAACCGTTTACGTAAACAAACATCATTTCGCGGCTAACTAGGTGAAAGGAGACCTACTGGCCACGAGTTCTGAAATCAAAAACCGAAAGGCCAGGATTGTAGAGCTCGAAACGTAGTGTAAAATCAAGCTAAAAATCACCGAGTTCAGAACTCGGAGTCAACGGATATTCATAAAACCATTTACGTAAAGAAACCACATTTCGCGGCTAACTAGGTGAAACGAGATCTACTAGCCACGAGTTCTGAAATCGAAATCCGAAACGCCAGGATTGTAGAGCTCCAAAAGTAGTGTGAAATCAAGCTAAAAATCACCGAATTCAGAACTCGGAGTCGAAGGATATTCGTAAAACCGTTTACGTAAAGAAACCACATTTCGCGGCTAACTAGGTGAAACGAGACCTACTAGCCACGAGTTCTGAAATCAAAATCCGAAATGCCAGCATTGTAGAGCTCGAAAAGTAGTGTGAAATCAAGCTAAAAATCACCGAATTCAGAATTCGGAGTCAACGGATATTCATAAAACCGTTTACGTAAAGAAACCACATTTTGCGGCTAACTAGGTGAAACGAGACCTACTAGCCACTAGTTCTGAAATCGAAATCCGAAAACCCAGGATTGTACAGCTCGAAAAGTAGTGTGAAATCAAGCTAAAAATCACCGAATTCAGAACTCGGAGTCAACGGATATTCATAAAACCGTTTACGTAAAGAAACCACATTTCGTGGCTAAATAGGTGAATCGAGACCTACTAGCCACTAGTTCTGAAATCGAAATCCGAAAACCCAGGATTGTACAGCTCGAAAAGTAGTGTGAAATCAAGCTAAAAATCACCGAATTCAGAACTCGGAGTCAACGGATATTCATAAAACCGTTTACGTAAAGAAACCACATTTCGTGGCTAAATAGGTGAATCGAGTTTTACTAGCCACGAGTTCTGAAATCGAAATCCGAAATGCCAGGATTGTAGAGCTCGAAAAGTAGTGTGAAATCAAGCTAAAAATCACCGAATTCAGAACTCGGAGTCAAAGGATATTCATAAAACAGTTTACGTAAAGAAACCACATTTCGCGGCTAACTAGGTGAAACGAGACCTACTAGCCACGAGTTCTGAAATCAAAATCGGAAATGCCAGGATTGTAGAGCTAAAAAATTAGTGTGAAATCAAGCTAAAAATCACCGAATTCAGAACTCGGAGTCAACGGATATTCATAAAACCGTTTACGTAAAGAAACTACATTTGCGGCTAATTAGGTGAAAAATGACCTACTAGCCACGAGTTCTGATATCAAAAACCGAAATTCCAGGATTGTAGAGCTCGAAAAGTAGTGTGAAATCAAGCCAAAAATCACCGAATTCAGAACTCGGAGTCAATGGATATTCATAAAATCGTTTACGTAAACAAATCACATTTCGCGGCTAACTAGGTGGAACAACACCTACTAGCCACGAGTTCTGAAATAAAAATACGAAACACCAGGATTGTAGAGCTCGAAAAGTAGTGTGAAATCAAGCTAAAAATCACCGAATTCATAACTCGGAGTCAACGGATATTCATAAAACCGTCTACGTAAACAAACCACATTTCGCGGCTAACTAGGTTTAATGAGACCTACTAGCCACGAGTTCTGAATTCAAAATCCGAAATGCCAGGATTGTAGAGCTCAAAAAGTAGTGTGAAATCAAGCTAAAAATCACCGAATTCAGAACTCGGAGTCAACGGATATTCATAAAACCGTTTACGTAAAGAAACCAAATTTCGCGGCTAACTAGGTGAAACGAGACCTACTAGCCACGAGTTCTGAAATGAAAAACCGAAATGCCAGGATTGTAGAGCTCGAAAAGTGGTGTGAAATCAAGGTAAAAATCACCGAATTCAGAACTCATATCCGTAAAACCGTTTACGTAAACAAACATCATTTCGCGGCTAACTAGGTGAAAGGAGACCTACTAGCCACGAGTTCTGAAATCAAAAACCGAAAGGCCAGGATTGTAGAGCTCGAAACGTAGTGTAAAATCAAGCTAAAAATCACCGAGTTCAGAACTCGGAGTCAACGGATATTCATAAAACCGTTTACGTAAAGAAACCACATTTTGCGGCTAACTAGGTGAAACGAGACCTACTAGCCACGAGTTCTGAAATCGAAATCCGAAACGCCAGGATTGTAGAGCTCAAAAAGTAGTGTGAAATCAAGCTAAAAATCACCGAATTCAGAACTCGGAGTCGAAGGATATTCATAAAAACGTTTACGTAAAGAAACCACATTTCGCGGCTAACTAGGTGAAACGAGACCTACTAGCCACGAGTTCTGAAATCAAAATCTGAAATGCCAGCATTGTAGAGCTCGAAAAGTAGTGTGAAATCAAGCTAAAAATCACCGAATTCAGAATTCGGAGTCAACGGATATTCATAAAACCGTTTACGTAAAGAAACCACATTTTGCGGCTAACTAGGTGAAACGAGACCTACTAGCCACTAGTTCTGAAATCGAAATCCGAAAACCCAGGATTGTACAGCTCGAAAAGTAGTGTGAAATCAAGCTAAAAATCACCGAATTCAGAACTCGGAGTCAACGGATATTCATAAAACCGTTTACGTAAAGAAACCACATTTCGTGGCTAAATAGGTGAATCGAGATTTACTAGCCACGAGTTCTGAAATCGAAATCCGAAAAACCAGGATTGTACAGCTCGAAAAGTAGTGTGAAATCAAGCTAAAAATCACCGAATTCAGAACTCGGAGTCAAAGGATATTCATAAAACCGTTTACGTAAAGAAACCACATTTCGCGGCTAACTAGGTGAAACGAGACCTACTAGCCACGAGTTCTGAAATCAAAATCTGAAACGTCAGGATTGTAGAGCTCAAAAATTAGTGTGAAATCAAGCTAAAAATCACCGAATTCAGAACTCGGAGTCAACGGATATTCATAAAACCGTTTACGTAAAGAAACTACATTTCGCGGCTAATTAGGTGAAAAATGACCTACTAGCCACGAGTTCTGATATCAAAAACCGAAATTCCAGGATTGTAGAGCTCGAAAAGTAGTGTGAAATCAAGACAAAAATCACCGAATTCAGAACTCGGAGTCAATGGATATTCATAAAATCGTTTACGTAAACAAATCACATTTCGCGGCTAACTAGGTGGAACAACACCTACTAGCCACGAGTTCTGAAATCAAGATACGAAACACCAGGATTGTAGAGCTCGAAAAGTAGTGTGAAATCAAGCTAAAAATCACCGAATTCAGAACTCGGAGTCAACGGATATTCATAAAACCGTCTACGTAAACAAACCACATTTCGCGGCTAACTTGGTTTAATGAGACCTACTAGCCACGAGTTCTGAAATCAAAATCCGAAATGCCAGGATTGTAGAGCTCAAAAAGTAGTGTGAAATCAAGCTAAAAATCAGCGAATTTAGAACTCGGAGTCAACGGATATTCATAAAACCGTTTACTTAAAGAAACCACATTTCGCGGCTAACTAGGTGAAACGAGACCTACTAGTCACAAGTTCTGAAATCAAAAACCAAAAGGCCAGGATTGTAGAGCTCGAAAAGTAGTATGAAATCAAGCTAAAAATCACCGAATTCAGAACTCGGAGTCAACGGATATTCATAAAACCGTTTACGTAAACAAACATCATTTCGCGGCTAACTAGTTGAAATGAGACCTACTAGCCACGAGTTCTGAAATGAAAAACCGAAATGCCAGGATTGTAGAGCTCGAAAAGTAGTGTGAAATCAAGCTAAAAATCACCGAATTCAGAACTCATATCCGTAAAACCGTTTACGTAAACAAACATCATTTCACGGCTAACTAGGTGAAAGGAGACCTACTAGCCACGATTTCTGAAATCAAAAACCGAAAGGCCAGGATTGTAGAGTTCGAAACGTAGTGTAAAATCAAGCTAAAAATCACCGAGTTCAGAACTCGGAGTCAACGGATATTCATAAAACCGTTTACGTAAAGAAACCACATTTCGCGGCTAACTAGGTGAAACGAGACCTACTAGCCACGAATTCTGAAATCAAAAACCAAAAGGCCAGGATTGTAGAGCTCGAAAAGTAGTATGAAATCAAGCTAAAAATCACCGAATTCAGAACTCGGAGTCAACGGATATTCATAAAACCGTTTACGTAAACAAACATCATTTCGCGGCTAACTAGGTGAAATGAGACCTACTAGCCACGAGTTCTGAAATGAAAAACCGAAATGCCAGGATTGTAGAGCTCGAAAAGTAGTGTGAAATCAAGCTAAAAATCACCGAATTCAGAACTCATATCCGTAAAACCGTTTACGTAAACAAACATCATTTCACGGCTAACTAGGTGAAAGGAGACCTACTAGCCACGAGTTCTGAAATCAAAAACCGAAAGGCCAGGATTGTAGAGCTCGAAACGTAGTGTAAAATCAAGCTAAAAATCACCGAGTTCAGAACTCGGAGTCAACGGATATTCATAAAACCGTTTACGTAAAGAAACCACATTTCGCGGCTAACTAGGTGGAACGAGACCTACTAGCCACGAGTTCTGAAATCGAAATCCGAAACGCCAGGATTGTAGAGCTCAAAAAGTAGTGTGAAATCAAGCTAAAAATCACCGAATTCAGAACTCGGAGTCGAAGGATATTCATAAAACCGTTTACGTAAAGAAACCACATTTCGCGGCTAACTAGGTGAAACGAGACCTACTAGCCACGAGTTCTGAAATCAAAATCCGAAATGCCAGCATTGTAGTGCTCGAAAAGTAGTGTGAAATCAAGCTAAAAATCACCGAATTCAGAATTCGGAGTCAACGGATATTCATAAAACCGTTTACGTAAAGAAACCACATTTTGCGGCTAACTAGGTGAAACGAGACCTACTAGCCACTAGTTCTGAAATCGAAATCCGAAAACCCAGGATTGTACAGCTCGAAAAGTAGTGTGAAATCAAGCTAAAAATCACCGAATTCAGAACTCGGAGTCAACGGATATTCATAAAACCGTTTACGTAAAGAAACCACATTTCGTGGCTAAATAGGTGAATCGAGATTTACTAGCCACGAGTTCTGAAATCGAAATCCGAAATGCCAGGATTGTAGAGCTCGAAAAGTAGTGTGAAATCAAGCTAAAAATCACCGAATTCAGAACTCGGAGTCAAAGGATATTCATAAAACCGTTTACGTAAAGAAACCACATTTCGCGGCTAACTAGGTGAAACGAGACCTACTATCCACGAGTTCTGAAATCGAAATCCGAAAACTCAGGATTGTACAGCTCGAAAAGTAGTGTGAAATGAAGCTAAAAATCACAGAATTCAGAACTCGGAGTCAACGGATATTCATAAAACCGTTTACTTAAAGAAACCACATTTCGCGGCTAACTAGGTGAAACGAGACCTACTAGCCACGAGTTCTGAAATCAAAATCCGAAAACCCAGGATTGTAGAGCTCGAAAAGTAGTGTAAAATCAAGCTAAAAATCACCGAGTTCACAACTCGGAGTCAACGGATATTCATAAAACCGTTTACGTAAAGAAACCACATTTCGCGGCTAACTAGGTTAAACGAGACCAACTAGCCACGAGTTCTGAAATCAAAATCCGAAACTCCAGGATCGTTGAGCTCAAAAATTAGTGTGAAATCAAGCTAAAAATCACCGAATTCAGAACTCGGAGTCAACGGATATTCATAAAACCGTTTACGTAAAGAAGCCACATTTCGCGGCTAACTACGTGAAACGAGACCTACTAGCAACGAGTTCTGAAATCGAAATCCAAAAACCCAGGATTGTACAGCTCGAAAAGTAGTGTGAAATCAAGCTAAAAATCGCCGAATTCAGAACTCGGAGTCAACGGATATTCATAAAACCGTTTACTTAAAGAAACCACATTTCGCGGCTAACTAGGTGAAACGAGACGTACTAGCCACGAGTTCTGAAATCGAAATCCGAAAACCTAGGATTGTAGAGCTCGAAAAGTAGTGTAAAATCAAGCTAAAAATCACCGAGTTCAGAACTCGGAGTCAACGGATAGTCATAAGGGTAAATGGTACAGAACCCTCTAAAGTATGGTCTAATTGAAAAAAAACCCCCAAATTATGAAAAACTGGATATAACCCCCCAGACGTTTGTTGACCGTCTGAGATGACGGTCAACCCACGCGTTTAGCTCACTTTTAAAGGTTAAAATGTACAGAGCCCCCTAAAGTATGATCTAATTGAAAAAAACTCGCCAAATTATGAAAAGCTAGATATAACCCCCCATTGTTGGTGTTGGCATGAATAAGGGTGCAGTATTATCTGGTGGACTGTGAAGATGAATATGTGGAGGTGAACCTGGTGGCGGACTGTCTGGAGGTGGAGTGCATGATGAATCTGTGGAGGTGAAACCAATGATGGACTGCTTGGTTTCACATCAACCACGAACCTGGTGGCTAACTTGGGGGTTATATCCAGTTTTTCATAATTTGGGGGGGTTTTTTCAATTAGGTCATACTTTAGGGGGCTCTGTACATTTTACCCTTTAAAAGTGAGCTAAACGCGCGTGGGTTGACCGTCATCTCAGACGGTCAACAAACGTCTGGGGGGTTATATCTAGTTTTTCATAATTTGGGAGGTTTTTTTCAATTAGGTCATACTTTATGGGGCTCTGTACCATTTACCCTATTCATAAAACCGTTTACGTAAAGAAACCACATTTTGCGGCTAACTAGGTGAAACGAGACCAACTAGCCACGAGTTCTGAAATCGAAATCCGAAACTCCAGGATTGTAGAGCTCGAAAAGTAGTGTGAAATCAAGCTAAAAATCACCGAATTCAGAACTCGGAGTCAACGGATATTCATAAAACCGTTTACTTAAAGAAACCACATTTCGCGGCTAAATAGGTGAATCGAGATTTACTAGCCACGAGTTCTGAAATCAAAATCCGAAATGCCAGGATTGTAGAGCTCGAAAAGTAGTGTGAAATCGAGCTAAAAATCACCGAATTCAGAACTCGGAGTCAAAGGATATTCATAAAACCGTTTACGTAAAGAAACCAAATTTCGCGGCTAACTAGGTGAAACGAGGCCAACTAGCCACGAGTTCTGAAATCAAAATCCGAAACCCCAGGATTGTACAGCTCGAAAAGTAGTGTGAAATCAAGCTAAAAATAACCGAATTCAGAACTCGGAGTCAACGGATATTCATAAAACCGTTTACGTAAAGAAACCACATTTCGCGGCTAAATAGGTGAATCGAGACCTACTAGCCACGTGTTCTGAAATCCAAATTCGAAATGCCAGGATTGTAGAGCTCGGAAAGTAGTGTGAAATCAAGCTAAAAATCACCGAATTCAGAACTCGGAGTCAAAGGATATTCATAAAACCGTTTACGTAAAGAAACCACATTTCGCGGCTAACTAGGTGAAACGAGACCTACTAGCCACGAGTTCTGAAATCAAAATCCGAAATGCCAGGATTGTAGAGCTCAAAAAGTAGTGTGAAATCAAGCTAAAAATCATCGAATTCAGAACTCGGAGTCAACGGATATTCATAAAACCGTTTACGTAAAGAAACCACATTTCGCGGCTAACTAGGTGAAACGAGACCTACTAGCCATGAGTTCTGAAATCAAAATCCTAAACGCCAGGATTGTAGAGCTCGAAAAGTAGTGTGTAATCAAGCTAAAAATCACCGAATTCAGAACTCGGAGTCAAAGGATATTCATAAAACCGTTTACGTAAAGAAACCACATTTCGCGGCTAAATAGGTGAAACGAGACCTACTAACCACGAGTTCTGAAATCAAAATCCAAAACGCCAGGATTGAAGAGCTCAATAAGTAGTGTGAAATCAAGCTAAAAATCATCGAATTCAGAACTCGGAGTCAACGGATATTCATAAAACCGTTTACGTAAAGAAACCACATTTCGCGGCTAAATAGGTGAATCGAGACCTACTAGCCACCTGTTCTGAAATCTAAATCCGAAATGCCAGGATTGTAGAGCTCGGAAAGTAGTGTGAAATCAAGCTAAAAATCACCGAATTCAGAACTCGGAGTCAAAGGATATTCATAAAACCGTTTACGTAAAGAAACCACATTTCGCGGCTGACTAGGTGAAACGAGACCTACTAGCCACGAGTTCTGAAATCAAAATCCGAAATGCCAGGATTGTAGACCTCGAAAAGTAGTGTGAAATCAAGCTAAAAATCACCGAATTCAGAACTCGAAGTCAAAGGATATTCATAAAACCGTTTACGTAAAGAAACCACATTTCGCGGCTAACTAGGTGAAACGAGACCTACTAGCCACGAGTTCTGAAATCAAAATCCGAAACGCCAGGATTGTAGAGCTCAAAAGGTAGTGTGAAATCAAGCTAAAAATCACCGAATTCAGAACTCGGAGTCAACGGATATTCATAAAACCGTTTACGTAAAGAAACCACATTTCGCGGCTAAATAAGTGAATCGAGACCTACTAGCCACGAGTTCTGAAATCAAAATCCGAAATGCCAGAATTGTAGAGCTCGGAAAGTGGTGTGAAATCAAGCTAAAAATCACCGAATCCAGAACTCGGAGTCAAAGGATATTCATAAAACCGTTTACGTAAAGAAACCACATTTCGCGGCTAAATAGGTGAAACGAGACCTACTAGCCACGAGTTCTGAAATCAAAATCCAAAACGCCAGGATTGTAGAGCTCAAAAAGTAGTGTGAAATCAAGCTAAAAATCACCGTATTCAGAACTCGGAGTCAACGGATATTCATAAAACCGTTTATGTAAAGAAACCACATTTTGCGGCTAACTAGGTGAAAATAGACCAACTAGCCACGAGTTCTGAAATCAAAATCCGAATGCCAGGATTGTAGAGCTCGAAAAGTAGTGTGTAATCAAGCTAAAAATCACTGAATTCAGAACTCGGAGTCAACGGATAATCATAAAACCGTTTACGTAATGAAACCACATTTCGCGGCTAAATAGGTGAATCGAGACCTACTAGCCACGAGTTCTGAAATCAAAATCCGAAATGCCAGGATTGTAGAGCTCGAAAAGTAGTGTGAAATCAAGCTAAAAATCACCGAATTCAGAACTCGGAGTCAAAGGATATTCATAAAACCGTATACGTAAAGAAACCACATTTCGCAGCTAACTAGGTGAAACGAGACCTACTAGCCACGAGTTCTGAAATCAAAATCCGAAATGCCAGGATTGTAGAGCTCAAAAAGTAGTGTGAAATCAAGCTAAAAATCACCGAATTCAGAACTCGGAGTCAACGGATATTCATAAAACCGTTTACGTAAAGAAACCACATTTCGCGGCTAAATAGGTGAATCGAGACCTACTAGCCACGAGTTATGAAATCAAAATCCGAAATGCCAGAATTGTAGAGCTCGGAAAGTGGTGTGAAATCAAGCTAAAAATCACCGAATTCAGAACTCGGAGTCAAAGGATATTCATAAAACCGTTTACGTAAAGAAACCACATTTCGCGGCTAACTAGGTGAAACGCGACCTACTAGCCACGAGTTCTGAAATCAAAATCCGAAAGGCCAGGATTGTAGAGCTCAAAAAGTAGTGTGAAATCAAGCTAAAAATCACCGAATTCAGAACTCGGAGTCAACGGATATTCATAAAACCGTTTACGTAAAGAAACCACATTTCGCGGCTAACTAGGTGAAACGAGACCTACTAGCCACGAGTTCTGAAATCGAAATCCAAAAACCCAAGATTCTACAGCTCGAAAAGTAGTGTGAAATGAAGATAAAAATCACCGAATTCAGAACTTGGAGTCAACGGATATTCATAAAACCGTTTACGTAAAGAAACCACATTTCGCGGCTAAATAGGTGAATCGAGACCTACTAGCCACCTGTTCTGAAATCCAAATCCGAAATGCCAGGATTGTAGAGCTCGGAAAGTAGTGTGAAATCAAGCTAAAAATCACCGAATTCAGAACTCGGAGTCAAAGGATATTCATAAAACCGTTTACGTAAAGAAACCACATTTCGCGGCTGACTAGGTGAAACGAGACCTACTAGCCACGAGTTCTGAAATCAAAATCCGAAATGCCAGGATTGTAGAGCTCAAAAAGTAGTGTGAAATCAAGCTAAAAATCACGGAATTCAGAACTCGGAGTCAACGGTTATTCACAAAACCGTTTACGTAACGAAACCACATTTCGCGGCTAACTAGGTGAAACGAGACCTACTAGCCACGAGTTCTGAAATCAAAATCCTAAACGCCAGGATTGTAGAGCTCGAAAAGTAGTGTGTAATCAAGCTAAAAATCACCGAATTCAGAACTCGGAGTCAAAGGATATTAATAAAACCGTTTACGTAAAGAAACCACATTTCGCGGCTAAATAGGTGAAACAAGACCTACTAGCCACGAGTTCTGAAATAAAAATCCGAAATGCCAGGATTGTAGAGCTCAAAAAGTAGTGTGAAATCAAGCTAAAAATCACCGAATTTAGAACTCGGAGTCAACGGATATTCATAAAACCGTTTACGTAAAGAAACCACATTTCGCGGCTAACTAGGTGAAACGAGACCTACTAGCCACGAGTTCTGAAATCGAAATCCAAAAACCCAGGATTGTAGAGCTCGAAAAGTAGTGTGAAATCAAGCTAAAAATCACCGAATTCAGAACTCGGAGTCAACGGATATTCATAAAACCGTTTACGTAAAGAAACCACATTTCGCGGCTAAATAGGTGAATCGAGATTTACTACCACGAGTTCTGAAATCAAAATCCGAAATGCCAGGATTGTAGAGCTCGAAAAGTAGTGTGAAATCAAGCTAAAAATCACCGAATTCAGAACTCGGAGTCAACGGATATTCACAAAACCGTTTACGTAAAGAAACCACATTTCGCGGCTAAATAGGTGAATCGAGACCTACTAGCCACGAGTTATGAAATCAAAATCCGAAATGCCAGAATTGTAGAGCTCGGAAAGTGGTGTGAAATCAAGCTAAAAATCACCGAATTCAGAACTCGGAGTCAAAGGATATTCATAAAACCGTTTACGTAAAGAAACCACATTTCGCGGCTAACTAGGTGAAACGCGACCTACTAGCCACGAGTTCTGAAATCAAAATCCGAAAGGCCAGGATTGTAGAGCTCAAAAAGTAGTGTGAAATCAAGCTAAAAATCACCGAATTCAGAACTCGGAGTCAACGGATATTCATAAAACCGTTTACGTAAAGAAACCACATTTCGCGGCTAACTAGGTGAAACGAGACCTACTAGCCACGAGTTCTGAAATCGAAATCCAAAAACCCAGGATTCTACAGCTCGAAAAGTAGTGTGAAATGAAGATAAAAATCACCGAATTCAGAACTTGGAGTCAACGGATATTCATAAAACCGTTTACGTAAAGAAACCACATTTCGCGGCTAAATAGGTGAATCGAGACCTACTAGCCACCTGTTCTGAAATCCAAATCCGAAATTCCAGGATTGTAGAGCTCGGAAAGTAGTGTGAAATCAAGCTAAAAATCACCGAATTCAGAACTCGGAGTCAAAGGATATTCATAAAACCGTTTACGTAAAGAAACCACAATTCGCGGCTGACTAGGTGAAACGAGACCTACTAGCCACGAGTTCTGAAATCAAAATCCGAAACGCCAGGATTGTAGAGCTCAAAAAGTAGTGTGAAATCAAGCTAAAAATCACGGAATTCAGAACTCGGAGTCAACGGTTATTCATAAAACCGTTTACGTAACGAAACCACATTTCGCGGCTAACTAGGTGAAACGAGACCTACTAGCCACGAGTTCTGAAATCAAAATCCTAAACGCCAGGATTGTAGAGCTCGAAAAGTAGTGTGTAATCAAGCTAAAAATCACCGAATTCAGAACTCGGAGTCAAAGGATATTAATAAAACCGTTTACGTAAAGAAACCACATTTCGCGGCTAAATAGGTGAAACAAGACCTACTAGCCACGAGTTCTGAAATAAAAATCCGAAATGCCAGGATTGTAGAGCTCAAAAAGTAGTGTGAAATCAAACTAAAAATCACCGAATTCAGAACTAGGAGTCAACGGATATTCATAAAACCGTTTACGTAAAGAAACCACATTTCGCGGCTAACTAGGTGAAACGAGACCTACTAGCCACGAGTTCTGAAATCGAAATCCAAAAACCCAGGATTGTAGAACTCGAAAAGTAGTGTGAAATCAAGCTAAAAATCACCGAATTCAGAACTCGGAGTCAACGGATATTCATAAAACCGTTTACGTAAAGAAACCACATTTCGCGGCTAAATAGGTGAATCGAGATTTACTACCACGAGTTCTGAAATCAAAATCCGAAATGCCAGGATTGTAGAGCTCGAAAAGTAGTGTGAAATCAAGCTAAAAATCACCGAATTCAGAACTCGGAGTCAAAGGATATTCATAAAACCGTTTACGTAAAGAAACCACATTTCGCGGCTAAATAGGTGAATCGAGACCTACTAGCCACGTGTTCTGGAATCCAAATCCGAAATTCCAGGATTGTAGACCTCGAAAAGTAGTATGAAATCAAGCTAAAAATCACAGAATTCAGAACTCGGAGTCAAAGGATATTCATAAAACCGTTTACGTAAAGAAACCACATTTCGCGGCTAAATAGGTGAAACGAGACCAACTAGCCACGAGTTCTGAAATCAAAATCCCAAAACCCAGGATTGTAGAGCTCAAAAAGTAGTGTGTAATCAAGCTAAAAATCACCGAATTCAGAACTCGGAGTCAACGGATATTCATACAACCGTTTACGTAATGAAACCACATTTCGCGGCTAAATAGGTGAATCGAGACCAACTAGCCACGAGTTCTGAAATCAAAATCCGAAATGCCAGAATTGTAGAGCTCGGAAAGTGGTGTGAAATCAAGCTAAAAATCACCGAATTCAGAACTCGGAGTCAAAGGATATTCATAAAACCGTTTACGTAAAGAAACCACATTTCGCGGCTAACTAGGTGAAAATAGACCTACTAGCCACGAGTTCTGAAATCAAAATCCGAAATGCCAGGATTGTAGAGCTCGAAAAGTAGTGTGTAATCAATCTAAAAATCACCGAATTCAGAACTCGGAGTCAACGGATATTCATAGAACCGTTTACGTAATGAAACCACATTTCGCGGCTAAATAGGTGAATCGAGACCCACTAGCCACGAGTTCTGAAATCAAAATCCGAAATGCCAAGATTGTAGAGCTCGGAAAGTAGTGTGAAATCAAGCTAAAAATCACCGAATTCAGAACTCGGAGTCAAAGGATATTCATAAAACCGTTTACGTAAAGAAACCACATTTCGCGGCTAAATAGGTGAAACGAGACCTACTAGCCACGAGTTCTGAAATCAAAATCCGAAATGCCAGGATTGTAGAGCTCAAAAAGTAGTGTGAAATCAAGCTAAAAATCACCGAATTCAGAACTCGGAGTCAACGGATATTCATAAAACCGTTTACGTAAAGAAACCAAATTTCGCGGCTAACTAGGTGAAACGAGACCTACTAGCCACGAGTTCTGTAATCGAAATCCAAAACCCAGGATTGTAGAGCTCAAAAAGTAGTGTGTAATCAAGCTAAAAATCACCGAATTCAGAACTCGGAGTCAACGGATATTCATACAACCGTTTACGTAATGAAACCACATTTTGCGGCTAAATAGGTGAATCGAGACCAACTAGCCACGAGTTCTGAAATCAAAATCCGAAATGCCAGGATTGTAGAGCTCGGAAAGTGGTGTGAAATCAAGCTAAAAATCACCGAATTCAGAACTCGGAGTCAAAGGATATTCATAAAACCGTTTACGTAAAGAAACCACATTTCGCGGCTAACTAGGTGAAACGAGACCTACTAGCCAAGAGTTCTGAAATCAAAATCCGAAATGCCAGGATTGTAGAGCTCGAAAAGTAGTGTGTAATCAATCTAAAAATCACCGAATTCAGAACTCGGAGTCAACGGATATTCATAGAACCGTTTACGTAATGAAACCACATTTCGCGGCTAAATAGGTGAATCGAGACCCACTAGCCACGAGTTCTGAAATCAAAATCCGAAATGCCAAGATTGTAGAGCTCGGAAAGTAGTGTGAAATCAAGCTAAAAATCACCGAATTCAGAACTCGGAGTCAAAGGATATTCATAAAACCGTTTACGTAAAGAAACCACATTTCGCGGCTAAATAGGTGAAACGAGACCTACTAGCCACGAGTTCTGAAATCAAAATCCGAAACGCCAGGATTGTAGAGCTCAAAAAGTAGTGTGAAATCAAGCTAAAAATCACCGAATTCAGAACTCGGAGTCAACGGATATTCATAAAACCGTTTACGTAAAGAAACCAAATTTCGCGGCTAACTAGGTGAAACGAGACCTACTAGCCACGAGTTCTGTAATCGAAATCCAAAAACCCAGGATTGTACAGCTCGAAAAGTAGTGTGAAATCAAGCTAAAAATAACCGAATTCAGAACTCGGAGTCAACGGATATTCATAAAACCGTTTACGTAAAGAAAGCACATTTCGCGGCTAAATAGGCGAATTGAGATTTACTAGCCACGAGTTCTGATATTAAAATCCGAAATGCCAGGATTGTAGAGCTCGAAAAGTAGTGTGAAATCAAGCTAAAAATCACCGAATTCAGAACTCGGAGTCAAAGGATATTCATAAAACCGTTTACGTAAAGAAACCACATTTCGCGGCTAACTAGGTGAAACGAGACCTACTAGCCATGAGTTCTGAAATCAAAATCCTAAACGCCAGGATTGTAGAGCTCGAAAAGTAGTGTGTAATCAAGCTAAAAATCACCGAATTCAGAACTCGGAGTCAAAGGATATTCATAAAACCGTTTACGTAAAGAAACCACATTTCGCGGCTAAATAGGTGAAACGAGACCTACTAGCCACGAGTTCTGAAATCAAAATCCGAAACGCCAGGATTGTAGAGCTCAAAAAGTAGTGTGAAATCAAGCTAAAAATCACCGAATTCAGAACTCGGAGTCAACGGATATTCATAAAACCGTTTACGTAAAGAAACCAAATTTCGCGGCTAACTAGGTGAAACGAGACCTACTAGCCACGAGTTCTGTAATCGAAATCCAAAAACCCAGGATTGTACAGCTCGAAAAGTAGTGTGAAATCAAGCTAAAAATAACCGAATTCAGAACTCGGAGTCAACGGATATTCATAAAACCGTTTACGTAAAGAAAGCACATTTCGCGGCTAAATAGGCGAATTGAGATTTACTAGCCACGAGTTCTGATATTAAAATCCGAAATGCCAGGATTGTAGAGCTCGAAAAGTAGTGTGAAATCAAGCTAAAAATCACCGAATTCAGAACTCGGAGTCAAAGGATATTCATAAAACCGTTTACGTAAAGAAACCACATTTCGCGGCTAACTAGGTGAAACGAGACCTACTAGCCATGAGTTCTGAAATCAAAATCCTAAACGCCAGGATTGTAGAGCTCGAAAAGTAGTGTGTAATCAAGCTAAAAATCACCGAATTCAGAACTCGGAGTCAAAGGATATTCATAAAACCGTTTACGTAAAGAAACCACATTTCGCGGCTAAATAGGTGAAACGAGACCTACTAACCACGAGTTCTGAAATCAAAATCCAGAACGCCAGGATTGAAGAGCTCGAAAAGTAGTGTGAAATGAAGATAAAAATCACCGAATTCAGAACTCGGAGTCAACGGATATTCATAAAACCGTTTACGTAAAGAAACCACATTTCGCGGCTAAATAGGTGAATCGAGACCTACTAGCCACCTGTTCTGAAATCCAAATCCGAAATGCCAGGATTGTAGAGCTCGGAAAGTAGTGTGAAATCAAGCTAAAAATCACCGAATTCAGAACTCGGAGTCAAAGGATATTCATAAAACCGTTTACGTAAAGAAACCACATTTCGCGGCTAACTAGGTGAAACGAGACCTACTAGCCACGAGTTCTGAAATCAAAATCCGAAACGCCAGGATTGTAGAGCTCAAAAGGTAGTGTGAAATCAAGCTAAAAATCACCGAATTCAGAACTCGGAGTCAACGGATATTCATAAAACCGTTTACGTAAAGAAACCACATTTCGCGGCTAAATAGGTGAATCGAGACCTACTAGCCACGAGTTCTGAAATCAAAATCCGAAATGCCAGAATTGTAGAGCTCGGAAAGTGGTGTGAAATCAAGCTAAAAATCACCGAATCCAGAACTCGGAGTCAAAGGATATTCATAAAACCGTTTACGTAAAGAAACCACATTTCGCGGCTAAATAGGTGAAACGAGACCTACTAGCCACGAGTTCTGAAATCAAAATCCAAAACGCCAGGATTGTAGAGCTCAAAAAGTAGTGTGAAATCAAGCTAAAAATCACCGTATTCAGAACTCGGAGTCAACGGATATTCATAAAACCGTTTATGTAAAGAAACCACATTTTGCGGCTAACTAGGTGAAAATAGACCTACTAGCCACGAGTTCTGAAATCAAAATCCGAATGCCAGGATTGTAGAGCTCGAAAAGTAGTGTGTAATCAAGCTAAAAATCACTGAATTCAGAACTCGGAGTCAACGGATAATCATAAAACCGTTTACGTAATGAAACCACATTTCGCGGCTAAATAGGTGAATCGAGACCTACTAGCCACGAGTTCTGAAATCAAAATCCGAAATGCCAGGATTGTAGACCTCGAAAAGTAGTGTGAAATCAAGCTAAAAATCACCGAATTCAGAACTCGGAGTCAAAGGATATTCATAAAACCGTATACGTAAAGAAACCACATTTCGCAGCTAACTAGGTGAAACGAGACCTACTAGCCACGAGTTCTGAAATCAAAATCCGAAATGCCAGGATTGTAGAGCTCAAAAAGTAGTGTGAAATCAAGCTAAAAATCACCGAATTCAGAACTCGGAGTCAACGGATATTCATAAAACCGTTTACGTAAAGAAACCACATTTCGCGGATAAATAGGTGAATCGAGACCTACTAGCCACGAGTTATGAAATCAAAATCCGAAATGCCAGAATTGTAGAGCTCGGAAAGTGGTGTGAAATCAAGCTAAAAATCACCGAATTCAGAACTCGGAGTCAAAGGATATTCATAAAACCGTTTACGTAAAGAAACCACATTTCGCGGCTAACTAGGTGAAACGCGACCTACTAGCCACGAGTTCTGAAATCAAAATCCGAAAGGCCAGGATTGTAGAGCTCAAAAAGTAGTGTGAAATCAAGCTAAAAATCACCGAATTCAGAACTCGGAGTCAACGGATATTCATAAAACCGTTTACGTAAAGAAACCACATTTCGCGGCTAACTAGGTGAAACGAGACCTACTAGCCACGAGTTCTGAAATCGAAATCCAAAAACCCAGGATTCTACAGCTCGAAAAGTAGTGTGAAATGAAGATAAAAATCACCGAATTCAGAACTTGGAGTCAACGGATATTCATAAAACCGTTTACGTAAAGAAACCACATTTCGCGGCTAAATAGGTGAATCGAGACCTACTAGCCACCTGTTCTGAAATCCAAATCCGAAATGCCAGGATTGTAGAGCTCGGAAAGTAGTGTGAAATCAAGCTAAAAATCACCGAATTCAGAACTCGGAGTCAAAGGATATTCATAAAACCGTTTACGTAAAGAAACCACATTTCGCGGCTGACTAGGTGAAACGAGACCTACTAGCCACGAGTTCTGAAATCAAAATCCGAAACGCCAGGATTGTAGAGCTCAAAAAGTAGTGGAAATCAAGCTAAAAATCACGGAATTCAGAACTCGGAGTCAACGGTTATTCATAAAACCGTTTACGTAACGAAACCACATTTCGCGGCTAACTAGGTGAAACGAGACCTACTAGCCACGAGTTCTGAAATCAAAATCCTAAACGCCAGGATTGTAGAGCTCGAAAAGTAGTGTGTAATCAAGCTAAAAATCACTGAATTCAGAACTCGGAGTCAAAGGATATTAATAAAACCGTTTACGTAAAGAAACCACATTTCGCGGCTAAATAGGTGAAACAAGACCTACTAGCCACGAGTTCTGAAATAAAAATCTGAAATGCCAGGATTGTAGAGCTCAAAAAGTAGTGTGAAATCAAGCTAAAAATCACCGAATTTAGAACTCGGAGTCAACGGATATTCATAAAACCGTTTACGTAAAGAAACCACATTTCGCGGCTAACTAGGTGAAACGAGACCTACTAGCCACGAGTTCTGAAATCGAAATCCAAAACCCAGGATTGTAGAGCTCGAAAAGTAGTGTGAAATCAAGCTAAAAATCACCGAATTCAGAACTCGGAGAAAACGGATATTCATAAAACCGTTTACGTAAAGAAACCACATTTCGCGGCTAAATAGGTGAATCGAGATTTACTACCACAAGTTCTGAAATCAAAATCCGAAATGCCAGGATTGTAGAGCTCGAAAAGTAGTGTGAAATCAAGCTAAAAATCACCGAATTCAGAACTCGGAGTCAACGGATATTCATAAAACCGTTTACGTAAAGAAACCACATTTCGCGGCTAAATAGGTGAATCGAGACCTACTAGCCACGAGTTATGAAATCAAAATCCGAAATGCCAGAATTGTAGAGCTCGGAAAGTGGTGTGAAATCAAGCTAAAAATCACCGAATTCAGAACTCGGAGTCAAAGGATATTCATAAAACCGTTTACGTAAAGAAACCACATTTCGCGGCTAACTAGGTGAAACGCGACCTACTAGCCACGAGTTCTGAAATCAAAATCCGAAAGGCCAGGATTGTAGAGCTCAAAAAGTAGTGTGAAATCAAGCTAAAAATCACCGAATTCAGAACTCGGAGTCAACGGATATTCATAAAACCGTTTACGTAAAGAAACCACATTTCGCGGCTAACTAGGTGAAACGAGACCTACTAGCCACGAGTTCTGAAATCGAAATCCAAAAACCCAGGATTCTACAGCTCGAAAAGTAGTGTGAAATGAAGATAAAAATCACCGAATTCAGAACTTGGAGTCAACGGATATTCATAAAACCGTTTACGTAAAGAAACCACATTTCGCGGCTAAATAGGTGAATCGAGACCTACTAGCCACCTGTTCTGAAATCCAAATCCGAAATTCCAGGATTGTAGAGCTCAGAAAGTAGTGTGAAATCAAGCTAAAAATCACCGAATTCAGAACTCGGAGTCAAAGGATATTCATAAAACCGTTTACGTAAAGAAACCACATTTCGCGGCTGACTAGGTGAAACGAGACCTACTAGCCACGAGTTCTGAAATCAAAATCCGAAACGCCAGGATTGTAGAGCTCAAAAAGTAGTGTGAAATCAAGCTAAAAATCACGGAATTCAGAACTCGGAGTCAACGGTTATTCATAAAACCGTTTACATAACGAAACCACATTTCGCGGCTAACTAGGTGAAACGAGACCTACTAGCCACGAGTTCTGAAATCAAAATCCTAAACGCCAGGATTGTAGAGCTCGAAAAGTAGTGTGTAATCAAGCTAAAAATCACCGAATTCAGAACTCGGAGTCAAAGGATATTCATAAAACCGTTTACGTAAAGAAACCACATTTCGCGGCTAAATAGGTGAAACAAGACCTACTAGCCACGAGTTCTGAAATAAAAATCCGAAATGCCAGGATTGTAGAGCTCAAAAAGTAGTGTGAAATCAAGCTAAAAATCACCGAATTTAGAACTCGGAGTCAACGGATATTCATAAAACCGTTTACGTAAAGAAACCACATTTCGCGGCTAAATAGGTGAAACAAGACCTACTAGCCACGAGTTCTGAAATAAAAATCCGAAATGCCAGGATTGTAGAGCTCAAAAAGTAGTGTGAAATCAAGCTAAAAATCACCGAATTTAGAACTCGGAGTCAACGGATAATCATAAAACCGTTTACGTAAAGAAACCACATTTCGCGGCTAAATAGGTGAAACGAGACCTACTAGCCACGAGTTCTGAAATCAAAATCCGAAACGCCAGGATTGTAGAGCTCAAAAAGTAGTGTGAAATCAAGCTAAAAATCACCGAATTCAGAACTCGGAGTCAACGGATATTCATAAAACCGTTTACGTAAAGAAACCAAATTTCGCGGCTAACTAGGTGAAACGAGACCTACTAGCCACGAGTTCTGTAATCGAAATCCAAAAACCCAGGATTGTACAGCTCGAAAAGTAGTGTGAAATCAAGCTAAAAATAACCGAATTCAGAACTCGGAGTCAACGGATATTCATAAAACCGTTTACGTAAAGAAACCACATTTCGCGGCTAAATAGGCGAATTGAGATTTACTAGCCACGAGTTCTGATATCAAAATCCGAAATGCCAGGATTGTAGAGCTCGAAAAGTAGTGTGAAATCAAGCTAAAAATCACCGAATTCAGAACTCGGAGTCAAAGGATATTCATAAAACCGTTTACGTAAAGAAACCACATTTTGCGGCTAAATAGGTGAATCGAGACCTACTAGCCACGAGTTCTGAAATCAAAATCCGAAATGCCAGGATTGTAGAGCTCGAAAAGTAGTGTGTAATCAAGCTAAAAATCACAGAATTCAGAACTCGGAGTCAACGGATATTCATAAAACCGTTTACGTAATGAAACCACATTTCGCGGCTAAATAGGTGAATCGAGACCTACTAGCCACGAGTTCTGAAATCGAAATCCAAAAACCCAGGATACTACAGCTCGAAAAGTAGTGTGAAATGAAGATAAAAATCACCGAATTCAGAACTCGGAGTCAACGGATATTCATAAAACCGTTTACGTAAAGAAACCACATTTCGCGGCTAAATAGGTGAATCGAGACCTACTAGCCACCTGTTCTGAAATCCAAATCCGAAATGCCAGGATTGTAGAGCTCGGAAAGTAGTGTGAAATCAAGCTAAAAATCACCGAATTCAGAACTCGGAGTCAAAGGATATTCATAAAACCGTTTACGTAAAGAAACCACATTTCGCGGCTGACTAGGTGAAACGAGACCTACTAGCCACGAGTTCTGAAATCAAAATCCGAAACGCCAGGATTGTAGAGCTCAAAAAGTAGTGTGAAATCAAGCTAAAAATCACGGAATTCAGAACTCGGAGTCAACGGATATTCATAAAACCGTTTACGTAACGAAACCACATTTCGCGGCTAACTAGGTGAAACGAGACCTACTAGCCACGAGTTCTGAAATCAAAATCCTAAACGCCAGGATTGTAGAGCTCGAAAAGTAGTGTGTAATCAAGCTAAAAATCACCGAATTCAGAACTCGGAGTCAAAGGATATTCATAAAACCGTTTACGTAAAGAAACCACATTTCGCGGCTAAATAGGTGAAACGAGACCTACTAGCCACGAGTTCTGAAATAAAAATCCGAAATGCCAGGATTGTAGAGCTCAAAAAGTAGTGTGAAATCAAGCTAAAAATCACCGAATTTAGAACTCGGAGTCAACGGATATTCATAAAACCGTTTACGTAAAGAAACCACATTTCGCGGCTAACTAGGTGAAACGAGACCTACTAGCCACGAGTTCTGAAATCGAAATCCAAAAACCCGGGATTGTAGAGCTCGAAAAGTAGAGTGAAATCAAGCTAAAAATCACCGAATTCAGAACTCGGAGTCAACGGATATTCATAAAACCGTTTACGTAAAGAAACCACATTTCGCGGCTAAATAGGTGAATCGAGATTTACTACCACGAGTTCTGAAATCAAAATCCGAAACTCCAGGATTGTAGAGCTCGAAAAGTAGTGTGAAATCAAGCTAAAAATCACCGAATTCAGAACTCGGAGTCAAAGGATATTCATAAAACCGTTTACGTAAAGAAACCACATTTCGCGGCTAAATAGGTGAATCGAGACCTACTAGCCACGTGTTCTGGAATCCAAATCCGAAATGCCAGGATTGTAGACCTCGAAAAGTAGTATGAAATCAAGCTAAAAATCACAGAATTCAGAACTCGGAGTCAAAGGATATTCATAAAACCGTTTACGTAAAGAAACCACATTTCGCGGCTAAATAGGTGAAACGAGACCAACTAGCCACGAGTTCTGAAATCAAAATCCCAAAACCCAGGATTGTAGAGCTCAAAAAGTAGTGTGTAATCAAGCTAAAAATCACCGAATTCAGAACTCGGAGTCAACGGATATTCATACAACCGTTTACGTAATAAAACCACATTTCGCGGCTAAATAGGTGAATCGAGACCAACTAGCCACGAGTTCTGAAATCAAAATCCGAAATGCCAGAATTGTAGAGCTCGGAAAGTGGTGTGAAATCAAGCTAAAAATCACCGAATTCAGAACTCGGAGTCAAAGGATATTCATAAAACCGTTTACGTAAAGAAACCACATTTCGCGGCTAACTAGGTGAAAATAGACCTACTAGCCACGAGTTCTGAAATCAAAATCCGAAATGCCAGGATTGTAGAGCTCGAAAAGTAGTGTGTAATCAATCTAAAAATCACCGAATTCAGAACTCGGAGTCAACGTATATTCATAGAACCGTTTACGTAATGAAACCACATTTCGCGGCTAAATAGGTGAATCGAGACCTACTAGCCACGAGTTCTGAAATCAAAATCCGAAATGCCAAGATTGTAGAGCTCGGAAAGTAGTGTGAAATCAAGCTAAAAATCACCGAATTCAGAACTCGGAGTCAAAGGATATTCATAAAACCGTTTACGTAAAGAAACCACATTTCGCGGCTAAATAGGTGAAACGAGACCTACTAGCCACGAGTTCTGAAATCAATATCCGAAATGCGAGGATTGTAGAGCTCAAAAAGTAGTGTGAAATCAAGCTAAAAATCACCGAATTCAAAACTCGGAGTCAACGGATATTCATAAAACCGTTTACGTAAAGAAACCACATTTCGCGGCTAACTAGGTGAAACGAGACCTACTAGCCACGAGTTCTGTAATCGAAATCCAAAAACCCAGGATTGTACAGCTCGAAAAGTAGTGTGAAATCAAGCTAAAAATAACCGAATTCAGAACTCGGAATCAACGGATATTCATAAAACCGTTTACGTAAAGAAACCACATTTCGCGGCTAAATAGGCGAATTGAGATTTACTAGCCACGAGTTCTGATATCAAAATCCGAAATGCCAGGATTGTAGAGCTCGAAAAGTAGTGTGAAATCAAGCTAAAAATCACCGAATTCAGAACTCGGAGTCAAAGGATATTCATAAAACCGTTTACGTAAAGAAACCACATTTCGTGGCTAAATATGTGAATCGAGACCTACTAGCCACGAGTTCTGAAATCAAAATCCGAAATGCCAGGATTGTAGAGCTCGGAAAGTAGTGTGAAATCAAGCTAAAAATCACAGAATTCAGAACTCGGAGTCAACGGATATTCATAAAACCGTTTACGTAATGAAACCACATTTCGCGGCTAAATAGGTGAATCGAGACCTACTAGCCACGAGTTCTGAAATCCAAATCCGAAATGCCAGGATTGTAGAGCTCGGAAAGTAGTGTGTAATCAAGCTAAAAATCACTGAATTCAGAACTCGGAGTCAACGGATATTCATAAAACCGTTTACGTAAAGAAACCACATTTCGCGGCTAACTCGGTGAAACGAGTACTACTAGCCACGAGTTCTGAAATCAAAATCCGAAACGCCAGGATTGTAGAGCTCAAAAAGTAGTGTGAAATCAAGCTAAAAATCACCGAATTCAGAACTCGGAGTCAACGGATATTCATAAAACCGTTTACAAAAAAAAACCACATTTCGTGGCTAAATATGTGAATCGAAACCTACTAGCCACGAGTTCTGAAATCAAAATCCGAAATGCCAGGATTGTAGAGCTCGGAAAGTAGTGTGAAATCAAGCTAAAAATCACAGAATTCAGAACTCGGAGTCAAAGGATATTCATACAACCGTTTACGTAAAGAAACCACATTTCGCGGCTAAATAGGTGAATCGAGACCTACTAGCCACGAGTTCTGAAATCAAAATCCGAAATGCCAGAATTGTAGAGCTCAAAAAGTAGTGTGAAATCAAGCTAAAAATCACCGAATTCAGAACTCGGAGTCAACGGATATTCGTAAAACCGTTTACGTAAAGAAACCACATTTCGCGGCTAACTAGGAGAAACGAGACCTACTAGCCACGAGTTCTGAAATCAAAATCCGAAATGCCAGGATTGTAGAGCTCGAAAAGTAGTGTGTAATCAATCTAAAAATCACCGAATTCAGAACTCGGAGTCAACGGATATTCATAGAACCGTTTACGTAATGAAACCACATTTCGCGGCTAAATAGGTGAATCGAGACCTACTAGCCACGAGTTCTGAAATCAAAATCTGAAATGCCAGGATTGTAGAGCTCGGAAAGTAGTGTGAAATCAAGCTAAAAATCACCGAATTCAGAACTCGGAGTCAAAGGATATTCATACAACCGTTTACGTAAAGAAACTACATTTCGCGGCCAAATAGGTGAATCGAGACCTACTAGCCACGAGTTCTGAAATCAAAATCCGAAATGCCAGAGTTGTAGAGGTCAAAAAGTAGTGTGAAATCAAGCTAAAAATCACCGAATTCAGAACTCGGAGTCAACGGATATTCATAAAACCGTTTACGTAAAGAAACCACATTTCGCGGCTAACTAGGTGAAACGAGACCTACTAGCCACGAGTTCTGAAATCAAAATCCGAAATGCTAGGATTGTAGAGCTCGAAAATTAGTGTGTAATCAATCTAAAAATCACCGAATTCAGAACTCGGAGTCAACGGATATTCATAGAACCGTTTACGTAATGAAACCACATTTCGCGGCTAAATAGGTGAATCCAGACCTACTAGCCACGAGTTCTGAAATCAAAATCCGAAATGCCAAGATTGTAGAGCTCGGAAAGTAGTGTGAAATCAAGCTAAAAATCACCGAATTCAGAACTCGGAGTCAAAGGATATTCATAAAACCGTTAACGTAAAGAAACCACATTTCGCGGCTAAATAGGTGAAACGAGACCTACTAGCCACGAGTTCTGAAATCAAAATCCGAAACGCCAGGATTGTAGAGCTCAAAAAATAGTGTGAAATCAAGCTAAAAATCACCGAATTCAGAACTCGGAGTCAACGGATATTCATAAAACCGTTTACGTAAAGAAACCACATTTCGCGGCTAACTAGGTGAAACGAGACCTACTAGCCACGAGTTCTGTAATCGAAATCCAAAAACCCAGGATTGTACAGCTCGAAAAGTAGTGTGAAATCAAGCTAAAAATCACCGAATTTAGAACTCGGAGTCAACGGATATTCATAAAACCGTTTACGTAAAGAAACCACATTTCGCGGCTAACTAGGTGAAACGAGACCTACTAGCCACGAGTTCTGAAATCGAAATCCAAAAACCCAGGATTGTAGAGCTCGAAAAGTAGTGTGAAATCAAGCTAAAAATCACCGAATTCAGAACTCGGAGTCAACGGATATTCATAAAACCGTTTACGTAAAGAAACCACATTTCGCGGCTAAATAGGTGAAACGAGACCTACTAGCCACGAGTTCTGAAATCAAAATCCCAAAACCCAGGATTGTAGAGCTCAAAAAGTAGTGTGTAATCAAGCTAAAAATCACCGAATTCAGAACTCGGAGTCAACGGATATTCATAAAACCGTTTACGTAAAGAAAGCACATTTCGCGTCTAACTAGGTGAAACGAGACCTACTAGCCACGAGTTCTGTAATCGAAATCCAAAAACCCAGGATTGTACAGCTCGAAAAGTAGTGTGAAATCAAGCTAAAAATCACCGAATTTAGAACTCGGAGTCAACGGATATTCATAAAACCGTTTACGTAAAGAAACCACATTTCGCGGCTAACTAGGTGAAACGAGACCTACTAGCCACGAGTTCTGAAATCGAAATCCAAAAACCCAGGATTGTAGAGCTCGAAAAGTAGTGTGAAATCAAGCTAAAAATCACCGAATTCAGAACTCGGAGTCAACGGATATTCATAAAACCGTTTACGTAAAGAAACCACATTTCGCGGCTAAATAGGTGAATCGAGATTTACTACCACGAGTTCTGAAATCAAAATCCGAAATGCCAGGATTGTAGAGCTCGAAAAGTAGTGTGAAATCAAGCTAAAAATCACCGAATTCAGAACTCGGAGTCAAAGGATATTCATAAAACCGTTTACGTAAAGAAACCACATTTCGCGGCTAAATAGGTGAATCGAGACCTACTAGCCACGTGTTCTGGAATCCAAATCCGAAATGCCAGGATTGTAGACCTCGAAAAGTAGTATGAAATCAAGCTAAAAATCACAGAATTCAGAACTCGGAGTCAAAGGATATTCATAAAACCGTTTACGTAAAGAAACCACATTTCGCGGCTAAATAGGTGAAACGAGACCAACTAGCCACGAGTTCTCAAATCAAAATCCCAAAACCCAGGATTGTAGAGCTCAAAAAGTAGTGTGTAATCAAGCTAAAAATCACCGAATTCAGAACTCGGAGTCAACGGATATTCATACAACCGTTTACGTAATGAAACCACATTTCGCGGCTAAATAGGTGAATCGAGACCAACTAGCCACGAGTTCTGAAATCAAAATCCGAAATGCCAGAATTGTAGAGCTCGGAAAGTGGTGTGAAATCAAGCTAAAAATCACCGAATTCAGAACTCGGAGTCAACGGATATTCATAAAACCGTTTACGTAAAGAAACCACATTTCGCGGCTAACTAGGTGAAACGAGACCTACTAGCCACGAGTTCTGAAATCAAAATCCGAAATGCCAGGATTGTAGAGCTCGAAAAGGAGTGTGTAATCAATCTAAAAATCACCGAATTCAGAACTCGGAGTCAACGGATATTCATAGAACCGTTTACGTAATGAAACCACATTTCGCGGCTAAATAGGTGAATCGAGACCTACTAGCCACGAGTTCTGAAATCAAAATCCGAAATGCCAAGATTGTAGAGCTCGGAAAGTAGTGTGAAATCAAGCTAAAAATCACCGAATTCAGAACTCGGAGTCAACGGATATTCATACAACCGTTTACGTAATGAAACCACATTTCGCGGCTAAATAGGTGAATCGAGACCAACTAGCCACGAGTTCTGAAATTAAAATCCCAAAACCCAGGATTGTAGAGCTCAAAAAGTAGTGTGAAATCAAGCTAAAAATCACCGAATTCAGAACTCGGAGTCAACGGATATTCATAAAACCGTTTACGTAATGAAACCACATTTCGCGGCTAAATAGGTGAATCGAGACCTACTAGCCACGTGTTCTGGAATCCAAATCCGAAATTCCAGGATTGTAGACCTCGAAAAGTAGTATGAAATCAAGCTAAAAATCACAGAATTCAGAACTCGGAGTCAAAGGATATTCATAAAACCGTTTACGTAAAGAAACCACATTTCGCGGCTAAATAGGTGAAACGAGACCTACTAGCCACGAGTTCTGAAATCAAAATCCCAAAACCCAGGATTGTAGAGCTCAAAAAGTAGTGTGTAATCAAGCTAAAAATCACCGAATTCAGAACTCGGAGTCAACGGATATTCATACAACCGTTTACGTAATGAAACCACATTTCGCGGCTAAATAGGTGAAACGAGACCAACTAGCCACGAGTTCTGAAATCAAAATCCCAAAACCCAGGATTGTAGAGCTCAAAAAGTAGTGTGTAATCAAGCTAAAAATCACCGAATTCAGAACTCGGAGTCAACGGATATTCATACAACCGTTTACGTAATGAAACCACATTTCGCGGCTAAATAGGTGAATCGAGACCAACTAGCCACGAGTTCTGAAATCAAAATCCGAAATGCCAGAATTGTAGAGCTCGGAAAGTGGTGTGAAATCAAGCTAAAAATCACCGAATTCAGAACTCGGAGTCAACGGATATTCATAAAACCGTTTACGTAAAGAAACCACATTTCGCGGCTAACTAGGTGAAACGAGACCTACTAGCCACGAGTTCTGAAATCAAAATCCGAAATGCCAGGATTGTAGAGCTCGAAAAGGAGTGTGTAATCAATCTAAAAATCACCGAATTCAGAACTCGGAGTCAACGGATATTCATAGAACCGTTTACGTAATGAAACCACATTTCGCGGCTAAATAGGTGAATCGAGACCTACTAGCCACGAGTTCTGAAATCAAAATCCGAAATGCCAAGATTGTAGAGCTCGGAAAGTAGTGTGAAATCAAGCTAAAAATCACCGAATTCAGAACTCGGAGTCAAAGGATATTCATAAAACCGTTTACGTAAAGAAACCACATTTCGCGGCTAAATAGGTGAAACGAGACCTACTAGCCACGAGTTCTGAAATCAAAATCCGAAACGCCAGGATTGTAGAGCTCAAAAAATAGTGTTAAATCAAGCTAAAAATCACCGAATTCAGAACTCGGAGTCAACGGATATTCATAAAACCGTTTACGTAAAGAAACCACATTTCGCGGCTAACTAGGTGAAACGAGACCTACTAGCCACGAGTTCTGTAATCGAAATCCAAAAACCCAGGATTGTACAGCTCGAAAAGTAGTGTGAAATCAAGCTAAAAATCACCGAATTTAGAACTCGGAGTCAACGGATATTCATAAAACCGTTTACGTAAAGAAACCACATTTCGCGGCTAACTAGGTGAAACGAGACCTACTAGCCACGAGTTCTGAAATCGAAATCCAAAAACCCAGGATTGTAGAGCTCAAAAAGTAGTGTGAAATCAAGCTAAAAATCACCGAATTCAGAACTCGGAGTCAACGGATATTCATAAAACCGTTTACGTAAAGAAACCACATTTCGCGGCTAAATAGGTGAATCGAGATTTACTACCACGAGTTCTGAAATCAAAATCCGAAATGCCAGGATTGTAGAGCTCGAAAAGTAGTGTGAAATCAAGCTAAAAATCACCGAATTCAGAACTCGGAGTCAAAGGATATTCATAAAACCGTTTACGTAAAGAAACCACATTTCGCGGCTAAATAGGTGAATCGAGACCTACTAGCCACGTGTTCTGGAATCCAAATCCGAAATTCCAGGATTGTAGACCTCGAAAAGTAGTATGAAATCAAGCTAAAAATCACAGAATTCAGAACTCGGAGTCAAAGGATATTCATAAAACCGTTTACGTAAAGAAACCACATTTCGCGGCTAAATAGGTGAAACGAGACCTACTAGCCACGAGTTCTGAAATCAAAATCCCAAAACCCAGGATTGTAGAGCTCAAAAAGTAGTGTGTAATCAAGCTAAAAATCACCGAATTCAGAACTCGGAGTCAACGGATATTCATACAACCGTTTACGTAATGAAACCACATTTCGCGGCTAAATAGGTGAATCGAGACCAACTAGCCACGAGTTCTGAAATCAAAATCCGAAATGCTAGAATTGTAGAGCTCGGAAAGTGGTGTGAAATCAAGCTAAAAATCACCGAATTCAGAACTCGGAGTCAAAGGATATTCATAAAACCGTTTACGTAAAGAAACCACATTTCGCGGCTAAATAGGTGAAACGAGACCTACTAGCCACGAGTTCTGAAATCAAAATCCGAAACGCCAGGATTGTAGAGCTCAAAAAATAGTGTGAAATCAAGCTAAAAATCAACGAATTCAGAACTCGGAGTCAACGGATATTCATAAAACCGTTTACGTAAAGAAACCACATTTCGCGGCTAACTAGGTGAAACGAGACCTACTAGCCACGATTTCTGTAATCGAAATCCAAAAACCCAGGATTGTACAGCTCGAAAAGTAGTGTGAAATCAAGCTAAAAATCACCGAATTCAGAACTCGGAGTCAACGGATATTCATAAAACCGTTTATGTAAAGAAACCACATTTTGCGGCCAACTAGGTGAAAATAGACCTACTAGCCACGAGTTCTGAAATCAAAATCCGAAATGCCAGGATTGTAGAGCTCGAAAAGTAGTGTGTAATCAAGCTAAAAATCACCGAATTCAGAACTCGGAGTCAACGGATATTCATAAAACCGTTTACGTAATGAAACCACATTTCGCGGCTAAATAGGTGAATCGAGACCTACTAGCTACGAGTTCTGAAATCAAAATCCGAAATGCCAGGATTGTAGAGCTCGGAAAGTAGTGTGAAATCAAGCTAAAAATCACTGAATTCAGAACTCGGAGTCAAAGGATATTCATAAAACCGTTTACGTAAAGAAACCACATTTCGCGGCTAACTCGGTGAAACGAGAACTACTAGCCACGAGTTCTGAAATCAAAATCCGAAATGCCAGGATTGTAGAGCTCAAAAAGTAGTGTGAAATCAAGCTAAAAATCACCGAATTCAGAACTCGGAGTCAACGGATATTCATAAAACCGTTTACGTAAGGAAACCACATTTCGCGGCTAAATAGGTGAATCGAGACCTACTAGCCACGTGTTCTGAAATCCAAATCCAAAATGCCAGGATTGTAGACCTCGAAAAGTAGTGTAAAATCAAGCTAAAAATCACCGTATTCAGAACTCGGAGTCAAAGGATATTCATAAAACCGTTTTCGAAAAGAAACTACATTTCGCGGCTAAATAGGTGAAACGAGACCAACTAGCCACGAGTTCTGAAATCAAAATCCAAAATGCCAGGATTGTAGAGCTCGAAAAGTAGTGTATAATCAAGCTAAAAATCACCGAATTCAGAACTCGGAGTCAACGGATATTCATAAAATCGTTTACGTAAAGAAACCATATTTCGCGGCTAACTAGGTGAAACGAGACCTACTAGCCACGAGTTCTGTAATCGAAATCCAAAAACCCAGGATTGTACAGCTAGAAAAGTAGTGTGAAATCAAGCTAAAAATCACCGAATTCAGAACTCGGAGTCAACGGATATTCATAAAACCGTTTATGTAAAGAAACCACATTTTGCGGCCAACTAGGTGAAAATAGACCTACTAGCCACGAGTTCTGAAATCAAAATCCGAAATGCCAGGATTGTAGAGCTCAAAAAGTAGTGTGTAATCAAGCTAAAAATCACCGAATTCAGAACTCGGAGTCAACGGATATTCATAAAACCGTTTACGTAATGAAACCACATTTCGTGGCTAAATAGGTGAATCGAGACCTACTAGCTACGAGTTCTGAAATCAAAATCCAAAATGCCAGGATTGTAGAGCTCGAAAAGTAGTGTGAAATCAAGATAAAAATCACCGAATTCAGAACTCGGAGTCAAAGGATATTCATAAAACCGTTTACGTAAAGAAACCACATTTCGCGGATAAATAGGTGAAACGAGACCAACTAGCCACGAGTTCTGAAATCCAAATCCGAAATGCCAGGATTGTAGACCTCGAAAAGTAGTGTGAAATCAAGCTAAAAATCACCGTATTCAGAACTCGGAGTCAAAGGATATTCATAAAACCGTTTACGTAAAGGAACCACATTTCGCGGCTAAATAGGTGAAACGAGACCAACTAGCCACGAGTTCTGAAATCAAAATCCAAAACGACAGGATTGTAGAGCTCGAAAAGTAGTGTGTAATCAAGCTAAAAATCACCGAATTCAGAACTCGGAGTCAACGGATATTCATAAAACCGTTTACGTAAAGAAACCACATTTTGCGGCTAAATAGGTGAATCGAGATTTACTAGCCACGAGTTCTGAAATCAAAATCCGAAATGCCAGGATTGTACAGCTCGAAAAGTAGTGTGAAATCAAGCTAAAAATCACCGAATTCAGAACTCGGAGTCAAAGGATATTCATAAAACCGTTTACGTAAAGAAACCACATTTTGCGGCTAAATAGGTGAATCGAGACCTACTAGCCACGAGTTCTGAAATCAAAATCCGAAATGCCAGGATTGTAGAGCTCGAAAAGTAGTGTGTAATCAAGCTAAAAATCACAGAATTCAGAACTCGGAGTCAACGGATATTCATATAACCGTTTACGTAATGAAACCACATTTCGCGGCTAAATTGGTGAATCGAGACCTACTAGCCACGAGTTCTGAAATCAAAATCCGAAATGCCAGGATTGTAGAGCTCGGAAAGTAGTGTGTAATCAAGCTAAAAATCACCGAATTCAGAACTCGGAGTCAAGGGATATTCATAAAACCGTTTACGTAAAGAAACCACATTTCGCGGCTAACTCGGTGAAACGAGAACTACTAGCCACAAGTTCTGAAATCAAAATCCGAAATGCCAGGATTGTAGAGCTCAAAAAGTAGTGTGAAATCAAGCTAAAAATCACCGAATTCAGAACTCGGAGTCAACGGATATTCATAAAACCGTTTACAAAAAGAAACCACATTTCGCGGCTAAATATGTGAATCGAGACCTACTAGCCACGAGTTCTGAAATCAAAATCCGAAATGCCAGGATTGTAGAGCTCGGAAAGTAGTGTGAAATCAAGCTAAAAATCACCGAATTCAGAACTCGGAGTCAAAGGATATTCATACAACCGTTTACGTAAAGAAACCACATTTCGCGGCTAAATAGGTGAATCGAGACCTACTAGCCACGAGTTCTGAAATCAAAATCCGAAATGCCAGAATTGTAGAGCTCAAAAAGTAGTGTGAAATCAAGCTAAAAATCACCGAATTCAGAACTCGGAGTCAACGGATATTCATAAAACCGTTTACGTAAAGAAACCACATTTCGCGGCTAACTAGGTGAAACGAGACCTACTAGCCACGAGTTCTGAAATCAAAATCCGAAATGCCAGGATTGTAGAGCTCGAAAAGTAGTGTGTAATCAATCTAAAAATCACCGAATTCAGAACTCGGAGTCAACGGATATTCATAGAACCGTTTACGTAATGAAACCACATTTCGCGGCTAAATAGGTGAATCGAGACCTACTAGCCACAAGTTCTGAAATCAAAATCCGAAATGCCAAGATTGTAGAGCTCGGAAAGTAGTGTGAAATCAAGCTAAAAATCACCGAATTCAGAACTCGGAGTCAAAGGATATTCATAAAACCGTTTACGTAAAGAAACCACATTTCGCGGCTAAATAGGTGAAACGAGACCTACTAGCCACGAGTTCTGAAATCAAAATCCGAAACGCCAGGATTGTAGAGCTCAAAAAATAGTGTGAAATCAAGCTAAAAATCACCGAATTCAGAACTCGGAGTCAACAGATATTCATAAAACCGTTTACGTAAAGAAACGACATTTCGCGGCTAACTAGGTGAAACGAGACCTACTAGCCACGAGTTCTGTAATCGAAATCCAAAAACCCAGGATTGTACAGCTCGAAAAGTAGTGTGAAATCAAGCTAAAAATCACCGAATTCAGAACTCGGAGTCAACGGATATTCATAAAACCGTTTACGTAAAGAAACCACATTTTGCGGCCAACTAGGTGAAAATAGACCTACTAGCCACGAGTTCTGAAATCAAAATCCGAAATGCCAGGATTGTAGAGCTCGAAAAGTAGTGTGTAATCAAGCTAAAAATCACCGGATTCAGAACTCGGAGTCAACGGATATTCATAAAACCGTTTACGTAATGAAACCACATTTCGCGGCTAAATAGGTGAATCGAGACCTACTAGCTACGAGTTCTGAAATCAAAATCCGAAATGCCAGGATTGTAGAGCTCGGAAAGTAGTGTGAAATCAAGCTAAAAATCACCGAATTCAGAACTCGGAGTCAAAGGATATTCATAAAACCGTTTACGTAAAGAAACCACATTTCGCGGCTAACTCGGTGAAACGAGAACTACTAGCCACGAGTTCTGAAATCAAAATCCGAAACGCCAGGATTGTACAGCTCAAAAATTAGTGTGAAATCAAGCTAAAAATCACCGAATTCAGAACTCGGAGTCAACGGATATTCATAAAACCGTTTACGTAAGGAAACCACATTTCGCGGATAACTAGGTGAATCGAGATTTACTGGCCACGAGTTCTGAAATCAAAATCCAAAAATCCAGGATTGTAGAGCTCGAAAAGTAGTGTGAAATCAAGCTAAAAATCACCGAATTCAGAACTCGGAGTCAACGGATATTCATAAAACCGTTTACGTAAAGAAACCAAATTTCGCGGCTAAATAGGTGAATCGAGATTTACTAGCCACGAGTTCTGAAATCAAAATTCGAAATGCCAGGATTGTAGAGCTCGAAAAGTAGTGTGAAATCAAGATAAAAATCACCGAATTCAGAACTCGGAGTCAAAGGATATTCATAAAACCGTTTACGTAAAGAAACCACATTTCGCGTCTAAATAGGTGAATCGAGACCTACTAGCCACGTGTTCTGAAATCCAAATCCAAAATTCCAGGATTGTAGACCTCGAAAAGTAGTGTGAAATCAAGCTAAAAATCACCGTATTCAGAACTCGGAGTCAACGGATATTCATAAAACCGTTTACGTAAAGAAACCACATTTCGCGGCTAAATAGATGAAACGAGACCAACTAGCCACAAGTTCTGAAATCAAAATCTAAAACGCCAGGATTGTAGAGCTCGAAAAGTAGTGTGTAATCAAGCTAAAAATCACCGAATTCAGAACTCGGAGTCAACGGATATTCATAAAACCGTTTACGTAAAGAAACCAGATTTTGCGACTAAATAGGTGAATCGAGATTTACTAGCCACGAGTTCTGAAATCAAAATCCGAAATGCCAGGATTGTACAGCTCGAAAAGTAGTGTGAAATCAAGCTAAAAATCACCGAATTCAGAACTCGGAGTCAACGGATATTCATAAAACCGTTTACGTAAAGAAACCACATTTCGCGGCTAAATAGGTGAAACGAGACCAACCAGCCACGAGTTCTGAAATCGAAATCCAAAAACCCAGGATTGTACAGCTCGAAAAGTAGTGTGAAATCAAGCTAAAAATCACCGAATTCAGAACTCGGAGTCAACGGAGTCATCGGATATTCATAAAACCGTTTACGTAAAGAAACCACATTTCGCGGCTAACTAGGTGAAACGAAACCAACTATCCACGAGTTCTGAAATCAAAATCCGAAACGCCAGGATTGTAGAGCTCGAAAAGTAGTGTGAAATCAAGCTAAAAATCACCGAATTCAGAACTCGGAGTCAACGGATATTCGTAAAACCGTTTACGTAAAGAAACCACATTTCGCGGCTAACTAGGTGAAATGAGACCAACTAGCCACGAGTTCTGAAATAAAATCCGAAACGCCAGGATTGTAGATCTCGAAAAGTAGTGTGAAATCAAGCTAAAAATCACCGAATTCAGAACTCGGAGTCAAAGGATATTCATAAAACCGTTTACGTAAAGAAACCACATTTCGCGGATAAATAGGTGAAACGAGACCAACTAGCCACGAGTTCTGAAATCCAAATCCGAAATGCCAGGATTGTAGACCTCGAAAAGTAGTGTGAAATCAAGCTAAAAATCACCGTATTCAGAATTCGGAGTCAAAGGATATTCATAAAACCGTTTACGTAAAGAAACCACATTTCGCGGCTAAATAGGTGAAACGAGACCAACTAGCCACGAGTTCTGAAATCAAAATCCAAAACCACAGGATTGTAGAACTCGAAAAGTAGTGTGTAATCAAGCTAAAAATCACCGAATTCAGAACTCGGAGTCAACGGATATTCATAAAACCGTTTACGTAAAGAAACCACATTTTGCGGCTAAATAGGTGAATCGAGATTTACTAGCCACGAGTTCTGAAATCAAAATCCGAAATGCCAGGATTGTACAGCTCAAAAAGTAGTGTGAAATCAAGCTAAAAATCACCGAATTCAGAACTCGGAGTCAACGGATATTCATAAAATCGTTTACGTAAAGAAACCACATTTCGCGGCTAAATAGGTGAAACGAGACCAACTAGCCACGAGTTCTGAAATCGAAATCCAAAAACCCAGGATTGTACAGCTCGAAAAGTAGTGTGAAATCAAGCTAAAAATCACCGAATTCAGAACTCGGAGTCAACGGAGTCATCGGATATTCATAAAACCGTTTACGTAAAGAAACCACATTTCGCGGCTAACTCGGTGAAACGAGACCTACTAGCCACGACTTCTGAAATCAAAATCCGAAATTCCAGGATCGTAGAGCTCGAAAAGTAGTGTGAAATCAAGCTAAAAATCACCGAATTCAGAACTCGGAGTCATCGGATATTCATAAAACCGTTTACGTAAAGAAACCACATTTCGCGGCTAAATAGGTGAAACGAGACCAACTAGCCACGAGGTCTAAAATCAAAATCCGAAACGCCAGGATTGTAGAGCTCGAAAAGTAGTGTGAAATCAAGCTAAAAATCACCGAATTCAGAACTCGGAGTCAAAGGATATTCATAAAACCGTTTACGTAAAGAAACCACATTTCGCGGCTAACTAGGTGAAACGAGACCAACTATCCACGAGTTCTGAAATCAAAATCCGAAAGGCCAGGATTGTAGAGCTCGAAAAGTAGTGTGAAATCAAGCTAAAAATCACCGAATTCATAACTCGGAGTCAACGGATATTCGTAAAACCGTTTACGTAAAGAAACCACATTTCGCGGCTAACTAGGTGAAATGAGACCAACTAGCCACGAGTTCTGAAATCAAAATCCGAAACGCCAGGATTGTAGATCTCGAAAAGTAGTGTGAAATCAAGCTAAAAATCACCGATTTCAGAACTCGGAGTCAAAGGATATTCATAAAACCGTTTACGTAAAGAAATCACATTTCGCGGCTAACTAGGTGAAACGAGACCAACTATCCACGAGTTCTGAAATCAAAATCCGAAACACCAGGATTGTAGAGCTCGAAAAGTAGTGTGAAATCAAGCTAAAAATCACCGAATTCAGAACTCGGAGTCAAAGGATATTCATAAAACCGTTTACGTAAAGAAACCACATTTCGCGGCTAAATAGGTGAAACGAGACCAACTAGCCACGAGTTCTGAAATCAAAATCCGAAACTCCAGGATTGTAGAGCTCGAAAAGTTGTGTGAAATCAAGCTAAAAATCACCGAATTCAGAACTCGTAGTCAAAGGATATTCATAAAACCGTTTACGTAAAGAAACCACATTTCGCGGCTAAATAGGTGAAACGAGACCAACTAGCCACGAGTTCTGAAATCAAAATCCGAAACGTTAGGATTGTAGAGCTCGAAAAGTAGTGTGAAATCAAGCTAAAAATCACCGAATGCAGAACTCGGAGTCAAAGGATATTCATAAAACCGTTTACGTAAAGAAACCACATTTCGCGGCTAACTAGGTGAAACGAGACCTACTAGCAACGAGTTCTGAAATCGAAATCCGAAAACCGAGGATTATAGAGCTCGAAAAGTAGTGTGAAATCAAGCTAAAAATCACCGAATTCAGAACTCGGAGTCAACGGATATTCATAAAACCGTTTACGTAAAGAAACCACATTTCGCGGCTAACTAGGTGAAACGAGACCAACTATCCACGAGTTCTGAAATCAAAATCCGAAAGGCCAGGATTGTAGAGCTCGAAAAGTAGTGTGAAATCAAGCTAAAAATCACCGAATTCATAACTCGGAGTCAACGGATATTCGTAAAACCGTTTACGTAAAGAAACCACATTTCGCGGCTAACTAGGTGAAATGAGACCAACTAGCCACGAGTTCTGAAATCAAAATCCGAAAACCGTTTACGTAAAGAAACCACATTTCGCAGCTAAATAGGCGAATCGAGACCTACAAGCCACGAGTTCTGAAATCAAAATCCGAAACGTTAGGATGGTAGAGCTCGAAAAGTAGTGTGAAATCAAGCTAAAAATCACCGAATGCAGAACTCGGAGTCAAAGGATATTCATAAAACCGTTTACGTAAAGAAACAACATTTCGCGGCTAACTAGGTGAAACGAGACCTACTAGCCACGAGTTCTGAAATCGAAATCCGAAAACCGAGGATTATAGAGCTCGAAAAGTAGTGTGAAATCAAGCTAAAAATCATCGAATTCAGAAATCGGAGTCAACGATATTCATAAAACCGTTTACGTAAAGAAACCACATTTCGCGGCTAAATAGGTGAAACGAGACCTGCTAGCCACGAGTTCTGAAATCGAAATCCGAAAACCCAGGATTGTAGAGCTCGAAAAGTAGTGTGAAATCAAGCTAAAAATCACCGAATTCAAAACTCGGAGTCAACGGATATTCATAAAACCGTTTACGTAAAGAAACCACATTTCGCGGCTAACTGGGTGAAACAATACCTACTAGACACGAGCTCTGAAATCAAAATACGAAACGCCAGAATTGTAGAGCTCGAAAAGTAGTGTGAAATAATGCTAAAAATCACAGAATTCAAAACTCGGAGTCAACGGATATTCATAAAACCGTTTACGTAAAGAAACCACATTTCGCGGCTAACTAGGTGAAACAAGACCTACTAGCCACGAGTTCTGAAATCAAAATCCGAAAACCCAGGATTGTAGAGCTCGAAAAGTAGTGTGAAATCAAGCTAAAAATCACCGAATTCATAACTCGGAGTCAACGGATATTCGTAAAACCGTTTACGTAAAGAAACCACATTTCGCGGCTAACTAGGTGAAATGAGACCAACTAGCCACGAGTTCTGAAATCAAAATCCGAAAACCGTTTACGTAAAGAAACCACATTTCGCGGCTAAATAGGCGAATCGAGACC
Organism: Euonymus europaeus; assembly: GCA_963580455.1. NCBI lineage: Eukaryota > Viridiplantae > Streptophyta > Magnoliopsida > Celastrales > Celastraceae > Euonymus > Euonymus europaeus. Next base: position 192,132 of record OY756969.1, on the reverse strand, counting down.
TACAAGCCACGAGTTCTGAAATCAAAATCCGAAACGCCAGGATTGTAGAGCTCGAAAAGTAGTGTGAAATAAAGCTAAAAATCACCGAATTCAGAACTCGGAGTCAACGGATATTCGTAAAACCGTTTACGTAAAGAAACCACATTTCGCGGCTAACTTGGTGAAACGAGAACAACTAGCCACGAGTTCTGAAATCAAAATCCGAAATGCCAGGATTGTAGATCTCAAAAAGTAGTGTGAAATCAAGCTAAAAATCACCAATTTCAGAACTCGGAGTCAAAAGATATTCATAAAACCGTTTACGTAAAGAAATCACATTTCGCGGCTAACTAGGTGAATCGAGACCTACTAGCCACGTGTTCTGAAATCCAAATCCAAAATGCCAGGATTGTAGACCTCGAAAAGTAGTGTGAAATCAAGCTAAAAATCACCGTATTCAGAACTCGGAGTCAACGGATATTCATAAAACCGTTTACGTAAAGAAACCACATTTCGCGGCTAAATAGGTGAAACGAGACCAACTAGCCACAAGTTCTGAAATCAAAATCTAAAACGCCAGGATTGTAGAGCTCGAAAAGTAGTGTGTAATCAAGCTAAAAATCACCGAATTCAGAACTCGGAGTCAACGGATATTCATAAAACCGTTTACGTAAAGAAACCACATTTCGCGGCTAACTGGGTGAAACAATACCTACTAGACACGAGCTCTGAAATCAAAATACGAAACGCCAGGATTGTAGAGCTCGAAAAGTAGTGTGAAATCAAGCTAAAAATCACCGAATTCAGAACTCGGAGTCAAAGGATATTCATAAAACCGTTTACGTAAAGAAACCACATTTCGCGGCTAAATAGGTGAAACGAGACCAACTAGCCACGAGTTCTGAAATCAAAATCCGAAAAGCCAGGATTGTAGAGCTCGAAAAGTAGTGCGAAATCAAGCTAAAAATCACCGAATTCAGAACTCGGAGTCAAAGGATATTCATAAAACCGTTTACGTAAAGAAACCACATTTCGCGGCTAAATAGGTGAAACGAGACCGACTAGCCACGAGTTCTGAAATCAAAATCCAAAACGCCAGGATTGTAGAGCTCTAAAAGTAGTGTGTAATTAAGCTAAAAATCACCGAATTCAGAACTCGGAGTCAACGAATATTCATAAAACCGTTTACGTAAAGAAACCACATTTCGCGGCTAACTAGGTGAAACAAGACCTACTAGCCACGAGTTCTGAAATCAAAATCCGAAACGCCAGGATTGTAGAGCTCGAAAAGTAGTGTGAAATAAAGCTAAAAATCACCGAATTCAGAACTCGGAGTCAACGGATATTCGTAAAACCGTTTACGTAAAGAAACCACATTTCGCGGCTAACTTGGTGAAACGAGACCAACTAGCCACGAGTTCTGAAATCAAAATCCGAAATGCCAGGATTGTAGATCTCAAAAAGTAGTGTGAAATCAAGCTAAAAATCACCAATTTCAGAACTCGGAGTCAAAAGATATTCATAAAACCGTTTACGTAAAGAAATCACATTTCGCGGCTAACTAGGTGAATCGAGACCTACTAGCCACGTGTTCTGAAATCCAAATCCAAAATGCCAGGATTGTAGATCTCAAAAAGTAGTGTGAAATCAAGCTAAAAATCACCAATTTCAGAACTCGGAGTCAAAAGATATTCATAAAACCGTTTACGTAAAGAAATCACATTTCGCGGCTAACTAGGTGAATCGAGACCTACTAGCCACGTGTTCTGAAATCCAAATCCAAAATGCCAGGATTGTAGACCTCGAAAAGTAGTGTGAAATCAAGCTAAAAATCACCGTATTCAGAACTCGGAGTCAACGGATATTCATAAAACCGTTTACGTAAAGAAACCACATTTCAAGGCTAAATAGGTGAAACGAGACCAACTAGCCACAAGTTCTGAAATCAAAATCTAAAACGCCAGGATTGTAGAGCTCGAAAAGTAGTGTGTAATCAAGCTAAAAATCACCGAATTCAGAACTCGGAGTCAACGGATATTCATAAAACCGTTTACGTAAAGAAACCACATTTCGCGGCTAACTGGGTGAAACAATACCTACTAGACACGAGCTCTGAAATCAAAATACGAAACGCCAGGATTGTAGAGCTCGAAAAGTAGTGTGAAATCAAGCTAAAAATCACCGAATTCAGAACTCGGAGTCAAAGGATATTCATAAAACCGTTTACGTAAAGAAACCACATTTCGCGGCTAAATAGGTGAAACGAGACCAACTAGCCACGAGTTCTGAAATCAAAATCCGAAAAGCCAGGATTGTAGAGCTCGAAAAGTAGTGCGAAATCAAGCTAAAAATCACCGAATTCAGAACTCGGAGTCAAAGGATATTCATAAAACCGTTTACGTAAAGAAACCACATTTCGCGGCTAAATAGGTGAAACGAGACCGACTAGCCACGAGTTCTGAAATCAAAATCCAAAACGCCAGGATTGTAGAGCTCTAAAAGTAGTGTGTAATTAAGCTAAAAATCACCGAATTCAGAACTCGGAGTCAACGAATATTCATAAAACCGTTTACGTAAAGAAACCACATTTCGCGGCTAACTAGGTGAAACAAGACCTACTAGCCACGAGTTCTGAAATCAAAATCCGAAACGCCAGGATTGTAGAGCTCGAAAAGTAGTGTGAAATAAAGCTAAAAATCACCGAATTCAGAACTCGGAGTCAACGGATATTCGTAAAACCGTTTACGTAAAGAAACCACATTTCGCGGCTAACTTGGTGAAACGAGACCAACTAGCCACGAGTTCTGAAATCAAAATCCGAAATGCCAGGATTGTAGATCTCAAAAAGTAGTGTGAAATCAAGCTAAAAATCACCAATTTCAGAACTCGGAGTCAAAAGATATTCATAAAACCGTTTACGTAAAGAAATCACATTTCGCGGCTAACTAGGTGAATCGAGACCTACTAGCCACGTGTTCTGAAATCCAAATCCAAAATGCCAGGATTGTAGACCTCGAAAAGTAGTGTGAAATCAAGCTAAAAATCACCGTATTCAGAACTCGGAGTCAACGGATATTCATAAAACCGTTTACGTAAAGAAACCACATTTCGCGGCTAAATAGGTGAAACGAGACCAACTAGCCACAAGTTATGAAATCAAAATCTAAAACGCCAGGATTGTAGAGCTCGAAAAGTAGTGTGTAATCAAGCTAAAAATCACCGAATTCAGAACTCGGAGTCAACGGATATTCATAAAACCGTTTACGTAAAGAAACCACATTTCGCGGCTAACTGGGTGAAACAATACCTACTAGACACGAGCTCTGAAATCAAAATACGAAACGCCAGGATTGTAGAGCTCGAAAAGTAGTGTGAAATCAAGCTAAAAATCACCGAATTCAGAACTCGGAGTCAAAGGATATTCATAAAACCGTTTACGTAAAGAAACCACATTTCGCGGCTAAATAGGTGAAACGAGACCAACTAGCCACGAGTTCTGAAATCAAAATCCGAAAAGCCAGGATTGTAGAGCTCGAAAAGTAGTGCGAAATCAAGCTAAAAATCACCGAATTCAGAACTCGGAGTCAAAGGATATTCATAAAACCGTTTACGTAAAGAAACCACATTTCGCGGCTAAATAGGTGAAACGAGACCGACTAGCCACGAGTTCTGAAATCAAAATCCAAAACGCCAGGATTGTAGAGCTCTAAAAGTAGTGTGTAATTAAGCTAAAAATCACCGAATTCAGAACTCGGAGTCAACGAATATTCATAAAACCGTTTATGTAAAGAAACCACATTTTGCGGCTAACTAGGTGAAAATAGACCTACTAGCCACGAGTTCTGAAATCGAAATTCGAAATGCCAGGATTGTAGAGCTCGAAAAGTAGTGTGAAATCAAGCTAAAAATCACCGAATGCAGAACTCGGAGTCAAAGGATATTCATAAAACCGTTTACGTAAAGAAACCACATTTCGCGGCTAACTAGGTGAAACGAGACCTACTAGCAACGAGTTCTGAAATCGAAATCCGAAAACCGAGGATTATAGAGCCCGAAAAGTAATGTGAAATCAAGCTAAAAATCACCGAATTCAGAACTCGGAGTCAACGGATATTCATAAAACCGTTTACGTAAAGAAACCACATTTCGAGGATAACTTGGTGAAACGAGAACTACAAGCCACGAGTTCTGAAATCGAAATCCGAAACGTTAGGATTGTAGAGCTCGAAAAGTAGTGTGAAATCAAGCTAAAAATCACCGAATTCAGAACTCGAAGTCAACGGATATTCAGAAAACCGTTTACGTAAAGAAACCACATTTCGCTGCTAAATAGGTAAATCGAGACCTACAAGCCACGAGTTCTGAAATCAAAATCCGAAACGTTAGGATGGTAGAGCTCGAAAAGTAGTGTGAAATCAAGCTAAAAATCACCGAATGCAGAACTCGGAGTCAAAGGATATTCATAAAACCGTTTACGTAAAGAAACCACATTTCGCGGCTAACTAGGTGAAACGAGACCTACTAGCAACGAGTTCTGAAATCGAAATCCGAAAACCGAGGATTATAGAGCCCGAAAAGTAATGTGAAATCAAGCTAAAAATCACCGAATTCAGAACTCGGAGTCAACGGATATTCATAAAACCGTTTACGTAAAGAAACCACATTTCGAGGATAACTTGGTGAAACGAGAACTACAAGCCACGAGTTCTGAAATCGAAATCCGAAACGTTAGGATTGTAGAGCTCGAAAAGTAGTGTGAAATCAAGCTAAAAATCACCGAATTCAGAACTCGAAGTCAACGGATATTCAGAAAACCGTTTACGTAAAGAAACCACATTTCGCTGCTAAATAGGTAAATCGAGACCTACAAGCCACGAGTTCTGAAATCAAAATCCGAAACGTTAGGATGGTAGAGCTCGAAAAGTAGTGTGAAATCAAGCTAAAAATCACCGAATGCAGAACTCGGAGTCAAAGGATATTCATAAAACCGTTTACGTAAAGAAACCACATTTCGCGGCTAACTAGGTGAAACGAGACCTACTAGCAACGAGTTCTGAAATCGAAATCCGAAAACCGAGGATTATAGAGCTCGAAAAGTAGTGTGAAATCAAGCTAAAAATCACCGAATTCAGAACTCGGAGTCAACGGATATTCATAAAACCGTTTACGTAAAGAAACCACATTTCGAGGCTAACTTGGTGAAACGAGAACTACAAGCCACGAGTTCTGAAATCGAAATCCGAAACGTTAGGATTGTAGAGCTCGAAAAGTAGTGTGAAATCAAGCTAAAAATCACCGAATTCAGAACTCGGAGTCAACGGATATTCAGAAAATCGTTTACGTAAAGAAACCACATTTCGCGGCTAAATAGGTGAATCGAGACCTACAAGCCACGAGTTCTGAAATCAAAATCCGAAACGTTAGGATAGTAGAGCTCGAAAAGTAGTGTGAAATCAAGCTAAAAATCACCGAATGCAGAACTCGGAGTCAAAGGATATTCATAAAACCGTTTACGTAAAGAAACAACATTTCGCGGCTAACTAGGTGAAACGAAACCTACTAGCCACGAGTTCTGAAATCAAAATCCGAAAATCGAGGATTATAGAGCTCGAAAAGTAGTGTGAAATCAAGCTAAAAATCATCGAATTCAGAAATCGGAGTCAACGATATTCATAAAACCGTTTACGTAAAGAAACCACATTTCGCGGCTAAATAGGTGAAACGAGACCTGCTAGCCACGAGTTCTGAAATCGAAATCCGAAACGCCAGGATTGTAGAGCTCGAAAAGTAGTGTGAAATAAAGCTAAAAATCACCGAATTCAGAACTCGGAGTCAACGGATATTCGTAAAACCGTTTACGTAAAGAAACCACATTTCGCGGCTAACTAGGTGAAACGAGACCAACTAGCCACGAGTTCTGAAATCAAAATCCGAAATGCCAGGATTGTAGATCTCAAAAAGTAGTGTGAAATCAAGCTAAAAATCACCAATTTCAGAACTCGGAGTCAACGGATATTCGTAAAACCGTTTACGTAAAGAAACCACATTTCGCGGCTAACTAGGTGAAACGAGACCAACTAGCCACGAGTTCTGAAATCAAAATCCGAAATGCCAGGATTGTAGATCTCAAAAAGTAGTGTGAAATCAAGCTAAAAATCACCAATTTCAGAACTCGGAGTCAAAAGATATTCATAAAACCGTTTACGTAAAGAAATCACATTTCGCGGCTAACTAGGTGAAACGAGACCAACTGTCCACGAGTTCTGAAATGAAAATCCGAAACAATACCTACTAGACACGAGCTCTGAAATCAAAATACGAAACGCCAGAATTGTAGAGCTCGAAAAGTAGTGTGAAATAATGCTAAAAATCACAGAATTCAAAACTCGGAGTCGACGGATATTCATAAAACCGTTTACGTAAAGAAACCACATTTCGCGGCTAACTAGGTGAAACAAGACCTACTAGCCACGAGTTCTGAAATCAAAATCCGAAACGCCAGGATTGTAGAGCTCGAAAAGTAGTGTGAAATAAAGCTAAAAATCACCGAATTCAGAACTCGTAGTCAACGGATATTCGTAAAACCGTTTACGTAAAGAAACCACATTTCGCGGCTAACTAGGTGAAACGAGACCAACTAGCCACGAGTTCTGAAATCAAAATCCGAAATGCCAGGATTGTAGATCTCAAAAAGTAGTGTGAAATCAAGCTAAAAATCACCAATTTCAGAACTCGGAGTCAAAAGATATTCATAAAACCGTTTACGTAAAGAAATCACATTTCGCGGCTAACTAGGTGAAACGAGACCAACTGTCCACGAGTTCTGAAATGAAAATCCGAAATGCCAGGATTGTAGAGCTCGAAAAGTAGTGTGAAATCAAGCTAAAAATCACCGAATTCAGAACTCGGAGTCAAAGGATATTCATAAAACCGTTTACGTAAAGAAACCACATTTCGCGGCTAAATAGGTGAAACGAGACCAACTAGCCACGAGTTCTGAAATCAAATTCCGAAAAGCCAGGATTGTAGAGCTCGAAAAGTAGTGTGAAATCAAGCTAAAAATCACCGAATTCAGAACTCGGAGTCAAAGGATATTCATAAAACCGTTTACGTAAAGAAACCACATTTCGCGGCTAAATAGGTGAAACGAGACCAACTAGCCACGAGTTCTAAAATCAAAATCCAAAACGCCAGGATTGTAGAGCTCTAAAAGTAGTGTGTAATTAAGCTAAAAATCACCGAATTCAGAACTCGGAGTCAACGAATATTCATAAAACCGTTTATGTAAAGAAACCACATTTTGCGGCTAACTAGGTGAAAATAGACCTACTAGCCACGAGTTCTGAAATCAAAATCCGAAATGCCAGGATTGTAGAGCTCGAAAAGTAGTGTGAAATCAAGCTAAAAATCACCGAATTCAGAACTCGGAATCCACGGATATTCGTAAAACCGTTTACGTAAAGAAACCATATTTCGCGGCTAACGAGTTGAAACGAGACCTACTGGCCACGAGTTCTGAAATCGAAATCCGAAAACCGAGGATTATAGAGCTCGAAAAGTAGTGTGAAATCAAGCTAAAAATCACCGAATTCAGAACTCGGAGTCAACGGATATTCATAAAACCGTTTACGTAAAGAAACCACATTTCGCGGCTAACTAGGTGAAACGAGACCTACAAGCCACGAGGTCTGAAATCAAAATCAGAAACTTTAGGATTGTAGAGCTCGAAAAGTAGTGTGAAATCAAGCTAAAAATCACCGAATTCAGAACTCGGAGTCAACGGATATTCAGAAAACCGTTTACGTAAAGAAACCACATTTCGCGGCTAAATAGGTGAATCGAGAACTACAAGCCACGAGTTCCGAAATCAAAATCCGAAATGCCAGGATGGTAGAGCTCGAAAACTAGTGTGAAATCAAGCTAAAAATCACCGAATTCAGAACTCGGAGTCAAAGGATATTCATAAAACCGTTTACGTAAAGAAACCACATTTCGCGGCTAACTAGGTGAAACGAGACCTACTAGCCACGAGTTCTCAAATCGAAATCCGAAAATCGAGAATTATAGAGCTCGAAAATTAGTGCGAAATCAAGCTAAAAATCACCGAATTCAGAACTCGGAGTCAACGGATATTCATAAAACCGTTTACGTAAAGAAACCACATTTCGCGGCTAAATAGGTGAAACGAGACCTGCTAGCCACGAGTTCTGAAATCGAAATCCGAAAACCCAGGATTGTAGAGCTCGAAAAGTAGTGTGAAATCAAGCTAAAAATCACCGAATTCAAAACTCGGAGTCAACGGATATTCATAAAACCGTTTACGTAAAGAAACCACATTTCGCGGCTAACTAGGTGAAACAAGACCTACTAGCCACGAGTTCTGAAATCAAAATACGAAACGTCAGGATTGTAGAGCTCGAAAAGTAGTGTGAAATAATGCCAAAAATCACCGAATTCAAAACTCGGAGTCAACGGATATTCATAAAACCGTTTACGTAAAGAAACCACATTTCGCGGCTAACTAGGTGAAACAAGACCTACTAGCCACGAGTTCTGAAATCAAAATCCGAAATACCAGGATTGTTGAGCTCGAAAAGTAGTGTGAAATCAAGCTAAAAATCACCGAATTCAGAACTCGGAGTCAACGGATATTCATAAAACCGTTTACGTAAAGAAATCACTTTTCGCGGCTAAATAGGTGAAACGAGACCAACTAGCCACAAGTTCTGAAATTAAAATCCGAAACGCTAGGATGGTAGAGCTCGAAAAGTAGTGCGAAATCAAGCTAAAAACCACCGAATTCAGAACTCGGAGTCAACGGATATTCATAAAACCGTTTACGTAAAGAAACCACATTTCGCGGCTAACTAGGTGAAACAAGACCTACTAGCCACGAGTTCTGAAATCAAAATCCGAAATGCCAGGATTGTAGAGCTCGAAAAGTAGTGTGAAATCAAGCTAAAAATCACCGAATTCAAAACTCGGAGTCAACGGATATTCATAAAACGGTTTACGTAAAGAAACCACATTTCGCGGCTAAATAGGTGAAACGAGACCAACTATCCACGAGTTCTGAAATTAAAATCCGAAATGCGAGGATTGTAGAGCTCGAAAAGTAGTGTGAAATCAAGCTAAAAATCACCGAATTCAGAACTCGTAGTCAAAGGATATTCATAAAATCGTTTACGTAAAGAAACCACATTTCGCGGCTAACTAGGTGAAACGAGACCTAATAGCCACGAGTTCTGAAATCAAAATCCGAAACGCCAGGATCGTAGAGCTCGAAAATTAGTGTGAAATCAAACTAAAAATCACCGAATTCAGAACTCGGAGTCACCGGATATTCATAAAACCGTTTACGTAAAGAAACCACATTTCGCGGCTAACTAGGTGAAACAAGACCTACTAGACACGAGCTCTGAAATCAAAATACGAAATGCCAGGATTGTAGAGCTCGAAAAGTAGTGTGAAATCAAGCTAAAAATCACCGAATTCAGAACTCGGAATCCACGGATATTCGTAAAACCGTTTACGTAAAGAAACCATATTTCGCGGCTAACGAGTTGAAACGAGACCTACTGGCCACGAGTTCTGAAATCGAAATCCGAAAACCGAGGATTATAGAGCTCGAAAAGTAGTGTGAAATCAAGCTAAAAATCACCGAATTCAGAACTCGGAGTCAACGGATATTCATAAAACCGTTTACGTAAAGAAACCACATTTCGCGGCTAACTAGGTGAAACGAGACCTACAAGCCACGAGGTCTGAAATCAAAATCAGAAACTTTAGGATTGTAGAGCTCGAAAAGTAGTGTGAAATCAAGCTAAAAATCACCGAATTCAGAACTCGGAGTCAACGGATATTCAGAAAACCGTTTACGTAAAGAAACCACATTTCGCGGCTAAATAGGTGAATCGAGAACTACAAGCCACGAGTTTTGAAATCAAAATCCGAAATGCCAGGATGGTAGAGCTCGAAAACTAGTGTGAAATCAAGCTAAAAATCAACGAATTCAGAACTCGGAGTCAAAGGATATTCATAAAACCGTTTACGTAAAGAAACCACATTTCGCGGCTAACTAGGTGAAACGAGACCTACTAGCCACGAGTTCTCAAATCGAAATCCGAAAACCGAGGATTATAGAGCTCGAAAAGTAGTGCGAAATCAAGCTAAAAATCACCGAATTCAGAACTCGGAGTCAACGGATATTAATAAAACCGTTTACGTAAAGAAACCACATTTCGCGGCTAAATAGGTGAAACGAGACCTGCTAGCCACGAGTTCTGAAATCGAAATCCGAAAACCCAGGATTGTAGAGCTCGAAAAGTAGTGTGAAATCAAGCTAAAAATCACCGAATTCAAAACTCGGAGTCAACGTATATTCATAAAACCGTTTACGTAAAGAAACCACATTTCGCGGCTAACTAGGTGAAACAAGATCTACTAGCCACGAGTTCTGAAATCAAAATCCGTAATGCCAGGATTGTTGAGCTCGAAAAGTAGTGTGAAATCAAGCTAAAAATCACCGAATTCAGAACTCGGAGTCAACGGATATTCATAAAACCGTTTACGTAAAGAAACCACTTTTCGCGGCTAAATAGGTGAAACGAGACCAACTAGCCACAAGTTCTGAAATCAAAATCCGAAACGCTAGGATGGTAGAGCTCGAAAAGTAGTGCGAAATCAAGCTAAAAACCACCGAATTCAGAACTCGGAGTCAACGGATATTCATAAAACCGTTTACGTAAAGAAACCACATTTCGCGGCTAACTAGGTGAAACAAGACCTACTAGCCACGAGTTCTGAAATCAAAATCTGAAATGCCAGGATTGTAGAGATCGAAAAGTAGTGTGAAATCAAGCTAAAAATCACCGAATTCAAAACTCGGAGTCAACGGATATTCATAAAACGGTTTACGTAAAGAAACCACATTTCGCGGCTAAATAGGTGAAACGAGACCAACTATCCACGATTTCTGAAATTAAAATCCGAAATGCGAGGATTGTAGAGCTCGAAAAGTAGTGTGAAATCAAGCTAAAAATCACCGAATTCAGAACTCGTAGTCAAAGGATATTCATAAAATCGTTTACGTAAAGAAACCACATTTCGCGGCTAACTAGGTCAAACGAGACCTAATAGCCACGAGTTCTGAAATCAAAATCCGAAACGCCAGGATCGTAGAGCTCGAAAATTAGTGTGAAATCAAACTAAAAATCACCGAATTCAGAACTCGGAGTCACCGGATATTCATAAAACCGTTTACGTAAAGAAACCACATTTCGCGGCTAACTAGGTGAAACAAGACCTACTAGACACGAGCTCTAAAATCAAAATACGAAATGCCAGGATTGTAGAGCTCGAAAAGTAGTGTGAAATAATGCTAAAAATCACCGAATTCAAAACTCGGAGTCAATGGATATTCATAAAACCGTTTACGTAAAGAAACCATATTTCGCGGCTAACTAGGTGAAACATGACCTACTAGCAACGAGTTCTGTAATAAAAATCAGAAACTTTAGGATTGTAGAGCTCGAAAAGTAGTGTGAAATCAAGCTAAAAATCACCGAATTCAGAACTCGGAGTCAACGGATATTCGTAAAACCGTTTACGTAAAGAAACCACATTTCGCGGCTAACTAGGTGAAACGAGACCAACTAGCCACGAGTTCTGAAATCAAAATCCGAAACGCCAGGATTGTAGATCTCAAAAAGTAGTGTGAAATCAAGCTAAAAATCACCGAATTCAGAACTCGGAGTCAACGGATATTCATAAAACCGTTTACGTAAAGAAACCATATTTCGCGGCTAACTAGGTGAAACATGACCTACTAGCAACGAGTTCTGTAATCAAAATCAGAAACTTTAGGATTGTAGAGCTCGAAAAGTAGTGTGAAATCAAGTTAAAAATCACCGAATTCAGAACTCGGAGTCAACGGATATTCATAAAAACCTTTACGTAAAGAAACCACATTTCGCGGCTAAATAGGTGAATCGAGACCTACAAGCCACGAGTTCTGAAATCAAAATCTGAAATGCCAGGATGGTAGAGCTCGAAAAGTAGTGTGAAATCAAGCTAAAAATCACCGAATGCAGAACTCGGAGTCAAAGGATATTCATAAAACCGTTTAGTAAAGAAACCACATATCGCGGCTAACTAGGTGAAACGAGACCTACTAGCCACGAGTTCTGAAATCAAAATCCAAAAAGCCAGGATTGTAGAGCTCGAAAAGTAGTGTGAAATCAAGCTAAAAATCACCGAATTCAGAACTCGGAGTCAAAGGATATTCATAAAACCGTTTACGTAAAGAAACCACATTTCGCGGCTAAATAGGTGAAACGAGACCAACTAGCCACGAGTTCTGAAATCAAATTCCGAAAAGCCAGGATTGTAGAGCTCGAAAAGTAGTGTGAAATCAAGCTAAAAATCACCGAATTCAGAACTCGGAGTCAAAGGATATTCATAAAACCGTTTACGTAAAGAAACCACATTTCGCGGCTAAATAGGTGAAACGAGACCAACTAGCCACGAGTTCTGAAATCAAAATCCAAAATGCCAGGATTGTAGAGCTCGAAAAGTAGTGTGTAATTAAGCTAAAAATCACCGAATTCAGAACTCGGAGTCAACGAATATTCATAAAACCGTTTATGTAAAGAAACCACATTTTGCGGCTAACTGGGTGAAAATAGACCTACTAGCCACGAGTTCTGAAATCAAAATCCGAAATGCCAGGATTGTAGAGCTCGAAAAGTAGTGTGAAATCAAGCTAAAAATCACCGAATTCAGAACTCGGAGTCAACGGATATTCATAAAACCGTTTACGTAAAGAAACCACATTTCGCGGCTAACTAGTTGAAACGAGACCTACTGGCCACGAGTTCTGAAATCGAAATCCGAAAACTGAGGATTATAGAGCTCGAAAAGTAGTGTGAAATCAAGCTAAAAATCACCGAATTCAGAACTCGGAGTCAAAGGATATTCATAAAACCGTTTACGTAAAGAAACCTTATTTCGCGGCTAACTAGGTGAAACGAGACCTACTAGCCCCGAGTTCAAAAATCGAAATCCGAAAAACAAGGATTGTAGAGCTCGAAAAGTAGTGTGAAATCAAGCTAAAAATCACTGAATTCAGAACTCGGAGTCAACGGATATTCATAAAACCGTTTACGTAAAGAAACCACATTTCGTGGCTAACTAGGTGAAACGAGACCTACTAGCCACGAGTTCTGAAATCGAAATCCGAAAACCGAGGATTATAGAGCTCGAAAAGTAGTGTGAAATCAAGCTAAAAATCATCGAATTCAGAACTTGGAGTCAATGGATATTCTTAAAACCGTTTACCTAAGGAAACCACATTTCGCGGCTAACTAGGTGAAACGAGACCTACAAGCCACGAGTTCTGAAATCAAAATCCGAAACATTAGGATTGTAGAGCTCGAAAAGTAGTGTGAAATCAAGCTAAAAATCACCGAATTCAGAACTCGGAGTCAACGGATATTCAGAAAACCGTTTACGTAAAGAAACCACATTTCGCGGCTAAATAGGTGAATCGAGACCTACAAGCCACGAGTTCTGAAATCAAAATCCGAAACATTAGGATTGTAGAGCTCGAAAAATAGTGTGAAATCAAGCTAAAAATCACTGAATTCAGAACTCGGAGTCAACGGATATTCATAAAACCGTTTACGTAAAGAAACCACATTTCGCGGCTAACTAGGTGAAACGAGACCTACTAGCCACGAGTTCTGAAATCGAAATCCGAAAACCGAGGATTATAGAGCTCGAAAAGTAGTGTGAAATCAAGCTAAAAATCACCGAATTCAGAACTTGGAGTCAATGGATATTCTTAAAACCGTTTACCTAAGGAAACCACATTTCGCGGCAAACTAGGTGAAACGAGACCTACAAGCCACGAGTTCTGAAATCAAAATCCGAAACATTAGGATTGTAGAGCTCGAAAAGTAGTGTGAAATCAAGCTAAAAATCACCGAATTCAGAACTCGGAGTCAACGGATATTCAGAAAACCGTTTACGTAAAGAAACCACATTTCGCGGCTAAATAGGTGAATCGAGACCTACAAGCCACGAGTTCTGAAATGAAAATCCGAAACGTTAGGATTGTAGAGCTCGAAAATTAGTGTGAAATCAAGCTAAAAATCACCGAATTCAGAACTCGGAATCAACGGATATTCATAAAACCGTTTACGTAAAGAAACCACATTTCGCGGCTAACTAGGTGAAACAAGACCTACTAGCCACGAGTTCTGAAATCGAAATCCGAAAACCGAGGATTATAGAGCTCGAAAAGTAGTGTGAAATCAAGCTAAAAATCACCGAATTCAGAACTTGGAGTCAACGGATATTCATAAAACCGTTTACGTAAAGAAACCACATTTCGCGGCTAACTAGGTGAAACGAGACCTACAAGCCACGAGTTCTGAAATCAAAATCCGAAACGTTAGGATTGTAGAGCTCGAAAAGTAGTGTGAAATCAAGCTTAAAATCACCGAATTCAGAACTCGGAGTCAACGGATATTCATAAAACCGTTTACGTAAAGAAACCACATTTTGCGGCTAACTAGGTGAAACAAGTCCTACTAGCCACGAGTTCTGAAATCAAAATCCGAAACTCCAGGATTGTAGAGCTCGAAAAGTAGTGTGAAATCAAGCTAAAAATCACCGAATTCAGAACTCGGAGTCAACGGATATTCATAAAACCGTTTACGTAAAGAAACCACATTTCGCGGCTAACTAGGTGATACAAGACCTACTAGCCACGAGTTCTGAAATCAAAATCCTAAAACGCTGGATTGTAGAGCTCGAAAAGTAGTGTGAAATCAAGCAAAAAATCACCGAATTCAGAACTCGGAGTCAACGGATATTCATAAAACCGTTTACGTAAAGAAACCACATTTCGCGGCTAACTAGGTGAAACAAGACCTACTAGCCACGAGTTCTGAAATCAAAATCCGAAAACGCTGGATTGTAGAGCTCGAAAAGTAGTGTGAAATCAAGTTAAAAATCACCGAATTCAGAACTCGGAGTCAACGGATATTCATAAAAACCTTTACGTAAAGAAACCACATTTCGCGGCTAAATAGGTGAATCGAGACCTACAAGCCACGAGTTCTGAAATCAAAATCTGAAATGCCAGGATGGTAGAGCTCGAAAAGTAGTGTGAAATCAAGCTAAAAATCACCGAATGCAGAACTCGGAGTCAAAGGATATTCATAAAACCGTTTAGGTAAAGAAACCACATATCGCGGCTAACTAGGTGAAACGAGACCTACTAGCCACGAGTTCTGAAATCAAAATCCGAAAACCGAGGATTATAGAGCTCGAAAAGTAGTGTGAAATCAAGCTAAAAATCACCGAATTCAGAACTTGGAGTCAATGGATATTCTTAAAACCATTTACCTAAGGAAACCACATTTCGCGGCTAACTAGGTGAAACAAGACCTACAAGCCTCGAGTTCTGAAATCGAAATCCGAAACATTAGGATTGTAGAGCTCGAAAAGTAGTGTGAAATCAAGCTAAAAATCACCGAATTCAGAACTCGGAGTCAAAGGATATTCATAAAACCGTTTACGTAAAGAAACCACATTTCGCGGCTAAATAGGTGAAACGAGACCAACTAGCCACGGGCTCTGAAATCAAAATCCAAAACGCCAGGATTGTAGAGCTCGAAAAGTAGTGTGTAATTAAGCTAAAAATCACCGAATTCAGAACTCGGAGTCAACGAATATTCATAAAACCGTTTATGTAAAGAAACCACATTTTGCGGCTAACTAGGTGAAAATAGACCTACTAGCCACGAGTTCTGAAATCAAAATCCGAAATGCCAGGATTGTAGAGCTCGAAAAGTAGTGTGAAATCAAGCTAAAAATCACCGAATTCAGAACTCGGAGTCAACGGATATTCATAAAACCGTTTACGTAAAGAAACCACATTTCGCGGTTAACTAGTTGAAACGAGACCTACTGGCCACGAGTTCTGAAATTGAAATCCGAAAACTGAGGATTATAGAGCTCGAAAAGTAGTGTGAAATCAAGCTAAAAATCACCGAATTCAGAACTCGGAGTCAACGGATATTCATAAAACCGTTTACGTAAAGAAACCACATTTCGCGGCTAAATAGGTGAAACGAGACCAACTAGCACGAGTACTGAAATCAAAATCCGAAAGGCTAGGATTGTAGAGCTCGAAAATTAGTGTGAAATCAAGCTAAAAATCACCGAATTCAGAACTCGGAGTCAAAGGATATTCATAAAACCGTTTACGTAAAGAAACCACATTTCGCGGCTAAATAGGTGAAACGAGACCAACTGTCCACGAGTTCTGAAATGAAAATCCGAAATGCCAGGATTGTAGAGCTCGAAAAGTAGTGTGAAATCAAGCTAAAAATCACCGAATTCAGAACTCGGAGTCAAAGGATATTCATATAACCGTTTACATAAAGAAACCACATTTCGCGGCTAAATAGGTGAAACGAGACCAACTAGCCACGAGTTCTGAAATCAAAATCCAAAATGCCAGGATTGTAGAGCTCGAAAAGTAGTGTGAAATCAAGCTAAAAATCACCGAATTCAGAACTCGGAGTCAAAGGATATTCATAAAACCGTTTACGTAAAGAAACCACATTTCGCGGCTAAATAGGTGAAACGAGACCAACTAGCCACGAGTTCTGAAATCAAAATCCAAAATGCCAGGATTGTAGAGCTCGAAAAGTAGTGTGTAATTAAGCTAAAAATCACCGAATTCAGAACTCGGAGTCAACGAATATTCATAAAACCGTTTATGTAAAGAAACCACATTTTGCGGCTAACTAGGTGAAAATAGACCTACTAGCCACGAGTTCTGAAATCAAAATCCGAAATGCCAGGATTGTAGAGCTCGAAAATTAGTGTGAAATCAAGCTAAAAATCACCGAATTCAGAACTCGGAGTCAACGGATATTCATAAAACCGTTTACGTAAAGAAACCACATTTCGCGGCTAACTAGTTGAAACGAGACCTACTGGCCACGAGTTCTGAAATCGAAATCCGAAAACTGAGGATTATAGAGCTCGAAAAGTAGTGTGAAATCAAGCTAAAAATCACCGAATTCAGAACTCGGAGTCAACGGATATTCATAAAACCGTTTACGTAAAGAAACCTCATTTCGCGGCTAACTAGGTGAAACGAGACCTACTAGCCCCGAGTTCAAAAATCAAAATCCGAAAAACCAGGATTGTAGAGCTCGAAAAGTAGTGTGAAATCAAGCTAAAAATCACTGAATTCAGAACTCGGAGTCAACGGATATTCATAAAACCGTTTACGTAAAGAAACCACATTTCGTGGCTAACTAGGTGAAACGAGACCTACTAGCCACGAGTTCTGAAATCGAAATCCGAAAACCGAGGATTATAGAGCTCGAAAAGTAGTGTGAAATCAAGCTAAAAATCACCGAATTCAGAACTTGGAGTCAATGGATATTCTTAAAACCATTTACCTAAGGAAACCACATTTCGCGGCTAACTAGGTGAAACAAGACCTACAAGCCTCGAGTTCTGAAATCAAAATCCGAAACATTAGGATTGTAGAGCTCGAAAAGTAGTGTGAAATCAAGCTAAAAATCACCGAATTCAGAACTCGGAGTCAAAGGATATTCATAAAACCGTTTACGTAAAGAAACCACATTTCGCGGCTAAATAGGTGAAACGAGACCAACTAGCCACGAGCTCTGAAATCAAAATCCAAAACGCCAGGATTGTAGAGCTCGAAAAGTAGTGTGTAATTAAGCTAAAAATCACCGAATTCAGAACTCGGAGTCAACGAATATACATAAAACCGTTTATGTAAAGAAACCACATTTTGCGGCTAACTAGGTGAAAATAGACCTACTAGCCACGAGTTCTGAAATCAAAATCCGAAATGCCAGGATTGTAGAGCTCGAAAAGTAGTGTGAAATCAAGCTAAAAATCACCGAATTCAGAACTCGGAGTCAACGGATATTCATAAAACCGTTTACGTAAAGAAACCACATTTCGCGGTTAACTAGTTGAAACGAGACCTACTGGCCACGAGTTCTGAAATTGAAATCCGAAAACTGAGGATTATAGAGCTCGAAAAGTAGTGTGAAATCAAGCTAAAAATCACCGAATTCAGAACTCGGAGTCAACGGATATTCATAAAACCGTTTACGTAAAGAAACCACATTTCGCGGCTAAATAGGTGAAACGAGACCAACTAGCCACGAGTACTGAAATCAAAATCCGAAAGGCTAGGATTGTAGAGCTCGAAAAGTAGTGTGAAATCAAGCTAAAAATCACCGAATTCAGAACTCGGAGTCAAAGGATATTCATAAAACCGTTTACGTAAAGAAACCACATTTCGCGGCTAAATAGGTGAAACGAGACCAACTGTCCACGAGTTCTGAAATGAAAATCCGAAATGCCAGGATTGTAGAGCTCGAAAAGTAGTGTGAAATCAAGCTAAAAATCACCGAATTCAGAACTCGGAGTCAAAGGATATTCATATAACCGTTTACATAAAGAAACCACATTTCGCGGCTAAATAGGTGAAACGAGACCAACTAGCCACGAGTTCTGAAATCAAAATCCAAAATGCCAGGATTGTAGAGCTCGAAAAGTAGTGTGAAATCAAGCTAAAAATCACCGAATTCAGAACTCGGAGTCAAAGGATATTTATAAAACCGTTTACGTAAAGAAACCACATTTCGCGGCTAAATAGGTGAAACGAGACCAACTAGCCACGAGTTCTGAAATCAAAATCCAAAATGCCAGGATTGTAGAGCTCGAAAAGTAGTGTGTAATTAAGCTAAAAATCACCGAATTCAGAACTCGGAGTCAACGAATATTCATAAAACCGTTTATGTAAAGAAACCACATTTTGCGGCTAACTAGGTGAAAATAGACCTACTAGCCATGAGTTCTGAAATCAAAATCCGAAATGCCAGGATTGTAGAGCTCGAAAAGTAGTGTGAAATCAAGCTAAAAATCACCGAATTCAGAACTCGGAGTCAACGGATATTCATAAAACCGTTTACGTAAAGAAACCACATTTCGCGGCTAACTAGTTGAAACGAGACCTACTGGCCACGAGTTCTGAAATCGAAATCCGAAAACTGAGGATTATAGAGCTCGAAAAGTAGTGTGAAATCAAGCTAAAAATCACCGAATTCAGAACTCGGAGTCAACGGATATTCATAAAACCGTTTACGTAAAGAAACCTCATTTCGCGGCTAACTAGGTGAAACGAGACCTACTAGCCCCGAGTTCAAAAATCGAAATCCGAAAAACCAGGATTGTAGAGCTCGAAAGTAGTGTGAAATCAAGCTAAAAATCACTGAATTCAGAACTCGGAGTCAACGGATATTCATAAAACCGTTTACGTAAAGAAACCACATTTCGTGGCTAACTAGGTGAAACGAGACCTACTAGCCACGAGTTCTGAAATCGAAATCCGAAAACCGAGGATTATAGAGCTCGAAAAGTAGTGTGAAATCAAGCTAAAAATCACCGAATTCAGAACTTGGAGTCAATGGATATTCTTAAAACCATTTACCTAAGGAAACCACATTTCGCGGCTAACTAGGTGAAACAAGACCTACAAGCCTCGAGTTCTGAAATCAAAATCCGAAACATTAGGATTGTAGAGCTCGAAAAGTAGTGTGAAATCAAGCTAAAAATCACCGAATTCAGAACTCGGAGTCAACGGATATTCAGAAAACCGTTTACGTAAAGAAACCACATTTCGCGGCTAAATAGGTGAATCGAGACCTACAAGCCACGAGTTCTGAAATCAAAATCCGAAACGTTAGGATTGTAGAGCTCGAAAAATAGTGTGAAAGCAAGCTAAAAATCACTGAATTCAGAACTCGGAGTCAACGGATATTCATAAAACCGTTTACGTAAAGAAACCACATTTCGCGGCTAACTAGGTGAAACGAGACCTACTAGCCACGAGTTCTGAAATCGAAATCCGAAAACCGAGGATTATAGAGCTCGAAAAGTAGTGTGAAATCAAGCTAAAAATCACCGAATTCAGAACTTGGAGTCAATGGATATTCTTAAAACCGTTTACCTAAGGAAACCACATTTCGCGGCTAACTAGGTGAAACGAGACCTACAAGCCACGAGTTCTGAAATCAAATTCCGAAACATTAGGATTGTAGAGCTCGAAAAGTAGTGTGAAATCAAGCTAAAAATCACCGAATTCAGAACTCGGAGTCAACGGATATTCAGAAAACCGTTTACGTAAAGAAACCACATTTCGCGGCTAAATAGGTGAATCGAGACCTACAAGCCACGAGTTCTGAAATGAAAATCCGAAACATTAGGATTGTAGAGCTCGAAAATTAGTGTGAAATCAAGCTAAAAATCACCGAATTCAGAACTCGGAATCAACGGATATTCATAAAACCGTTTACGTAAAGAAACCACATTTCGCGGCTAACTAGGTGAAACAAGACCTACTAGCCACGAGTTCTGAAATCGAAATCCGAAAACCGAGGATTATAGAGCTCGAAAAGTAGTGTGAAATCAAGCTAAAAATCACCGAATTCAGAACTTGGAGTCAACGGATATTCATAAAACCGTTTACGTAAAGAAACCACATTTCGCGGCTAACTAGGTGAAACGAGACCTACAAGCCACGAGTTCTGAAATCAAAATCCGAAACGTTAGGATTGTAGAGCTCGAAAAGTAGTGTGAAATCAAGCTTAAAATCACCGAATTCAGAACTCGGAGTCAACGGATATTCATAAAACCGTTTACGTAAAGAAACCACATTTTGCGGCTAACTAGGTGAAACAAGACCTACTAGCCACGAGTTCTGAAATCAAAATCCGAAACGCCAGGATTGTAGAGCTCGAAAAGTAGTGTGAAATCAAGCTAAAAATCACCGAATTCAGAACTCGGAGTCAACGGATATTCATAAAACCGTTTACGTAAAGAAACCACATTTCGCGGCTAACTAGGTGAAACAAGACCTACTAGCCACGAGTTCTGAAATCAAAATCCTAAAACGCTGGATTGTAGAGCTCGAAAAGTAGTGTGAAATCAAGCAAAAAATCACCGAATTCAGAACTCGGAGTCAACGGATATTCATAAAACCGTTTACGTAAAGAAACCACATTTCGCGGCTAACTAGGTGAAACAAGACCTACTAGCCACGAGTTCTGAAATCAAAATCCGAAAACACTGGATTGTAGAGCTCGAAAAGTAGTGTGAAATCAAGTTAAAAATCACCGAATTCAGAACTCGGAGTCAACGGATATTCATAAAAACCTTTACGTAAAGAAACCACATTTCGCGGCTAAATAGGTGAATCGAGACCTACAAGCCACGAGTTCTGAAATCAAAATCTGAAATGCCAGGATGGTAGAGCTCGAAAAGTAGTGTGAAATCAAGCTAAAAATCACCGAATGCAGAACTCGGAGTCAAAGGATATTCATAAAACCGTTTAGGTAAAGAAACCACATATCGCGGCTAACTAGGTGAAACGAGACCTACTAGCCACGAGTTCTGAAATCAAAATCCAAAAAGCCAGGATTGTAGAGCTCGAAAAGTAGTGTGAAATCAAGCTAAAAATCACCGAATTCAGAACTCGGAAACAAAAGGATATTCATAAAACCGTTTACGTAAAGAAACCACATTTCGCGGCTAAATAGGTGAAACGAGACCAACTGTCCACGAGTTCTGAAATGAAAATCCGAAATGCCAGGATTGTAGAGCTCGAAAAGTAGTGTGAAATCAAGCTAAAAATCAACGAATTCAGAACTCGGAGTCAAAGGATATTCATATAACCGTTTACATAAAGAAACCACATTTCGCGGCTAAATAGGTGAAACGAGACCAACTAGCCACGAGTTCTGAAATCAAAATCCAAAAAGCCAGGATTGTAGAGCTCGAAAAGTAGTGTGAAATCAAGCTAAAAATCACCGAATTCAGAACTCGGAGTCAAAGGATATTCATAAAACCGTTTACGTAAAGAAACCACATTTCGCGGCTAAATAGGTGAAACGAGACCAACTAGCCACGAGCTCTGAAATCAAAATCCAAAACCCCAGGATTGTAGAGCTCGAAAAGTAGTGTGTAATTAAGCTAAAAATCACCGAATTCAGAACTCGGAGTCAACGAATATTCATAAAACCGTTTATGTAAAGAAACCACATTTTGCGGCTAACTAGGTGAAAATAGACCTACTAGCCACGAGTTCTGAAATCAAAATCCGAAATGCCAGGATTGTAGAGCTCGAAAAGTAGTGTGAAATCAAGCTAAAAATCACCGAATTCAGAACTCGGAGTCAACGGATATTCATAAAACCGTTTACGTAAAGAAACCACATTTCGCGGTTAACTAGTTGAAACGAGACCTACTGGCCACGAGTTCTGAAATTGAAATCCGAAAACTGAGGATTATAGAGCTCGAAAAGTAGTGTGAAATCAAGCTAAAAATCACCGAATTCAGAACTCGGAGTCAACGGATATTCATAAAACCGTTTACGTAAAGAAACCACATTTCGCGGCTAAATAGGTGAAACGAGACCAACTAGCCACGAGTACTGAAATCAAAATCCGAAAGGCTAGGATTGTAGAGCTCGAAAAGTAGTGTGAAATCAAGCTAAAAATCACCGAATTCAGAACTCGGAGTAAATGGATATTCATAAAACCGTTTACGTAAAGAAACCACATTTCGCGGCTAACTAGGTGAAACAAGACCAACTTGCCACGAGTACTGAATTCAAAATCCGAAACGCTAAGATTGTAGAGCTCGAAAAGTAGTGTGAAATCAAGCTAAAAATCAACGAATTCAGAACTCGGAGTAAACGGATATTCATAAAACCGTTTACGTAAAGAAACCACATTTCGCGGCTAACTAGGTGAAACAAGACCTACTAGCCACGAGTTCTGAAATCAAAATCCTAAAACGCTGGATTGTAGAGCTCGAAAAGTAGTGTGAAATCAAGCAAAAAATCACCGAATTCAGAACTCGGAGTCAACGGATATTCATAAAACCGTTTACGTAAAGAAACCACATTTCGCGGCTAACTAGGTGAAACAAGACCTACTAGCCACGAGTTCTGAAATCAAAATCCGAAAACGCTGGATTGTAGAGCTCGAAAAGTAGTGTGAAATCAAGCAAAAAATCACCGAATTCAGAACTCGGAGTCAACGGATATTCATAAAAACCTTTACGTAAAGAAACCACATTTCGCGGCTAAATAGGTGAATCGAGACCTACAAGCCACGAGTTCTGAAATCAAAATCCAAAAAGCCAAGATTGTAGAGCTCGAAAAGTAGTGTGTAATCAAGCTAAAAATCACCGAATTCAGAACTCGGAGTCAAAGGATATTCATAAAACCGTTTACGTAAAGAAACCACATTTCGCGGTTAAATAGGTGAAACGAGACCAACTGTCCACGAGTTCTGAAATGAAAATTCGAAATGCCAGGATTGTAGAGCTCGAAAAGTAGTGTGAAATCAAGCTAAAAATCACCGAATTCAGAACTCGGAGTCAAAGGATATTCATATAACCGTTTACATAAAGAAACCACATTTCGCGGCTAAATAGGTGAAACGAGACCAACTAGCCACGAGTTCTGAAATCAAAATCCAAAAAGCCAGGATTGTAGAGCTCGAAAAGTAGTGTGAAATCAAGCTAAAAATCACCGAATTCAGAACTCGGAGTCAAAGGATATTCATAAAACCGTTTACGTAAAGAAACCACATTTCGCGGCTAAATAGGTGAAACGAGACCAACTAGCCACGAGTTCTGAAATCAAAATCCAAAACGCCAGGATTGTAGAGCTCGAAAAGTAGTGTGTAATTAAGCCAAAAATCACCGAATTCAGAACTCGGAGTCAACGAATATTCATAAAACCGTTTATGTAAAGAAACCACATTTTGCGGCTAACTAGGTGAAAATAGACCTACTAGCCACGAGTTCTGAAATCAAAATCCGAAATGCCAGGATTGTAGAGCTCGAAAAGTAGTGTGAAATCAAGCTAAAAATCACCGAATTCAGAACTCGGAGTCAACGGATATTCATAAAACCGTTTACGTAAAGAAACCACATTTCGCGGCTAACTAGTTGAAACGAGACCTACTGGCCACGAGTTCTGAAATCGAAATCCGAAAACTGAGGATTATAGAGCTCAAAAAGTAGTGTGAAATCAAGCTAAAAATCACCGAATTCAGAACTCGGAGTCAACGGATATTCATAAAACCGTTTACGTAAAGAAACCACATTTCGCGGCTAAATAGGTGAAACGAGACCAGCTAGCCACGAGTACTGAAATCAAAATCCGAAAGGCTAGGATTCTAGAGCTCGAAAAGTAGTGTGAAATCAAGCTAAAAATCACCGAATTCAGAACTCGGAGTAAACGGATATTCATAAAACCGTTTACGTAAAGAAACCACATTTCGCGGCTATCTAGGTGAAACAAGACCAACTAGCCACGAGTTCTGAAATAAAAATCCGAAATGCCAGGATCGTAGAGCTCGAAAATTAGTGTGAAATCAAGCTAAAAATCACCGAATTCAGAACTCGGAGTCAACGGATATTCATAAAACCGTTTACGTAAAGAAACCACATTTCGCGGCTAACTAGGTGAAACGAGACCTACTAGCCCCGAGTTCAAAAATCAAAATCCGAAAAACCAGGATTGTAGAGCTCGAAAAGTAGTGTGAAATCAAGCTAAAAATCACTGAATTCAGAACTCGGAGTCAACGGATATTCATAAAACCGTTTACGTAAAGAAACCACATTTCGCGGCTAACTAGGTGAAACGAGACCTACTAGCCACGAGTTCTGAAATCGAAATCCGAAAACCGAGGATTATAGAGCTCGAAAAGTAGTGTGAAATCAAGCTAAAAATCACCGAATTCAGAAATTGGAGTCAACGGATATTCATAAAACCGTTTACGTAAAGAAACCACATTTCGCGGCTAACTAGGTGAAACGAGACCTACAAGCCACGAGTTCTGAAATCAAAATCCGAAACGTTAGGATTGTAGAGCTCGAAAAGTAGTGTGAAATCAAGCTAAAAATCACCGAATTCAGAACTCGGAGACAATGGATATTCAGAAAACCGTTTACGTAAGGAAACCACATTTCGCGGCTAACTAGGTGAAACGAGACCAACTAGCCTCGAGTTCAGAAATCAAAATCCAAAACGCCAGGATCGTAGAGCTCAAAAACTAGTGTGAAATCAAGCTAAAAATCACCAAATTCAGAACTCGGAGTCAACGGATATTCATAAAACTGTTTACGTAAAGAAACCACATTTCGCGGCTAAATAGGTGAAACGAGACGAACTAGCCACGAGTTCTGAAATCAAAATCCGAAAAGCCAGGATTGTAGAGCTCGAAAAGTAGTGTGTAATCAAGCTAAAAATCACCGAATTCAGAACTTGGAGTCAACGGATATTCATAAAACCATTTACGTAAAGAAACCACATTTCGTGGCTAACTAGGTGAAACGAGACCTACAAGCCACGAGTTCTGAAACCAAAATCCGAAACGCTAGGATGGTAGAGCTCGAAAAGTAGTGTGAAATCAAGCTTAAAATCACCGAATTCAGAACTCGGAGTCAACGGATATTCATAAAACCGTTTACGTAAAGAAACCACATTTCGCGGCTAACTAGGTGAAACAAGACCTACTAGCCACGAGTTCTGAAATCAAAATCCGAAATTCCAGGATTGTAAAGCTCGAAAATTAGTGTGAAATCAAGCTAAAAATCACCGAATTCAGAACTCGGAGTCAACGGATATTAATAAAACCGTTTACGTAAAGAAACCACATTTCGCGGCTAACTAGGTGAAACGAGTCCTACAAGCCACAAGTTCTGAAATCAAAATCCGAAAACCGAGGATTATAGAGCTCGAAAAGTAGTGTGAAATCAAGCTAAAAATCACCGAATTCAGAACTCGGAGTCAACGGATATTCATAAAACCGTTTACATAAAGAAACCACATTTCGCGGCTAACTAGGTGAAACGAGACCTACAAGCCACGAGTTCTGAAATCAAAATCCGAAACGTTAGGATTGTAGAGCTCGAAAAGTAGTGTGAAATCAAGCTAAAAATCACCGAATTCAGAACTCGGAATCAACGGATATTCAGAAAAACGTTTACGTAAAAAAACCACATTTCGCGGCTAAATAGGTAAATCGAGACCTACAAGCCACGAGTTCTGAAATCAAAATCTAAAATGCCAGGATGGTAGAGCTCGAAAATTAGTGAGAAATCAAGCTAAAAATCACCGAATTCAGAACTCGGAGTCAACGGATATTCATAAAACCGTTTACGTAAAGAAACCACATTTCGCGGCTAACTAGGTGAAACGAGACCTACTAGCCACGAGTTCTGAAATCGAAATCCGAAAACCGAGGATTATAGAGCTCGAAAAGTAGTGTGAAATCAAGCTAAAAATCACCGAATTCAGAACTCGGAGTCAACGGATATTCATAAAACCGTTTACGTAAAGAAACCACATTTCGCGGCTAACTAGATGAAACGATACCTACAAGCCACGAGTTCTGAAATCAAAATCCGAAATGTTAGGATTGTAGAGCTCGAAAAGTAGTGTGTAATCAAGCTAAAAATCACCGAATTCAGAACTCGGAGTCAACGGATATTCATAAAACCGTTTACGTAAAGAAACCACATTTCGCGGCTAACTAGGTGAAACGAGACCTACTAGCCACGAGTTCTCAAATCAAAATCCGAAAAACCAGGATCGTAGAGCTCGAAAAGTAGTGTGAAATCAAGCTAAAAATCACCGAATTCAGAACTCGGAGTCAACGGATATTCATAAAACCGTTTACGTAAAGAAACCACATTTCGCGGCTAAATAGGTGAATCGAGACCTACAAGCCACGAGTTCTGAAATCAAAATCTGAAATGCCAGGATGGTAGAGCTCGAAAAGTAGTGTGAAATCAAGCTAAAAATCACCGAATGCAGAACTCGGAGTCAAAGGATATTCATAAAACCGTTTAGTAAAGAAACCACATATCGCGGCTAACTAGGTGAAACGAGACCTACTAGCCACGAGTTCTGAAATCAAAATCCAAAAAGCCAAGATTGTAGAGCTCGAAAAGTAGTGTGTAATCAAGCTAAAAATCACCGAATTCAGAACTCGGAGTCAAAGGATATTCATAAAACCGTTTACGTAAAGAAACCACATTTCGCGGTTAAATAGGTGAAACGAGACCAACTGTCCACGAGTTCTGAAATGAAAATTCGAAATGCCAGGATTGTAGAGCTCGAAAAGTAGTGTGAAATCAAGCTAAAAATCACCGAATTCAGAACTCGGAGTCAAAGGATATTCATATAACCGTTTACATAAAGAAACCACATTTCGCGGCTAAATAGGTGAAACGAGACCAACTAGCCACGAGTTCTGAAATCAAAATCCAAAAAGCCAGGATTGTAGAGCTCGAAAAGTAGTGTGAAATCAAGCTAAAAATCACCGAATTCAGAACTCGGAGTCAAAGGATATTCATAAAACCGTTTACGTAAAGAAACCACATTTCGCGGCTAAATAGGTGAAACGAGACCAACTAGCCACGAGTTCTGAAATCAAAATCCATAACGCCAGGATTGTAGAGCTCGAAAAGTAGTGTGTAATTAAGCCAAAAATCACCGAATTCAGAACTCGGAGTCAACGAATATTCATAAAACCGTTTATGTAAAGAAACCACATTTTGCGGCTAACTAGGTGAAAATAGACCTACTAGCCACGAGTTCTGAAATCAAAATCCGAAATGCCAGGATTGTAGAGCTCGAAAAGTAGTGTGAAATCAAGCTAAAAATCACCGAATTCAGAACTCGGAGTCAACGGATATTCATAAAACCGTTTACGTAAAGAAACCACATTTCGCGGCTAACTAGTTGAAACGAGACCTACTGGCCACGAGTTCTGAAATCGAAATCCGAAAACTGAGGATTATAGAGCTCAAAAAGTAGTGTGAAATCAAGCTAAAAATCACCGAATTCAGAACTCGGAGTCAACGGATATTCATAAAACCGTTTACGTAAAGAAACCACATTTCGCGGCTAAATAGGTGAAACGAGACCAGCTAGCCACGAGTACTGAAATCAAAATCCGAAAGGCTAGGATTCTAGAGCTCGAAAAGTAGTGTGAAATCAAGCTAAAAATCACCGAATTCAGAACTCGGAGTAAACGGATATTCATAAAACCGTTTACGTAAAGAAACCACATTTCGCGGCTATCTAGGTGAAACAAGACCAACTAGCCACGAGTTCTGAAATAAAAATCCGAAATGCCAGGATCGTAGAGCTCGAAAATTAGTGTGAAATCAAGCTAAAAATCACCGAATTCAGAACTCGGAGTCAACGGATATTCATAAAACCGTTTACGTAAAGAAACCACATTTCGCGGCTAACTAGGTGAAACGAGACCTACTAGCCCCGAGTTCAAAAATCGAAATCCGAAAAACCAGGATTGTAGAGCTCGAAAAGTAGTGTGAAATCAAGCTAAAAATCACTGAATTCAGAACTCGGAGTCAACGGATATTCATAAAACCGTTTACGTAAAGAAACCACATTTCGCGGCTAACTAGGTGAAACGAGACCTACTAGCCACGAGTTCTGAAATCGAAATCCGAAAACCGAGGATTATAGAGCTCGAAAAGTAGTGTGAAATCAAGCTAAAAATCACCGAATTCAGAAATTGGAGTCAACGGATATTCATAAAACCGTTTACGTAAAGAAACCACATTTCGCGGCTAACTAGGTGAAACGAGACCTACAAGCCACGAGTTCTGAAATCAAAATCCGAAACGTTAGGATTGTAGAGCTCGAAAAGTAGTGTGAAATCAAGCTAAAAATCACCGAATTCAGAACTCGGAGACAACGGATATTCAGAAAACCGTTTACGTAAGGAAACCACATTTCGCGGCTAACTAGGTGAAACGAGACCAACTAGCCTCGAGTTCAGAAATCAAAATCCAAAACGCCAGGATCGTAGAGCTCAAAAACTAGTGTGAAATCAAGCTAAAAATCACCAAATTCAGAACTCGGAGTCAACGGATATTCATAAAACTGTTTACGTAAAGAAACCACATTTCGCGGCTAAATAGGTGAAACGAGACGAACTAGCCACGAGTTCTGAAATCAAAATCCGAAAAGCCAGGATTGTAGAGCTCGAAAAGTAGTGTGTAATCAAGCTAAAAATCACCGAATTCAGAACTTGGAGTCAACGGATATTCATAAAACCATTTACGTAAAGAAACCACATTTCGTGGCTAACTAGGTGAAACGAGACCTACAAGCCACGAGTTCTGAAACCAAAATCCGAAACGCTAGGATGGTAGAGCTCGAAAAGTAGTGTGAAATCAAGCTTAAAATCACCGAATTCAGAACTCGGAGTCAACGGATATTCATAAAACCGTTTACGTAAAGAAACCACATTTCGCGGCTAACTAGGTGAAACAAGACCTACTAGCCACGAGTTCTGAAATCAAAATCCGAAATTCCAGGATTGTAAAGCTCGAAAATTAGTGTGAAATCAAGCTAAAAATCACCGAATTCAGAACTCGGAGTCAACGGATATTAATAAAACCGTTTACGTAAAGAAACCACATTTCGCGGCTAACTAGGTGAAACGAGTCCTACAAGCCACAAGTTCTGAAATCAAAATCCGAAAACCGAGGATTATAGAGCTCGAAAAGTAGTGTGAAATCAAGCTAAAAATCACCGAATTCAGAACTCGGAGTCAACGGATATTCATAAAACCGTTTACATAAAGAAACCACATTTCGCGGCTAACTAGGTGAAACGAGACCTACAAGCCACGAGTTCTGAAATCAAAATCCGAAACGTTAGGATTGTAGAGCTCGAAAAGTAGTGTGAAATCAAGCTAAAAATCACCGAATTCAGAACTCGGAATCAACGGATATTCAGAAAAACGTTTACGTAAAAAAACCACATTTCGCGGCTAAATAGGTAAATCGAGACCTACAAGCCACGAGTTCTGAAATCAAAATCTAAAATGCCAGGATGGTAGAGCTCGAAAATTAGTGAGAAATCAAGCTAAAAATCACCGAATTCAGAACTCGGAGTCAACGGATATTCATAAAACCGTTTACGTAAAGAAACCACATTTCGCGGCTAACTAGGTGAAACGAGACCTACTAGCCACGAGTTCTGAAATCGAAATCCGAAAACCGAGGATTATAGAGCTCGAAAAGTAGTGTGAAATCAAGCTAAAAATCACCGAATTCAGAACTCGGAGTCAACGGATATTCATAAAACCGTTTACGTAAAGAAACCACATTTCGCGGCTAACTAGATGAAACGATACCTACAAGCCACGAGTTCTGAAATCAAAATCCGAAATGTTAGGATTGTAGAGCTCGAAAAGTAGTGTGTAATCAAGCTAAAAATCACCGAATTCAGAACTCGGAGTCAACGGATATTCATAAAACCGTTTACGTAAAGAAACCACATTTCGCGGCTAACTAGGTGAAACGAGACCTACTAGCCACGAGTTCTCAAATCAAAATCCGAAAAACCAGGATCGTAGAGCTCGAAAAGTAGTGTGAAATCAAGCTAAAAATCACCGAATTCAGAACTCGGAGTCAACGGATATTCATAAAACCGTTTACGTAAAGAAACCACATTTCGCGGCTAACTAGATGAAACGATACCTACAAGCCACGAGTTCTGAAATCAAAATCCGAAATGTTAGGATTGTAGAGCTCGAAAAGTAGTGTGTAATCAAGCTAAAAATCACCGAATTCAGAACTCGGAGTCAACGGATATTCATAAAACCGTTTACGTAAAGAAACCACATTTCGCGGCTAAATAGGTGAAACGAGACCAACTAGCCACGAGTTCTGAAATCAAAATCCGAAACGACAAGATTGTAGAGCTCGAAAAGTATTGTGTAATCAAGCTAAAAATCACCGAATTCAGAACTCGGAGTCAACGGATATTCATAAAACCGTTTACGTAAAGAAACCACATTTCGCGGCTAAATAGGTGAAACGAGACCATCTAGCCACGAGTACTGATATCAAAATCCGAAACGTTAGGTTTGTAGAGCTCGAAAAGTAGTGTGAAATCAAGCTAAAAATCACCGAATTCAGAACTCGGAGTCAACGGATATTCAGAAAACCGTTTACGTAAGGAAACCACATTTCGCGGCTAACTAGGTGAAACGAGACCAACTAGCCACGAGTTCAGAAATCAAAATCCAAAACGCCAGGATCGTAGAGCTCGAAAACTAGTGTGAAATCAAGCTAAAAATCACCAAATTCAGAACTCGGAGTCAACGGATATTCATAAAACTGTTTACGTAAAGAAACCACATTTCGCGGCTAAATAGGTGAAACGAGACCAACTAGCCACGAGTTCTGAAATCAAAATCCGAAACGCAAGGATTGTAGAGCTCGAAAAGTAGTGTGTAATCAAGCTAAAAATCAGCGAATTCAGAACTTGGAGTCAACGGATATTCATAAAACTGTTTACGTAAAGAAACCACATTTCGCGGCTAAATAGGTGAAACGAGACCTACTAGCCACGAGATCTGAAATCAAAATCCGAAAACCCAGGATTGTAGAGCTCGAAAAGTAGTGTGAAATCAAGCTAAAAATCACCGAATTCAGAACTCGGAGTCAACGGATATTTATAAAACCGTTTACGTAAAGAAACCACATTTCGCGGCTAACTAGGTGAAACGAGACCAACTAGCCACGAGTTCTGAAATCAAAATCCGAAACGCCAGGATCGTAGAGCGCGAAAATTAGTGTGAAATCAAGCTAAAAATCACCGAATTCAGAACTCGGAGTCAACGGATATTCATAAAACCGTTTACGTAAAGAAATCACATTTTGCGGCTAACTAGGTGAAACGAGACCTACTAGCCCCGAGTTCAAAAATCGAAATCCGAAAACCCAGGATTGTAGAGCTCGAAAAGTAGTGTGAAATCAAGCTAAAAATCACCGAATTCAGAATTCAGAGTCAACGGATATTCATAAAACCGTTTACGTAAAGAAACCACATTTCGCGGCTAACTAGGTGAAACGAGACTTACAAGCCACGAGTTCTGAAATCAAAATCAGAAACTTTAGGATTGTAGAGCTCGAAAAGTAGTGTGAAATCAAGCTAAAAATCACCGAATTCAGAACTCGGAGTCAACGGATATTCATAAAAGCGTTTACGTAAAAAAACCACATTTCGCGGCTAAGGAGGTGAATCGAGACCTACAAGCCACGAGTTCTGAAATCAAAATCTGAAATGCCAGGATGGTAGAGCTCGAAAAGTACTGCGAAATCAAGCTAAAAATCACCGAATGCAGAACTCGGAGTCAAAGGATATTCATAAAACCGTTTACGTAAAGAAACCACATTTCGCGGCTAACTAGGTGAAACGAGACCTACTAGCCACGAGTTCTGAAATCGAAATCCGAAAACCGAGGATTATAGAGCTCGAAAAGTAGTGTGAAATCAAGCTAAAAATCACCGAATTCAGAACTCGGAGTCAACGGATATTCATAAAACCGTTTACGTAAAGAAACCACATTTCGCGGCTAAATAGGTGAAACGAGACCTGCTAGCCACGAGTTCTGAAATCGAAATCCGAAAACCCAGGATTGTAGAGCTCGAAAAGTAGTGTGAAATCAAGCTAAAAATCACCGAATTCAAAACTCGGAGTCAACGGATATTCATAAAACCGTTTACGTAAAGAAACCACATTTCGCGGCTAACTAGGTAAAACAAGACCAACTAGCCACGAGTTCTGAAATCAAAATACGAAACGTCAGGATTGTAGAGCTCGAAAAGTAGTGTGAAATAATGCTAAAAATCACCGAATTCAAAACTCGGAGTCAACGGATATTCATAAAACCGTTTACGTAAAGAAACCACATTTCGCGGCTAACTAGTTGAAACAAGACCTACTAGCCACGAGTTCTGAAATCAAAATCCGAAACGCTAGGATGGTAGAGCTCGAAAAGTAGTGTGAAATCAAGCTAAAAATCACCGAATTCAGAACTCGAAGTCAACGGATATTCATAAAACCGTTTACGTAAAGAAACCACATTTCGCGGCTAACTAGGTGAAACAAGACCTACTAGCCACGAGTTCTGAAATCAAAATCCAAAATGCCAGGATTGTAGATCTCGAAAAGTAGTGTGAAATCAAGCTAAAAATCACCGAATTCAAAACTCGGAGTCAACGGATATTCATAAAACGGTTTACGTAAAGAAACCACATTTCGCGGCTAAATAGGTGAAACGAGACCAACTATCCACGAGTTCTGAAATCAAAATCCGAAACGCGAGGATTGTAGAGCTCGAAAAGTAGTGTGAAATCAAGCTAAAAATCACCGAATTCAGAACTCGTAGTCAAAGGATATTCATAAAATCGTTTACGTAAAGAAACCACATTTCGCGGCTAACTAGGTGAAACGAGACCTACTAGCCACGAGTTCTGAAATCAAAATCCGAAACGCCAGGATCGTAGAGCTCGAAAAGTAGTGTGTAATCAAGCTAAAAATCAGCGAATTCAGAACTTGGAGTCAACGGATATTCATAAAACTGTTTACGTAAAGAAACCACATTTCGCGGCTAAATAGGTGAAACGAGACCTACTAGCCACGAGATCTGAAATCAAAATCCGAAAACCCAGGATTGTAGAGCTCGAAAAGTAGTGTGAAATCAAGCTAAAAATCACCGAATTCAGAACTCGGAGTCAACGGATATTTATAAAACCGTTTACGTAAAGAAACCACATTTCGCGGCTAACTAGGTGAAACGAGACCTACAAGCCACGAGTTCTGAAATCAAAATCCGAAACGTTAGGATTGTAGAGCTCGAAATGTAGTGTGTAATCAAGCTAAAAATCACAGAATTCAGAACTCGGAGTCAACGGATATTCATAAAACCGTTTACATAAAGAAACCACATTTCGCGGCTAACTAGGTGAAACGAGACCTACTAGCGACGAGTTCTCAAATCAAAATCCGAAAAACCAGGATCGTAGAGCTCGAAAACTAGTGTGAAATCAAGCTAAAAATCACAGAATTCAGAACTCGGAGTCAACGGATATTCATAAAACCGTTTACGTAAAGAAACCACATTTCGCGGCTAACTAGATGAAACGAGACCTACAAGCCACGAGTTCTGAAATCAAAATCCGAAACGTGAGGATTGTAGAACTCGAAAAGTAGTGTGTAATCAAGCTAAAAATCACAGAATTCAGAACTCGGAGTCAACGGATATTCATAAAACCGTTTACATAAAGAAACCACATTTCGCGGCTAACTAGGTGAAACGAGACCTACTAGCGACGAGTTCTCAAATCAAAATCCGAAAAACCAGGATCGTAGAGCTCGAAAACTAGTGTGAAATCAAGCTAAAAATCACAGAATTCAGAACTCGGAGTCAACGGATATTCATAAAACCGTTTACGTAAAGAAACCACATTTCGCGGCTAAATAGGTGAAACGAGACCAACTAGCCACGAGTTCTGAAATCAAAATCCGAAACGACAGGATTGTAGAGCTCGAAAAGTAGTGTGTAATCAAGCTAAAAATCACCGAATTCAGAACTCGGAGTCAACGGATATTCATAAAACCGTTTACGTAAAGAAACCACATTTCGCGCCTAAATAGGTGAAACGAGACCAACTAGCCACGAGTACTGAAATCAAAATCCGAAACGCTAGGATTGTAGAGCTCGAAAAGTAGTGTGAAATCAAGCTAAAAATCACCGAATTCAGAACTCGGAGTAAACGGATATTCATAAAACCGTTTACGTAAAGAAACCAGATTTCGCGGCTAACTAGGTGAAACAAGACCTACTAGCCACGAGTTCTGAAATCAAAATCCGAAATTCCAGGATTGTAGAGCTCGTAAAGTAGTGTGAAATCAAGCTAAAAATCACCGAATTCAGAACTCGGAGTCAACGGATATTCATAAAACCGTTTACGTAAAGAAACCACATTTCGCGGCTAAATAGGTGAAACGAGACCTACTAGCCACGAGTTCTGAAATCAAAATCCAAAATGCCAGGATTGTAGATCTCGAAAAGTAGTGTGAAATAATGCTAAAAATCACCGAATTCAAAACTCGGAGTCAACGGATATTCATAAAACCGTTTACGTAAAGAAACCACATTTCGCGGCTAACTAGTTGAAACAAGACCTACTAGCCACGAGTTCTGAAATCAAAATCCGAAACGCTAGGATGGTAGAGCTCGAAAAGTAGTGTGAAATCAAGCTAAAAATCACCGAATTCAGAACTCGAAGTCAACGGATATTCATAAAACCGTTTACGTAAAGAAACCACATTTCGCGGCTAACTAGGTGAAACAAGACCTACTAGCCACGAGTTCTGAAATCAAAATCCAAAATGCCAGGATTGTAGATCTCGAAAAGTAGTGTGAAATCAAGCTAAAAATCACCGAATTCAAAACTCGGAGTCAACGGATATTCATAAAACGGTTTACGTAAAGAAACCACATTTCGCGGCTAAATAGGTGAAACGAGACCAACTATCCACGAGTTCTGAAATCAAAATCCGAAACGCGAGGATTGTAGAGCTCGAAAAGTAGTGTGAAATCAAGCTAAAAATCACCGAATTCAGAACTCGTAGTCAAAGGATATTCATAAAATCGTTTACGTAAAGAAACCACATTTCGCGGCTAACTAGGTGAAACGAGACCTACTAGCCACGAGTTCTGAAATCAAAATCCGAAACGCCAGGATCGTAGAGCTCGAAAAGTAGTGTGTAATCAAGCTAAAAATCAGCGAATTCAGAACTTGGAGTCAACGGATATTCATAAAACTGTTTACGTAAAGAAACCACATTTCGCGGCTAAATAGGTGAAACGAGACCTACTAGCCACGAGATCTGAAATCAAAATCCGAAAACCCAGGATTGTAGAGCTCGAAAAGTAGTGTGAAATCAAGCTAAAAATCACCGAATTCAGAACTCGGAGTCAACGGATATTTATAAAACCGTTTACGTAAAGAAACCACATTTCGCGGCTAACTAGGTGAAACGAGACCTACAAGCCACGAGTTCTGAAATCAAAATCCGAAACGTTAGGATTGTAGAGCTCGAAATGTAGTGTGTAATCAAGCTAAAAATCACAGAATTCAGAACTCGGAGTCAACGGATATTCATAAAACCGTTTACATAAAGAAACCACATTTCGCGGCTAACTAGGTGAAACGAGACCTACTAGCGACGAGTTCTCAAATCAAAATCCGAAAAACCAGGATCGTAGAGCTCGAAAACTAGTGTGAAATCAAGCTAAAAATCACAGAATTCAGAACTCGGAGTCAACGGATATTCATAAAACCGTTTACGTAAAGAAACCACATTTCGCGGCTAACTAGATGAAACGAGACCTACAAGCCACGAGTTCTGAAATCAAAATCCGAAACGTTAGGATTGTAGAACTCGAAAAGTAGTGTGTAATCAAGCTAAAAATCACAGAATTCAGAACTCGGAGTCAACGGATATTCATAAAACCGTTTACATAAAGAAACCACATTTCGCGGCTAACTAGGTGAAACTAGACCTACTAGCGACGAGTTCTCAAATCAAAATCCGAAAAACCAGGATCGTAGAGCTCGAAAACTAGTGTGAAATCAAGCTAAAAATCACAGAATTCAGAACTCGGAGTCAACGGATATTCATAAAACCGTTTACGTAAAGAAACCACATTTCGCGGCTAAATAGGTGAAACGAGACCAACTAGCCACGAGTTCTGAAATCAAAATCCGAAACGACAGGATTGTAGAGCTCGAAAAGTAGTGTGTAATCAAGCTAAAAATCACCGAATTCAGAACTCGGAGTCAACGGATATTCATAAAACCGTTTACGTAAAGAAACCACATTTCGCGCCTAAATAGGTGAAACGAGACCAACTAGCCACGAGTACTGAAATCAAAATCCGAAACGCTAGGATTGTAGAGCTCGAAAAGTAGTGTGAAATCAAGCTAAAAATCACCGAATTCAGAACTCGGAGTAAACGGATATTCATAAAACCGTTTACGTAAAGAAACCAGATTTCGCGGCTAACTAGGTGAAACAAGAACTACTAGCCACGAGTTCTGAAATCAAAATCCGAAATTCCAGGATTGTAGAGCTCGTAAAGTAGTGTGAAATCAAGCTAAAAATCACCGAATTCAGAACTCGGAGTCAACGGATATTCATAAAACCGTTTACGTAAAGAAACCACATTTCGCGGCTAACTAGGTGAAACAAGACCTACTAGTCACGAGTTCTGAAATCAAAATCCGAAATTCCAGGATTGTAAAGCTCGAAAAGTAGTGTGAAATCAAGCTAAAAATCACCGAATTCAGAACTCGGAGTCAACGGATATTCATAAAACCGTTTACGTAAAGAAACCACATTTCGCGGCTAACTAGGTGAAATGAGTCCTACTAGCCACGAGTTCTGAAATCGAAATCCGAAAACCGAGGATTATAGAGCTCGAAAAGTAGTGTGAAATCAAGCTAAAAGTCAACGAATTCAGAACTCGGAGTCAACGGATATTCATAAAACCGTTTACATAAAGAAACCACATTTCGCGGCTAACTAGGTGAAACGAGACCTACAAGCCACGAGTTCTGAAATCAAAATCCGAAACGTTAGGATTGTAGAGCTCGAAAAGTAGTGTGAAATCAAGCTAAAAATCACCGAATTCAGAACTCGGAATCAACGGATATTCATAAAACCGTTTACATAAAGAAACCACATTTCGCGGCTAACTAGGTGAAACGAGACCTACTAGCGACGAGTTCTCAAATCAAAATCCGAAAAACCAGGATCGTAGAGCTCGAAAACTAGTGTGAAATCAAGCTAAAAATCACAGAATTCAGAACTCGGAGTCAACGGATATTCATAAAACCGTTTACGTAAAGAAACCACATTTCGCGGCTAACTAGATGAAACGAGACCTACAAGCCACGAGTTCTGAAATCAAAATCCGAAACGTTAGGATTGTAGAACTCGAAAAGTAGTGTGTAATCAAGCTAAAAATCACAGAATTCAGAACTCGGAGTCAACGGATATTCATAAAACCGTTTACATAAAGAAACCACATTTCGCGGCTAACTAGGTGAAACTAGACCTACTAGCGACGAGTTCTCAAATCAAAATCCGAAAAACCAGGATCGTAGAGCTCGAAAACTAGTGTGAAATCAAGCTAAAAATCACAGAATTCAGAACTCGGAGTCAACGGATATTCATAAAACCGTTTACGTAAAGAAACCACATTTCGCGGCTAAATAGGTGAAACGAGACCAACTAGCCACGAGTTCTGAAATCAAAATCCGAAACGACAGGATTGTAGAGCTCGAAAAGTAGTGTGTAATCAAGCTAAAAATCACCGAATTCAGAACTCGGAGTCAACGGATATTCATAAAACCGTTTACGTAAAGAAACCACATTTCGCGCCTAAATAGGTGAAACGAGACCAACTAGCCACGAGTACTGAAATCAAAATCCGAAACGCTAGGATTGTAGAGCTCGAAAAGTAGTGTGAAATCAAGCTAAAAATCACCGAATTCAGAACTCGGAGTAAACGGATATTCATAAAACCGTTTACGTAAAGAAACCAGATTTCGCGGCTAACTAGGTGAAACAAGAACTACTAGCCACGAGTTCTGAAATCAAAATCCGAAATTCCAGGATTGTAGAGCTCGTAAAGTAGTGTGAAATCAAGCTAAAAATCACCGAATTCAGAACTCGGAGTCAACGGATATTCATAAAACCGTTTACGTAAAGAAACCACATTTCGCGGCTAACTAGGTGAAACAAGACCTACTAGTCACGAGTTCTGAAATCAAAATCCGAAATTCCAGGATTGTAAAGCTCGAAAAGTAGTGTGAAATCAAGCTAAAAATCACCGAATTCAGAACTCGGAGTCAACGGATATTCATAAAACCGTTTACGTAAAGAAACCACATTTCGCGGCTAACTAGGTGAAATGAGTCCTACTAGCCACGAGTTCTGAAATCGAAATCCGAAAACCGAGGATTATAGAGCTCGAAAAGTAGTGTGAAATCAAGCTAAAAGTCAACGAATTCAGAACTCGGAGTCAACGGATATTCATAAAACCGTTTACATAAAGAAACCACATTTCGCGGCTAACTAGGTGAAACGAGACCTACAAGCCACGAGTTCTGAAATCAAAATCCGAAACGTTAGGATTGTAGAGCTCGAAAAGTAGTGTGAAATCAAGCTAAAAATCACCGAATTCAGAACTCGGAATCAACGGATATTCAGAAAAACGTTTACGTAAAGAAACCACATTTCGCGGCTAAATAGGTGAATCGAGACCTACAAGCCACGAGTTCTGAAATCAAAATCTGAAATGCCAGGATGGTAGAGTTCGAAAAGTAGTGTGAAATCAAGCTAAAAATCACCAAATTCAGAACTCGGAGTCAACGGATATTCATAAAATCGTTTACGTAAAGAAACCACATTTCGCGGCTAACTAGGTGAAACGAGACCTACTAGCCACGAGTTCTGAAATCAAAATCCGAAATTCCAGTATTGTAGAGCTCGAAAAGTTGTGTGAAATAAAACTAAAAATCATAGAATTCAGAACTCGGAGTCAACGGATATTCGTAAAACCGTTTACGTAAAGAAACCACATTTCGCGGCTAACTAGGTGAAACGAGACCTACTAGCCACGAGTTCTGAAATCAAAATCCGAAAACGCTGGATTGTAGAGCTCGAAAAGTAGTGTGAAATCAAGCAAAAAATCACCGAATTCAGAACTCGAAGTCAACGGATATTCATAAAAACGTTTACGTAAAGAAACCACATTTCGCGGCTAAATAGGTGAATCGAGACCTACAGGCCACGAGTTCTGAAATCAAAATCTGAAATGCCAGGATGGTAGAGCTCGAAAAGTAGTGTGAAATAAAGCTAAAAATCACCGAATTCAGAACTCGGAGTCAACGGATATTCGTAAAACGGTTTACGTAAAGAAACCACATTTCGCGGCTAACTAAGTGAAACGAGACCAACTAGCCACGAGTTCTGAAATCAAAATCCGAAACGCCAGGATTGTAGATCTCAAAAATTAGTGTGAAATCAAGCTAAAAATCACCGATTTCAGAACTCGGAGTCAAAAGATATTCATAAAACCATTTACGTAAAGAAATCACATTTCGCGGCTAACTAGGTGAAACGAGACCAATTGTCCACGAGTTCTGAAATGAAAATCCGAAATGCCAGGATTGTAGAGCTCGAAAAGTAGTGTGTAATCAAGCTAAAAATCACCGAATTCAGAATTCGGAGTCAAAGGATATTCATTAAACCGTTTACGTAAAGAAACCACATTTCGCGGCTAAATAGGTGAAACGAGACCAACTATCCACGAGTTCTGAAATCAAAATCCGAAACGCGAGGATTGTAGAGCTCGAAAAGTAGTGTGAAATCAAGCTAAAAATCACCGAATTCAGAACTCGTAGTCAAAGGATATTCATAAAATCGTTTACGTAAAGAAACCACATTTCGCGGCTAAATAGGTGAATCGAGACCTACAAGCCACAAGTTCTGAAATCAAAATCTGAAATGCCAGGATGGTAGAGCTCGAAAACTAGTGTGAAATAAAGCTAAAAATCACCGAATTCAGAACTCGGAGTCATCGGATATTCGTAAAACGGTTTACGTAAAGAAACCACATTTCGCGGCTAACTAGGTGAAACGAGACCAACTAGCCACGAGTTCTGAAATCAAAATCCGAAACGCCAGGATTGTAGATCTCAAAAATTAGTGTGAAATCAAGCTAAAAATCACCGAATTCAGAACTCGTAGTCAAAGGATATTCATAAAATCGTTTACGTAAAGAAACCACATTTCGCGGCTAACTAGGTGAAACGAGACCTACTAGCCACGAGTTCTGAAATCAAAATCCGAAACTCCAGGATCGTAGAGCTCGAAAATTAGTGTGAAATCAAACTAAAAATCACCGAATTCAGAACTCGGAGTCAACGGATATTCATAAAACCGTTTACGTAAAGAAACCACATTTCGCGGCTAACTAGGTGAAACGAGTCCTACTAGCCACGAGTTCTGAAATCGAAATCCGAAAACCGAGGATTCTAGAGCTCGAAAAGTAGTGTGAAATCAAGCTAAAAATCACCGAATTCAGAACTCGGAGTCAGCGGATATTCATAAAACCGTTTACGTAAAGAAACCACATTTCGCGGCTAACTAGGTGAAACAAGACCTACTAGCCACGAGTTCTGAAATCAAAATCCGAAATGCCAGGATTGTAGATCTCGAAAAGTAGTGTGAAATCAAGCTAAAAATCACCGAATTCAAAACTCGGAGTCAACGGATATTCATAAAACGGTTTACGTAAAGAAACCACATTTCGCGGCTAAATAGGTGAAACGAGACCAACTATCCACGAGTTCTGAAATCAAAATCCGAAACGCGAGGATTGTAGAGCTCGAAAAGTAGTGTGAAATCAAGCTAAAAATCACCGAATTCAGAACTCGTAGTCAAAGGATATTCATAAAATCGTTTACGTAAAGAAACCACATTTCGCGGCTAACTAGGTGAAACGAGACCTACTAGCCACGAGTTCTGAAATCAAAATCCGAAACGCCAGGATCGTAGAGCTCAAAAATTAGTGTAAAATCAAACTAAAAATCAACGAATTCAGAACTCGGAGTCAACGGATATTCATAAAACCGTTTACGTAAAGAAACCACATTTCGCGGCTAACTAGGTGAAACGAGACCTACTAGCCACGAGTTCTGAAATAAAAATCCGAAACGCCATGATTGTAAAGCTCGAAAAGTAGTGTGAAATCAAGCTAAAAATCACCGAATTCAGAACTCGGAGTCAACGGATATTCATAAAACCGTTTACGTAAAGAAACCACATTTCGCGGCTAACTAGGTGAAACGAGTCCTACTAACCACGAGTTCTGAAATCGAAATCCGAAAACCGAGGATTATAGAGCTCGAAAAGTAGTGTGAAATCAAGCTAAAAATCACCGAATTCAGAACT
Source organism: Euonymus europaeus (assembly GCA_963580455.1). NCBI lineage: Eukaryota > Viridiplantae > Streptophyta > Magnoliopsida > Celastrales > Celastraceae > Euonymus > Euonymus europaeus. The sequence continues at coordinate 150,131 of OY756969.1, read as the reverse complement.
CGGAGTCAACGGATATTCATAAAACCGTTTACATAAAGAAACCACATTTCGCGGCTAACTAGGTGAAACGAGACCTACAAGCCACGAGTTCGGAAATCAAAATCCGAAACGCTAGGATGGTAGAGCTCGAAAAGTAGTGTGAAATCAAGCTTAAAATCACCGAATTCAGAACTCGGAATCAACGGATATTCAGAAAAACGTTTACGTAAAGAAACCACATTTCGCGGCTAAATAGGTGAATCGAGACCTACAAGCCACGAGTTCTGAAATCAAAATCTGAAATGCCAGGATGGTAGAGCTCGAAAAGTAGTGTGAAATCAAGCTAAAAATCACCGAATGCAGAACTCGGAGTCAAAGGATATTCATAAAACCGTTTACGTAAAGAAACCACATTTCGCGGCTAACTAGGTGAAACGAGACCTACTAGCCACGAGTTCTGAAATCGAAATCCGAAAACCGAGGATTATAGAGCTCGAAAAGTAGTGTGAAATCAAGCTAAAAATCACCGAATTCAGAACTCGGAGTCAACGGATATTCAGAAAAACGTTTACGTAAAGAAACCACATTTTGCGGCTAAATAGGTGAAACAAGACCTACTAGCCACGAGTTCTGAAATCAAAATCCGAAATTCCAGGATTGTAAAGCTCGAAAAGTAGTGTGAAATCAAGCTAAAAATCACCGAATTCAGAACTCGGAGTCAACGGATATTCATAAAACCGTTTACGTAAAGAAACCACATTTCGCGGCGAACTAGGTGAAACAAGACCTACTAGCCACGAGTTCTGAAATCAAAATCCGAAATTCCAGGATTGTAAAGCTCGAAAAGTAGTGTGAAATCAAGCTAAAAATCACCGAATTCAGAACTCGAAATCAACGGATATTCAGAAAAACGTTTACGTAAAGAAACCACATTTCGCGGCTAAATAGGTGAATCGAGACCTACAAGCCACGAGTTCTGAATTCAAAATCTGAAATGCCAGGATGGTAGAGCTCGAAAATTAGTGTGAAATCAAGCTAAAAATCACCGAATGCAGAACTCGGAGTCAAAGGATATTCATAAAACCGTTTACATAAAGAAACCACATTTCGCGGCTAACTAGGTGAAACGAGACCTACTAGCCACGAGTTCTGAAATCGAAATCCGAAAACCGAGGATTATAGAGCTCGAAAAGTAGTGTGAAATCAAGCTAAAAATCACCGAATTCAGAACTCGGAGTCAACGGATATTCATAAAACCGTTTACGTAAAGAAACCACATTTCGCGGCTAACTAGGTGAAACAAGACCTACTAGCCACGAGTTCTGAAATCAAAATCCGAAAACGCTGGATTGTAGAGCTCGAAAAGTAGTGTGAAATCAAGCTAAAAATCACCGAATGCAGAACTCGGAGTCAAAGGATATTCATAAAACCGTTTACATAAAGAAACCACATTTCGTGGCTAACTAGGTGAAACGAGACCTACTAGCCACGAGTTCTGAAATCGAAATCCGAAAACCGAGGATTATAGAGCTCGAAAAGTAGTGTGAAATCAAGCTAAAAATCACCGAATTCAGAACTCGGAGTCAACAGATATTCATAAAACCGTTTACGTAAAGAAACCACATTTTGCGGCTAACTAGGTGAAACGAGACCTACTAGCCACGAGTTCTGAAATCGAAATCCGAAAACCGAGGATTATAGAGCTCGAAAAGTAGTGTGAAATCAAGCTAAAAATCACCGAATTCAGAACTCGGAGTCAACAGATATTCATAAAACCGTTTACGTAAAGAAACCACATTTCGCGGCTAACTAGATGAAACGAGACCTACAAGCCACGAGTTCTGAAATCAAAATCCGAAACGCTAGGATGGTAGAGCTCGAAAAGTAGTGTGAAATCAAGCTAAAAATCACCGAATTCAGAACTCGAAATCAACGGATATTCAGAAAAACGTTTACGTAAAGAAACCACATTTCGCGGCTAAATAGGTGAATCGAGACCTACAAGCCACGAGTTCTGAATTCAAAATCTGAAATGCCAGGACGGTAGAGCTCGAAAAGTAGTGTGAAATCAAGCTAAAAATCACCGAATGTAGAACTCGGAGTCAAAGGATATTCATAAAACCGTTTACATAAAGAAACCACATTTCGCGGCTAACTAGGTGAAACGAGACCTACTAGCCACGAGTTCTGAAATCGAAATCCGAAAACCGAGGATTATAGAGCTCGAAAAGTAGTGTGAAATCAAGCTAAAAATCACCGAATTCAGAACTCGGAGTCAACAGATATTCATAAAACCGTTTACGTAAAGAAACCACATTTCGCGGCTAACTAGGTGAAACGAGACCTACTAGCCACGAGTTCTGAAATCAAAATCCGAAACGCCAGGATCGTAGAGCTCCAAAATTAGTGTGAAATCAAACTAAAAATCACCGAATTCAGAACTCGGAGTCAACGGATATTCATAAAACCGTTTACGTAAAGAAACCACATTTCGCGGCAAAATAGGTGAAACGAGACCAACTAGCCACGAGTACTGAAATCAAAATCCGAAATGCTAGGATTGTAGAGCTCGAAAAGTAGTGTGAAATCAAGCTAAAAATCACCGAATTCAGAACTCGGAGTAAACGGATATTCATAAAACCGTTTACGTAAAGAAACCACATTTCGCGGCTAACTAGGTGAAACAATACCTACTAGCCACGAGTTCTGAAATCAAAATCCGAAATTCCAGGATTGTAAAGCTCGAAAAGTAGTGTGAAATCAAGCTAAAAATCACCGAATTCAGAACTTGGAGTCAACGGATATTCATAAAATCGTTTACGTAAAGAAACCACATTTCGCGGCTAACTAGGTGAAACAAGACCTACTAGCCACGAGTTCTGAAATCAAAATCCGAAATTCCAGGATTGTAAAGCTCGAAAAGTAGTGTGAAATCAAGCTAAAAATCACCGAATTCAGAACTCGGAGTCAACGGATATTCATAAAACCGTTTACGTAAAGAAACCACATTTCGCGGCTAACTAGGTGAAACAAGACCTACTAGCCACGAGTTCTGAAATCAAAATCCGAAAATCCAGGATTGTAAAGCTCGAAAAGTAGTGTGAAATCAAGCTAAAAATCACCGAATTCAGAACTCGAAATCAACGGATATTCAGAAAAACGTTTACGTAAAGAAACCACATTTCGCGGCTAAATAGGTGAATCGAGACCTACAAGCCACGAGTTCTGAATTCAAAATCTGAAATGCCAGGACGGTAGAGCTCGAAAAGTAGTGTGAAATCAAGCTAAAAATCACCGAATGCAGAACTCGGAGTCAAAGGATATTCATAAAACCGTTTACATAAAGAAACCACATTTTGCGGCTAACTAGGTGAAACGAGACCTACTAGCCACGAGTTCTGAAATCGAAATCCGAAAACCGAGGATTATAGAGCTCGAAAAGTAGTGTGAAATCAAGCTAAAAATCACCGAATTCAGAACTCGGAGTCAACAGATATTCATAAAACCGTTTACGTAAAGAAACCACATTTCGCGGCTAACTAGATGAAACGAGACCTACAAGCCACGAGTTCTGAAATCAAAATCCGAAACGCTAGGATGGTAGAGCTCGAAAAGTAGTGTGAAATCAAGCTAAAAATCACCGAATTCAGAACTCGAAATCAACGGATATTCAGAAAAACGTTTACGTAAAGAAACCACATTTCGCGGCTAAATAGGTGAATCGAGACCTACAAGCCACGAGTTCTGAATTCAAAATCTGAAATGCCAGGACGGTAGAGCTCGAAAAGTAGTGTGAAATCAAGCTAAAAATCACCGAATGTAGAACTCGGAGTCAAAGGATATTCATAAAACCGTTTACATAAAGAAACCACATTTCGCGGCTAACTAGGTGAAACGAGACCTACTAGCCACGAGTTCTGAAATCGAAATCCGAAAACCGAGGATTATAGAGCTCGAAAAGTAGTGTGAAATCAAGCTAAAAATCACCGAATTCAGAACTCGGAGTCAACAGATATTCATAAAACCGTTTACGTAAAGAAACCACATTTCGCGGCTAACTAGATGAAACGAGACCTACAAGCCACGAGTTCTGAAATCAAAATCCGAAACGTTAGGATTGTAGAGCTCGAAAAGTAGTGTGTAATCAAGCTAAAAATCACCGAATTCAGAACTCGGAGTCAACGGATATTCATAAAACCGTTTACGTAAAGAAACCACATTTCGCGGCTAACTAGGTGAAACGAGACCTACTAGCCACGAGTTCTCAAATCAAAATCCGAAAAACCAGGATCGTAGAGCTCGAAAACTAGTGTGAAATCAAGCTAAAAATCACAGAATTCAGAACTCGGAGTCAACGGATATTCATAAAACCGTTTACGTAAAGAAACCACATTTCGCGGCTAAATAGGTGAAACGAGACCAACTAGCCACGAGTTCTGAAATCAAAATCCGAAACAACAGGATTGAAGAGCTCGAAAAGTAGTGTGTAATCAAGCTAAAAATCACCGAATTCAGAACTCGGAGTCAACGGATATTCATAAAACCGTTTACGTAAAGAAACCACATTTCGCGGCTAAATAGGTGAAACGAGACCAACTAGCCTCGAGTACTGAAATCAAAATCCGAAACGCTAGGATTGTAGAGCTCGAAAAGTAGTGTGAAATCAAGCTAAAAATCACCGAATTCAGAACTCGGAGTAAACGGATATTCATAAAACCGTTTACGTAAAGAAACCACATTTCGCGGCTAACTAGGTGAAACAAGACCTACTAGCCACGAGTTCTGAAATCAAAATCAGAAAACGCTGGATTGTAGAGCTCGAAAACTAGTGTGAAATCAAGCAAAAAATCACCGAATTCAGAACTCGGAGTCAACGGATATTCATAAAACCGTTTACGTAAAGAAACTACATTTCGCGGCTAACTAGGTGAAACAAGACCTAATAGCCACGAGTTCTGAAATCAAAATCCAAAAACCCTGGATTGTAGAGCTCGAAAAGTAGTGTGAAATCAAGCAAAAAATCACCGAATTCAGAACTCGGAGTCAACGGATATTCATAAAACCGTTTACGTAAAGAAACCACATTTCGCGGCTAACTAGGTGAAACGAGACCTACTAGCCACGAGTTCTGAAATCAAAATCCGAAAACGCTGGATTGTAGAGCTCGAAAAGTAGTGTGAAATCAAGAAAAAAATCACCGAATTCAGAACTCGGAGTCAACGGATATTCATAAAACCGTTTACGTAAAGAAACCACATTACGCGGCTAACTAGGTGAAACAAGACCTACTAGCCACGAGTTCCGAAATCAAAATCCGAAAACGCTGGATTGTAGAGCTCGAAAAGTAGTGTGAAATCAAGCAAAAAATCACCGAATTCAGAACTCGGAGTCAACGGATATTCATAAAACCGTTTACGTAAAGAAACCACATTTCGCGGCTAACTAGGTGAAACAAGACCTACTAGCCACGAGTTCTGAAATCAAAATCCGAAAACGCTGGATTGTAGAGCTCGAAAAGTAGTGTGAAATCAAGCTAAAAATCACCGAATTCAGAACTCGGAGTAAACGGATATTCATAAAACCGTTTACGTAAAGAAACCACATTTCGCGGCAAAATAGGTGAAACGAGACCAACTAGCCACGAGTACTGAAATCAAAATCCGAAATGCTAGGATTGTAGAGCTCGAAAAGTAGTGTGAAATCAAGCTAAAAATCACCGAATTCAGAACTCGGAGTAAACGGATATTCATAAAACCGTTTACGTAAAGAAACCACATTTCGCGGCTAACTAGGTGAAACAATACCTACTAGCCACGAGTTCTGAAATCAAAATCCGAAATTCCAGGATTGTAAAGCTCGAAAAGTAGTGTGAAATCAAGCTAAAAATCACCGAATTCAGAACTTGGAGTCAACGGATATTCATAAAATCGTTTACGTAAAGAAACCACATTTCGCGGCTAACTAGGTGAAACAAGACCTACTAGCCACGAGTTCTGAAATCAAAATCCGAAATTCCAGGATTGTAAAGCTCGAAAAGTAGTGTGAAATCAAGCTAAAAATCACCGAATTCAGAACTCGGAGTCAACGGATATTCATAAAACCGTTTACGTAAAGAAACCACATTTCGCGGCTAACTAGGTGAAACAAGACCTACTAGCCACGAGTTCTGAAATCAAAATCCGAAAATCCAGGATTGTAAAGCTCGAAAAGTAGTGTGAAATCAAGCTAAAAATCACCGAATTCAGAACTCGAAATCAACGGATATTCAGAAAAACGTTTACGTAAAGAAACCACATTTCGCGGCTAAATAGGTGAATCGAGACCTACAAGCCACGAGTTCTGAATTCAAAATCTGAAATGCCAGGACGGTAGAGCTCGAAAAGTAGTGTGAAATCAAGCTAAAAATCACCGAATGCAGAACTCGGAGTCAAAGGATATTCATAAAACCGTTTACATAAAGAAACCACATTTTGCGGCTAACTAGGTGAAACGAGACCTACTAGCCACGAGTTCTGAAATCGAAATCCGAAAACCGAGGATTATAGAGCTCGAAAAGTAGTGTGAAATCAAGCTAAAAATCACCGAATTCAGAACTCGGAGTCAACAGATATTCATAAAACCGTTTACGTAAAGAAACCACATTTCGCGGCTAACTAGATGAAACGAGACCTACAAGCCACGAGTTCTGAAATCAAAATCCGAAACGCTAGGATGGTAGAGCTCGAAAAGTAGTGTGAAATCAAGCTAAAAATCACCGAATTCAGAACTCGAAATCAACGGATATTCAGAAAAACGTTTACGTAAAGAAACCACATTTCGCGGCTAAATAGGTGAATCGAGACCTACAAGCCACGAGTTCTGAATTCAAAATCTGAAATGCCAGGACGGTAGAGCTCGAAAAGTAGTGTGAAATCAAGCTAAAAATCACCGAATGTAGAACTCGGAGTCAAAGGATATTCATAAAACCGTTTACATAAAGAAACCACATTTCGCGGCTAACTAGGTGAAACGAGACCTACTAGCCACGAGTTCTGAAATCGAAATCCGAAAACCGAGGATTATAGAGCTCGAAAAGTAGTGTGAAATCAAGCTAAAAATCACCGAATTCAGAACTCGGAGTCAACAGATATTCATAAAACCGTTTACGTAAAGAAACCACATTTCGCGGCTAACTAGATGAAACGAGACCTACAAGCCACGAGTTCTGAAATCAAAATCCGAAACGTTAGGATTGTAGAGCTCGAAAAGTAGTGTGTAATCAAGCTAAAAATCACCGAATTCAGAACTCGGAGTCAACGGATATTCATAAAACCGTTTACGTAAAGAAACCACATTTCGCGGCTAACTAGGTGAAACGAGACCTACTAGCCACGAGTTCTCAAATCAAAATCCGAAAAACCAGGATCGTAGAGCTCGAAAACTAGTGTGAAATCAAGCTAAAAATCACAGAATTCAGAACTCGGAGTCAACGGATATTCATAAAACCGTTTACGTAAAGAAACCACATTTCGCGGCTAAATAGGTGAAACGAGACCAACTAGCCACGAGTTCTGAAATCAAAATCCGAAACAACAGGATTGAAGAGCTCGAAAAGTAGTGTGTAATCAAGCTAAAAATCACCGAATTCAGAACTCGGAGTCAACGGATATTCATAAAACCGTTTACGTAAAGAAACCACATTTCGCGGCTAAATAGGTGAAACGAGACCAACTAGCCTCGAGTACTGAAATCAAAATCCGAAACGCTAGGATTGTAGAGCTCGAAAAGTAGTGTGAAATCAAGCTAAAAATCACCGAATTCAGAACTCGGAGTAAACGGATATTCATAAAACCGTTTACGTAAAGAAACCACATTTCGCGGCTAACTAGGTGAAACAAGACCTACTAGCCACGAGTTCTGAAATCAAAATCAGAAAACGCTGGATTGTAGAGCTCGAAAACTAGTGTGAAATCAAGCAAAAAATCACCGAATTCAGAACTCGGAGTCAACGGATATTCATAAAACCGTTTACGTAAAGAAACTACATTTCGCGGCTAACTAGGTGAAACAAGACCTAATAGCCACGAGTTCTGAAATCAAAATCCAAAAACCCTGGATTGTAGAGCTCGAAAAGTAGTGTGAAATCAAGCAAAAAATCACCGAATTCAGAACTCGGAGTCAACGGATATTCATAAAACCGTTTACGTAAAGAAACCACATTTCGCGGCTAACTAGGTGAAACGAGACCTACTAGCCACGAGTTCTGAAATCAAAATCCGAAAACGCTGGATTGTAGAGCTCGAAAAGTAGTGTGAAATCAAGAAAAAAATCACCGAATTCAGAACTCGGAGTCAACGGATATTCATAAAACCGTTTACGTAAAGAAACCACATTACGCGGCTAACTAGATGAAACAAGACCTACTAGCCACGAGTTCCGAAATCAAAATCCGAAAACGCTGGATTGTAGAGCTCGAAAAGTAGTGTGAAATCAAGCAAAAAATCACCGAATTCAGAACTCGGAGTCAACGGATATTCATAAAACCGTTTACGTAAAGAAACCACATTTCGCGGCTAACTAGGTGAAACAAGACCTACTAGCCACGAGTTCTGAAATCAAAATCCGAAAACGCTGGATTGTAGAGCTCGAAAAGTAGTGTGAAATCAAGCTAAAAATCACCGAATTCAGAACTCGGAGTCAACGGATATTCATTAAACCGTTTACGTAAAGAAACCACATTTCGCGGCTAACTAGATGAAACGAGACCTACAAGCCACGAGTTCTGAAATCAAAATCCGAAACGTTAGGATTGTAGAGCTCGAAAAGTAGTGTGTAATCAAGCTAAAAATCACAGAATTCAGAACTCGGAGTCAACGGATATTCATAAAACCGTTTACGTAAAGAAACCACATTTCGCGGCTAACTAGGTGAAACGAGACCTACTAGCCACGAGTTCTCAAATCAAAATCCGAAAAACCAGGATCGCAGAGCTCGAAAACTAGTGTGAAATCAAGCTAAAAATCACAGAATTCAGAACTCAAAGTCAACGGATATTCATAAAACCGTTTACGTAAAGAAACCACATTACGCGGCTAACTAGGTGAAACAAGACCTACTAGCCACGAGTTCCGAAATCAAAATCCGAAAACGCTGGATTGTAGAGCTCGAAAAGTAGTGTGAAATCAAGCAAAAAATCACCGAATTCAGAACTCGGAGTCAACGGATATTCATAAAACCGTTTACGTAAAGAAACCACATTTCGCGGCTAACTAGGTGAAACAAGACCTACTAGCCACGAGTTCTGAAATCAAAATCCAAAAACGCTGGATTGTAGAGCTCGAAAAGTAGTGTGAAATCAAGCTAAAAATCACCGAATTCAGAACTCGGAGTCAACGGATATTCATTAAACCGTTTACGTAAAGAAACCACATTTCGCGGCTAACTAGATGAAACGAGACCTACAAGCCACGAGTTCTGAAATCAAAATCCGAAACGTTAGGATTGTAGAGCTCGAAAAGTAGTGTGTAATCAAGCTAAAAATCACAGAATTCAGAACTCGGAGTCAACGGATATTCATAAAACCGTTTACGTAAAGAAACCACATTTCGCGGCTAACTAGGTGAAACGAGACCTACTAGCCACGAGTTCTCAAATCAAAATCCGAAAAACCAGGATCACAGAGCTCGAAAACTAGTGTGAAATCAAGCTAAAAATCACAGAATTCAGAACTCGGAGTCAACGTATATTCATAAAACCGTTTACGTAAAGAAACCACATTTCGCGGCTAAATAGGTGAAACGAGACCAACTAGCCACGAGTTCTGAAATCAAAATCCGAAATGACAGGATTGTAGAGCTCGAAAAGTAGTGTGTAATCAAGCTAAAAATCACCGAATTCAGAACTTGGAGTCAACGGATATTCATAAAACCGTTTACGTAAAGAAACCACATTTCGCGGCTAACTAGGTGAAACAAGACCTACTAGCCACGAGTTCTGAAATCAAAATCCGAAATTCCAGGATTGTAAAACTCGAAAAGTAGTTTGAAATCAAGCTAAAAATCACCGAATTCAGAACTCGGAGTCAACGGATATTCATAAAATCATTTACGTAAAGAAACCACATTTCGCGGCTAACTAGGTGAAACAAGACCTACTAGCCACGAGTTCTGAAATCAAAATCCGAAATTCCAGGATCGTAAAGCTCGAAAAGTAGTGTGAAATCAATCTAAAAATCACCGAATTCAGAACTCGGAGTCAACGGATATTCATAAAACCGTTTACGTAAAGAAACCACATTTCGCGGCTAACTAGGTGAAACGAGTCCTACTAGCCACGAGTTCTGAAATCGAAATCCGAAAACCGAGGATTATAGAGCTCGAAAAGTAGTGTGAAATCAAGCTAAAAATCACCGTATTCAGAACTCGGAGTCAACGGATATTCATAAAACCGTTTACATAAAGAAACCACATTTCGCGGCTAACTAGGTGAAACGAGACCTACAAGCCACGAGTTCTGAAATCAAAATCCGAAACGTTAGGATTGTAGAGCTCGAAAAGTAGTGTGAAATCAAACTAAAAATCACCGAATTCAGAACTCGGAATCAACGGATATTCAGAAAAACGTTTACGTAAAGAAACCACATTTCGCGGCTAAATAGGTGAATCGAGACCTACAAGCCACGAGTTCTGAAATCAAAATCTGAAATGCCAGGATGGTAGAGCTCGAAAAGTAGTGTGAAATCAAGCTAAAAATCACCGAATGCAGAACTCGGAGTCAAAGGATATTCATAAAACCGTTTACGTAAAGAAACCACATTTCGCGGCTAACTAGGTGAAACGAGACCTACTAGCCACGAGTTCTGAAATCAAAATCCGAAACTCCAGGATTGTTGAGCTCGAAAAGTAGTGTGAAATCAAGCTAAAAATCACCGAATTCAGAACTCGGAGTCAACGGATATTCATAAAACCGTTTACGTAAAGAAACCACATTTCGCGGCTAACTAGATGAAACGAGACCTACAAGCCACGAGTTCTGAAATCAAAATCCGAAACGTTAGGATTGTAGAGCTCGAAAAGTAGTGTGAAATCAAGCTAAAAATCACCGAATTCAGAACTCGGAGTCAACAGATATTCATAAAACCGTTTACGTAAAGAAACCACATTTCGCGGCTAACTAGATGAAACGAGACCTACAAGCCACGAGTTCTGAAATCAAAATCCGAAACGTTAGGATTGTAGAGCTCGAAAAGTAGTGTGTAATCAAGCTAAAAATCACAGAATTCAGAACTCGGAGTCAACGGATATTTATAAAACCGTTTACGTAAAGAAACCACATTTCGCGGCTAACTAGGTGAAACGAGACCTACTAGCCACGAGTTCTGAAATCAAAATCCAAAAAACCAGGATCGTAGAGCTCGAAAACTAGTGTGAAATCAAGCTAAAAATCACAGAATTCAGAACTCGGAGTCAACGGATATTCATAAAACCGTTTACGTAAAGAAACCACATTTCGCGGCTAAATAGGTGAAACGAGACCAACTAGCCACGAGTTCTGAAATCAAAATCCGAAACGACAGGATTGTAGAGCTCGAAAAGTAGTGTGTAATCAAGCTAAAAATCACCGAATTCAGAACTCGGAGTCAACGGATATTCATAAAACCGTTTACGTAAAGAAACCACATGTCGCGGCTAAATAGGTGAAACGAGACCAACTAGCCTCGAGTACTGAAATCAAAATCCGAAACGCTAGGATTGTAGAGCTCGAAAAGTAGTGTGAAATCAAGCTAAAAATCACCGAATTCAGAACTCGGAGTCAAAGGATATTCATAAAACCGTTTACGTAAAGAAACCACATTTCGCGGCTAACTAGGTGAAACAAGACCTACTAGCCACGAGTTCTGAAATCAAAATCCGAAAACGCTGGATTGTAGAGCTCGAAAAGTAGTGTGAAATCAAGCAAAAAATCACCGAATTCAGAACTCGGAGTCAAAGGATATTCATAAAACCGTTTACGTAAAGAAACTACATTTCGCGGCTAACTAGGTGAAACCAGACCTACTAGCCACGAGTTCTGAAATCAAAATCCGAAAACCCTGGATTGTAGAGCTCGAAAAGTAGTGCGAAATCAAGCAAAAAATCACCGAATTCAGAACTCGGAGTCAACGGATATTCATAAAACCGTTTACGTAAAGAAACCACATTTTGCGGCTAACTAGGTGAAAATAGACCTACTAGCCACGAGTTCTGAAATCAAAATCCGAAAACGCTCGATTGTAGAGCTCGAAAAGTAGTGTGAAATCAAGAAAAAAATCACCGAATTCAGAACTCGGAGTCAACGGATATTCATAAAACCGTTTACGTAAAGAAACCACATTTCGCGGCTAACTAGTTGAAACGAGACCTACTGTCCACGAGTTCTGAAATCGAAATCCGAAAACCGAGGATTATAGAGCTCAAAAAGTAGTGTGAAATCAAGCTAAAAATCACCGAATTCAGAACTCGGAGTCAACGGATATTCATAAAACCGTTTACGTAAAGAAACCACATTTCGCGGCTAACTAGATGAAACGAGACCTACAAGCCACGAGTTCTGAAATCAAAATCCGAAACGTTAGGATTGTAGAGCTCGAAAAGTAGTGTGTAATCAAGCTAAAAATCACAGAATTCAGAACTCGGAGTCAACGGATATTTATAAAACCGTTTACGTAAAGAAACCACATTTCGCGGCTAACTAGGTGAAACGAGACCTACTAGCCACGAGTTCTCAAATCAAAATCCGAAAAACCAGGATCGTAGAGCTCGAAAACTAGTGTGAAATCAAGCTAAAAATCACAGAATTCAGAACTCGGAGTCAACGGATATTCATAAAACCGTTTACGTAAAGAAACCACATTTCGCGGCTAAATAGGTGAAACGAGACCAACTAGCCACGAGTTCTGAAATCAAAATCCGAAACGACAGGATTGTAGAGCTCGAAAAGTAGTGTGTAATCAAGCTAAAAATCACCGAATTCAGAACTCGGAGTCAACGGATATTCATAAAACCGTTTACGTAAAGAAACCACATGTCGTGGCTAAATAGTTGAAACGAGACCAACTAGCCTCGAGTACTGAAATCAAAATCCGAAACGCTAGGATTGTAGAGCTCGAAAAGTAGTGTGAAATCAAGCTAAAAATCACCGAATTCAGAACTCGGAGTCAAAGGATATTCATAAAACCGTTTACGTAAAGAAACCACATTTCGCGGCTAACTAGGTGAAACAAGACCTACTAGCCACGAGTTCTGAAATCAAAATCCGAAAACGCTGGATTGTAGAGCTCGAAAAGTAGTGTGAAATCAAGCAAAAAATCACCGAATTCAGAACTCGGAGTCAAAGGATATTCATAAAACCGTTTACGTAAAGAAACTACATTTCGCGGCTAACTAGGTGAAACAAGACCTACTAGCCACGAGTTCTGAAATCAAAATCCGAAAACCCTGGATTGTAGAGCTCGAAAAGTAGTGTGAAATCAAGCAAAAAATCACCGAATTCAGAACTCGGAGTCAACGGATATTCATAAAATCGTTTACGTAAAGAAACCACATTTTGCGGCTAACTAGGTGAAAATAGACCTACTAGCCACGAGTTCTGAAATCAAAATCCGAAAACGCTCGATTGTAGAGCTCGAAAAGTAGTGTGAAATCAAGAAAAAAATCACCGAATTCAGAACTCGGAGTCAACGGATATTTATAAAACCGTTTACGTAAAGAAACCACATTTCGCGGCTAACTAGGTGAAACGGGACCTACTAGCCACGAGTTCTCAAATCGAAATCCGAAAAACCAGGATCGTAGAGCTCGAAAACTAGTGTGAAATCAAGCTAAAAATCACAGAATTCAGAACTCGGAGTCAACGGATATTCGTAAAACCGTTTACGTAAAGAAACCACATTTCGCGGCTAAATAGGTGAAACGAGACCAACTAGCCACGAGTTCTGAAATCAAAATCCGAAACGACAGGATTGTAGAGCTCGAAAAGTAGTGTGTAATCAAGCTAAAAATCACCAAATTCAGAACTCGGAGTCAACGGATATTCATAAAACCGTTTACGTAAAGAAACCACATTTCGCGGCTAACTAGGTGAAACAAGACCTACTAGCCACGAGTTCTGAAATCAAAATCCGAAAACGCTGGATTGTAGAGCTCGAAAAGTAGTGTGAAATCAAGCTAAAAATCACCGAATTCAGAACTCGGAGTCAACGGATATTCATTAAACCGTTTACGTAAAGAAACCACATTTCGCGGCTAACTAGATGAAACGAGACCTACAAGCCACGAGTTCTGAAATCAAAATCCGAAACGTTAGGATTGTAGAGCTCGAAAAGTAGTGTGTAATCAAGCTAAAAATCACAGAATTCAGAACTCGGAGTCAACGGATATTCATAAAACCGTTTACGTAAAGAAACCACATTTCGCGGCTAACTAGGTGAAACGAGACTTACTAGCCACGAGTTCTCAAATCAAAATCCGAAAAACCAGGATCGCAGAGCTCGAAAACTAGTGTGAAATCAAGCTAAAAATCACAGAATTCAGAACTCGGAGTCAACGGATATTCATAAAACCGTTTACGTAAAGAAACCACATTTCGCGGCTAAATAGGTGAAACGAGACCAACTAGCCACGAGTTCTGAAATCAAAATCCGAAATGACAGGATTGTAGAGCTCGAAAAGTAGTGTGTAATCAAGCTAAAAATCACCGAATTCAGAACTTGGAGTCAACGGATATTCATAAAACCGTTTACGTAAAGAAACCACATTTCGCGGCTAACTAGGTGAAACAAGACCTACTAGCCACGAGTTCTGAAATCAAAATCCGAAATTCCAGGATTGTAAAACTCGAAAAGTAGTGTGAAATCAAGCTAAAAATCACCGAATTCAGAACTCGGAGTCAACGGATATTCATAAAATCGTTTACGTAAAGAAACCACATTTCGCGGCTAACTAGGTGAAACAAGACGTACTAGCCACGAGTTCTGAAATCAAAATCCGAAATTCCAGGATTGTAAAGCTCGAAAAGTAGTGTGAAATCAAGCTAAAAATCACCGAATTCAGAACTCGGAGTCAACGGATATTCATAAAACCGTTTACGTAAAGAAACCCCATTTCGCGGCTAACTAGGTGAAACGAGTCCTACTAGCCACGAGTTCTGAAATCGAAATCCGAAAACCGAGGATTATAGAGCTCGAAAAGTAGTGTGAAATCAAGCTAAAAATCACCGTATTCAGAACTCGGAGTCAACGGATATTCATAAAACCGTTTACATAAAGAAACCACATTTCGCGGCTAACTAGGTGAAACGAGACCTACAAGCCACGAGTTCTTAAATCAAAATCCAAAACGTTAGGATTGTAGAGCTCGAAAAGTAGTGTGAAATCAAACTAAAAATTACCGAATTCAGAACTCGGAATCAACGGATATTCAGAAAAACGTTTACGTAAAGAAACCACATTTCGCGGCTAAATGGGTGAATCGAGACCTACAAGCCACGAGTTCTGAAATCAAAATCTGAAATGCCAGGATGGTAGAGCTCGAAAAGTAGTGTGAAATCAAGCTAAAAATCACCGAATGCAGAACTCGGAGTCAAAGGATATTCATAAAACCGTTTACGTAAAGAAACCACATTTCGCGGCTAACTAGGTGAAACGAGACCTACTAGCCACGAGTTCTGAAATCAAAATCCGAAAATCGAGGATTATAGAGCTCGAAAAGTAGTGTGAAATCAAGCTAAAAATCACCGAATTCAGAACTCGGAGTCAACAGATATTCATAAAACCGTTTACGTAAAGAAACCACATTTCGCGGCTAACTAGATGAAACGAGACCTACAAGCCACGAGTTCTGAAATCAAAATCCGAAACGTTAGGATTGTAGAGCTCGAAAAGTAGTGTGTAATCAAGCTAAAAATCACAGAATTCAGAACTTGGAGTCAACGGATATTTATAAAACCGTTTACGTAAAGAAACCACATTTCGCGGCTAACTAGGTGAAACGGGACCTACTAGCCACGAGTTCTCAAATCAAAATCCGAAAAACCAGGATCGTAGAGCTCGAAAACTAGTGTGAAATCAAGCTAAAAATCACAGAATTCAGAACTCGGAGTCAACGGATATTCATAAAACCGTTTACGTAAAGAAACCACATTTCGCGGCTAAATAGGTGAAACGAGACCAACTAGCCACGAGTTCTGAAATCAAAATCCGAAACGACAGGATTGTAGAGCTCGAAAAGTAGTGTGTAATCAAGCTAAAAATCACCGAATTCAGAACTCGGAGTCAACGGATATTCATAAAACCGTTTACGTAAAGAAACCACATTTCGCGGCTAACTAGGTGAAACAAGACCTACTAGCCACGAGTTCTGAAATCAAAATCCGAAAACGCTGGATTGTAGAGCTCGAAAAGTAGTGTGAAATCAAGCTAAAAATCACCGAATTCAGAACTCGGAGTCAACGGATATTCATTAAACCGTTTACGTAAAGAAACCACATTTCGCGGCTAACTAGATGAAACGAGACCTACAAGCCACGAGTTCTGAAATCAAAATCCGAAACGTTAGGATTGTAGAGCTCGAAAAGTAGTGTGTAATCAAGCTAAAAATCACAGAATTCAGAACTCGGAGTCAACGGATATTCATAAAACCGTTTACGTAAAGAAACCACATTTCGCGGCTAACTAGGTGAAACGAGACCTACTAGCCACGAGTTCTCAAATCAAAATCCGAAAAACCAGGATCGCAGAGCTCGAAAACTAGTGTGAAATCAAGCTAAAAATCACAGAATTCAGAACTCGGAGTCAACGGATATTCATAAAACCGTTTACGTAAAGAAACCACATTTCGCGGCTAAATAGGTGAAACGAGACCAACTAGCCACGAGTTCTGAAATCAAAATCCGAAATGACAGGATTGTAGAGCTCGAAAAGTAGTGTGTAATCAAGCTAAAAATCACCGAATTCAGAACTTGGAGTCAACGGATATTCATAAAACCGTTTACGTAAAGAAACCACATTTCGCGGCTAACTAGGTGAAACAAGACCTACTAGCCACGAGTTCTGAAATCAAAATCCGAAATTCCAGGATTGTAAAACTCGAAAAGTAGTGTGAAATCAAGCTAAAAATCACCGAATTCAGAACTCGGAGTCAACGGATATTCATAAAATCGTTTACGTAAAGAAACCACATTTCGCGGCTAACTAGGTGAAACAAGACCTACTAGCCACGAGTTCTGAAATCAAAATCCGAAATTCCAGGATTGTAAAGCTCGAAAAGTAGTGTGAAATCAAGCTAAAAATCACCGAATTCAGAACTCGGAGTCAACGGATATTCATAAAACCGTTTACGTAAAGAAACCACATTTCGCGGCTAACTAGGTGAAACGAGTCCTACTAGCCACGAGTTCTGAAATCGAAATCCGAAAACCGAGGATTATAGAGCTCGAAAAGTAGTGTGAAATCAAGCTAAAAATCACCGTATTCAGAACTCGGAGTCAACGGATATTCATAAAACCGTTTACATAAAGAAACCACATTTCGCGGCTAACTAGGTGAAACGAGACCTACAAGCCACGAGTTCTGAAATCAAAATCCAAAACGTTAGGATTGTAGAGCTCGAAAAGTAGTGTGAAATCAAACTAAAAATCACCGAATTCAGAACTCGGAATCAACGGATATTCAGAAAAACGTTTACGTAAAGAAACCACATTTCGCGGCTAAATAGGTGAATCGAGACCTACAAGCCACGAGTTCTGAAATCAAAATCTGAAATGCCAGGATGGTAGAGCTCGAAAAGTAGTGTGAAATCAAGCTAAAAATCACCGAATGCAGAACTCGGAGTCAAAGGATATTCATAAAACCGTTTACGTAAAGAAACCACATTTCGCGGCTAACTAGGTGAAACGAGACCTACTAGCCACGAGTTCTGAAATCAAAATCCGAAAATCGAGGATTATAGAGCTCCAAAAGTAGTGTGAAATCAAGCTAAAAATCACCGAATTCAGAACTCGGAGTCAACAGATATTCATAAAACCGTTTACGTAAAGAAACCACATTTCGCGGCTAACTAGATGAAACGAGACCTACAAGCCACGAGTTCTGAAATCAAAATCCGAAACGTTAGGATTGTAGAGCTCGAAAAGTAGTGTGTAATCAAGCTAAAAATCACAGAATTCAGAACTTGGAGTCAACGGATATTTATAAAACCGTTTACGTAAAGAAACCACATTTCGCGGCTAACTAGGTGAAACGGGACCTACTAGCCACGAGTTCTCAAATCAAAATCCGAAAAACCAGGATCGTAGAGCTCGAAAACTAGTGTGAAATCAAGCTAAAAATCACAGAATTCAGAACTCGGAGTCAACGGATATTCATAAAACCGTTTACGTAAAGAAACCACATTTCGCGGCTAAATAGGTGAAACGAGACCAACTAGCCACGAGTTCTGAAATCAAAATCCGAAACGACAGGATTGTAGAGCTCCAAAAGTAGTGTGTAATCAAGCTAAAAATCACCGAATTCAGAACTCGGAGTCAACGGATATTCATAAAACCGTTTACGTAAAGAAACCACATGTCGCGGCTAAATAGGTGAAACGAGACCAACTAGCCTCGAGTACTGAAATCAAAATCCGAAACGCTAGGATTGTAGAGCTCGAAAAGTAGTGTGAAATCAAGCTAAAAATCACCGAATTCAGAACTCGGAGTCAAAGGATATTCATAAAACCGTTTACATAAAGAAACCACATTTCGCGGCTAACTAGGTGAAACAAGACCTACTAGCCACGAGTTCTGAAATCAAAATCCGAAAACGCTGGATTGTAGAGCTCGAAAAGTAGTGTGAAATCAAGCAAAAAATCGCCGAATTCAGAACTCGGAGTCAAAGGATATTCATAAAACCGTTTACGTAAAGAAACTACATTTCGCGGCTAACTAGGTGAAACAAGACCTACTAGCCACGAGTTCTGAAATCAAAATCCGAAAACCCTGGATTGTAGAGCTCGAAAAGTAGTGTGAAATCAAGCAAAAAATCACCGAATTCAGAACTCGGAGTCAACGGATATTCATAAAACCGTTTACGTAAAGAAACCACATTTTGCGGCTAACTAGGTGAAAATAGACCTACTAGCCACGAGTTCTGAAATCAAAATCCGAAAACGCTCGATTGTAGAGCTCGAAAAGTAGTGTGAAATCAAGAAAAAAATCACCGAATTCAGAACTCGGAGTCAACGGATATTCATAAAACCGTTTACGTAAAGAAACCACATTTCGCGGCTAACTAGTTGAAACGAGACCTACTGGCCACGAGTTCTGAAATCGAAATCCGAAAACCGAGGATTATAGAGCTCGAAAAGTAGTGTGAAATCAAGCTAAAAATCACCGAATTCAGAACTCGGAGTCAACGGATATTCATAAAACCGTTTACGTAAAGAAACCACATTTCGCGGCTAAATAGGTGAAACGAGACCAACTAGCCTCGAGTACTGAAATCAAAATCCGAAACGCTAGGATTGTAGAGCTCGAAAAGTAGTGTGAAATCAAGCTAAAAATCACCGAATTCAGAACTCGGAGTAAACGGATATTCATAAAACCGTTTACGTAAAGAAACCACATTTCGCGGCTAACTAGGTGAAACGAGACCTACTAGCCACGAGTTCTGAAATCAAAATCCGAAAACGCTGGATTGTAGAGCTCGAAAAGTAGTGTGAAATCAAGCAAAAAATCACCGAATTCAGAACTCGGAGTCAACGGATATTCATAAAACCGTTTACGTAAAGAAACTACATTTCGCGGCTAACTAGGTGAAAGAAGACCTACTAGCCACGAGTTCTGAAATCAAAATCCGAAAACGCTGGATTGTAGAGCTCGAAAAGTAGTGTGAAATCAAGCAAAAAATCACCGAATTCAGAACTCGGAGTCAACGGATATTCATAAAACCGTTTACGTAAAGAAACTACATTTCGCGGCTAACTAGGTGAAACAAGACCTACTAGCCACGAGTTCTGAAATCAAAATCCGAAAACCCTGGATTGTAGAGCTCGAAAAGTAGTGTGAAATCAAGCAAAAAATCACCGAATTCAGAACTCGGAGTCAACGGATATTCATAAAACCGTTTACGTAAAGAAACCACATTTCGCGGCTAACTAGGTGAAACGAGACCTACTAGCCACGAGTTCTGAAATCAAAATCCGAAAAATCTAGATTTTAGAGCTCGAAAAGTAGTGTGAAATCAAGAAAAAAATCACCGAATTCAGAACTCGGAGTCAACGGATATTCATAAAACCGTTTACGTAAAGAAACCACATTTCGCGGCTAACTAGGTGAAACAAGACCTACTAGCCACGAGTTCTGAAATTAAAATCCGAAAACGCTGGATTGTAGAGCTCGAAAAGTATTGTGAAATCAAGCAAAAAATCACCGAATTCAGAACTCGGAGTCAACGGATATTCATAAAACCGTTTACGTAAAGAAACCACATTTCGCGGCTAACTAGGTGAAACAAGACCTACTAGCCACGAGTTCTGAAATCAAAATCCGAAAACGCTGGATTGTAGAGCTCGAAAAGTAGTGTGAAATCAAGCTAAAAATCACCGAATTCAGAACTCGGAGTCAACGGATATTCATAAAAACGTTTACGTAAAGAAACCACATTTCGCGGCTAAATAGGTGAATCGAGACCTACAAGCCACGAGTTCTGAAATCAAAATCTGAAATGCCAGGATGGTAGAGCTCGAAAAGTAGTGTGAAATAAACCTAAAAATCACCGAATTCAGAACTCGGAGTCAACGGATATTCGTAAAACCGTTTACGTAAAGAAACCACATTTCGCGGTTAACTAGGTGAAACGAGACCAACTAGCCACGAGTTCTGAAATCAAAATCCGAAACGCCAGGATTGTAGATCTCAAAAAGTAGTGTGAAATCAAGCTAAAAATCACCGATTTCAGAACTCGGAGTCAATGGATATTCATAAAACCGTTTACATAAAGAAACCACATTTCGCGGCTAACTAGGTGAAACGAGACCTACAAGCCACGAGTTCTGAAATCAAAATCCGAAACGTTAGGATTGTAGAGCTCGAAAAGTAGTGTGAAATCAAACTAAAAATCACCGAATTCAGAACTCGGAATCAACGGATATTCAGAAAAACGTTTACGTAAAGAAACCACATTTCGCGGCTAAATAGGTGAATCGAGACCTACAAACCACGAGTTCTGAAATCAAAATCCGAAATGCCAGGATGGTAGAGCTCGAAAAGTAGTGTGAAATCAAGCTAAAAATCAGCGAATGCAGAACTCGGAGTCAAAGGATATTCATAAAACCGTTTACGTAAAGAAACCACATTTCGCGGCTAACTAGATGAAACGAGACCTACAAGCCACGAGTTCTGAAATCAAAATCCGAAACGTTAGGATTGTAGAGCTCGAAAAGTAGTGTGTAATCAAGCTAAAAATCACAGAATTCAGAACTTGGAGTCAACGGATATTTATAAAACCGTTTACGTAAAGAAACCACATTTCGCGGCTAACTAGGTGAAACGGGACCTACTAGCCAAGAGTTCTCAAATAAAAATCCGAAAAACCAGGATCGTAGAGCTCGAAAACTAGTGTGAAATCAAGCTAAAAATCACAGAATTCAGAACTCGGAGTCAACGGATATTCATAAAACCGTTTACGTAAAGAAACCACATTTCGCGGCTAAATAGGTGAAACGAGACCAACTAGCCACGAGTTCTGAAATCAAAATCCGAAACGACATGATTGTAGAGCTCGAAAAGTAGTGTGTAATCAAGCTAAAAATCACCGAATTCAGAACTCGGAGTCAACGGATATTCATAAAACTGTTTACGTAAAGAAACCACATGTCGCGGCTAAATAGGTGAAACGAGACCAACTAGCCTCGAGTACTGAAATCAAAATCCGAAACGCTAGGATTGTAGAGCTCGAAAAGTTGTGTGAAATCAAGCTAAAAATCACCGAATTCAGAACTCGGAGTCAAAGGATATTCATAAAACCGTTTACATAAAGAAACCACATTTCGCGGCTAACTAGGTGAAACGGGACCTACTAGCCACGAGTTCTCAAATCTAAATCCGAAAAACCAGGATCGTAGAGCTCGAAAACTAGTGTGAAATCAAGCTAAAAATCACAGAATTCAGAACTCGGAGTCAACGGATATTCATAAAACCGTTTACGTAAAGAAACCACATTTCGCGGCTAAATAGGTGAAACGAGACCAACTAGCCACGAGTTCTGAAATCAAAATCCGAAACGACAGGATTGTAGAGCTCCAAAAGTAGTGTGTAATCAAGCTAAAAATCACCGAATTCAGAACTCGGAGTCAACGGATATTCATAAAACCGTTTACGTAAAGAAACCACATGTCGCGGCTAAATAGGTGAAACGAGACCAACTAGCCTCGAGTACTGAAATCAAAATCCGAAACGCTAGGATTGTAGAGCTCGAAAAGTAGTGTGAAATCAAGCTAAAAATCACCGAATTCAGAACTCGGAGTCAAAGGATATTCATAAAACCGTTTACATAAAGAAACCACATTTCGCGGCTAACTAGGTGAAACAAGACCTACTAGCCACGAGTTCTGAAATCAAAATCCGAAAACGCTGGATTGTAGAGCTCGAAAAGTAGTGTGAAATCAAGCAAAAAATCGCCGAATTCAGAACTCGGAGTCAAAGGATATTCATAAAACCGTTTACGTAAAGAAACTACATTTCGCGGCTAACTAGGTGAAACAAGACCTACTAGCCACGAGTTCTGAAATCAAAATCCGAAAACCCTGGATTGTAGAGCTCGAAAAGTAGTGTGAAATCAAGCAAAAAATCACCGAATTCAGAACTCGGAGTCAACGGATATTCATAAAACCGTTTACGTAAAGAAACCACATTTTGCGGCTAACTAGGTGAAAATAGACCTACTAGCCACGAGTTCTGAAATCAAAATCCGAAAACGCTCGATTGTAGAGCTCGAAAAGTAGTGTGAAATCAAGAAAAAAATCACCGAATTCAGAACTCGGAGTCAACGGATATTCATAAAACCGTTTACGTAAAGAAACCACATTTCGCGGCTAACTAGTTGAAACGAGACCTACTGGCCACGAGTTCTGAAATCGAAATCCGAAAACCGAGGATTATAGAGCTCGAAAAGTAGTGTGAAATCAAGCTAAAAATCACCGAATTCAGAACTCGGAGTCAACGGATATTCATAAAACCGTTTACGTAAAGAAACCACATTTCGCGGCTAAATAGGTGAAACGAGACCAACTAGCCTCGAGTACTGAAATCAAAATCCGAAACGCTAGGATTGTAGAGCTCGAAAAGTAGTGTGAAATCAAGCTAAAAATCACCGAATTCAGAACTCGGAGTAAACGGATATTCATAAAACCGTTTACGTAAAGAAACCACATTTCGCGGCTAACTAGGTGAAACGAGACCTACTAGCCACGAGTTCTGAAATCAAAATCCGAAAACGCTGGATTGTAGAGCTCGAAAAGTAGTGTGAAATCAAGCAAAAAATCACCGAATTCAGAACTCGGAGTCAACGGATATTCATAAAACCGTTTACGTAAAGAAACTACATTTCGCGGCTAACTAGGTGAAAGAAGACCTACTAGCCACGAGTTCTGAAATCAAAATCCGAAAACGCTGGATTGTAGAGCTCGAAAAGTAGTGTGAAATCAAGCAAAAAATCACCGAATTCAGAACTCGGAGTCAACGGATATTCATAAAACCGTTTACGTAAAGAAACTACATTTCGCGGCTAACTAGGTGAAACAAGACCTACTAGCCACGAGTTCTGAAATCAAAATCCGAAAACCCTGGATTGTAGAGCTCGAAAAGTAGTGTGAAATCAAGCAAAAAATCACCGAATTCAGAACTCGGAGTCAACGGATATTCATAAAACCGTTTACGTAAAGAAACCACATTTCGCGGCTAACTAGGTGAAACGAGACCTACTAGCCACGAGTTCTGAAATCAAAATCCGAAAAATCTAGATTTTAGAGCTCGAAAAGTAGTGTGAAATCAAGAAAAAAATCACCGAATTCAGAACTCGGAGTCAACGGATATTCATAAAACCGTTTACGTAAAGAAACCACATTTCGCGGCTAACTAGGTGAAACAAGACCTACTAGCCACGAGTTCTGAAATTAAAATCCGAAAACGCTGGATTGTAGAGCTCGAAAAGTATTGTGAAATCAAGCAAAAAATCACCGAATTCAGAACTCGGAGTCAACGGATATTCATAAAACCGTTTACGTAAAGAAACCACATTTCGCGGCTAACTAGGTGAAACAAGACCTACTAGCCACGAGTTCTGAAATCAAAATCCGAAAACGCTGGATTGTAGAGCTCGAAAAGTAGTGTGAAATCAAGCTAAAAATCACCGAATTCAGAACTCGGAGTCAACGGATATTCATAAAAACGTTTACGTAAAGAAACCACATTTCGCGGCTAAATAGGTGAATCGAGACCTACAAGCCACGAGTTCTGAAATCAAAATCTGAAATGCCAGGATGGTAGAGCTCGAAAAGTAGTGTGAAATAAACCTAAAAATCACCGAATTCAGAACTCGGAGTCAACGGATATTCGTAAAACCGTTTACGTAAAGAAACCACATTTCGCGGTTAACTAGGTGAAACGAGACCAACTAGCCACGAGTTCTGAAATCAAAATCCGAAACGCCAGGATTGTAGATCTCAAAAAGTAGTGTGAAATCAAGCTAAAAATCACCGATTTCAGAACTCGGAGTCAATGGATATTCATAAAACCGTTTACATAAAGAAACCACATTTCGCGGCTAACTAGGTGAAACGAGACCTACAAGCCACGAGTTCTGAAATCAAAATCCGAAACGTTAGGATTGTAGAGCTCGAAAAGTAGTGTGAAATCAAACTAAAAATCACCGAATTCAGAACTCGGAATCAACGGATATTCAGAAAAACGTTTACGTAAAGAAACCACATTTCGCGGCTAAATAGGTGAATCGAGACCTACAAACCACGAGTTCTGAAATCAAAATCCGAAATGCCAGGATGGTAGAGCTCGAAAAGTAGTGTGAAATCAAGCTAAAAATCAGCGAATGCAGAACTCGGAGTCAAAGGATATTCATAAAACCGTTTACGTAAAGAAACCACATTTCGCGGCTAACTAGATGAAACGAGACCTACAAGCCACGAGTTCTGAAATCAAAATCCGAAACGTTAGGATTGTAGAGCTCGAAAAGTAGTGTGTAATCAAGCTAAAAATCACAGAATTCAGAACTTGGAGTCAACGGATATTTATAAAACCGTTTACGTAAAGAAACCACATTTCGCGGCTAACTAGGTGAAACGGGACCTACTAGCCAAGAGTTCTCAAATAAAAATCCGAAAAACCAGGATCGTAGAGCTCGAAAACTAGTGTGAAATCAAGCTAAAAATCACAGAATTCAGAACTCGGAGTCAACGGATATTCATAAAACCGTTTACGTAAAGAAACCACATTTCGCGGCTAAATAGGTGAAACGAGACCAACTAGCCACGAGTTCTGAAATCAAAATCCGAAACGACATGATTGTAGAGCTCGAAAAGTAGTGTGTAATCAAGCTAAAAATCACCGAATTCAGAACTCGGAGTCAACGGATATTCATAAAACTGTTTACGTAAAGAAACCACATGTCGCGGCTAAATAGGTGAAACGAGACCAACTAGCCTCGAGTACTGAAATCAAAATCCGAAACGCTAGGATTGTAGAGCTCGAAAAGTTGTGTGAAATCAAGCTAAAAATCACCGAATTCAGAACTCGGAGTCAAAGGATATTCATAAAACCGTTTACATAAAGAAACCACATTTCGCGGCTAACTAGGTGAAACGGGACCTACTAGCCACGAGTTCTCAAATCTAAATCCGAAAAACCAGGATCGTAGAGCTCGAAAACTAGTGTGAAATCAAGCTAAAAATCACAGAATTCAGAACTCGGAGTCAACGGATATTCATAAAACCGTTTACGTAAAGAAACCACATTTCGCGGCTAAATAGGTGAAACGAGACCAACTAGCCACGAGTTCTGAAATCAAAATCCGAAACGACAGGATTGTAGAGCTCGAAAAGTAGTGTGTAATCAAGCTAAAAATCACCGAATTCAGAACTCGGAGTCAACGGATATTCATAAAACTGTTTACGTAAAGAAACCACATGTCGCGGCTAAATAGGTGAAACGAGACCAACTAGCCTCGAGTACTGAAATCAAAATCCGAAACGCTAGGATTGTAGAGCTTGAAAAGTTGTGTGAAATCAAGCTAAAAATCACCGAATTCAGAACTCGGAGTCAAAGGATATTCATAAAACCGTTTACGTAAAGAAACTACATTTCGCGGCTAACTAGGTGAAACAAGACCTACTAGCCACGAGTTCTGAAATCAAAATCCGAAAACCCTGGATTGTAGAGCTCGAAAAGTAGTGTGAAATCAAGCAAAAAATCACCGAATTCAGAACTCGGAGTCAACGGATATTCATAAAACCGTTTACGTAAAGAAACCACATTTTGCGGCTAACTAGGTGAAAATAGACCTACTAGCCACGAGTTCTGAAATCAAAATCCGAAAACGCTCGATTGTAGAGCTCGAAAAGTAGTGTGAAATCAAGCAGAAAATCACCGAATTCAGAACTCGGACTCAACGGATATTCATAAAACCGTTTACGTAAAGAAACCACATTTCGCGGCTAACTAGTTGAAACGAGACCTACTGGCCACGAGTTCTGAAATCGAAATCCGAAAACCGAGGATTATAGAGCTCGAAAAGTAGTATGAAATCAAGCTAAAAATCACCGAATTCAGAACTCGGAGTCAACGGATATTCATAAAACCGTTTACGTAAAGAAACCACATTTCGCGGTTAATAGGTGAAACGAGACCAACTAGCCTCGAGTACTGAAATCAAAATCCGAAACGCTAGGATTGTAGAGCTCGAAAAGTAGTGTGAAATCAAGCTAAAAATCACCGAATTCAGAACTCGGAGTAAACGGATATTCATAAAACCGTTTACGTAAAGAAACCACATTTCGCGGCTAACTAGGTGAAACAAGACCTACTAGCCACGAGTTCTGAAATCAAAATCCGAAAACGCTGGATTGTAGAGCTCGAAAAGTAGTGTGAAATCAAGCAAAAAATCACCGAATTCAGAACTCGGAGTCAACGGATATTCATAAAACCGTTTACGTAAAGAAACTACATTTCGCGGCTAACTAGGTGAAAGAAGACCTACTAGCCACGAGTTCTGAAATCAAAATCCGAAAACGCTGGATTGTAGAGCTCGAAAAGTAGTGTGAAATCAAGCAAAAAATCACCGAATTCAGAACTCGGAGTCAACGGATATTCATAAAACCGTTTACGTAAAGAAACTACATTTCGCGGCTAACTAGGTGAAACAAGACCTACTAGCCACGAGTTCTGAAATCAAAATCCGAAAACCCTGGATTGTAGAGCTCGAAAAATAGTGTGAAATCAAGCAAAAAATCACCGAATTCAGAACTCGGAGTCAATGGATATTCATAAAAACGTTTACGTAAAGAAACCACATTTCGCGGCTAACTAGGTGAAACGAGACCTACTAGCCACGAGTTCTGAAATCAAAATCCGAAAACGCTAGATTTTAGAGCTCGAAAAGTAGTGTGAAATCAAGAAAAAAATCACCGAATTCAGAACTCGGAGTCAACGGATATTCATAAAACCGTTTACGTAAAGAAACCACATTTCGCGGCTAACTAGGTGAAACAAGACCTACTAGCCACGAGTTCTGAAATTAAAATCCGAAAACGCTGGATTGTAGAGCTCGAAAAGTAGTGTTAAATCAAGCAAAAAATCACCGAATTCAGAACTCGGAGTCAACGGATATTCATAAAACCGTTTACGTAAAGAAACCACATTTCGCGGCTAACTAGGTGAAACAAGACCTACTAGCCACGAGTTCTGAAATCAAAATCCGAAAACGCTGGATTGTAGAGCTCGAAAAGTAGTGTGAAATCAAGCTAAAAATCACCGAATTCAGAACTCGGAGTCAACGGATATTCATAAAAACGTTTACGTAAAGAAACCACATTTCGCGGCTAAATAGGTGAATCGAGACCTACAAGCCACGAGTTCTGAAATCAAAATCTGAAAAGCCAGGATGGTAGAGCTCAAAAAGTAGTGTGAAATAAACCTAAAAATCACCGAATTCAGAACTCGGAGTCAACGGATATTCGTAAAACCGTTTACGTAAAGAAACCACATTTTGCGGTTAACTAGGTGAAACGAGACCAACTAGCCACGAGTTCTGAAATCAAAATCCGAAACGCCAGGATTGTAGATCTCAAAAAGTAGTGTGAAATCAAGCTAAAAATCACCGATTTCAGAACTCGGAGTCAACGGATATTCATAAAACCGTTTACATAAAGAATTCACATTTCGCGGCTAACTAGGTGAAATGAGACCTACAAGCCACGAGTTCTGAAATCAAAATCCGAAACGTTAGGATTGTAGAGCTCGAAAAGTAGTGTGAAATCAAACTAAAAATCACCGAATTCAGAACTCGGAATCAACGGATATTCAGAAAAACGTTTACGTAAAGAAACCACATTTCGCGGCTAAATAGGTGAATCGAGACCTACAAGCCACGAGTTCTGAAATCAAAATCTGAAATGCCAGGATGGTAGAGCTCGAAAAGTAGTGTGAAATCAAGCTAAAAATCAGCGAATGCAGAACTCGGAGTCAAAGGATATTCATAAAACCGTTTACGTAAAGAAACCACATTTCGCGGCTAACTAGGTGAAACGAGACCTACTAGCCACGAGTTCTGAAATCGAAATCCGAAAACCGAGGATTATAGAGCTCGAAAAGTAGTGTGAAATCAAGCTGAAAATCACCGAATTCAGAACTCGGAGTCAACAGATATTCATAAAACCGTTTACGTAAAGAAACCACATTTCGCGGCTAACTAGATGAAACGAGACCTACAAGCCACGAGTTCTGAAATCAAAATCCGAAACGTTAGGATTGTAGAGCTCGAAAAGTAGTGTGTAATCAAGCTAAAAATCACAGAATTCAGAACTCGGAGTCAACGGATATTCATAAAACCGTTTACGTAAAGAAACCACATTTCGCGGCTAACTAGGTGAAACGAGACCTACTAGCCACTAGTTCTCAAATCAAAATCCGAAAAACCAGGATCGTAGAGCTCGAAAACTAGTGTGAAATCAAGCTAAAAATCACAGAATTCAGAACTCGGAGTCAACGGATATTCATAAAACCGTTTACGTAAAGAAACCACATTTCGCGGCTAAATAGGTGAAACGAGACCAACTAGCCACGAGTTCTGAAATCAAAATCCGAAACGACAGGATTGTAGAGCTCGAAAAGTAGTGTGTAATCGAGCTAAAAATCACCGAATTCAGAACTCGGAGTCAACGGATATTCATAAAACCGTTTACGTAAAGAAACCACATTTCGCGGCTAAATAGGTGAAACGAGACCAACTAGCCTCGAGTACTGAAATCAAAATCCGAAACGCTAGGATTGTAGAGCTCGAAAAGTTGTGTGAAATCAAGCTAAAAATCACCGAATTCAGAACTCGGAGTCAAAGGATATTCATAAAACCGTTAACGTAAAGAAACCACATTTCGCGGCTAACTAGGTGAAAGAAGACCTACTAGCCACGAGTTCTGAAATCAAAATCCGAAAACGCTGGATTGTAGAGCTCGAAAAGTAGTGTGAAATCAAGCAAAAAATCACCGAATTCAGAACTCGGAGTCAAAGGATATTCATAAAACCGTTTACGTAAAGAAACTACATTTCGCGGCTAACTAGGTGAAACAAGACCTACTAGCCACGAGTTCTGAAATCAAAATCCGAAAACCCTGGATTGTAGAGCTCGAAAAGTAGTGTGAAATCAAGCAAAAAATCACCGAATTCAGAACTCGGAGTCAACGGATATTCATAAAACCGTTTACGTAAAGAAACCACATTTTGCGGCTAACTAGGTGAAAATAGACCTACTAGCCACGAGTTCTGAAATCAAAATCCGAAAACGCTCGATTGTAGAGCTCGAAAAGTAGTGTGAAATCAAGCAAAAAATTACCGAATTCAGAACTCGGAGTCAACGGATATTCATAAAACCGTTTACGTAAAGAAACCACATTTCGCGGCTAAATAGGTGAAACGAGACCAACTAGCCTCGAGTACTGAAATCAAAATCCGAAACGCTAGGATTGTAGAGCTCGAAAAGTAGTGTGAAATCAAGCTAAAAATCACCGAATTCAGAACTCGGAGTCAAAGGATATTCATAAAACCGTTAACGTAAAGAAACCACATTTCGCGGCTAACTAGGTGAAACAAGACCTACTAGCCACGAGTTCTGAAATCAAAATCCGAAAACGCTGGATTGTAGAGCTTGAAAAGTAGTGTGAAATCAAGCAAAAAATCACCGAATTCAGAACTCGGAGTCAAAGGATATTCATGAAACCGTTTACGTAAAGAAACTACATTTCGCGGCTAACTAGGTGAAACAAGACCTACTAGCCACGAGTTCTGAAATCAAAATCCGAAAATGCTGGATTGTAGAGCTCGAAAAGTAGTGTGAAATCAAGAAAAAAATCACCGAATTCAGAACTCGGAGTCAACGGATATTCATAAAACCGTTTACGTAAAGAAACCACATTTCGCGGCTAACTAGTTGAAACGAGACCTACTGGCCACGAGTACTGAAATCGAAATCCGAAAACCGAGGATTATAGAGCTCGAAAAGTAGTGTGAAATCAAGCTAAAAATCACCGAATTCAGAACTCGGAGTAAACGGATATTCATAAAACCGTTTACGTAAAGAAACCACATTTCGCGGCTAACTAGGTGAAACAAGACTTACTAGCCACGAGTTCTGAAATCAAAATCCGAAAACGCTGGATTGTAGAGCTCGAAAAGTAGTGTGAAATCAAGCAAAAAATCACCGAATTCAGAACTCGGAGTCAAAGGATATTCATAAAACCGTTTACGTAAAGAAACCACATTTCGCGGCTAACCAGGTGAAACGGGACCTACTAGCCACGAGTTCTCAAATCTAAATCCGAAAAACCAGGATCGTAGAGCTCGAAAACTAGTGTGAAATCAAGCTAAAAATCACAGAATTCAGAACTCGGAGTCAACGGATATTCATAAAACCGTTTACGTAAAGAAACCACATTTCGCGGCTAAATAGGTGAAACGAGACCAACTAGCCACGAGTTCTGAAATCAAAATCCGAAACGACAGGATTGTAGAGCTCGAAAAGTAGTGTGTAATCAAGCTAAAAATCACCGAATTCAGAACTCGGAGTCAACGGATATTCATAAAACTGTTTACGTAAAGAAACCACATGTCGCGGCTAAATAGGTGAAACGAGACCAACTAGCCTCGAGTACTGAAATCAAAATCCGAAACGCTAGGATTGTAGAGCTCGAAAAGTTGTGTGAAATCAAGCTAAAAATCACCGAATTCAGAACTCGGAGTCAAAGGATATTCATAAAACCGTTTACGTAAAGAAACTACATTTCGCGGCTAACTAGGTGAAACAAGACCTACTAGCCACGAGTTCTGAAATCAAAATCCGAAAACCCTGGATTGTAGAGCTCGAAAAGTAGTGTGAAATCAAGCAAAAAATCACCGAATTCAGAACTCGGAGTCAACGGATATTCATAAAACCGTTTACGTAAAGAAACCACATTTTGCGGCTAACTAGGTGAAAATAGACCTACTAGCCACGAGTTCTGAAATCAAAATCCGAAAACGCTCGATTGTAGAGCTCGAAAAGTAGTGTGAAATCAAGCAAAAAATCACCGAATTCAGAACTCGGACTCAACGGATATTCATAAAACCGTTTACGTAAAGAAACCACATTTCGCGGCTAACTAGTTGAAACGAGACCTACTGGCCACGAGTTCTGAAATCGAAATCCGAAAACCGAGGATTATAGAGCTCGAAAAGTAGTGTGAAATCAAGCTAAAAATCACCGAATTCAGAACTCGGAGTCAACGGATATTCATAAAACCGTTTACGTAAAGAAACCACATTTCGCGGTTAATAGGTGAAACGAGACCAACTAGCCTCGAGTACTGAAATCAAAATCCGAAACGCTAGGATTGTAGAGCTCGAAAAGTAGTGTGAAATCAAGCTAAAAATCACCGAATTCAGAACTCGGAGTAAACGGATATTCATAAAACCGTTTACGTAAAGAAACCACATTTCGCGGCTAACTAGGTGAAACAAGACCTACTAGCCACGAGTTCTGAAATCAAAATCCGAAAACGCTGGATTGTAGAGCTCGAAAAGTAGTGTGAAATCAAGCAAAAAATCACCGAATTCAGAACTCGGAGTCAACGGATATTCATAAAACCGTTTACGTAAAGAAACTACATTTCGCGGCTAACTAGGTGAAAGAAGACCTACTAGCCACGAGTTCTGAAATCAAAATCCGAAAACGCTGGATTGTAGAGCTCGAAAAGTAGTGTGAAATCAAGCAAAAAATCACCGAATTCAGAACTCGGAGTCAACGGATATTCATAAAACCGTTTACGTAAAGAAACTACATTTCGCGGCTAACTAGGTGAAACAAGACCTACTAGCCACGAGTTCTGAAATCAAAATCCGAAAACCCTGGATTGTAGAGCTCGAAAAATAGTGTGAAATCAAGCAAAAAATCACCGAATTCAGAACTCGGAGTCAACGGATATTCATAAAACCGTTTACGTAAAGAAACCACATTTCGCGGCTAACTAGGTGAAACGAGACCTACTAGCCACGAGTTCTGAAATCAAAATCCGAAAACGCTAGATTTTAGAGCTCGAAAAGTAGTGTGAAATCAAGAAAAAAATCACCGAATTCAGAACTCGGAGTCAACGGATATTCATAAAACCGTTTACGTAAAGAAACCACATTTCGCGGCTAACTAGGTGAAACGAGACCTACAAGCCACGAGTTCTGAAATCAAAATCCGAAACGTTAGGATTGTAGAGCTCGAAAAGTAGTGTGAAATCAAACTAAAAATCACCGAATTCAGAACTCGGAATCAACGGATATTCAGAAAAACGTTTACGTAAAGAAACCACATTTCGCGGCTAAATAGGTGAATCGAGACCTACAAGCCACGAGTTCTGAAATCAAAATCTGAAATGCCAGGATGGTAGAGCTCGAAAAGTAGTGTGAAATCAAGCTAAAAATCAGCGAATGCAGAACTCGGAGTCAAAGGATATTCATAAAACCGTTTACGTAAAGAAACCACATTTCGCGGCTAACTAGGTGAAACGAGACCTACTAGCCACGAGTTCTGAAATCGAAATCCGAAAACCGAGGATTATAGAGCTCGAAAAGTAGTGTGAAATCAAGCTAAAAATCACCGAATTCAGAACTCGGAGTCAACAGATATTCATAAAACCGTTTTTGTAAAGAAACCACATTTCGCGGCTAACTAGATGAAACGAGACCTACAAGCCACGAGTTCTGAAATCAAAATCCGAAACGTTAGGATTGTAGAGCTCGAAAAGTAGTGTGTAATCAAGCTAAAAATCACAGAATTCAGAACTCGGAGTCAACGGATATTCATAAAACCGTTTACGTAAAGAAACCACATTTCGCGGCTAACTAGGTGAAACGAGACCTACTAGCCACTAGTTCTCAAATCAAAATCCGAAAAACCAGGATCGTAGAGCTCGAAAACTAGTGTGAAATCAAGCTAAAAATCACAGAATTCAGAACTCGGAGTCAACGGATATTCATAAAACCGTTTACGTAAAGAAACCACATTTCGCGGCTAAATAGGTGAAACGAGACCAACTAGCCACGAGTTCTGAAATCAAAATCCGAAACGACAGGATTGTAGAGCTCGAAAAGTAGTGTGTAATCGAGCTAAAAATCACCGAATTCAGAACTCGGAGTCAACGGATATTC
Source organism: Euonymus europaeus (assembly GCA_963580455.1). NCBI lineage: Eukaryota > Viridiplantae > Streptophyta > Magnoliopsida > Celastrales > Celastraceae > Euonymus > Euonymus europaeus. The sequence continues at coordinate 116,207 of OY756969.1, read as the reverse complement.
ATAAAACCGTTTACGTAAAGAAACCACATTTCGCGGCTAAATAGGTGAAACGAGACCAACTAGCCTCGAGTACTGAAATCAAAATCCGAAACGCTAGGATTGTAGAGCTCGAAAAGTTGTGTGAAATCAAGCTAAAAATCACCGAATTCAGAACTCGGAGTCAAAGGATATTCATAAAACCGTTAACGTAAAGAAACCACATTTCGCGGCTAACTAGGTGAAAGAAGACCTACTAGCCACGAGTTCTGAAATCAAAATCCGAAAACGCTGGATTGTAGAGCTCGAAAAGTAGTGTGAAATCAAGCAAAAAATCACCGAATTCAGAACTCGGAGTCAAAGGATATTCATAAAACCGTTTACGTAAAGAAACTACATTTCGCGGCTAACTAGGTGAAACAAGACCTACTAGCCACGAGTTCTGAAATCAAAATCCGAAAACCCTGGATTGTAGAGCTCGAAAAGTAGTGTGAAATCAAGCAAAAAATCACCGAATTCAGAACTCGGAGTCAACGGATATTCATAAAACCGTTTACGTAAAGAAACCACATTTTGCGGCTAACTAGGTGAAAATAGACCTACTAGCCACGAGTTCTGAAATCAAAATCCGAAAACGCTCGATTGTAGAGCTCGAAAAGTAGTGTGAAATCAAGCAAAAAATCACCGAATTCAGAACTCGGAGTCAACGGATATTCATAAAATCGTTTACGTAAAGAAACCACATTTCGCGGCTAAATAGGTGAAACGAGACCAACTAGCCTCGAGTACTGAAATCAAAATCCGAAACGCTAGGATTGTAGAGCTCGAAAAGTAGTGTGAAATCAAGCTAAAAATCACCGAATTCAGAACTCGGAGTCAAAGGATATTCATAAAACCGTTAACGTAAAGAAACCACATTTCGCGGCTAACTAGGTGAAACAAGACCTACTAGCCACGAGTTCTGAAATCAAAATCCGAAAACGCTGGATTGTAGAGCTTGAAAAGTAGTGTGAAATCAAGCAAAAAATCACCGAATTCAGAACTCGGAGTCAAAGGATATTCATAAAACCGTTTACGTAAAGAAACTACATTTCGCGGCTAACTAGGTGAAACAAGACCTACTAGCCACGAGTTCTGAAATCAAAATCCAAAAACGCTGGATTGTAGAGCTCGAAAAGTAGTGTGAAATCAAGAAAAAAATCACCGAATTCAGAACTCGGAGTCAACGGATATTCATAAAACCGTTTACGTAAAGAAACCACATTTCGCGGCTAACTAGTTGAAACGAGACCTACTGGCCACGAGTTCTGAAATCGAAATCCGAAAACCGAGGATTATAGAGCTCGAAAAGTAGTGTGAAATCAAGCTAAAAATCACCGAATTCAGAACTCGGAGTCAACGGATATTCATAAAACCGTTTACGTAAAGAAACCACATTTCGCGGCTAAATAGGTGAAACGAGACCAACTAGCCTCGAGTACTGAAATCAAAATCCGAAAAGCTAGGATTGTAGAGCTCGAAAAGTAGTGTGAAATCAAGCTAAAAATCACCGAATTCAGAACTCGGAGTAAACGGATATTCATAAAACCGTTTACGTAAAGAAACCACATTTCGCGGCTAACTAGGTGAAACAAGACCTACTAGCCACGAGTTCTGAAATCAAAATCCGAAAACGCTGGATTGTAGAGCTCGAAAAGTAGTGTGAAATCAAGCAAAAAATCACCGAATTCAGAACTCGGAGTCAAAGGATATTCATAAAACCGTTTACGTAAAGAAACCACATTTCGCGGCTAACCAGGTGAAACAAGACCTACTAGCCACGAGTTCTGAAACCAAAATCCGAAAACGCTGGATTGTAGAGCTCGAAAAGTAGTGTGAAATCAAGCTAAAAATCACCGAATTCAGAACTCGGAGTCAACGGATATTCATAAAAACGTTTACGTAAAGAAACCATATTTCGCGGCTAAATAGGTGAATCGAGACCTACAAGCCACGAGTTCTGAAATCAAAATCTGAAATGCCAGGATGGTAGAGCTCGAAAAGTAGTGTGAAATAAACCTAAAAATCACCGAATTCAGAACTCGGAGTCAACGGATATTCGTAAAACCGTTTACGTAAAGAAACCACATTTCGCGGTTAACTAGGTGAAACGAGACCAACTAGCCACGAGTTCTGACATCAAAATCCGAAACGCTAGGATTGTAGATCTCAAAAAGTAGTGTGAAATCAAGCAAAAAATCACCGAATTCAGAACTCGGAGTCAAAGGATATTCATAAAACCGTTTACGTAAAGAAACCACATTTCGCGGCTAACTAGGTGAAACAAGACCTACTAGCCACGAGTTCTGAAATCAAAATCCGAAAACGCTGGATTGTAGAGCTCGAAAAGTAGTGTGAAATCAAGCTAAAAATCACCGAATTCAGAACTCGGAGTCAACGGATATTCATAAAAACGTTTACGTAAAGAAACCACATTTCGCGGCTAAATAGGTGAATCGAGACCTACAAGCCACGAGTTCTGAAATCAAAATCTGAAATGCCAGGATGGTAGAGCTCGAAAAGTAGTGTGAAGTAAACCTAAAAATCACCGAATTCAGAACTCGGAGTCAACGGATATTCGTAAAACCGTTTACGTAAAGAAACCACATTTCGCGGTTAACTAGGTGAAACGAGACCAACTAGCCACGAGTTCTGAAATCAAAATCCGAAACGCCAGGATTGTAGATCTCAAAAAGTAGTGTGAAATCAAGCTAAAAATCACCGATTTCAGAACTCGGAGTCAAAAGATATTCATAAAACCGTTTACGTAAAGAAATCACATTTCTCGGCTAACTAGGTGAAACGAGACCAACTGTCCACGAGTTCTGAAATGAAAATCCGAAACGCCAGGATTGTAGAGCTCGAAAAGTAGTGTGAAATCAAGCTAAAAATCACCGAATTCAGAACTCGGAGTCAAAGGATATTCATAAAACCGTTTACGTAAAGAAACCACATTTCACGGCTAAATAGGTGAAACGGGACCAACTAGCCACGAGTTCTGAAATCAAAATCCAAAACGCCAGGATTGTAGAGCTCGAAAAGTAGTGTGTAATTAAGCTAAAAATCACCGAATTCAGAACTCGGAGTCAACGAATATTCATAAAACCGTTTATGTAAAGAAACCACATTTTGCGGCTAACTAGGTGAAAATAGACTTACTAGCCACGAGATCTGAAATCAAAATCCGAAATTCCAGGATTGTAGAGCTCGAAAAGTAATGTGAAATCAAGCTAAAAAGCACCGAATTCATAACTCGGAGTCAACGGATATTCATAAAACCGTTTACGTAAAGAAACCACATTTCGCGGCTAACTAGTTGAAACGAGACCTACTGACCACGAGTTCTGAAATCGAAATCCGAAAACCGAGGATTATAGAGCTCGAAAAGTAGTGTGAAATCAAGCTAAAAATCACCGAATTCAGAACTTGGAGTCAACGGATATTCATAAAACCGTTTACGTAAAGAAACCACATTTCGCGGCTAACTAGGTGAAACGAGACCTACAAGCCACGAGTTCTGAAATCAAAATCCGAAACGTTAGGATTGTAGAGCTCGAAAAGTAGTGTGAAATCAAGCTAAAAATCACCAAATTCAGAACTCGGAGTCGATGGATATTCATAAAAACGTTTACGTAAAGAAACCACATTTCGCGGCTAAATAGGTGAATCGAGACCTACAAGCCACGAGTTCTGAAATCAAAATCTGAAATGCCAGGATGGTAGAGCTCGAAAAGTAGTGTGAAATAAACCTAAAATCACCGAATTCAGAACTCGGAGTCAACGGATATTCGTAAAACCGTTTACGTAAAGAAACCACATTTCGCGGCTAACTAGGTGAAACGAGACCAACTAGCCACGAGTTCTGAAATCAAAATCCGAAATGCCAGGATTGTAGATCTCAAAAAGTAGTGTGAAATCAAGCTAAAAATCACCGATTTCAGAACTCGGAGTCAAAATATATTCATAAAACCGTTTACGTAAAGAAATCACATTTCTCGGCTAACTAGGTGAAACGAGACCAACTGTCCACGAGTTCTGAAATGAAAATCCGAAACGCCAGGATTGTAGAGCTCGAAAAGTAGTGTGTAATTAAGCTAAAAATCACCGAATTCATAACTCGGAGTCAACGAATATTCATAAAACCGTTTATGTAAAGAAACCACATTTTGCGGCTAACTAGGTGAAAATAGACCTACTAGCCACGAGTTCTGAAATCAAAATCCGAAATGCCAGGATTGTAGAGCTCGAAAAGTAATGTGAAATCAAGCTAAAAATCACCGAATTCATAACTCGGAGTCAACGGATATTCATAAAACCGTTTACGTAAAGAAACCACATTTCGCGGCTAACTAGTTGAAACGAGACCTACTGGCCACGAGTTCTGAAATCGAAATCCGAAAACCGAGGATTATAGAGCTCGAAAAATAGTGTGAAATCAAGCTAAAAATCACCGAATTCAAAACTCGGAGTCAACGGATATTCATAAAACCGTTTACGTAAAGAAACCACATTTCGCGGCTAACTAGGTGAAACGAGATCTACAAGCCACGAGTTCTGAAATCGAAATCCGAAAACCGTGGATTATAGAGCTCGAAAAGTAGTGTGAAATCAAGCTAAAAATCACCGAATACAGAACTCGGAGTCAACGGATATTCAGAAAACCGTTTACGTAAAGAAACCACATTTCGCGGCTAAATAGGTGAATCGAGACCTACAAGCCACGAGTTCTGAAATCAAAATCCGAAACGTTAGGATTGTAGAGCTCGAAAAGTAGTGTGAAATCAAGCTAAAAATCACCGAATTCAGAACTCGGAGTCAACGAATATTCATAAAACCGTTTACGTAAAGAAACCACATTTCGCGGCTAACTAGGTGAAACATGACCTACTAGCCACGAGTTCTGAAATCGAAATCCGAAAACCGAGGATTATAGAGCTCGAAAAGTAGTGTGAAATCAAGCTAAAAATCACCGAATTCAGAACTCGGAGTCAACGGATATTCATAAAACCGTTTACGTAAAGAAACCACATTTCGCGGCTAAATAGGTGAAACGAGACCTACTAGCCACGAGTTCTGAAATCGAAATCCGAAAACCGAGGATTATAGAGCTCGAAAAGTAGTGTGAAATCAAGCTAAAAATCACCGAATTCAGAACTCGGAGTCAACGGATATTCATAAAACCGTTTACGTAAAGAAACCACATTTCGCGGCTAACTAGGTGAAACGAGACCTACTAGCCACAAGTTCTGAAATCAAAATCCGAAAACGCTAGATTGTAGAGCTCGAAAAGTAGTGTGAAATCAAGAAAAAAATCACCGAATTCAGAACTCGGAGTCAACGGATATTCATAAAACCGTTTAAGTAAAGAAACCACATTTCGCGGCTAACTAGGTGAAACAAGACCTACTAGCCACGAGTTCCGAAATTAAAATCCGAAAACGCTGGATTGTAGAGCTCGAAAAGTAGTGTGAAATCAAGCAAAAAATCACCGAATTCAGAACTCGGAGTCAACGGATATTCATAAAATCGTTTACGTAAAGAAACCACATTTCGCGGCTAACTAGGTGAAACAAGACCTACTAGCCACGAGTTCTGAAATCAAAATCCGAAAACGCTGGATTGTAGAGCTCGAAAAGTAGTGTGAAATCAAGCTAAAAATCACCGAATTCAGAACTCGGAGTCAACGGATATTCATAAAAACGTTTACGTAAAGAAACCACATTTCGCGGCTAAATAGGTGAATCGAGACCTACAAGCTACGAGTTCTGAAATCAAAATCTGAAATGCCAGGATGGTAGAGCTCGAAAAGTAGTGTGAGATAAACCTAAAAATCACCGAATTCAGAACTCGGAGTCAACGGATATTCGTAAAACCGTTTACGTAAAGAAACCACATTTCGCGGCTAACTAGGTGAAACGAGACCAACTAGCCACGAGTTCTGAAATCAAAATCCGAAACGCCAGGATTGTAGATCTCAAAAAGTAGTGTGAAATCAAGCTAAAAATCACCGATTTCAGAAATCGGAGTCAAAAGATATTCATAAAACCGTTTACGTAAAGAAATCACATTTCTCGGCTAACTAGGTGAAACGAGACCAACTGTCCACGAGTTCTGAAATCAAAATCCGAAACGCCAGGATTGTAGAGCTCGAAAAGTAGTGTGAAATCAAGCTAAAAATCACCGAATTCAGAACTCGGAGTCAAAGGATATTCATAAAACCGTTTACGTAAAGAAACCACATTTCGCGGCTAACTAGGTGAAACGAGACCAACTAGCCACGAGTTCTGAAATCAAAATCCAAAACGCCAGGATTGTAGAGCTCGAAAAGTAGTGTGTAATTAAGCTAAAAATCACCGAATTCAGAACTCGGAGTTAACGAATATTCATAAAACCGTTTATGTAAAGAAACCACATTTTGCGGCTAACTAGGTGAAAATAGACCTACTAGCCACGAGTTCTGAAATCAAAATCCGAAATGCCAGGATTGTAGAGCTCGAAAAGTAATGTGAAATCAAGCTAAAAATCACCGAATTCATAACTCGGAGTCAACGGATATTCATAAAACCGTTTACGTAAAGAAACCACATTTCGCGGCTAACTAGTTGAAACGAGACCTACTGGCCACGAGTTCTGAAATCGAAATCCGAAAACCGAGGATTATAGAGCTCGAAAATTAGTGTGAAATCATTCTAAAAATCACCGAATTCAAAACTTCGGAGTCAACGGATATTCATAAAACCGTTTACGTAAAGAAACCACATTTTGCGGCTAACTAGGTGAAACGAGACCTACAAGCCACGAGTTCTGAAATCGAAATCCGAAAACCGAGGATTATAGAGCTCGAAAAGTAGTGTGAAATCAAGCTAAAAATCACCGAATTCAGAACTTGGAGTCAACGGATATTCATAAAACCGTTTACGTAAAGAAACCACATTTCGCGGCTAACTAGGTGAAACGAGACCTACAAGCCACGAGTTCTGAAATCAAAATCCGAAACGTTAGGATTGTAGAGCTCGAAAAGTAGTGTGAAATCAAGCTAAAAATCACCGAATACAGAACTCGGAGTCAACGGATATTCAGAAAACCGTTTACGTAAAGAAACCACATTTCGCGGCTAAATAGGTGAATCGAGACCTACAAGCCACGAGTTCTGAAATCAAAATCCGAAACGTTAGGATTGTAGAGCTCGAAAAGTAGTGTGAAATCAAGCTAAAAATCACCGAATTCAGAACTCGGAGTCAACGGATATTCATAAAACCGTTTACGTAAAGAAACCACATTTCGCGGCTAACTAGGTGAAACAAGACCTACTAGCCACGAGTTCTGAAATCGAAATCCGAAAACCGAGGATTATAGAGCTCGAAAAGTAGTGTGAAATCAAGCTAAAAATCACCGAATTCAGAACTCGGAGTCAACGGATATTCATAAAACCGTTTACGTAAAGAAACCACATTTCGCGGCTAAATAGGTGAAACGAGACCTACTAGCCACGAGTTCTGAAATCGAAATCCGAAAACCGAGGATTATAGAGCTCGAAAATTAGTGTGAAATCAAGCTAAAAATCACCGAATTCAGAACTCGGAGTCAACGGATATTCAGAAAACCGTTTACGTAAAGAAACCACATTTCGCGGCTAACTAGGTGAAACGAGACCTACTAGCCACGAGTTCTGAAATCAAAATCCGAAAACGCTAGATTGTAGAGCTCGAAAAGTAGTGTGAAATCAAGAAAAAAATCACCGAATTCAGAACTCGGAGTCAACGGATATTCATAAAACCGTTTACGTAAGGAAACCACATTTCGCGGCTAACTAGGTGAAACAAGACCTACTAGCCACGAGTTCTGAAATTAAAATCCGAAAACGCTGGATTGTAGAGCTCGAAAATTAGTGTGAAATCAAGCTAAAAATCACCGAATTCAGAACTCGGAGTCAACGGATATTCATAAAAACGTTTACGTAAAGAAACCACATTTCGCGGCTAAATAGGTGAATCGAGACCTACAAGCTACGAGTTCTGAAATCAAAATCTGAAATGCCAGGATGGTAGAGCTCGAAAAGTAGTGTTAAATAAACCTAAAAATCACCGAATTCAGAACTCGGAGTCAACGGATATTCATAAAACCGTTTACGTAAAGAAACCACATTTCGCGGCTAACTAGGTGAAACGAGACCAACTAGCCACGAGTTCTGAAATCAAAATCCGAAACGCCAGGATCGTAGAGCTCGAAAATTAGTGTGAAATCAAGCTAAAAATCACCGAATTCAGAACTCGGAGTCAACGGATATTCATAAAACCGTTTACGTAAAGAAACCACATTTCGCGGCTAACTAGGTGAAACGAGACCTACTAGCCCCGAGTTCTGAAATCGAAATCCGAAAAACCAGGATTGTAGAGCTCGAAAAGTAGTGTGAAATCAAGCTAAAAATCACTGAATTCAGAACTCGGAGTCAACGGATATTCATAAAACCGTTTACGTAAATAAACAACATTTCGCGGCTAACTAGGTGAAACGAGACCAACTAGCCACGAGTTCTGAAATCAAAATCCGAAATGCCAGGATCGTAGAGCTCGAAAATTAGTGTGAAATCAAGCTAAAAATCAACGAATTCAGAACTCGGAGTCAACGGATATTCATAAAACCGTTTACGTAAAGAAACCACATTTCGCGGCTAACTAGGTGAAACGAGACCTACTAGCCCCGAGTTCTGAAATCGAAATCCGAAAGCCCAGGATTGTAGAGCTCGAAAAGTAGTGTGAAATCAAGCTAAAAATCACTGAATTCAGAACTCGGAGTCAACGAATATTCGTAAAACCGTTTACGTAAAGAAACCACATTTCGCGGCAAACTAGGTGAAACGAGACCAACTAGCCACGAGTTCTGAAATCAAAATCCGAAACGCCAGGATTGTAGATCTCAAAAAGTAGTGTGAAATCAAGCTAAAAATCACCGATTTCAGAACTCGGAGTCAAAAGATATTCATAAAACCGTTTACGTAAAGAAATCACATTTCTCGGCTAACTAGGTGAAACGAGACCAACTGTCCTCGAGTTCTGAAATGAAAATCCGAAACGCCAGGATTGTAGAGCTCGAAAAGTAGTGTGAAATCAAGCTAAAAATCACCGAATTCAGAACTCGGAGTCAAAGGATATTCATAAAACCGTTTACGTAAAGAAACCACATTTCGCGGCTAAATAGGTGAAACGAGACCAACTAGCCACGAGTTCTGAAATCAAAATCCGAAAAGCCAGGATTGTAGAGCTCGAAAAGTAGTGTGAAATCAAGCTAAAAATCACCGAATTCAGAACTCGGAGTCAAAGGATATTCATAAAACCGTTTACGTAAAGAAACCACATTTCGCGGCTAAATAGGTGAAACGAGACCAACTAGCCACGAGTTCTGAAATCAAAATCCAAAACGCCAGGATTGTAGAGCTCCAAAAGTAGTGTGTAATTAAGCTAAAAATCACCGAATTCAGAACTCGGAGTCAACGGATATTCGTAAAACCGTTTACGTAAAGAAACCACATTTCGCGGCTAAATAGGTGAAACGAGACCAACTAGCCACGAGTTCTGAAATCAAAATCCGAAAAGCCAGGATTGTAGAGCTCGAAAAGTAGTGTGAAATCAAGCTAAAAATCACCGAATTCAGAACTCGGAGTCAAAGGATATTCATAAAACCGTTTACGTAAAGAAACCACATTTCGCGGCTAAATAGGTGAAACGAGACCAACTAGCCAGGAGTTCTGAAATCAAAATCCAAAACGCCAGGATTGTAGAGCTCGAAAAGTAGTGTGTAATTAAGCTAAAAATCACCGAATTCAGAACTCGGAGTCAACGAATATTCATAAAACCGTTTATGTAAAGAAACCACATTTTGCGGCTAACTAGGTGAAAATAGACCTACTAGCCACGAGTTCTGAAATCAAAATCCGAAATGCCAGGATTGTAGAGCTCGAAAAGTAGTGTGAAATCAAGCTAAAAATCACTGAATTCAGAACTCGGAGTCAACGGATATTCATAAAACCGTTTACGTAAAGAAACCACATTTCGCGGCTAAATAGGTGAAAGGAGACCTACTGGCCACGAGTTCTGAAATCGAAATCCGAAAACCGAGGATTATAGAGCTCGAAAAGTAGTGTGAAATCAAGCTAAAAATCACCGAATTCAAAACTCGGAGTCAACGGATATTCATAAAACCGTTTACGTAAAGAAACCACATTTCGCGGCAAACTATGTGAAACGAGACCTACAAGCCACGAGTTCTGAAATCGAAATCTGAAAACCGAGGATTATAGAGCTCGAAAAGTAGTGTGAAATCAAGCTAAAAATCACCGAATTCAGAACTTGGAGTCAACGGATATTCATAAAACCGTTTACGTAAAGAAACCACATTTCGCGGCTAACTAGGTGAAACGAGACCTACACGCCACGAGTTCTGAAATCAAAATCCGAAACGTTTGGATTGTAGAGCTCGAAAAGTAGTGTGAAATCAAGCTAAAAATCACCGAATTCAGAACTCGGAGTCAACGGATATTCAGAAAACCGTTTACGTAAAGAAACCACATTTCTCGGCTAAATAGGTGAATCGAGACCTACAAGCCACGAGTTCTGAAATCAAAATCCGAAACGTTAGGATTGTAGAGCTCGAAAATTAGTGTGAAATCAAGCTAAAAATCACCGAATTCAGAACTCGGAGTCAACGGATATTCATAAAACCGTTTACGTAAAGAAACAATATTTCGCGGCTAACTAGGTGAAACAAGACCTACTAGCCACTAGTTCTGAAATTGAAATCCGAAACGCCAGGATCGTAGAGCTCGAAAACTAGTGTGAAATCAAGCTAAAAATCACCAAATTCAGAACTCGGAGTCAACGGATATTCATAAAACTGTTTACGTAAAGAAACCACATTTCGCGGCTAAATAGGTGAAACGAGACCAACTAGCCACGAGTTCTGAAATCAAAATCCGAAATGCCAGGATTGTAGAGCTCGAAAATTAGTGTGTAATCAAGCTAAAAATCACCGAATTCAGAACTTGGAGTCAACGGATATTCATAAAACTGTTTACGTAAAGAAACCACATTTCGCGGCTAAATAGGTGAAACGAGACCTACTAGCCACGAGATCTGAAATCAAAATCCGAAAACCCAGGATTGTAGAGCTCGAAATGTAGTGTGAAATCAAGCTAAAAATCACCGAATTCAGAACTCGGAGTCAACGGATATTCATAAAACCGTTTACGTAAAGAAACCACATTTTGCGGCTAACTAGGTGAAACGAGACCAACTAGCCACGAGTTCTGAAATCAAATTCCGAAACGCCAGGATCGTAGAGCTCGAAAAGTAGTGTGAAATCAAGCTAAAAATCACCGAATTCAGAACTCGGAGTCAACGGATATTCATAAAACCGTTTACGTAAAGAAACCACATTTCGCGGCTAACTAGGTGAAACGAGACCAACTAGCCACGAGTTCTGAAATCAAATTCCGAAACGCCAGGATCGTAGAGCTCGAAAATTAGTGTGAAATCAAGCTAAAAATCACCAAATTCAGAACTCGGAGTCAACGGATATTCATAAATCCGTTTACGTAAAGAAACCACATTTCGCGGCTAACTAGATGAAACGAGACCTACTAGCCCCGAGTTCTGAAATCGAAATCCGAAAATCCAGGATTGTAGAGCTCGAAAAGTAGTGTGAAATCAAGCTAAAAATCACCGAATTCAGAACTCGGAGTCAACGGATATTCAGAAAACCGTTTACGGAAAGAAACCACATTTAGCGGCTAAATAGGTGAATCGAGACCCACAAGCCACGAGTTCTGAAATCAAAATCCGAAACGTTAGGATTGTAGAGCTCGAAAAGTAGTGTGAAATCAAGCTAAAAATCACCGAATTCAGAACTCGGAGTCAACGGATATTCAGAAAACCGTTTACGTAAAGAAACCACATTTCGCGGCTAAATAGGTGAATCGAGACCTACAAGCCACGAGTTCTGAAATCAAAATCCGAAAACCAGGATTGTAGAGCTCGAAAAGTAGTGTGAAATCAAGCTAAAAATCACCGAATTCAGAACTCGGAGTCAAAGGATATTCATAAAACCGTTTACGTAAAGAAACCACATTTCGCGGCTAAATAGGTGAAACGAGACCAACTAGCCAGGAGTTCTGAAATCAAAATCCAAAACGCCAGGATTGTAGAGCTCGAAAAGTAGTGTGTAATTAAGCAAAAAATCACCGAATTCAGAACTCGGAGTCAACGAATATTCATAAAACCGTTTATGTAAAGAAAGCACATTTTGCGGCTAACTAGGTGAAAATAGACCTACTAGCCACGAGTTCTGAAATCAAAATCCGAAATGCCAGGATTGTAGAGCTCGAAAAGTAGTGTGAAATCAAGCTAAAAATCACTGAATTCAGAACTCGGAGTCAACGGATATTCATAAAACCGTTTACGTAAAGAAACCACATTTCGCGGCTAAATAGGTGAAAGGAGACCTACTGGCCACGAGTTCTGAAATCGAAATCCGAAAACCGAGGATTATAGAGCTCGAAAAGTAGTGTGAAATCATGCTAAAAATCACCGAATTCAGAACTCGGAGTCAACGGATATTCATAAAACCGTTTACGTAAAGAAACCACATTTCGCGGCAAACTAGGTGAAACGAGACCTACAAGCCACGAGTTCTGAAATCGAAATCCGAAAACCGAGGATTATAGAGCTCGAAAAGTAGTGTGAAATCAAGCTAAAAATCACCGAATTCAGAACTTGGAGTCAACGGATATTCATAAAACCGTTTACATAAAGAAACCACATTTCGCGGCTAACTAGGTGAAACGAGACCTACACGCCACGAGTTCTGAAATCAAAATTCGAAACGTTTGGATTGTAGAGCTCGAAAAGTAGTGTGAAATCAAGCTAAAAATCACCGAATTCAGAACTCGGAGTCAACGGATATTCAGAAAACCGTTTACGTAAAGAAACCACATTTCGCGGCTAAATAGGTGAATCGAGACCTACAAGCCACGAGTTCTGAAATCAAAATCCGAAACGTTAGGATTGTAGAGCTCGAAAATTAGTGTGAAATCAAGCTAAAAATCACCGAATTCAGAACTCGGAGTCAACGGATATTCATAAAACCGTTTACGTAAAGAAACAATATTTCGCGGCTAACTAGGTGAAACAAGACCTACTAGCCACTAGTTCTGAAATTGAAATCCGAAACGCCAGGATCGTAGAGCTCGAAAACTAGTGTGAAATCAAGCTAAAAATCACCAAATTCAGAACTCGGAGTCAACGGATATTCATAAAACTGTTTACGTAAAGAAACCACATTTCGCGGCTAAATAGGTGAAACGAGACCAACTAGCCACGAGTTCTGAAATCAAAATCCGAAACGCCAGGATCGTAGAGCTCGAAAAGTAGTGTGAAATCAAGCTAAAAATCACCGAATTCAGAACTCGGAGTCAACGGATATTCATAAAACCGTTTACGTAAAGAAACCACATTTCGCGGCTAACTAGGTGAAACGAGACCAACTAGCCACGAGTTCTGAAATCAAATTCCGAAACGCCAGGATCGTAGAGCTCGAAAAGTAGTGTGAAATGAAGCTAAAAATCACCGAATTCAGAACTCGGAGTCAACGGATATTCATAAAACCGTTTACGTAAAGAAACCACATTTCGCGGCTAACTAGGTGAAACGAGACCAACTAGCCACGAGTTCTGAAATCAAATTCCGAAACGCCAGGATCGTAGAGCTCGAAAATTAGTGTGAAATCAAGCTAAAAATCAACGAATTCAGAACTCGGAGTCAACGGATATTCAGAAAACTGTTTACGTAAAGAAACCACATTTCGCGGCTAAATAGGTGAATCGAGACCCACAAGCCACGAGTTCTGAAATCAAAATCCGAAATGTTAGGATTGTAGAGCTCGAAAAGTAGTGTTAAATCAAGCTAAAAATCACCGAATTCAGAACTCGGAGTCAACGGATATTCAGAAAACCGTTTACGTAAAGAAACCACATTTCGCGGCTAAATAGGTGAATCGAGACCTACAAGCCACGAGTTCTGAAATCAAAATCCGAAAACCAGGATTGTAGAGCTCGAAAAGTAGTGTGAAATCAAGCTAAAAATCACCGAATTCAGAACTCGGAGTCAAAGGATATTCATAAAACCGTTTACGTAAAGAAACCACATTTCGCGGCTAAATAGGTGAAACGAGACCAACTAGCCAGGAGTTCTGAAATCAAAATCCAAAACGCCAGGATTGTAGAGCTCGAAAAGTAGTGTGTAATTAAGCTAAAAATCACCGAATTCAGAACTCGGAGTCAACGAATATTCATAAAACCGTTTATGTAAAGAAACCACATTTTGCGGCTAACTAGGTGAAAATAGACCTACTAGCCACGAGTTCTGAAATCAAAATCCGAAATGCCAGGATTGTAGAGCTCGAAAAGTAGTGTGAAATCAAGCTAAAAATCACCGAATTCAGAACTCGGAATCAACGGATATTCATAAAACCGTTTACGTAAAGAAACCACATTTCGCGGCTAAATAGGTGAAAGGAGACCTACTGGCCACGAGTTCTGAAATCGAAATCCGAAAACCGAGGATTATAGAGCTCGAAAAGTAGTGTGAAATCAAGCTAAAAATCACCGAATTCAGAACTCGGAGTCAACGGATATTCATAAAACCGTTTACGTAAAGAAACCACATTTCGCGGCAAACTAGGTGAAACGAGACCTACAAGCCACGAGTTCTGAAATCGAAATCCGAAAACCGAGGATTATAGAGCTCGAAAAGTAGTGTGAAATCAAGCTAAAAATCACCGAATTCAGAACTTGGAGTCAACGGATATTCATAAAACCGTTTACGTAAAGAAACCACATTTCGCGGCTAACTAGGTGAAACGAGACCTACACGCCACGAGTTCTGAAATCAAAATCCGAAACGTTTGGATTGTAGAGCTCGAAAAGTAGTGTGAAATCAAGCTAAAAATCACCGAATTCAGAACTCGGAGTCAACGGATATTCAGAAAACCGTTTACGTAAAGAAACCACATTTCGCGGCTAAATAGGTGAATCGAGACCTACAAGCCACGAGTTCTGAAATCAAAATCCGAAACGTTAGGATTGTAGAGCTCGAAAATTAGTGTGAAATCAAGCTAAAAATCACCGAATTCAGAACTCGGAGTCAACGGATATTCATAAAACCGTTTACGTAAAGAAACAATATTTCGCGGCTAACTAGGTGAAACAAGACCTACTAGCCACTAGTTCTGAAATTGAAATCCGAAATGCCAGGATCGTAGAGCTCGAAAACTAGTGTGAAATCAAGCTAAAAATCACCAAATTCAGAACTCGGAGTCAACGGATATTCATAAAACTGTTTACGTAAAGAAACCACATTTCGCGGCTAAATAGGTGAAACGAGACCAACTAGCCACGAGTTCTGAAATCAAAATCCGAAACGCCAGGATTGTAGAGCTCGAAAAGTAGTGTGTAATCAAGCTAAAAATCACCGAATTCAGAACTTGGAGTCAACGGATATTCATAAAACTGTTTACGTAAAGAAACCACATTTCGCGGCTAAATAGGTGAAACGAGACCTACTAGCCACGAGATCTGAAATCAAAATCTGAAAACCCAGGATTGTAGAGCTCGAAAAGTGGTGTGAAATCAAGCTAAAAATCACCGAATTCAGAACTCGGAGTCAACGGATATTCATAAAACCGTTTACGTAAAGAAACCACATTTCGCGGCTAACTAGGTGAAACGAGACCAACTAGCCACGAGTTCTGAAATCAAATTCCGAAACGCCAGGATCGTAGAGCTCGAAAACTAGTGTGAAATCAAGCTAAAAATCACCAAATTCAGAACTCGGAGTCAACGGATATTCATAAAACTGTTTACGTAAAGAAACCACATTTCGCGGCTAAATAGGTGAAATGAGACCAACTAGCCACGAGTTCTGAAATCAAAATCCGAAACGCCAGGATCGTAGAGCTCGAAAAGTAGTGTGAAATCAAGCTAAAAATCACCGAATTCAGAACTCGGAGTCAACGGATATTCATAAAACCGTTTACGTAAAGAAACAACATTTCGCGGCTAACTAGGTGAAACGAGACCAACTAGCCACGAGTTCTGAAATCAAATTCCGAAATGCCAGGATCGTAGAGCTCGAAAAGTAGTGTGAAATCAAGCTAAAAATCACCGAATTAAGAACTCGGAGTCAACGGATATTCATAAAACCGTTTACGTAAAGAAACCACATTTCGCGGCTAACTAGGTGAAACGAGACCAACTAGCCACGAGTTCTGAAATCAAATTCCGAAATGCCAGGATCGTAGAGCTCGAAAATTAGTGTGAAATCAAGCTAAAAATCAACGAATTCAGAACTCGGAGTCAACGGATATTCAGAAAACTGTTTACGTAAAGAAACCACATTTCGCGGCTAAATAGGTGAATCGAGACCCACAAGCCACGAGTTCTGAAATCAAAATCCGAAATGTTAGGATTGTAGAACTCGAAAAGTAGTGTTAAATCAAGCTAAAAATCACCGAATTCAGAACTCGGAGTCAACGGATATTCAGAAAACCGTTTACGTAAAGAAACCACATTTCGCGGCTAAATAGGTGAATCGAGACCTACAAGCCACGAGTTCTGAAATCAAAATCCGAAAACCAGGATTGTAGAGCTCGAAAAGTAGTGTGAAATCAAGCTAAAAATCACCGAATTCAGAACTCGGAGTCAAAGGATATTCATAAAACCGTTTACGTAAAGAAACCACATTTCGCGGCTAAATAGGTGAAACGAGACCAACTAGCCAGAAGTTCTGAAATCAAAATCCAAAACGCCAGGATTGTAGAGCTCGAAAAGTAGTGTGTAATTAAGCTAAAAATCACCGAATTCAGAACTCGGAGTCAACGAATATTCATAAAACCGTTTATGTAAAGAAACCACATTTTGCGGCTAACTAGGTGAAAATAGACCTACTAGCCACGAGTTCTGAAATCAAAATCCGAAATGCCAGGATTGTAGAGCTCGAAAAGTAGTGTGAAATCAAGCTAAAAATCACCGAATTCAGAACTCGGAGTCAACGGATATTCATAAAACCGTTTACGTAAAGAAACCACATTTCGCGGCTAAATAGGTGAAAGGAGACCTACTGGCCACGAGTTCTGAAATCGAAATCCGAAAACCGAGGATTATAGAGCTCGAAAAGTAGTGTGAAATCAAGCTAAAAATCACCGAATTCAGAACTTGGAGTCAACGGATATTCATAAAACCGTTTACGTAAAGAAACCACATTTCGCGGCAAACTAGGTGAAACGAGACCTACAAGCCACGACTTCTGAAATCGAAATCCGAAAACCGAGGATTATAGAGCTCGAAAAGTAGTGTGAAATCAAGCTAAAAATCACCGAATTCAGAACATGGAGTCAACGGATATTCATAAAACCGTTTACGTAAAGAAACCACATTTCGCGGCTAAATAGGTGAATCGAGACCTACAAGCCACGAGTTCTGAAATCAAAATCCGAAACGTTAGGATTGTAGAGCTCGAAAATTAGTGTGAAATCAAGCTAAAAATCACCGAATTCAGAACTCGGAGTCAACGGATATTCATAAAACCGTTTACGTAAAGAAACAATATTTCGCGGCTAACTAGGTGAAACAAGACCTACTAGCCACTAGTTCTGAAATTGAAATCGGAAATGCCAGGATCGTAGAGCTCGAAAACTAGTGTGAAATCAAGCTAAAAATCACCAAATTCAGAACTCGGAGTCAACGGATATTCATAAAACTGTTTACGTAAAGAAACCACATTTCGCGGCTAAATAGGTGAAACGAGACCAACTAGCCACGAGTTCTGAAATTAAAATCCGAAACGCCAGGATTGTAGAGCTCGAAAAGTAGTGTGTAATCAAGCTAAAAATCACCGAATTCAGAACTTGGAGTCAACGGATATTCATAAAACTGTTTACGTAAAGAAACCACATTTCGCGGCTAAATAGGTGAAACGAGACCTACTAGCCACGAGATCTGAAATCAAAATCCGAAAACCCAGGATTGTAGAGCTCGAAAAGTGGTGTGAAATCAAGCTAAAAATCACCGAATTCAGAACTCGGAGTCAACGGATATTCATAAAACCGTTTACGTAAAGAAACCACATTTCGCGGCTAACTAGGTGAAACGAGACCAACTAGCCACGAGTTCTGAAATCAAATTCCGAAACGCCAGGATCGTAGAGCTCGAAAACTAGTGTGAAATCAAGCTAAAAATCACCAAATTCAGAACTCGGAGTCAACGGATATTCATAAAACTGTTTACGTAAAGAAACCACATTTCGCGGCTAAATAGGTGAAACGAGACCTACTAGCCACGAGATCTGAAATCAAAATCCGAAAACGCAGGATTGTAGAGCTCGAAAAGTAGTGTGAAATCAAGCTAAAAATCACCGAATTCAGAACTCGGAGTCAACGGATATTCATAAAACCGTTTACGTAAAGAAACCACATTTCGCGGCTAACTAGGTGAAACGAGACCTACTAGCCACGAGTTCTGAAATCAAAATCCGAAAACCGAGGATTATAGAGCTCGAAAAGTAGTGTGAAATCAAGCTAAAAATCACCGAATTCATAACTCGGAGTCAACGGATATTCAGAAAACCGTTTACGTAAAGAAACCACATTTCGCGGCCAAATAGATGAATCGAGACCCACAAGCCACGAGTTCTGAAATCAAAATCCGAAACGTTAGGATTGTAGAGCTCGAAAAGTAGTGTGAAATCAAGCTAAAAATCACCGAATTCAGAACTCGGAGTCAACGGATATTCAGAAAACCGTTTACGTAAAGAAACCACATTTCGCGGCTAAATAGGTGAATCGAGACCTACAAGCCACGAGTTCTGAAATCAAAATCCGAAAACCAGGATTGTAGAGCTCGAAAAGTAGTGTGAAATCAAGCTAAAAATCACCGAATTCAGAACTCGGAGTCAAAGGATATTCATAAAACCGTTTACGTAAAGAAAACACATTTCGCGGCTAAATAGGTGAAACGAGACCAACTAGCCAGGAGTTCTGAAATCAAAATCCAAAACGCCAGGATTGTAGAGCTCGAAAAGTAGTGTGTAATTAAGCTAAAAATCACCGAATTCAGAAATCGGAGTCAACGAATATTCATAAAACCGTTTATGTAAAGAAACCACATTTTGCGGCTAACTAGGTGAAAATAGACCTACTAGCCACGAGTTCTGAAATCAAAATCCGAAATGCCAGGATTGTAGAGCTCGAAAAGTAGTGTGAAATCAAGCTAAAAATCACCGAATTCAGAACTCGGAGTCAACGGATATTCATAAAACCGTTTACGTAAAGAAACCACATTTCGCGGCTAAATAGGTGAAACGAGACCTACTGGCCACGAGTTCTGAAATCGAAATCCGAAAACCGAGGATTATAGAGCTCGAAAAGTAGTGTGAAATCAAGCTAAAAATCACCGAATTCAGAACTCGGAGTCAACGGATATTCATAAAACCGTTTACGTAAAGAAACCACATTTCGCGGCAAACTAGGTGAAACGAGACCTACAAGCCACGAGTTCTGAAATCGAAATCCGAAAACCGAGGATTATAGAGCTCGAAAAGTAGTGTGAAATCAAGCTAAAAATCACCGAATTCAGAACTTGGAGTCAACGGATATTCATAAAACCGTTTACGTAAAGAAACCACATTTCGCGGCTAACTAGGTGAAACGTGACCTACACGCCACGAGTTCTGAAATCAAAATCCGAAACGTTTGGATTGTAGAGCTCGAAAAGTAGTGTGAAATCAAGCTAAAAATCACCGAATTCAGAACTCGGAGTCAACGGATATTCAGAACACCGTTTACGTAAAGAAACCACATTTCGCGGCTAAATAGGTGAATCGAGACCTACAAGCCACGAGTTCTGAAATCAAAATCCGAAACGTTAGGATTGTAGAGCTCGAAAATTAGTGTGAAATCAAGCTAAAAATCACCGAATTCAGAACTCGGAGTCAACGGATATTCATAAAACCGTTTACGTAAATAAACAACATTTTGCGGCTAACTAGGTGAAACGAGACCTACTAGCCCCGAGTTCTGAAATCGAAATCCGAAAACCGAGGATTATAGAGCTCGAAAAGTAGTGTGAAATCAAGCTAAAAATCACCGAATTCAGAACATGGAGTCAACGGATATTCATAAAACCGTTTACGTAAAGAAACCACATTTCGCGGCTAACTAGGTGAAACGAGACCTACACGCCACGATTTCTGAAATCAAAATCCGAAACGTTAGGATTGTAGAGCTCGAAAAGTAGTGTGAAATCAAGCTAAAAATCACCGAATTCAGAAGTCGGAGTCAACGGATATTCATAAAACCGTTTACGTAAAGAAACCACATTTCGCGGCAAACTAGGTGAAACGAGACCTACAAGCCACGAGTTCTGAAATCGAAATCCGAAAACCGAGGATTATAGAGCTCGAAAAGTAGTGTGAAATCAAGCTAAAAATCACCGAATTCAGAACTTGGAGTCAACGGATATTCATAAAACCGTTTACGTAAAGAAACCACATTTCGCGGCTAACTAGGTGAAACGAGACCTACACGCCACGAGTTCTGAAATCAAAATCCGAAACGTTAGGATTGTAGAGCTCGAAAAGTAGTGTGAAATCAAGCTAAAAATCACCGAATTCAGAACTCGGAGTCAACGGATATTCAGAAAACCGTTTACGTAAAGAAACCACATTTCGCGGCTAAATAGGTGAATCGAGACCCACAAGCCACGAGTTCTGAAATCAAAATCCGAAACGTTAGGATTGTAGAGCTCGAAAATTAGTGTGAAATCAAGCTAAAAATCACCGAATTCAGAACTCGGAGTCAACGGATATTCATAAAACCGTTTACGTAAAGAAACAATATTTCGCGGCTAACTAGGTTAAACAAGACCTACTAGCCACTAGTTCTGAAATTGAAATCCGAAACGCCAGGATCGTAGAGCTCGAAAACTAGTGTGAAATCAAGCTAAAAATCACCGAATTCAGAACTCGGAGTCAACGGATATTCATAAAACCGTTTACGTAAAGAAACCACATTTCGCGGCTAACTAGGTGAAACGAGACCAACTAGCCACGAGTTCTGAAATCAAATTCCGAAACGCCAGGATCGTAGAGCTCAAAAATTAGTGTGAAATCAAGCTAAAAATCACCGAATTCAGAACTCGGAGTCAACGGATATTCATAAAACCGTTTACGTAAAGAAACCACATTTCGCGGCTAAATAGGTGAAACGAGACCTACTAGCCACGAGATCTGAAATCAAAATCCGAAAACCCAGGATTGTAGAGCTCGAAAAGTAGTGTGAAATCAAGCTAAAAATCACCGAATTCAGAACTCGGAGTCAACGGATATTCATTAAACCGTTTACGTAAAGAAACCACATTTCGCGGCTAACTAGGTGAAACGAGACCAACTAGCCACGAGTTCTGAAATCAAATTCCGAAACGCCAGGATCGTAGAGCTCGAAAATTAGTGTGAAATCAAGCTCAAAATCACCGAATTCAGAACTCGGAGTCAACGGATATTCATAAAACCGTTTACGTAAAGAAACCACATTTCGCGGCTAAATAGGTGAAACGAGACCTACTAGCCACGAGATCTGAAATCAAAATCCGAAAACCCAGGATTGTAGAGCTCGAAAAGTAGTGTGAAATCAAGCTAAAAATCACCGAATTCAGAACTCGGAGTCAACGGATATTCATAAAACCGTTTACGTAAAGAAACCACATTTCGCGGCTAACTAGGTGAAACGAGACCAACTAGCCACGAGTTCTGAAATCAAATTCCGAAACGCCAGGATCGTAGAGCTCGAAAATTAGTGTGAAATCAAGCTCAAAATCACCGAATTCAGAACTCGGAGTCAACGGATATTCATAAAACCGTTTACGTAAAGAAACCACATTTCGCGGCTAACTAGGTGAAACGAGACCTACTAGCCCCGAGTTCTGAAATTGAAATCCGAAAACCCAGGATTGTAGAGCTCGAAAAGTAGTGTGAAATCAAACTAAAAATCACTGAATTCAGAACTCGGAGTCAATGGATATTCATAAAACCGTTTACGTAAATAAACAACATTTCGCGGCTAACTAGGTGAAACGAGACCTACTAGCCACGAGTTCTGAAATCGAAATCCGAAAACCGAGGACTATAGAGCTCGAAAAGTAGTGTGAAATCAAGCTAAAAATCACCGAATTCAGAACTTGGAGTCAACGGATATTCATAAAACCGTTTACGTAAAGAAACCACATTTCGCGGCTAACTAGGTGAAACGAGACCTACACGACACGAGTTCTGAAATCAAAATCCGAAACGTTAGGATTGTAGAGCTCGAAAAGTAGTGTGAAATCAAGCTAAAAATCACCGAATTCAGAACTCGGAGTCAATGGATATTCAGAAAACCGTTTACGTAAAGAAACCACATTTCGCGGCTAAATAGGTGAATCGAGAACTACAAGCCACGAGTTCTGAAATCAAAATCCGAAAACCAGGATTGTAGAGCTCGAAAAGTAGTGGGAAATCAAGCTAAAAATCACCGAATTCAGAACTCGGAGTCAAAGGATATTCATAAAACCGTTTACGTAAAGAAACCACATTTCGCGGCTAACTAGGTGAAACGAGACCTACACGCCACGAGTTCTGAAATCAAAATCCGAAACGTTAGGATTGTAGAGCTCGAAAAGTAGTATGAAATCAAGCTAAAAATCACCAAATTCAGAACTCGGAGTCAACGGATATTCATAAAACCGTTTACGTAAAGAAACCACATTTCGCGGCTAACTAGGTGAAACGAGACCAACTAGCCACTAGTTCTGAAATTGAAATCCGAAACGCCAGGATCGTAGAGCTCGAAAACTAGTGTGAAATCAAGCTAAAAATCACAAAATTCAGAACTCGGAGTCAACGGATATTCATAAAACTGTTTACGTAAAGAAACCACATTTCGCGGCTAAATAGGTGAAACGAGACCAACTAGCCACGAGTTCTGAAATCAAAATCCGAAACACCAGGATTGTAGAGCTCGAAAAGTAGTGTGTAATCAAGCTAAAAATCACCGAATTCAGAACTTGGAGTCAACGGATATTCATAAAACTGTTTACGTAAAGAAACCACATTTCGCGGCTAAATAGGTGAAACGAGACCTACTAGCCACGAGATCTGAAATCAAAATCCGAAAACCCAGGATTGTAGAGCTCGAAAAGTAGTGTGAAATCAAGCTAAAAATCACCGAATTCAGAACTCGGAGTCAATGGATATTCATAAAACCGTTTACGTAAAGAAACCACATTTCGCGGCTAACTAGGTGAAACGAGACCAACTAGCCACGAGTTCTGAAATCAAATTCCGAAACGCCAGGATCGTAGAGCTCAAAAATTAGTGTGAAATCAAGCTAAAAATCACCGAATTCAGAACTCGGAGTCAACGGATATTCATAAAACCGTTTACGTAAAGAAACCACATTTCGCGGCTAACTAGGCGAAACGAGACCTACTAGCCCCGAGTTCTGAAATCGAAATCCGAAAACCCAGGATTGTAGAGCTCGAAAAGTAGTGTGAAATCAAACTAAAAATCACTGAATTCAGAACTCGGAGTCAACGGATATTCATAAAACCGTTTACGTAAATAAACAACATTTCGCGGCTAACTAGGTGAAACGAGACCTACTAGCCACGAGTTCTGAAATCGAAATTCGAAAACCGAGGATTATAGAGCTCGAAAAGTAGTGTGAAATCAAGCTAAAAATCACCGAATTCAGAACATGGAGTCAACGGATATTCATAAAACCGTTTACGTAAAGAAACCACATTTCGCGGCTAACTAGGTGAAACGAGACCTACACGCCAAGAGTTCTGAAATCAAAATCCGAAATGTTAGGATTGTAGAGCTCGAAAAGTAGTGTGAAATCAAGCTAAAAATCACCGAATTCCGAACTCGGAGTCAACGGATATTCAGAAAACCGTTTACGTAAAGAAACCACATTTCGCGGCTAAATAGGTGAATCGAAACCTACAAGCCATGAGTTCTGAAATCAAAATCCAAAACGTTAGGATTTTAGAGCTCGAAAATTAGTGTGAAATCAAGCTAAAAATCACCGAATTCAGAACTCGGAGTCAACGGATATTCATAAAACCATTTACGTAAAGAAACCACATTTCGCGGCTAACTAGGTGAAACAAGACCTACTAGCCACTAGTTCTGAAATTGAAATCCGAAACGCCAGGATCGTAGAGCTCGAAAACTAGTGTGAAATCAAGCTAAAAATCACCAAATTCAGAACTCGGAGTCAACGGATATTCATAAAACTGTTTACGTAAAGAAACCACATTTCGCGGCTAAATAGGTGAAACGAGACCAACTAGCCACGAGTTCTGAAATCAAAATCCGAAACGCCAGGATTGTAGAGCTCGAAAAGTAGTGTGTAATCAAGCTAAAAATCACCGAATTCAGAACTTGGATTCAACGGATATTCATAAAACTGTTTACGTAAAGAAACCACATTTCGCGGCTAAATAGGTGAAACGAGACCTACTAGCCACGAGATCTGAAATCAAAATCCGAAAACCCAGGATTGTAGAGCTCGAAAATTAGTGTGAAATCAAGATAAAAATCACCGAATTCAGAACTCGGAGTCAACGGATATTCATAAAACCGTTTACGTAAAGAAAACACATTTCGCGGCTAACTAGGTGAAACGAGACCAAGTAGCCACGAGTTCTGAAATCAAATTCCGAAACGCTAGGATCGTAGAGCTCGAAAATTAGTGTGAAATCAAGCTAAAAATCACCGAATTCAGAACTCGGAGTCAACGGATATTCATAAAACCGTTTACGTAAAGAAACCACATTTCGCGGCTAACTAGGTGAAACGAGACCTACTAGCCCCGAGTTCTGAAATCGAAATCCGAAAACCCAGGATTGTAGAGCTCGAAAAGTAGTGTGAAATCAAACTAAAAATCACTGAATTCAGAACTCGGAGTCAATGGATATTCATAAAACCGTTTACGTAAATAAACAACATTTCGCGGCTAACTAGGTGAAACGAGACCTACTAGCCACGAGTTCTGAAATCGAAATCCGAAAACCGAGGACTATAGAGCTCGAAAAGTAGTGTGAAATCAAGCTAAAAATCACCGAATTCAGAACTTGGAGTCAACGGATATTCATAAAACCGTTTACGTAAAGAAACCACATTTCGCGGCTAACTAGGTGAAACGAGACCTACACGACACGAGTTCTGAAATCAAAATCCGAAACGTTAGGATTGTAGAGCTCGAAAAGTAGTGTGAAATCAAGCTAAAAATCACCGAATTCAGAACTCGGAGTCAATGGATATTCAGAAAACCGTTTACGTAAAGAAACCACATTTCGCGGCTAAATAGGTGAATCGAGAACTACAAGCCACGAGTTCTGAAATCAAAATCCGAAAACCAGGATTGTAGAGCTCGAAAAGTAGTGGGAAATCAAGCTAAAAATCACCGAATTCAGAACTCGGAGTCAAAGGATATTCATAAAACCGTTTACGTAAAGAAACCACATTTCGCGGCTAACTAGGTGAAACGAGACCTACACGCCACGAGTTCTGAAATCAAAATCCGAAACGTTAGGATTGTAGAGCTCGAAAAGTAGTGTGAAATCAAGCTAAAAATCACCAAATTCAGAACTCGGAGTCAATGGATATTCATAAAACCGTTTACGTAAAGAAACCACATTTCGCGGCTAACTAGGTGAAACGAGACCAACTAGCCACTAGTTCTGAAATTGAAATCCGAAACGCCAGGATCGTAGAGCTCGAAAACTAGTGTGAAATCAAGCTAAAAATCACCAAATTCAGAACTCGGAGTCAACGGATATTCATAAAACTGTTTACGTAAAGAAACCACATTTCGCGGCTAAATAGGTGAAACGAGACCAACTAGCCACGAGTTCTGAAATCAAAATCCGAAACACCAGGATTGTAGAGCTCGAAAAGTAGTGTGTAATCAAGCTAAAAATCACCGAATTCAGAACTTGGAGTCAACGGATATTCATAAAACTGTTTACGTAAAGAAACCACATTTCGCGGCTAAATAGGTGAAACGAGACCTACTAGCCACGAGATCTGAAATCAAAATCCGAAAACCCAGGATTGTAGAGCTCGAAAAGTAGTGTGAAATCAAGCTAAAAATCACCGAATTCAGAACTCGGAGTCAACGGATATTCATAAAACCGTTTACGTAAAGAAACCACATTTCGCGGCTAACTAGGTGAAACGAGACCAACTAGCCACGAGTTCTGAAATCAAATTCCGAAACGCCAGGATCGTAGAGCTCAAAAATTAGTGTGAAATCAAGCTAAAAATCACCGAATTCAGAACTCGGAGTCAACGGATATTCATAAAACCGTTTACGTAAAGAAACCACATTTCGCGGCTAACTAGGTGAAACGAGACCTACTAGCCCCGAGTTCTGAAATCGAAATCCGAAAACCCAGGATTGTAGAGCTCGAAAAGTAGTGTGAAATCAAACTAAAAATCACTGAATTCAGAACTCGGAGTCAACGGATATTCATAAAACCGTTTACGTAAATAAACAACATTTCGCGGCTAACTAGGTGAAACGAGACCTACTAGCCACGAGTTCTGAAATCGAAATTCGAAAGCCGAGGATTATAGAGCTCGAAAAGTAGTGTGAAATCAAGCTAAAAATCACCGAATTCAGAACATGGAGTCAACGGATATTCATAAAACCGTTTACGTAAAGAAACCACATTTCGCGGCTAACTAGGTGAAACGAGACCTACACGCCAAGAGTTCTGAAATCAAAATCCGAAATGTTAGGATTGTAGAGCTCGAAAAGTAGTGTGAAATCAAGCTAAAAATCACCGAATTCCGAACTCGGAGTCAACGGATATTCAGAAAACCGTTTACGTAAAGAAACCACATTTCGCGGCTAAATAGGTGAATCGAAACCTACAAGCCATGAGTTCTGAAATCAAAATCCGAAACGTTAGGATTGTAGAGCTCGAAAATTAGTGTGAAATCAAGCTAAAAATCACCGAATTCAGAACTCGGAGTCAACGGATATTCATAAAACCATTTACGTAAAGAAACCACATTTCGCGGCTAACTAGGTGAAACAAGACCTACTAGCCACTAGTTCTGAAATTGAAATCCGAAACGCCAGGATCGTAGAGCTCGAAAACTAGTGTGAAATCAAGCTAAAAATCACCAAATTCAGAACTCGGAGTCAACGGATATTCATAAAACTGTTTACGTAAAGAAACCACATTTCGCGGCTAAATAGGTGAAACGAGACCAACTAGCCACAAGTTCTGAAATCAAAATCCGAAACGCCAGGATTGTAGAGCTCGAAAAGTAGTGTGTAATCAAGCTAAAAATCACCGAATTCAGAACTTGGATTCAACGGATATTCATAAAACTGTTTACGTAAAGAAACCACATTTCGCGGCTAAATAGGTGAAACGAGACCTACTAGCCACGAGATCTGAAATCAAAATCCGAAAACCCAGGATTGTAGAGCTCGAAAAGTAGTGTGAAATCAAGATAAAAATCACCGAATTCAGAACTCGGAGTCAACGGATATTCATAAAACCGTTTACGTAAAGAAAACACATTTCGCGGCTAACTAGGTGAAACGAGACCAACTAGCCACGAGTTCTGAAATCAAATTCCGAAACGCTAGGATCGTAGAGCTCGAAAATTAGTGTGAAATCAAGCTAAAAATCACCGAATTCAGAACTCGGAGTCAACGGATATTCATAAAACCGTTTACGTAAAGAAACCACATTTCGCGGCTAACTAGGTGAAACGAGACCTACTAGCCCCGAGTTCTGAAATCGAAAACCGAAAACCCAGGATTGTAGAGCTCGAAAAGTAGTGTGAAATCAAACTAAAAATCACTGAATTCAGAACTCGTAGTCAACGGATATTCATAAAACCGTTTACGTAAATAAACAACATTTCGCGGCTAACTAGGTGAAACGAGACCTACTAGCCACATGTTCTGAAATCAAAATCCGAAAACCGAGGATTATAGAGCTCGAAAAGTAGTGTGAAATCAAGCTAAAAATCACCGAATTCAGAACTTGGAGTCAACGGATATTCATAAAACCGTTTACGTAAAGAAACCACATTTCGCGGCTAACTAGGTGAAACGAGACCTACACGCCACGAGTTCTGAAATCAAAATCCGAAACGTTAGGATTGTAGAGCTCGAAAAGTATTGTGAAATCAAGCTAAAAATCACCGAATTCAGAACTCGGAGTCAACGGATATTCAGAAAACCGTTTACGTAAAGAAACCACATTTCGCGGCTAAATAGGTCAATCGAGACCTACAAGCCACGAGTTCTGAAATCAAAATCCGAAACGTTAGGATTGTAGAGCTCGAAAATTAGTGTGAAATCAAGCTAAAAATCACCGAATTCAGAACTCGGAGTCAACGGATATTTATAAAACCGTTTACGTAAAGAAACCACATTTCGCGGCTAACTAGGTGAAACAAGACCTACTAGCCACTAGTTCTGAAATTGAAATCCGAAACGCCAGGATCGTAGAGCTCGAAAACTAGTGTGAAATCAAGCTAAAAATCACCAAATTCAGAACTCGGAGTCAACGGATATTCATAAAACTGTTTACGTAAAGAAACCACATTTCGCGGCTAAATAGGTGAAACGAGACCAACTAGCCACGAGTTCTGAAATCAAAATTCGAAACGCCGGGATTGTAGAGCTCGAAAAGTAGTGTGTAATAAAGCTAATAATCACCGAATTCAGAACTTGGAGTCAACGGATATTCATAAAACTGTTTACGTAAAGAAACCACATTTCGCGGCTAAATAGGTGAAACGAGACCTACTAGCCACGAGATCTGAAATCAAAATCCGAAAACCCAGGATTGTAGAGCTCGAAAAGTAGTGTGAAATCAAGCTAAAAATCACCGAATTCAGAACTCGGAGTCAACGGATATTCATAAAACCGTTTACGTAAAGAAACCACATTTCGCGGCTAACTAGGTGAAACGAGACCAACTAGCCACGAGTTCTGAAATCAAATTCCGAAACACCAGGATCGTAGAGCTCAAAAATTAGTGTGAAATCAAGCTAAAAATCACCGAATTCAGAACTCGGAGTCAACGGATATTCATAAAACCGTTTACGTAAAGAAACCACATTTCGCGGCTAACTAGGTGAAACGAGACCTACTAGCCCCGAGTTCTGAAATCGAAATCCGAAAACCCAGGATTGTAGAGCTCGAAAAGTAGTGTGAAATCAAGCTAAAAATCACTGAATTCAGAACTCGGAGTCAACGGATATTCATAAAACCGTTTACGTAAATAAACAACATTTTGCGGCTAACTAGGTTAAACGAGACCTACTAGCCACGAGTTCTGAAATCGAAATCCGAAAACCGAGGATTATAGAGCTCGAAAAGTAGTGTGAAATCAAGCTAAAAATCACCGAATTCAGAACTCGGAGTCAACGGATATTCATAAAACCGTATACGTAAAGAAACCACATTTCGCGGCTAACTAGGTGAAACGAGACCTACACGCCACGAGTTCTGGAATCAAAATCCGAAACATTAGGATTGTAGAGCTCGAAAAGTAGTGTGAAATCAAGCTAAAAATCACCGAATTCAGAACTCGGAGTAAACGGATATTCATAAAACCGTTTACGTAAAGAAACCACATTTTGCGGCTAACTAGGTGAAACAAGACCTACTAGCCACGAGATCTGAAATCAAAATCCGAAAACCCAGGATTGTAGAGCTCGAAAAGTAGTGTGAAATCAAGCTAAAAATCACCGAATTCAGAACTCGGAGTCAACGGATATTCATAAAACCGTTTACGTAAAGAAACAACATTTCGCGGCTAACTAGGTGAAACGAGACCAACTAGCCACGAGTTCTGAAATCAAATTCCGAAACGCCAGGGTCGTAGAGCTCGAAAATTAGTGTGAAATCAAGCTAAAAATCACCGAATTCAGAACTCGGAGTCAACGGATATTCATAAAACCGTTTACGTAAAGAAACCACATTTCGCGGCTAACTAGGTGAAACGAGACCTACACGCCACGAGTTCTGAAATCAAAATCCGAAACGTTAGGAATGTAGAGCTCGAAAAGTAGTGTGAAATCAAGCTAAAAATCACCGAATTCAGAACTCGGAGTCAACGGATATTCAGAAAACCGTTTACGTAAAGAAACCACATTTCGCGGCTAAATAGGTGAAACGAGACCAACTAGCCACGAGTTCTGAAATCAAAATCCGAAATTCCAGGATTGTAGAGCTCGAAAAGTAGTGTTTAATCAAGCTAAAAATCACCGAATTCAGAACTTGGAGTAGACGGATATTCATAAAACTGTTTACGTAAAGAAACCACATTTCGCGGCTAAATAGGTGAAACGAGACCTACTAGCCACGAGATCAGAAATCAAAATCCGAAAACCAAGGATTGTAGAGCTCGAAAAGTAGTGTGAAATCAAGCTAAAAATCACCGAATTCAGAACTCGGAGTCACGGATATTCATAAAACCGTTTACGTAAAGAAACCACATTTCGCGGCTAACTAGGTGAAACGAAACCTACTAGCCACGAGTTCTGAAATCAAAATCCGAAAACCGAGGATTATAGAGCTCGAAAAGTAGTGTGAAATCAAGCTAAAAATCACCGAATTCAGAACTTCGAGTCAACGGATATTCATAAAACCGTTTACGTAAAGAAACCACATTTCGCGGCTAACTAGGTGAAACGATACCTACACGCCACGAGTTCTGAAATCAAAATCCGAAACGTTAGGATTGTAGAGCTCAAAAAGTAGTGTGAAATCAAGCTAAAAATCACCGAATTCAGAACTCGGAGTCAACGGATATTCAGAAAACCGTTTACGTAAAGAAACCACATTTCGCGGCTAAATAGGTGAATCGAGACCTACAAGCCACGAGTTCTGAAATCAAAATCCGAAAACCAGGATTGTAGAGCTCGAAAAGTAGTGTGAAATCAAGCTAAAAATCACCGAATTCAGAACTCGGAGTCAAAGGATATTCATAAAACCGTTTACGTAAAGAAACCACATTTCGCGGCTAAATAGGTGAAACGAGACCAACTAGCCAGGAGTTCTGAAATCAAAATCCAAAACACCAGGATTGTAGAGCTCGAAAAGTAGTGTGTAATTAAGCTAAAAATCACCGAATTCAGAACTCGGAGTCAACGAATATTCATAAAACCGTTTATGTAAAGAAACTACATTTTGCGGCTAACTAGGTGAAAATAGACCTACTAGCCACGAGTTCTGAAATCAAAATCCGAAATGCCAGGATTGTAGAGCTCGAAAAGTAGTGTGAAATCAAGCTAAAAATCACCGAATTCAGAACTCGGAGTCAACGGATATTCATAAAACCGTTTACGTAAAGAAACCACATTTCGCGGCTAACTAGTTGAAACGAGACCTACTGGCCACGAGTTCTGAAATCGAAATCCGAAAACCGAGGATTATAGAGCTCGAAAAGTAGTGTGAAATCAAGCTAAAAATCACCGAATTCAGAACTCGGAGTCAACGGATATTCATAAAACCGTTTACGTAAAGAAACCACATTTCGCGGCAAACTAGGTGAAACGAGACCTACAAGCCACGAGTTCTGAAATCGAAATCCGAAAACCGAGGAATATAGAGCTCGAAAAGTAGTGTGAAATCAAGCTAAAAATCACCGAATTCAGAACTTGGAGTCAACGGATATTCATAAAACCGTTTACGTAAAGAAACCACATTTCGCGGCTAACTAGGTGAAACGAGACCTACACGCCACGAGTTCTGAAATCAAAATCCGAAACGTTAGGATTTTAGAGCTCGAAAATTAGTGTGAAATCAAGCTAAAAATCACCGAATTCAGAACTCGGAGTCAACGGATATTCATAAAACCGTTTACGTAAAGAAACCACATTTCGCGGCTAACTAGGTGAAACAAGACCTACTAGCCACTAGTTCTGAAATTGAAATCCGAAACGCCAGGATCGTAGAGCTCGAAAACTAGTGTGAAATCAAGCTAAAAATCACCAAATTCAGAACTCGGAGTCAACGGATATTCATAAAACTGTTTACGTAAAGAAACCACATTTCGCGGCTAAATAGGTGAAACGAGACCAACTAGCCACGAGTTCTGAAATCAAAATCCGAAACACCAGGATTGTAGAGCTCGAAAAGTAGTGTGTAATCAAGCTAAAAATCACCGAATTCAGAACTTGGAGTCAACGGATATTCATAAAACTGTTTACGTAAAGAAACCACATTTCGCGGCTAAATAGGTGAAACGAGACCTACTAGCCACGAGATCTAAAATCAAAATCCGAAAACCCAGGATTGTAGAGCTCGAAAAGTAGTGTGAAATCAAGCTAAAAATCACCGAATTCAGAACTCGGAGTCAACGGATATTCATAAAACCGTTTACGTAAAGAAACCACATTTCGCGGCTATCTAGGTGAAACGAGACCAACTAGCCACGAGTTCTGAAATCAAATTCCGAAACGCCAGGATCGTAGAGCTCGAAAATTAGTGTGAAATCAAGCTAAAAATCACCGAATTCAGAACTCGGAGTCAACGGATATTCATAAAACCGTTTACGTAAAGAAACCACATTTCGCGGCTAACTAGGTGAAACGAGACCTACTAGCCCCGAGTTCTGAAATCGAAATCCGAAAACCCAGGATTGTAGAGCTCGAAAAGTAGTGTGAAATCAAACTAAAAATCACTGAATTCAGAACTCGGAGTCAACGAATATTCATAAAACCGTTTACGTAAATAAACAACATTTCGCGGCTAACTAGGTGAAACGAGACCTACTAGCCACGAGTTCTGAAATCGAAATCCGAAAACCGAGGATTATAGAGCTCGAAAAGTAGTGGGAAATCAAGCTAAAAATCACCGAATTCAGAACATGGAGTCAACGGATATTCATAAAACCGTTTACGTAAAGAAACCACATTTCGCGGCTAACTAGGTGAAACGAGACCTACACGCCACGAGTTCTGAAATCAAAATCCGAAACGTTAGGATTGTAGAGCTCGAAAAGTAGTGTGAAATCAAGCTAAAAATCACCGAATTCAGAACTCGGAGTCAACGGATATTCATAAAACCGTTTACGTAAAGAAACCACATTTCGCGGCTAAATAGGTGAATCGAGACCTACACGCCACGAGTTCTGAAATCAAAATCCGAAACGTTAGGATTGTAGAGCTCGAAAATTAGTGTGAAATCAAGCTAAAAATCACCGAATTCAGAACTCGGAGACAACGGATATTCATAAAACCGTTTAGGTAAAGAAACCACATTTCGCGGCTAACTAGGTGAAACAAGACCTACTAGCCACTAGTTCTGAAATTGAAATCCGAAACGCCAGGATCGTAGAGCTCGAAAACTAGTGTGAAATCAAGCTAAAAATCACCAAATTCAGAACTCGGAGTCAACGGATATTCATAAAACTGTTTACGTAAAGAAACCACATTTCGCGGCTAAATAGGTGAAACGAGACCAACTAGCCACGAGTTCTGAAATCAAAATCCGAAACGCCAGGATTGTAGAGCTCGAAAAGTAGTGTGTAATCAAGCTAAAAATCACCGAATTCAGAACTTGGAGTCAACGGATATTCATAAAACTGTTTACGTAAAGAAACCACATTTCGCGGCTAAATAGGTGAAACGAGACCTACTAGCCACGAGATCTGAAATCAAAATCCGAAAACCCAGGATTGTAGATCTCGAAAAGTAGTGTGAAATCAAGCTAAAAATCAACGAATTCAGAACTCGGAGTCAACGGATATTCATAAAACCGTTTACGTAAAGAAACCACATTTTCGCGGCTAACTAGGTGAAACGAGACCAACTAGCCACGAGTTCTGAAATCAAATTCCGAAACGCCAGGATCGTAGAGCTCGAAAATTAGTGTGAAATCAAGCTAAAAATCACCGAATTCAGAATTCGGAGTCAACGGATATTCATAAAACCGTTTACGTAAAGAAACCACATTTCGCGGCTAACTAGGTGAAACGAGACCTACTAGCCCCGAGTTCTGAAATCGAAATCCGATAACCCAGGATTGTAGAGCTCGAAAAGTAGTGTGAAATCAACCTAAAAATCACTGAATTCAGAACTCGGAGTCAACGGATATTCATAAAACCGTTTACGTAAATAAACAACATTTCGCGGCTAACTAGGTGAAACGAGACCTACTAGCCACGAGTTCTGAAATCGAAATCCGAAAACCGAGGATTATAGAGCTCGAAAAGTAGTGTGAAATCAAGCTAAAAATCACCGAATTCAGAACATGGAGTCAACGGATATTCATAAAACCGTTTACGTAAAGAAACCACATTTCGCGGCTAACTAGGTGAAACGAGACCTACACGCCACGAGTTCTGAAATCAAAATCCGAAACGTTAGGATTGTAGAGCTCGAAAAGTAGTGTGAAATCAAGCTAAAAATCACCGAATTCAGAACTCGGAGTCAACGGATATTCAGAAAACCGTTTACGTAAAGAAACCACATTTCGCGGCTAAATAGGTGAATCGAGACCTACAAGCCACGAGTTCTGAAATCAAAATCCGAAACGTTAGGATTGTAGAGCTCGAAAATTAGTGTGAAATCAAGCTAAAAATCACCGAATTCAGAACTCGGAGACAACGGATATTCATAAAACCGTTTAGGTAAAGAAACCACATTTCGCGGCTAACTAGGTGAAACAAGACCTACTATCCACTAGTTCTGAAATTGAAATCCGAAACGCCAGGATCGTAGAGCTCGAAAACTAGAGTGAAAACAAGCTAAAAATCACCAAATTCAGAACTCGGAGTCAACGGATATTCATAAAACTGTTTACGTAAAGAAACCACATTTCGCTGCTAAATAGGTGAAATGAGACCAACTAGCCACGAGTTCTGAAATCAAAATCCGAAACTCCAGGATTGTAGAGCTCGAAAAGTAGTGTGTAATCAAGCTAAAAATCACCGAATTCAGAACTTGGAGTCAACGGATATTCATAAAACTGTTTACGTAAAGAAACCACATTTTGCGGCTAAATAGGTGAAACGAGACCTACTAGCCACGAGATCTGAAATCAAAATCCGAAAACCCAGGATTGTAGAGCTCGAAAAGTAGTGTGAAATCAAGCTAAAAATCACCGAATTCAGAACTCGGAGTCAACGGATATTCATAAAACCGTTTACGTAAAGAAACCACATTTCGCGGCTAACTAGGTGAAACGAGACCAACTAGCCACGAGTTCTGAAATCAAATTCCGAAACGCCAGGATCGTAGAGCTCGAAAATTAGTGTGAAATCAAGCTAAAAATCACCGAATTCAGAACTCGGAGTCAACGGATATTCATAAAACCGTTTACGTAAAGAAACCACATTTCGCGGCTAACTAGGTGAAACGAGACCTACTAGCCCCGAGTTCTGAAATCGAAATCCGAAAACCCAGGATTGTAGAGCTCGAAAAGTAGTGTGAAATCAAACTAAAAATCACTGAATTCAGAACTCGGAGTCAATGGATATTCATAAATTCGTTTACGTAAATAAACAACATTTCGCGGCTAACTAGGTGAAACGAGACCTACTAGCCACGAGTTCTGAAATCGAAATCCGAAAACCGAGGATTATAGAGCTCGAAAAGTAGTGTGAAATCAAGCTAAAAATCACCGAATTCAGAACTTGGAGTCAACGGATATTCATAAAACCGTTTACGTAAAGAAACCACATTTCGCGGCTAACTAGGTGAAACGAGACTTACACGCCACGAGTTCTGAAATCAAAATCCGAAACGTTAGGATTGTAGAGCTCGAAAAGTAGTGTGAAATCAAGCTAAAAATCACCGAATTCAGAACTCGGAGTCAACGGATATTAAGAAAACCGTTTACGTAAATAAACCACATTTCGCGGCTAAATAGGTGAATCGAGACCTACAAGCTACGAGTTCTGAAATCAAAATCCGAAAACCAGGATTGTAGAGCTCGAAAAGTAGTGTGAAATCAAGCTAAAAATCACCGAATTCAGAACTCGGAGTCAAAGGATATTCATAAAACCGTTTACGTAAAGAAACCACATTTCGCGGCTAAATAGGTGAAACGAGACCAACTAGCCACGAGTTCTGAAATCAAAATCCAAAATGCCAGGATTGTAGAGCTCGAAAAGTAGTGTGTAATTAAGCTAAAAATCACCGAATTCAGAACTCGGAGTCAACGAATATTCATAAAACCGTTTATGTAAAGAAACCACATTTTGCGGCTAACTAGGTGAAAATAGACCTACTAGCCACGAGTTCTGAAATCAAAATCCGAAATGCCAGGATTGTAGAGCTCGAAAAGTAGTGTGAAATCAAGCTAAAAATCACCGAATTCAGAACTCGCAGTCAACGGATATTCATAAAACCGTTTACGTAAAGAAACCACATTTCGCGGCTAACTAGTTGAAACGAGACCTACTGGCCCCGAGTTCTGAAATCGAAATCCGAAAACCGAGGATTATAGAGCTCGAAAAGTAGTGTGAAATCAAGCTAAAAATCACTGAATTCAGAACACGGAGTCAACGGATATTCATAAAACCGTTTACATAAAGAAACCACATTTCGCGGCAAACTAGGTGAAACGAGACCTACAAGCCACGAGTTCTGAAATCGAAATCCGAAAAATGAGGATTATAGAGCTCGAAAAGTAGTGTGAAATCAAGCTAAAAATCACCGAATTCAGAACTCGGAGTCAACGGATATTCATAAAACCGTTTACGTAAAGAAACCACATTTCGCGGCTAACTAGGTGAAACGAGACCTACACGCCACGAGTTCTGAAATCAAAATCCGAAACGTTAGGATTGTAGAGCTCGAAAAGTAGTGTGAAATCAAGCTAAAAATCACCGAATTCAGAACTCGGAGTCAACGGATATTCAGAAAACCGTTTACGTAAAGAAACCACATTTCGCGGCTAAATAGGTGAATCGAGACCTACAAGCCACGAGTTCTGAAATCAAAATCCGAAACGTTAGGATTGTAGAGCTCGAAAATTAGTGTGAAATCAAGCTAAAAATCACCGAATTCAGAACTCGGAGTCAACGGATATTCATAAAACCGTTTACGTAAAGAAACCACATTTCGCGGCTAACTAGGTGAAACAGGACCTACTAGCCACTAGTTCTGAAATTGAAATCCGAAACGCCAGGATCGTAGAGCTCGAAAACTAGTGTGAAATCAAGCTAAAAATCACCAAATTCAGAACTCGGAGTCAACGGATATTCATAAAACTGTTTACGTAAAGAAACCACATTTCGCGGCTAAATAGGTGAAACGAGACCAACTAGCCACGAGTTCTGAAATCAAAATCCGAAACGCCAGGATTGTAGAGCTCGAAAAGTAGTGTGTAATCAAGCTAAAAATCACCGAATTCAGAACTTGGAGTCAACGGATATTCATAAAACTGTTTACGTAAAGAAACCACATTTCGCGGCTAAATAGGTGAAACGAGACCTACTAGCCACGAGATCTGAAATCAAAATCCGAAAACCCAGGATTGTAGAGCTCGAAAAGTAGTGTGAAATCAAGCTAAAAATCACCGAATTCAGAACTCGGAGTCAACGGATATTCAGAAAACCGTTTACGTAAAGAAACCACATTTCGCGGCTAAATAGGTGAATCGAGACCTACAAGCCACGAGTTCTGAAATCAAAATCCGAAACGTTAGGATTGTAGAGCTCGAAAATTAGTGTGAAATCAAGCTAAAAATCACCAAATTCAGAACTCGGAGTCAACGGATATTCATAAAACCGTTTACGTAAAGAAACCACATTTCGCGGCTAACTAGGTGAAACAAGACCTACTAGCCACTAGTTCTGAAATTGAAATCCGAAATGCCAGGATCGTAGAGCTCGAAAACTAGTGTGAAATCAAGCTAAAAATCACCAAATTCAGAACTCGGAGTCAACGGATATTCATAAAACTGTTTACGTAAAGAAACCACATTTCGCGGCTAAATAGGTGAAACGAGACCAACTAGCCACGAGTTCTGAAATCAAAATCCGAAATGCCAGGATTGTAGAGCTTGAAAAGTAGTGTGTAATCAAGCTAAAAATCACCGAATTCAGAACTTGGAGTCAACGGATATTCATAAAACTGTTTACGTAAAGAAACCACATTTCGCGGCTAACTAGGTGAAACGAGACCTACACGCCACGAGTTCTGAAATCAAAATCCGAAACGTTAGGATTGTAGAGCTCGAAAAGTAGTGTGAAATCAAGCTAAAAATCACCGAATTCAGAACTCGGAGTCAACGGATATTCAGAAAACCGTTTACGTAAAGAAACCACATTTCGCGGCTAAATAGGTGAATCGAGACCTACAAGCCACGAGTTCTGAAATCAAAATCCGAAACGTTAGGATTGTAGAGCTCGAAAATTAGTGTGAAATCAAGCTAAAAATCACCGAATTCAGAACTCGGAGTCAACGGATATTCATAAAACCGTTTACGTAAAGAAACCACATTTCGCGGCTAACTAGGTGAAACAAGACCTACTAGCCACTAGTTCTGAAATTGAAATCCGAAACGCCAGGATCGTAGAGCTCGAAAACTAGTGTGAAATCAAGCTAAAAATCACCAAATTCAGAACTCGGAGTCAACGGATATTCATAAAACTGTTTACGTAAAGAAACCACATTTCGCGGCTAAATAGGTGAAACGAGACCAACTAGCCACGAGTTCTGAAATCAAAATCCGAAACGCCAGGATTGTAGAGCTCGAAAAGTAGTGTGTAATCAAGCTAAAAATCACCGAATTCAGAACTTGGAGTCAACGGATATTCATAAAACTGTTTACGTAAAGAAACCACATTTCGCGGCTAAATAGGTGAAACGAGACCTACTAGCCACGAGATCTGAAATCAAAATCCGAAAACCCAGGATTGTAGAGCTCGAAAAGTAGTGTGAAATCAAGCTAAAAATCACCGAATTCAGAACTCGGAGTCAACGGATATTCATAAAACCGTTTACGTAAAGAAACCACATTTCGCGGCTAACTAGGTGAAACGAGACCAACTAGCCACGAGTTCTGAAATCAAATTCCGAAACGCCAGGATCGTAGAGCTCGAAAATTAGTGTGAAATCAAGCTAAAAATCACCGAATTCAGAACTCGGAGTCAACGGATATTCATAAAACCGTTTACGTAAAGAAACCACATTTCGCGGCTAACTAGGTGAAACGAGACCTACTAGCCCCGAGTTCTGAAATCAAAATCTGAAAACCCAGGATTGTAGAGCTCGAAAAGTAGTGTGAAATCAAGCTAAAAATCACTGAATTCAGAACTCGGAGTCAACGGATATTCATAAAACCGTTTACGTAAATAAACAACATTTCGCGGCTAACTAGGTGAAACGAGACCTACTAGCCACGAGTTCTGAAATCGAAATCCAAAAATCGAGGATTATAGAGCTGGAAAAGTAGTGTGAAATCAAGCTAAAAATCACCGAATTCAGAACTTGGAGTCAACGGATATTCATAAAACCGTTTACGTAAGGAAACCACATTTCGCGGCTAACTAGGTGAAACGAGACCTACAAGCCACGAGTTCTGAAATCAAAATCCGAAACGTTAGGATTGTAGAGCTCGAAAAGTAGTGTGAAATCAAGCTAAAAATCACCGAATTCAGAACTCTGAGTCAACGGATATTCAGAAAACCGTTTACGTAAAGAAACCACATTTCGCGGCTAAATAGGTGAATTGAGACCTACAAGCCACGAGTTCTGAAATCAAAATCCGAAATTCCAGGATGGTAGAGCTCGAAAAGTAGTGTGAAATCAAGCTAAAAATCACCGAATTCAGAACTCGGAGTCAACGGATATTCGTAAAACCGTTTACGTAAAGAAACCACATTTCGCGGCTAACTAGGTGAAACGAGACCAACTAGCCACGAGTTCTGAAATCAAAATCCGAAACGCCAGGATTGTAGAGCTCGAAAAGTAGTGTGTAATCAAGCTAAAAATCACCGAATTCAGAACTTGGAGTCAACGGATATTCATAAAACTGTTTACGTAAAGAAACCACATTTCGTGGCTAAATAGGTGAAATGAGACCTACTAGCCACGAGATCCAAAATCAAAATCCGAAATTCCAGGATGGTAGAGCTCGAAAAGTAGTGTGAAATCAAGCTAAAAATCACCGAATTCAGAACTCGGAGTCAAAGGATATTCATAAAACCGTTTACGTAAAGAAACCACATTTCGCGGCTAACTAGGTGAAACGAGACCTACTAGCCCCGAGTTCTGAAATCAAAATCTGAAAACCCAGGATTGTAGAGCTCGAAAAGTAGTGTGAAATCAAGCTAAAAATCACCGAATTCAGAACTCGGAGTGAACGGATATTCATAAAACCGTTTACGTAAAGAAACCACATTTCGCGGCAAACTAGGTGAAACGAGACCAACTAGCCACGAGTTCTGAAATCAAATTCCGAAAAGCCAGGATCGTAGAGCTCGAAAATTAGTGTGAAATCAAGCTAAAAATCACCGAATTCAGAACTCGGAGTCAACGGATATTTATAAAACCGTTTACGTAAAGAAACCACATTTCGCGGCTAACTAGGTTAAACGAGACCTACTAGCCACGAGTTCTGAAATCGAAATCCGAAAATCGAGGATTATAGAGCTCGAAAAGTAGTGTGAAATCAAGCTAAAAATCACCGAATTTAGAACTAGGAGTCAACGGATATTCATAAAATCGTTTACGTAAGGAAACCACATTTTGCGGCTAACTAGGTGAAACGAGACCTACAAGCCACGAGTTCTGAAATCAAAATCCGAAACGTTAGGATTGTAGAGCTCGAAAAGTAGTGTGAAATCAAGCTAAAAATCACCGAATTCAGAACTCTGAGTCAACGGATATTCAGAAAACCGTTTACGTAAAGAAACCACATTTCGCGGCTAAATAGGTGAATTGAGACCTACAAGCCACGAGTTCTGAAATCAAAATCCGAAATTCCAGGATGGTAGAGCTCGAAAAGTAGTGTGAAATCAAGCTAAAAATCACCGAATTCAGAACTCGGAGTCAACGGATATTCGTAAAACCGTTTACGTAAAGAAACCACATTTCGCGGCTAACTAGGTGAAACGAGACCAACTAGCCACGAGTTCTGAAATAAAAATCCGAA
The DNA here is from genome assembly GCA_963580455.1 of Euonymus europaeus. Lineage (NCBI taxonomy): Eukaryota > Viridiplantae > Streptophyta > Magnoliopsida > Celastrales > Celastraceae > Euonymus > Euonymus europaeus. The sequence continues at coordinate 74,951 of OY756969.1, read as the reverse complement.
ACACCAGGATTGTAGAGCTCGAAAAGTAGTGTGTAATCAAGCTAAAAATCACCGAATTCAGAACTTGGGGTCAACGGATATTCATAAAACTGTTTACGTAAAGAAACCACAATTCGTGGCTAAATAGGTGAAACGAGACCTACTAGCCACGAGATCTAAAATCAAAATCCGAAATTCCAGGATGGTAGAGCTCGAAAAGTAGTGTGAAATCAAGTTAAAAATCACCGAATTCAGAACTCGGAGTCAAAGGATATTCATAAAACCGTTTACGTAAAGAAACCACATTTCGCGGCTAACTAGGTGAAACGAGACCTACTAGCCCCGAGTTCTGAAATCAAAATCCGAAATGTTAGGATTGTAGAGCTCGAAAAGTAGTGTGAAATCAAGCTAAAAATCACCGAATTCAGAACTCGGAGTCAATGGATATTCATAAAACCGTTTCCATAAAGAAACCATATTTCGCGGCTAACTAGGTGAAATGATCCCTACTAGCCCCGAGTTCTGAAATCGAAATCCGAAAACCCAGGATTGTAGAGCTCGAAAAGTAGTGTGAAATCAAGCTAAAAATCACTGAATTCAGAACTCGGAGTCAACGGATATTCATAAAACCGTTTACGTAAATAAACCACATTTCGCGGCTAACTAGGTGCAACGAGACCTACTAGCCACGAGTTCTGAAATCGAATTCCGAAAACCGAGGATTATAGAGCTCGAAAAGTAGTGTGAAATCAAGCTAAAAATCACCGAATTCAGAACTTGGAGTCAACGGATATTCATAAAACCGTTTACGTAAAGAAACCACATTTCGCGGCTAACTAGGTGAAACGAGACCTACAAGCCACGAGTTCTGAAATCTAAATCCGAAATGTTAGGATTGTAGAGCTCGAAAAGTAGTGTGAAATCAAGCTAAAAATCACCGAATTCAGAACTCGGAGTCAACGGATATTCAGAAAACCGTTTACGTAAAAAAACCACATTTCGCGGCTAAATAGGTGAATCGAGACATACAAGCCACGAGTTCTGAAATCAAAATCCGAAATATCAGGATGGTAGAGCTCGAAAAGTAGTGTGAAATCAAGCTAAAAATCACCGAATTCAGAACTTGGAGTCAACGGATATTCATAAAACCGTTTACGTAAAGAAACCACATTTCGCGGCTAACTAGGTGAAACGAGACCTACAAGCCACGAGTTCTGAAATCAAAATCCGAAATGATAGGATTGTAGAGCTCGAAAAGTAGTGTGAAATCAAGCTAAAAATCACCGAATTCAGAACTCGGAGTCAACGGCTATTCAGAAAACCGTTTACGTAAAGAAACCACATTTCGTGGCTAAATAGGTGAATCGAGACCTGCTAGCCACGAGTTCTGAAATCAAAATCCGAAATTCCAGGATGGTAGAGCTCGAAAAGTAGTGTGAAATCAATCTAAAAATCACCGAATTCAGAACTCGGAGTCAAAGGATATTCATAAAACCGTTTACGTAAAGAAACCACATTTTGCGGCTAACTAGGTGAAACGAGAACTACTAGCTACGAGTTCTGAAATCGAAATCCGAAAACCGAGGATTATAGAGCTCGAAAAGTAGTGTGAAATCAAGCTAAAAATCACCGAATTCAGAACTCGGAGTCAACGGCTATTCATAAAACCGTTTACGTAAAGAAACCACATTTCGCGGCTAACTAGGTGAAACGAGACCTACTAGCTACAAGTTCTGAAATCGAAATCCGAAAAACGAGGATTATAGAGCTCGAAAAGTAGTGTGAAATCAAGCAAAAAATCACCGAATTCAGAACTCGGAGTCAAAGGATATTCATAAAACCGTTTACGTAAAGAAACCACATTTCGCGGCTAACTAGGTGAAACGAGACCTACTAGCTACGAGTTCTGAAATCGAAATCCGAAAACCGAGGATTATAGAGCTCGAAAAGTAGTGTGAAATCAAGATAAAAATCACTGAATTCAGAACTCGGAGTCAACGGATATTCATAAAACCATTTACGTAAAGAAACCACATTTCGCGGCTAACTAGGTGAAACGCGACCTGCTAGCCACGAGTTCTGAAATCGAAATCCGAAAACCCAGGATTGTAGAGCTCGAAAAGTAGTGTGAAATCAAGCTAAAAATCACCGAATTCAGAACTCGGAGTCAACGGATATTCATAAAACCGTTTACGTAAAGAAACCACTTTTCGCGGCTAAATAGGTGAAACGAGACCAACTAGCCACGAGTTCTGAAATCAAAATCCGAAACGCTAGGATGGTAGAGCTCGAAAAGTAGTGTGAAATCAAGCTAAAAATCACCGAATTCAGAACTCGGAGTCAACGGATATTCAGAAAACCGTTTACGTAAAGAAACCACATTTCACGGCTAAATAGGTGAATCGAGACCTACAAGCCACGAGTTCTGAAATCAAAATCCGAAATTCCAGGATGGTAGAGCTCGAAAAGTAGTGTGAAATCAAGCTAAAAATCACCGAATTCAGAACTCGGAGTCAAAGGATATTCATAAAACCGTTTACGTAAAGAAACCACATTTCGCGGCTAACTAGGTGAAACGAGACCTACTAGCTACGAGTTCTGAAATCGAAATCCGAAAACCGAGGATTATAGAGCTCGAAAAGTAGTGTGAAATCAAGCGAAAAATCACTGAATTCAGAACTCGGAGTCAACGGATATTCATAAAACCGTTTACGTAAAGAAACCACATTTCGTGGCTAACTAGGTGAAACGAGACCTACTAGCCACGAGTTCTGAAATCGAAATCCGAAAACCGAGGATTATAGAGCTCGAAAAGTAGTGTGAAATCAAGCTAAAAATCACCGAATTCAGAATTTGGAGTCAACGGATATTCATAAAACCGTTTACGTAAAGAAACCACATTTCGCGGCTAACTAGGTGAAACGAGACCTACAAGCCACGAGTTCTGAAATCAAAATCCGAAACGTTAGGATTGTAGAGCTCGAAAAGTAGTGTGAAATCAAGCTAAAAATCACCGAATTCAGAACTCGGAGTCAACGGATATTCAGAAAACCATTTACGTAAAGAAACCACATTTCACGGCTAAATAGGTGAATCGAGACCTACAAGCCACGAGTTCTGAAATCAAAATCCGAAATTCCAGGATGGTAGAGCTCGACAAGTAGTGTGAAATCAAGCTAAAAATCACCGAATTCAGAACTCGGAGTCAAAGGATATTCATAAAACCGTTTACGTAAAGAAACAACATTTCGCGGCTAACTAGGTGAAACGAGACCTACTAGCTACGAGTTCTGAAATCGAAATCCGAAAACCGAGGATTATAGAGCTCAAAAAGTAGTGTGAAATCAAGCTAAAAATCACTGAATTCAGAACTCGGAGTCAACGGATATTCATAAAACCATTTACGTAAAGAAACCACATTTCGCGGCTAACTAGGTGAAACGGGACCTGCTAGCCACGAGTTCTGAAATCGAAATCCGAAAACCCAGGATTGTAGAGCTCGAAAAGTAGTGTGAAATCAAGCTAAAAATCACCGAATTCAGAACTCGGAGTCAACGGATATTCAGAAAACCGTTTACGTAAAGAAACCACATTTCACGGCTAAATAGGTGAATCGAGACCTACAAGCCACGAGTTCTGAAATCAAAATCCGAAATTCCAAGATGGTAGAGCTCGAAAAGTAGTGTGAAATCAAGCTAAAAATCACCGAATTCAGAACTCGGAGTCAAAGGATATTCATAAAACCGTTTACGTAAAGAAACCACATTTCGCAGCTAACTAGGTGAAAGGAGACCTACTAGCTACGAGTTCTGAAATCGAAATTCGAAAACCGAGGATTATAGAGCTCGAAAAGTAGTATGAAATCAAGCTAAAAATCGCCGAATTCAGAACTCGGAGCCAACGGATATTCATAAAACCGTTTACGTAAAGAAACCACATTTCGCGGCTAACTAGGTGAAACGAGACCTGTAAGCCACGAGTTCTGAAATCGAAATCCGAAAACCCAGGATTGTAGAGCTCGAAAAGTAGTGTGAAATCAAGCTAAAAATCACTGAATTCAGAACTCGGAGTCAACGGATATTCATAAAACCGTTTACGTAAAGAAACCACATTTCGCGGCTAACTAGGTGAAACGAGACCTACTAGCCACGAGTTCTGAAATCGAAATACGAAAACCGAGGATTATAGAGCTCGAAAAGTAGTGTGAAATCAAGCTAAAAATCACCGAATTCAGAACTTGGAGTCAACGGATATTCATAAAACCGTTTACGTAAAGAAACCACATTTCGCAGCTAACTAGGTGAAACGAGACCTACAAGCCACGAGTTCTGAAATCAAAATCCGAAACGTTAGGATTGTAGAGCTCAAAAAGTAGTGTGAAATCAAGCTAAAAATCACCGAATTCAGAACTCGGAGTCAACGGATATTCAGAAAACCGTTTACGTAAAGAAACCACATTTCACGGCTAAATAGGTGAATCGAGACCTACAAGCCACGAGTTCTGAAATCAGAATCCGAAATTCCAGGATGGCAGAGCTCAAAAAGTAGTGTGAAATCAAGCTAAAAATCACCGAATTCAGAACTCGGAGTCAAAGGATATTCATAAAACCGTTTACGTAAAGAAACAACATTTCGCGGCTAACTAGGTGAAACGAGACCTACTAGCTACGAGTTCTGAAATCGAAATCCGAAAACCGAGGATTATAGAGCTCGAAAAGTAGTGTGAAATCAAGCTAAAAATCACCGAATTCAGAACTCGGAGTCAACGGATATTCATAAAACCGTTTACGTAAAGAAACCACATTTCGCGGCTAACTAGGTGAAACGAGACCTGCTAGCCACGAGTTCTGAAATCGAAATCCGAAAACCCAGGATTGTAGAGCTCGAAAAGTAGTGTGAAATCAAGCTAAAAATCACCGAATTCAGAACTCGGAGTCAACGGATATTCATAAAACCGTTTACGTAAAGAAACCACATTTCGCGGCTAACTAGGTGAAACAAGACCTACTAGCCATGAGTTCATAAATCAAAATACGAAACGCCACGATTGTTGAGCTCGAAAAGTAGTGTGAAATCAAGCTAAAAATCACAGAATTCAGAACTCGGAGTCAACGGATATTCATAAAACCGTTTACGTAAAGAAACCACTTTTCGCGGCTAAATAGGTGAAACGAGACCAACTAGCCACGAGTTCTGAAATCAAAATCCAAAACGCTAGGATGGTAGAGCTCGAAAAGTAGTGTGAAATCAAGCTAAAAATCACCGAATTCAGAACTCGGAGTCAACGGATATTCATAAAACAGTTTACGTAAAGAAACCACATTTCGCGGCTAACTAGGTTAAACAAGACCTACTAGCCACGAGTTCTGAAATCAAAATCCGAAACGCCAGGATTGTAGAGCTCGAAAAGTAGTGTGAAATCAAGCTAAAAATCACCGAATTCAAAACTCGGAGTCAACGGATATTCATAAAACTGTTTACGTAAAGAAACCACATTTCGCGGTTAAATAGGTGAAACGAGACCAACTATCCACGAGTTCTGAAATCAAAATCCGAAACGCGAGGATTGTAGAGCTCGAAAAGTAGTGTGAAATCAAGCTAAAAATCACCGAATTCATAACTCGGAGTCAACGGATATTCATAAAACAGTTTACGTAAAGAAACCACATTTCGCGGCTAACTAGGTTAAACAAGACCTACTAGCCACGAGTTCTGAAATCAAAATCCGAAACGCCAGGATTGTAGAGCTCGAAAAGTAGTGTGAAATCAAGCTAAAAATCACCGAATTCAGAACTCGGAGTCAACGGATATTCATAAAACTGTTTACGTAAAGAAACCACATTTCGCGGCTAACTAGGTGAAACGAGACCTACTAGCCACGAGTTCTGAAATCAAAATCCGAAATGCCAGGATTGTTGAGCTCGAAAAGTAGTGTGAAATCAAGCTAAAAATCACCGAATTCAGAACTCGGAGTCAACGGATATTCATAAAACCGTTTACGTAAAGAAACCACTTTTCGCGGCTAAATAGGTGAAACGAGACCAACTAGCCACGAGTTCTGAAATCAAAATCCGAAACGCTAGGATGGTAGAGCTCGAAAAGTAGTGTGAAATCAAGCTAAAAATCATCGAATTCAGAACTCGGAGTCAACGGATATTCATAAAACCGTTTACGTAAAGAAACCACATTTCGCGGCTAACTAGGCGAAACAAGACCTACTAGCCACGAGTTCTGAAATCAAAATCCGAAATGCCAGGATTGTAGAGCTCGAAAAGTAGTGTGAAATCAAGCTAAAAATCACCGAATTCAGAACTCGGAGTCAACGGATATTCATAAAACCGTTTACGTAAAGAAACCACTTTTCGCGGCTAAATAGGTGAAACGAGACCAACTAGCCACGAATTCTGAAATCAAAATCCGAAACACTAGGATGGTAGAGCTCGAAAAGTAGTGTGAAATCAACCTAAAAATCATCGAATTCAGAACTCGGAGTCAACGGATATTCATAAAACCGTTTACGTAAAGAAACCACATTTCGCGGCTAACTAGGTGAAACAAGACCTACTAGCCACGAGTTCTGAAATCAAAATCCGAAACGCCAGGATTGTAGAGCTCGAAAAGTAGTGTGAAATCAAGCTAAAAATCACCGAATTCAAAACTCGGAGTCAACGGATATTCATAAAACCGTTTACGTAAAGAAACCACATTTCGCGGCTAAATAGGTGAAACGAGACCAACTATGCACGAGTTCTGAAATCAAAATCTGAAACGCGAGGATTGTAGAGCTCGAAAAGTAGTGTGAAATCAAGCTAAAAATCACCGAATTCAGAACTCGTAGTCAAAGGATATTCATAAAATTGTTTACGTAAAGAAACCACATTTCGCGGCTAACTAGGTGAAACGAGACCTACTAGCCACGAGTTATGAAATCAAAATCCGAAACGCCAGGATTGTAGAGCTCGAAAAGTAGTGTGAAATCCAATCACCGAATTCAGAACTCGGAGTCAACGGATATTCATAAAACCGTTTACGTAAAGAAACCACATTTCGCGGCTAACTAGGTGAAACGAGACCTGCTAGCCACAAGTTCTGAAATCGAAATCCGAAAACCCAGGATTATAGAGCTCGAAAAGTAGTGTGAAATCAAGCTAAAATCACCGAATTCAAAACTCGGAGTCAACGGATATTCATAAAACTGTTTACGTAAAGAAACCACATTTCGCGGTTAAATAGGTGAAGCGAGACCAACTATCCACGAGTTCTGAAATCAAAATCCGAAAAGCGAGGATTGTAGAGCTCGAAAAGTAGTGTGAAATCAAGCTAAAAATCACCGAATTCAGAACTCGTAGTCAAAGGATATTCATAAAATCGTTTACGTAAAGAAATCACATTTTGCGGCTAACTAGGTGAAACGAGACCTACTAGCCACGAGTTCTGAAATCAAAATCCGAAACGCCAGGATTGTAGAGCTCGAAAAGTAGTGTGAAATCAAGCTAAAAATCACCGAATTCAGAACTCGGAGTCAACGGATATTCATAAAACCGTTTACGTAAAGAAACCACATTTCGCGGCTAACTAGGTGAAACAAGACCTACTACCCACGAGTTCTGAAATCAAAATCCGAAACGCCAGGATTGTAGAGCTCGAAAAGTAGTATGAAATCAAGCTAAAAATCACCGAATTCAAAACTCGGAGTCAACGGATATTAATAAAACCGTTTACGTAAAGAAACCACATTTCGCGGCTAAATAGGTGAAACGAGACCAGCTATGCATGAGTTCTGAAATCAAAATCTGAAACGCGAGGATTGTAGAGCTCGAAAAGTAGTGTGAAATCAAGCTAAAAATCACCGAATTCAGAACTCGTAGTCAAAGGATATTCATAAAATCGTTTACGTAAAGAAACCACATTTCGCGGCTAACTAGGTGAAACGAGACCTACTAGCCACGAGTTATGAAATCAAAATCCGAAACGCCAGGATTGTAGAGCTCGAAAAGTAGTGTGAAATCCAATCACCGAATTCAGAACTCGGAGTCAACGGATATTCATAAAACCGTTTACGTAAAGAAACCACATTTCGCGGCTAACTAGGTGAAACAAGACCTACTACCCACGAGTTCTGAAATCAAAATCCGAAATGCCAGGATTGTTGATCTCGAAAAGTAGTGTGAAATCAAGCTAAAAATCACCGAATTCAGAACTCGGAGTCAACGGATATTCATAAAACCGTTTACGTAAAGAAACCACTTTTCGCGGCTAAATAGGTGAAACGAGACCAACTAGCCACGAGTTCTGAAATCAAAATCCGAAACGCTAGGATGGTAGAGCTCGAAAAGTAGTGTGAAATCAAGCTAAAAATCACCGAATTCAGAACTCGGAGTCAACGGATATTTATAAAACCGTTTACGTAAAGAAACCACATTTCGCGGCTAACTAGGTGAAACAAGACCTACTAGCCACGAGTTCTGAAATCAAAATCCGAAACGCCAGGATTGTAGAGCTCGAAAAGTAGTATGAAATCAAGCTAAAAATCACCGAATTCAAAACTCGGAGTCAACGGATATTAATAAAACCGTTTACGTAAAGAAACCACATTTCGCGGCTAAATAGGTGAAACGAGACCAACTATGCACGAGTTCTGAAATCAAAATCTGAAACGCGAGGATTGTAGAGCTCGAAAAGTAGTGTGAAATCAAGCTAAAAATCACCGAATTCAGAACTCGTAGTCAAAGGATATTCATAAAATCGTTTACGTAAAGAAACCACATTTCGCGGCTAACCAGGTGAAACGAGACCTACTAGCCACGAGTTCTGAAATCAAAATCCGAAATGCCAGGATTGTAGAGCTCGAAAAGTAGTGTGAAATCAAGCTAAAAATCACCGAATTCAGAACTCGGAGTCAACGGATATTCATAAAACCGTTTACGTAAAGAAACCACATTTCGTGGCTAACTAGGTGAAACGAGACCTACTAGCCACGAGTTCTGAAATCGAAATCCGAAAGCCCAGGATTGTAGAGCTCGAAAAGTAGTGTGAAATCAAGCTAAAAATCACCGAATTCAAAACTCGGAGTCAACGGATATTAATAAAACCGTTTACGTAAAGAAACCACATTTCGCGGCTAACTAGGTGAAACAAGACCTACTAGCCATGAGTTCAGAAATCAAAATACGAAACGCCAGGATTGTTGAGCTCGAAAAGTAGTGTGAAATCAAGCTAAAAATCAGCAAATTCAGAACTCGGAGTCAACGGATATTCATAAAACCGTTTACGTAAAGAAACCACTTTTCGCGGCTAAATAGGTGAAACGAGACCAACTAGCCACGAGTTCTGAAATCAAAATCTGAAACGCTAGGATGGTAGAGCTCGAAAAGTAGTGTGAAATCAAGCTAAAAATCACCGAATTCAGAACTCGGAGTCAACGGATATTCATAAAAAAGTTTACGTAAAGAAACCACATTTCGCGGCTAACAGGGTTAAACAAGACCTACTAGTCACGAGTTCTGAAATCAAAATCCGAAACGCCAGGATTGTAGAGCTCGAAAAGTAGTGTGAAATCAAGCTAAAAATCACCGAATTCAAAACTCGGAGTCAACGGATATTCATAAAACTGTTTACGTAAAGAAACCACATTTCGCGGTTAAATAGGTGAAACGAGACCAACTATCCACGAGTTCTGAAATCAAAATCCGAAACGCGAGGATTGTAGAGCTCGAAAAGTAGTGTGAAATCAAGCTAAAAATCACCGAATTCAGAACTCGTAGTCAAAGGATATTCATAAAATCGTTTACGTAAAGAAACCACATTTTGCGGCTAACTAGGTGAAACGAGATCTACTAGCCACGAGTTCTGAAATCAAAATCTGAAACGCGAGGATTGTAGAGCTCGAAAAGTAGTGTGAAATCAAGCTAAAAATCACCGAATTCAGAACTCGGAGTCAACGGATATTCATAAAACCGTTTACGTAAAGAAACCACATTTCGCGGCTAACTAGGTGAAACGAGACCTACTAGCCACGAGTTCTGAAATCAAAATCCGAAATGCCAGGATTGTTGAGCTCGAAAAGTAGTGTAAAATCAAGCTAAAAATCACGGAATTCAGAACTCGGAGTCAACGGATATTCATAAAACCGTTTACGTAAAGAAACCACTTTTCGCGGCTAAATAGGTGAAGCGAGACCAACTAGCCACGAGTTCTGAAATCAAAATCCGAAACGCTAGGATGGTAGAGCTCGAAAAGTAGTGTGAAATCAAGCTAAAAATCATCGAATTCAGAACTCGGAGTCAACGGATATTCATAAAACCGTTTACGTAAAGAAACCACATTTCGTGGCTAACTAGGTGAAACGAGACCTGCTAGCCACGAGTTCTGAAATCGAAATCCGAAAGCCCAGGATTGTAGAGCTCGAAAAGTAGTGTGAAATCAAGCTAAAAATCACCGAATTCAAAACTCGGAGTCAACGGATATTAATAAAACCATTTACGTAAAGAAACCACATTTCGCGGCTAACTAGGTGAAACAAGACCTACTAGCCATGAGTTCAGAAATCAAAATACGAAATGCCAGGATTGTTGAGCTCGAAAAGTACTGTGAAATCAAGCTAAAAATCACCAAATTCAGAACTCGGAGTCAACGGATATTCATAAAACCGTTTACGTAAAGAAACCACTTTTCGCGGCTAAATAGGTGAAACGAGACCAACTAGCCACGAGTTCTGAAATCAAAATCTGAAACGCTAGGATGGTAGAGCTCGAAAAGTAGTGTGAAATCAAGCTAAAAATCACCGAATTCAGAACTCGGAGTCAACGGATATTAATAAAAAAGTTTACGTAAAGAAACCACATTTCGCGGCTAACTAGGTTAAACAAGACCTACTAGCCACGAGTTCTGAAATCAAAATCCGAAACGCCAGGATTGTTGAGCTCGAAAAGTAGTGTGAAATCAAGCTAAAAATCACCAAATTCAGAACTCGGAGTCAACGGATATTCACAAAACCGTTTACGTAAAGAAACCACATTTCGCGGCTAACTAGGTGAAACGAGACCTGCTAGCCACGAGTTCTGAAATCGAAATCCGAAAGCCCTGGATTGTAGAGCTCGAAAAGTAGTGTGAAATCAAGCTAAAAATCACCGAATTCAAAACTCGGAGTCAACGGATATTAATAAAACCGTTTACGTAAAGAAACCACATTTTGCGGCTAACTAGGTGAAACAAGACCTACTAGCCATGAGTTCAGAAATCAAAATACGAAATGCCAGGATTGTTGAGCTCGAAAAGTAGTGTGAAATCAAGCTAAAAATCACCAAATTCAGAACTCGGAGTCAACGGATATTCATAAAACCGTTTACGTAAAGAAACCACTTTTCGCGGCTAAATAGGTGAAACGAGACCAACTAGCCACGAGTTCTGAAATCAAAATCTGAAACGCTAGGATGGTAGAGCTCGAAAAGTAGTGCGAAATCAAGCTAAAAATCACCGAATTCAGAACTCGGAGTCAACGGATATTCATAAAAAAGTTTACGTAAAGAAACCACATTTCGCGGCTAACTAGGTTAAACAAGACCTACTAGCCACGAGTTCTGAAATCAAAATCCGAAACGCCAGGATTGTAGAGCTCGAAAAGTAGTGTGAAATCAAGCTAAAAATCACCGAATTCAAAACTCGGAGTCAACGGATATTCATAAAACTGTTTACGTAAAGAAACCACATTTCGCGGTTAAATAGGTGAAACGAGACCAACTATCCACGAGTTCTGAAATCAAAATCCGAAACGCGAGGATTGTAGAGCTCGAAAAGTAGTGTGAAATCAAGCTAAAAATCACCGAATTCAGAACTCGTAGTCAAAGGATATTCATAAAATCGTTTACGTAAAGAAACCACATTTTGCGGCTAACTAGGTGAAACGAGACCTACTAGCCACGAGTTCTGAAATCAAAATCTGAAACGCGAGGATTGTAGAGCTCGAAAAGTAGTGTGAAATCAAGCTAAAAATCACCGAATTCAGAACTCGGAGTCAACGGATATTCATAAAACCGTTTACGTAAAGAAACCACATTTCGCGGCTAACTAGGTGAAACGAGACCTACTAGCCACGAGTTCTGAAATCAAAATCCGAAATGCCAGGATTGTTGAGCTCAAAAAGTAGTGTGAAATCAAGCTAAAAATCACGGAATTCAGAACTCGGAGTCAACGGATATTCATAAAACCGTTTACGTAAAGAAACCACTTTTCGCGGCTAAATAGGTGAACCGAGACCAACTAGCCACGAGTTCTGAAATCAAAATCCGAAACGCTAGGATGGTAGAGCTCGAAAAGTAGTGTGAAATCAAGCTAAAAATCATCGAATTCAGAACTCGGAGTCAACGGATATTCATAAAACCGTTTACGTAAAGAAACCACATTTCGTGGCTAACTAGGTGAAACGAGACCTGCTAGCCACGAGTTTTGAAATCAAAATCCGAAAGCCCAGGATTGTAGAGCTCGAAAAGTAGTGTGAAATCAAGCTAAAAATCACCGAATTCAAAACTCGGAGTCAACGGATATTAATAAAACCGTTTACGTAAAGAAACCACATTTCGCGGCTAACTAGGTGAAACAAGACCTACTAGCCATGAGTTCAGAAATCAAAATACGAAACGCCAGGATTGTTGAGCTCGAAAAGTAGTGTGAAATCAAGCTAAAAATCACCAAATTCAGAACTCGGAGTCAACGGATATTCATAAAACCGTTTACGTAAAGAAACCACATTTCGCGGCTAACTAGGTGAAACAAGACCTACTACCCACGAGTTCTGAAATCAAAATACGAAACGCCAGGATTGTTGAGCTCGAAAAGTAGTGTGAAATCAAGCTAAAAATCACAAAATTCAGAACTCGGAGTCATTGGATATTCATAAAACCGTTTACGTAAAGAAACCACATTTCGCGGTTAAATAGGTGAAACGAGACCAACTATCCACGAGTTCTGAAATCAAAATCCGAAACGCGAGGATTGTAGAGCTCGAAAAGTAGTGTGAAATCAAGCTAAAAATCACCGAATTCAGAACTCGTAGTCAAAGGATATTCATAAAATCGTTTACGTAAAGAAATCACATTTTGCGGCTAACTAGGTGAAACGAGACCTACTAGCCACGAGTTCTGAAATCAAAATCCGAAACGCCAGGATTGTAGAGCTCGAAAAGTAGTGTGAAATCTTGCTAAAAATCACCGAATTCAGAACTCGGAGTCAACGGATATTCATAAAACCGTTTACGTAAAGAAACCACATTTCGCGGCTAACTAGGTGAAACAAGACCTACTACCCACGAGTTCTGAAATCAAAATCCGAAATGCCAGGATTGTTGATCTCGAAAAGTAGTGTGAAATCAAGCTAAAAATCACCGAATTCAGAACTCGGAGTCAACGGATATTCATAAAACCGTTTACGTAAAGAAACCACTTTTCGCGGCTAAATAGGTGAAACGAGACCAACTAGCCACGAGTTCTGAAATCAAAATCCGAAACGCTAGGATGGTAGAGCTCGAAAAGTAGTGTGAAATCAAGCTAAAAATCACCGAATTCAGATCTCGGAGTCAACGGATATTTATAAAACCGTTTACGTAAAGAAACCACATTTCGCGGCTAACTAGGTGAAACAAGACCTACTAGCCACGAGTTCTGAAATCAAAATCCGAAACGCCAGGATTGTAGAGCTCGAAAAGTAGTATGAAATCAAGCTAAATATCACCGAATTCAAAACTCGGAGTCAACGGATATTAATAAAACCGTTTACGTAAAGAAACCACATTTCGCGGCTAAATAGGTGAAACGAGACCAACTATGCACGAGTTCTGAAATCAAAATCTGAAACGCGAGGATTGTAGAGCTCGAAAAGTAGTGTGAAATCAAGCTAAAAATCACCGAATTCAGAACTCGTAGTCAAAGGATATTCATAAAATCGTTTACGTAAAGAAACCACATTTCGCGGCTAACCAGGTGAAACGAGACCTACTAGCCACGAGTTCTGAAATCAAAATCCGAAATTCCAGGATTGTAGAGCTCGAAAAGTAGTGTGAAATCAAGCTAAAAATCTCCGAATTCAGAACTCGGAGTCAACGGATATTCATAAAACCGTTTACGTAAAGAAACCACATTTCGTGGCTAACTAGGTGAAACGAGACCTGCTAGCCACGAGTTCTGAAATCAAAATCCGAAAGCCCAGGATTGTAGAGCTCGAAAAGTAGTGTGAAATCAAGCTAAAAATCACCGAATTCAAAACTCGGAGTCAACGGATATTAATAAAACCGTTTACGTAAAGAAACCACATTTCGCGGCTAACTAGGTGAAACAAGACCTACTAGCCATGAGTTCAGAAATCAAAATACGAAATGCCAGGATTGTTGAGCTCGAAAAGTAGTGTGAAATCAAGCTAAAAATCACCAAATTCAGAACTCGGAGTCAACGGATATTCATAAAACCGTTTACGTAAAGAAACCACTTTTCGCGGCTAAATAGGTGAAACGAGACCAACTAGCCACGAGTTCTGAAATCAAAATCCGAAACGCTAGGATGGTAGAGCTCGAAAAGTAGTGTGAAATCAAGCTAAAAATCACCGAATTCAGAACTCGGAGTCAACGGATATTCATAAAAAAGTTTACGTAAAGAAACCACATTTCGCGGCTAACTAGGTTAAACAAGACCTACTAGCCACGAGTTCTGAAATCAAAATCCGAAACGCCAGGATTGTAGAGCTCGAAAAGTAGTGTGAAATCAAGCTAAAAATCACCGAATTCAAAACTCGGAGTCAACGGATATTCATAAAACTGTTTACGTAAAGAAACCACATTTCGCGGTTAAATAGGTGAAACGAGACCAACTATCCACGAGTTCTGAAATCAAAATCCGAAACGCGAGGATTGTAGAGCTCGAAAAGTAGTGTGAAATCAAGCTAAAAATCACCGAATTCAGAACTCGTAGTCAAAGGATATTCATAAAATCGTTTACGTAAAGAAACCACATTTTGCGGCTAACTAGGTGAAACGAGACCTACTAGCCACGAGTTCTGAAATCAAAATCTGAAACGCGAGGATTGTAGAGCTCGAAAAGTAGTGTGAAATCAAGCTAAAAATCACCGAATTCAGAACTCGGAGTCAACGGATATTCATAAAACCGTTTACGTAAAGAAACCACATTTCGCGGCTAACTAGGTGAAACGAGACCTACTAGCCACGAGTTCTGAAATCAAAATCCGAAATGCCAGGATTGTTGAGCTCGAAAAGTAGTGTGAAATCAAGCTAAAAATCACGGAATTCAGAACTCGGAGTCAACGGATATTCATAAAACCGTTTACGTAAAGAAACCACTTTTCGCGGCTAAATAGGTGAAACGAGACCAACTAGCCACGAGTTCTGAAATCAAAATCCGAAACGCTAGGATGGTAGAGCTCGAAAAGTAGTGTGAAATCAAGCTAAAAATCATCGAATTCAGAACTCGGAGTCAACGGATATTCATAAAACCGTTTACGTAAAGAAACCACATTTTGCGGCTACCTAGGTGAAACAAGACCTACTAGCCACGAGTTCTGAAATCAAAATCCGAAACGCCAGGATTGTAGAGCTCGAAAAGTAGTGTGAAATCAAGCTAAAAATCACCGAATTCAAAACTCGGAGTCAACGGATATTCATAAAACCGTTTACGTAAAGAAACCACATTTCGCGGCTAAATAGGTGAAACGAGACCAACTATGCACGAGTTTTGAAATCAAAATCTGAAACCCAGGATTATAGAGCTCGAAAAGTAGTGTGAAATCAAGCTAAAATCACCGAATTCAGAACTCGGAGTCAACGGATATTCATAAAACCGTTTACGTAAAGAAACCACATTTCGCGGCTAACTAGGTGAAACGAGACCAACTAGCCACGAGTTCTGGAATCAAAATCCGAAACGCCAGGATTATAGAGCTCGAAAAGTAGTGTGAAATCATGCTAAAAATCACCGAATTCAAAACTCGGAGTCAACGGATATTCATAAAACTGTTTACGTAAAGAAACCACATTTCGCGGTTAAATAGGTGAAACGAGACCAACTATCCACGAGTTCTGAAATCAAAATCCGAAACGCGAGGATTGTAGAGCTCGAAAAGTAGTGTGAAATCAAGCTAAAAATCACCGAATTCAGAACTCGTAGTGAAAGGATATTCAAAAAATCGTTTACGTAAAGAAATCACATTTTGCGGCTAACTAGGTGAAACGAGACCTACTAGCCACGAGTTCTGAAATCAAACTCCGAAACGCCAGGATTGTAGAGCTCGAAAAGTAGTGTGAAATCAAGCTAAAAATCACCGAATTCAGAACTCGGAGTCAACGGATATTCATAAAACCGTTTATGTAAAGAAACCACATTTCGCGGCTAACTAGGTGAAACAAGACCTACTACCCACGAGTTCTGAAATCAAAATCCGAAACGCTAGGATGGTAGAGCTCGAAAAGTAGTGTGAAATCAAGCTAAAAATCACCGAATTCAGAACTCGGAGTCAACGGATATTCATAAAACCGTTTACGTAAAGAAACCACATTTCGCGGCTACCTAGGTGAAACAAGACCTACTAGCCACGAGTTCTGAAATCAAAATCCGAAACGCCAGGATTGTAGAGCTCGAAAAGTAGTGTGAAATCAAGCTAAAAATCACCGAATTCAAAACTCGGAGTCAACGGATATTCATAAAACCGTTTACGTAAAGAAACCACATTTCGCGGCTAAATAGGTGAAAAGAGACCAACTATGCACGAGTTCTGAAATCAAAATCTGAAACCCAGGATTATAGAGCTCGAAAAGTAGTGTGAAATCAAGCTAAAATCACCGAATTCAGAACTCGGAGTCAACGGATATTCATAAAACCGTTTACGTAAAGAAACCACATTTCGCGGCTAACTAGATGAAACGAGACCAACTAGCCACGAGTTCTGAAATCAAAATCCGAAACGCCAGGATTGTAGAGCTCGAAAAGTAGTGTGAAATCATGCTAAAAATCACCGAATTCAAAACTCGGAGTCAACGGATATTCATAAAACTGTTTACGTAAAGAAACCACATTTCGCGGTTAAATAGGTGAAACGAGACCAACTATCCACGAGTTCTGAAATCAAAATCCGAAACGCGAGGATTGTAGAGCTCGAAAAGTAGTGTGAAATCAAGCTAAAAATCACCGAATTCAGAACTCGTAGTGAAAGGATATTCAAAAAATCGTTTACGTAAAGAAATCACATTTTGCGGCTAACTAGGTGAAACGAGACCTACTAGCCACGAGTTCTGAAATCAAACTCCGAAACGCCAGGATTGTAGAGCTCGAAAAGTAGTGTGAAATCAAGCTAAAAATCACCGAATTCAGAACTCGGAGTCAACGGATATTCATAAAACCGTTTATGTAAAGAAACCACATTTCGCGGCTAACTAGGTGAAACAAGACCTACTACCCACGAGTTCTGAAATCAAAATCCGAAACGCTAGGATGGTAGAGCTCGAAAAGTAGTGTGAAATCAAGCTAAAAATCACCGAATTCAGAACTCGGAGTCAACGGATATTCATAAAACCGTTTACGTAAAGAAACCACATTTCGCGGCTACCTAGGTGAAACAAGACCTACTAGCCACGAGTTCTGAAATCAAAATCCGAAACGCCAGGATTGTAGAGCTCGAAAAGTAGTGTGAAATCAAGCTAAAAATCACCGAATTCAAAACTCGGAGTCAACGGATATTCATAAAACCGTTTACGTAAAGAAACCACATTTCGCGGCTAAATAGGTGAAAAGAGACCAACTATGCACGAGTTCTGAAATCAAAATCTGAAACCCAGGATTATAGAGCTCGAAAAGTAGTGTGAAATCAAGCTAAAATCACCGAATTCAGAACTCGGAGTCAACGGATATTCATAAAACCGTTTACGTAAAGAAACCACATTTCGCGGCTAACTAGATGAAACGAGACCAACTAGCCACGAGTTCTGAAATCAAAATCCGAAACGCCAGGATTGTAGAGCTCGAAAAGTAGTGTGAAATCATGCTAAAAATCACCGAATTCAAAACTCGGAGTCAACGGATATTCATAAAACTGTTTACGTAAAGAAACCACATTTCGCGGTTAAATAGGTGAAACGAGACCAACTATCCACGAGTTCTGAAATCAAAATCCGAAACGCGAGGATTGTAGAGCTCGAAAAGTAGTGTGAAATCAAGCTAAAAATCACCGAATTCAGAACTCGTAGTGAAAGGATATTCAAAAAATCGTTTACGTAAAGAAATCACATTTTGCGGCTAACTAGGTGAAACGAGACCTACTAGCCACGAGTTCTGAAATCAAAATCCGAAACGCCAGGATTGTAGAGCTCGAAAAGTAGTGTGAAATCAAGCTAAAAATCACCGAATTCAGAACTCGGAGTCAACGGATATTCATAAAACCGTTTACGTAAAGAAACCACATTTCGCGGCTAACTAGGTGAAACAAGAACTACTACCCACGAGTTCTGAAATCAAAATCCGAAATGCCAGGATTGTTGATCTCGAAAAGTAGTGTGAAATCACGCTAAAAATCACGGAATTCAGAACTCGGAGTCAACGGATATTCATAAAACCGTTTACGTAAAGAAACCACTTTTCGCGGCTAAATAGGTGAAACGAGACCAACTAGCCACGAGTTCTGAAATCAAAATCCGAAACGCTAGGATGGTAGAGCTCGAAAAGTAGTGTGAAATCAAGCTAAAAATCATCGAATTCAGAACTCGGAGTCAACGGATATTCATAAAACCGTTTACGTAAAGAAACCACATTTTGCGGCTACCTAGGTGAAACAAGACCTACTAGCCACGAGTTCTGAAATCAAAATCCGAAACGCCAGGATTGTAGAGCTCGAAAAGTAGTGTGAAATCAAGCTAAAAATCACCGAATTCAAAACTCGGAGTCAACGGATATTCATAAAACCGTTTACGTAAAGAAACCACATTTCGCGGCTAAATAGGTGAAACGAGACCAACTATGCACGAGTTTTGAAATCAAAATCTGAAACCCAGGATTATAGAGCTCGAAAAGTAGTGTGAAATCAAGCTAAAATCACCGAATTCAGAACTCGGAGTCAACGGATATTCATAAAACCGTTTACGTAAAGAAACCACATTTCGCGGCTAACTAGGTGAAACGAGACCAACTAGCCACGAGTTCTGGAATCAAAATCCGAAACGCCAGGATTATAGAGCTCGAAAAGTAGTGTGAAATCATGCTAAAAATCACCGAATTCAAAACTCGGAGTCAACGGATATTCATAAAACTGTTTACGTAAAGAAACCACATTTCGCGGTTAAATAGGTGAAACGAGACCAACTATCCACGAGTTCTGAAATCAAAATCCGAAACGCGAGGATTGTAGAGCTCGAAAAGTAGTGTGAAATCAAGCTAAAAATCACCGAATTCAGAACTCGTAGTGAAAGGATATTCAAAAAATCGTTTACGTAAAGAAATCACATTTTGCGGCTAACTAGGTGAAACGAGACCTACTAGCCACGAGTTCTGAAATCAAACTCCGAAACGCCAGGATTGTAGAGCTCGAAAAGTAGTGAGAAATCAAGCTAAAAATCACCGAATTCAGAACTCGGAGTCAACGGATATTCATAAAACCGTTTATGTAAAGAAACCACATTTCGCGGCTAACTAGGTGAAACAAGACCTACTACCCACGAGTTCTGAAATCAAAATCCGAAACGCTAGGATGGTAGAGCTCGAAAAGTAGTGTGAAATCAAGCTAAAAATCACCGAATTCAGAACTCGGAGTCAACGGATATTCATAAAACCGTTTACGTAAAGAAACCACATTTCGCGGCTACCTAGGTGAAACAAGACCTACTAGCCACGAGTTCTGAAATCAAAATCCGAAACGCCAGGATTGTAGAGCTCGAAAAGTAGTGTGAAATCAAGCTAAAAATCACCGAATTCAAAACTCGGAGTCAACGGATATTCATAAAACCGTTTACGTAAAGAAACCACATTTCGCGGCTAAATAGGTGAAAAGAGACCAACTATGCACGAGTTCTGAAATCAAAATCTGAAACCCAGGATTATAGAGCTCGAAAAGTAGTGTGAAATCAAGCTAAAATCACCGAATTCAGAACTCGGAGTCAACGGATATTCATAAAACCGTTTACGTAAAGAAACCACATTTCGCGGCTAACTAGATGAAACGAGACCAACTAGCCACGAGTTCTGAAATCAAAATACGAAACGCCAGGATTGTAGAGCTCGAAAAGTAGTGTGAAATCATGCTAAAAATCACCGAATTCAAAACTCGGAGTCAACGGATATTCATAAAACTGTTTACGTAAAGAAACCACATTTCGCGGTTAAATAGGTGAAACGAGACCAACTATCCACGAGTTCTGAAATCAAAATCCGAAACGCGAGGATTGTAGAGCTCGAAAAGTAGTGTGAAATCAAGCTAAAAATCACCGAATTCAGAACTCGTAGTGAAAGGATATTCAAAAAATCGTTTACGTAAAGAAATCACATTTTGCGGCTAACTAGGTGAAACGAGACCTACTAGCCACGAGTTCTGAAATCAAAATCCGAAACGCCAGGATTGTAGAGCTCGAAAAGTAGTGTGAAATCAAGCTAAAAATCACCGAATTCAGAACTCGGAGTCAACGGATATTCATAAAACCGTTTACGTAAAGAAACCACATTTCGCGGCTAACTAGGTGAAACAAGAACTACTACCCACGAGTTCTGAAATCAAAATCCGAAATGCCAGGATTGTTGATCTCGAAAAGTAGTGTGAAATCAAGCTAAAAATCACCGAATTCAGAACTCGGAGTCAACGGATATTCATAAAACCGTTTACGTAAAGAAACCAATTTTCGCGGCTAAATAGGTGAAACGAGACCAACTAGCCACGAGTTCTGAAATCAAAATCCGAAACGCTAGGATGGTAGAGCTCGAAAAGTAGTGTGAAATCAAGCTAAAAATCACCGAATTCAGAACTCGGAGTCAACGGATATTTATAAAACCGTTTACGTAAAGAAACCACATTTCGCGGCTAACTAGGTGAAACAAGACCTACTAGCCACGAGTTCTGAAATCAAAATCCGAAACGCCAGGATTGTAGAGCTCGAAAAGTAGTATGAAATCAAGCTAAAAATCACCGAATTCAAAACTCGGAGTCAACGGATATTAGTAAAACCGTTTACGTAAAGAAACCACATTTCGCGGCTAAATAGGTGAAACGAGACCAACTATGCACGAGTTCTGAAATCAAAATCTGAAACGCGAGGATTGTAGAGCTCGAAAAGTAGTGTGAAATCAAGCTAAAAATCACCGAATTCAGAACTCGTAGTCAAAGGATATTCATAAAATCGTTTACGTAAATAAACCACATTTCGCGGCTAACCAGGTGAAACGAGACCTACTAGCCACGAGTTCTGAAATCAAAATCCGAAATGCCAGGATTGTAGAGCTCGAAAAGTAGTGTGAAATCAAGCTAAAAATCACCGAATTCAGAACTCGGAGTCAACGGATATTCATAAAACCGTTTACGTAAAGAAACCACATTTCGTGGCTAACTAGGTGAAACGAGACCTGCTAGCCACGAGTTCTGAAATCGAAATCCGAAAGCCCAGGATTGTAGAGCTCGAAAAGTAGTGTGAAATCAAGCTAAAAATCACCGAATTCAAAACTCGGAGTCAACGGATATTAATAAAACCGTTTACGTAAAGAAACCACATTTCGCGGCTAACTAGGTGAAACAAGACCTACTAGCCATGAGTTCAGAAATCAAAATACGAAACGCCAGGATTGTTGAGCTCGAAAAGTAGTGTGAAATCAAGCTAAAAATCACCAAATTCAGAACTCGGAGTCAACGGATATTCAGAAAACCGTTTACGTAAAGAAACCACTTTTTGCGGCTAAATAGGTGAAACGAGACCAACTAGCCACGAGTTCTGAAATCAAAATCCGAAACGCTAGGATGGTAGAGCTCGAAAAGTAGTGTGAAATCAAGCTAAAAATCACCGAATTCAGAACTCGGAGTCAACGGATATTCATAAAAAAGTTTACGTAAAGAAACCACATTTCGCGGCTAACTAGGTTAAACAAGACCTACTAGCCACGAGTTCTGAAATCAAAATCCGAAACGCCAGGATTGTAGAGCTCGAAAAGTATTGTGAAATCAAGCTAAAAATCACCGAATTCAAAACTCGGAGTCAACGGATATTCATAAAACTGTTTACGTAAAGAAACCACATTTCGCGGTTAAATAGGTGAAACGAGACCAACTATCCACGAGTTCTGAAATCAAAATCCGAAATGCCAGGATTGTTGAGCTCGAAAAGTAGTGTGAAATCAAGCTAAAAATCACCGAATTCAGAACTCGGAGTCAACGGATATTCATAAAACCGTTTACGTAAAGAAACCACATTTCGCGGCTAACTAGGTGAAACGAGACCTACTAGCCACGAGTTCTGAAATCAAAATCCGAAATGCCAGGATTGTTGAGCTCGAAAAGTAGTGTGAAATCAAGCTAAAAATCACGGAATTCAGAACTCGGAGTCAATGGATATTCATAAAACCGTTTACGTAAAGAAACCACTTTTCGCGGCTAAATAGGTGAAACGAGACCAACTAGCCACGAGTTCTGAAATCAAAATCCGAAATGCTAGGATGGTAGAGCTCGAAAAGTAGTGTGAAATCAAGCTAAAAATCATCGAATTCAGAACTCGGAGTCAACGGATATTCATAAAACCGTTTACGTAAAGAAACCACATTTCGCGGCTACCTAGGTGAAACAAGACCTACTAGCCACGAGTTCTGAAATCAAAATCCGAAATGCCAGGATTGTAGAGCTCGAAAAGTAGTGTGAAATCAAGCTAAAAATCACCGAATTCAAAACTCGGAGTCAACGGATATTCATAAAACCGTTTACGTAAAGAAACCACATTTCGCGGCTAAATAGGTGAAACGAGACCAACTATGCACGAGTTCTGAAATCAAAATCTGAAACGCGAGGATTGTAGAGCTCGAAAAGTAGTGTGAAATCAAGCTAAAAATCACCGAATTCAGAACTCGTAGTCAAAGGATATTCATAAAATCGTTTACGTAAAGAAACCACATTTCGCGGCTAACTAGGTGAAACGAGACCTACTAGCCACAAGTTATGAAATCAAAATCCGAAACGCCAGGATTGTAGAGCTCGAAAAGTAGTGTGAAATCAAATCACCGAATTCAGAACTCGGAGTCAACGGATATTCATAAAACCGTTTACGTAAAGAAACCACATTTCGCGGCTAACTAGGTGAAACGAGACCTGCTAGCCACGAGTTCTGAAATCGAAATCCGAAAACCCAGGATTGTAGAGCTCGAAAAGTAGTGTGAAATCAAGCTAAAATCACCGAATTCAGAACTCGGAGTCAACGGATATTCATAAAACCGTTTACGTAAAGAAACCACATTTCGCGGCTAACTAGGTGAAACGAGACCAATTAGCCACGAGTTCTGAAATCAAAATCCGAAACGCCAGGATTGTAGAGCTCGAAAAGTAGTGTGAAATCAAGCTAAAAATCACCGAATTCAGAACTCGGAGTCAACGGATATTCATAAAACTGTTTACGTAAAGAAACCACATTTCGCGGTTAAATAGGTGAAACGAGACCAACTATCCACGAGTTCTGAAATCAAAATCCAAAACGCGAGGATTGTAGAGCTCGAAAAGTAGTGTGAAATCAAGCTAAAAATCACCGAATTCAGAACTCGGAGTCAACGGATATTCATAAAACCGTTTACATAAAGAAACCACATTTCGCGGCTAACTAGGTGATACGAGACCTGCTAGCCACGAGTTCTGAAATCGAAATCCGAAAACCCAGGATTGTAGAGCTCGAAAAGTAGTGTGAAATCAAGCTAAAATCACCGAATTCAGAACTCGGAGTCAACGGATATTCATAAAACCGTTTACGTAAAGAAACCACATTTCGCGGCTAACTAGGTGAAACGAGACCAATTAGCCACGAGTTCTGAAATCAAAATCCGAAACGCCAGGATTGTAGAGCTCGAAAAGTAGTGTGAAATCAAGCTAAAAATCACCGAATTCAGAACTCGGAGTCAACGGATATTCATAAAACTGTTTACGTAAAGAAACCACATTTCGCGGTTAAATAGGTGAAACGAGACCAACTATCCACGAGTTCTGAAATCAAAATCCAAAACACGAGGATTGTAGAGCTCGAAAAGTAGTGTGAAATCAAGCTAAAAATCACCGAATTCAGAACTCGGAGTCAACGGATATTCATAAAACCGTTTACGTAAAGAAACTACTTTTCGCGGTTAAATAGGTGAAACGAGAACAACTAGCCACGAGTTCTGAAATCAAAATCCGAAATGCTAGGATGGTAGAGCTCGAAAAGTAGTGTGAAATCAAGCTAAAAATCATCGAATTCAGAACTCGGAGTCAACGGATATTCATAAAACCGTTTACGTAAAGAAACCACATTTCGCGGCTAACTAGGTGAAACAAGACCTACTAGCCACGAGTTCTGAAATCAAAATCCGAAACGCCAGGATTGTAGAGCTCGAAAAGTAGTGTGAAATCAAGCTAAAAATCACCGAATTCAAAACTCGGACTCAACGGATATTCATAAAACCGTTTACGTAAAGAAACCACATTTCGCGGCTAAATAGGTGAAACGAGACCAACTATGCACGAGTTCTAAAATCAAAATCTGAAATGCGAGGATTGTAGAGCTCGAAAAGTAGTGTGAAATCAAGCTAAAAATCACCGAATTCAGAACTCGTAGTGAAAGGATATTCATAAAATCGTTTACGTAAAGAAACCACATTTCGCGGCTAACTAGGTGAAACGAGACCTACTAGCCATGAGTTATGAAATCAAAATCCGAAACGCCAGGATTGTAGAGCTCGAAAAGTAGTGTGAAATCAAATCACCGAATTCAGAACTCGGAGTCAACGGATATTCATAAAACCGTTTACGTAAAGAAACCACATTTCGCGGCTAACTAGGTGAAACGAGACCTGCTAGCCACGAGTTCTGAAATCGAAATCCGAAAACCCAGGATTGTAGAGCTCGAAAAGTAGTGTGAAATCAAGCTAAAATCACCGAATTCAGAACTCGGCGTCAACGGATATTCATAAAACCGTTTACGTAAAGAAACCACATTTTGCGGCTAACTAGGTGAAACGAGACCAACTAGCCACGAGTTCTGAAATCAAAATCCGAAAACGCTGGATTGTAGAGCTCGAAAAGTAGTGTGAAATCAAGCTAAAAATCACCGAATTCAGAACTCGGAGTCAACGGATATTCATAAAACCGTTTACGTAAAGAAACCACATTTCGCGGCTAACTAGGTGAAACGAGACCTACTAGCCATGAGTTCTGAAATCAAAATCCGAAACACTAGGATTGTAGAGCTCGAAAAGTAGTGTGTAATCAAGCTAAAAATCACCGAATTCAGAACTCGGAGTCAACGGATATTCATAAAACCGTTTACGTAAAGAAACCACATTTCGCGGCTAAATAGGTGAATCGAGACCTACTAGCCACGAGTTCTGAAATCAAATTCCGAAATGCCAGGATTGTAGATCTGGAAAAGTAGTGTGAAATCAAGCTAAAAATCAACGAATTCAGAACTTGGAGTCAACGGATATTCATAAAACCGTTTACGTAAAGAAACCACATTTCGCGGCTAACTAGGTGAAACGAGACCTACTAGCCACGAGTTCTGAAATCAAAATCCGAAATGCCAGGATTGTTGAGCTCGAAAAGTAGTGTGAAATCAAGCTAAAAATCACCGAATTCAGAACTCGGAGTCAACGGATATTCATAAAATCGTTTACGTAAAGAAACCACTTTTCGCGGCTAAATAGGTGAAACGAGACCAACTAGCCACGAGTTCTGAAATCAAAATCCGAAACGCTAGGATGGTAGAGCTCGAAAAGTAGTGTGAAATCAAGCTAAAAATCATCGAATTCAGAACTCGGAGTCAACGGATATTCATAAAACCGTTTACGTAAAGAAACCACATTTCGCGGCTAACTAGGTGAAAGAAGACCTACTAGCCACGAGTTCTGAAATCAAAATCCGAAACGCCAGGATTGTAGAGCTCGAAAAGTAGTGTGAAATCAAGCTAAAAATCACCGAATTCAAAACTCGGAGTCAACGGATATTCATAAAACCGTTTACGTAAAGAAACCACATTTCGCGGCTAAATAGGTGAAACGAGACCAACTATGCACGAGTTCTGAAATCAAAATCTGAAAGACGAGGATTGTAGAGCTCGAAAAGTAGTGTGAAATCAAGCTAAAAATCACCGAATTCAGAACTCGTAGTCAAAGGATATTCATAAAATCGTTTACGTAAAGAAACCACATTTCGCGGCTAACTAGGTGAAACGAGACCTACTAGCCACGAGTTATGAAATCAAAATCCGAAACGCCAGGATTGTAGAGCTCGAAAAGTAGTGTGAAATCAAATCACCGAATTCAGAACTCGGAGTCAACGGATATTCATAAAACCGTTTACGTAAAGAAACCACATTTCGCGGCTAACTAGGTGAATCGAGACCTGCTAGCCACGAGTTCTGAAATCGAAATCCGAAAACCCAGGATTATAGAGCTCGAAAAGTAGTGTGAAATCAAGCTAAAATCACCGAATTCAGAACTCGGAGTCAACGGATATTCATAAAACCATTTACGTAAAGAAACCACATTTCGCGGCTAACTAGGTGAAATGAGACCAACTAGCCACGAGTTCTGAAATCAAAATCCGAAACGCCAGGATTGTAGAGCTCGAAAAGTAGTGTGAAATCATGCTAAAAATCACCGAATTCAAAACTCGGAGTCAACGGATATTCATAAAACTGTTTACGTAAAGAAACCACATTTCGCGGTTAAATAGGTGAAACGAGACCAACTATCCACGAGTTCTGAAATCAAAATCCGAAACGCGAGGATTGTAGAGCTCGAAAAGTAGTGTGAAATCAAGCTAAAAATCACCGAATTCAGAACTCGGAGTCAACGGATATTCATAAAACCGTTTACGTAAAGAAACCACATTTCGCGGCTAACTAGGTGAAACAAGACCTACTAGCCACGAGTTCTGAAATCAAAATCCGAAATGCCAGGATTGTTGATCTCGAAAAGTAGTGTGAAATCAAGCTAAAAATCACCGAATTCAGAACTCGGAGTCAACGGATATTCATAAAACCGTTTACGTAAAGAAACCACTTTTCGCGGCTAAATAGGTGAAATGAGACCAACTAGCCACGAGTTCTGAAATCAAAATCCGAAACGCTAGGATGGTAGAGCTCGAAAAGTAGTGTGAAATCAAGCTGAAAATCACCGAATTCAGAACTCGGAGTCAACGAATATTTATAAAACCGTTGACGTAAAGAAACCACATTTCGCGGCTAACTAGGTGAAACAAGACCTACTAGCCACGAGTTCTGAAATCAAAATCCGAAACGCCAGGATTGTAGAGCTCGAAAAGTAGTGTGTAATCAAGCTAAAAATCACCGAATTCAGAACTCGGAGTCAACGGATATTCATAAAACCGTTTACGTAAAGAAACCACATTTCGCGGCTAAATAGGTGAATCGAGACCTACTAGCCACGAATTCCGAAATCAAATTCCGAAATGCCAGGATTGTAGATCTGGAAAAGTAGTGTGAAATCAAGCTAAAAATCAACGAATTCAGAACTTGGAGTCAACGGATATTCATAAAACCGTTTACGTAAAGAAACCACATTTCGCGGCTAACTAGGTGAAACGAGACCTACTAGCCACGAGTTCTGAAATCAAAATCCGAAATGCCAGGATTGTTGAGCTCGAAAAGTAGTGTGAAATCAAGCTAAAAATCACCGAATTCAGAACTCGGAGTCAACGGATATTCATAAAACCGTTTACGTAAAGAAACCACTTTTCGCGGCTAAATAGGTGAAACGAGACCAACTAGCCACGAGTTCTGAAATCAAAATCCGAAACGCTAGGATGGTAGAGCTCGAAAAGTAGTGTGAAATCAAGCTAAAAATCATCGAATTCAGAACTCGGAGTCAACGGATATTCATAAAACCGTTTACGTAAAGAAACCACATTTCGCGGCTAACTAGGTGAAAGAAGACCTACTAGCCACGAGTTCTGAAATCAAAATCCGAAACGCCAGGATTGTAGAGCTCGAAAAGTAGTGTGAAATCAAGCTAAAAATCACCGAATTCAAAACTCGGAGTCAACGGATATTCATAAAACCGTTTACGTAAAGAAACAACATTTCGCGGCTAAATAGGTGAAACGAGACCAACTATGCACGAGTTCTGAAATCAAAATCTGAAAGACGAGGATTGTAGAGCTCGAAAAGTAGTGTGAAATCAAGCTAAAAATCACCGAATTCAGAACTCGTAGTCAAAGGATATTCATAAAATCGTTTACGTAAAGAAACCACATTTCGCGGCTAACTAGGTGAAACGAGACCTACTAGCCACGAGTTATGAAATCAAAATCCGAAACGCCAGGATTGTAGAGCTCGAAAAGTAGTGTGAAATCAAATCACCGAATTCAGAACTCGGAGTCAACGGATATTCATAAAACCGTTTACGTAAAGAAACCACATTTCGCGGCTAACTAGGTGAAACGAGACCTGCTAGCCACGAGTTCTGAAATCGAAATCCGAAAACCCAGGATTATAGAGCTCGAAAAGTAGTGTGAAATCAAGCTAAAATCACCGAATTCAGAACTCGGAGTCAACGGATATTCATAAAACCATTTACGTAAAGAAACCACATTTCGCGGCTAACTAGGTGAAATGAGACCAACTAGCCACGAGTTCTGAAATCAAAATCCGAAACGCCAGGATTGTAGAGCTCGAAAAGTAGTGTGAAATCATGCTAAAAATCACCGAATTCAAAACTCGGAGTCAACGGATATTCATAAAACTGTTTACGTAAAGAAACCACATTTCGCGGTTAAATAGGTGAAACGAGACCAACTATCCACGAGTTCTGAAATCAAAATCCGAAACGCGAGGATTGTAGAGCTCGAAAAGTAGTGTGAAATCAAGCTAAAAATCACCGAATTCAGAACTCGGAGTCAACGGATATTCATAAAACCGTTTACGTAAAGAAACCACATTTCGCGGCTAACTAGGTGAAACAAGACCTACTAGCCACGAGTTCTGAAATCAAAATCCGAAATGCCAGGATTGTTGATCTCGAAAAGTAGTGTGAAATCAAGCTAAAAATCACCGAATTCAGAACTCGGAGTCAACGGATATTCATAAAACCGTTTACGTAAAGAAACCACTTTTCGCGGCTAAATAGGTGAAATGAGACCAACTAGCCACGAGTTCTAAAATCAAAATCCGAAACGCTAGGATGGTAAAGCTCGAAAAGTAGTGTGAAATCAAGCTAAAAATCACCGAATTCAGAACTCGGAGTCAACGAATATTTATAAAACCGTTTACGTAAAGAAACCACATTTCGCGGCTAACTAGGTGAAACAAGACCTACTAGCCACGAGTTCTGAAATCAAAATCCGAAATGCCAGGATTGTAGAGCTCGAAAAGTAGTGTGAAATCAAGCTAAAAATCACCGAATTCAAAACTCGGAGTCAACGGATATTCATAAAACCGTTTACGTAAAGAAACCACATTTCGCGGCTAAATAGGTGAAACGAGACCAACTATGCACGAGTTCTGAAATCAAAATCTGGAACGCGAGGATTGTAGAGCTCGAAAAGTAGTGTAAAATCAAGCTAAAAATCACCGAATTCAGAACTCGGAGTCAACGGATATTCCTAAAACCGTTTACGTAAAGAAACCACTTTTCGCGGCTAAATAGGTGAAATGAGACCAACTAGCCACGAGTTCTGAAATCAAAATCCGAAATGCGAGGATTGTAGAGCTCGAAAAGTAGTGTGAAATCAAGCTAAAAATCACCGAATTCAGAACTCGTAGTGAAAGGATATTCATAAAATCGTTTACGTAAAGAAACCACATTTCGCGGCTAACTAGGTGAAACGAGACCTACTAGCCATGAGTTATGAAATCAAAATCCGAAACGCCAGGATTGTAGAGCTCGAAAAGTAGTGTGAAATCAAATCACCGAATTCAGAACTCGGAGTCAACGGATATTCATAAAACCGTTTACGTAAAGAAACCACATTTCGCGGCTAACTAGGTGAAACGAGACCTGCTAGCCACGAGTTCTGAAATCGAAATCCGAAAACCCAGGATTGTAGAGCTCGAAAAGTAGTGTGAAATCAAGCTAAAATCACCGAATTCAGAACTCGGAGTCAACGGATATTCATAAAACCGTTTACGTAAAGAAACCACATTTTGCGGCTAACTAGGTGAAACGAGACCAACAAGCCACGAGTTCTGAAATCAAAATCCGAAAACGCTGGATTGTAGAGCTCGAAAAGTAGTGTGAAATCAAGCTAAAAATCACCGAATTCAGAACTCGGAGTCAACGGATATTCATAAAACCGTTTACGTAAAGAAACCACATTTCGCGGCTAACTAGGTGAAACGAGACCTACTAGCCATGAGTTCTGAAATCAAAATCCGAAACACTAGGATTGTAGAGCTCGAAAAGTAGTGTGTAATCAAGCTAAAAATCACCGAATTCAGAACTCGGAGTCAACGGATATTCATAAAACCGTTTACGTAAAGAAACCACATTTCGCGGCTAAATAGGTGAATCGAGACCTACTAGCCACGAGTTCTGAAATCAAATTCCGAAATGCCAGGATTGTAGATCTGGAAAAGTAGTGTGAAATCAAGCTAAAAATCAACGAATTCAGAACTCGGAGTCAACGGATATTCATAAAACCGTTTACGTAAAGAAACCACATTTCGCGGCTAACTAGGTGAAACGAGACCTACTAGCCACGAGTTCTGAAATCAAAATCCGAAATGCCAGGATTGTTGAGCTCGAAAAGTAGTGTGAAATCAAGCTAAAAATCACCGAATTCAGAACTCGGAGTCAACGGATATTCATAAAACCGTTTACGTAAAGAAACACTTTTCGCGGCTAAATAGGTGAAACGAGACCAACTAGCCACGAGATCTGAAATCAAAATCCGAAACGCTAGGATGGTAGAGCTCGAAAAGTAGTGTGAAATCAAGCTAAAAATCATCGAATTCAGAACTCGGAGTCAACGGATATTCATAAAACCGTTTACGTAAAGAAACCACATTTCGCGGCTAACTAGGTGAAACAAGACCTACTAGCCACGAGTTCTGAAATCAAAATCCGAAACGCCAGGATTATAGAGCTCGAAAAGTAGTTTGAAATCAAGCTAAAAATCACCGAATTCAAAACTCGGAGTCAACGGATATTCATAAAACCGTTTACGTAAAGAAACCACATTTCGCGGCTAAATAGG
This sequence comes from Euonymus europaeus, assembly GCA_963580455.1. NCBI lineage: Eukaryota > Viridiplantae > Streptophyta > Magnoliopsida > Celastrales > Celastraceae > Euonymus > Euonymus europaeus. The sequence goes on along the minus strand of OY756969.1, from coordinate 43,577 downwards.
TGAAACGAGACCAACTATGCACGAGTTCTGAAATCAAAATCTGAAAGGCGAGGATTGTAGAGCTCGAAAAGTAGTGTGAAATCAAGCTAAAAATCACCGAATTCAGAACTCGTAGTCAAAGGATATTCATAAAATCGTTTACGTAAAGAAACCACATTTCGCGGCTAACTAGGTGAAACGAGACCTACTAGCCACGAGTTATGAAATCAAAATCCGAAACGCCAGGATTGTAGAGCTCGAAAGGTAGTGTGAAATCAAAACACCGAATTCAGAACTCGGAGTCAACGGATATTCATAAAACCGTTTACGTAAAGAAACCACATTTCGCGGCTAACTAGGTGAAACGAGACCTGCTAGCCACGAGTTCTGAAATCGAAATCCGAAAACCCAGGATTATAGAGCTCGAAAAGTAGTGTGAAATCAAGCTAAAATCACCGAATTCAGAACTCGGAGTCAACGGATATTCATAAAACCGTTTACGTAAAGAAACCACATTTCGCGGCTAACTAGGTGAAATGAGACCAACTAGCCACGAGTTCTGAAATCAAAATCCGAAACGCCAGGATTGTAGAGCTCGAAAAGTAGTGTGAAATCATGCTAAAAATCACCGAGTTCAAAACTCGGAGTCAACGGATATTCATAAAACTGTTTACGTAAAGAAACCACATTTCGCGGTTAAATAGGTGAAACGAGACCAACTATCCACGAGTTCTGAAATCAAAATCCGAAATGCGAGGATTGTAGAGATCGAAAAGTAGTGTGAAATCAAGCTAAAAATAACCGAATTCAGAACTCGTAGTCAAAGGATATTCATAAAATCGTTTACGTAAAGAAACCACATTTTGCGGCTAACAAGGTGAAACGAGACCTACTAGCCACGAGTTCTGAAATCAAAATCCGAAACGCCAGGATTGTAGAGCTCGAAAAGTAGTGTGAAATCAAGCTAAAAATCACCGAATTCAGAACTCGGAGTCAACGGATATTCATAAAACCGTTTACGTAAAGAAACCACATTTCGCGGCTAACTAGGTGAAACAAGACCTACTAGCCACGAGTTCTGAAATCAAAATCCGAAATGCCAGGATTGTTGATCTCGAAAAGTAGTGTGAAATCAAGCTAAAAATCACCGAATTCAGAACTCGGAGTCAACGGATATTCATAAAACCGTTTACGTAAAGAAACCACTTTTCGCGGCTAAATAGGTGAAATGAGACCAACTAGCCACGAGTTCTGAAATCAATATCCGAAACTCTAGGATGGTAGAGCTCGAAAAGTAGTGTGAAATCAAGCTAAAAATCACCGAATTCAGAACTCGGAGTCAACGGATATTTATAAAACCGTTTACGTAAAGAAACCACATTTCGCGGCTAACTAGGTGAAACAAGACCTACTAGCCACGAGTTCTGAAATCAAAATCCGAAACGCCAGGATTGTAGAGCTCGAAAATTAGTGTGAAATCAAGCTAAAAATCACCGAATTCAAAACTCGGAGTCAACGGATATTCATAAAACCGTTTACGTAAAGAAACCACATTTCGCGGCTAAATAGGTGAAACGAGACCAACTATGCACGAGTTCCGAAATCAAAATCTGGAACGCGAGGATTGTAGAGCTCGAAATGTAGTGTGAAATCAAGCTAAAAATCACCGAATTCAGAACTCGGAGTCAACGGATATTCATAAAACCGTTTACGTAAAGAAACCACTTTTGCGGCTAACTAGGTGAAACGAGACCAACTAGCCACGAGTTCTGAAATCAAAATCCGAAAACGCTGGATTGTAGAGCTCGAAAAGTAGTGTGAAATCAAGCTAAAAATCACCGAATTCAGAACTCGGAGTCAACGGATATTCATAAAACCGTTTACGTAAAGAAACCACATTTCACGGCTAACTAGGTGAAACGAGACCTACTAGCCCCGAGTTCTGAAATCAAAATCCGAAACACCAGGATTGTAGAGCTCAAAAAGTAGTGTGAAATCAAGCTAAAAATAACCGAATTCAGAACTCGGAGTCAACGGATATTCATAAAACCGTTTACGTAAAGAAACCACATTTCGCGGCTAACTAGGTGAAACGAGACCTACTAGCCACGAGTTCTGAAATCGAAATCCGAAAACCCAGGATTGTAGAGCTCGAAAAGTAGTCTGAAATCAAGCTAAAATCACCGAATTCAGAACTCGGAGTCAACGGATATTCATAAAACCGTTTACGTAAAGAAACCACATTTCGCGGCTAACTAGGTGAAACGAGACCAATTAGCCACGAGTTCTGAAATCAAAATCCGAAACGCCAGGATTGTAGAGCTCGAAAAGTAGTGTGAAATCAAGCTAAAAATCACCGAATTCAAAACTCGGAGTCAACGGATATTCATAAAACTGTTTACGTAAAGAAACCACATTTCGCGGTTAAATAGGTGAAACGAGAACAACTATCCACGAGTTCTGAAATCAAAATCCGAAACGCGAGGATTGTAGAGCTCGAAAAGTAGTGTGAAATCATGCTAAAAATCACCGAATTCAGAACTCGTAGTCAAAGGATATTCATAAAATCGTTTACGAAAAGAAACCACATTTTGCGGCTAACTAGGTGAAACGAGACCTACTAGCCACGAGTTCTGAAATCAAAATCCGAAACGCCAGGATTGTAGAGCTCGAAAAGTAGTGTGAAATCAAGCTAAAAATCACCGAATTCAGAACTCGTAGTCAAAGGATATTCATAAAATCGTTTACGTAAATAAACCACATTTCGCGGCTAACCAGGTGAAACGAGACCTACTAGCCACGAGTTCTGAAATCAAAATCCGAAATGCCAGGATTGTAGAGCTCGAAAAGTAGTGTGAAATCAAGCTAAAAATCACCGAATTCAGAACTCGGAGTCAACGGATATTCATAAAACCGTTTACGTAAAGAAACCACATTTCGCGGCTAACTAGGTGAAACAAGACCTACTAGCCACGAGTTCTGAAATCAAAATCCGAAATGCCAGGATTGTTGATCTCGAAAAGTAGTGTGAAATCAAGCTAAAAATCACCGAATTCAGAACTCGGAGTCAACGGATATTCATAAAACCGTTTACGTAAAGAAACCACTTTTCGCGGCTAAATAGGTGAAATGAGACCAACTAGCCACGAGTTCTGAAATCAAAATCCGAAATCCGAGGATTGTAGAGCTCGAAAAGTAGTGTGAAATCAAGCTAAAAATCACCAAATTCAAAACTCGGAGTCAACGGATATTCATAAAACCGTTTACGTAAAGAAACCACATTTCGCGGCTAAATAGGTGAAATGAGACCAACTAGCCACGAGTTCTGAAATCAAAATCCGAAATGCGAGGATTGTGGAGCTCGAAAAGTAGTGTGAAATCAAGCTAAAAATCACCGAATTCAGAACTCGTAGTGAAAGGATATTCATAAAATCGTTTACGTAAAGAAACCACATTTCGCGGCTAACTAGGTGAAACGAGACCTACTAGCCATGAGTTATGAAATCAAAATCCGAAACTCCAGGATTGTAGAGCTCGAAAAGTAGTGTGAAATCAAATCACCGAATTCAGAACTCGGAGTCAACGGATATTCATAAAACCGTTTACGTAAAGAAACCACATTTCGCGGCTAACTAGGTGAAACGAGACCTGCTAGCCACGAGTTCTGAAATCGAAATCCGAAAACCCAGGATTGTAGAGCTCGAAAAGTAGTGTGAAATCAAGCTAAAATCACCGAATTCAGAACTCGGAGTCAACGGATATTCATAAAACCGTTTACGTAAAGAAACCACATTTTGCGGCTAACTAGGTGAAACGAGACCAACTAGCCACGAGTTCTGAAATCAAAATCCGAAAACGCTGGATTGTAGAGCTCGAAAAGTAGTGTGAAATCAAGCTAAAAATCACCGAATTCAGAACTCGGAGTCAACGGATATTCATAAAACCGTTTACGTAAAGAAACCACATTTCGCGGCTAACTAGGTGAAACGAGACCTACTAGCCATGAGTTCTAAAATCAAAATCCGAAACACTAGGATTGTAGAGCTCGAAAAGTAGTGTGTAATCAAGCTAAAAATCACCGAATTCAGAACTCGGAGTCAACGGATATTCATAAAACCGTTTACGTAAAGAAACCACATTTCGCGGCTAAATAGGTGAATCGAGACCTACTAGCCACGAGTTCTGAAATCAAATTCCGAAATGCCAGGATTGTAGATCTGGAAAAGTAGTGTGAAATCAAGCTAAAAATCACCGAATTCAGAACTCGGAGTCAACGGATATTCATAAAACCGTTTACGTAAAGAAACCACATTTCGCGGCTAACTAGGTGAAACAAGACCTACTAGCCACGAGTTCTGAAATCAAAATCCGAAATGCCAGGATTGTTGATCTCGAAAAGTAGTGTGAAATCAAGCTAAAAATCACCGAATTCAGAACTCGGAGTCAACGGATATTCATAAAACCGTTTACATAAAGAAACCACTTTTCGCGGCTAAATAGGTGAAATGAGACCAACTAGCCACGAGTTCTGAAATCAATATCCGAAACTCTAGGATGGTAGAGCTCGAAAAGTAGTGTGAAATCAAGCTAAAAATCACCGAATTCAGAACTCGGAGTCAACGGATATTTATAAAACCGTTTACGTAAAGAAACCACATTTCGCGGCTAACTAGGTGAAACAAGACCTACTAGCCACGAGTTCTGAAATCAAAATCCGAAATGCCAGGATTGTAGAGCTCGAAAATTAGTGTGAAATCAAGCTAAAAATCACCGAATTCAAAACTCGGAGTCAACGGATATTCATAAAACCGTTTACGTAAAGAAACCACATTTCGCGGCTAAATAGGTGAAACGAGACCAACTATGCACGAGTTCTGAAATCAAAATCTGGAACGCGAGGATTGTAGAGCTCGAAATGTAGTGTGAAATCAAGCTAAAAATCACCGAATTCAGAACTCGGAGTCAACGGATATTCATAAAACCGTTTACGTAAAGAAACCACTTTTGCGGCTAACTAGGTGAAACGAGACCAACTAGCCACGAGTTCTGAAATCAAAATCCGAAAACGCTGGATTGTAGAGCTCGAAAAGTAGTGTGAAATCAAGCTAAAAATCACCGAATTCAGAACTCGGAGTCAACGGATATTCATAAAACCGTTTACGTAAAGAAACCACATTTCGCGGCTAACTAGGTGAAACGAGACCTGCTAGCCACGAGTTCTGAAATCGAAATCCGAAAACCCAGGATTGTAGAGCTCGAAAAGTAGTCTGAAATCAAGCTAAAATCACCGAATTCAGAACTCGGAGTCAACGGATATTCATAAAACCGTTTACGTAAAGAAACCACATTTCGCGGCTAACTAGGTGAAACGAGACCAATTAGCCACGAGTTCTGAAATCAAAATCCGAAACGCCAAGATTGTAGAGCTCGAAAAGTAGTGTGAAATCAAGCTAAAAATCACCGAATTCAAAACTCGGAGTCAACGGATATTCATAAAACTGTTTACGTAAAGAAACCACATTTCGCGGTTAAATAGGTGAAACGAGACCAACTATCCACGAGTTCTGAAATCAAAATCCGAAACGCGAGGATTGTAGAGCTCGAAAAGTAGTGTGAAATCATGCTAAAAATCACCGAATTCAGAACTCGTAGTCAAAGGATATTCATAAAATCGTTTACGAAAAGAAACCACATTTTGCGGCTAACTAGGTGAAACGAGACCTACTAGCCACGAGTTCTGAAATCAAAATCCGAAACGCCAGGATTGTAGAGCTCGAAAAGTAGTGTGAAATCAAGCTAAAAATCACCGAATTCAGAACTCGGAGTCAACGGATATTCATAAAACCGTTTACGTAAAGAAACCACATTTCGCGGCTAACTAGGTGAAACAAGACCTACTAGCCACGAGTTCTGAAATCAAAATCCGAAATGCCAGGATTGTTGAGCTCGAAAAGTAGTGTGAAATCAAGCTAAAAATCACCGAATTCAGAACTCGGAGTCAACGGATATTCATAAAACCGTTTACGTAAAGAAACCACTTTTCGCGGCTAAATAGGTGAAACGAGACCAACTAGCCACGAGTTCTGAAATCAAAATCCGAAACGCTAGGATGGTAGAGTTCGAAAAGTAGTGTGAAATCAAGCTAAAAATCACCGAATTCAGAACTCGGAGTCAACGGATATTCATAAAACCGTTTACGTAAAGAAACCACATTTCGCGGCTAACTAGGTGAAACAAGACCTACTAGCCACGAGTTCTGAAATCAAAATCCGAAATGCCAGGATTGTAGAGCTCGAAAAGTAGTGTGAAATCAAGCTAAAAATCACCGAATTCAAAACTCGGAGTCAACGGATATTCATAAAACCGTTTACGTAAAGAAACCACATTTCGCGGCTAAATAGGTGAAACGAGACCAACTATGCACGAGTTCTGAAATCAAAATCTGAAATGCGAGGATTGTAGAGCTCAAAAAGTAGTGTGAAATCAAGCTAAAAATCACCGAATTCAGAACTCGTAGTCAAAGGATATTCATAAAATCGTTTACGTAAAGAAACCACATTTCGCGGCTAACTAGGTGAAACGAGACCTACTAGTCACGAGTTATGAAATAAAAATCCGAAACGCCAGGATTGTAGAGCTCGAAAAGTAGTGTGAAATCAAATCACCGAATTCAGAACTCGGAGTCAACGTATATTCATAAAACCGTTTACGTAAAGAAACCACATTTCGGGGCTAACTAGGTGAAACGAGACCTGCTAGCCACGAGTTCTGAAATCGAAATCCGAAAACCCAGGATTGTAGAGCTCGAAAAGTAGTGTGAAATCAAGCTAAATGCACCGAATTCAGAACTCGGAGTCAACGGATATTCATAAAACCGTTTACGTAAAGAAACCACATTTCGCGGCTAACTAGGTGAAACGAGACCAACTAGCCACGAGTTCTGAAATCAAAATCCGAAAACTCTGGATTGTAGAGCTCGAAAAGTAGTGTGAAATCAAGCTAAAAATCACCGAATTCAGAACTCGGAGTCAACGGATATTCATAAAACCGTTTACGTAAAGAAACCACATTTCGCGGCTAACTAGGTGAAACGAGACCTACTAGCCATGAGTTCTGAAATCAAAATCCGAAATGCTAGGATTGTAGAGCTCGAAAAGTAGTGTTTAATCAAGCTAAAAATCACCGAATTCAGAACTCGGAGTCAACGGATATTCATAAAACCGTTTACGTAAAGAAACCACATTTCGCGGCTAAATAGGTGAAACGAGACCTGCTAGCCACGAGTTCTGAAATCAAAATCCGAAATACCAGGATTGTAGAGCTCGAAAAGTAGTGTGAAATCAAGCTAAAAATAACCGAATTCAGAACTCGGAGTCAACGGATATTCATAAAACCGTTTACGTAAAGAAACCACATTTCGCGGCTAAATAGGTGAAACGAGACCTTCTAGCCACGAGTTCTGAAATCGAAATCCGAAAACCCAGGATTGTAGAGCTCGAAAAGTAGTGTGAAATCAAGCTAAAAATCACCGAATTCAGAACTCGGAGTCAAAGGATATTCAAAAAAACGTTTACGTAAAGAAACCACATTTCGCGGCTAACTAGGTGAAACGAGACCTACTAGCCGCGAGTTCTGAAATCGAAATCCGAAAACCCAGGATTGTAGAGCTCGAAATGTAGTGTGAAATCAATCTAAAAATCACCGAATTCAGAACTCGGAGTCAACGGAAATTCATAAAACCGTTTACGTAAAAAAACCACATTTCGCGGCTAACTAGGTGAAACGAGACCTACTAGCCACGAGTTCTGAAATCAAAATCTGAAACGCGAGGATTGTAGAGCTCGAAAAGTAGTGTGAAATCAAGCTAAAAATCACCGAATTCAGAACTCGTAGTCAAAGGATATTCATAAAATCGTTTACGTAAAGAAACCACATTTTGCGGCTAACTAGGTGAAACGAGACCTACTAGCCACGAGTTCTGAAATCAAAATCCGAAACGCCAGGATTGTAGAGCTCGAAAAGTAGTGTGAAATCAATCTAAAAATCACCGAATTCAGAACTCGGAGTCAACGGATATTCATAAAACCGTTTACGTAAAGAAACCACATTTCGCGGCTAACTAGGTGAAACAAGACCTACTAGCCACGAGTTCTGAAATCAAAATCCGAAATGGCAGGATTGTTGATCTCGAAAAGTAGTGTGAAATCAAGCTAAAAATCACCGAATTCAGAACTCGGAGTCAACGGATATTCATAAAACCGTTTACGTAAAGAAACCACTTTTCGCGGCTAAATAGGTGAAATGAGACCAACTAGCCACGAGTTCTGAAATCAAAATCCGAAACGCTAGGATGGTAGAGCTCGAAAAGTAGTGTGAAATCAAGCTAAAAATCACCGAATTCAGAACTCGGAGTCAACGGATATTTATAAAACCGTTTACGTAAAGAAACCACATTTCGCGGCTAACTAGGTGAAACAAGACCTACTAGCCACGAGTTCTGAAATCAAAATCCGAAACGCCAGGATTGTAGAGCTCGAAAAGTAGTGTGAAATCAAGCTAAAAATCACCGAATTCAAAACTCGTAGTCAACGGATATTCATAAAACCGTTTACGTAAAGAAACCACATTTCGCGGCTAAATAGGTGAAACGAGACCAACTATGCACGAGTTCTGAAATCAAAATCTGGAACGCGAGGATTGTAGAGCTCGAAAAGTAGTGTGAAATCAAGCTAAAAATCACCGAATTCAGAACTCGGAGTCAACGGATATTCGTAAAACCGTTTACGTAAAGAAACCACTTTTCGCGGCTAAATAGGTGAAATGAGACCAACTAGCCACGAGTTCTGAAATCAAAATCTGAAACGCGAGGATGGTAGAGCTCGAAAAGTAGTGTGAAATCAAGCTAAAAATCACCGAATTCAGAACTCGGAGTCAACGGATATTTATAAAACCGTTTACGTAAAGAAACCACATTTCGCGGCTAACTAGGTGAAACAAGACCTACTAGCCACGAGTTATGAAATAAAAATCCGAAACGCCAGGATTGTAGAGCTCGAAAAGTAGTGTGAAATCAAGCTAAAAATCACCGAATTCAAAACTCGGAGTCAACGGATATTCATAAAACCGTTTACGTAAAGAAACCACATTTCGCGGCTAAATAGGTGAAACGAGACCAACTATGCACGAGTTCTGAAATCAAAATCTGGAACGCGAGGATTGTAGAGCTCGAAAAGTAGTGTGAAATCAAGCTAAAAATCACCGAATTCAGAACTCGGAGTCAACGGATATTCATAAAACCGTTTACGTAAAGAAACCACTTTTGCGGCTAACTAGGTGAAACGAGACCAACTAGCCACGAGTTCTGAAATCAAAATCCGAAAACGCTGGATTGTAGAGCTCGAAAAGTAGTGTGAAATCAAGCTAAAAATCACCGAATTCAGAACTCGGAGTCAACGGATATTCATAAAACCGTTTACGTAAAGAAACCACATTTCGCGGCTAACTAGGTGAAACGAGACCTACTAGCCATGAGTTCTGAAATCAATATCCGAAACTCTAGTATTGTAGAGCTCGAAAAGTAGTGTGTAATCAAGCTAAAAATCACCGAATTCAGAACTCGGAGTCAACGGATATTCATAAAACCGTTTACGTAAAGAAACCACATTTCGCGGCTAAATAGGTGAATCGAGACCTACTAGCCACGAGTTCTAAAATCAAATTCCGAAATGCCAAGATTGTAGATCTCGAAAAGTAGTGTGAAATCAAGCTAAAAATCAACGAATTCAGAACTCGGAGTCAAAGGATATTCATAAAAACGTTTACGTAAAGAAACCACATTTCGTGGCAAACTAGGTGAAACGAGACCTACTAGCCCCGAGTTCTGAAATCAAAATCCGAAACACCAGGATTGTAGAGCTCGAAAAGTAGTGTGAAATCAAGCTAAAAATAACCGAATTCAGAACTCGGAGTCAACGGATATTCATAAAACCGTTTACGTAAAGAAACCACATTTCGCGGCTAACTAGGTGAAACGAGACCTGCTAGCCACGAGTTCTGAAATCGAAATCCGAAAACCCAGGATTGTAGAGCTCGAAAAGTAGTGTGAAATCAAGCTAAAATCACCGAATTCAGAACTCGGAGTCAACGGATATTCATAAAACCGTTTACGTAAAGAAACCACATTTCGCGGCTAACTAGGTGAAACGAGACCAATTAGCCACGAGTTCTGAAATCAAAATCTGAAACGCCAGGATTGTAGAGCTCGAAAAGTAGTGTGAAATCAAGCTAAAAATCACCGAATTCAAAACTCGGAGTCAACGGATATTCATAAAACTGTTTACGTAAAGAAACCACATTTCGCGGTTAAATAGGTGAAACGAGACCAACTATCCACGAGTTCTGAAATCAAAATCCGAAATGCGAGGATTGTAGAGCTCGAAAAGTAGTGTGAAATCATGCTAAAAAGCACCGAATTCAGAACTCGTAGTCAAAGGATATTCATAAAATCGTTTACGAAAAGAAACCACATTTTGCGGCTAACTAGGTTAAACGAGACCTACTAGCCACGAGTTCTGAAATCAAAATCCGAAACGCCAGGATTGTAGAGCTCGAAAAGTAGTGTGAAATCAAGCTAAAAATCACCGAATCAGAACTCGGAGTCAACGGATATTCATAAAACCGTTTACGTAAAGAAACCACATTTCGCGGCTAACTAGGTGAAACAAGACCTACTAGCCACGAGTTCTGAAATCAAAATCCGAAATGCCAGGATTGTTGAGCTCGAAAAGTAGTGTGAAATCAAGCTAAAAATCACCGAATTCAGAACTCGGAGTCAACGGATATTCATAAAACCGTTTACGTAAAGAAACCACTTTTCGCGGCTAAATAGGTGAAACGAGACCAACTAGCCACGAGTTCTGAAATCAAAATCCGAAACGCTAGGATGGTAGAGTTCGAAAAGTAGTGTGAAATCAAGCTAAAAATCACCGAATTCAGAACTCGGAGTCAACGGATATTCATAAAACCGTTTACGTAAAGAAACCACATTTCGCGGCTAACTAGGTGAAACAAGACCTACTAGCCACGAGTTCTGAAATCAAAATCCGAAAACGCTGGATTGTAGAGCTCGAAAAGTAGTGTGAAATCAAGCTAAAAATCACCGAATTCAGAACTCGGAGTCAACGGATATTCATAAAACCGTTTACGTAAAGAAACCACATTTCGCGGCTAACTAGGTGAAACGAGACCTACTAGCCATGAGTTCTGAAATCAAAATCCGAAACGCTATGATTGTAGAGCTCGAAAAGTAGTGTGTAATCAAGCTAAAAATCACCGAATTCAGAACTCGGAGTCAACGGATATTCATAAAACCGTTTACGTAAAGAAACCACATTTCGCGGCTAAATAGGTGAATCGAGACCTACTAGCCACGAGTTCTGAAATCAAATTCCGAAATGCGAAGATTGTAGATCTCGAAAACTAGTGTGAAATCAAGCTAAAAATCAACGAATTCAGAACTCGGAGTCAAAGGATATTCATAAAAACGTTTACGTAAAGAAACCACATTTCGTGGCAAACTAGGTGAAACGAGACCTACTAGCCCCGAGTTCTGAAATCAAAATCCGAAACACCAGGATTGTAGAGCTCGAAAAGTAGTGTGAAATCAAGCTAAAAATAACCGAATTCAGAACTCGGAGTCAACGGATATTCATAAAACCGTTTACGTAAAGAAACCACATTTCGCGGCTAACTAGGTGAAACGAGACCTGCTAGCCACGAGTTCTGAAATCGAAATCCGAAAACCCAGGATTGTAGAGCTCGAAAAGTAGTGTGAAATCAAGCTAAAATCACCGAATTCAGAACTCGGAGTCAACGGATATTCATAAAACCGTTTACGTAAAGAAACCACATTTCGCGGCTAACTAGGTGAAACGAGACCAATTAGCCACGAGTTCTGAAATCAAAATCCGAAACGCCAGGATTGTAGAGCTCGAAAAGTAGTGTGAAATCAAGCTAAAAATCACCGAATTCAAAACTCGGAGTCAACGGATATTCATAAAACTGTTTACGTAAAGAAACCACATTTCGCGGTTAAATAGGTGAAACGAGACCAACTATCCACGAGTTCTGAAATCAAAATCCGAAACGCGAGGATTGTAGAGCTCGAAAAGTAGTGTGAAATCATGCTAAAAATCACCGAATTCAGAACTCGTAGTCAAAGGATATTCATAAAATCGTTTACGAAAAGAAACCACATTTTGCGGCTAACTAGGTGAAACGAGACCTACTAGCCACGAGTTCTGAAATCAAAATCCGAAACGCCAGGATTGTAGAGCTCGAAAAGTAGTGTGAAATCAAGCTAAAAATCACCGAATCAGAACTCGGAGTCAACGGATATTCATAAAACCGTTTACGTAAAGAAACCACATTTCGCAGCTAACTAGGTGAAACAAGACCTACTAGCCACGAGTTCTGAAATCAAAATCCGAAATGCCAGGATTGTTGAGCTCGAAAAGTAGTGTGAAATCAAGCTAAAAATCACCGAATTCAGAACTCGGAGTCAACGGATATTCATAAAACCGTTTACGTAAAGAAACCACTTTTCGCGGCTAAATAGGTGAAACGAGACCAACTAGCCACGAGTTCTGAAATCAAAATCCGAAACGCTAGGATGGTAGAGTTCGAAAAGTAGTGTGAAATCAAGCTAAAAATCACCGAATTCAGAACTCGGAGTCAACGGATATTCATAAAACCGTTTACGTAAAGAAACCACATTTCGCGGCTAACTAGGTGAAACAAGACCTACTAGCCACGAGTTCTGAAATCAAAATCCGAAATGCCAGGATTGTAGAGCTCGAAAAGTAGTGTGAAATCAAGCTAAAAATCACCGAATTCAAAACTCGGAGTCAACGGATATTCATAAAACCGTTTACGTAAAGAAACCACATTTCGCGGCTAAATAGGTGAAACGAGACCAACTATGCACGAGTTCTGAAATCAAAATCTGAAACGCGAGGATTGTAGAGCTCGAAAAGTAGTGTGAAATCAAGCTAAAAATCACCGAATTCAGAACTCGTAGTCAAAGGATATTCATAAAATCGTTTACGTAAAGAAACCACATTTCGCGGCTAACTAGGTGAAACGAGACCTACTAGCCACGAGTTATGAAATAAAAATCCGAAACGCCAGGATTGTAGAGCTCGAAAAGTAGTGTGAAATCAAATCACCGAATTCAGAACTCGGAGTCAACGTATATTCATAAAACCGTTTACGTAAAGAAACCACATTTCGCGGCTAACTAGGTGAAACGAGACCTACAAGCCACGAGTTATGAAATAAAAATCCGAAACGCCAGGATTGTAGAGCTCGAAAAGTAGTGTGAAATCAAATCACCGAATTCAGAACTCGGAGTCAACGGATATTCATAAAACCGTTTACGTAAAGAAACCACATTTCGCGGCTAACTAGGTGAAACAAGACCTACTACCCACGAGTTCTGAAATCAAAATCCGAAATGCCAGGATTGTTGATCTCGAAAAGTAGTGTGAAATCAAGCTAAAAATCACCGAATTCAGAACTCGGAGTCAACGGATATTCATAAAACCGTTTACGTAAAGAAACCACTTTTCGCGGCTAAATAGGTGAAACGAGACCAACTAGCCACGAGTTCTGAAATCAAAATCCGAAACGCTAGGATGGTAGAGCTCGAAAAGTAGTGTGAAATCAAGCTAAAAATCACCGAATTCAGAACTCGGAGTCAACGGATATTTATAAAACCGTTTACGTAAAGAAACCACATTTCGCGGCTAAATAGGTGAAACGAGACCTGCTAGCCACGAGTTCTGAAATCAAAATCCGAAATACCAGGATTGTAGAGCTCGAAAAGTAGTGTGAAATCAAGCTAAAAATAACCGAATTCAGAACTCGGAGTCAACGGATATTCATAAAACCGTTTACGTAAAGAAACCACATTTCGCGGCTAAATAGGTGAAACGAGACCTGCTAGCCACGAGTTCTGAAATCGAAATCCGAAAACCCAGGATTGTAGAGCTCGAAAAGTAGTGTGAAATCAAGCTAAAAATCACTGAATTCAGAACTCGGAGTCAACGGATATTCATAAAACCGTTTACGTAAAGAAACCACATTTCGCGGCTAACTAGGTGAAACGAGACCAACTAGCCACGAGTTCTGAAATCAAAATCCGAAAACGTTGTATTGTAGAGCTCGAAAATTAGTGTGAAATCAAGCTAAAAATCACCGAATTCAGAACACGGAGTCAACGGATATTCATAAAAACGTTTACATAAAGAAACCACATTTCGCGGCTAACTAGGAGAAACGAGACCTACTAGCCATGAGTTCTGAAATCAAAATCCGAACCACTAGGATTGTAGAGCTCGAAAAGTAGTGTGTAATCAAGCTAAAAATCACCGAATTCAGAACTCGGAGTCAACGGATATTCATAAAACCGTTTACGTAAAGAAACCACATTTCGCGGCTAAATAGGTGAATCGAGACCTACTAGCCACGAGTTCTGAAATCAAAATCCGAAATGCCAGGATTGTAGAGCTCGAAAAGTAGTGTGAAATCAAGCTAAAAATCAACGAATTCAGAACTCGGAGTCAAAGGATATTCAAAAAAACGTTTACGTAAAGAAACCACATTTCGCGGCTAACTAGGTGAAACGAGACCTACTAGCCGCGAGTTCTGAAATCGAAATCCGAAAACCCAGGTTTGTAGAGCTCGAAATGTAGTGTGAAATCAATCTAAAAATCACCGAATTCAGAACTCGGAGTCAACGGAAATTCATAAAACCGTTTACGTAAAGAAACCACATTTCGCGGCTAACTAGGTGAAACGAGACCTACTAGCCACGAGTTCTGAAATCAAAATCCGAAATGCCAGGATTGTGGAGCTCGAAAATTAGTGTGAAATCAAGCTAAAAATCACCGAATTCAGATCTCGGAGCAACGGATATAAATATAACCGTTTACGTAAAGAAACCACATTTTGCGGCTAACTAGGTGAAACGGGACCTACTAGCCACGAGTTCTAAAATCAAAATCCGAAACGCCAGGATTGTAGAGCTCAAAAAGTAGTGTGAAATCAAGCTAAAAATCACCGAATTCAGAACTCGGAGTCAACGGATATTCATAAAACCGTTTACGTAAAGAAACCACATTTCGCGGCTAACTAGGTGAAACGAGACCTACTAGTCACGAGTTCTGAAATCAAAATCCGAAATGCCAGGATTGTAGAGCTCGAAAAGTAGTGTGAAATCAAGCTAAAAATCACCGAATTTAGAACTCGGAGTCAACGGATATTCATAAAACCGTTTACGTAAAGAAACCACATTTCGCGGCTAACTAGGTGAAACGAGACCTACTAGCCACGAGTTCTGAAATCAAAATCCGAAACGCCAGGATTGTAGAGCTCGAAAAGTAGTGTGAAATCAAGCTAAAAATCACCGAATTCAGAACTCGGAGTCAACGGATATTCATAAAATCGTTTACGTAAAGAAACCACATTTCGCGGCTAACTAGGTGAAACGAGACCTACTAGCCACGAGTTCTGAAATCAAAATCCGAAACGCCAGGATTGTAGAGCTCGAAAAGTAGTGTGAAATCAAGCAAAAAATCACCGAATTCAGAACTCGGAGTCAACGGATATTCATAAAACCGTTTACGAAAAGAAACCATATTTCGCGGCTAACTAGGTGAAACGAGACCTACTAGCCACGAGTTCTGAAATCAAAATCCGAAATACCACGATTGTAGAGCTCGAAAAGTAGTGTGAAATCAAGCTAAAAATCACCGAATTCAGAACTCCGAGTCAACGGATATTCATAAAACCGTTTACGTAAAGAAACCACATTTCGCGGCTAACTAGGTGAAACGAGACCTACTAGCCACGAGTTCTGAAATCAAAATCCGAAACGCCAGGATTGTAGAGCTCGAAAAGTAGTGTGAAATCAAGCAAAAAATCACCGAATTCAGAACTCGGAGTCAACGGATATTCATAAAACCGTTTACGAAAAGAAACCACATTTCGCGGCTAACTAGGTGAAACGAGACCTACTAGCCACGAGTTCTGAAATCAAAATCCGAAATGCCACGATTGTAGAGCTCAAAAAGTAGTGTGAAATCAAGCTAAAAATAACCGAATTCAGAACTCGGAGTCAACGGATATTCATAAAACCGTTTACGTAAAGAAACCACATTTTGCGGCTAACTAGGTGAAACGAGACCTACTAGCCACGAGTTCTGAAATCAAAATCCGAAACGCCAGGATTGTAGAGCTCGAAAAGTAGTGTGAAATCAAGCTAAAAATCACCGAATTTAGAACTCGGAGTCAACGGATATTCATAAAACCGTTTACGTAAAGAAACCACATTTCGCGGCTAACTAGGTGAAACGAGACCTACTAGCCACGAGTTCTGAAATCAAAATCCGAAATGCCAGGATTGTGGAGCTCGAAAATTAGTGTGAAATCAAGCTAAAAATCACCGAATTAAGATCTCGGAGCAACGGATATAAATATAACCGTTTACGTAAAGAAACCACATTTCGCGGCTAACTAGGTGAAACGAGACCTACTAGCCACGAGTTCTAAAATCAAAATCCGAAACGCCAGGATTGTAGAGCTCGAAAAGTAGTGTGAAATCAAGCTAAAAATCACCGAATTCAGAACTCGGAGTCAACGGATATTCATAAAACCGTTTACGTAAAGAAACCACATTTCGCGGCTAACTAGGTGAAACGAGACCTACTAGCCACGAGTTCTGAAATCAAAATCCGAAACGCCACGATTGTAGAGCTCAAAAAGTAGTGTGAAATCAAGCTAAAAATCACCGAATTCAGAACTCGGAGTCAACGGATATTCATAAAACCGTTTACGTAAAGAAACCACATTTCGCGGCTAACTAGGTGAAACGAGACCTACTAGCCACGAGTTCTCAAATCAAAATCCGAAACGCCAGGATTGTAGAGCTCGAAAAGTAGTGTGAAATCAAGCTAAAAATCACCGAATTCAGAACACCGAGTCAACGGATATTCATAAAACCGTTTACGTAAAGAAACCACATTTCGCGGCTAACTAGGTGAAACGAGACCTACTAGCCACGAGTTCTGAAATCAAAATCCGAAATGCCAGGATTGTGGAGCTCGAAAATTAGTGTGAAATCAAGCTAAAAATCACCGAATTCAGATCTCGGAGCAACGGATATAAATATAACCGTTTACGTAAAGAAACCACATTTCGCGGCTAACTAGGTGAAACGGGACCTACTAGCCACGAGTTCTAAAATCAAAATCCGAAATGCCAGGATTGTAGAGCTCGAAAAGTAGTGTGAAATCAAGCTAAAAATCACCGAATTCAGAACTCGGAGTCAACGGATATTCATAAAACCATTTACGTAAAGAAACCACATTTCGCGGCTAACTAGGTGAAACGAGACCTACTAGCCACGAGTTCTGAAATCAAAATCCGAAATGCCAGGATTGTGGAGCTCGAAAATTAGTGTGAAATCAAGCTAAAAATCACCGAATTCAGATCTCGGAGCAACGGATATAAATATAACCGTTTACGTAAAGAAACCACATTTCGCGGCTAACTAGGTGAAACGGGACCTACTAGCCACGAGTTCTAAAATCAAAATCCGAAATGCCAGGATTGTAGAGCTCGAAAAGTAGTGTGAAATCAAGCGAAAAATCACCAAATTCAGAACTCGGAGTCAACGGATATTCATAAAACCGTTTACGTAAAGAAACCACATTTCGCGGCTAACTAGGTGAAACGAGACCTACTAGCCACGAGTTCTGAAATCAAAATCCGAAACGCCACGATTGTAGAGCTCAAAAAGTAGTGTGAAATCAAGCTAAAAATCACCGAATTCAGAACTCGGAGTCAACGGATATTCATAAAACCGTTTACGTAAAGAAACCACATTTCGCGGCTAACTAGGTGAAACGAGACCTACTAGCCACGAGTTCTGAAATCAAAATCCGAAACGCCAGGATTGTAGAGCTCGAAAAGTAGTGTGAAATCAAGCTAAAAATCACCGAATTCAGAACACCGAGTCAACGGATATTCATAAAACCGTTTACGTAAAGAAACCACATTTCGCGGCTAACTAGGTGAAACGAGACCTACTAGCCACGAGTTCTGAAATCAAAATCCGAAATGCCAGGATTGTGGAGCTCGAAAATTAGTGTGAAATCAAGCTAAAAATCACCGAATTCAGATCTCGGAGCAACGAATATAAATATAACCGTTTACGTAAAGAAACCACATTTCGCGGCTAACTAGGTGAAACGGGACCTACTAGCCACGAATTCAAAAATCAAAATCCGAAATGCCAGGATTGTAGAGCTCGAAAAGTAGTGTGAAATCAAGCTAAAAATCACCGAATTCAGAACTCGGAGTCAACGGATATTCATAAAACCGTTTACGTAAAGAAACCACATTTCGCGGCTAACTAGGTGAAACGAGACCTACTAGCCACGAGTTCTGAAATCAAAATCCGAAATTCCAGGATTGTAGAGCTCGAAAATTAGTGTGAAATCAAGCTAAAAATCACCGAATTCAGATCTCGGAGCAACGGATATAAATATAACCGTTTACGTAAAGAAACCACATTTCGCGGCTAACTAGGTGAAACGAGACCTACTAGCCGCGAGTTCTAAAATCAAAATCCGAAACGCCAGGATTGTAGAGCTCGAAAAGTAGTGTGAAATCAAGCTAAAAATCACCGAATTCAGAACTCGGAGTCAACGGATATTCATAAAACCGTTTACGTAAAGAAACCACATTTCGCGGCTAACTAGGTGAAACGAGACCTACTAGCCACGAGTTCTGAAATCAAAATCCGAAACACCACGATTGTAGAGCTCAAAAAGTAGTGTGAAATCAAGCTAAAAATCACCGAATTCAGAACTCGGAGTCAACGGATATTCATAAAACCGTTTACGTAAAGAAACCACATTTCGCGGCTAACTAGGTGAAACGAGACCTACTAGCCACGAGTTCTCAAATCAAAATCCGAAACGCCAGGATTGTAGAGCTCGAAAAGTAGTGTGAAATCAAGCTAAAAATCACCGAATTCAGAACACCGAGTCAACGGATATTCATAAAACCGTTTACGTAAAGAAACCACATTTCGCGGCTAACTAGGTGAAACGAGACCTACTAGCCACGAGTTCTGAAATCAAAATCCGAAATGCCAGGATTGTGGAGCTCGAAAATTAGTGTGAAATCAAGCTAAAAATCACCGAATTCAGATCTCGGAGCAACGGATATAAATATAACCGTTTACGTAAAGAAACCACATTTCGCGGCTAACTAGGTGAAACGGGACCTACTAGCCACGAGTTCTAAAATCAAAATCCGAAATGCCAGGATTGTAGAGCTCGAAAAGTAGTGTGAAATCAAGCTAAAAATCACCGAATTCAGAACTCGGAGTCAACGGATATTCATAAAACCGTTTACGTAAAGAAACCACATTTCGCGGCTAACTAGGTGAAACGAGACCTACTAGCCACGAGTTCTGAAATCAAAATCCGAAATGCCAGGATTGTGGAGCTCGAAAATTAGTGTGAAATCAAGCTAAAAATCACCGAATTCAGATCTCGGAGCAACGGATATAAATATAACCGTTTACGTAAAGAAACCACATTTCGCGGCTAACTAGGTGAAACGGGACCTACTAGCCACGAGTTCTAAAATCAAAATCCGAAACGCCAGGATTGTAGAGCTCGAAAAGTAGTGTGAAATCAAGCGAAAAATCACCAAATTCAGAACTCGGAGTCAACGGATATTCATAAAACCGTTTACGTAAAGAAACCACATTTCGCGGCTAACTAGGTGAAACGAGACCTACTAGCCACGAGTTCTGAAATCAAAATCCGAAACGCCACGATTGTAGAGCTCAAAAAGTAGTGTGAAATCAAGCTAAAAATCACCGAATTCAGAACTCGGAGTCAACGGATATTCATAAAACCGTTTACGTAAAGAAACCACATTTCGCGGCTAACTAGGTGAAACGAGACCTACTAGCCACGAGTTCTGAAATCAAAATCCGAAACGCCAGGATTGTAGAGCTCGAAAAGTAGTGTGAAATCAAGCTAAAAATCACCGAATTCAGAACACCGAGTCAACGGATATTCATAAAACCGTTTACGTAAAGAAACCACATTTCGCGGCTAACTAGGTGAAACGAGACCTACTAGCCACGAGTTCTGAAATCAAAATCCGAAATGCCAGGATTGTGGAGCTCGAAAATTAGTGTGAAATCAAGCTAAAAATCACCGAATTCAGATCTCGGAGCAACGAATATAAATATAACCGTTTACGTAAAGAAACCACATTTCGCGGCTAACTAGGTGAAACGGGACCTACTAGCCACGAATTCTAAAATCAAAATCCGAAATGCCAGGATTGTAGAGCTCGAAAAGTAGTGTGAAATCAAGCTAAAAATCACCGAATTCAGAACTCGGAGTCAACGGATATTCATAAAACCGTTTACGTAAAGAAACCACATTTCGCGGCTAACTAGGTGAAACGAGACCTACTAGCCACGAGTTCTGAAATCAAAATCCGAAATTCCAGGATTGTAGAGCTCGAAAATTAGTGTGAAATCAAGCTAAAAATCACCGAATTCAGAACTCGGAGCAACGGATATAAATATAACCGTTTACGTAAAGAAACCACATTTTGCGGCTAACTAGGTGAAACGAGACCTACTAGCCACGAGTTCTGAAATCAAAATCCGAAACGCCAGGATTGTAGAGCTCGAAAAGTAGTGTGAAATCAAGCTAAAAATCACCGAATTTAGAACTCGGAGTCAACGGATATTCATAAAACCGTTTACGTAAAGAAACCACATTTCGCGGCTAACTAGGTGAAACGAGACCTACTAGCCACGAGTTCTGAAATCGAAATCCGAAATGCCAGGATTGTGGAGCTCGAAAATTAGTGTGAAATCAAGCTAAAAATCACCGAATTCAGATGTCGGAGCAACGGATATAAATATAACCGTTTACGTAAAGAAACCACATTTCGCGGCTAACTAGGTGAAACGGGACATACTAGCCACGAGTTCTAAAATCAAAATCCGAAACGCCAGGATTGTAGAGCTCGAAAAGTAGTGTGAAATCAAGCTAAAAATCACCGAATTCAGAACTCGGAGTCAACGGATATTCATAAAACCGTTTACGTAAAGAAACCACATTTCGCGGCTAACTAGGTGAAACGAGACCTACTAGCCACGAGTTCTGAAATCAAAATCCGAAATGCCACGATTGTAGAGCTCAAAAAGTAGTGTGAAATCAAGCTAAAAATCACCGAATTCAGAACTCGGAGTCAACGGATATTCATAAAACCGTTCACGTAAAGAAACCACATTTCGCGGCTAACTAGGTGAAACGAGACCTACTAGCCACGAGTTCTGAAATCAAAATCCGAAACGCCAGGATTGTAGAGCTCGAAAAGTAGTGTGAAATCAAGCTAAAAATCACCGAATTCAGAACTCGGAGTCAACGGATATTCATAAAACCGTTTACGTAAAGAAACCACATTTCGCGGCTAACTAGGTGAAACGAGACCTACTAGCCACGAGTTCTGAAATCAAAATCCGAAATGCCACGATTGTAGAGCTCAAAAAGTAGTGTGAAATCAAGCTAAAAATCACCGAATTCAGAACTCGGAGTCAACGGATATTCATAAAACCGTTCACGTAAAGAAACCACATTTCGCGGCTAACTAGGTGAAACGAGACCTACTAGCCACGAGTTCTGAAATCAAAATCCGAAACGCCAGGATTGTAGAGCTTGAAAAGTAGTGTGAAATCAAGCTAAAAATCACCGAATTCAGAAGTCCGAGTCAACGGATATTCATAAAACCGTTTTCGTAAAGAAACTACATTTCGCGGCTAACTAGGTGAAACGAGACCTACTAGCCACGAGTTCTGAAATCAAAATCCGAATGCCAGGATTGTGGAGCTCGAAAATTAGTGTGAAATCAAGCTAAAAATCACCGAATTCAGATCTCGGAGCAACGGATATAAATATAACCGTTTACGTAAAGAAACCACATTTCGCGGCTAACTAGGTGAAACGGGACCTACTAGCCACGAGTTCTAAAATCAAAATCCGAAACGCCAGGATTGTAGAGCTCGAAAAGTAGTGTGAAATCAAGCTAAAAATCACCGAATTCAGAACTCGGAGTCAACGGATATTCATAAAACCGTTTACGTAAAGAAACCACATTTCGCGGCCAACTAGGTGAAACGAGACCTACTAGCCACGAGTTCTGAAATCAAAATCCGAAATTCCAGGATTGTAGAGCTCGAAAATTAGTGTGAAATCAAGCTAAAAATCACCGAATTCAGAACTCGGAGCAACGGATATAAATATAACCGTTTACGTAAAGAAACCACATTTTGCGGCTAACTAAGTGAAACGAGACCTACTAGCCACGAGTTCTGAAATCAAAATCCGAAATGCCACGATTGTAGAGCTCAAAAAGTAGTGTGAAATCAAGCTAAAAATCACCGAATTCAGAACTCGGAGTCAACGGATATTCATAAAACCGTTTACGTAAAGAAACCACATTTCGCGGCTAACTAGGTGAAACGAGACCTACTAGCCACGAGTTCTGAAATCAAAATCCGAAACGCCAGGATTGTAGAGCTCGAAAAGTAGTGTGAAATCAAGCTAAAAATCACCGAATTCAGAACTCGGAGTCAACGGATATTCATAAAACCGTTTACGAAAAGAAACCACATTTCGCGGCTAACTAGGTGAAACGAGACCTACTAGCCACGAGTTCTGAAATCAAAATCCGAAATGCCACGATTGTAGAGCTCAAAAAGTAGTGTGAAATCAAGCTAAAAATCATCGAATTCAGAACTAGGAGTCAACGGATATTCATAAAACCGTTTACGTAAAGAAACCACATTTCGCGGCTAACTAGGTGATACGAGACCCACTAGCCACGAGTTCTGAAATCAAAATCCGAAACGCCAGGATTGTAGAGCTTGAAAAGTAGTGTGAAATCAAGCTAAAAATCACCGAATTCAGAACTCCGAGTCAACGGATATTCATAAAACCGTTTACGTAAAGAAACCACATTTCGCGGCTAACTAGGTGAAACGAGACCTACTAGTCACGAGTTCTGAAATCAAAATCCGAAACACCAGGATTGTAGAGCTCGAAAAGTAGTGTGAAATCAAGCTAAAAATCACCGAATTCAGAACACCGAGTCAACGGATATTCATAAAACCGTTACCGTAAAGAAACCACATTTCGCGGCTAACTAGGTGAAACGAGACCTACTAGCCACGAGTTCTGAAATCAAAATCCGAAATGCCAGGATTGTGGAGCTCGAAAATTAGTGTGAAATCAAGCTAAAAATCACCGAATTCAGAACTCGGAGTCAATGGATATTCATAAAACCGTTTACGTAAAGAAACCACATTTCGCGGCTAACTAGGTGAAACGAGACCTACTAGCCACGAGTTCTGAAATCAAAATCCGAAACGCCAGGACTGTAGAGCTCGAAAAGTAGTGTGAAATCAAGCTAAAAATCACCGAATTCAGAACTCGGAGTCAACGGATATTCATAAAACCGTTTACGAAAAGAAACCACATTTCGCGGCTAACTAGGTGAAACGAGACCTACTAGCCACGAGTTCTGAAATCAAAATCCGAAACGCCACGATTGTAGAGCTCAAAAATTAGTGTGAAATCAAGCAAAAAATCACCGAATTCAGAACTCGGAGTCAACGGATATTCATAAAACCGTTCACGTAAAGAAACCACATTTCGCGGCTAACTAGGTGAAACGAGACCTACTAGCCACGAGTTCTGAAATATAAATCCGAAATTCCAGGATTGTAGAGCTCAAAAATTATTGTGAAATCTAGCTAAAAATCACCGAATTCAGAACTCGGAGTCAAAGGATATTCATAAAACCATTTACGTAAAGAAACCACATTTTACGGCTAACTTGGTGAAACGAGAACTACTAGCCACGAGTACTGAAATTAAAATCCGAAATTCCAGGATTGTAGAGCTCGAAAAGTAGTGTGAAATCAAGCTAAAAATCACCGAATTCAGAACTCGGAGTCAACGGATATTCATAAAACCGTTTACGTAAAGAAACCACATTTTGCGGCTAGCTAGGTGAAACGAGACCTACTAGCCACGAGTTCTGAAATCAAAATCCGAAGTGCCAGGATTGTAGAGCTTGAAAGTAGTGTGAAATCAAGCTAAAAATCACCGAATTCAGAACTCGGAGTCAACGGATATTCATAAAACCGTTTACGTAAAGAAACCACATTTCGCGGCTAACTAGGTGAAACGAGACCTATTGCCACGAGTTCTGAAATCAAAATCCGAAACGCCAGGATTGTAGAGCTCGAAAAGTAGTGTGAAATCAAGCTAAAAATCAACGAATTCAGAACTCGGAGCAACGGATATAAATATAACCGTTTACGTAAAGAAAACAACATTTCGCGGCTAACTAGGTGAAACGAGACCTACTAGCCACGAGTTCTAAAATCAAAATCCGAAACTCCAGGATTGTAGAGCTCGAAAAGTAGTGTGAAATCAAGCTAAAAATCACCGAATTCAGATCTCGGAGCAACGGATATAAATATAACCGTTTACGTAAAGAAACCACATTTCGCGGCTAACTAGGTGAAACGGGACCTACTAGCCACGAGTTCTAAAATCAAAATCCGAAACGCCAGGATTGTAGAGCTCGAAAAGTAGTGTGAAATCAAGCTAAAAATCTCCGAATTCAGAACTCGGAGTCAACGGATATTCATAAAACCGTTTACGTAAAGAAACCACATTTCGCGGCTAACTAGGTGAAACGAGACCTACTAGTCACGAGTTCCGAAATCAAAATCCGAAATGCCAGGATTGTAGAGCTCGAAAAGTAGTGTGAAATCAAGCTAAAAATCACCGAATTTAGAACTCGGAGTCAACGGATATTCATAAAACCGTTTACGTAAAGAAACCACATTTCGCGGCTAACTAGGTGAAACGAGACCTACTAGCCACGAGTTCTGAAATCAAAATCCGAAACGCCAGGATTGTAGAGCTCGAAAAGTAGTGTGAAATCAAGCTAAAAATCACCGAATTTAGAACTCGGAGTCAACGGATATTCATAAAACCGTTTACGTAAAGAAACCACATTTCGCGGCTAACTAGGTGAAACGAGACCTACTAGCCACGAGTTCTGAAATCAAAATCCGAAATGCCAGGATTGTGGAGCTCGAAAATTAGTGTGAAATCAAGCTAAAAATCACCGAATTCAGATCTCGGAGCAACGGATATAAATATAACCGTTTACGTAAAGAAACCACATTTCGCTGCTAACTAGGTGAAACGGGACCTACTAGCCACGAGTTCTAAAATCAAAATCCGAAACGCCAGGATTGTAGAGCTCGAAAAG
This sequence comes from Euonymus europaeus, assembly GCA_963580455.1. NCBI lineage: Eukaryota > Viridiplantae > Streptophyta > Magnoliopsida > Celastrales > Celastraceae > Euonymus > Euonymus europaeus. Next base: position 18,140 of record OY756969.1, on the reverse strand, counting down.
TAGTGTGAAATCAAGCTAAAAATCACCGAATTCATAACTCGGAGTCAACAGATATTCATAAAACCGTTTACGTAAAGAAACCACATTTCGCGGCTAACTAGGTGAAACGAGACCTACTAGCCACGAGTTCTGAAATCAAAATCCGAAACGTCACGATTGTAGAGCTCAAAAAGTAGTATGAAATCAAGCTAAAAATCACCGAATTCAGAACTCGGAGTCAACGGATATTCATAAAACCGTTTACGTAAAGAAACCACATTTCGCGGCTAACTAGGTGAAACGAGACCTACTAGCCACGAGTTCTGAAATCAAAATCCGAAACGCCAGGATTGTAGAGCTCGAAAAGTAGTGTGAAATCAAGCTAAAAATCAACGAATTCAGAACTCGGAGCAACGGATATAAATATAACCGTTTACGTAAAGAAAACAACATTTCGTGGCTAACTAGGTGAAACGAGACCTACTAGCCACGAGTTCTAAAATCAAAATCCGAAACTCCAGGATTGTAGAGCTCGAAAAGTAGTGTGAAATCAAGCTAAAAATCACCGAATTCAGATCTCGGAGCAACGGATATAAATATAACCGTTTACGTAAAGAAACCACATTTCGCGGCTAACTAGGTGAAACGGGACCTACTAGCCACGAGTTCTAAAATCAAAATCCGAAACGCCAGGATTGTAGAGCTCGAAAAGTAGTGTGAAATCAAGCTAAAAATCTCCGAATTCAGAACTCGGAGTCAACGGATATTCATAAAACCGTTTACGTAAAGAAACCACATTTTGCGGGTAGCTAGGTGAAACGAGACCTACTAGCCACGAGTTCTGAAATCAAAATCCGAAGTGCCAGGATTGTAGAGCTCGAAAAGTAGTGTGAAATCAAGCTAAAAATCACCGAATTCAGAACTCGGAGTCAACGGATATTCATAAAACCGTTTACGTAAAGAAACCACATTTCGCGGCTAACTAGGTGAAACGAGACCTATAGCCACGAGTTCTGAAATCAAAATCCGAAACGCCAGGATTGTAGAGCTCGAAAAGTAGTGTGAAATCAAGCAAAAAATCAACGAATTCAGAACTCGGAGCAACGGATATAAATATAACCGTTTACGTAAAGAAAACAACATTTCGCGGCTAACTAGGTGAAACGAGACCTACTAGCCACGAGTTCTAAAATCAAAATCCAAAACTCCAGGATTGTAGAGCTCGAAAAGTAGTGTGAAATCAAGCTAAAAATCACCGAATTCAGATCTCGGAGCAACGGATATAAATATAACCGTTTACGTAAAGAAACCACATTTCGCGGCAAACTAGGTGAAACGGGACCTACTAGCCACGAGTTCTAAAATCAAAATCCGAAACGCCAGGATTGTAGAGCTCGAAAAGTAGTGTGAAATCAAGCTAAAAATCTCCGAATTCAGAACTCGGAGTCAACGGATATTCATAAAACCGTTTACGTAAAGAAACCACATTTCGCGGCTAACTAGGTGAAACGAGACCTACTAGTCACGAGTTCCGAAATCAAAATCCGAAATGCCAGGATTGTAGAGCTCGAAAAGTAGTGTGAAATCAAGCTAAAAATCACCGAATTTAGAACTCGGAGTCAACGGATATTCATAAAACCGTTTACGTAAAGAAACCACATTTCGCGGCTAACTAGGTGAAACGAGACCTACTAGCCACGAGTTCTGAAATCAAAATCCGAAACGCCAGGATTGTAGAGCTCGAAAAGTAGTGTGAAATCAAGCTAAAAATCACCGAATTTAGAACTCGGAGTCAACGGATATTCATAAAACCGTTTACGTAAAGAAACCACATTTCGCGGCTAACTAGGTGAAACGAGACCTACTAGTCACGAGTTCTGAAATCAAAATCCGAAACACCAGGATTGTAGAGCTCGAAAAGTAGTGTGAAATCAAGCTAAAAATCACCGAATTCAGAACACCGAGTCAACGGATATTCATAAAACCGTTACCGTAAAGAAACCACATTTCGCGGCTAACTAGGTGAAACGAGACCTACTAGCCACGAGTTCTGAAATCAAAATCCGAAATGCCAGGATTGTGGAGCTCGAAAATTAGTGTGAAATCAAGCTAAAAATCACCGAATTCAGAACTCGGAGTCAATGGATATTCATAAAACCGTTTACGTAAAGAAACCACATTTCGCGGCTAACTAGGTGAAACGAGACCTACTAGCCACGAGTTCTGAAATCAAAATCCGAAACGCCAGGACTGTAGAGCTCGAAAAGTAGTGTGAAATCAAGCTAAAAATCACCGAATTCAGAACTCGGAGTCAACGGATATTCATAAAACCGTTTACGAAAAGAAACCACATTTCGCGGCTAACTAGGTGAAACGAGACCTACTAGCCACGAGTTCTGAAATCAAAATCCGAAACGCCACGATTGTAGAGCTCAAAAATTAGTGTGAAATCAAGCAAAAAATCACCGAATTCAGAACTCGGAGTCAACGGATATTCATAAAACCGTTCACGTAAAGAAACCACATTTCGCGGCTAACTAGGTGAAACGAGACCTACTAGCCACGAGTTCTGAAATATAAATCCGAAATTCCAGGATTGTAGAGCTCAAAAATTATTGTGAAATCTAGCTAAAAATCACCGAATTCAGAACTCGGAGTCAAAGGATATTCATAAAACCATTTACGTAAAGAAACCACATTTTACGGCTAACTTGGTGAAACGAGAACTACTAGCCACGAGTACTGAAATTAAAATCCGAAATTCCAGGATTGTAGAGCTCGAAAAGTAGTGTGAAATCAAGCTAAAAATCACCGAATTCAGAACTCGGAGTCAACGGATATTCATAAAACCGTTTACGTAAAGAAACCACATTTTGCGGCTAGCTAGGTGAAACGAGACCTACTAGCCACGAGTTCTGAAATCAAAATCCGAAGTGCCAGGATTGTAGAGCTTGAAAGTAGTGTGAAATCAAGCTAAAAATCACCGAATTCAGAACTCGGAGTCAACGGATATTCATAAAACCGTTTACGTAAAGAAACCACATTTCGCGGCTAACTAGGTGAAACGAGACCTATTGCCACGAGTTCTGAAATCAAAATCCGAAACGCCAGGATTGTAGAGCTCGAAAAGTAGTGTGAAATCAAGCTAAAAATCAACGAATTCAGAACTCGGAGCAACGGATATAAATATAACCGTTTACGTAAAGAAAACAACATTTCGCGGCTAACTAGGTGAAACGAGACCTACTAGCCACGAGTTCTAAAATCAAAATCCGAAACTCCAGGATTGTAGAGCTCGAAAAGTAGTGTGAAATCAAGCTAAAAATCACCGAATTCAGATCTCGGAGCAACGGATATAAATATAACCGTTTACGTAAAGAAACCACATTTCGCGGCTAACTAGGTGAAACGGGACCTACTAGCCACGAGTTCTAAAATCAAAATCCGAAACGCCAGGATTGTAGAGCTCGAAAAGTAGTGTGAAATCAAGCAAAAAATCTCCGAATTCAGAACTCGGAGTCAACGGATATTCATAAAACCGTTTACGTAAAGAAACCACATTTCGCGGCTAACTAGGTGAAACGAGACCTACTAGTCACGAGTTCCGAAATCAAAATCCGAAATGCCAGGATTGTAGAGCTCGAAAAGTAGTGTGAAATCAAGCTAAAAATCACCGAATTTAGAACTCGGAGTCAACGGATATTCATAAAACCGTTTACGTAAAGAAACCACATTTCGCGGCTAACTAGGTGAAACGAGACCTACTAGCCACGAGTTCTGAAATCAAAATCCGAAACGCCAGGATTGTAGAGCTCGAAAAGTAGTGTGAAATCAAGCTAAAAATCACCGAATTTAGAACTCGGAGTCAACGGATATTCATAAAACCGTTTACGTAAAGAAACCACATTTCGCGGCTAACTAGGTGAAACGAGACCTACTAGCCACGAGTTCTGAAATCAAAATCCGAAATGCCAGGATTGTGGAGCTCGAAAATTAGTGTGAAATCAAGCTAAAAATCACCGAATTCAGATCTCGGAGCAACGGATATAAATATAACCGTTTACGTAAAGAAACCACATTTCGCTGCTAACTAGGTGAAACGGGACCTACTAGCCACGAGTTCTAAAATCAAAATCCGAAACGCCAGGATTGTAGAGCTCGAAAAGTAGTGTGAAATCAAGCTAAAAATCACCGAATTCATAACTCGGAGTCAACAGATATTCATAAAACCGTTTACGTAAAGAAACCACATTTCGCGGCTAACTAGGTGAAACGAGACCTACTAGCCACGAGTTCTGAAATCAAAATCCGAAACGTCACGATTGTAGAGCTCAAAAAGTAGTATGAAATCAAGCTAAAAATCACCGAATTCAGAACTCGGAGTCAACGGATATTCATAAAACCGTTTACGTAAAGAAACCACATTTCGCGGCTAACTAGGTGAAACGAGACCTACTAGCCACGAGTTCTGAAATCAAAATCCGAAACGCCAGGATTGTAGAGCTCGAAAAGTAGTGTGAAATCAAGCTAAAAATCACCGAATTCAGAACTCCGAGTCAACGGATATTCATAAAACCGTTTACGTAAAGAAACCACATTTCGCGGCTAACTAGGTGAAACGAGACCTACTAGCCACGAGTTCTGAAATCAAAATCCGAAATGCCAGGATTGTGGAGCTCGAAAATTAGTGTGAAATCAAGCTAAAAATCACCGAATTCAGATCTCGGAGCAACGGATATAAATATAACCGTTTACGTAAAGAAACCACATTTCGCAGCTAACTAGGTGAAACGGGACCTACTAGCCACGAGTTCTAAAATCAAAATCCGAAACCCCAGGATTGTAGAGCTCGAAAAGTAGTGTGAAATCAAGCTAAAAATCACCGAATTCAGAACTCGGAGTCAACGGATATTCATAAAACCGTTTACGTAAAGAAACCACATTTCGTGGCTAACTAGGTGAAACGAGACCTACTAGCCACGAGTTCTGAAATCAAAATCCGAAATTCCAGGATTGTAGAGCTCGAAAATTAGTGTGAAATCAAGCTAAAAATCACCGAATTCAGAACTCGGAGCAACGGATATAAATATAACCGTTTACGTAAAGAAACCACATTTTGCGGCTAACTAGGTGAAATGAGACCTACTAGCCACGAGTTCTGAAATCAAAATCCGAAACGCCAGGATTGTAGAGCTCGAAAAGTAGTGTGAAATCATGCTAAAAATCACCGAATTTAGAACTCGGAGTCAACGGATATTCATAAAACCGTTTACGTAGAGAAACCACATTTCGCGGCTAACTAGGTGAAACGAGACCTACTAGCCACGAGTTCTGAAATCGAAATCCGAAATGCCAGGATTGTGGAGCTCGAAAATTAGTGTGAAATCAAGCTAAAAATCACCGAATTCAGATCTCGGAGCAACGGATATAAATATAACCGTTTACGTAAAGAAACCACATTTCGCGGCTAACTAGGTGAAACGGGACCTACTAGCCACGAGTTCTAAAATCAAAATCCGAAACGCCAGGATTGTAGAGCTCGAAAAGTAGTGTGAAATCAAGCTAAAAATCACCGAATTCAGAACTCGGAGTCAACGGATATTCATAAAACCGTTCACTTAAAGAAACCACATTTCGCGGCTAACTAGGTGAAACGAGACCTACTAGCCACGAGTTCTGAAATATAAATCCGAAATTCCAGGATTGTAGAGCTCGAAAATTATTGTGAAATCTAGCTAAAAATCACCGAATTCAGAACTCGGAGTCAAAGGATATTCATAAAACCGTTTACGTAAAGAAACCACATTTTACGGCTAACTAGGTGAAACGAGAACTACTAGCCACGAGTTCTGAAATTAAAATCCAAAATTCCAGGATTGTAGAGCTCGAAAAGTAGTGTGAAATCAAGCTAAAAATCACCGAATTCAGAACTCGGAGTCAACGGATATTCATAAAACCGTTTACGTAAAGAAACCACATTTTGCGGCTAGCTAGGTGAAACGAGACCTACTAGCCACGAGTTCTGAAATCAAAATCCGAAGTGCCAGGATTGTAGAGCTCGAAAAGTAGTGTGAAATCAAGCTAAAAATCACCGAATTCAGAACTCGGAGTCAACGGATATTCATAAAACCGTTTACGTAAAGAAACCACATTTCGCGGCTAACTAGGTGAAACGAGACCTATAGCCACGAGTTCTGAAATCAAAATCCGAAACGCCAGGATTGTAGAGCTCGAAAAGTAGTGTGAAATCAAGCTAAAAATCAACGAATTCAGAACTCGGAGCAACGGATATAAATATAACCGTTTACGTAAAGAAAACCACATTTCGCGGCTAACTAGGTGAAACGAGACCTACTAGCCACGAGTTCTAAAATCAAAATCCGAAACGCCAGGATTGTAGAGCTCGAAAAGTAGTGTGAAATCAAGCTAAAAATCACCGAATTCAGATCTCGGAGCAACGGATATAAATATAACCGTTTACGTAAAGAAACCACATTTCGCGGCTAACTAGGTGAAATAGGACCTACTAGCCACGAGTTCTAAAATCAAAATCCGAAACGCCAGGATTGTAGAGCTCGAAAAGTAGTGTGAAATCAAGCTAAAAATCTCCGAATTCAGAACTCGGAGTCAACGGATATTCATAAAACCGTTTACGTAAAGAAACCACATTTCGCGGCTAACTAGGTGAAACGAGACCTACTAGTCACGAGTTCCGAAATCAAAATCCGAAATGCCAGGATTGTAGAGCTCGAAAAGTAGTGTGAAATCAAGCTAAAAATCACCGAATTTAGAACTCGGAGTCAACGGATATTCAAAAAACCGTTTACGTAAAGAAACCACATTTCGCGGCTAACTAGGTGAAACGAGACCTACTAGCCACGAGTTCTGAAATCAAAATCCGAAACGCCAGGATTGTAGAGCTCGAAAAGTAGTGTGAAATCAAGCTAAAAATCACCGAATTTAGAACTCGGAGTCAACGGATATTCATAAAACCGTTTACGTAAAGAAACCACATTTCGCGGCTAACTAGGTGAAACGAGACCTACTAGCCACGAGTTCTGAAATCAAAATCCGAAATGCCAGGATTGTGGAGCTCGAAAATTAGTGTGAAATCAAGCTAAAAATCACCGAATTCAGATCTCGGAGCAACGGATATAAATATAACCGTTTACGTAAAGAAACCACATTTCGCGGCTAACTAGGTGAAACAGGACCTACTAGCCACGAGTTCTAAAATCAAAATCCGAAACGCCAGGATTGTAGAGCTCGAAAAGTAGTGTGAAATCAAGCTAAAAATCACCGAATTCATAACTCGGAGTCAACAGATATTCATAAAACCGTTTACGTAAAGAAACCACATTTCGCGGCTAACTAGGTGAAACGAGACCTACTAGCCACGAGTTCTGAAATCAAAATCCGAAATGCCACGATTGTAGAGCTCAAAAAGTAGTATGAAATCAAGCTAAAAATCACCGAATTCAGAACTCGGAGTCAACCGATATTCATAAAACCGTTTACGTAAAGAAACCACATTTCGCGGCTAACTAGGTGAAACGAGACCTACTAGCCACGAGTTCTGAAATCAAAATCCGAAACGCCAGGATTGTAGAGCTTGAAAAGTAGTGTGAAATCAAGCTAAAAATCACCGAATTCAGAACTCCGAGTCAACGGATATTCATAAAACCGTTTACGTAAAGAAACCACATTTCGCGGCTAACTAGGTGAAACGAGACCTACTAGCCACGAGTTCTGAAATCAAAATCCGAAATGCCAGGATTGTGGAGCTCGAAAATTAGTGTGAAATCAAGCTAAAAATCACCGAATTCAGATCTCGGAGCAACGGATATAAATATAACCGTTTACGTAAAGAAACCACATTTCGCGGCTAACTAGGTGAAACGGGACCTACTAGCCACGAGTTCTAAAATCAAAATCCGAAACGCCAGGATTGTAGAGCTCGAAAAGTAGTGTGAAATCAAGCTAAAAATCACCGAATTCAGAACTCGGAGTCAACGGATATTCACAAAACCGTTTACGTAAAGAAACCACATTTCGTGGCTAACTATGTGAAACGAGACCTACTAGCCACGAGTTCTGAAATCAAAATCCAAAATTCCAGGATTGTAGAGCTCGAAAATTAGTGTGAAATCAAGCTAAAAATCACCGAATTCAGAACTCGGAGCAACGGATATAAATATAACCGTTTACGTAAGGAAACCACATTTTGCGGCTAACTAGGTGAAACGAGACCTACTAGCCACGAGTTCTGAAATCAAAATCCGAAGTGCCAGGATTGTAGAGCTCAAAAAGTAGTGTGAAATCAAGCTAAAAATCACCGAATTCAGAACTCGGAGTCAACGGATATTCATAAAACCGTTCACGTAAAGAAACCACATTTCGCGGCTAACTAGGTGAAACGAGACCTACTAGCCACGAGTTCTGAAATCAAAATCCGAAACGCCAGGATTGTAGAGCTTGAAAAGTAGTGTGAAATCAAGCTAAAAATCACCGAATTTAGAACTCGGAGTCAACGGATATTCATAAAACCGTTTACGTAGAGAAACCACATTTCGCGGCTAACTAGGTGAAACGAGACCTACTAGCCACGAGTTCTGAAATCGAAATCCGAAATGCCAGGATTGTGGAGCTCGAAAATTAGTGTGAAATCAAGCTAAAAATCACCGAATTCAGATCTCGGAGCAACGGATATAAATATAACCGTTTACGTAAAGAAACCACATTTCGCGGCTAACTAGGTGAAACGGGACATACTAGCCACGAGTTCTAAAATCAAAATCCGAAACGCCAGGATTGTAGATCTCGAAAATTAGTGTGAAATCAAGCTAAAAATCACCGAATTCAGAACTCGGAGTCAACGGATATTCATAAAACCGTTTACGTAAAGAAACCACATTTCGCGGCTAACTAGGTGAAACGAGACCTACTAGCCACGAGTTCTGAAATCAAAATCCGAAATGCCACGATTGTAGAGCTCAAAAAGTAGTGTGAAATCAAGCTAAAAATCACCGAATTCAGAACTCGGAGTCAACGGATATTCATAAAACCGTTCAAGTAAAGAAACCACATTTCGCGGCTAACTAGGTGAAACGAGACCTAGTAGCCACGAGTTCTGAAATCAAAATCCGAAACGCCAGGATTGTAGAGCTCGAAAAGTAGTGTGAAATCAAGCTAAAAATCACCGAATTCAGAACTCGGAGTCAACGGATATTCATAAAACCGTTTTCGTAAAGAAACCACATTTCGCGGCTAACTAGGTGAAACGAGACCTACTAGCCACGAGTTCTGAAATCAAAATCCGAAATGCCAGGATTGTGGAGCTCGAAAATTAGTGTGAAATCAAGCTAAAAATCACCGAATTCAGATCTCGGAGCAACGGATATAAATATAACCGTTTACGTAAAGAAACCACATTTCGCGGCTAACTAGGTGAAACGGGACCTACTAGCCACGAGTTCTGAAATCAAAATCCGAAACGCCAGGATTGTAGAGCTCGAAAAGTAGTGTGAAATCAAGCTAAAAATCACCGAATTCAGAACTCGGAGTCAACGGATATTCATAAAACCGTTTACGTAAAGAAACCACATTTCGCGGCTAACTAGGTGAAACGAGAGCTACTAGCCACGAGTTCTGAAATCAAAATCCGAAATTCCAGGATTGTAGAGCACGAAAATTAGTGTGAAATCAAGCTAAAAATCACCGAATTCAGAACTCGGAGCAACGGATATAAATATAACCGTTTACGTAAAGAAACCACATTTTGCGGCTAACTAAGTGAAACGAGACCTACTAGCCACGAGTTCTGAAATCAAAATCCGAAACGCCAGGATTGTAGAGCTCGAAAAGTAGTGTGAAATCAAGCTAAAAATCACCGAATTCAGAACTCGGAGTCAACGGATATTCATAAAACCGTTTACGTAAAGAAACCACATTTCGCGGCTAACTAGGTGAAACGAGACATACTAGCCACGAGTTCTGAAATCAAAATCCGAAACGCCAGGATTGTAGAGCTTGAAAAGTAGTGTGAAATCAAGCTAAAAATCACCGAATTCAGAACTCCGAGTCAACGGATATTCATAAAACCGTTTTCGTAAAGAAACCACATTTCGCGGCTAACTAGGTGAAACGAGACCTACTAGCCACGAGTTCTGAAATCAAAATCCTAAATGCCAGGATTGTGGAGCTCGAAAATTAGTGTGAAATCAAGCTAAAAATCACCGAATTCAGATCTCGGAGCAACGAATATAAATATAACCGTTTACGTAAAGAAACCACATTTCGCGGCTAACTAGGTGAAACGGGACCTACTAGCCACGAGTTCTGAAATCAAAATCCGAAATGCCAGGATTGTAGAGCTCAAAAAGTAGTGTGAAATCAAGCTAAAAATCACCGAATTCAGAACTCGGAGTCAACGGATATTCATAAAACCGTTTACGTAAAGAAACCACATTTCGCGGCTAACTAGGTGAAACGAGACCTACTAGCCACGAGTTCTGAAATCAAAATCCGAAATTCCAGGATTGTAGAGCTCGAAAATTAGTGTGAAATCAAGCTAAAAATCACCGAATTCAGAACTCGGAGCAACGGATATAAATATAACCGTTTACGTAAAGAAACCACATTTTGCGGCTAACTAAGTGAAACGAGACCTACTAGCCACGAGTTCTGAAATCAAAATCCGAAACGTCAGGATTGTAGAGCTCGAAAAGTAGTGTGAAATCAAGCTAAAAATCACCGAATTCAGAACTCGGAGTCAACGGATATTCATAAAACCGTTTACGTAAAGAAACCACATTTCGTGGCTAACTAGGTGAAACGAGACCTACTAGCCACGAGTTCTGAAATCAAAATCCGAAATTCCAGGATTATAGAGCTCGAAAATTAGTGTGAAATCAAGCTAAAAATCACCGAATTCAGAACTCGGAGCAACGGATATAAATATAACCGTTTACGTAAAGAAACCACATTTCGCGGCTAACTAGGTGAAACGAGACCTACTAGCCACGAGTTCTGAAATCAAAATCCGAAATTCCAGGATTGTAGAGCTCGAAAATTAGTGTGAAATCAAGCTAAAAATCACCGAATTCAGAACTCCGAGTCAACGGATATTCATAAAACCGTTTTCGTAAAGAAACCACATTTCGCGGCTAACTAGGTGAAACGAGACCTACTAGCCACGAGTTCTGAAATCAAAATCCGAAATGCCACGATTGTAGAGCTCAAAAAGTAGTGTGAAATCAAGCTAAAAATCACCGAATTCAGAACTCGGAGTCAACGGATATTCATAAAACCGTTCAAGTAAAGAAACCACATTTCGCGGCTAACTAGGTGAAACGAGACCTAGTAGCCACGAGTTCTGAAATCAAAATCCGAAACGCCAGGATTGTAGAGCTTGAAAAGTAGTGTGAAATCAAGCTAAAAATCACCGAATTCAGAACTCCGAGTCAACGGATATTCATAAAACCGTTTTCGTAAAGAAACCACATTTCGCGGCTAACTAGGTGAAACGAGACCTACTAGCCACGAGTTCTGAAATCAAAATCCGAAATGCCAGGATTGTGGAGCTCGAAAATTAGTGTGAAATCAAGCTAAAAATCACCGAATTCAGATCTCGGAGCAACGGATATAAATATAACCGTTTACGTAAAGAAACCACATTTCGCGGCTAACTAGGTGAAACGGGTCCTACTAGCCACGAGTTCTGAAATCAAAATCCGAAAAGCCAGGATTGTAGAGCTCGAAAAGTAGTGTGAAATCAAGCTAAAAATCACCGAATTCAGAACTCGGAGTCAACGGATATTCATAAAACCGTTTACGTAAAGAAACCACATTTCGCGGCTAACTAGGTGAAACGAGACCTACTAGCCACGAGTTCTGAAATCAAAATCCGAAATTCCAGGATTGTAGAGCTCGAAAATTAGTGTGAAATCAAGCTAAAAATCACCGAATTCAGAACTCCGAGTCAACGGATATTCATAAAACCGTTTTCGTAAAGAAACCACATTTCGCGGCTAACTAGGTGAAACGAGACCTACTAGCCACGAGTTCTGAAATCAAAATCCGAAATGCCACGATTGTAGAGCTCAAAAAGTAGTGTGAAATCAAGCTAAAAATCACCGAATTCAGAACTCGGAGTCAACGGATATTCATAAAACCGTTCAAGTAAAGAAACCACATTTCGCGGCTAACTAGGTGAAACGAGACCTAGTAGCCACGAGTTCTGAAATCAAAATCCGAAACGCCAGGATTGTAGAGCTTGAAAAGTAGTGTGAAATCAAGCTAAAAATCACCGAATTCAGAACTCCGAGTCAACGGATATTCATAAAACCGTTTTCGTAAAGAAACCACATTTCGCGGCTAACTAGGTGAAACGAGACCTACTAGCCACGAGTTCTGAAATCAAAATCCGAAATGCCAGGATTGTGGAGCTCGAAAATTAGTGTGAAATCAAGCTAAAAATCACCGAATTCAGATCTCGGAGCAACGGATATAAATATAACCGTTTACGTAAAGAAACCACATTTCGCGGCTAACTAGGTGAAACGGGACCTACTAGCCACGAGTTCTGAAATCAAAATCCGAAACGCCAGGATTGTAGAGCTCGAAAAGTAGTGTGAAATCAAGCTAAAAATCACCGAATTCAGAACTCGGAGTCAACGGATATTCATAAAACTGTTTACGTAAAGAAACCACATTTCGCGGCTAACTAGGTGAAACGAGACCTACTAGCCACGAGTTCTGAAATCAAAATCCGAAATTCCAGGATTGTAGAGCTCGAAAATTAGTGTGAAATCAAGCAAAAAATCACCGAATTCAGAACTCGGAGCAACGGATATAAATATAACCGTTTACGTAAAGAAACCACATTTTGAGGCTAACTAAGTGAAATGAGACCTACTAGCCACGAGTTCTGAAATCAAAATCCGAAACGCCAGGATTGTAGAGCTCGAAAAGTAGTGTGAAATCAAGCTAAAAATCACCGAATTCAGAACTCGGAGTCAACGGATATTCATAAAACCGTTTACGTAAAGAAACCCCATTTCGCGGCTAACTAGGTGAAACGAGACCTACTAGCCACGAGTTCTGAAATCAAAATCCGAAACGCCAGGATTGTAGAGCTTGAAAAGTAGTGTGAAATCAAGCTAAAAATCACCGAATTCAGAACTCCGAGTCAACGGATATTCATAAAACCGTTTTCGTAAAGAAACCACATTTCGCGGCTAACTAGGTGAAACGAGACCTACTAGCCACGAGTTCTGAAATCAAAATCCGAAATGCCAGGATTGTGGAGCTCGAAAATTAGTGTGAAATCAAGCTAAAAATCACCGAATTCAGATCTCGGAGCAACGGATATAAATATAACCGTTTACGTAAAGAAACCACATTTCGCGGCTAACTAGGTGAAACGGGACCTACTAGCCACGAGTTCTGAAATCAAAATCTGAAACGCCAGGATTGTAGAGCTCGAAAAGTAGTGTGAAATCAAGCTAAAAATCACCGAATTCAGAACTCGGAGTCAACGGATATTCATAAAACCGTTTACGTAAAGAAACCACATTTCGCGGCTAACTAGGTGAAACGAGACCTACTAGCCACGAGTTCTGAAATCAAAATCCGAAATTCCAGGATTGTAGAGCTCGAAAATTAGTGTGAAATCAAGCTAAAAATCACCGAATTCAGAACTCGGAGCAACGGATATAAATATAACCGTTTACGTAAAGAAACCACATTTTGCGGCTAACTAAGTGAAACGAGACCTACTAACCACGAGTTCTGAAATCAAAATCCGAAACGCCAGGATTGTAGAGCTCGAAAAGTAGTGTGAAATCAAGCTAAAAATCACCGAATTCAGAACTCGGAGTCAACGGATATTCATAAAACCGTTTACGTAAAGAAACCACATTTCGTGGCTAACTAGGTGAAACGAGACCTACTAGCCACGAGTTCTGAAATCAAAATCCGAAATTCCAGGATTGTAGAGCTCGAAAATTAGTGTGAAATCAAGCTAAAAATCACCGAATTCAGAACTCGGAGCAACGAATATAAATATAACCGTTTACGTAAAGAAACCACATTTTGCGGCTAACTAGGTGAAACGAGACCTACTAGCCACGAGTTCTGAAATCAGAATCCGAAACGCCAGGATTGTAGAGCTCGAAAAGTAGTGTGAAATCAAGCTAAAAATCACCGAATTTAGAACTCGGAGTCAACGGATATTCATAAAACCGTTTACGTAAAGAAACCACATTTCGCGGCTAACTAGTGAAACGAGACCTACTAGCCACGAGTTCTGAAATCGAAATCCGAAATGCCAGGATTGTGGAGCTCGAAAATTAGTGTGAAATCAAGCTAAAAATCACCGAATTCAGATCTCGGAGCAACGAATATAAATATAACCGTTTACGTAAAGAAACCACATTTCGCGGCAAACTAGGTGAAACGGGACCTACTAGCCACGAGTTCTAAAATCAAAATCCGAAATGCCAGGATTGTAGAGCTCGAAAAGTAGTGTGAAATCAAGCTAAAAATCACCGAATTCAGAACTCGGAGTCAACGGATATTCATAAAACCGTTTACGTAAAGAAACCACATTTCGCGGCTAACTAGGTGAAACGAGATTACTAGCCACGAGTTCTGAAATCAAAATCCGAAACGCCAGGATTGTAGAGCTCGAAAAGTAGTGTGAAATCAAGCTAAAAATCACCGAATTCAGAACTCGGAGTCAACGGATATTCATAAAACCGTTTACAGTAAAGAAACCACATTTCGCGGCTAACTAGGTGAAACGAGACCTACTAGCCACGAGTTCTGAAATCAAAATCCGAAATTCCAGGATTGTAGAGCTCGAAAATTAGTGTGAAATCAAGCTAAAAATCACCGAATTCAGAACTCGGAGCAACGGATATAAATATAACCGTTTACGTAAAGAAACCACATTTAGCGGCTAACTAAGTGAAACGAGACCTACTAGCCACGAGTTCTGAAATCAAAATCCGAAACGCCAGGATTGTAGAGCTCGAAAAGTAGTGTGAAATCAAGCTAAAAATCACCGAATTCAGAACTCGGAGTCAACGGATATTCAAAAAACCGTTTACGTAAAGAAACCACATTTCGTGGCTAACTAGGTGAAACGAGACCTACTAGCCACGAGTTCTGAAATCAAAATCCGAAATTCCAGGATTGTAGAGCTCGAAAATTAGTGTGAAATCAACCTAAAAATCACCGAATTCAGAACTCGGAGCAACGGATATAAATATAACCGTTTACGTAAAGAAACCACATTTTGCGGCTAACTAGGTGAAACGAGACCTACTAGCCACGAGTTCTGAAATCAAAATCCGAAACGCCAGGATTGTAGAGCTCGAAAAGTAGTGTGAAATCAAGCTAAAAATCACCGAATTTAGAACTCGGAGTCAACGGATATTCATAAAACCGTTTACGTAAAGAAACCACATTTCGCGGCTAACTAGGTGAAACGAGACCTACTAGCCACGAGTTCTGAAATCGAAATCCGAAATGCCAGGATTGTGGAGCTCGAAAATTAGTGTGAAATCAAGCTAAAAATCACCGAATTCAGATCTCGGAGCAACGAATATAAATATAACCGTTTACGTAAAGAAACCACATTTCGCGGCAAACTAGGTGAAACGGGACCTACTAGCCACGAGTTCTAAAATCAAAATCCGAAATGCCAGGATTGTAGAGCTCGAAAAGTAGTGTGAAATCAAGCTAAAAATCACCGAATTCAGAACTCGGAGTCAACGGATATTCATAAAACCGTTTACGTAAAGAAACCACATTTCGCGGCTAACTAGGTGAAACGAGATTACTAGCCACGAGTTCTGAAATCAAAATCCGAAACGCCAGGATTGTAGAGCTCGAAAAGTAGTGTGAAATCAAGCTAAAAATCACCGAATTCAGAACTCGGAGTCAACGGATATTCATAAAACCGTTTACGTAAAGAAACCACATTTCGCGGATAACTAGGTGAAACGAGACCTACTAGCCACGAGTTCTGAAATCAAAATCCGAAATTCCAGGATTGTAGAGCTCGAAAATTAGTGTGAAATCAAGCTAAAAATCACCGAATTCAGAACTCGGAGCAACGGATATAAATATAACCGTTTACGTAAAGAAACCACATTTTGCGGCTAACTAAGTGAAACGAGACCTACTAGCCACGAGTTCTGAAATCAAAATCCGAAACGCCAGGATTGTAGAGCTCGAAAAGTAGTGTGAAATCAAGCTAAAAATCACCGAATTCAGAACTCGGAGTCAACGGATATTCATAAAACCGTTTACGTAAAGAAACCACATTTCGCGGCTAACTAGGTGAAACGAGACCTACTAGCCACGAGTTCTGAAATCAAAATCCGAAATTCCAGGATTGTAGAGCTCGAAAATTAGTGTGAAATCAAGCTAAAAATCACCGAATTCAGAACTCGGAGCAACGGATATTCATAAAACCGTTTACGTAAAGAAACCACATTTCGCGGCTAACTAGGTGAAACGAGACCTACTAGCCACGAGTTCTGAAATCAAAATCCGAAACGCCAGGATTGTAGAGCTCGAAAAGTAGTGTGAAATCAAGCTAAAAATCACCGAATTCAGAACTCGGAGTCAACGGATATTCATAAAACCGTTTACGTAAAAAACCACATTTCGTGGCTAACTAGGTGAAACGAGACCTACTAGCCACGAGTTCTGAAATCAAAATCCGAAATTCCAGGATTGTAGAGCTCGAAAATTAGTGTGAAATCAAGCTAAAAATCACCGAATTCAGAACTCGGAGCAACGGATATAAATATAACCGTTTACGTAAAGAAACCACATTTTGCGGCTAACTAGGTGAAACGAGACCTAGTAGCAACGAGTTCTGAAATCAAAATCCGAAACACTAGGATTGTAGAGCTTGAAAAGTAGTGTGAAATCAAGCTAAAAATCACCGAATTCAGAACTCCGAGTCAACGGATATTCATAAAACCGTTTTCGTAAAGAAACCACATTTCGCGGCTAACTAGGTGAAACGAGACCTACTAGCCACGAGTTCTGAAATCAAAATCCGAAATGCCAGGATTGTGGAGCTCGAAAATTAGTGTGAAATCAAGCTAAAAATCACCGAATTCAGATCTCGGAGCAACGAATATAAATATAACCGTTTACGTAAAGAAACCACATTTCGCGGCTAACTAGGTGAAACGGGACCTACTAGCCACGAGTTCTGAAATCAAAATCCGAAACGCCAGGATTGTAGAGCTCGAAAAGTAGTGTGAAATCAAGCTAAAAATCACCGAATTCAGAACTCGGAGTCAACGGATATTCATAAAACCGTTTACGTAAAGAAACCACATTTCGCGGCTAACTAGGTGAAACGAGACCTACTAGCCACGAGTTCTGAAATCAAAATCCGAAATTCCAGGATTGTAGAGCTCAAAAATTAGTGTGAAATCAAGCTAAAAATCACCGAATTCAGAACTCGGGGCAACGGATATAAATATAACTGTTTACGTAAAGAAACCACATTTTGCGGCTAACTAAGTGAAACGAGACCTACTAGCCACGAATTCTGAAATCAAAATCCGAAACGCCAGGATTGTAGAGCTCGAAAAGTAGTGTGAAATCAAGCTAAAAATCACCGAATTCAGAACTCGGAGTCAACGGATATTCATAAAACCGTTTACGTAAAGAAACCACATTTCGCGGCTAAATAGGTGAAACGAGACCTACTAGCCACGAGTTCTGAAATCAAAATCCGAAACGCCAGGATTGTAGAGCTCGAAAAGTAGTGTGAAATCAAGCTAAAAATCACCGAATTCAGAACTCGGAGTCAACGGATATTCATAAAACCGTTTACGAAAAGAAACCACATTTCGCGGCTAACTAGGTGAAACGAGACCTACTAGCCACGAGTTCTGAAATCAAAATCCGAAATGCCACGATTGTAGAGCTCAAAAAGTAGTGTGAAATCAAGCTAAAAATCACCGAATTCAGAACTCGGAGTCAACGGATATTCATAAAACCGTTTACGTAAAGAAACCACATTTCACGGCTAACTAGGTGAAACGGGACCTACTAGCCACGAGTTCTGAAATCAAAATCCGAAATGCCAGGATTGTAGAGCTTGAAAAGTAGTGTGAAATCAA